>CM073492.1:38273750-39659166 GCA_037074585.1 Biancaea sappan
TATGTAATTTAATTTTTCCTTTACTTTCCATTTTGTCTTGCCTTAACTATGTGATTTTCTTTTCAAGTCTGCACATTAATCTAATAGGAGAGATAAGTATTTCTTTAGAGATTCACTTGATATCATTCCTTTTTAGTGCTATCCTTAAACTTGCTAATAACTCCTTTGCTGAATCTGTTCGCATTGGAATCAAGTCCCTTCTATTTTGTTTAATGGATCAACTCTTGCCTACATGCACAACGAAAATGGAAATAAGCAACCCAACAATATAAAACTGAAGTTATGAACCAACATAATTAAATAGTTGCATTGGGCTAAATATGTAATTTAATTTTTCCTGCACTTTCCATTTTGTTTTGCCTTAATTATGTAATTTTATTTTCAAGCCTGCAAACTAATCTAATAGGAGAGATAAGTATTTCTTTAGAGATTCACTTGATATCATTCCTTTCTAGTGCTATCCTTAAACTTGCTAATAACACTGCTGAATCTGTTAGCATTGGAATCAAGTCCTTTCTATTTTTGTTTAATGGATCAACTCCTGCCCACATGCACAATGAAAATGGAAATAAGCAGCCCAATAGTATAAAATTGAAGTTATGAACTAACATAATTAAATAGCATGTGAATTGGGCCAATTTGTAATTTTCTTTTTTCCTGCGCTTCTTATTTTTGCTTGCCTTAAATATGTAATTTTCTTTTCGAGTCTGCACATTAATCTAACGGAAGTGATAAGATATTTCTTTAGAGATTCACTTGAAATCATTCCTATTTTGTGCTATCCTTAATCTTACTAATAACTCCTTTGTTGAATCTGTTAGCATTGGAATCAAGTCCCTTTTATTTTTGATTAATGGATTAACTGGAGCCCACACAATGAAAAGTAGCCTAACAATATAAAACTGAAGTTATGAACCAACATAATTAAATAGCATGTGCATTGGGCCAAATAAAGAATAGCCAATTTTTTGATGTCCAAAATATATTCACATGATTGAAAATGGCCGGGTAAGTAAAGAAAGGAAGAATGTACTATTACGAAGACCATCCGAGCCCATTTACTATAAGTCTATCAATCCATTCAGCCCAAACAACATCTACTTAATTAATCTCATGACTCTGAGTATCTTAGTCGTACCAAAAAAAGGCAAAGGTATAGTACAACAGAAAAAGTAACGAGGTGTTAACAAGACTCCATAGAGGGGAATAACCAACTATCCCTTTGAATATGTCATTGGTAATTCTATTGAAGAAAGGAGAACTAGATCATCAATGAAAAGAAAGAAGAATATGACCTTCACGTCCTAAATTGAATCTAAAAGTATAAATGAGGCTCTTGGAGATGAATCCTAGATAGTAGCCATGCAGGAGGAACTCAACTAGTTTGAAAGAAAAGAGATGTGGACAATAGTTCTAGCACTTGCAAACAAATATGTTATTGTCACAAAGTGGGTCTTCAAAAGTAAACTGGATGAGGAAGAAAACATTGTCAGAAACAAAGTCAGAATTGTTACTCAAGGATACAACCAATAAAAAGGTATAGACTTTAAGGAAACTTTTGCACTAGTAGCTAAGTTAGAATCAGTGAGGATACTACTTTCCTTGTTATGTTTTAAAGGTTTTAAACTATTTCAAATAGTTGTAAAAAGCACTTTTCTAAATGGTTTTATAAATGAAGAATTTTTGGTAAAATAAGCTTCTGGTTTTGAAAATATTGATCATCCACATTATGTTTTTAAATCATCAAAAGCTTTATATGGGTTAAAACAAGCACCAAGGGCCTGTTGGGATAGATTAAGCAAATTTTTTATAAACAATAGATTTTTTTAGAGAAAAATGAAATACTATGTTGTTTACAAAAGTTAAAAAAAAAAATTGATTGTTCAAGTCTACATGGATGATATTATATTTGGAACTACTGATGAAAATTTGTGTAAGGGTTTCTCTAAGTTGTTGACCAATGAATTTTGAGATGAGCACGATGGGCAAGATGTCCTTTTTCGGGCTACAAGTAAAACAAAACAAGGATGATGTCTTTATTAGTCAAATGAAATACATAAAAGAGCTGCTAAGAAGTTTGGGATGGACAAGGCTAAAGAAATCAACTCCTCAATGGAAACATCACAAAAGCTGGAAAAACATGAATCAGGTAAGAGTGTTGATCAGAAAAATTATAGAGGTATGATCGAATCCCTACTATATTTAATTGTTAGCAGACCTGATATTATGTTTTGTGTATGCCTTTATGCAAGATTCCAAGTTGATTCGAAGAAATCCCATCTGATTATTGTTAAAAGAATTTTCAAGTACCTAAAAGGTACTCAAAAGTTGGGTTATGGTATCCTAGAGGTGGTGAATTTGATTTACTTGGTTATTCAAATGCTGAATTTGAAGGATGTAAAATAGATAGAAAAAGCACAAGTTGAACATGTCAGTTTTTAGGTCACTATCTTGTGTAATAGCATAGCAAAAAATAGACATTTGTTGCTTTGTTTACATCTGAGGCTGAGTATGTCGCAACAGCGTCCTGTTGTGCATAAGTACTTCGGATGAAATAACTTCAAGACTTTGACTTAAAATATGACAAAGTCTCAATTAAATGTGTTAACACCAGTACTATAAATATTTCTAAAAGTCTTGTTTTACATTCTAGAACTAAGCATATCGAAATAAGGCACCACTTTCTAAGAGATCAAGTTTACAAAGGGGATATCTTGGTACAATATGTTACCATTGAGAATAAGCTTGCTCACATCTTTAAAAAGCCTTTAGCTTAAGATCAATTTGCCAGAATTAGTCGTGAACTTGGGATGTCAAATATGAATAAGTAAATTATTTCATTCTATGATATTGAAAATCCTAGGTCCTTTACAAAATTGCATTTCTTAGTGAATTCCCAAATACATAGTTAAGTTGACTTGATTTTGTATGCTCTTGCTATTACTGTGGGATGTGTGTTATTCTTACTTGGGCTTAACATTAGCCCAATCATAGTATATGTGTGTTCAGACTTTCAACTTCTTATAACCAATTAAATTCAAAAATCTTCAACAACTATAAGAGGCAAGTTCTTGCAACTGAGAAACTACAAAAATCACTAAAGTTGAAAGGAGAGAAGATCAAAAGGAAGGGCAATAGCAAAACACATCAAGGATAAATTATCTCTTTATTATATGCTTAAATGATTTTGATAAACATGCATGAAATATATCATGAAATATCTCTTTATTATATGTTTAAATTTCTAATTATGGATTCAAAAGAAAAGAGATAAGATATGCATATTGTGACCTTTATGGCCTTGTTGTTTTAGGATCATACTTTGCTTTGTCCCTTTGGACTAACGATGGCAATGGGGCAGATCAGGGCAGGTTTTTCACTACCTATCCCAGCCCCGCGCACCTACACATTGTCCCGTCCCCGCCCCATTGCCTTGCAGGTTTTTTTCCCATCCCTAATGTCACATCCCAAAACTAGGGCATGTAAGATAAACCAAAAAAAAAAGCCTAGGGTGTACCTTCATATACAGAAATGTTCAACCTTCATACATTACATAGTACAATACAATCTCGCAGGCCTGGGTGACCTACTAGATTATAGAGCATTTTCTAATCCTCACGAAAACTTAGTTTCAAGAACCCACCAGCCAAACAGTGGAGTATAACTCCGAGAGGTAAACTTCCTCCTTAACCACATATTTGAAAAAGATAACAACTGAGAGTGTGAATTTATTAAAACTCAGTGAGAAAACAACTGTGCATAAAAATATCACAAGCACAAATACCACATTGCTAATTCAATCCCAAAGATAACATTCAATGTATTTATATGTATAAACACCAATGTTTTATTTCAATTTTGAAAACTTTGTGAGCTTACGTTCTCACAACCATATTAAGCCCAAATTTGTTGGTGCTCAACAGGTTTACGCTCCCCAATGTTCATCCTTAGGAATATTTATCCATGGATTTACTAATTGGTATATTCAGATCTGTTGGGTGATCAATCCCTCACCTTATTCAGGTCTGTTGGATAATTAATCCCTCACCTTATTTAGGTCTGATGAGTGATTTGGGTCTATTAGGTGATCAATTCCTCATCTTATTTAAGTCTATTAGATGATCAATCCATCACCTTATTCAGGTTTGTTGGGTGATCAATCCCTCACCTTATTCATGCATGAAACAAAATCACAATCATGACATATAATCATATCTCAAGGAACTGTCACATCTAGTTATTTAGTCAACTAGAAAAATTAATTCACATAAGGTAATAAAATAATTCTCAATGATATTGTGATTTTTCACATCTTGAACATACATTGGTAATCTTTTCAATTTCACAAATAATACAAATGGAATTTATATTGTGCTTTGACTAATTTAGTAAATTAATTCTACAAGTTTGTCCATTCACCTTGATATTTGCCCAAATTTTACCTTGAACCTTCCTCAAAGATGTGTGAGATGATGGAAGGTATATCAAAGAATTCATCCCTATAAGGCAAACATGCAAAAATATGCCAAGGTTACAAAATAGGAAATTCTTTTCTATTAACTTTGATCTTTGACCATTTATTTGATTATAACTCTTAAAAAGTAAAGAATTTTTAAATGAAACTTATTTCATTTGAAACTAGACTCAAAAATCTTTCCAACGATATAAATTTTGCTAAAAACCGAGTCCGGATAAAAGAGTTATAACCATTTTAAAATTGATGCTACAATACTGATTTGCTACAATACTGGTTTTGCTACAATATCACCACCGACACTACAGTACCGAATCTGGAAAATTTTATGATGAACAATTATTGCTACAGTATCCCCGTGATACCCTCTTGGTTTTTCATGATTTTGAGGTCAAATCTTCACTATTTCTCTTGATTTCTTATATGGGTTTTCATCCTTGATGTTTAACAATTGTTTTGACACCAAAACCCCCCAATTAATTCCAACAAATAAAGTCTCAATCATCAAATTTTCATTAAGAGTACTAACTTTTTCAAATATCCAAATTCTATGAATTTCTCTCAATTTTCTCCAAATTTCTTTTTCTATAATTATTATCCAACATGTAGAAATGTTTTACACCATCATCCATACTTAAATTCATTCATTAAAACTCAAAATCCTAATTCTCTTCCATAGGCACAACTAAATCTGAAAATAGAGAAAAAGAGAAATATAGTAGATAAAATTTACCTCTTTGCTTTTAGAACTCCTAATAATCGGAAGTATAGTTAGAAAATACAAAATCATTAAAAAAAAATTGGAGAAAAGATTGAAGGAGATGGGAGAAAATGGTAGATGAGCTCTTTTCTCTCTTGGCTCCAAAGTGCTGAACGTGAATATGAGAGAGGAGAGAGAAAAAGATGATCTTATGTATGGTGATGAGTCTTGGGTGATCCATGGATATTTATATCTAGATATCCTAAATTCAAGTGATCTGACTATAATTATTTCTCAATAATTATATTAATTCTATTTAATTTTCTCTTCCTCATAATTTTCTCAATTCACAGAAAATATTATACCGCAATAAAATACTTAGTCCAGTCATTTATCTCAATTTTCACAATTAATTATTCAAATAAAATAAATTAAATATGGAGATTAAAATAACTAAATTAAAAGCATTAAAATAATGCTATAAGGTACTAAAATACCTCAAAATACATAACTCTAAATTTAGCGGGTATTACACTTGAATCCGCAAAGAATTTTTATATCCCTCCTCGCCCCAAAATCATTCTATTGAGTAATTTTTCCCATACCCGATCCTATAGTACCTGATTAAATTGATAAAACATCATGAACAAGGTTAAAATCTAGATTAAATTACCATTTTCACTAATTATAAGGACATTTCTATGAACTTCAAAGGCTAATTGTAATACCCGCTATATTTTTAAGTTATAAGTATTTAAGAATTGTGATAAATTTATTTTGGAGAAAATAAATTCCTTATCTGTTTAATTTTTGTAAGCTTGTTTGTGCACATTGTTGAAAATACAAATTTTTATTCATAGATTGTATAAATTGTGGGATATAATGGATGTTATGATATGAAATTTATCCCTTGGATAAAATATGGCTTGAGCATAAGAGGAATCTGAAAGAAACTGAAAGAAAAATAATGTTTTATATGAGAAAATCTCCTTAGGGATTAAATTGAAAAGGACAAAAGTGAAAAGAAACTTAAAAGTTTAGGAGAAATGATAATTTTTCCTTTAGTTCCCAATAGTAATTAAAAATTTGCCGCCGAGAAAATCATGTGCGCATAGTAAACCAAATTATTAAAGTGTATCGTAAACTAAATTATTAAAGCGCATAGTAAAATAAATATTTTATTAGCGCATAATACCCTGACTTCTCCTATAAATAGGCTCTTCCATTTCACTTCTAAACTCACACCTTCAGTTTCTCTTCTCTCATCTTCTCTCCTCAAAACTTTCCTTACTCTGACGTTAGGGCTCTGAAATTCTATGTCTTTCCTCCTTAGCCTAGATCCAAGGTAAAGATATTATGCCCTTTTTATGTTTTTCAAATTTTAGAAGTTATATTCTTAAGTATGCTCTGTGGTTGCGGCTTTAGCTGATCTTCCACATCAGAAAAACTGTCTTTAACTATCTATATGTTATTTTGATTCTTTGATTACCAAAATAGAATATAAACTGTGAAGAATACATGTTTAGGAAAGTTCTGGCTAAGGAAAGACTTGGTACTTCAGTGTGTCCATTGCGACCCTCCACTCTTTCTTGGGAACTTTCCTGGTATACTCTTTTACGGCTTATGTTCGCTATCCCCAATATAAATAGTAACCATACGTATGAATAGTAATAATATGTATAAATAGTATCTGTATGTACGAATAGTATTCATAGACATAAATAGTATTCATACATATGAATAATATTTTGTACAAAAACAACCATGACTTTCGATATCTAATATTCATGAAAATCTCTGTAGCGAAACCTGAAATTCAGCTACATGCTCTTCTCTGTAGCAACTCGGAAAAGTGACTTGTATATGGAATCTATGTGAGTGGCTGACGTTGTTAACTGATTTTATTTATTTTTATTCCAAGTACAATATAAATCCCTCCTCATATAGCAATTAGATTTCCTTTTTAATGATGATAGTTAGAAAATGAAAATTATTGTTTGATTTAAAATTATATTAATGAGAATTATGATTGAGTATATAATACATATGGAATGGTTGAAGGCTTGGCCCAAGATACCAATGCATGAAATTATACACATGGAATGGTTGAAGGCTTGATCCCCCAATATACTAATACATGAAATTATACGCATGGAATGGTTGAGGGCTTGATCCCCCAAGATATCAATGCATGTAATGATTGTGAATATAAATACAACAAGTATTGAATCCCTAAACATAAACTAAATACAGAGGTATCGAAACCTTGAATATAAATATAACTATTCTTATTGTGATTATGATTATGGTATTTGTACTTATGACACATTTATTATTGCACAATCATTTGGTTATTGAGTTTTGATGAACTTACACTCTCTATGAATTTTTTTTTTCAGATATAGTGGATGTGAATGAAGAAAATCAGCAGGATGATTAGTATTCTTTAAGGATACTTTCCATGTTGTCTAGATGGCTTATGAATCCAAAAGCTTAGGAAATTCTCTATAATCTCTATAGGTAACCTGGGCATGGAAAATTGTATTATATTGTATGATATTTGGCTTGTGTTTACTGTTTTACTATGTTGAAATTTTTATATGTATATATGCAAAAATCTCTTTCCTAAAAAATTATGTTATACTTTAGTACTGATCAGAGATTTTATGGGATACCATAGAGGTATACCATCGAGTTTATAGAGTTATTCACATGCCCAAAATTGGGATATGACACTAATCAAATGAAAGAATAATAAACTATGCATTTATCAGATAATGGCTCTGGCATGTAGCAGAAAAATAGAACAAATTGAAGAGGAAAAAAAACTCAGAGACAAAAGATAATCCAACATGACATCATTGCTTAAAATCTCTCAATAGTTGGACCAAGCTACATCCATGAGACCCCAGGATATTACATTAATGACAATCTTCCTATTTAGAAGCATTTAATTAATCAATCATGCAAAGTGCCCAAGATAACTTCTTCCTTGTATAAATGGAACTTCTGATACATGAAGGCCAATTGTAAGAATGTTCTTAATGCTCAATTAATACAAATTTCTTGCTTTTATAAGTTATATTTTTCATAATTATATTTCAACTCCCCTTTCCCAACAAAGGCCATCTTATTCTCTGCCACTGGGCTTCTATAAGGGACAACACATAAATCAGAAGAATTTGACCTCTTTTTCCTCTAGAGAGAGAAGTTCAACTTCAAAAGCAAGCTTTCCAATTATTATATGCTAAAAAGATCAAAATCATTATTAAAAGATGAAGACTATGCTCCTTAAGGGCCTCCCTAATTCTCAACACAACTATGCCAACACTCTCAATTTTAGCACAAGCAAAAGACTTCTCTTGATTAACCAACTTTTTAGCATCTTTAGAAGTCTTGAGAACAAAATTAAATTCAATTTATTAGAACAAAATACCACAACTATAAAATAATTCATAAAATTTGAAAACGTCATAGAAGGGGGAAAATTTTGACACTAGACTTAGCTGTTGCTTGCCTGTAAACTCCGAACATGCACTTCTGATACCGTTCTACTTTTATCCCCAAAGGAACTTGTACTCGATCTTAATCTCTTTGGTGAGGGAGTCCTTTGTTGATCCACGGATCGTACATCCTCGATGATCTTCTTTAGCACCTTTAGATCCTCATTGCATTTCTTTAGTGGCTCCCTAAAACAAAGTGAATAGTATAAGTGAAACAACAAAACAAAATAATGAAAGCAGTCTAAGACTAAAGCAACAATCAAATTCAATACGCAGGTAAATCAAGAGGGAGGAAAGAGGTCAAAAGGTTGCTACAAACCTACTGTCGAAGGAGGCTACCTAAAGCAACAGGATCGCGAAGGCTAAACAAAGTTGGAGACTAAGTAGCGACATGACAGAGCTCGGAGTGAAGAGTTCACCATGTGTCGATGATCAGAACATTCAGTAGAAGTTTGCTTTTGTTCCAATGGTCTTTTTTCCCGTTCTGTTTAAGTAAAGCTTCCTAAAGTAATCCCCTTCCTGCCTTATAAGTTCCACAAACTGAGATATAATTAGAAAGAAAACGATGAAAAGAGATGGCCACAGGGCAAAGGGAATGACGAAGCTGAGCATGACTAGAAGAAAGAGAACAACAAAGTTGAGCATGAAAAGGCAACGGCAATGATGACAGCTTCAAGAGGTGATGAGACGACTGGAGAATAGATAAGAAGATTAAAGAAAAAATTTCAAATAAACCCTAATGGCTAATGTGACTTATATATATATTTATATTACATATATATATATATATATATATATATATATATTATATACGGGGCAGGTTCCAGGCAAGGAAGACACTGCTCCGTCTCTGCCCGAATCACGATAGCATTTTCGAGGAATCCCTAAACTTGTCCTGCTCCCTAGTCAACCATTGAAAAACCTGACCTGAATAGGCAAGGCAGATTGGGTAAGCTGGGTTCGAGGCACTTTTGCCATCCCTACTTTGGACCTTATTTTGATCTCATGTCCTTAATCTATTTTGCCCTTTTTTTGCTTAATTCCACAGGGGAGAAGTTTAAGAAAATGTTGTTTCTATGTTTAAAATTATGCTGGTTAATCAATGAATACTTTGTTATGCTTAGTGAATATTTTGTTATGATATTTAGCATTCAATGGATATTTTAAATATTTTATTCTCAATATATCACTACTACTTACTACACGAGAAAGTTTTAGGGTTCTTATAGTTGCAGGACTCTACAAAATGAATCAAGCAAATCTAACTACATGCATATATTATGGGGGAGCTCACAAAAGTCTGTACATCAATTATGGGGAACATAATTAAGTAATCTGGCATCAATTGTGGGAGAAAAAATTTTGTTGGGCAACAATTATGGGGGAGTTTTAGGTTGATTGCTATTAATAAAAAAAGGAGACAATGTTAGTATTAGAATCAAGTCCCTTCTATTTTTGATTAATGGATTAACTCCAGCCAACACAAATCAGAAGCCTAGTAGTATAAAACTGAAGTTATGAATCAATATAATTAAATAGCATGTGCATTAAGCCAAATAAAGAAGAGCCAAGTTTCTAAAGTCTAAAATACATTTACAAGATTGAAAAAGGCCCAGTAAGTGAAGAAATGCATAAGGTAGTAGAACGAAGCCCATTTACTATTAGTTTATGAATCCATTCAGTCGAAACAACATCTAGCTAATTAATCTCGTGACTCTGAGTATCTCGGTTGTAGAAAAAAAAAATAAGGCAGTGGTACAATACAGTAGAAAAAGTAACAAGGTGCTAACAAGACTCCATGGCAACATCACAAAGTAGCAATATATCATTTCAACCTATTCTTTATCCTTATTAGAATTGCATAAAAAGGTGAAAGAAGGATGCAGTTTCAAGTTAAATAAAAAGGCTATGCAAAAAAGAATACTTCAGATAATAATTCTGATGATTAGACAAAACTCAAATGAGGAATACACTTCTCCCAAGGATAACCTCCTACATCCAGCTCAGGCAACAACCTGTAGAAAAGAATTTAACCTTTGAAGCCTTCACAAATACATACGTTGTATAATGGCTAGCAAAAACTAAGTGACTATATAAGGGACTTAAGCTTCATCTCTAAGCTTGCTATTGATATACTGAAAATTTGAGAACATGTATTGGTGAAGGAAATAGAGACAATAAAAAAGCTTGAGCTGATGCAATTATCCTTCTCTGAGCTTTCCTGAGCAATTGTTTTAAATCGTTGTATCCCTCTATTTGAGGTTATCTCTTCTTTGTTCTACATGTACACATTTTAGCATACTGATAGATTTGTATTATCCTTAAAGGGGACTAATTTGTTGTTAGGGGTCTAATGTAATCCCTAGTTTTTGGTGTAAAAGCCTAAAGGATGATCCCCTTGGTTGAAGAGCTTGTAAAAAATTTGGGGTGACTAAGTGGTAAGTTTGCTAAGGTTTTGGAAAAACTTAGTAAGTTGTTAGCATAAAAGCATGGTGTTGATCCATAGCATGAGGTTGTTGATTGTGGCAACATAAAAGTAGGGTGTTGATCCTCAGCTAGGTTGTTGATTGTACCAGTTATCATTTTCCCTCAATAAAATTTTCTTACTATGTGTTTGAGAAGTGAATGTGAGAATATCTCTTGAGATATCTCCAATCCACTATATATCACTTGTGTTTTCTCTCTGTCTTTATTACTTATCATTGTGAAGGAAACACTTGTTCTTTGAAAAAACTCATTATAAGTGAAAATTACATAATTGGGGCACTGATTTTAGAATACTTTATATATCTAAGCAACCTGTTTCTTTTCTCACGAGTCTTTCAAAAGAAAAATTGTCTAAGGTTTTTAAAATTGCTAGGTATCCAATTCAACCTCCCTTCTTGGGTACATACATATACTAATAGAATCACATGATTTCCTTTCCTTATTGTGGAAATGGGTCACTCAGACTTAGCCTGATTGAATCGAGGCCCAAAAGAGATTTTTCATGTATCTCCTTATATTTGTGCCAAATAATTCCATTAATCAAAAACAAAAATCTTGCACTAACAGGTTAATATATTCATTATCCTACTATACTTGCGTCATGTATTAAGTAAATTTGTGGCATATTTCTGGTTGTTAAAAAAAGAAATGGAATTCAAACACTAAAATAATGTTTCTTAATTATTAAAACAAGTAGTTAAGTTTAACATTTACTTTGAATCTTTCTTTGGGTTTATTTCTTAGTTGTAGATATATTTGCAATCAATGGCCATGCATAAGGCTTGAGGAATATAATTGTCATGACTCGCTACCCAAGCATATGACCTGCACACTGACACAAATCTCTTGTTACCGTAAACCTAACTATCATCTTAATTTCTACTCTTTTTTGTTTATATATGAATATTTATAACATGCATTATTCCTCTTTTTATTTATTACATAACATAACTTTAATAATTATTTAGAATTCAACAAATAGACGAACCGAATCAAGCAAATAAGATAACCTTATTTTAAATAATTTAAATAGTTTCAATTGTTTAAATTTTAAAGACAACTCAGAGTTTGAAATATTTACACACACACACACACATATGTGTGTGTGTGTGTGTGTGTGTGTGTGAATATATGCATAATAAAATAAAGTCTAATATTAGGAAATATCACTTAAATATGAATAAATATTAATTAATTTAGATATTAATTAATATTTATTTATAATTAATTAAAATAAATATTAGTTGAAAAATGAATATTAATTAAAATAAATATAAGTAACAATCAGATATTAGTTAAAATAAATATTGATTTATAATGTAAATAATATATCATATATCATATATTCACACAAGAGAAGAAGACAACTTACCCGGATTCATTGTAATCTCCCAAATCGTAATTTTAATATTCAAATTAAAATCCAATATTTCATTGACTGACAAAATCATATCAACTTAATTAAATTCATAATTGTAACCTCAATTTCTATGATAATCATATCATAAATTCTTAAAATATGATCATCTGAATTTAAATCAAATAAAAAATAATAAATAAGTAGTTCAATCGCCCGAGACCCCCTACATGTCCTAGTTGACTAAAAAGTTTCTTAATCTTAAATGAACCAATACTAGTAACTTGGGACCCACCCAACAATGGAAAAGTCCAATGGCAACTCTAGCCTTCTTGCGGATACTTTTTTTTCGCTACTTGATCTGAAAATTTTAAATCAATAAGTGTGAGATAAATATCTCAGTAAGCGAACTAATCCCTGCCCTAATAAAATCTATTATGCAAAAGCAATAAAATAAAAGCATAGATAAAATCACAAATCACAAGGAAAGATACATATCATAGAGTTTGCAATTCAATCAAACAATTCAGACCAACGGAACTAGTACTCGTTAATGGCAAAATATTCGGAAGCGTCCGTAGGCCTGCTCTACCAATCTCATTAAACCCGCCATGATGCACAATCTTTTCATGAACAATGAGGACATCTCACGGATTAAATCTAGGCTTAACTTCCTATCAAGGGAATCGTTGTCTTTACTCTCAGAGGTCAAGTCATCCTATCACCCGAATTTTCCTCTTAACATGAGAGACGGTACCATCCCGCCCAAACACAATCAAGTTTCAACTAATTTCAAATAATCATCAAAATAAATCATCAATATATTCATCAATATAAACATCAATTTAAACATCACATCACTTTCCATCAGATAACCATAAAATATACCAAATCACAATTTATCGTGTTCGTCTTACAAACTATCTCTTTTTTCCTAACGTTCACCGTTAGTAATTTCATCAATATAAGAAGTACACAAAACTCGAAGCTCTTAACCAGAACCCCTCTTTCCCACCATAATTATTATCTAACTTTATACCTTATTACTTTAACACTTAAGATAATATTAAAGAAGGGTTGGTTCACTTACTTGGATTCCAACGAATCTTACCGATTAAACCTAATCAAATCTCTTTGATGTGAAATAGAATTTCATATACTATGATAATTATGTTTTCGAAAGAAAAAAGAAAAGTCGTAGGTATTAGAGTGTGTTCTTAAATTGTATTATCGTTAAATTACAAAAAGACATCAATGAAATTTAATTTGGACTTATTCTTACTAAGTGATTTCCAAAACGATTGAAGCAATGAGTGTGTGCATGAAACAAGAGAATACGACATTGGTATTTGTAGGGGTATAAATGCTGGGAGGTGTTGATATATGGTTTACGTACGAAGACGAAAGGGTAGAGAAAAGTGTTTGATGGTGGACGATTCACGGAATATGTGGATGAAGCTTGTGTGTAAGTGTCCTCCTTGGTGGTTAAGTGTGTGTGTATGATTGGTGAGGAAAAAAGGAAGTTGGTGGAGAGAAGGATGAGTTAGCCGAGAATGAGTGTGAACAACTTTGGGAATGAGGTTGCGATGAAAGTTTGTGTATGTGTGCTATATCGACTAGGGTTTATGTGTGTGAGAGGGGTGCCGTGAAGTAGAGGGATGAGGGATCTAGGGTTTAAATTGAAAAGATATGATGTTATATTAAATGGTTAGGTAACCTTTTTGGTTCACTTGAATTAACACCCTCTTAACAATAATTTGGTTGGCTGGATATTTGATAATACATTAAATAATTAAATTAATATTTAGATTATTGTTTCCTTTTGTTTTCAAAAATAATCATAATGTTTCAGTAATTAAAAGTTGAGTTTGAAACTAGATTGTGAAAACATAATTTCAGATTTATCTACTAATTATTCTACTAGAATGCATAAACCTATATGATTTAATTGTTCAAAACTCAAAAAGATTTGTTATATAAATCTAAGATTATCTTAAACAAATATAACATGATTAAATCATATTTCTTTAAAACACACTTTCAGATTAAATAAAAGCAACCATTTATTCTTAATTTGAATAATAAAAGGAATTTGGTTAGTTAAATAAATAACCAATTACTTTTATTTAATCCTTTGCCTCATCTAATCATCTATTACTACTATTTTATTTAATTATATTATTTATTTAATTTCCAGTGAAAAATATGAAGTCACTGCTCACTTATATTTAATTTTAATTTCTTTTTATTTCTATAACTCATTTAATAAATTTATCATACTCCTTATTTCAAAAATTAATATCTTGAAATTTAGAAACTATTTTCCATTTCCTATTTCACATCAAGGTTCCCTATAATTTTCTCCATCTATTCCTATACTTTGTACACTTTTAGTTACACCCCAAAAGACTCTAAAATCTTTCATTTTAGTCCTAAAAATTTCACTAGTCCTTGTATGACATAGCATTTCACATTGCTAGTCTATAGCTCAAATTCACATATTGAAATATTATCACATCACAATATACATCACACACACATTTTGCACACAATTTGCAAACCAATGTTTGTGAAATAAAATTTAACAATTAAAAAATAGAAAATTAAATGGCGGGTATTACAGTATTACCCTCTTTAAGAAATTCGATCCTCCAAATTTAACTTATATCTAGTCATAAAAAGATGTGAGTACCTAAAACACATATATTGCAAAAAAATTTCACATGTTTGAACTCACATTTTCTTTCGACGTCGTAATACTTGGAGTTTTACAATAATGGACTCCTAAGCGAAGGGACTAGGGAGTATATGTCGTTCTCAAAGCATCCATAAATTAGAAATGGGGAATAATAAGGTGTCTATGTATTGTCAGAGCTTTAATATTAAAGACATTCTTGAGCTTCTAATCAAATAAAATTTTAAACTATCTGATCTTGAATATGTTAGTTTTTTTAGCTATATATGAAAATTTATGATGTTGACTTTTATTCTTGATTTACAGGTTTTCGTGGGAAACTCGCAATTCTTTCATGAGCATCATGGTTAATTGTCTATTACAACTGATTTTCTGTGAGTAGTTTATGTATCTAGATAAATTTTGCTGAACTTGTTTTACAATTGCACCAATATTATTATTATTATTATTATTATTATTATTATTATTATTATTATTATTATTACAAGTATTAGGACCCTACTAGTTCAGGAATCAGTACCTTGAATATTTTTGATTAATGAATCAATCTTGGCCCAAAATCTGAAGTGTAGGAAATACAGTAGCCCAATATAGAAGGCAGCTTCAATATAAAACCAAACTAGCCCAATATTGAAATATAAAGGAAACAATCTTGGCCCAACTATCCGAGAATCATTTTTGCCCCACAAAACAGAAGTGCAAAAGACATTGGCCCAATAAGATTAAGACATCAGCCTAAATATCATCAGCCCATTTGTTTTCATCTGCCATGGCCCAAAAAGCAAATCAGTGAAATGGTGCAGCATAAACGTGGTGCTGACAGTAACAGAAAGCAATGCAGCAGAAAAGAAAGTAAAAACATACTGCAATAGAAATGAGGTACTGACAGCAGCAGAAAGCACAGTGCAACAGAAACAAGGTACTGATACTAGCAGAAAACACATTGTAGCAAAGATAGGGCACTGACAAATAGCACTGCAGAATATTAGCATGCTATTTTCTCTGGCTGCTTTTAATCACTTTGTCATATGCCTCTACAGTTCTCCAAAAGCAACATGAGTCAGAAAGCTTCTATTCTACGCATATGTCAGCTTACACAAAAAGGTGAAAGAAGAATGCAATTTCATAACACACATAAAGAGGGTACTGCAGCATCCACTTTTATGAATAGACATAAGTCAAACAAGATATTCACCAATTTCAAAGTCAGCTACCCATCACCTATATTGTCAGCACCCTGCTAGGAATATATCCGTTGAAATAGTATCCAACGACTAGTTGAGCTTTGTGAAGGGCTATATAAGGTGTTCAAGCTCCAACCAAAAGCAATATCTTATTGTGCTGAAAATTTGAGATCATGGGTTGTTAAAGAAAAGAGAGAAATATATGCATTAAGTCGAGGCACATATCTGTTATTCTTTAAGAAGTTTTCAGAGAGATTTCACTTGCTTGTATTCCTCTTAGTGAGGATTTTAATCTCTCATCTTTGTTCTATGTGAACATCTATATTTTTCTTATCTTTCTATAATAGGGTTCTGATGAGAAGAGCCCGTGTATTTGAGATTTGGGGTGATCTCTGAGTTTGGTGTAAAAGTCTTTAGTTGATCCTCTTAGGTTAAAGAGGTTGTACAAAGTTAGAGGGACCTACCAAGTTTTAAGTTTGCTAAAGTCTTGTAAAAACATAGCGAGTTACTAGCATAAAAACATGGTGCTAATTGTTAGTGTGAGGTTGTTGATTGTGACAGCATAAAAGCATGGTGCTGATCCTCAATTAGGTTGTTGATTGTATTGGTTATTGTTTTTCAGTATAAAATTCTCTTACTATGTGTTTAAAGAATGAATGTAGGAATCTCCTTTAAAAGTTTATGAACTACTATATATTTTGTACCTCTTATGTTTTAATTGTTTATATATTTTAGAAAGAAAAAGGCAATTACACAACATTTGTAAAAGAAATGTTAAAAAGGAATCTTTTAAAACTTACTTACTAATTATATTCTACCTATTTCTTTAAACAAAAAGTTTTCACTTTTAGCACTCTAATACAAAAAAGATTTGATAAACTTATCAGTACCCAATTCAACCCTTCATTCTTGGATATATCTTGATCTAACAATTATTATTATTATTATTATTATTATTATTATTATTATTATTATTATTATTATTATTATCTTGTTTATTAGGAGTACCCTATCATCATCAAACTCACTTGGATGCTAGCATATGGTAATTGAGCAAATTATATAGCATATAATTAATTAATTAATTTCTCTTTTTGCCATTGTAAGTTTTATTTCATATAGAGAGAGAGAGAGAGAGAGAGAGGAGAGAGAGAGAGAGACTAAATCCCCATTTTAGTCTCTTACAAATAAGATATTTTTCAATTTAGTCTCTTATAAAATTTTCTTTCAGTTTGGTCCCTTATAAAATTTCCTTTTCAATTTTATCTCTTATATACGAATATTTATCAATTTGATCAC
Organism: Biancaea sappan; assembly: GCA_037074585.1. Taxonomy (NCBI): domain Eukaryota; kingdom Viridiplantae; phylum Streptophyta; class Magnoliopsida; order Fabales; family Fabaceae; genus Biancaea; species Biancaea sappan. The sequence goes on from CM073492.1 coordinate 38,291,450, forward strand.
TTGTAAATAAATATGTTATAATATCCTTTTATCAATATGTTAATAGTGAAATTAACAAATTTGTATAAATTGCAATTGCTTTTTAGTCATCGTTACATAATATGTAAATTGACAATTAATTTTTATTATTTATGAATTAATAGAAGGACATTGTTGATAATAGTTTTATTTATAAGGGATTAAATTAAGAAAAAAATTTATATAAACCAATATATTGATGACTCAAGTAAGATTTTAGTGTGTGTATTTATGTATATCTATATATACTTTAATTAAAATTCTTATATAGTGAAGGGGGTAATATTATTATTATGTTCAACAGGGTTTTTCTAACGCTTAGATTGCTTGCTTGGCCCAGCACGGCTAGCCATTCGATAGGGTGCCAAGTGGAGTCTCATGTGAGCCTCATCCCAATGGAATAGCTTTTGCTAGCCTAGCACACTGGCCAACAGGCAAGCATGTCCCATCTTTTTAAAAGCAAACTTGCTTTGAAAAAAAAAACAAAAACAAAAGCATACTTCATGTTCTCAATGTTTGCATTAATTTTCTTTTATGCCCATGACATTTTTTGGGTCAAATATCTCCTTTTTTTTTAACACTATCAAGAAACTAACGAAAAACACTGACTATGTTTCCATGTGGTAAATATCAATCATCATGTCACTTGCCATATAATAATAATTTTTTAAAAAAGGCATTCTCTCTCTTAGTTTTCTCTCTCTCTCTCTCTCTCTCGACTGACTTTCTCTGTTTTATCGTCTCTCTTTCTTTCTCTCCTTCGTCCATCTGTGTGTGCGCGCGCGCCTCTCAGTCTTCTCTGTTATGTCATTTTGATATTATGCGTCTGTCAGAAATGCTGAATCATTGAATTATGGAAGCTGAAGGTAAGTGGTTTTTTTTTTTTGGGGGCTTCTATTGGTTTATATCTATGTTGGCAATAGATTATCCTGTTCACTGGGTGTTGTTATCTACAGTGTATCACACTTTTGAGTTTGACATCTGAAGGTCACTATTATATTTATACAGATTAAACATGATCGGTAGAATTTTATCCCTTGAACTTCGAATTGTACTTATTTACCAAGTTTTCTTAAACTTAAGTCTAAAGGTGGAAAGCAATACTATCAAGATTGTTTTGTGATGTGGCGCTTAGCAATATGTAGCTCCTCATTTCTACATGAAGAATCAGTTAAAAGATTGCTGATATGTATATACATACATCCGATGGAATAGGGGCAGGTGCGGGAGATCGTGATAAGACATTATATAATTTATGCATGAGTCGTTTTCTCTATGTCCAATGTTACAACAGTTTTGAATTCCTTCAAACTATCAAGGTAAAGAGTTACCTGTAACTCATCTCTTCAATTATTCTTGTAAAAATTATGTGGCTGGTTCTGTCAAGCAATATGTATAAAATGAGGGAGGAAGGAGAGAAAGAAAGAGAGAGAGACAACAGAACAGAGAGAGTGAGCTAAGAGGGAGAAAGGGGATAGAGAGTGTGTGTGTGTGTGCGCGTGCGCACACGCGCTTTTTTAATTATTATTAAAGATATTTTTGTAATTTTAAGTGATTGGTCCACATGACAATTGACATGATCATGTTAGCATTTTTTGTAAATTTCTTTAACTGTATTAAAAAAATAATATATTTGAAAAAAAAATTGTCCCAAAAAAGTTAGGGTCATAAATAAAAATTAATGTAAATATTAGAGATATAAAATATACTTTTGTCAAAAAAAAAATTCAGGGACAACTTCCTTTAAGTGAATTGCCTCTTTCCACTTTAAAAACAATAGGTAGAAGGGAAAATTGCTTTTTATTTTAATTGAATTTGTGATTTCTTTCTGAAGTGCATCCTGGTGGTCGTTGGGTTTTAACATGGTTTAGGCTTGCTTTCATGTTTAATCTAAGTTGTGAAATTTGTCCCAATGTGTAGTTTCTGTCCAGTTCATTTTTTACATTCTTTAGGTTTGTTTCAAACATATTTTGGTTCTCAAATTATATATATCCGAATAATCAATGTCGTAACTGTGCATGAAATTTAGTGTGTTTTTGGGCATGTTCTTGACCTCTTTGTGTGATTTTTTTGAGATAGTTTGTTAGTTGCACATGGAATTTTAGGTTAGTTTTGATTATGATGACTAAAACTCAAAAACAAATAATAAGTATTATACAGTTATACATAATAAACAATGGGGAAAAAAGTAATCATATTTTGAAAAAAAAATGAAAATAATGTTTTCATACTTAAAATGTTGCGAAAGAAAATTATCAATAACGAACATATTATATAAAAAATTTCATATTAATACTCAATATAATAACATGTCATTACATTTTAAAATAAAATGACTACAAATCTAATTTAATTAACCCACTGTTAAGGGTGTGCATATAAGCTAATCCATTCTAACATGTTTGGAGCCCAATATATATATGACGCAAAACTACCATTTTCATTCTTAATTTTTGCTCAAAATTTTGATTTTCTCATAACCATTTTTATTTAATATTAATTACATTCATAAGCCCAATATTTAAATTGATGAAAGAAAACCCTAATATAGCCACAGTACATGTTAATGCTAATTTATCCAGTTAGATATGTCTAAGTTAGATATACACCTAGAAAGATAAAATACCCTCCATTATTCACCTCTAAAATTAAAAGGACAAAGTGAATAATGAAAGATAATTTTATTATTGAAGTGTATATCTGATGTAAATATTCTTAATTAAACGAGTTAATACTAATGTATATGGAGATAGCTACTATAGCATTTTCTGCCATCAATTTAAATAGTATTAATTTAAGAATAAAATTAAAATTAATTAAAAAGATGTAAGATAAAATTGACATATTTCATAAAAAATACTTGAGACAAAATTAAAACTTATATAAAAATTTAGGGAAGAAAATCATACTTTTCTCCCGTTGGTTTAAGTGGACTATTTCAGCCTCATATCCTCCATTCCTATCCAATAATATCTTGCCACACTAAGCTCATTGAACCATGACAAGTGGCCCAAAAAGGCACTGTATCCGGAAAAAATTAAAATTGGGTTCGGAAATATGAGTTTAAATTAAAGTTTTTTTTTTATAAAAGCTCAAAAAATACACGTTTGACTTGATTTTTTTTTTTAACTCGACTTGAGTCTAAGCCCGAATTTTATATACAAATATTTTTTTTAAAATAATTTAAAAATAAAAATTAAGAAAGCAATTTGTTTTTATCTAAGCCTGTATCTGAATGAAAATGGATTGAGCTCGTTAAGAATAAAAAGACCGAGCCCAAATTTTCCACCTAAAGAAATCCGGTCTATTTTTTTTTGCGAGCCGGAGCCCTGACGAGGTATTTCTCGAAGCCATATGACCACTTCATGAATCCAAAGACGGGGACACAAATTGAGAAAGAAAACACAATTGCTTCCTCTCTCTCCCTCGAGATGGCTTTGGTTCGAAGAAGAGGCATGAACTTCAACACAAGCTGAAGCTCCAAACGCAGACTTGAATCTGCCCAAACCCAATTCAGGCACTCTTCCTCTTTAGCGACGTCGTTTCTAATCCCAGGCTTTCATCAAATGTTCAAGATTCATATATAACCCCGATTTCATTCCATACCCTTTGATCTCTAGAGGCATCTTCGTTCTTTTTCTCTTTCAGATTTTGGAAATAAAGCTGACATTTTTGCGCTCTTTCACTTAGTTTTTTCTCGTTCATGTTTATCTGTACTTACCTTCATAGTGGCTGATCACGACAAAACTTTACGGTTCGTTTCATGCATACCGATTGCTCTGCATGCTTTAATTTTCGGGGACATTTTGATTAAATTTATTCAACATTTATGTGAATGCGTTTTATACGTGTGTTACCTTCTAAGTTTATATCATTCATCCCTTGTCTTCTGAATTCCTAAACCTAAATTTCTTTCACTTTTTAGTTTGTCATTTACAGAGAGATGTATGAACATTAAATTTGCAAAGAAAGAAATTTTTTGCAGAGTGTACTAATGGAACAAGATTCGGGTGAAGAATCTAATCCTCCATCACCTAGCTCTGTAGATAAGTCGAGGGTTTTGAATGCGAAGCCATTGAGAACACTTTTTCCAGTTTTCTCTTCTTCATCTAAGCCTTCTTCATCTAACTCTTCTGGTCTTTTTCTTCCTGAGATTTCTTCCTTCCATCCATTCTTCTTCTTGCCCGAGTCCCAGAGGCATTCTCAACAAAACCCACAAACCCCAATATCTATATCAGCAATTCCAGTCAGTTCATTCAGAATACCACCATCTCCAAATGGAAATCGAAGTACCCTTCATGATGAAGAAGATGGATATACAGAAGAAACACTAAGGCACAAGCCACAGAAGAAGGGAAAGCAGAGTGATGCAGATACACTAGTTAATGATATTCTTATATCAATTAATCCCAGAGTTTTTGATACATTGAAAGAGCCTGATGGTGGGAGGGACTCAGTGGCATACACACTTATGATATATGAGGTGTTGAGAAGGAAGATAGCTCAGATTGAAGAGGCAAAGGAAGGGAATGTGGGAGTCTCAAAGCGGTCTGACTTAAGAGCAGGCACAATTATGATGAACAAAGGGCTTAGGACTAATAGCAAGAGGCGGATCGGGGCGGTGCCCGGTGTTGAAGTCGGGGATATTTTCTACTTCAGGATGGAATTGTGTGTGGTGGGGTTGCATGCTCCATCCATGGCTGGAATAGATTACTTGGGTGTGAAGGTAAGTCAAGAGGAAGAAGAGCCATTAGCTGTGAGTATTATATCATCTGGTGGATATGAAGATCATGTCGAGGGTGGTGATGTGCTGATTTACAGCGGCCAAGGTGGGGTTAACCGGAGCAAGGAAGCGAGTGATCAGAAGCTTGAAAGGGGCAATCTTGCATTGGAAAAGAGTTTACATAGAGGGAATGAAGTAAGAGTAACTAGGGGTCTCAAGGACTTGGCAAATCCTACAGGGAAGGTTTATGTCTATGATGGTCTCTACAAGATTCAGGATTCATGGATGGAGAAAGGAAAGTCAGGTTTCAATGTATTCAAGTTTAAACTAGTCCGATCACCGGGGCAGCCAGAAGGATACATGACATGGAAAACCATTCAAAAGTGGACCGAGAAATCCATTTCAAGAGAAGGTCTTATATTGCATGATCTTACATCTGGGACAGAAAATTTACCTGTTTGTCTTGTGAATGATGTTGATGATGAAAAGGGCCCTGCATACTTTACTTATAGTCCTACTCTCAAGAACTTGAAGCGAATAAATCTGGGGGAAGTGTCATCTTCCGGATGCGACTGTGTTGATGGGTGCCTTCCTGGGAAATTAAGCTGTCCTTGCATTCAAAAGAACGGAGGCTTTCTCCCATATTCTGCAAATGGAGTTGTCATGGACCTAAAATCCATGACATATGAGTGTGGTCCTTCTTGCAAGTGTCCCCTTAATTGTCGGAACCGGGTTTCACAAGGCGGCCTGCGATTTCGATTCGAGGTGTTTAAAACTAAGGACAAAGGGTGGGGTCTAAGATCCTGGGATCCTATTCGTGCAGGGTCTTTTATATGTGAGTATGCAGGGGAAGTCATAGATAATTCTAATTTACAAGAGCTTGGTGATGAAAATGAAGAAGAAAACTACATTTTCAATTCTAGAAACATCAATCAGCAACTTGAAATTTTTCCTAGTGATACTGAAGCACAAAAGCTCCCATGTCCTCTGTATATATCAGCAAAATATGATGGGAATGTTGGTCGGTTTATGAACCATAGTTGCTCTCCTAATGTGTTGTGGCGAAAAGTGTTACGTGCAAATAAGGATGAGTCTGATCTCCACATAGCTTTTCATGCAGTGAGACACATTCCTCCTATGACAGAGTTAACGTATGATTATGGGGTAGTTCTTTCCCTCACAGAGAGCCACAAGAAGAAGAAATGCTTGTGTGGATCACTGAAATGCAGGGGATATTTTAGTTAATTGTATTCTGAGTTTTGGGTATATTGAAGCTTTTAAGTGCTTAGACTTATGGAAAAGGTTAGTCTTCAGTTTCTCAAATGTCTTTCTGCATAGTAAATAAGCAAGCTCTTTCTGTATTCCTCACCCGTTAAAACAAAATGGTGCACACTGCATTTGAAACTCGACTGGTGGCATTAATCACAAAAATCATGTGAACAATATCAGGGTTAATTATTGATTTAGTACTTGAAATATTACAATTTTCTTAATTTAATCATTGAAAGATTACGTGTTTCAATTTAATTTTCAGAAGCTATATTTATTTCAATTGGTCTTTTTTGTTACTAAATAACAAAATCTCTCATTATTAAATTTCAAAAGTAATATGTAGAATATACCCTTAAAAAATCCTTCTTTAAATGTGAAAGGAGCATATTATTTATTTTAATTTGATATCTCTTATTTTATATTACATTCTATTCTTCTTTAAATTATTTTGTCATTGAAGTTATCTTTTTGCATAATATGCATTTCTTTTAATATAATAAAATTCGTTAGCAATATTTGCTATCATTTTAAAATAAAATTATAGTTTATTCTAGAGTTTGACATCAATTTAACTGTATTTACTATCATATATATCAAGAATAAAATTATAAGCTCATGTGTAAAAAATTAACTAATTTGATTGAAAGTAGTTTAGAGGAAATGTTTCTGTAAGATATATTAAAATGTGAAAGGAGCATTTTATATTAGTATAAGAAAATTTGCCTGCCATTCTCTTCAAAAGTTTCAACTTCAAGAAAACTACCATTTTTACTTTTTGACCCAACATTTCTGTAGGCTATTCCCGATGCGATGGATATGGTTGCCCAGAAGCATTTAGTTTAATATACAAATGATATCTTCAACGGTAATCCTAAGCTGTGTTTGGGATTTAAAAAAAATAACATAATTTATTTAACTAATTTATAAATTTGTTAAAAACTTTTGATAAATAAACTTATTTCAATAAATTATAATTTATTTAAAAATATTATTTATAGTAAATAATAGTATATAACTTTTATATTTTATATTTTTATTTTTAATATTTTATTAAAATTTTAAAATTACCTTTATTCCTCATTTCTCCTCTACCTATCCACTGTCGTCCACCATCTTCTTCGCCGTGGTCATCCCTCATCGTTCGTCCATCAAGTACGGACAGGAATTTGTGGTCTGTCATTGTTCTTCCTCCTCCTTCTTTGTTAGTTTTTTCGTTTTCTTTCCTCCGTCGTTGACTGTTGGAGGGGAAGTGGAGAAGAAAGAAGACTTGGGAAGAAGAAGGTGGAGGGGTTTGGGAGAACTGTGGAGGGGATTGGGGGAAAGAGGAAGGTAGAAGTGAGAGAAGACATTGATAGAGGATTTGTGGTGTCAGAGTTTCAGAGAGAGGAGGAAGGAGGAAGGAAGTCGATGAAGGAGACGATGACGTTTTGTTGCTGATGATGTTTGTGAATATTATATATATATATATATATAATTTAAATTAATTTAATTAAAAAAAATATGTTTATTTTATATTATTTTAAAATTATAAAATATATGTCATTCTAATCTATCAGTTAATTCAATTATTTTTTTATCAAATATTTATAATTTAATAAATTAATTTAATAATTTTTAGTTAAAAATTAATTTTTAATTTTAATTTTTTAATTAATTTATCAGTTATTTTCATCATTCGTACGAGATGTAGAGGCCTTGTTAGACATGAAATTGGTGGATAGATATTGGACTTTCAGAGTTTGTAGTGCATACTACTTCCATGCATACTGACTGAATCATTGTATCAACATTGGAGCTATTAAAGTTACACTCGAAACAGATTCGCCTGTAGAAGCCATAAAAAAGTATCCCAGAACCTTCCAATTTCGCAAATGGTGGGTGATTAGCCTTAGTGACATCAGAGAAGGCAAAGAGTAGGCAAATCAAGAAGTGATATTGTGGAATGTACTAATGTAGCAACCATTGGGTTGCAATTGTCGGAAAGTTTCAATGTTACGTCTATTTAGGTTTTGCATCGGTTCCCAAAATTATGGGTGGTTAAGCCAGGTGTAATGAGTTGAATTTTTTTGTTTAGTTAAATTGATATTGACAAGTGAGATCTACATGAGTTTATTTGATTGGACGATCTTACTTAATCAAGCACAATACTAGTTAAATAAAAAATTCTGAGACGTGTGCAATGTTAAATAGTAGTTAAAATTGGAAATGGTTCACAATCTAATGGTTGGTCATTGGATTTTGTAGATATATGGTGATGCAATTGCTCTGGCCAGACGGGATAATACATACTGAAGAAACATTTAAAAAAAAAAAAAAGAAAGGGCTTCTCTATTTGGGTAAAAGTAATCTAATGGGAAATTAGTTGTTAGTTGACCTAATGGTTTGGTAGATGGAGTTGTCTTGTAATAAAATGAAAGTTTGAGTTTTTTTTTTTAATTTAAAAGGTAAGGAGGGTAAAGTAGATTGACCCGAAGTTCACTGATTTTTTCTTTTCTTTTTTTATATTTTAGCCAAGAAAAAAAATACATGCAATTAATCTTTTCACTCAAAATCACCAACCACAATTTTTTTTTAAAATTGAAGAAAATTAGCACTAGAAGAGTATTATACCTTTGTCATAACTTTTTGGATATTAAGGGTTACGAGAAATATTTTCCTAGATACTTCGTTAATGCCACATGGTTAATTTAACATCATTCAGCTTCATTAACCTTATCTGTTAGTCTTAATAAATCCAAAACAATGAAAGTTTACCGAAGTGATCAATTAGTTCCATGTGGCAGCATTCTATTGGTTGTTAAATTACAGGTCCACGTGGTGTAACATCATTAGTCCAAAAAGTTACTGTTATCCACAAAATTTTTAATAAAATACCCTACTACTACCTTCATCCTTCCATCCTTATTTCTCATTCTCTCCTCCCAGCTACAAAAAACATAGTACTATCAAAACGGGTTTTGGTCCACAGGTCAAGCGCAGCCTTCCTGTATTTAGAAGGGTTTAGAGATTAAAAAATATGCTCGTTAGGATAAATTCATAGTTACATATTGTACAATTTTAAAATTTATCTTACAATTTTGAAATTTATCTATCAATTCTTAACTTTTTTTTTTTGCTTAACTCATCTATCCATTCTAGAATTTATCCTAAATAATTGATTTGGATGAGTTAACATATAATTTTAGAATGAATAAATTCTAAAATTCCAAAAAAATATTATTTTAGAATATATTAACTTATTTTTTTCTGCTTAATATATTTTCTATTTTTTACCAAAAAAATAACTAACTAAATTAATTTTATATTATATTATTTAAATATTTTTTAAAAAAAAATCTCAGCTAGCAAGCCAAACGGACTAAAACAAGCAGGGCTTGGACATGAGAATCCAAGCCTGCCCAAAAACGACCCAGCATGGCCCTTTTTGGCCAAGCTCATTATGGACCGTGTAATGTCTACTAGAGTTATATTCATTTATATAATTTAGCAAAAATTATATTATGGATTAAAGAAAAATCTGGATGAGGACATGACACTTTTTTAAAATATTTACAAACTATCCAGTTTCACATAATTAAGTAAATTCTAAAAAAAATAAAATTTCAGTCTCGGCAGTAAGAGATCAGTCGACTAATCCATGATGATCAGTCGACTGATCGACTGTGAACCAGAATAAGTTTATAAATCGAAAAGCATCAGTCGACTGATGCAGAGTCATAGGTCGACTGACGTACCCTGAACTTCTAATTTTATAAAACTATTAGTTGGAATACAAGATAAAACCATTAAACTCATTTATACTTATAGTCTACAACACCTCTTCAGCGATTCTTGTAAATTCTTTTTTAGAATAGAACTACAATACAAGAGGTTTACATAAAACTTATATATTTCTATACATACACACCAAATGTACATATGTCTCTAAAGTTTGCATAAAAAGCTAACTTAACTTCTTCTATGACAAATAACATTTAATAACTCTACTATCTTGTTCTTTCTGCTTTTCTTCACATTTTTACTTCAATTCTTGAAATGGTTAATCATAATATAAAACATGAGATATATAATCTCAGTAGCTAGTTTGTCTAAAGAAAACATTTCATAAACAATTTCAGTCATAAAAGTAATTCTCAATGAATGTGTCACACTTTCATGAACATAAAAGAATTAACATAAAATAATCTCAATAGTAAACTCATTTCAGGAAATATAAACTGATATCTAGACACATAACTGGTGTCATAAACTTCTTTCTTAGCATAATGCACTATACTTTTGCTACTTTAGCTACTTTTTCAGAAAAAGTACTCAATGTTCCATGAAAAATTCATAGTTCTATCATTCCATAAGGAATTTTACGTCTTATGAGGAATTCTGTCATCTCATGAGGAATTTCTGGAGTTCTGTCTTTTTATAAGGATTTTTACTTCTTATGAGGTATTTCTGTCATCTCATGAGGAATTTCTAGTTCTGTTATCCCATGAGGACATAAACTTTACTTTTCAAGAGAAAGTTGATTCTTTATTCTCATAGAAAACTTCAAGATATACATACTTGCTAAATCATACAAAAGTATGATAAGTAACTAAAAAACTTGCTTTCTAGCTATCTCATGGAGAGAACTCACTATGTCCTATGAGGTATTACTTCATCCCATGAGGAATCAAGTTCTACTTTCATGAGAAAGCATATTCTTAAACATTCATGGAAAGATTTAGCATAAACTACAGCATATCATCCATAAGTATGATAAATAACTGAAAATAAATTTTTTTTATGAATAACTAGCTACCTTTATTGTTCCTAAAGCTAGAATTTATGTGATATCTTTTAATTCTCTTCTAAGGTTCCTTGTTTTCCTTATTTTTCAGAACAACTCCTTCTTCTCTCCTCTTTCCTCAATCTGAAAAACTATAATTCTACCAATTTCAAGCTCTACAATCCATATAACTAGAGAAATCAAGCTAGGAAACTTACCTTTGATAATTTTTCTTGCTAGAAACCAACTAGAACTCTCTTCTCTGCCTTCTTCTTCTTCTCCACGTTTCTCTCTCTCTCTTCTCTAAAATTTCAAAATTCTCTCTTTCTCTCTCTACTTACTTCTAAAAGTGTCTCAAGAGTCTTCTTACCATGGAAATCCTTCTTTTATCCCTACTTTCTTATTTCTGAGCTTCCTTGGCATGTCAGGGATATTCTGGTCAATTTTTTACTAATTTTTCAATTAAAATCGACTTACTTTCGCACTCCAGCAGGCGATTAGTCTATTGATTGCTCATGATTAGTCGACTGATGTGTCATTAGTCGATTGATCCAATCAGATTAGTCGACTGATTACTTCAACACCTAAAATTTCATCCTAATAGAGAGTAATTAGTCGACTGATCTATCATCATTAATCGACTGATTGTAGATATTGGCAGCCTAGTCTATTTTTAGATGCTATCAGTCGATTGATTGTTACCATTAGTCGACTAATTCCCTCAGAACATCATTTTTCTTCTATCTTGGCTCATTTATCCTAATTTCTCATGTCTTCCCTTGATTGCTTCTAAGCATCTAAAGGCATAAATAACTTAATTCTATTATTATTTGAAACTTAGATAAAGAAAATTTAAGATATTACAGGCCAGGCAGCCTGTTTTGCCAGTGCTAAACAAGGCATACACAAGCTCGTTTATCTTGCTATTTTGATGTGGTCCAATATTCCTTATAATCTAATGTTAGTTATTATAGTGTGTAATATAAAATTTTAATGCAACTAAAACAAATTGTTTAAAATCTATGTATAGATTTTTGCATGCAAAAAATATTGACAAAATATTTTTTTTTCTTGTTTCTCATCAAACAAGATGCAGTGTATTTTAAAATCTGAAGTATTATTATATATGTTGTCATTGTGATATTATTTTTATGGTAAATTACAAATAATGGCTTTTGGGTTTAGCCTATTATCACATCGATAATATCTGATTTAAAAGTTGACATTAACATTGATACTATGTGATTTTTATTGTATAATTTCATTAAGATTTAACGGAAAAGGTCACATAAGTTGCACACGAGTTGAAAGAAAACCCCTCAATTTATCATTTTGAACCCTACTTTCGAAAATTCCCTCCTCATAAACACTTGGAGCAAAATAACAACTAAAATTTATTTATGTGCTACAAATAGCCCTTAATTTGTCCATTTTAAACCCTAATTTCGAAAATCATTACTAAATCCTTCATTGGTCTGTCATGGCAAAAATAATAGGGGGTTTAGGAGCTAATTTAGGCGTTGGGAGTGAATATCTTTGTGGATAATCTCAATTTAATCTTTTAGATGAATCTTAAAAATTAAGTAACCATTGCTATAGATGCGGCCCTTCCAACAAATTTGATCTCTTTCATACTTTCTTTGCTTACAAAAGTCTCTTACAAGGTAAATGAATGAAAATTTTCCTGTTCATGCGAATTTCAGAATTTTTTTTAAGAAAACTAAGTGGGGACACGAACATGACCATATACTTCCTCTTCTAATTAAAATTATTGTTATTTAATTTATTCATTTGCTTTATTCTTCTTCTTGTTGTTGTTATATGTATGTTGCTTGAGGAGATAAAGTTGCCAATAAAATTCCAAGAAGCTAACATGAAGTGTATGACAACCACTTCTTTCAATGTGATGTGGAATGGTGCTAAATCATAAGTTTTTCGTTCTAGTAGAGAAAGGAGATCCTTCATGTCTTTGTATTTTTGTGCTTTGTTTTGAAAAGCTGTCCTAGATCATTGAGGAGGAAGTGGATAGAGACAGCCATAACCCCTTGAGTGTAAGCAGAAAAAGACCAAGCATCCCTCATCTTCTATTTGCTAACGACATTATTATGTTTTATGAGACCACTTAAGGCTATCACCCTAAACACTAAATCTTAAATAGTTATAATTTTTTTATTTGAATTTTATTTTTAACAAATGATATAGTATTAGAAAGTTCTTTTAGTGTAGTTTCAAATGCGATAAGTTTCAATTAAAAATTATTTATCTTTTAGAAGATATGATCAAAGAAGTGATTAAAGATTAAAAATAATAACAAGCATTTTCCTGTTTTATGATTTTAATATCTTTTGCACAATTTTCTTTGTGGAATCAATAAGAATGCTTTCCCAATCATCTAGGATCATTCAAGTCTTGATCAAGATGAAAGAAAATTATAATTTTAACTCAAAGTTAAGGTAAGTAGATAATTGCAATGCGTTGGATGTATGATGCATGTAGATAGGTAAAGTCTCAAAAACTAATGTGGAGGATCTCATCCTAGTAATGTTGAGATTGACTTAGTGCAATGCATGTGAATAAGGTAAGTAACTATGAAGACTACTTTCAAGTTGTATGCTGCTTTTGGCCAGAGAGTAAATAATCAGAAGACTGAGATATTATTCTCAAAATATGTTAACAGTAACAAGCAGGTGCAGCAAAGAATTCTTAGAATTACAAGGTTTTCGTCCACTAATCATCTTGGAACTTATCTGCATGGGGCGCACATAGTGCTTGGAAACTCTAGCAGTGGCGCAACAGAAGGTTGTTCGAGAAAGGCTGTTCTAAGCCTCGTTTCTCGATAGTGCCTATCAACATTGAGCTAAAGTAATGGAGGATGCTTATAGTAATTTGAACAATATGCACAGGGAGAGATAACACTATTATAGCTGCATATTGTTTAGGAGAAATCGAGCTTTGCAAGGGTTAAGGATTTCTCTCAAACATGATCGTCAAGATCTCGATTTAAATTTTAAAATTTTAAGATTTTATTATTTCAAACAATTCGAATGATCTCGATCTTATGTAAGATCTAAATTTTTTAAGATCTCAGTAGGATCTTGATTTAAATCTTAAAATGTTACGATTTAATGATTCTATCAATTTTATAACATTTTGAATTTTTGCTTTTTTTTTATTTATTGATATATTTCTAATCTATTAGATTAATTGGAATGGAAAAAGTCATTGAACTAACTTAAATCTTTACTAATACTATACAATTATAATCTTACCACTCATAATTTGTTCAAATTTTAATTTAGTTTAGTAAAAGCTGACAATGATATATAATATTATAAGTTTTTGAGAAGAAATTGTCAATTTGACAAGAAAAAAAAAAGAGATTTCTAAATATAATAAAAAGTGAGTGTTATTATCTATTTTCTTTCTTTTCTAATTGTGTGACATTTAAACTTGTTTTTATTAAAATATAATGAGAATTTGATAATTTTATATTATTTACAAAATTATATCATTATATATATATATATTATTTTATATTTTTAGATGATATTACGATTTTATAATTCAATATATCTTATATTCTTTTTTATCCTGTATAAAATTTCCATCATGATAATATTGGCAAATGTTCTATGTTGAAAACAAAATTTTGTGGAGCTATTCAAGGGTTTAAAGCTTGCCAGAGAAAGTCCTGTTGGAAAGTGACTCGTAACTGTAGATGGGTACAACAACTTCAGGGAAAACTATTAAGCTCTTTTTGACAGTATGGGACGTCAAATTACAACAAACGTTGAAGCCAAGCAAATGATAGGAAATTGGATCTGGAATAAATATTATATTTATTTTTATTTAAATTGTTAAATTTTAAATTTAACGATTTAAATTTTAAATAATACTTTGAATAATTTTTCTTAACAAAGATATTAAAATTTAGATCATTAAATTTAAAATTTAAATGTCTAAATAAAGACAAACACAATATTTATTTTTATAAAATAAACATTAAATTCGTTTTCAAATAGATAATACAGACCATATATATGGTTGGCCTAGGTTTCTCTCATTTTGGCTTAAGGGTCTATTGTAGCCCACCTAGTAGTATCAAGCTTTATCTGCTAGCTGATCAAATAGGCATGACTTTACCTAAAAACTTCTACAATTAGTTTGTTTCTTCCTTGGGGCCTTGCCCTTCCTTTTTGCCCCAAAAAAAAAAAAGAATGTTTGCATATTTACATTCTAAGCCTTAATGTATGTTAATTTTTATAATACGTAGTTAATTTAAGATTATATTGTCTTAATTTTGTAAAAGAAAACAGGTTGGATATATGCTCCCAAGCCTACAACAAATGAAGATGAAAGCAATTTGTCACCCACAATTTAAAAAAAAACAGAAATTATGTTCAAAAAGGACAAATTGGGGATTATTTGCAGCAAGTGAATAAAGGTTTAGATGCTAATTTGCTTCACGTGTTTAGGAGGAAGAGGCAATTTGCAGAATTAATATTCAAATGAGTATCTTAGGCCTTTTTTTATAGTCACGTGCAGCTCACATGACTTTATCTATCAAGTTTAAATCGAATTAAACCATAAGAATCCAATGTGCTAACAATGTGAACTTCAAATTGCTCAAATGCCAACTTTTTTGAACCTTGGAGCACCAATGCGATAACTGGGCAAATCACAATGCCTTCTTTTGTAATTTACCCATATTTTAAAATTTTTAGGTCAGTTTACTTAAATGTATCTTCAAATGGAAAATATATTTCTTTAAAGCTGTGCTATATTATTTTGTAGGTAACTAAATGTAAATAATTTTTGTCAAAATATTACGCTATTTTTTCATCTAACTTATGATAAATTACAGACTTAGGCCTTAAAAGATTATAGTCATCTCAATTTAATTATTATAACATTGTATTTATTTTAATTTGGTCATTTTTTTTGTCAAATCTCAAAATTTATGTTGTTAAATCTCAAATTTTTTATTATCAATAGTCACATTGACAACAAAGACATTTGTAATTTTTCATGAATTAAGTTGAGACAATTATAATTTTTCAATGACCAAATCAATAATTTAAGGTTAAATTATAATTTTGGTCTTTATAATTTCACCAAAATTGTAAATTGGTCTGTATACTTTATTTTCATGTAAAATGGTTCCTATAGTTTTTTTTCATTTATGTAAGTTAGTCTCTGTCATCAGTATGATTAATTACTTAATTTTACTGTTAAAATGGTCCTTTATAGTAACTTATATGTACATTTGTAAACATGTCAGCATATTTCGTTATTAAATTTTGTACAACTTAATTCTGTCATATCAACAAATTATCATTTTGCCCTCAATTTCTAATTTCCCTAACATAGGTCTACATTGAATTTTGTCTACATAACGGTTGAATTATGTAAAATTTAATGACTGGACATGATGATATGTTCATAAATGTACACATCAGTTACCATATAAGACAATTACTAACTTATATAGATTGAGAAACTATAAAAATCATTTTGCATGAAAATAAAGTATAAAGACTAATTTATAATTTTGATAAAATTATAAAAACAAAAATTATGATTTAACGATAATTTAATCTTTATAAAATTGGATATATGACATCATTGTCGTCAACGAACAAAACTGTCGTATGTCCCACCCATTCTCCAGCGGTCCAACCCCAATCAGCAGGGGGATATTAAAAAAGAATGAAAATAAAAAGTCAAAAGGAATATAATTTGTTTCTTTTTTTAAAGAAGAGTTCTCTCAAAAGTCTGAGTCTGTCCCACATTCTAAAATGGTGGTGTGGTGCCCACTAAAAACGCGGTGGGAATGGAAAATCGTTAGAGGCGCGATGATGCTGGTTTCATAGAGAGAGAAAGAGAGAGAGGGGGGTAAGAGGGGAGAGAGAGGGGGTGGCTCACATTGGGAGAATGAGGGGATTCTAAGAAGGCCAAAATTCCCAACCATGCCCTACTGATCTCTTTTCTTTCGCTTACCCGCGAGGGGACAGAAAACCCGCCCATCAGACCGACGCCAGTGGTGTGGGTTTTCGGGAATAGAGAGATCATCGCCGGCCAAAGAACCATCATCCGGCGAGTCTTTCTTGGAGTTTTTGCCATTATGACTAGCACGAATAGCCTCTCTTCTCCCCCCGATCCCCTGGCCATCGCTGCTGAACCCTCCAAACCCCAAACCAGAAGGCTCTACCAAGTTTGGAAGGGGAACAATGTACGTTCGTCTCGCTTTCCCCTATTTGCCCTGACCCCTTTTAATTGATGCTGTCAAATTTGTTTTGGTTTTTCTTTTTTCCTCAGATTGGTTTCCTTCACATGGCACAAACACAAATTAGGTTAAGAATCTAATAGTCTGCAGCTATTTAATTATATACCTACATGTTATGAGAAAATTATTAATTAGAGTAATTATTCAAGATGATTATTATTTGGTTACAAGGCCCTTCTCATGAGATGTTTGAAGGCTATTGGATAGTAATAGTATTTATAACTATGATGAAAGGACAGGGATATAAGAGATGGTTCGTCAGATGGCACGAGTTTTGTTCATCTTAATCTAGTGAAGCGTCGGTTTTCAATTTATGGAATGTTTTGAAAATTCTGTTCAGTTGAATAGTGGAACTTGTTTTTCTTTTTCCTCTTATGCTTTCTGGAACAGACTATTAATTTGGGCCTATGAAAACGAAGTAGAAAGGAAATTGAACGTGAGACGACCATTATCTCTTGTTGCATTTATCAGTTTAGCAACTGCTTGGTCAAGAATAAAACTTATTAGTATATTTTTGGAAACCCGTTAGCTATACATAAGTTTGAATAACATTATTTTTCAGAATTAATTTTGAGTACAATTGATTTTGTATCAACGTGATTTATATCTGAAAATTGTTATCAAAAAATTGATTTTATAAAATAAATTTTATTTGAATATTAATTAGTATAAGCACTTTTGAATGTGTAATTATAAAAAAAAATATAAATATTATATTATTTTATTTTATTTTATTATTGATACTAATATTTGATTTATGACTATTGTAATAAAATAAATTTATTTACAAGTCATAAAAATAGTACAAATAAATATTAGATTAAAAATTAAATACTATTCATAAATAAAAAATAAATACAAGTCATAAAAGCATTTATAGTGGTGAACCTCATTTTAGTTCTTATTGTGGGTCTCATAGTGATACATTAGCTTAAGTAACTTCCCACCACTTTAAACAACTCTCCACTTGAATCTCTTAAAAACATATAAATAGGTCTTACAATCAACTCTCAACTACTTTAGTATTTATTACTCTCCACTAACTCTACTAACATTTATTGTGAGTTAATTATTTTATTGTCAATTGTTGTATAAGAACTTATTCTTATATAAGAATCATTTTTATGCGTAGCGTACCACAATAGTAAATTGAAATAAGAACTAATTTTTAAATTTAAAAACCCATTAAAAACTATCACTATAAATGTTCTAAGTATACTCACTCAAATTAATCCTCTCAAGGTCACATGTCACACTCAAACCCACATGTCAATTGAAAGTCCTCTGACTCATCCTCTCAAACTCAGATCAATAAAAATATCTATTGGCTAAGTAGAGATAGAGAATTGAACAAAGAAGAAACTCAGGATTTAGAGAGAGAAAGAACAAGAGAAAGCTGAAAGCAACCTTTTGGTTATGTGGAGGAGCTTCATGGTTTCTTTCTCTTCCATTGGTAAATTTTCTTCATCTGTAGTTGCTGAGAAAATTGAGGGAAGATAAAAGATTCAGAGTTTCAATATCCTGCTTTCCACCATTCGTAGTTTCGACATGCTTTCGAACTTTCCAACTCTTTATCCTCGTCTCTCGTCCCTCCCTCTACTTTCATAAGTCGCTCTGTCTCTTTGCTATTTCTCATGAGAAGAACTGTAAAGGAGAGGGTAAATATTGGAAAATTTTGTGGTAGATGAAATGGAAAAAATCAATTATCATCAGAAGCTACACGATTTTACTTCTCGATAAAATCAATTATGAAACAATAATCAATTTTAACAATGGACATGAACGCTGATCCAGACAAGATAATTTTGATGAAGAATCAATTTTTAAGCATGAACGTACATTAAATTTCCGTAAACGTATAACCAAATAAGCTCTAATGAACTTAAGACTCACTTGAACCTTGCGCATGGATCCAGAAAAGAACACAGTACTAACTAGTTTGTAGGGGAAACATGAATAAAAGCTATTTACTAGCCATAGACTATGTTTCACTGAAAGTAGGGACCTTGATTTTGACAACCTTTTTGAACTTTTTCGTGTCTCGAGGTTCTTTGTGAAATCTTCCTATTTACTCTACTTTTATATGTATGCGAAAAGTGAATTTAAAATTGAATTATCATTGATAATGGGATACAGTGGCGGAGCGACATGTTTGCACGCCCTGAAATTTACAAATTTCATGTAAAAAAAGTTTTTTTTTTCATTTTGTCCCCCCTCTTTTTTTTTTTAGAATTCTCTTAATATTTTTTTGAATTCCTTCAGTGATTCAGTTCTTCTCTGTTGTTTACACGAGAACCCCACTCCTAGTGTCATGAAATTTTTTTTTATAATAGTTAATTTTTCATTCCATTATTAGGGACTTATTTGTAAAAGTTTAAAATTTGAGATTTTTGTACATAGATCTAATTCTATCAAATTAGCTGATTGATTATGTAATTAGGATCATGAGTAACATATTTATAAAGTCAATTTCATGAAATTTTTTTTTTATGATGGTTAATTTCTCATTTCATTGTTAAGAATCTCTTTATAAAAACTTGAAATTTAGGGTTTTTGTACATAGGCTTAATTCCATCAAATTAGTTGATTGATTATACAATTAGGATTATGAGTAACATATTTGTGAAGTCAATTTCTTGAAATTTTTTTTTGGTGATGGTTAATTTCTTATTTCATTATTAGGGACTTCTTTGTAAAAGCTTGAAATTTGAAGTTTTTATACATAGTCTAATTCTGTCAAATTAGTTGATTGATTATGCAATTATGATTTATAAGAAGCAAGATTTTTTTGTAATAAAAATATTTTTTAAGAAGAAATTATCATTAAATGAGTAACAAATTAAAATTAATTTAGGAGAATTGTCATCAGATTCAAAAAAGCAAATAAAAATTTTGCTCCTCCTAACAAAAGGGTCTAGGATACGCCACTGATTAGATAACAAGTCATCATTAAAGATGAATACTAGGATTGTTAATTCAAAGTTAATTGATATGGTCTTGACTCAGAAATAATACGCTATTGTGAGGACAGAATTCTGATTAAGCTTATTTCATCATGTCAGAAATTTCTTTGTGGTGGAAGACTTATCTTTGGTCGGGATGGAAAGTCTCTATTTTTGACAGCATCGTTGATTGGAGGTCCTGCACTGTTGTTCTGCATAAGAATGATTACATCTTTTAAAGACGATGATCTTCAGTTTTCCTGTCCTGTACTGATTGCGGAACTGGTTCTCGTATTTTTGGTTGGTAAAGATATGAGGTTTTCTTGGCAATAATGAGTACATGGCCTGGCCGTGATATTTAAATATGAACTTTTAATGGATGATGCAGGTGTTTACTTTTCTATTCATGACATCTAGTAGAGATCCAGGAATTATTCCCAGGAATTCACATATACTTGAAGCGGATGATGCACTTGACTTGAGTTCAACATCTATGGAGTGGTTTGATAATGGTAGATCCGCCAGTCTGAAGTTACCCAGAATGAAGGATGTGATGGTCAATGGCCATACAGTGAAGGTGAAGTTCTGTGATACTTGCTTGCTGTATCGTCCACCACGTGCATCACATTGCTCTATCTGCAACAACTGTGTTCAGAAGTTTGATCATCATTGTCCATGGGTTGGTCAATGTATTGCATTGGTAAGTCATCCAAAACCACCTCACAGAATTCAAACTCATGTTTTTCTTTCTTAATATTGTTTCCCTTTTTCGTCTGCAAGCATGCATAGTCTATTTAGTTTGAAACATAACTTATTTTTTATCCCTCACCCACCCCACCCCACCCCACCCCAATTTTGTTAATAAATATTTACTTTTATATTTGTGTACC
Organism: Biancaea sappan; assembly: GCA_037074585.1. NCBI lineage: Eukaryota > Viridiplantae > Streptophyta > Magnoliopsida > Fabales > Fabaceae > Biancaea > Biancaea sappan. The sequence continues at coordinate 38,312,343 of CM073492.1, forward strand.
TCATTTTTCTTACCTATGGAAAAGTCATAAATATTAAAGTACTCTCTTGCTCTCCTGAGAGATGGCTCAGTTATGCATTCATCCCTTTATTATGAGAAACTACAAAAACCTCCCTCAAAGCAATAAAGCGTCCAAAATGCCTTCAACGATTATATGAATTCCTATTAAAAACATTACTTACTAGAAAAGATATTTCTGAAACTTTTATTTTACTGTTATTTATTTTGTATTTAAAACCAAAACCTTTAATCTAAATTTTTTTTTGTTTTAATACTTTTTATTTAAAATTTTTTCCCTCTATTAAAATTTTATTAAATTCATAATATTATTTATTTATATAATTCATATATGTGTTATTTTTGAAATCATATACTATTAATTATGATCTTTTAAATTTAATTTTTTAAATTTCTTAAAACGATATCTGTGAGTATGTTTTGTTTTAATAATTATTTTTTAATTATATGACTTAAAAATATAAATCTACAAAAATTATTATTTTATATTGATCAAACATATATTTAATACTTGTGTAACAATATAAATAAGTTTAAATATACTTGAGATACTTATAAATTCATTGAAAAATAATTTAGTCTTTATAATTTAAAAACAATAAATTTAGTCGTAGTTTTCAAACCAATAAAATAGATTCTTGGGGCTAGTTTTTGGTTAATTAACCATTAGGCAACGCTAATTGAGATGTTGATATCAGTATTAAAATTCACGTCAGTGCTGACTATGTACCACCTATGCTAACATGGACTACAAAAAAAAATTTCAGTTTATTCACTTAGGTTTTTAGTCAAAATTTTCCTTTTGTCCAATTTTTGATATAAAATTATCTTCTACTTCATCTAAGTCCCTAATTTAAGAATATATATATTTTTTTGTCAAAACATCCCTACAAACATTTTATTTTATTCACTTTAGTCCTTATTCTTCACTTTTATACTTATTTCTCACTGTTTGGTCTTCCAAATTAGTCAATAATTTCAATTTTAGTCATGATATGATTTAATCTATCATTCATATCTAAGAACAATACAAGAATGAATTAAAATTCAAGTTTCAAAACTTATTTTTTATTCACTTAGGTCTTTAGTAAAAAATTTTCTTTTGTCTAATTTTTTATATAAACTCGTCTTCTGCTTCTTCTAAGTCCCTAGTTTAAGAATATAGTTTTTTATTTGTCAAAATATCGCCTACAAACTTTTCAATTTGTTCACTTTAATCAATATTCCTCACTTTCATATTTTTTTTCTCATGGTTTGATCCTCTAAATCAATCCATAATTTCATTTTTAGTCATAATATGATTAAATATATTATTTCTACCCAAAAACAATACAATCTATCATTTATACCTAAGTAAATAAAAGGTAAACTTTGAAACTTGAATTTTAATTCATTTCTTGTATTGTTCTTGGGCATGAATGATAGATTGAATCATATCATGATTAAAAATGAAATTATGGACTAATTTTGAGGACCAAACCGTGAGATAAAAATGAAAGTGAAGAACCAAAACTAAAGTGAACAAATCGAAAAGTTTGTAGGGGATGATTTTGACAAATAAAAAATATTCTTAAACTAGGGACTTAGACGAAGTAGAAGATGAGTTTATATCAAAAATTGGACAAAAGAAAATTTTTTACTAAGGACCTAAGTGAATAAAAGATAAGCTTTGAAACTTGAATTTTAATTCATTTCTTTTGTTGTTCTTGGGTATGAATAATATATTAAATCATATCATGACTAAAAATGAAATTATGACTGATTTACAGGACTAAACCGTGAGAAAAAGGTATGAAAGTGAAGAATAAAGACTAAAGTGAATAAACTAAAAAGTTTGTAGGTGATGATTTTGACAAATAAAAAAATATATTCATAAACTAGGAACCTATACGAAGTAGAAGACGAGTTTATACTAAAAATTGGACAAAAGGAAAATTTTGACCAAGAACCTAAGTAAATAAACTAAAACTTTTTTTTTGAGTAGTTTACGTCAGCATAAGTGATACACAGTCAATGCTAACATGGATTTTAATACTGACATCAACATCCTAGTTACAATTGACTAATGGTTGACTAACCAAAAATTAACTCCGAAAACTTATTTCATGGGTTTGAAAATTACAAGGACTAAATTCATTGTTTTTAAACTATAGGGACTAAAGTCATTTTTCAATGAAACTATAGAAACTTCAAGTATATTTAAACCATATAAGTAACAGTAATAAGGGTATTTTGGTAGTGTAGTTGTAACATATCTTTTGATTTTAGAGGACATCTGTGCATATTTTATTAATTTTACAATAGAGGGAACGACTATGAAATTAAGGCTTCTAGGGAAGGGAAGAGCATTTGACCCTAACATTAAATATAAATGCCTATAGAATGCTGGCAGGATTTGAATGTGAGTTTAAGTGTTTTGATTCTGTTTGGATTTGGGGTGATTGGGCTTAGTTTGTTGCTTTAGTACCTATAGGCGGACTATAATCCTTAGTTCACCATTGCTGGTTTTTCCTATCGCCCTATACTCTTATGTTTAATACAAGAAAGAGCCTCCTTTAGTAAACAAGTGTTGATCATCATGAACTTATATTTGCTTTTGTCAACTCGAACTCATTTACGGGATAAATTTGTGACCATAAAATTCTTAAATATTAATTGATTCTCTGTTCAAATTTTACTTTATTTTGGGGATTAGAAGTAGCCTTAGAAATGGCTAGTTTCTGGTGTATTCTTTTCATTTTTCTTTTTCTGTTTCTTTCTTCTTTCTGTCTATAGTTTTTTTTTTTTTTCTCTCTCTCTGTCTCTTTCGTTATCCTCCCCAGTTCAGCTGAATCTAACACTGTCTCTCCCGTTCATGTTGTTGCAGCGTAACTATCCCTTCTTCGTATTGTTCATATCGTTAGCAACTACGTTGTGTTTATATGTATTCATATTTTCTTGGGTTAACATTTGTCGGCATAAGGGCGGCGTGTTGGTTGGCATGTCAAAAGATGCGATATCGGTTATTCTCATTGTATATTGCTTCATAATCATCTGGTTTGTGGGTGGACTTACAGTTTTCCATCTGTATTTGATTTCTACCAACCAGGTTTTATTCTACCTCTTCCTCTTGTTTTATATCTTTTTTCTTCCAAACTTTGCTGTTAGGTAGGCGTAGAGCATTGCCATGTGAGAGGGTTTTTTATATGCATGTGTAAGGTTACCTTGTCTATTCTCTCCCTCATTTGGATATGAGGAAAAATTAGGGATATATAGAAAATACAAGAAGAAAAGACAAATTTTCAGCCTAATTAAACCATATAGTACAGGGACTATTGTTTCCTTCTGATCCTGTCTCTTATTATATCATATATGGTGGAAAGCAACCATAGAATCATAACTGGCCATAGAGATAAGTTTTGGATTAAGCTTCTTGCCTTTTTTCTTGGAAAGAAATGTGGTGATACGAAAGATGCAGCTAAATTTGACCCTGAAATATGAGGAATTTCATTGTATTCATGTACTGTATAGTTTTTTTTACCTGTTGTTGTTGAATGTGTCTTAATAGTTACTATCATCTTGCTACATTATACTCAGGGCACTTTTCTGTTTTTGACATTAATAGACAACTTATGAGAATTTCCGGTACCGCTATGATAAGAAGGAAAACCCACACAGAAAGGGAGTATTCAGCAACTTTCTAGAACTGTCCTGTTCTCGGATCCCACCTTCAATGATCAATTTCAGAGAATGGGTCACAGATGATACACAAGACGGATCCTTTAGATCAGATATTCGTGAAAGAGGCTTCGTGGGCTCCATGAAAAAATTTGACCTGGAAATGGGAACAAAGTATGGCAAGGATTTTGACAAGCGACTTCCCAGTAAAATACAGGATTTGGAGTACAATGGCATTGAAAATCCGAAGAAGAATGCAAAAGACAAAGAAGCAGCATTTGATATCTTCGCTCCAGCCGTCAAGAACCAAAATACGCCAAATGGACTCCCAAAGGAGTGAATGCTCCTCCTCAACAAGATAAGGGGGAGCAATAGCTCCTTCAGTTTACATAGCTGGTTCTTCAAAGACAAAGGTAGCGTTTTGGTGTCTGCTTCTGTCTCTATGTACATACAGCAATACTATTTGTGGAGCACATAAATGCATGTTCAAAAGAGTCAACACTGAATTCAGTATTGGAATATATTCTGTGAATGATCAGGAACTTGTAAAATCCTTTTCAAATTGGTTTCATGCTTTGACTGTTGCAACACAAGAAAGAGAAGTACATGATAGATTTGCAGAAACTGTCATAGCATCTAAAAAATTGAGGACTTTTGTGATCTTTATAGATATAGTTTCCTGTGTTAGTCTTACGAGAATGAAGGCAAGTACTACTGCTGAATTCTCTTTCTGGTTTAATAACTTCATCTACATCTCTGGAGTTATTTTTGATTTACTTTGGACTTGTTCTGCTCATGTAGCTCTAGTTTTCAAATTTTAGTGGGAATGTGATTTAGTCTTTAAAAATTACAAATTTTTTGCATGCTAGTCCTTTTGTCACGTGGGTGGGTTATAAATGCCTTGGACGACTAACATGCAACGAGTTTGTTATTTTTGAAAGTTAAATTATGCACTCACTAATTTTTTTGTTTTGGGGACCATATTGTTTGTTTACTAATTATAGTATCAGACAAGTTATGAAGCAGTTTCTCGGTAGAAGAGGACAGTTTTGTGCTGTGCCTTCCTTGTCTTAAAGAACAATGTATTCTGCAGAAAGATAAGATGCTTCTGTTCTAGTCATTAATCTAGAATTGCCCTTTTACCTAATTGAACCAAAGTGTAGTAAACTGGAGAATGTAGGAGTGATCAGGACAAAGGGGCAATTTTACCCAGGTAATGGGATGAGTGTAGGGCTGAAATCAGGGGACTCATGAATTGGCTCAATTGTAGTATTTGGTGTTAATATGTGACTGTTTTTTATGCAGGCCCATTTGAGCATATTCTGATAGGGACGGTAGTGGATTTTAATGTGAGAATGCAGATTGTGCTGACGACTGAGGTGAGGTGGTTTAAAATGAAGTATGACAATGAAGTCCTTCCTCTGTTTCTCGTATGAAACTGAAACCTTAAAAGTATTCCCATTGCTGAAAACGAAAAAAGATTCACAAGGTACTGCAAATTGGCACATCCAACAGGGGGCATTGAGGGACATGTTAGAGCTATAATCATGAAGGATGGTGTTGTCTACCTGTTGCAGGTTTCCATGAGAAGACATTTCGGCCATGGCTTTTTTCTCTTTTTTGTTTGTTTGTTTTGGATAACTACCAATCCACGAATTTACATTTGCATTCTACTATGAGAATATAGATTCAGTCTATATACATTTTTGGTAGGTGAAACCCATGGAAAGCATTCCCATGCATGTGAGAAGAGTGGAATATAGTAAAAGGAACAAAAATTATCTTTAAAAAAAAAAAACTTGACATATGCACAAGGATTTTTCTCATTTATTTTGTTCCGAGTTTATATAAGAATTTCTGCAAATGCCATAGTCAAAGATAAACTTTACAAGGAGTATTAAAAAAAACAAAAAAAAAACTTTGCAAATGACACATCACGAATGGTCGGGATAATTCAGTCGGAAATCCTCGTGTCATCAATTCAAAGAATGATAAACTCTAAAAAAATTGACTAAAGAATAATGAGTTAATAGGAGGTTACACCAGAATAATTAGGAGATAATTAATAACTAAATAAAATAATTATAATTTTCAAATTTTGAAATTGTACCTAGAGATATAAAGAGACTGTTACTAAATCATAAATGCAAATCCACTTTCCTGATGAGCTTAAAATAATTTATGAAAATATTTAGACAAAGTAAAAACTATATCCTTTTGATTTATTAATCCACAATTTGTACCACATTGAGCCAACAATTTGGGCGGAGGAACCTATCTCTTTTCTTAATTTGTTATGAAATTATAACAACAATCTATTATATAAAGACAAAGCATTATGGAACTTAAAAATTTCACTCCCAAGTATTGTGGAATTTACAATTTTCGCTCATTTTAAAATAGTCTCTTTTTTACAACAAATCCAAACGGTGCCTTGTTAGTTTTGTTAATGTAAGGATTTTTCATAATGTGTTTTGATCAATTTAACTATTTTGGAAATTAACTAAAAATCATATTTTGAGGAAATAAACCATATGTTAGAAATTGTGTTATTAAATTTTTTTCTATCAAAATGGGTTTATGTTTCTTATGAGAGAATTTTTTGTTCTAAATCCATGATTTAGATTAGATTTTTTATTTATATTAAAACCACAAGGCTCAAAATTTTTACAATAAGTATTTCAAAACAAATTTACAACTTTTTGAAAAGACAGAAAAAATTGACAATTTTTTTATGAGAAAAAAGTTGAAAAAATTGCATGTATCCAATTTAACCCCTTCTTGAATATCACACTGGACTAACAAGCTTAAGGGTTAGAATTATGTATGATCGGTAACATCACCTTCTCGATGCAATTTCTGATCCTGCATTTCAGAAGAACTGAAAGCCACTATCATCACTCTAATAAGATCATTCGTATATGTTTTAAGTCCAAGTTGTATATGATCTTTATCTTCTTTCCCAAAAAAAAAAAACTTGTCATTTTATATAGAGTAAATTATAATAATCTCCAACGTTTAGTTAACTTACAGCTAATATTCTTTTTATTTTAAAAATTATATTCTACTGTCATTTAATATATGTACATTTTTTTTGAAAATATAATTACTATTTACTTGAATTGTCTTTACTATCACATTAAAAAGAAATAACAATCTCATGTTTAAATTTAACATCAATTTAATTGTTCTTATTGTTATATTAAAAATAAAATTATAGTCTCCATTGTAAAAAAATGATTTTTTTTTGACAAAAAGTAAAATTGAATAAAATTTTTGCAATATATATCAAAATAGTAAGTTAAGGAAGAGAGTATCATATATATAATTTAATCAAATATCACAAGAAATTATTATAATTTACTCTTTTATTTATACATATGTTGTCATTGTTAACGGGTCCCTTTCATAAAATATACCGCCATTTGCCAGGATGTAACTTGATTTATCAGCCACAGCAACATATTTTGCATTAACACCCTCACTTCAACAGAAAACATATTGAAAATATAAACTAGTATTGTCAAATCGAATTGGGCTCTATTCATTTTTGAATAGGTTTGAAATATAATATTTAGGCTTATTTGTTGGGATTTAGAGGGCCTTCTTAATTTTAAATTTATAGAGATTCATTGATTCTCCATAGTTATTAGATGATTGTGAGTCTTATTTATCAAAGTAGAACCTACAACCATCCAATAACTATGGGATGGGCTAAAGAATCTCTTTAGCTAAAAACTCATGAGGCCTCCCAAATCTCATTTGTTGCTTGGTATGTGGGCTAACATGTTGGCCCGTGGGCCAAGTTTTTTTAATATTTAAATAATTTAATATTAAAATTTTTTAAAATTTAATAATTTTTATTAAAATATAATTTATACATATAAAATATTATTTTTTAATATTTTTAAATAATCAATTAATTTAACTTTCTATTTTTTAAGCTAACTATATTATATTTAAATTTAAAATTTTTATATTTATTTAAAGAATTACAAAATTTTTCATATTCAAATTTATTATAATTATAAATATAATGTTATAAAATATAAAAAAGTGATAAAATAAGTTTAATTATATACTAAATAATATAGTTTTGTAAAAAAAAAATTAAAAAAATAGCCAACTTGCGAGCTCTGCAGGATTCAACCGTTTGGGCCAAATGGACAAAAAACTCATATTCAAGTTTACCCAAATATTAGCGGGTATGGATCGACGCGTAAACTTTAGATCGTTTTGACATTATTAATAGAAACATATCTAAAAAAATTTAAAAATAGAAAAATGTTTGTAGTGAGTTATGAGTTGGAAATTGAGAGTTAGAGTTAGTTTATTAGTTGGCTTCTATTATGGAATAATACTGCCAAATGCCAGCTCCTTTTTAAGCAGCATCTTTCTTTGCCCTTGTGAATTAGTTATTATAAGGCATTGCTATCTCTAATCTATCTGTCCATTTCGTAATGATTTAATATACATATGACTTCATCATTATTTATATGTATCCTTTTCTATATGATTTTAAGGAATGTTTAGTTATGACTTTTAGTATGTACAGCAATATAATTTTTCTAAATACTGATATTAAAATGATTAACATAGAAAATACACCTCTACTTTAATCCTTAAAGTTAAGGTTTTTTTTTTAATCCCTATCATGATCATTTCCTTATTTGTACTCTCAAATAAAGGTAGTATTTTATACGGAGTAAATTATACTAACTCTTTCTTAGGTTTGAGTAAACTAAACTTAGGCACCATTTGTTTTTTTTTTCTTTTTTAATATTAAGGTATCCGAATTTGATTATACATTTTATTATTAAGATATTTTCTATATTAAATTGTTAAGACTATTTGCTTTTTTAACATCTGAACATATATAAATAGTTCATAAAAAATTATATTCAAATATTTTTTAAATAAGTTATTAACTAAACATTTTTTGTCAATGATTTTATTTTTTATAATTTAAAATTATTTTATACAATAATAATATAATTCATATTTATTATATTACATATAAAATTTTTCCTTTATATAAAAGCAACAATATTTAATTTAGATGGTTGCAGCGGTGACATTCATCAAAGATAAAACCATCTCTCCAGGTTGCACCCTCCTTTAGATCCTATTGGTCTGATCATTTGTGAACTCTTTCAATCCGCTTCACTTGGTATTTTAAATTTTAAATTCTAAATCTTAAAAATTAAGTTTATAAAAAGTTTAACTTCTTAAGAAATTGAATATTTTTATCTTTAAATTAAATTGAAATTTGTGTAAATTATTTTTTCTTACCATATACATAGATTTTAAGATTATTTAATGATAAAAATATTTAATCTCTTAAGAGGTTAAACTTTCTATAAACTTAACCAACACTAAGTATAAAATACCTTATAGTTGTGTAACTTACTATAACATCCTCACGAAGAGAGACATTATTTTTAATATCCAAATAAATATTTAACACTCAACAACAAAACTCAATATTAGATCTAAAGTTTTTGTAAGACTTGTCCAAAGATATATTTCAACCTATTAATAATTTAATAAAAATAAAAAAATAAACGTATTTAATAATTTAAAATCTAATTCTAAATGAATTAGATTTAAACTTTTATTAAGTGCAAACAAATACTCCTTAATACTATTTAATCTATATAATAGACTAAAATAATTTTACTTTAGGGCATTAATTATATGAATGTCATTAATTACATGAATTTGAAAAAAATACATTAAAATGAATTTGAAAAAAAAATTGTTCTTATTAATCACACCGCATTAAATTACATATATTAAAATTAATAAATTAAAATAAAATATTTAATAAATAGATTGTGTAAATTATTAAATTTATTCTTATTAATTACCGCATTAAATGCATTAAGTAAAATTAGCATAAATTCAAATTCAAATGTTAATACAACCTTTTTGAAATGTGATTAGGGCTCCACTATTAATGCATATTCCTAGCATCTCTAAATTTAAATTCTGTAAAAATTGTAACAATCATGCAAATTGAAATCTATATAATAGACTAAAACAATTCCACTCTAAGGCATTAATTACATGGATGTCATTTAATAACATATAATAAAATTATTTAATTAAAATGAAAATTAAATGAATAAATTATGTAAATGAATAAATTTATTCCTATTAATGACACCACATTAAATTCATTCTAAGTAACCCTTTTGAGATATATTGTAAGGCTCTCCTTTAAATTCTATGAAGATTACAATATATTAAATGCAAATTGGTGTGATTGAATATATAATACATTCAAATGAATTTGAAAAATTTGCATTCAAATGAATTCAAATCATCCCTTTAAAAACTGTGAATTGTTGTAAATCTAATTAATAATGTAACAATTTAATAATTAAATAATTACAATATATCAAAAGCAAATTGATGTGATTGATTCTATAATTGTATTTAAATGAATTTGAAAAATTTACATCTATATATATAATAGACTAAAACAATTCTACTCTAAAGCATTAATTACATGGATGTCATTAAATAATATATAATAAAATTAATAAATTATGTAATGAATAAATTATAGATTGCATTTAAATGAATTCAAATCATCCTTTTTAAAACTATGAATCATCGTAAATTTTATCAATAATTTAATGATTTAATAATTACAAAATATTAAATGCAAATTGGTGTGATTGATTCTATAATTGCATTCAAATGAATTTGAAAAATTTATATTCAAATGAATTCAACAATCCATTTTAAAACTGTAAATCATAGTAAATTTTATTAATAATTTAATATAATTCAATAATTACAAAATATTAAATGCAAATTGGTGTGATTGATTATATAGATTGCATTTAAATGAATTTAAAAATTTTGAATGTAAGTAAATTCAAAACATCCCTTTTAAAATTGTGAATTGTCGTAAATTTTATGTAATACCCGCTATTTTATTTTCTACTTAAATAATGAATTTGATTTTACAAGTGTTGAAATTGCAAATTTTGTGTGCAATATATGTGTTTGATATTATTATATGATGTAATGATGCTTAGATATATGATTCCTGACCGTAGGCTAACAATGTGTAATGCTAGGCTATACAAGGACTAGAGTGAAAATTTTAAGGACTAAAATGAAAGATTTTGAATAAAATGAAAGATTTTGAAATCTTGTGGAATGTAACAAAATGTCTATAAAAGTTAAGAATATGTGGAGAAAATTATAGGAAATCTTGATATGAAATAAGAAATAAAGGACAATTTTTAAATCATGAGATATTGACTTTTGAATAAGTGGTGAAATTAAATCTTTAAAAATAAGTAAGGAATAAAAGAAATATATATATATATATATATATATATATATATATATATATATATATATATATATATATATATATATATATATATATATTGAAGGTAGATGCCGTTCAGCTCATAGAAAATAAGCGAAATTGAATAAAATAATTAGTAGTAGTAATAGTTGTTGGTTAATGCAAAAGTGAAATAAAAAAAGAAGAATATAATTATCCATATTAACTAAGTCTAATTATACTAAGTAAAGTATAAATAATATTAATAGATAAATCTGAAAAGTATCTTGAATATCTAAATTAAATATATACTCTTCTTAGATTAATGTAAAATGTGAACAACAAATCTACTTTTAAATTTGAACAATTAAATTAATGAAATAAATCAAATTCTTAAAACATATTTTTTTTGCTTAGAATAATCTAATATCAAAGCAACCAATCTTTTAATTTAAAACAACCAAATTTATGGGATATTGTGTCTAAGAGGATAATTGACAAATATTACTTTTAAAAGAAAAGTCATATCTTTCAAATCCATTTTTAATTCCTAGTTTTTATTTACGTAAATCTATGCTAGAGTATTATACCTAATTTCAATTTTCAATAAATGAAATTGACGAGGAAAATAAGCCTTAGTGGATGATTGTTGATATAATAAAATAAATCTCAACATATCAAGCTATAGGAGACGTTCGAAACTTACTGTGAATAATGACATACTATAAATAATAATATATGATAATAGTTATAGTAGTAATGTGGATTAAATATAATCAAATAGTTTATATATTTACCTTATCCCACTTCGGCTATTAGTTAAATTAAAGGATAGATTTTTCTAATTTAAACCAAATTACACTTATTTAGATCTACAAAATCTTTTCAACTATTTATTTAATTAATCAATCTAACTAGACTAGCCAAGAAACCTATAACCCTAAATTTCATGTTACCACATCTCTCTCTCCCTCTCCCATCTTCGTACACTACATACTAGCTGAGAAAAGCTCATCACGTTCATAAGCTTCATCACCGGCACATTCAATAACTCCAAACACATACACACCCACTCAACTGCCACACCCACCTAGCAGCCATATACATATCCATTCAAGCATCTTGTATCTCACACACACATTGCCATCGATTTTCTTTCCCAGCATCACATTAGCCCAAACACATAGAGAGAATCTGCACATTCCATACCCAAACAAGAAAAGGGTTTCATCTATAGCAAGAATTAAAAGCAAGGTAAGAATATTTATTTTCGGAAATTATGCAACAATTTTTGTGAAATTAAAACGATCATATTTCTTTTTGTGAAAATTAAAACGATCATATCTCTCTCTAGAAAACTTCAAAATTTTCAAATTACCTATGCACAGAAAGCTCTTTTTGTCTATTTTCCAGAAAAGTTGAAATTGTTTGAAAACCCCATATGATTTGGGAGATATGGCCAAAACAGTACACAAAGGTCAGAAAATTGAAATAAAATAATTTTCTGTTTTAATTCCAAAGTTTCTCTTTCAAACATATGATAGGAAACTCCGGCACATTACCGAAGAACCTTGGAATATCATGCTATTGTTTAGCAAGGAAATCAGGTGAGTGAACTAACCCTTCTTTAATATTATCTTAAGTGTTAAAGTAATAGGGTATAAAGATAGGTAATGACCGTGGTGGGAATATGATTGATGATGATAATAATTATTATTATTATTATTATTTTGTTTGGAAAAAGGATGCATATGTGATTTATGAGATGGTTGAAATTTGAGATAATTGAGATTATCTAGACTTTTATACTTGATGATTTATGATGTTGTATTTTATTATATTGGGTGAATATTGTTTGTGTTTGGGCGGGATGGTACCCTCTCTCATGTCAAGTGGGAAATCCAGGTAATAGGATGACTTGACCCCTGAGAGTAGAGACAACGATTCCTTCGGTAGGGGGATGAGCCCGGATTTAATCCGTGAGGCACCCTGATCGTTGTTGATGAGGTTGTGCGTCACGGCGGGTTGATGAAATTGAGGAAATTGGTTGAGCAAGCCTACGGGTGCTCCCAGATATGATGAGATTGGTTGAGCGAGCCTACGGGCGCTCCTGGATATTTTGCCATTGACGAGTGCTAGTTCCATTGGTGTGAATTGTTTGATTGATTTGCAATTCTTTTATGTGTATATTTCCTTGTGATTTTATAATTTTTACCTGTGCTTTTTATTTTATTGCTTTTGCATAGCGAATTTTATTAGGGCGGGGATTGGCTCGCTCACTGGGATTATTATCTCACACTCGTTGATTTTTTCCTTTTCAGATTAGATAGTCGAGGAGAATCTCCCGTTAGAGAATTAGTTGCCGTTGGACTATCCCATTGTTGGGTGGGTCCCATATTGTTAGCATTTTATTTTTGTTAAGTTTAGGAAGCTCTGTGGTCAACTAGGACATCTAGAGGGTTTGGGATGAATTGATTATTTTATTTAATATTCTATTTAGACTTGTTAATTATAAGATTTATTTTTATTTATTTTGTTATAAATATTCATAAATAAACAAAAATAGGTAGAAATCGAGATGTCAGTTAGGCTTGCGGTGACACAAAATTTGTGTCAGCGTGCCGGTTACGTGCTCGAAATTTGGGTCTTGAAATTTTATCTTAAATTTTATTAACATTTAATAATTAATAATTACATCATTAGCATTTAATAGATTCAATTTACTATTTCAAAATTCACGTTATATAAATAAATGGTCATTTCAACTGTCTTGTATTCCTCTCATATTTGTATTGAACATGTTTCTTGCACAATTAGTTATCATTTTGTTAACGCTTCACATATGACTAAATTTAGCGACATTGTTGATGTTAATGCATCAAGGGATGATTCGAGGATTAAGGTTTGGATAGTGAGGTTGTGGACAATTCCATCGTTCAATATACCTGAGAAGATTTTTAGTTTGGAGACGATTTTGCAAGATTTTTAAGTAAATTTTATTTTATTTTTTAGTCTTGTGTTTATTTTTTAGCTTCTAAATGTGATCACATACACAGCCGTGTGAAGAGATCATGTAATACCCTTAAAAAAAATTCCAGTATATGGTACTATTCACCTATACATCACACGTATACAGAACTGTTCACGTATATGGTCATCATGAATGAGTGCTAATTTTGATTTGGAGTAATTCAATGGAGAAAATGATCTCTCTCTCTATTTAATTTCACATATGCTTATGTGAATCTTGTTATCTTGTATGTGTATATTGATGAAAATACAGATTTTCATAATATTGTATAAATTGTGGGATGTGGCAATAATCCCACGGGTAAGATGTGGATTGGGCATAAGAGGAAACTAGAAAGAAATTGGGAGAAAAATGACGTTTTATATAAGAAAATCTCCCTTAGGGACTAAATGGAAAGGAAACTTAAATAGTAAATTGATTATACTGATAGATGAGACCGATAAGTAGAACTGGTAAATGAGACTTATAAGTAAAATTGGTAGGTGAGACTAGTAAGTGAAATGGTAAGTGAGACTAGTAGATGAAACTGGTAGATGAAAACTGGTAAGTGAAATTGGTAAATGAAAACTGGTAAGTGAAACTGGTAGATGAAAACTGGTAAGTGAAACTGGTAGATGAAAACTGGTAAGTGAAACTGGTAGATGAAATAGTATAGGAGAACGGTAGATGAAATAGTAGCAAATAGTACCATAACTTCTCCTATAAATAGGCCCTTCCATTTCACTTGTAAACACATACCTCCAGTTTCTCTTCTTTCCTCTCCTCAAACTTCTCTTACCCCGGCACTAGGTCTCTGAGATTTTAGGCATTTTTCTATCAGCTTAGATCCAAGGTGAGAATACTATACCCTTTCTTATAATTATACAAGTTAAATTCTTTAGTATATTTTGTGGTTGCAGCTTTAGCTGATCTTCCACACCAGAAAAGAACTTTTCCTAGTATGAATAGTGATCATATATATTTATACCGTATTTATGAATAATATTCGTATGTATGAATAGTAATCGTACATATGAATAGTATCTATACGTATGAATAGTGACCGTACGTATGAATAGTGATCGTACGTATGAATAGTGACCGTACATATGAATAGTAACGTATATGTAAATATTAATCATACGTATTTTTTTGACTATTACAAGAGTCGAAGGAAAAGGAGAGAACAGTGCATCCCAATGGAGATGCATGTTTAGCTTTGAGCCTTCAATGAGATTTTGGACATCCTTTGATCGATATAAGATGTAGAAATCTAGCTCGGACCCGAGGTGAGGGATCTAGCTATATCTTGTATGATTTTATTTTCTAGGATTGTACTTTCTAAAGTTTCATAAAATGATATCATGTGATAAGGTGATTATGTGTTTGACATACATAATGTAAGGTACCACATGCATATAATTTGAGCTTGCAAACTGTATGTGGATGAAGGAATATAGAACTTTATACTATACCTGAATTTTGAAAATTTGAGCTCAGTTGAAGGACTAATCTATCCTTGTCTTGTTTGATTAATTTTTAAAAATTTGTTTGTTAGAAGATATAATAAATTAAGGAATGAATATATTTTCTATATATTGGGATAGAGCTTGCAAAGGAAATCATGTGAATGATTAATGATTATGAATGACATGGATTTATTAAAGTTCATGATGTGCATATGAATGCTCTTGATTGTGCAATTGATTGTATTTGAAAGAAATAGAGATTTCGAACACTTTTACGTCCTTTGAGGACAGAGGTGAAATAAGGTTGAATTGCTTGACGTCCTTTTAAAGGCTTGACACAAGATATTCAATGTATATAATTATACACATGGAATAGTTGAGGGATTCATCCCTCCAAGATACAATATAAATTCCATCTCATATCGCAGTTAGATTCTATATTTAATGATGATTGCTAGATAATGAAATTTATTGTTGATTTAAGATTATATTGATTAGAATTATGAATTGAGTATATAATATATATAGAATGGTTGAGGGCTTGACCCAAGATACCAATGCATGAAATTATACAAATGGAATGGTTGAGGGCTTGACCCAAGATACCAATGCATGGAATTATATACATGGAATGGTTGAGGGCTTGACCCAAGATACCAATGCATGGAATTATACACATGGAATGGTTGAGGGTTTGATTTCCCAAGATACCAATGCATGTAATGGTTGGAGATATGAAACATCTTTAAGCAGAAATATTACCTACGGGCAAAACACGCCTTCGGGCGAGATGACATCTACAAGTGAGACGACGCTTTCGGGCGAGTTGCATGTGATTTTTTTTTATGAACTTTCTTATGATGAATTCATCTTGACTTACATTTATGTCATGAATTATTAATGTTGTGAGTTTTTCACATGTTCATACATGATTATATGTACTTTTGGCATGCATAATTGATTATATATGCGGTAAAGCTATTATATGGTGAGTCAAGTGGATAAGACTCACCCCCTCACAGTTTCAGGTAAAGAAGACCCTTTAACTTCGAGGATGAACGTGTCGATGATGCCTCCCCTTTGTTCGGGGTACGGTAACAGACTTAATTATGTTGTTTTAGTAATTTTAGAAAGCTCTGTAATCGGGTAGGTCATGTATTATTGTATAGGATGGTTAAATATGAAGACATTCTCTTATTTTACTTCTTCATTGTTTTATATTTAAAGTAATAATTGGATTAAGGAAAGAGTAATAAGTTAAATGGAAAGTTAGGCTTGCGGTGGTGTGGGTTTAGACATCTCCGCGCCGGTCACGGGTCTGGATGTAGGGCGTGACAAAGATGGTATCAGAGGGTTGGGTTTAAGTCTCCTACTGATTACAGAGCAAGGATTCTTTAGTGGATCCTCCCCTATTGTCGTGACTGCAGCACGACCATAGGACGAAGATCCATAAAAAGGCCCTATATAGTCAATAATGTTTTTCTTTCATGTCATACTCCTCACTAGTGGTTATGTATACTTTTCTCTACTTTGAACAAAATGTTCATAGAGTAAAGACCTTGTCACCTCAGGTAGGATACAGAGGAGTTATGTATTCTGGATAAGCATGTAGACTATAATGAAGTATTTACATGGCTACCGATATGATGGTACATAGGTACCATGGAGTATTTTGAACACCCTATTCCCTCGTGAGGCTTATATGAAATAATGCTTGGTATACCCACCTCCGTCGTGTAGGAAAATGGTACACTATGAGATAAATGATAATTATAAAGTATATGAATTTAATTGAAGTCATTCATTGGGTATTTTAATGATATATAAGTCAAGGATATTGGAATAATATTGGAATATGAGAAGGGATGTCATTTAAACGCCTTATTAAATTATGAGTAATTCCATTTAAAGGAGAAGTTTTCTTTGAACCATGAATATGGTAACTGTGAATAGTGGTAGGAAAGAGTAATATACTATAATTTACTAATATATGAATCTAATTTTAAGGATATACTTGAGTGTAGGGCATGAAGAATAGTTCTTTATAAAAGTTTGTGATCAAATTGTAGTGATAGGTGTAAGAACCCAATTCATGTCTTTTGGGTTATGTGATGTGAGTTAGGCCTCATCTATTGAACTACAAGTTTGTAAGAATATAAGTATACCTTAACTTACGGAAGGAGACAATCATTATGTTGTTTGTTGTCAAATAAAGATATACTTGGGCAGTAAACCCTAATGAAGATAAATTTAGGGATGAGATTCCAAGATAAAAATGTGTTAGGACAACCTAGATATATCGCTATTGTGCTAAACTTACCCTTATGAATTGGGAAGGTTCTTATTGTCATGAAAAATGCATTAAAAATAAGGAGTTTATGATGAGGGTATTGAGGAATCCAAGATATAGTAGTAAGTTTAAGTGAGTTGATGACATTGCTAACCAAGTTTATTTATTTTTATTCCAAGTACGATATAAGTCTCATTTACAATGTTATTGAAATGTTAAACAATCAATCTTTCAATTGACAATATATGATTATTGTTATGATTGATGATAAAAAAAAATTCAAAGGAATAAAAGTATAAGTAAATTTCATGGTAATTGTATTGTGATAAATTCTCACTTTTGTATTGATGAGCAAAAGATCTACGGGATCTAATACACGAGTTTGAAAGGGTTAGAGTCCCATACTACTCAGTGTATAACTATGAAAACCTATGCACGAGTTTGAAAGGGTTAGAGTCCCATACTACTCTGTGTATATAGATGAAAACCTATGAACGATCATACTACTCGATATTTAAGACAATTGATCCTATGAGTAAATTTAGCCCCTAGTGTGGGTTACTTTGAAATAGTAGGCTTAAAAGATAAGTCGTATAAATTGGCAATCGTACATGTTGTGTAGGCATGAAGATGTTCCTTTGTGAAGCAAGTTAGCATAATCTCAAGAATTGAGATAGTATAACCAAAATTTTTATGAAATAGGTTGCGCAAATAGGTCTAACAATTGGAAGCAACTGAATTCCTTGTGATATAATACCTTGAGAGAAAATAGAATGAAATCTTGAAGGACCTTGTAGTCAAGCACCCTACTTTCTTTAGGAATACAATTTGATAGAGGTTACGGTAAACTAACTAGTGGCGATGGTGTATTCTCCCCAATTAGAGACAACTATAGTACAATATAATAAGATAAGTTATAAAAAAGAAGATTGCAATGACCAGTGAGGCAATATTATTTAATTGATCTCATCAGGGCCATGACCAGGCGAGGGACAAGGATATGGCACCTTGGAGGTATCACCATGTGTAAGAAATCTTAGGCAAAAGAAGGGAATGTGAATTCCTAGGTAACCATAAGTTGACTTGTGAAAGTAAGGCACTCGAGTAACTTTAGGAATTCTACACAATGTGTGATGTCTTTAGGGGCATACTATATGATGGTAAGCGATGTGTGAGTCAAAAAGATCTTGATACCATATAAGTAAGAACATGTTGCATTACAAGGGTTGACCTATTAAGGGGGAAGTCCCCAAGAGAAATACATGTAAATCACACTAGTGTATAAGGTCAAGGACATATATCAGTGAACTGAAGTGTTGGATATAGGGATAATAACACTTCAAATGGAAGGGAATAAAAAAAAATGCTAAGGAAGGTGAAAGCTTTAGTAAGCAGTGTATTGAAAGGGACATATCTATAGAGTAAGTACTAAAAGAGATTTTAGGAAATAATATAATATCAGTAAGACAGAAGATAACAATTGTTGAAATTCGGGGACCGAATTTCTTTAAGGGGGAAGTAATGTAATACTCTTAAAAAAAAATTCCAGTATATGGTACTATTCACCTATACATCACACGTATACAGAACTGTTCACGTATATGGTCATCATGAATGAGTGCTAATTTTGATTTGGAGTAATTCAATGGAGAAAATGATCTCTCTCTCTATTTAATTTCACATATGCTTATGTGAATCTTGTTATCTTGTATGTGTATGTTGATGAAAATACAGATTTTCATAATATTGTATAAATTGTGGGATGTGGCAATAATCCCACGGGTAAGATGTGGATTGGGCATAAGAGGAAACTAGAAAGAAATTGGGAGAAAAATGACGTTTTATATAAGAAAATCTCCCTTAGGGACTAAATGGAAAGGAAACTTAAATAGTAAATTGATTATACTGATAGATGAGACCGATAAGTAGAACTGGTAAATGAGACTTATAAGTAAAATTGGTAGGTGAGACTAGTAAGTGAAATGGTAAGTGAGACTAGTAGATGAAACTGGTAGATGAAAACTGGTAAGTGAAACTGGTAGATGAAATAGTATATGAGAACGGTAGATGAAATAGTAGCAAATAGTACCATAACTTCTCCTATAAATAGGCCCTTCCATTTCACTTGTAAACACATACCTCTAGTTTCTCTTCTTTCCTCTCCTCAAACTTCTCTTACCCCGGCACTAGGTCTCTGAGATTTTAGGCATTTTTCTATCAGCTTAGATCCAAGGTGAGAATACTATACCCTTTCTTATAATTATACTAGTTAAATTCTTTAGTATATTTTGTGGTTGCAGCTTTAGCTGATCTTCCACACCAGAAAAGAACTTTTCCTAGTATGAATAGTGATCATATATATTTATACCGTATTTATGAATAATATTCGTATGTATGAATAGTAATCGTACATATGAATAGTATCTATACATATGAATAGTGACCGTATGTATGAATAGTGATCGTACGTATGAATAGTGACCGTACGTATGAATAGTAACGTATATGTAAATATTAATCATACGTATTTTTTTGACTATTACAAGAGTCGAAGGAAAAGGAGAGAACAGTGCATCCCAATGGAGATGCATGTTTAGCTTTGAGCCTTCAATGAGATTTTGGACATCCTTTGATCGATATAAGATGTAAAAATCTAGCTCGGACCCGAGGTGAGGGATCTAGCTATATCTTGTATGATTTTATTTTCTAGGATTGTACTTTCTAAAGTTTCATAAAATGATATCATGTAATAAGGTGATTATGTGTTTGACATACATAATGTAAGGTACCACATGCATATAATTTGAGCTTGCAAACTGTATGTGGATGAAGGAATATAGAACTTTATACTATACCTGAATTTTGAAAATTTGAGCTCAGTTGAAGAACTAATCTATCCTTGTCTTGTTTGATTAATTTTTAAAAATTTGTTTGTTAGAAGATATAATAAATTAAGGAATGAATATATTTTCTATATATTGGGATAGAGCTTGCAAAGGAAATCATGTGAATGATTAATGATTATGAATGACATGGATTTATTAAAGTTCATGATGTGCATATGAATGCTCTTGATTGTGCAATTGATTGTATTTGAAAGAAATAGAGATTTCGAACACTTTTACGTCCTTTGAGGACAGAGGTGAAATAAGGTTGAATTGCTTGACGTCCTTTTAAAGGCTTGACACAAGATATTCAATGTATATAATTATACACATGGAATAGTTGAGGGATTCATCCCTCCAAGATACAATATAAATTCCATCTCATATCGCAGTTAGATTCTATATTTAATGATGATTGCTAGATAATGAAATTTATTGTTGATTTAAGATTATATTGATTAGAATTATGAATTGAGTATATAATATATATAGAATGGTTGAGGGCTTGACCCAAGATACCAATGCATGAAATTATACAAATGGAATGGTTGAGGGCTTGACCCAAGATACCAATGCATGGAATTATATACATGGAATGGTTGAGGGCTTGACCCAAGATACCAATGCATGGAATTATACACATGGAATGGTTGAGGGTTTGATTTCCCAAGATACCAATGCATGTAATGGTTGGAGATATGAATACATCTTTAAGCAGAAATATTACCTACGGGCAAAACACGCCTTCGGGCGAGATGACATCTACAAGTGAGACGACGCTTTCGGGCGAGTTGCATGTGATTTTTTTTTATGAACTTTCTTATGATGAATTCATCTTGACTTACATTTATGTCATGAATTATTAATGTTGTGAGTTTTTCACATGTTCATACATGATTATATGTACTTTTGGCATGCATAATTGATTATATATGCGGTAAAGCTATTATATGGTGAGTCAAGTGGATAAGACTCACCCCCTCACAGTTTCAGGTAAAGAAGACCCTTTAACTTCGAGGATGAACGTGTCGATGATGCCTCCCCTTTGTTCGGGGTACGGTAACAGACTTAATTATGTTGTTTTAGTAATTTTAGAAAGCTCTGTAATCGGGTAGGTCATGTATTATTGTATAGGATGGTTAAATATGAAGACATTCTCTTATTTTACTTCTTCATTGTTTTATATTTAAAGTAATAATTGGATTAAGGAAAGAGTAATAAGTTAAATGGAAAGTTAGGCTTGCGGTGGTGTGGGTTTAGACATCTCCGCGCCGGTCACAGGTCTGGATGTAGGGCGTGACAGATCATATATGAATAAGTTTAAGTATCGAATAATCAAGAGAAATATTTATGTGATGTTCATGTTTGGTATAGTTAAATCTAACAATAAATATCGAACAACAAAGCATTCATTCATGCTTAAGTTTCAATTTTCAAATGATGTCTGACTAGTTGAAAATGTTTTGAGTATTCCAAAATTTATTTTTATGTTTTGTTCATTCAATGATATTTTGAATCATGTTGCATACAAAAATTATTAGTAGGTTAATTTTTATCATATATTTTGTAAATTATGTTTTATTTGTTATTGATTCCAACTTTATACGAATATTATTGTTTCGTTTCAAATATTATTTAGATGATCAATAAATTTGGTTCTATCATAGAGAGCTCAAAGAACGGTATCAAGAGCAGGCGTATAGAAATTGAGATTGAATATATAGAGTATTGTTATTGTCTTTTTTTGCTTTTCTTTTTGTATTTTGATTATTCTATTTTTCTGTATTTATTACTTTATTTTGTTATATATTTATTATATCTTTCTATTAGTGTTCTCTCTTTTTTTTTCTTATTTTTAACATGTATATATATGTGTGTGTGTGTGTGTGTGTGTTTTTTTTTTATAGGTATAACAGAATTATATGTATATTGTAATACCCATTATTATTTTTTTTTTAAGTTATAATTATTTAAGAATTTCGATAAATTTATTTTGAAGAAAATAAATTCCCTATCAGTTTAATTTTTGTATACTCGTTTGTGCATGTTGTTGAAAATATAAATTTTTAATTATAGATTCTATAAATTGTGGGATATAATGGATGATATGATATGGAATTAATCCCATTAAGTAAATATACAGTTCAAAAGTGGAATCTAGATGAAAACTGGTAAGTGAAACTGGTAGATGAAATAGTATAGGAGAATGGTAGATGAAAACTGGTAAGTGAAACTGGTAGATGAAATAGTATAGGAGAATGGTAGATGGAATAGTAGCAAATAGTACCATAATTTCTCCTATAAATAGGCCCTTCCATTTCAATTCAAAACTCACACCTTCAGTTTCTCTTCTCTCCTTTCCTCAAAACTTCTCTTGCTCCGGCGTTAGGGCTCTGAGATTCTAGGTCTTTCTTCCTTAGCCTAGATCCAAGGTAAGAATACTATGCTCCTTTTCTGTGCCATTCAGATTTTTAAAAAAAGTTATTTTCTTAAGTATGCTCTGTGGTTGCGGCCTTGGCCGATCTTCCACATCAGAAAAACTGTCCTTAGCTACCTATATGTTGTTTTGATTCTCTGATTACCGAAATAGAATGTAAACTGTGAAGAATACATGTCTAGGAAAGTTCTGGCTAAGGAAAGACATGGTTGTTAAGTGTGTCCATTGGGACTCTCCACTCTTTCCTGGGAACTTACCTGGTGTACTCTTTTACAGATTATATTCTCTATTTCTGGTATGAATAGTACCTGTATGTATGAATAGTAACCGTACGTATGAATAGTAACCGTATATATGAATAGTAACTATACGTATAAATGAATAGTAACTATATATAAATAGTATTTATATATATTTTTGAATAGTACATATACGTGTATATTTTTATATGTATTTTTGAAAAGTACACGTACGTATACGTGATTATATGTATTAAAGAATTATATTAATTGAATCCATTAAATGTAATTATGTAGATTTAAAGAAGATATAGTAACTTGGATTTCAGGTGAGTAGCTAACCTACTTGGATACTTATTTAATTATATGAATAGTCCAAGTAATTTACATATTCAGAGTATATCTACTATTACCTTTGACTGAATATTTCAATTAATATGGCTGTGTGCCGAATATGATTATGGTCATATGCTATGGCTGTGTGCCGAATGTGAATATGGCTGTGTGCCGAATATGATTATGGTCATATTTATGGCTGTGTGCCGAATGTGAAGATGGCTGTGTGCCGAATATGAATATGGCTGTGTGCCAAATATGATTATGGTCATATGCTATGGCTGTATGCCAAACGTGGAGATAGCTGTGTACCGAATATGATTATGGTCATATTCTGTGGCTGTTTGTCGATTATAAGTATGATATGATTTTACTTATGCATTTTATACATATACTTGTGTATTGTTAATCACTTGATGATTATCTGTAATTAAGTTTCTATCCTTGTAACGTTATCTATTCATTGAGATTATTATCTCATATTGTGGTGGATATATTTTTTCAGATCCTGAGATTAACGAAAAACATCTATCTGAGGAGTAGCGCAAGTTCAATATCCTAACCCTCTTTGCTTCAAGGGTTGGTGTTTATTTGAATTAAAGCTGTTTCTTCAGTTTTAAATTCTAGAAAGCTCTGCAGTCAAATAGGACATCTAGGAGGAAGTGGTTATTGTACATAATTATGTTATTACAGTACTTTAAGTTTACTGTATGTTTTGTAAGATTGTAGCTTATTAAGTAAAATCAGAGTATTTAACTAAGATAAGTCTTTGTTATATTATTACTCTCACATTTTAGAATGATTATTATATGGAGCTAAAAGCATAGGCTTACAACTAGAGAGTATCTCTAAGTTGTGCCGGTCACGTACCATTTTGAGGGTCGTGACAAAGTTGGTATCAGAGGATTGGGTTTTTAGGTCTCCTATTGACTACAGAGCAAAAGGTGTCTTCGGTAGACCCTCCCCTATTATTGTGAACCGCGGCATAATTATAGGATGAGGTTCCACAGAAGGCAGCATAGGATGTCATTAATATTCCTTTGGTGTCATACTCCTTAATTAGTATTGCGCTCTAAGGTATTCTTAACATCAAAGGTGTTTGCTAAATCTGTGTAGATTTTGACACCTTTAATGGCAAGAGGAAGACCATCTAACCAAGGTAGGCGTTTGGGCTCTAGAAGAGTGCCAACACCTTCCTCCTCAGTGAATGCATCACAAGAAAGCAGTGAACGTACTGAGACTGTAGGTGCTGATAAGATACCTCCTCCAAATGATCCATTTCTAAGGGCTATGTTCAATACTATCCAAGAACGAATGGATAGAATGGAGGCAATGATAATAGGGCAATCTATTCTGAACAATCCCCCAGTGGCACCTCAAACAAATACGCAAGCACCTCTTCCCCAATAAGAGGAGATTTTGACAGAAAAACAACTTACAAGCTTCCTAAAGCTCAAACCTCCATCATTCTCTGGAGAAGATCCAAATGAAGACCCAAGAAAATTCTTGGATGGTATTGAAAAGGCCTGCACAGCTTTGGGATGTTCAAGTGTCCGGAAAGTGGCATTAGCTGTTTACCAATTGAATGGAGTTGCTGAAGAATGGTGGAACAGCTTTAAAGGGGGTAGAGCTAGTAATGCCCCACCAGTGGAATGGGAAGAATTTGAGAGGATGTTCATGGAAAGATTCCTCCCTCAAAGTGTACGAGGCACAAAAACCCAAGAATTTGAAACCCTCAAGCAAGGGTCTATGTCGATCCATGATTATAACACTAAGTTCATACAGCTCTCTCGATTTGCAGCTAACAAAAATCTTGATGAAAGAGAAAAGATAAGGAGATTTGTCATGGGCCTTCGCCTCTTTTTAAGACAACTTGTGGGGACCCAAATCGAAACATATCCTTCTTATGCCGCAATGATAAGTACTGCAAGATTCATGGAAATGGCAGAAGAGGTGAAGGGTGAACAAAGAACGAAGAAAAAGCGAGGACGGGAAGAAAAGCCCTACAATAGCTCAGCAGGAGCACCAAAGCCGCCAAATCGAGGCCAATCAAATCCTATAGCATTTTCGGGGCAAACTATTGCGTCATCCAGTGTAGTACAACCGAGTTTCAATCAAAGGAGGGATGATCAAGCACCAATTCAACAAAGGCATGCTAAGCCTATGTGCCCGCAATGTGGGAAGTTTCATTCGGGAATATGTTATAAAGAGAGCAAAATTTGCTACCATTGTGGTCAAGCGGGTCACTTTGCAAGGGAATGTCCACAATTACTTATTGGGGCTAGGTCTGCACAACCATCATATCCTCAAGCAATGACAACATCAGCTAGTGTAGCTCATTCATCTGCAGGAAGGGGTAGACTAGGAAGAGGAGCCGGAAGAGGAGCAGGAGGAAGAGGGCAGCAGTCTTTTAATCATGGTCCAGCTAGAGTGTTTGCTCTTACCAGACAAGACGCCCAAGCATCTAATGCTGTTGTCACAGGTATTTTGACCATTTACTCACATAAAGCTCATGTATTATTCGACCCTGGATCTACCCATTCATATGTATCTCCAAATTTTGTTAAATACATCCTTAAGAAACCGATAAGTTTAGAACAACCGTTTCTTGTGTCTACCCCTATGGGAGAAAGGGTTCTAATAGAGAAAAAGTATAAAGAATGTAGTGTGGTTGTAGGAGGGCTAGAAACCGTGGCAGATCTTATGATCCTTGATATGATAGATTTTGATGTACTTTTAGGCATGGATTGGTTGGCTTCATGCCACGCAACCCTCGATTGTCATAGTAAATCCATAAAAATTTCTATGCCCGGAGAAGCCACATTTGTATTCCAGGGAGACCAAAGTAGGACACCGCATAACTTGATCTCCCTAATGGGCGCCCAACGATTATTGAGAAAAGGGTGCAGAGGGTTCTTAGCCTTCGTACAAGACGTAGAGAAGGAAAAGCTCAAACCTGAAGATGTGCCAATTGTGAGAGAGTTTTTAGACGTGTTTCCAGACGAATTACCAGGACTACCCCCGGATCGAGAAATTGAGTTCAATGTAGATCTGGCACCAGAAACTCAACCTATCTCAATTCCACCTTACAGAATGGCACCGACTGAGCTGAAAAAACTCAAGGAACAACTGCAGGATCTTCTAGATAAGGGTTTCATAAGACCCAGTTATTCCCCGTGGGGTGCCCCTGTTCTCTTCGTAAAGAAGAAAGATGGATCAATGAGACTTTGCATTGATTACAGGCAACTGAATAGGGTCACTATAAAAAATAAGTACCCTCTGCCTCGTATAGATGATCCCTTTGATCAGTTGCAGGGAGCTAAGCATTTTTCTAAGATTGACTTGAGGTCTGGTTATCACCAACTCAAGGTCAAAAAGGCAGATATACCCAAGACAGCATTTCGTACTAGGTATGGACATTACGAGTTCACAATTATGTCTTTCGGACTAACAAATGCCCCGGCAGCTTTCATGGATCTCATGAACCGGGTATTTAAACCATACCTTGATCGATTTGTCATAGTATTTATAGATGATATATTAGTTTACTCAAGGAGCTCGGAGGAGCACGAGCAACATCTTCGTATGGCATTGCAGAAGCTGAGAGAACATCAACTTTATGCGAAGTTCTCAAAGTGTGAGTTCTGGATTGACCGAGTAACCTTCTTAGGTCATGTGATTTCAAAAGATGGCATACAGGCGGACCCAAGCAAGGTTGAAGCGATCAAGATGTGGTCGAGACCTACTTCGGTAACAGAAATTCGGAGCTTCCTAGGATTGGCTGGTTATTACCGACGTTTCATCCAGGACTTTTCAAAGATAGCTGCCCCTCTCACACAGCTAACACGAAAGAATATAAAGTATCAGTGGGATGATGAATGCGAGAAGAGTTTCTTACAACTTAAGCTGCGGTTGGTTACAGCGCCAATACATGTATTACCATCCGGACCAGGAGGGTTCACGGTATATTGTGACGCCTCTCGAATAGGACTTGGTTGTGTCCTCATGCAGAATGGTAAAGTGATAGCATATGCCTCCAGACAACTCAAGAAACATGAGCAGAATTACCCGACACATGACCTAGAAATGGCAGCGGTTGTGTTTGCACTTAAGATATGGCGGCACTATCTCTATGGAGAAAAGTGTGAAATATTCACTGATCATAAGAGCCTTAAATATATCTTTGATCAGCGTGACCTTAATTTACGACAAAGGCGCTGGATGGAATTGATGAAGGATTATGACTGCAATATCCTATACCACCCTGGAAAAGCAAATGTGGTAGCAGATGCCTTAAGTAGAAAATCCTCAGGTACTTTTGCACATATAACTGAGGTAAGAAAGCCCTTAGTACAGGAGTTACAAGAATTAGAGTCTCGTGGGGTATACTTTGAGATATCTGACTCTGGCATGTTCTTGGCTCACGTTAAGGCTAAATCTTCCTTATCCGACCATATTCGTCTATTTCAGAAGGATGACCCAGAATTGGCCAAGATCATGGACAAGGTACACAGTGGAGATACCCATGAGTTTACACTTGATGACACAGGCACACTTTGGTTTAAAAATCGATTGTGTGTTCCTAATATGCCGGCTCTGAGGAGAGAGATTATGGAGGAAGGACATAACACGGCATACACAGTTCACCCTAGTATGGCCAAGATGTACCAAGACTTGAAACAAATTTACTGGTGGGATGGAATGAAGTGTGATGTGGCAGATTTTGTATCAAGATGTTTAACTTGTCAGCAAGTTAAAGCTGAACACCTGAGATCGGCAGGGAAACTTCAGCAAATTAAAATTCCTGAGTGGAAATGGGAAGATGTGACGATGGACTTCGTAGTAGGATTACCACATTCTTCTAGTGGCTATGATTCTATCTGGGTCATCGTTGACCGGTTAACTAAGACGGCCCAATTTATACCGGTTAAGACAACATATAGTGTGTCTAGACTGGCTGAGCTCTACATTAAAGAAGTTGTGAAGTTACATGGAGTTCCTTTAACGATTATCTCCGATCGTGGGCCACAATTCATGTCCCGATTTTGGAGAACTTTTCAGGAAGCCCTTGGCACCAGAGTAAACCTTAGCACGGCTTTTCACCCGCAGACTGACGGACAAACAGAGCGGACCATTCAGACTTTGGAAGACATGTTGAGGGCATGCATCCTTGACTTTGGTGGAAGCTGGGAAAAGCACCTTCCGCTAGTGGAGTTTGCCTACAACAACAGTTACCAATCAAGTATCAAGATGGCACCTTATAAGGCCTTATATGGTCGCCGGTGTCGATCACCGATTGGATGGTTCGAGATGGGTGAGGTAAAACTCCTGGGACCCGATTTAGTGCAAGAAGCAATCACCAAGGTAAGAGTTATTCGAGAACGGATGTTAGCAGCCCAGAATAGGCAGAAAGCCTATGCTGACCATAGACGAAGAGACTTAGAGTTCATCATTGGAGACATGGTGTTTCTCAAGGTTTCACCCATGAAAGGCATAATGAGGTTTGGGAAGAAAGGGAAATTAAGCCCCAGGTATATTGGACCTTATGAGATCCTAGAGAGAATAGGCAATGTTGCCTACAAGCTAGCCTTACCCACAGAATTAGGGGGAATCCACCCCGTCTTCCATGTGTCTATGTTAAGGAAGTACCTTCCTGACCCTTCACACGTACTTCATCAAGATACCCTCCAATTAGATGAAGATTTGTCATACGAGGAAGTACCGATAGCTATCCTGGATAGCCAGATTAAGAAGCTCCGATCTAGAGAGATTCCATCGATAAAAGTACTGTGGCGGAATCAAACTCACGAGTAGGCCACATGGGAAGCCGAGGCTGATATGCGAATTAGATACCCACATCTATTTGAATCTTCAAGGTAATTTAAATTCGGGGACCGAATTTTTTTTAAGGGGGGTAGAATGTAATACCCATTATTATTATTTTTTTTAAGTTATAATTATTTAAGAATTTCGATAAATTTATTTTGAAGAAAATAAATTCCCTATCAGTTTAATTTTTGTATACTCGTTTGTGCATGTTGTTGAAAATATAAATTTTTAATTATAGATTCTATAAATTGTGGGATATAATGGATGATATGATATGGAATTAATCACATTAAGTAAATATACAGTTCAAAAGTGGAATCTAGATGAAAACTGGTAAGTGAAACTGGTAGATGAAATAGTATAGGAGAATGGTAGATGAAAACTGGTAAGTGAAACTGGTAGATGAAATAGTATAGGAGAATGGTAGATGGAATAGTAGCAAATAGTACCATAATTTCTCCTATAAATAGGCCCTTCCATTTCAATTCAAAACTCACACCTTCAGTTTCTCTTCTCTCCTTTCCTCAAAACTTCTCTTGCTCCGGCGTTAGGGCTCTGAGATTCTAGGTCTTTCTTCCTTAGCCTAGATCCAAGGTAAGAATACTATGCTCCTTTTCTGTGCCATTCAGATTTTTAAAAAAAGTTATTTTCTTAAGTATGCTCTGTGGTTGCGGCCTTGGCCGATCTTCCACATCAGAAAAACTGTCCTTAGCTACCTATATGTTGTTTTGATTCTCTGATTACCGAAATAGAATGTAAACTGTGAAGAATACATGTCTAGGAAAGTTCTGGCTAAGGAAAGACATGGTTGTTAAGTGTGTCCATTGGGACTCTCCACTCTTTCCTGGGAACTTACCTGGTGTACTCTTTTACAGATTATATTCTCTATTTCTGGTATGAATAGTACCTGTATGTATGAATAGTAACCGTACGTATGAATAGTAACCGTATATATGAATAGTAACTATACGTATAAATGAATAGTAACTATATATAAATAGTATTTATATGTATTTTTGAATAATACATATACGTGTACATTTTTATATGTATTTTTGAAAAGTACACGTACGTATACGTGATTATATGTATTAAAGAATTATATTAATTGAATCCATTAAATGTAATTGTGTAGATTTAAAGAAGATATAGTAACTTGGATTTCAGGTGAGTAGCTAACCTACTTGGATACTTATTTAATTATATGAATAGTCCAAGTAATTTACATATTCAGAGTATATCTACTATTACCTTTGACTGAATATTTCAATTAATATGGCTGTGTGCCGAATATGATTATGGTCATATGCTATGGCTGTGTGCCGAATGTGAATATGGCTGTGTGCCGAATATGATTATGGTCATATTTATGGCTGTGTGCCGAATGTGAAGATGGCTGTGTGCCGAATATGAATATGGCTGTGTGCCAAATATGATTATGGTCATATGCTATGGCTGTATGCCAAACGTGGAGATAGCTGTGTACCGAATATGATTATGGTCATATTCTATGGCTGTTTGTCGATTATAAGTATGATATGATTTTACTTATGCATTTTATACATATACTTGTGTATTGTTAATCACTTGATGATTATCTGTAATTAAGTTTCTATCCTTGTAACGTTATCTATTCATTGAGATTATTATCTCATATTGTGGTGGATATATTTTTTCAGATCTGAGATTAACGAAAAACATCTGTCTGAGGAGTAGCGCAAGTTCAATATCCTAACCCTCTTTGCTTCAAGGGTTGGTGTTTATTTGAATTAAAGCTGTTTCTTCAGTTTTAAATTCTAGAAAGCTCTGCAGTCAAATAGGACATCTAGGAGGAAGTGGTTATTGTACATAATTATGTTATTACAGTACTTTAAGTTTACTGTATGTTTTGTAAGATTGTAGCTTATTAAGTAAAATCAGAGTATTTAACTAAGATAAGTCTTTGTTATATTATTACTCTCACATTTTAGAATGATTATTATATGGAGCTAAAAGCATAGGCTTACAACTAAAGAGTATCTCTAAGTTGTGCCGGTCACGTACCATTTTGAGGGTCGTGACATATATTATGGGGGTAATTCGCAGACGAGTTGAATCAACATTTTATCAATAACTTAGGCCTTTCAATTATTATTATTTTATAAGTTATGAAAGTTTTTAAATTTATAAATTATCCGTGCATCGCACGGGTTACAATCTAGTTAGATTATATAATTGCATCCGCCAGAAGCTGTGAGAGAAGCTCTATTGGTTGATCTTGATAGTGTCAGGTCTACCCAAGTTTGTGGCATTGCTGTTTAGGGCTTTTGAGCCTCTTTCTCAGACAAACAAAAATGAATTTAAAAAAATTGTATTAAAATGAATTTAAAAAAATTGTTCTTATTAACCACACCCAATTAAATTACATATATTAAAATTAATAAATTAAAATAAAATATTAAGTAAATAGATTGTGTAAATTACTAAATTCATTCTTATTAATTACTACATTAAATACATTAAGTAAAATTAAGGTAAATTCATATTTTAATGATAAAACAATCCTTTTGAAATGCAATTAGGACTCCATTATCAACGCATATTCTTGGAATTCATAAATGCAAATTCCATGAAAATTACAACTGTCATGCAAATTGAAATTTGATTATGTAAATTACTAAATTCATTCTTATTATTATTTAATTATTTAATCACACAATATTAAATTACATATATTAAAATTAATAAATTGAAATAAAATATTAAATGATAGATTATGTAAATTACTAATTATAAATTAAATTAGTTGTGATTAAATGAATATATATATATATATATATATATATAAATGAATTTGTCATGACAATAGTTATAATAATTAAATAATAATTTAATAATAAATTACTATATTATATAGCATTTAATAATTCATTTAAATAAATTAAATGAATAAATGAGGGTAAATTTTACTATAGAACTTTAATTGCTTGTATGTCATTAAATTATATATAATAGAATAAATTTAAATAAAGAAATTAGGTAAATTAATTACATCACATTAAATGAATTTAAAAAAATTAAGATAAATTACTATATAATTACTATAATTACTAAGTAATGTTTGTGCAAATTTCAAACAAATAAATCAATATGATTTTATGTTTGAATAGCTGCAATTATTACACTCATTGATTGCTTAATCATTCAAATATGCATTGAGAGTTGACACAGTAATTATAACACCATTTCATTGCCAAATCCATGCATCTTTATTTTGCTCCAACAATATTTGGGTATCATTCCACTCTCCCACCCTTTATGTCTCTTCATTTTCTTTTTTGCTCTCTCTCACCTTATACATGGAGGAAGTAGCTAGTCTCTCCCTCTTTATTTTCGTCATTGCTCTCATACTCATAATGGTTGCTTGATGGAAATGTGTAAGATTAATTTATATTGTCTAGTGCTATTCTATTTTCCATTGCTTAAGAGTACGTTCTTCTGTATTTTTGTCATCCTCTTTAGGTTTGATACCATCAAAGATATTTGTCCACTAAGAGAAAACTAGAGGATCAAAACCAAAATTGTGCACATGTGATTTATGCCTAGATATAACTCACTTGAAGAAGTTAATAGCATAGAGATGATTCTATAAGATTCACATGCGTTTTCTTTGCCTTTTCCTTTATTGTTTTTGTTATTT
The DNA here is from genome assembly GCA_037074585.1 of Biancaea sappan. Lineage (NCBI taxonomy): Eukaryota > Viridiplantae > Streptophyta > Magnoliopsida > Fabales > Fabaceae > Biancaea > Biancaea sappan. The sequence goes on from CM073492.1 coordinate 38,345,503, forward strand.
GGGCATAGTTTTTGATTCATATAGTTTTTTCTTTATCAATTCTTTTTCTTCAAGAATCTCACATTCATATGTCTGTCAAATGAGCTTTTATTAACAAGTTCAAGGACATTATTTTCAAACATGGTGTATACGTTATTACACAATTTAACATTATTGGTAAGGACAGTAGTAATTATTGTACCACCATGCATTTAAGATAAATTTTCAATACTTCACTAAAGCATGACAAGTTGAAGATGACATTGCTATTATGGGCATGACTTTAAGTTTTATTCGTTTTTAGATATCTCATTTCAATATATTGATCATAATTATTTAGTTGGTTTGTGTCCTCTCTGTAAACCCATTATTTTTGTCATATACAATTAATTATTCCCAATATGAAGTCGCAATTGTTTCAGTAAATCTTTCATGTATTTTACAGATGTTATTGGCAAGCTAACTGTTGTTGGAGCTGTTGAAGATGTAATACAGGAATAGCACGAAGAGCAAAAGGATAAATATTGAATTGTAAGATTTAGAGTAATTTAGCTATGTTTTTAATTTGTAATTTAGTTTGGCTGTTTATGTTCATTAACTACATTATATCTTTCTGATACAATAAGGTGATTTGTACTTTATGAGAAATTTTTCTAATTAGATTGCATTGTACATGAGCTCTGATGTTAATGAACTATTGTGACTGTTCAATATAGTAAAATGATTTTTTAGGTTAAATTCATAAATTTTATTCTCTATAGTTTAAATTGGTATAAGTTTTTGTTGTAACATAACCATGGGATTCTAAAATGTTAGAGTTACGACAGAGATCAAATTCTTTCAATGCTTCGAGACTATTTATCAACCTAATATGGTAGAATGTTTTGATTACGTTTTAAAGTAATATTGTTATTTTATCCTTAATAAGTTATTATTGCTTACTATATTAATTGTTATTTATGTATTTGAAAGTTTTTTTTAATTTATGGTTGTAGGTTTAAATTGGATTGTGATGTCTCAACTCAAATGTCATGTCAACTTTTTACGCAGTCATCTATGTATAATACTAATTAATTCCTACAAAAATATTCAAAAAAATTCTTGTAAAAATATTCAAAAGTTTTGTTAGAGGCAAGTAAATTTCATTTCATTTTTTTTCTTATTATTAATACATTGATATCAATTTATATTACTCCTTATAGTAGTGTCAAAACATGATTAGGCTTATGGGCTAGCCTGTGATTACCTGTAAATGGGTAATCTTGGGTATCAAATTCTTTTAAATATTTTATATCAAAGTTATTTTATATTTTTTTACAATAACTTATGATTTTTATATTTATTTCTTTTTCTATATTTTATTCGTTATTATTGTTTTTGCACGTGTATTTTTTTTTTTTGAGCTTTTGCTATAAACATAAGCAATCACTTTCCTTAGTTGAATTATATCTTACAAATCCTATTTTTATTTATGATCAACTTTACGTTATCATCTTTAAAATGAAAAGTATAAAAGAATTAAAGATTTTGATATTTGAAAAGTAGATAATATAGTGACAAGCATTACTAGCGTAGATATAAAAAAGTATTCCAAAATCTATGTTAGAAGTCAATAACTTTTATTTCAACTCTTTTTATCATTAGTGTATTTATCTAAATTAATTCATGTAATACCTTATTTTTGTTCTTCTTTTCATTTGATATTATTCACATTCAATCTTTAAGGCAGTTATATCTAATGAATCAGAAGTATATATATTTTAACATAGCTTGAATTTCTCATTATTTTTGTACACGTATTTCTTTATATGTATTTTAATTATTCTTATTTATTTATTTGATAAGCAAAAATAATGACATTTATATTAATTCGTACATCGCACGGGTCACGATACTAGTTTCAAATATTATACTAGACTTCTATGATATTTTGGTATATATATATATATATTTCAAAGATTTCCTTTCTAATCTAATTTTTGTCAAATTAACTAACATTTTATACAATATAAGACTGCAATTTGATTTTTAATATAACAGTAAAGCAATTAAATTAATGTTTTTATATAATGAAATTGTGACATTATTTTTATTATGATAGTAAAAAATTGTTAAATAAATTTATTTATAATCCCCAAAAAAACACATACTATACTAAGAAAACGTTTATCTCAACAATAAATATAAATTAGCAAAATAAATATAACATTTAAAATGAAAAAAATGATAATATTTTGATCCAACATAAAAAAATTAGTGCAATTTATCCTTTTTATATTTAAATCAAAGTATATTCTAGTACACTTCCCTCATTGTAATCACATATCTTGGTCCGACATATGATACATCTGTCTTTTCTGATACTATTTTGTTTTCCAATTAATAATTACAAAAAAACATTTCTAGAGTTAAGAATTTATTTAATAAAATAAAAGAGCCCTCCCCATTTTGATGAAGAAAAATTATTTTCTTGACTGAGTCAATTCACGAATATTTAGATTTGTCAAACTCGTGTAGAAAAAACTTCGATTAAAAACAGCATTATATATGCTGTCTTCTGATAATAAAAATTAAATATTTATAAAATTTTTAAACTAATATAAGTGGCGATTCCAATTATCAAAATCATGCAGTAACAGAACTTTGAGAATAAGAGATACGGCAAGAGATACAAAAATTTCAGACAGGGATTTTTTTTTCCTAAAAATTTAATAGGTTAAGATCATAAACTTTTAATAATAAATTTTTTTTATAAAAATTCTGAGGATAAAATATATGGAATAAATTTTATATTAATTTTGACCAAGTAAACAAAGAAAATGCAGAGCTTTTATATTTTCATATATAAACATTTTATAAATATTTAAAAAATTAAAATACTTATATCCCAAGCGATTCCTTATATAATTAATTGTTAATATTTCTTCCCATAATTTGTTATCAAAGGGTTTTATTTGTATACATAGTTAAGAAATAGTACCGGCAGACAAAATACTCAAAATTTATAGGTGCTTGCAAAATTTATTAGTTTGGATTTGATATAAAAAATTAAAAATAGATCTGAATATTTTTTTCCACTTTCCTAACACTAGTAGTATAGTATCTATTGAAAAAAAAATTATATATTTGTTATCAGAGTTCAATTAAAATATAATAAACATATGATTTTCTAATTAAAACACAATAAATATATATTATCTAAAAATTACAACTTATTATTGTATGATTAATTTTTTAAAATTTTTTTATAGACAATTATGTATATATACACGCGCACGATTTATACTAAAATTTGTATGTTGTAATTTTTATTGTATTTCTTAAATGCTTGGATATATTTTATTGGGAGTTTTTTATTTTTATTTTTCTAAATGAATAGCGCGGAGTCTTGAGAATTCAGCGACTAAGACGTAAAAGATGTTGCTGATGGCTGAATAGATATATAAATAAACTGTATATTTAAAAATATTTGAATAAATGTACAAATTTATATTTAATATATATGTATATATATATTTATCGTTTACCCTATAAAATTTAAATATTACGAATTAATCTTTATAAGTTATTGATTTAATACAAATTAGTCCTGTTATAAGATTTTTTTTTTTGATAAAAAAAGAAACAGAAAAAAGACAATGCCTACAAAACTGTCTACAAGTTTGCCTATAATGCCATAAAAATGTTAGCAAGCGAGTTATTCGAAATGTTCAAAGCAATTTGAGATCGAGCTTCAATTTTAGTAAAGGTATATAGTACACTAGTTAATTCTCCTTTACACGTGTTGAATGGAGAAGTCATTATTGTCAACAAGAATATTCTTGATGTTATTTATGAGAACACAAAATAAAATGTGTGTATTAACATGATGAATGAAATGAATAACTCTAATAGAGTCAATTTTTAACATAAATTTAGAGGCCCCACGATTGCGAACAACTAGCAAACTATGTTTTATTGCATCTAGTTCTCCTTGCATATGATAGTGGCAAGGCTAATAGAATTATAATTTAAAAAAAAAAAAAAAACTCAACCACCCAACGTCCTTGTTCATTCCAAACAATAATCTCTCCGATTCAAAGCTTCCAAATCCAATTTCAATAATCAAGAGCAGTCTTACATGCAAAGAGATATTTATTAAGCAAGAAAAAGAGTGAACCATGCCAAAAAAATAAAAATAAAAAATCCTCTGCATTTACTTATTTTTTAGGAATTAAGTCAATAACAATATATAATAAGTTTATGGTATTTAGAGAATAAATCATATAAAGATAAACTTGTAAAAACTAAAGAGTTTATCCATGTATTTTTCAAGGTCAAATTATTAATTTAGTCAGTTTTCTTTCCCGGCAACAATAGAATCCATAAAGACTACTAATTGAAAAACTTCTACAATATCAAAAATTCTATTTCAGAAAAAAGTATTTGTAAGAAAGAAATAATCTCAATATATATAAAAAACCACATAAGAATAAAAGGAAACGATACAAAGACAAGAATTGACTAAAACGCGTAAAAGACGAATTTGAACACAAGCATGAGTATTCATGTGAGCACGTTGAGCTTGGGACGACGATGACAGGGGCAAAGAAGTGCTGCCCCTACTCTCAATTTATAAAATAACAAAGCAAAAAATATGTATCAATTTTATAAACGGGGTCGACCAAGACGATGAAGAATCAGAATCACGAAGCGCGTGAAGCCGCTCGGAATTGGAACGTCCGCCCATCGATCCTAGCTGCCACCACTTCAGGTTAGAGGGTCAGAGTATCTCCATTTCTTAAAATTCAATCTTTGAGAGGTATTTGGACAGAAAGGGACGCGAAGAGTTTGTTTCGTCTATGATTACCAGTCTCGTAGAATATTTCCTGAGCAAATACATCGGGCTTCTTGTGTATTGTGATCCCACGCAATCTCTTTCTTCTCTTTTTCTTTCTCTTATCTGCGTTGTCAGTGTCGCGTCTGATTCACGGGTAGGCTGATTCGACTACTGTGAAAGTAATTTGAGAGCTGAATAATTGGTTATGGGTTTTGTGGAGAGTTAAAGCCGATTTCGGTGATACAAGGAGATGCCATGGTTGGGAACAGAAATCAGGACATGGAGTTTTCTCCTTCTGGCAGTGTGGCCAATAATACGAAACCGAGGAGGCTCTACCAAGTGTGGGGAGGGAGTAACGTGAGTTCTTCTATGCCTTTTGTTTGGTTCTTGTACTTGAGTTTTTGCTTGAAATGTGGATTATTGCTTCTTGTCTCTTCTTTATTCCGTTATATCGAAAATATTGAATCTGGGACTCCCCTTCTTGTAAATTTTATTTTCTCGCGGTGGGTTTTCCAATTGTAGCCTGCTTGCCGTAATTTATGCTTGCAAAACTAGAGATGTTTGCTTGAGATGCAATTTTAACCCGCTTGTCTAGTAAAACTATGAACACAATTTTAGCAAAGTGGAAGCATATTAGAAATACAACTTTGTCAATCTGGTCGGAGAGCACTGTATGTAAGCACAGTGGGACAATTAATACACTTGTCATCTCCTAGAAAAATAAAATGAAGGAGATGGTTGAGTGATCATGCAATGCAACAATGATATATTGACTAATAATTAACCTTTTCAAGTACTAAACACTAGGTTCATCCGTTCATGTCAGTAAAAGCAGTTTCATTCATTTTTTATTGGGTTTCTTTTTAAGAGGGAAGGGGGGGATGGTGGAACTTTAAGGTTCACTATGACTGTTATGATTTGTTCCCCGACATATGTTTTTCTTTCTTTGGTAAGTCTTTAACATGTTTAGATTGTTGTATTTGATTTTCAAAAGAGTGAGTTTTAATTGCTTATGTGATTCATCCGTGTATATTGTTGATTTCTCATAACTTAATCATGAAACTTTGAATTGCTGCTGCTCTCTTTCTGCTTGGTTGCATATGAGCCATAAAAAAAGATAGAACAATTTTGCTGAACAACGTTCATGTAGCAGAGTACAACTCATAATTACTTGTTAAGAGCTGGATAATGTTGCATAATTGATGGTACTCCTTTATGCCTACTCTCCTCAAGCTACACTTATAGATTTGCTGTATTTTTGGGCCTCTGACATCTTTCTTCTTCTCCATTTGTTTGCTTTGGAGGATATCTTATCCTCCCCCAAGTTGTTTTTCTTTCCTTCATCACTCTAATATTATTTTTTGTTTTATAAAATAACATTCAAATATGTAATTGCAAATCCATAATAATTTTATATTGTAAGCTGTTTGGGTAAAAATTTTCTTATGATCACATTTGTTTTCTTTTAATTTTTGGCATGGCTGTGGGTCATTTAAAGCTTGTAATTGTCTGCAATCTGAAAGTAATTATGTAGTTATGGTAAACTGGGAACAAGCAATGTATATTATTGCAGTATGATTGGACATTCAGAAGCAATATCAAGTATATGTTATACTTTACTGATTCAGGTTTCTCTTGCCTTTCTTTCAGAAATTTTTCATTGGTGGGAGACTGGTCTTTGGTCCTGATGTAGCTTCCTTGTTTCTCACCACACTCCTTATCGCTGGACCTACAATTGCATTTTGTGTAAAGATATATTTTAAAATTAAAGACGAGAAGACCCCCTCTGTTGTGTATTGGTATCCTGTATTTGTTACAGGTTCAATTCTCACAATTTTGGTAAATATTCCTGTTACATTTGCCTTCAGAAAAACATCCTTTGGTTTTTATGGAAATTAGTCAGCATCCAATGACCAATGTACTTTCTATCTTTTCCTGCTACTTAGCCTGCTTCTTCTTTTTTTCTTTTTTTTTTTCAGTTAGAAAGATTGAAAGTCCAATTTTGTATTATGGTAGAGCTGTATTATGGAGTATTGAATATTTTTTTTTTAAAAAAAAGCAAAATATGGAGTATTGAACTTCATGTCATTTAAGTAGTATGCTGCAACTTTACTATTCTTTTTTCAAAAAGGAAATCAATGTAATATCTTCTAAGTTATAATTTTCTGTGGCAAAGTTGAATTCATTCTGTCAGAATCCATGTAGAAATCATGTAAAGTGTTGAATTATTTCATTCACATGCTCGTAATTGAATTATCCTTGATCCTCGTCATTACTAATGATGAGGCCTCCTTTCTTAAGTTGAAAGTAAAAGCTGATATTTTTGGAAAACTTTTGTGCAGGACTTAGCATTCCTCTTCTTGACTTCTGGGAGAGATCCTGGAATTGTCCCTAGGAATTCAAGGCCTCCTGAATCAGATGAAGCATTTGATTTACCTACCCCTTCCATGGAATGGATTAATGGTACTACCCCTCAATTGAAACTACCTCGTACTAAAGATGTAGATGTTAACGGTCACATAGTAAAAGTGAAGTTCTGTGATACATGTTTGCTTTATCGCCCCCCTCGTTGTTCTCATTGTTCTATATGCAACAATTGTGTCCAGAGATTTGATCATCATTGTCCCTGGGTTGGCCAGTGCATTGGAATAGTAAGTTCACTATACTGCAAAAGATGAGGTTTTAAAAACATTCAGGGATGATTTTCCATATTTATGCTTCCTGTAAACCACTTCAGAAATTTAATATATAAATATATATATATATATAATTTAAAAAGGGGACATTGCTTATCTTCTGAATTTAATTGATGACTGGCATTACTAAAACTAACAGCCGTCTTACCTGCTGATATAACTGCAGCGAAACTACAGGTTCTTCTTCATGTTTATTTCAACATCAACCATTTTGTGCATATATGTCTTCGGGTTTTCTTGGGTCCTTCTTGCCCAGAGTGGCATCACGCTTGGGAAGGCAATAGCACATGATTATGTATCAGACTTTCTCATAGTATACTGCTTCTTAGCTGTCTGGTTTGTTGGGGGCCTCACAGTTTTCCATTTCTACCTCATGTGCACAAACCAGGTGAACATCTTATTCAAATTTTGAAACTGTTCCAACTCTTGTAAATGCTTGATTCTCTCAATCACATGCTTTTGATTTTCCTTTCCTTCATGTGGTATCGCTTAAAATGTTATAGAGTCTACATTACTTAGAAAAAAAATATGTTGTTCAAATTTTTGTTCAGGTGCTATGTGAATAAGTTTCAATGAATGCTTGACTGTCCTTTGTCAAATTCATTTAGTTGGAAACTCAAACTGTACTGCTATTCCAATGCACTGGCCAACCCAGGGACACTGATATTAAGTAACAATTTCTAGCATATCAACAAAGAAAGTTGTCTTAGCGACTTGATTGATACCTCTTTATTCTTTTTTATCATTGTCTTCTTTTAGCTTCCAAATATCAATTCTTATTTTGACCTTGAATGAAACAGCATGCTATTTCTTCAATTTTTAATGCTTTCATGTTGAGATTGTCCATGGAAATATAGCTTCCATATTTCATGCAGAATGTGATAATTATTATTTTGTTTTGTTGGATTTAAGTGGAACTATGAAAAGTCTCTTGCTTTTATTCCCCCTTTTTGTCCTCATCTGAATTTATGTTCTTTTGAGTTGATTATAATAGGCAGCTTATTGTGACACTTATCTAATCTTTTTTCTCTAGACAGTTGTGGTTGTAATTCCTAGTTACTCATTTAATTTTGATTTTATACAGACAACTTATGAGAACTTCCGTTATCGATATGATAAGAAGGAAAACCCTTACAACAAGGGAACCCTGGGAAATCTCGAGGAAATACTTTGTTCTGAAATACCCCTTTCAAAGAATGATTTTCGATCAATTGTGCTGGTGGATGAACCTTCAACAATTGATTCTATGACTCCAAATATTGTGGAAAGAACTATGAACCAAAAGGAGAAGATTGATATTGAAATGGGATCTATGCGTGCAGAGGATGGTGATATTCCAATCCCAGAAATTTTGCGAAATTTTGATTTTGATAAATTGGAGGAAGATATGAAGCTTGTAGGTATAGAAGGACGGCCTTCTCTTGATCCATTTTACAGTATTGAGGAGGACGTAAATGACTCAGTGCAAAGCCTTGATACCCCGGAAATAAATTTCCAGAGCATCAGAAATGAATATGAAGTGGCACATGCTGTGCAAAGCTCCCATGCTGGAGATGGAGTCAGAGAATCTGCTCAAAAGCACACTGCTGAGGTTCGAACAAATGCAATTGCAAAAACTGATGATAGGAATAGTCCATGTTAAGCTACAATGGCTGCTTTCTGCTTCCTTTTCTCCTTCTTAGAGGTATTTTCTCACTATTTGTTGTCAAATATCTAAATGATTTTGGAAATTGACTTTCTGGAATTTTTTGAACCATTAAACTGGACTGTAGAATGAGGTCACTTGTGGGAATTCTTAGGTTATCAAACTCAAGTCTCAAACCTTGAGAGGATGAAAACTGTAATTTTTAAAATCCTTAGTTGTGGGTGAAGTATACCCTCATTCTGAAAATGCAGAATCCACTGCAAATAAACTTTATTTTCATTCTTGAGCTATTTCATTGATAGATCTATTATTTTATTTGATAGGTTTGCTGTGGATTCTCTCATATTTCTTGTTTGCACTTAAGAAGATAATGAGGTCACTTTGCTTGTGTTGTTGCAGTAATCAGTGCTTTGTAAGTGTTTCCAGTATGTAGATCATATGCAAGTTCATTGGTGGCATTCATGCCGGATTTGGAGAGACTGAATTTGCACTTCATTTATTTCAGTATTAAGGATAAGTGTTTGTTGTAAGTTGTAAAGGGATTTATGGAGAACTAAAGTTTTTTTTTTTTATTATTCGATCACCTTGAGATTTATGTATGATAATAAAAAAGTATTTTACAAAAATCTGGAACTGATCTAATGATAAAAAACTTGACCTCTTAAGAGATTACTCTCTATAGACTTACCCAGCTGTAAATGTCACCTTGTGTTCAAAATAACGCAGATGGATTGTTTGGATAAGTTTATGCTAGGTACTGAACATTTGCTTTTCCCTTCCAAGTTCCAAGGAACCCTTTGTCAAGATCTAAATTGGATGTTTTCTATTTCTGAAGAAATCTAAAATTTTTGTTACGCACAACATTTGAAAGACAACTGTATTGGTTTCTCAAGTTGTAATGTGTCTTTTCCTATGCTTAGTCTACTAACAGATTTGATGGACCGAATTAGAAAAAAAGAACTTTTCATCTATATCGTTTATATGATGTTTCAATTTCAGTCTAAATTCTTTTTAAGCTCGATTATGTCACTCATTTTTTATTTTCATTGCAATATTGTCTTTTTGGCTAACGATATTAACAATCGATAAAAAATGTTGATGTAAAATCTTCCATGTGACACATTATTGTCAAAATGTCACATTTGTAGCGAACACATCAAATGCATGCTAAATGACAAATGTGCCCGTCATTTTTGGGCCCAAATTGTAGTTTACCTAAAAAAAAAATTCACTTTTGGTTTTGAGCCCTCTATCTCTCTCACCTCAACTTCTCACATTCTCTCCCTCTCTCACTTAGAAACTCTCTGTAACTCCTTTTCTCTCTCTCTCTCTCTCTCTCATCTCAGCTTCTCTCTCTTTCCTTCATACATTCTTTCTCTCTTATGTTCTCTCTCACTGTCTCATCCTCTCTACTTCTCTACTTCTCTCTTTCTTGAACCTGAGCTTCCTCTGTTGTCTCTCCTTCTGTTTGGTCTCTCATTTCCAAGATCTCTCTCCCATCTTTTATTTTGGTCTCTCTCATCTTCTCTGTCTTACTTTCTATTCTTCTCATACTCCAAGCTCTCTCTCTCTGACCTGCCTTCCTCTTTCCCTTCATAGCAAATAGAAGACATAAATCTCTTGTACATGCTTCCCCTTGACCTCTCGTCCTCTCGGGTTTTTTATTGTGGGTGTGTGCCTTGTTATTTGCCATGAAAATAAAGCTAAAGGGTTGCTCTAAATAGCGGAATAAAATAGGATAGAGGTCTCTCTCTTGGGCTTTGTTCACAGCTCTTCTAACAAAGCCTCACTCTATTTTTTCCTTCTTTCTTTGTTGTAAAAGAAAAGGATTTAAATGAATATATAGAAACAAATAAGGATTTTAACATAATTAAAGCAATAGGAAGACCAAAATGAAACTAAAATGAGGATTAAAATGAAAAAATGAAAGTGTAGGGTCAAGTGAAAATAATTCAAATTTGTGGGCCAAAAGTGTAATTTACTCCAAAAGAAAGAACACTCGATTAGTTCTCTCTCATGCTTTCATTAATTCTCTCTCATCCTATCTCCTTGTTCTCTCATCTAAACTTCTCTCTCTCTCTCTCTTGCTCTCTCTCAGCATCTCCCTTCCTCACTCTCTCTCTCTCTCTCTCTCTCTCTCTCTCTCTCACACACATAAACACACACACACACACACACACATCTCTAGGCTCTTTGGTGAACTCTCTCCCCCTCTCTAATCTATGTTTGTCTTTCTCTCTTTTTTCTCTATCTCTCACTTTCAACTCTATCCTAGTTTCCCTCTCGTGTTTTTTGCCACAACAACGACGAGAAGGGATCTTTTGTTTTTCTTTTTAACAACGATTTTTCACTTTTAACAATAATTAAAATTGTTTCCTTTTGAGTAATATTTTTAACAACGATTTTAATGGTGGTTAAAAGTGAAAAAACTGTTGCAAAAAAAAAAGCAAACAAAAGAAAAGTAGAGGATCTCATCTCCACAACAACCAGAACAGAGAGTGAGAGAGAGAGGAGCGAACAGAGAGTAAGAGAGCATACAAGTGAGAAAGGGACAAACAAAGGTGAAAGAGTGTAAAGGAAAGAGTGAGAGAACGAGAAGAGATAGAAAAGGAAAGAGTTGAACTTGTTTTGGGGAACTTAAAAGTTAGAACAAAGAGTAAAAGACGAGTTGGAAGAGTTCGACGCCCTTGTAGTTGACGCGTGAATTACAGTCTGTAGTTGACGCGCGTCAGCTGTCAGATTTACACTCATCCAACGTCTCGTGTCTCGCCACGTGTTGCTACTCGAAACAGTGCGTTATTGGGTTGCTGTGTTTTGGGTCTCTGCAATCTGCATACGCACCCATCTATAGAGAGAGAAACTAGAGAGACAAGAACCAGAAGCTCCTTGGAAGACGAAGATGTCAAAGGAAGTGAGTGAAGAAGGCCAATCCCATGACCACTGCCATGGCAAGGACTACATGGACCCTCCTCTCGCTCCTCTCATCGACGTTCTCGAGCTCAAGCTCTGGTCCTTCTACAAAGCTCTCATCATCGAGTTCATCGCCACCCTCTTCTCCCTCTACATCATCCTCGCCACCATCATCGACCACAAAATCTAACCCGGACCCTGTGACAGCATCAGCATTCTCGGCATCGCCTGGGCCTTCGGCAGCATGATCTTCGTCCTCATCTACTGCACCACATGTCTTCAGTAAGCCAAAAACGAAATTTCATCTCAATCCTAACTCATTGCAGCTTCTTGAACAAATTTGTGGGGATTTTAGTTTGATTTGGTGAATAGGTGGCACAGTGACGTTTGGGCTGTTCCTGGCTCAGAAGGTGTCGCTGATTCAAGTTGTAGCTTACATGGTGGCGCAGTGCCTTGGAGCCATTTGTAGTGCAGAGTTAGTGAAGGCCTTCATGAAGTTATGTGTTAGTGACAGGAATATCATTGAATTTTTCTAAATATGTAGAAGTTTCATTGTATATGCTTATTATTTTCCTTCTGGAGACACAGGTTGCAGTGCATGATTATTTCTTTCAATTGCTCGGTGATGCTGCAACATGCCTTCTCAAACTGCTCGCACTAGCTGGCTGATGGGAAAGCACAAGAACATCAGTTGCAGAAAAACTTTATAGGATTTTTTTTTTTCATTTTGGAATGGTTGAAAATGTCTGAGTGTTGCCAACTAAATTACATGCGCAAGATAAGTGGCATCGTCTATTTTTATAGTATTTTTTTTTATTATGGAATGGTTGAAATATCAAGTTATATGTTGGCCTTAGTTGGCTTAGTTGGCCTTCTCACTCAGAAATATTAATCAGATATGTGTTGCAATATTTTTCTGTATCCCAGTGACCTTCGAGTGATTTGAGTCTTTTGTGCAAATCCCAATGCCATTCTGCAATCGAATTATATATATATATATATAATTTAGCCATAGTACTTTAATAATTTAACGGTCTCCGTTCAGTAAATTTTTTTTTTGAACATAGCTGAATGGAGTTAACAAGACTCAATAAGTTAAAATTAAGTTAATAAATAATTAATTTATTCATGAACTTTATTAATAGGAAAACAATTTATATGGAGGGTTTGGAGAAATATTTTGGGTTAATAGGGTTTTAATTTTAATACTATTTTTTAAGTGGTATATGTAGGTCAAAAAGCCTAATTAGTGAGTAAATTCACCGTACATTAGTTTAGCAGCGGTTTTAATCGTTGCTAAATTAACAAAATCGTTGCTGTAACTATTTTTAGCAACGGTTTTTGGAAACCGTTACTGAAACTATTTTCAGTAACAACTTTAGCAACGGGTTTTAAAACTGTGGCTAAAACCGTTGTTGAAACTAGTTTTCGCAACGATTTTTTTGGTTTAGCAATAGTTAAAACTGTTGCTAAACTGATGCGCACCTGTACATCTTAAAGGATGCGCAACGAATCCGGGTTCAATGTGTATTTGAAAAAAAAAATCTGTTTAATAATCTTTATTGAGTGCCAATGCCACCTAGCTCACTTTGTAAAATCACCTTCCATTCAGCTTCAGACACGTCATCCCCATATCAGAAGCTAAAGTGCGCCGGGGTTGCACTTGGCACTCGTCCCTTACCCAATACCTCCCTCTATCTCCTTTTGCCTCTTCTACTTGAGCTCGGCAACGTCAATGAAAGGAACGAGAGGAGGGTCCACTTAGTCCTTGCCATGGTGGTGGTTATGGGATTGGCCTTCTTCACTCACTTCCTTCGACATCTTTGTCTTCTCACAAGCTTCTAGTTCTTCTCTCTCTACATATGGGTGCGTATGCAGATTGCATAGATCTAAAACATAACGATCCAAAAACACACAGTTTCAAGTAATGAATCTGCGCAATATAGGAGTGACATGTGGCGAGATGGGAGACATTGGATTGGTGTAAAACTGACAGCTGATGCGTGAACTACATACTGTAATTTGCGCGTCAACTACAGGGTCATTGGACTCGAGTTGGTGTGAAAGAGAGAGAGAGAGAGAGGACGTGAGAAGTTCAAACGAGAGAGAGAGGAGGCTTTAAACCTAATAGTGTCAAACAGGTCAATCAAGGGTCGATTCATTTATAAGTAGGTCTCAAATTGAATGTCCAATACTTTCTGTCATGACCCGTGTGTCACTCTTTTTTTTTTAAATAATATAATTTTAAATATTTTTAGTAAAAAAATTTAATTTTTTATTAAAATATAATTTATATATGTAAAACATTACTTTTTTAATATTTTTAAATAATTAAATTTTTTATTTTTTAAAAAATTTATTATATTATATTTAATTTGAAAATTTTATATTTATTTTTTAAAAATTACAAAAAATTTTCATAGTCAAATTTATATTTAATAAATATAATGTTATAAAATTTTAAAAAAATGATAAACTGAGGTTATTTATCTTAAATAATACAATTTTTGTAAAAATAATAATAATAAACTGACTAACCCACAAGCTAAACGAATCAGCCCGTGCGCCCTATAGGCTAAACGGATCGGTCTATTTAAGCCCATTTTTAAGCAAGACTTAATTTCTTAAACTCAAACCTCACCCATTTACGAGTACTACTGTTTGAACAAAAAATGAAGTGTTTTTTTTTCGTTTTGGGTTTGATTTTGGAATAAACTACACTTTTTGGCTTGCCAATTAGGGGCTAGTGTGTCATTTTAGCATACATATGATGAGTTTGTCACGTGCAACATGTTGGTAGTAACATGTTATGTAGAAGAGTCCACATTATCATTTTTCATTCATTGTATTAATGTTGTTGGCTAAAAGGATAAAATTAAAACAAAAATAAAAAATGAGGGACAAAATTAGACCCACAAAAAAAAAGGATGAAACGAAATAAAACCTTTTGCACCTAAAAAAAATTATAGTTGAATAGTCATATTTCTAAATTTTATTAATTACTACTAAAGGAGATCATAATGTTCATTATAGTCTGTTAAATAAATACCCATTTCCACTTGGAACATAAAGATTAAGAAATTAGGGGTGGAATTAGGTAATAATTATTCATATCATATAACATTTATTGAATATTACCATATATTTTATATTAGGGTACATATCGGTAACATTTTCTTTTGATTTAGTTATTTTTACCATGGCCTACAAGGGAGTTTGAGAGCTTAAACAAGCGAGTTTAAAAATTAATTTTGGAGGACTTGTAATTAACATATTCAAATTGATCTTCACAAATTTTCAGGACGTTTTGAGACAGGATAGGGCCTTTCATTAAGAAAGGAAAGTCTAAATAATGTCATGAGAGTCCAGACGGACAGGTTCTGTTTTTTGATTATTTAAGATATCAGGGAATACTTTTGAATCTGAATTTTTTACAATAGCTAGTAAGCATAAAAAGCATCATTTCTGGAAAGATTTTTTTTATATGAATAAATATGATTTTAATTTTTACTCAAACTGACCAAAAATAGGTTCATTCTTTTTTCTAAAAGGAACCTTTGATAGTCTATAAAGTGTAAAAACTTTGTTGAAATTATTTTTTGATGATTGTACAGTATAACACTTTGTTTTTGGTGTAAATACACCATTTTGTTCATTTAAGTTGAAAAAGTCTAATTAGTAAATCTTAGAGAAGGTTAATGTAATTTACTCATAAAATATTAAAGCCTTTGCATTGTTGTTATTATTATTATTATTATTTTTTTTTTTCCAACTGCTACTACTGATATTCCAACTCACCAATATTAATTCTTATATTGGAGAGATTCTCATCTAAATTTGATTGAAGATAATTAAATGAACCAAATCAATAATACCCAAACATGCAAGAATATATGGATAGATTTACTTCAAAAAGAAAAAAAAAAGTACATGACAAAAAAATTTCTCAGCCAACCAAAGTTCTCTGCATTTTGTTAGGCTTAATGTACATGGTCAAAACTCAAAACATTTCATGCTTAACGAGTAACTATAAACACAAGCGCATATTCCTGCTCCATTATATTCAAGCGCTTGAACTGATGCAATATAGAATGACAAAGCATAACCATAAATGATAATTACACAGAAAGAGATCATGGGTGTCCCATCGGAGACATCAGATAAAATTGGAACAATACAACGAAACAGACCATCGATAGTGTGAAGCAAAGTGAAGAATGAGATCAGAATCCTAACTTGACGTATGCTGATTGAAAGCCAGAAGAAATCAGGGAATGAGCAGAGTGTAAGGTTTGGTCAATCCGATTTAGTTTTATGTTGTATTGCAGGCGGAGCTAGCAATTTGAAAACCCACACTGCCAGTAGAGTTGCCTCTATGGGGGCAAGCCAATACACAAGGATGTGCTCCTTCGTAATGTGATCTCCTCTAGCAAAAGCCCATCCCATTACCTGAACAGTTCAAACAAGGTTTCTCTTAGCATTAACTTCATACATAACACAACAAACAAACAAACAATCAAACAAATAATGACAAATATAACAAATAAAGGCAAAATAACCATTTTTGTTTTAAACTTTGACCTAAATTTCAATTTCATTCAAAAACTTTATTTTTATGTCAATTTTGTCTTACATCTTTTTAATTAATTTTAATTTTGTTCTTAAGTTCAATGTCGTTTAAATTATTAACAAAAAACATTCACGTGTTTGCTTTTATTAAACACGTTCGCGCCAATTTTTGTGTCATATATATATATATATTTGAAATCGCAAAATTATCCCTTTTTCCTTCATTTTTAGTTGTCTTCACTTGAGGAACAATTTTGTTATTTCAAGTATATATTTTATGTAGAAGTGCTTAGATGGACGAGTTAGTAATGATTTGTGTAATAAATGTGGCGGCATCAACATTTATTGTCAATATATTAAATAATATTGAGCTTAAGGACAAAATTGAAACTAATTTAAAAGATATGAGACAAAATTGACACAAAATGAAGTTTTGGAATGAAATTGAAACTTAGAGTAAAAATTTAGGGAAGAAATTGTACTTCTGCCAACAGATAAAATAGTACTTACAGAGGCTGGGTTCATAACACCACCGGTTAGATCAGAGCCAAGTATATGAAGTGTTAACTTGGACATGCTATAAATCCAAGTCCTCCTGTAGAAACTTCCAGGAAGTTTCAAGGAAAGACAAAGTGAGATGATAACAATCGCAAATGTTAGTAATCCTTCAGTTAGTGCACCTCGATGAATGTCAGCGTTCAATCGTGGTCCTCGTCCTATCTCAGGAAGTGTTTCGATTATATATCTAACCCCAGTAATAGATCCAACCACCTGGATGGAGATGATAAAATCATAAAAAAAATTTCATAACAATAATCTTCAATACAGGATTTGCGTTCAAGACATTATATCCTAAGATGTAAATATAAAGAAGGTTTAATGAACTCAGTTGAGCAGGATTTGTTCTTTATGCTTTTATTAAAACTGTTTCAGCCATAACAAAACTGGGTTCCATAAGAAAAGATACAAAATCAATATCAAAACTGGGAAAACACTTTTATGTCACCTAATATAACTGAGATCAATGTTTGCAAAAACCTAATGGAGAGAAAATGCTGAAAGTACAAGTAAAAGACTAACAGCCTTGCGATCCAACAAATAGTTATACCTGTGACCTAATGCATACTAGAATAGTCAGTTCTGAAGAGTCGTCAACTTATAGAATAAAACCTCATTCTCAGGCAACAATCAAACCAATTGTCACAAAAAAAAAAAAATACAGGATCAACAAACAAACAAACAACAAGAAACAGTGAAGCAATGTGGTCACTTTCTGGCATCGGCCAGAACAAAGTTTACTATGTCGTATTAAGTGAAAGGAAACTGAAGAGTCAGATTTCTCCTTTTTTTTTTTTTTTTGATAGAATGAAGAGTCAAATTTTTAAATCATTAACGTTGTTTTTGGGTTCATCAAATGGTGAGGGAACACTGGTAGACTAGAGTATGCTAAGAACTCCAATAAGGTTTGTATACTTGGACAGATCCAAGGTTTATCTATTCTAGAATGTTAAATCCCCCTTGAGAAAACATATTCTTGTATATATATATTGATCATAAGGACGTGAACTGAGTCAAAGTAGATTTAGACTGGGAAAATATCTTTCCAATATCTCAAGACCTACAATCAGGATTACTAGCTAACTGCATCACTCTGTCTTTTCTCAAGGATATACTGTAATGGTACTTAAGTGTCCTGGAGAACCACACCCCAAAAGCTAGCTGTTGAGGTGGGAGTGTCAAGCCACTTAAGTATTCCATCAAGTGCTCTTTTTTACCCAATGTGGGACTTCATCTCATTACATAGTACCACCCATTGAGAGCCAACATCCCGGCAATTGCACACTGCGACGCTTCACTCAGCTCTCAAAAATCAATCAGCCCCTCTTTAGGTAGCCCTCTCCATGACACCAAACTCGGCTCTCAAAAGCCGTGCCTCTCAATGAAAGCACTAATGTAATAGTACCTAAACAGCTTAGAGAACCACACCCCAAAAGCTAGCAGTTGAGGTGAAAGTGCCAGACCACTTAAGTACCTGATGAGGGACTTCGTCTCATTACATAGCACCACCCATTGAAAGCTGACGTCTTGACAGCTGTACACTGTGACGCTTCACTCGACTCTCGACAGTCGGTCAGCCCCTGCGCAGATAGTTCTCTACGTGACATCAAACTCAGCTCTCGAAAGCCGAATCTCTCAATAAAAGCACCAATGTAATGGTATCTAAGCGACCTGGAGAACCACACTCCAAAGCTAGCCGTTGAAGTGAGAGTGTCAAGCCATTTAAGTACCCCAGAGCTCTTTTTTTTACCCACGTGAGACTTCGTCTCATTACATATACTTCAGCAATTATCCGTAATTTTGTACTTCTCTTAGCCTGCCACAGTTTTGCAAATGGATTAAATCGACTAGGAACGTTCAAATCCTTCGAGCTCATATCAAACATCTCCAACGAAGGTCATTGCCAGAAAGCAAACACGATTGTTTAATTATCAAAAAATAGAATGCCAATGAAAAGAGCAAAGACATCAATAAATGAAGCAGTCACTTGAATTTGTAAGAATTGATTAAAGTATAATGTAACCAGCACTGAAATGCTTCGCTTAAATTAAACGATGTACCTCAACTCGCAGATGCAGAGCTTAAATTAACTTAGAAAATGAATACTTGATAAGAGTCCAAATGCTAAGTACCAAAAAAAGGCTAACCTGAGCGGGAATTCTAGCACCAACGCAGAAGAGGAAATTGCTAAAATCCCCAGAAATGGCGCCGGCCAAAATAGTGAGAGGATTGTAGGCGCCACCACGGGTCAATTTTCCCAACCATGCAAAGAAGAACATGTTTATAACGGAAAGCGTGGACTTCACAGTCTCAAGAAGAGGCTCATGTTTCAACCCTAAGTATCCGGAGACGAATAGCTTAATCAGAACCCCTGACCATACCCACATGAAAGACACGACGAAATCTACAACAAGCAGCCGAGCCCGTCCCATCTTCGAATTCAAATGGGAATAGTGTCATGCGCTCTTTTCCTCTGATCGAACCCAGGACTCTACATGGCCGTATCTTGACTTTATCTATGCGGATCCGTGACAAAGGAAGGAGGCTGAATAGTCCAATTCGATTAATCGGACTTCTCCTGTCGCCCCGACTGAAAAATGCAGTTGATTTATGGGCATGGTGAATGGAGAAGAAATTGACTAAAATAATAGCCCTCACATACTCACATAAGTCTTTTTTTTATTTTTAAAATTTG
Source organism: Biancaea sappan (assembly GCA_037074585.1). NCBI lineage: Eukaryota > Viridiplantae > Streptophyta > Magnoliopsida > Fabales > Fabaceae > Biancaea > Biancaea sappan. The sequence continues at coordinate 38,365,374 of CM073492.1, forward strand.
GTACTTAGTAGAATTTAATTTTTAATTTAACTTCCATAAATTGATATATTAATATTTCAGTTTTTAAAAATTTTTTATTTTTAATTTAATCTCTTATAAATTAATATATTATTAATTTAATTTTTTATTTATTTTTATTTTTAATTTAATTATTCACAAATTAATATATTATTAATTTAGTCACTATTTTACTGACCATAATTTTTTATTTAACAACTTTTAATTAAAAAATTAAATTAATAATATATAAATTTATGAATAACTAAATTAAAAATATAAATATGTGAAGATAAATTAATAATATATTAATTTGTATAAAAATATATTAAAAATAAAAATTTAAAAAAATTAAATTAATAACATATCAATTTATAAGCGATTAAATTAATAATAAAAATTTATAAAAAATTTAAAAAAAAACAACTATTAAAGGTCAAAATAATGTTTTGGTCACAATAAATGTTGACCCGTAAAAATTGTTTTATTTATCTAAATTTAAACTTAATTATATGACTAATACATACTTTTTAAAATGTATAAAAAATTTTATCTTAAATTTCAGTAATTATTTATTTAATTTCTAAAATATTAATTAATTTAAAATATTATAATTATCTTAATTAATTTAAAAAAAATTAAATATTTTAATTTAATTTCTAAAAAATTATATTATTTTTATTTTTATTTTTTATGAAAGTAATTTTTTATAATAAAAAATTTAAAAATAAAAAAATTTATTACAATAAAATAACAAAAATTATAATTTTTTTAAAATTAAACCAAAACTTTATTAAAATTTTTTTACTTTAATTTTAAATCCCATTCAATTTAAAGATAAATAATTTTACTTTAATTTAAAGTTTAACAAAAAAATTATTATATTTTAAATATATTAATTTAATAATTAAATCTTAAATTTATAAAAAGAAAATCAAGTTGTTTGTGATTATTAATATTTTTATATAACTTAATTTCTTTGAATGAAACAGTTATTTATTTTATAGAGGAACGACATCACTTAGAATTAGAGCACTTCAAAATTGAGAGGCATGTCTTCTTTATTTAATTATTTCTTTATGTTTGGCTATTTTCTTGAAGCCGAAGGCAAAACCTTTCTTATTTCTTGTAGGGCTCCGGAAGCTCGGAGGGGCAGGAAACAGTGACAGTAGTCCACGACGAAGATTTGGAGCAAGTTGGTCGTTCGAAAACATGAGTAGCATCGGAACAGGTTATGATCTTTCAGTCACTACTTTCTCGCCTGATGGCCGAGTTTTCCAGATCGAGTATGCTGCCAAAGCCGTCGACAACAGCGGGTACCCTAATGCCGCTCTTTCTTCTTTCTTTGACCGTATTCTTCAATTTTCTTCTTTATGTATGTCACTAGCAATTGCTGATAGAGGAACGCGCGTTCAAATCCTTTTTTTTTTTCCTTTTGTCTGGCTTTGTCGATGCTTGGTACATTATTGATTTTCATTTCTTGCAATAGCAAAACTTGGGCGGAGCTATATTTTTTTTTTGAGAAATTGAATGATAGATTCTAGACATTCGGGATCTTACTATTGAAAATTTGTTGCAGGACTGTTATTGGTATCAAATGCAAAGACGGAATTGTGATGGTAGATTTGTTGTAAATTTGTTGGCTTCACGTTTTCGGTATCGAGGGTTCATTTTATTTCTTAAATTGTGCTTGATTGTAGGGGGTCGAGAAGCTTATTCCCTCGAAGATGATGCTGCCGGGTTCCAATAGAAGAATACACTCTGTTCATCGCCACTCGGGCATGGTACTATGTCATTTATATTTGATTCTGTTTTGCACATCTTTTTGCTTTTTTTTTTTTTAATTTTTATTTTTGGGTGTTCCTTTTAATCTTCTTCATGGTATAATAACCACAGAGAGTATACCTGAAAGAGACATGTATGGTGTGTCTTGGTATATAAGATTGACCACGAATAGCTGGTGAAGTGGTGTGAAAATTGGTGGAGGGCATGCTTTATTTCTGATGGCTGATATAGCATGTAGAACATAAGAGGTTATTGAAAGAGATGATTGTAGTTGAGTGAGTAATGGACATTGGAAGAAAATCAAGAAACTTAAGTACTGTAAAATGTGTGCATACAGAACTATCATTCAATATCAGCGGTTGATCTATTAGATCAGGAGCATGTCTTGGAAGTGGAGTTATTTTTGTAGTGATTTGAGTATTCTTTCATATGGAGTAGGTCTTGTGGGGTAAACGCACTGAATTTAATATTACTCTGTTCATGCTATGCATGACCATAGTTAAAGCTATCGTATTGGTATGTCTTTCATGTTTTTTTCATTAGAAGTGAATTGAAATCATGAAGACAAATGTAATTATAGAGGATTTCTTGTGTTCATGCGGTGCAATACATTGAAGTATCTGGCATATCATCATAGCTAAGGTTCTAAGGTTATAGCATTGTTATTACTTTTTTTTTTTCTTTACCTCTTTAATAGTTTGATTATCTGTATATATGAATATCTTTTAATTTATTCATGATGTTCTTCCAATTTTAGGCAGTGGCAGGATTAGCAGCTGATGGGAGGCAAATTGTTGCCAGGGCTAAGTCGGAAGCAACTAACTATGAAAGGTTTTGATATATTCTCCTGCAACATTTGAAGATTATCCCTTCATCCCCTCCCCTTTTAAGTTTCTCTACATTTGCGCATTTTGTTTTTATACATCCTTGCTGATTTAACATTTCATCTATTTTTTATTGATATGCTACTGGCATGAACCATGATAGATATTTGGACTAATTGAGTCACTTTATAGTAATTCAGGCTCATTTTGAGTAGTAGGAGGCAATCTTCACTAATTATTAATTAATACTATTTTTCTACTCTAATTGAAAGAACTTGATAAATATTTTCTGGGATAAGTGACAGATTTTTTATGAAACCATGAGACACCAATCCAGTTTTCACTGGCCTAGAAGGTTATTAGCATCTGCATTTTGATTTGTCCAAAATTAACCTTCTGTAGTGGGTAACTATCATAACTAATATTGGTGTAGCTCGTCACAGTGCTAAAAGTTTATTGACTGGGTTATGAGCATATTCTTTCATGAACTCTGTTTTCCCATGAGAACAAAAACTCATTTTGAGCAGGAATTTGTTGGGCTCATTGATTTTCGTATGAATGCTTTGGGTATAATTGTTTATTTTTTTGGGCTTAACTTGGTTTCCCCAAGGAGTGCACAGCATTCATTGACGGTAATCATATTGGCTGGCTTGTAAAGGGCAAACCTGGTGCTATAAAGCTCCCGCTATGCGCGGGGTCCAGGGAGGGGCCAGATCCACTTTACCTTGATACTCCAAATTATTAATGTCATGATGGAGCACATCATATTCTTTACTATTCTATATGGATTTCTAAGCAATCTGCTCTACTAATTAGTGGGTAGGCCATATAGTTATGGCATATTCTTAATATGCTTATGCATGCTTATCATTTTATTGCTTAGACATCCTTGTTTCTTATAGGAAGACGTGGCTGCATCACTATTCGCAGGTTCCAAACTGAGTAAAATTAGAAAAAGTTGGATTTGATGCACATGATGTTTCACAGTATGAATGCAATAAACATTTGATTAGTATCTTCACTAAGTAAGCTGTGAACTAATGAAATATCTTTTTCGTTTTAATATCAAATATTTACAAAATGCAGTATGATGTTTTCTAGACCAAAGCTAGGTATTAGTTATTATAAACTTGGTCTTTATCAATTAGTCTAAGATCATGATTTACTGTGTTCTGTTGTACTTCTAACTTACTAGGAAACAAAACTAAAAGGGCATCATGCCTTGTAATTTGTGAGGTATTTTTAAATTTGTTTGTTCAACTTATGAAAAGAAAATATGTTCATTCAGGTTTTTTTTTTTTTCAGTGTGTATGGTGAGGCAATTCCTGTCAAAGAGCTTGCTGATCGTGTGGCTAGTTATGTGCACCTTTGTACGCTATATTGGTGGCTCAGGTTAAATAGATGTGACTGATATTAATGATCATTTTTGAGTTGTATTCCTTCATAATTCACTTTACAAAGAGAACTACAATGGTTTGCAGACCTTTTGGATGTGGTGTCATACTAGGAGGATATGACAGAGATGGACCACAATTATACATGGTTGAACCATCTGGTGTTTCCTATGTAAGTTTATTTTTGTTATAGCTCTTTCTTGGCTTTGTAATAGTTAGCAAGTAATTAAGATTCTTTTTTCTCAGTCTCGTGTATTTTTTGTACTAATATGGTTGTTTTGGCATTTATTTTAGAGGTACTTTGGTGCTGCAATTGGGAAGGGCAGGCAAGCTGCTAAAACGTAAGTGAGATTAATCTGATATATATATATATAGTAATCATTATAGTAATGTGATGCTGTGCTAAAACTAATCATCACTTTGAGTTGGCAAAGCACGGAGCCTTTGGGTTTATATTCTGAAAGGAATCTGCTCAACCCTAAGAAAGATTGTAATAGACCTTTATTTGTTTCATTTATGCAGTGGATATTATTCTTGTGAAGTTGTGATTATCATAAGACCAATTAATAATGTGAGGGCAATTTTCCCGTTGTATTTGTAGTTTGATCTTATTCTTGTTGTTTGGAGTGTGTGAACAAAAGCAGGGAAATTGTGATATAAATTCTAAGTAAATGCCCTTGAATAGGTCTATTGATCTCAAACATGCCCTTTTACATAAAAGCTGGGCTTGAAATGTGGACAACAAATAGGCATACTAAACCTAGTAATGAAACTTCATCTTTATTAAGAGATGGGAGGTGGCAAGGATTGAACTCTTGACCACTTGTTTATAGAGACTCTAATATTATGTCAAATATATCTATAACTCAAGATTGAGCTATTAATTGAAGGCCCCATCGATAGTTTTAATTAATAACATAAATGTATGAGATTCCATTATTTGTGTTGCATTTTAAACCTTCTACTTAAGTTGTCTTAAGAGCATTTACAGTGGTAAATTTTATTTGGGTTCTTATTGTGAGTCCTAAAGTGCCACATCAGCTTAAGTAACTTCCTATCACTTTAAGCAATTCTCTACTATAATGGTAAATTTCTTAAGAACCCATAAATGAGTCATGCAAATCAACTCTTTACTATTTTAGCATTTATTACTGTTCACTAACATTTATTGTAAGTTGATTATTTTATTATCTTATTATTACCTTTTGTATAAGAATCGTTTTTACGCGTTGCATCCAACATGGCGAATTATATTGGTGAACCAAAATAAGAATCGGTTCTTAAATTTAAGAACTCTTAAGAATCATCACTGTAAATGTTCTAATATTTTGGAACATGGTAGGTAGTGCTAAATATATTTGCTGTCAACAATGATGAAATAAAAATGTTGTAATAATGTGTATAAATATGGTTGAGCCATTGAGGGCATGCCTTGGCAGTGCCTTACATTTTATCCCATTTTCTTTTTTTTCTTGGGGCATTAGGGTGTAGAAATTGATAATTATATTATGATACAAATGAAATATTGCTGTTTGTAGAATTGCATCTCCCATTCTCTTTTACATGTATGCAGAAATTGCTGCAGTATTGACTGCTCCCTTTTGGTGCATTAAATTAGTTTCTTAAAGTCTTCAAGATAAAATTGTAGTACTTCCCCTGTAATTTTTTTTATTTAAAGGAATTGCTCGAGTTACAGATGTGATATTGAGATGCCAGTTATATTAACATGGTTTTAAATTGTTCTCTTAATATTTTTGGCAGAGAGATTGAAAAATTAAAGCTTTCTGAAATGACATGCCGACAAGGAGTTATTGAGGTAGCCAAGATGTAAGTAGCATTATTATCAGTTAGTGTTTAAAGTAATTTAGTTGTTATGTTAATAATGGCAAATGTTTCAGTTTCTGTATTTTGATGTATTCAACTCTATAAATTTCAGGTTTTTTAATCTCTGTCCAGTTTTATGAATGTGTGGACTGGTGTATGAGAGTCACAATTATAGCTGAAAATTTTCATAACTGTTAGAAAAATGGAGTTAGTAGACGGAGAATAAGGCTTATAGCTACTGGAAGAATGTAACAGAATGCATGCCACATATTCAGTGTGTTACAACACAAAATATTTGTATGAAATTTTTGATAGCATATGGTAAATTTATGTATTCAGTATGAAGTTTAAGGTTTTGTAAACATAATTATTTTATCCATGAAGAGTAAGTGATAATATTTTGTTGCCCACTGGTAGGGTAATTCTGCTTTGCCAGTTTCTGGGTTGCGGTCCTGGATCTTGAGTTTCATTTGAACTGCCCCAGTTGACTTATTGCACAAATCATTTCTTAGGTTTTGAAATTAACATTTATGAGTTTCTTTTTTTTTTTTTTACTTTTCCTGTGGGGAAACGGAATGGGTTGCTTCATATTGAGATCTTTCAGTACTTTAAAAGGAAGAAAAAAGAGGTTTTTTGTTTTTGTTTTGGGGGGGGGGGGGGAATTTCGTTTACTCAAGACACCCTATTCTCTACCTGAATTGTTATTTACAACAAATTTGTTCTGCCTTGCAGTATATATGGAGTGCATGATGAGGCAAAGGATAAAGACTTTGAACTCGAAATGAGCTGGGTGTGTGATGAATCAAACCGCCAACATGTGAAGGTAATACTCAGCTCTTATATATTGTCTACTGCTTTGGTTCGTTGGCAACTAGCTGCCTGCTTTGAGAAGAAAGTTTGAGTAAAAAACTTGAGCTAAGCTGTTGGTCATAATTTTACTAAATTTTTTAAGTTTCCTCTCCTTAACATTTATTCATTGGACTGTATGTATTTCGCATTTGTATTCCAACTAATGGCACTTTCTTCATGAGGAGTACTCAGATTAAATAAAACATTTTCCGTCAGTAAAAACTTTTTTTAACGAATACAAAGTTCTTCCAGAAATATCTTTTTCCTCTAATTCAAACTCATCCATAATTTTTCTGGACCATCATTGGTTCATCAGCTTTACCTTTTGCTGGCAAAGGACTTCATTGTAATAATATATGCGTCCATATATTTTACATAATTTCTAGTGGATCTAGATACTAGGATAACATGTACCCGTGTCAGGTGTGACCTCCAGTTCTTGCTCCCAAAAGGGTCCAGATTTTGGCCATGGAATTATAGTTCTGTACTAATGTTGGAAATATATTAGTGTACATGGTCATGAGATTTATTTCATTATAATGATGTGCAGGTCCCAGAGGCCCTCTTAGAAGAAGCCAAGGCTGCAGCGAAGGCAGCTCTTGAAGAAATGGATGCAGATTAACTAAGTTAACAGCTTTTTTTATATTCAGGGTCTGTAATTCATATTATGTAATCGAGCATTCGGAACAGCCATAGAAAATGAGATGCCTCCAACAATTAAATATCTTCTACCTAAGTACTCGGTTGGTTTCCTCTACCTGGAGAGAAATGCTATGAATTTGATTCTCTCTTTTTCTATGTAACATTATGTGATTTTTACTTTGGCATTTATTTTGTATTAACTTTTAACTTTCCGCAGTAGTCTCTTTTCTTCCTATTCAACCTTCTGGGTGATCTACTTGTGTGTTCCAGCAGGGGAACCCAAGTCCCTCACATTCGCATCATTTTGGTCAGCGTTTTAATAATTTTAATGATAAATCTTTAGACTTTCAATTTTGTTCAATATAATTCCTGTTATTTATTTATTTTTTTTCAAAACTCATACAATATTTGTCTGTGTAGGTTTTAAAAAAAGTAAAATTACTGAATAATTCATTTACTTTATAATTTTATTTTTGGCAAAAATTACTTTTTTTTTTATATACATGAACTAGTCGCATTAAGATTTTAGATGACCAGGTCAATAGGATAAATTATCCTAGAAAATTATTACTTGAGGGGATAAATTATAATATGATCTTTTGGAAAACGGATCTCATGGATGCTTGTCTTGTAAGGACAAGTATAGTATTTGTCTTACTTGGACTATTGAATTTTATATCTAGTTGTTTGGATTTTAATATCTTTTAAAAAAATATTAAAATTTAGACCATTAAATTTAAAATTTAAATGAAACAAGTATGATATTTGTTCTTATTATAAAATTCGTTTTCGATTTTTTCTTTCTGTTCTTTCTTGGAAGCTCTTTCCTTATAAAGCAGAGTTTAACATTATTGGAAGCCCTTTCCTTGTGTCTCTTATTTGACCAGATGCCAATTCAGCTGCCATTATGGATATCATGAGCATGGGTCGAAGTTACCTTCTCTTGGCTCTTTCTATGGTAGACGAGATTGTTTTGTATATCTTATTGTTCAATTCGTCCCCGTATTCTTTCCACCTAGCCTTAATTTCAAGCAGGGTATTCCTGCTGTCAACCTTTTTGTCTTGGCAGAATTCCTGGCTTTCCAGTTACTGTCCAAAATGAGCATGACGAGAAAAGCACGGTTATGGAGGTTATCTTTATCTTTGTTCCAGCTTTGTAACCACATGCTTAACCATAAAGTGATGGACTTTTGCTCCAAACATTCAGTTCTGATAGAAAGGTTAACCACATGCTTAACCATGAAGTGATGGACTTTTGCTCCAAACATTCAGTTCTAATAGAAAGGTTGTTTCTAAGCCAAATGCTTCCAGAAAAGGGGCAGAAAAGGGAAATGTGGTCCATAGACTTAGTCTCATTGTCCACAGCGAGCAAGCATAAATTATTGGGACATGGTTGACTCTTGAGGGTTTCTGAGCAACGGATGGCATTGTTCATGATCCTCCAGATAAAAACTAAAAGCCTCAGAGGTGCTTTAAAAGTTCAAAAGTCATGCCAGGAAGGTTGTTCCTTCCTGTGCTGATATGTTTGGATTGATTTAGAAGGATGTTGTAAGCATCTACAACTCTATATATACCTGACTTTGAACCTTTGCATAGGAGATTATCTTCCACATGTTCTGCCACACTGGTGTTTAGAATTTTATTTGCCTCATCTGGTTCAAAAGTGCTTAAGACCTTCCTCTTGTTCCAGGAAAGGTCGTCTAGATTAATGAGGCCTGTTGCCCTTTTGTGCTGCTTCTTGTATTCTAGCTTTCAACTAGAAATTTTCATTGTTCTTGATGGAATTTCCATTTCCCATCTTCCACTGTAGGTGATCTTCCACTAGCTTTTTGCAAGATAAGGTGTTGGTCCAGACACATAGTGCAAGGCTGGATTTCCTGTGCTGAATTAATCCCTTGTTTTCCTCGTACTTGTTCAATACCCATTTGCTTACAAGGGAGGATATATCAGTGATGATTCTCCAAATTCTTCTACCTAGCATGGCCTGGTTGATTAGATACATTTTCCTAGTTGTTAGTCCTCCTCCCTTTTTTGTGCAAAAAGGACTTCTTTCCTTGTCAGGTGAATAGTTTTCCTAGTTCGATTTTCTCCCCAGAAGAAATTGACATTTGTTGAGTCAATTTTTTAAGTGACATATGAAGGCAATTGAAGCAGGGACATTTGGTACAAAGGCACTGAATTAGAAACTACTTTAATTAAGGTCATTCTGCCAGCTAGCTAGTTTCTTTTCAATTTTCTCTTGAAGTTCCCTGTACCCAAGTTCCTTATTCTCCTTCTTGCTGAGGTAAAACCCCTGGGCATTTTCCTAAGCTGTCATTGCATTTTCTCTTAAAAATTCCAACCATCCTCTTTTTGATTTTCCAAAGCTGTCGTTGCATTTTATCTTAAAAACATTGTAGAAGTCAGATATGATTTGATTTACATTTGTGTAGCTTTCAGGTGTGGCTTTGAAGGGCAAGGTGGTGTCATCAGCATACATTAGGTGACTTATCAGAGGGTCCCTTCAAGCATACTGCACCCCTTTTATGGCTTTCTTATTTTCCTCATTGATGAGCACATGGGAGAGAACATTGTGCACAAGGTAAAAAGCCAAGGTGAGAGTGGAACACCTTGCCTAAAACCTCTCTGTGGGAGAAAGTTGACACTGTTGTGGCCATTGAAAATGAGAGCAAATGAGATTGTTTTTACACATTGCATAATGATTTGTTTCCGGTCCTTGTGGAAATCCATGACCACAAGTACTGCTTCAAGAAAGTTCCATGAAATTTTGTCAAGCTTTTTGTACATCCATCTTGACAGCGCACAATCTAGTTTTTGTTCTTTTAGCTTTCTAAATGAGTCATAAGTTCAAAGGCCAGAAAAATATTGTCTGCGATCACCCTTTTCTTTAACAAATGCATTTTGAAAGGGAGTTATCCATCCATCCATGAAATCCTATTAGCAATAAATTTTGTAATTATTTTGTAGGTGCCATTACATAAACTAAATGGTCTTAAGTCATTGAGAGTTTCAGGACCTGTTACCTTGATGATTAGTGTAATCAAAGACTTGTATAGTTCTCTAAGCAAATATCTTCTCTGAAAGGAGATTAGGACCATTCGGTTAATATCATTCCTAATGATAGGCTAAAAAATAGAGCATCAAGTCCTGGTGACTTGAAAGGACCAATTTGTCTGATCTTCTTGTTTCTCTCTTACTTCTTTCTCCCTATTACAGACCGAGTGATTGCCAATATTCTGATGTAGGTTCTAAAGTTCTAGTGTAATACCTGTAAACTCTGTTTATGTGTGTGGCAAATGTAATTCATTCTTTTCTTTTCATGTATGATTTAAGTGGACGAGGGACCAAATTGAAAGAAATGATAAAGTTTGCAATAAATTGTAAAAATTGCAATTTTGTGTGTGTTATGATGGTTTATACTTTATAATGATTTTTGGTACCTTGCCACTACTATCTGATGCATGAGAATGAAAGATGAGAAAATTTTAATTTGGTCCCTATCACCTCTATATAAACCCTCTCCTCCAACACTTGGACATCTTTACATTTCCTCACAACATTTTCCCTTCTCTTTTTTCCAACTCTTACGCCGTGTTTGGTTAATGGCTAGATTAGAATGGAGACAGGAATTCCATTAAACGGTATTCTTTCCAGTGTTTGGTTAGGCAATCTTAATGGAAGGTTTCTATTCCATAATAGAAAAAAAATCTGATGTGGCATCAATTTTTTCAGTGTTTTTTTCCATCAGATCTGCTATGGAAAAAGCTTTTCCACTATGGAAAAAGTTTAAAATTCATTTATGCCCTCTGATGCTTCAAATCATCATCCCGTTAGTCTCTGCGGCTTCAAATCATTATCCCGTTTGTCTCTGTTGCTCCACCATTTTTCCAATTTGTGTTCCTCTGCGTCTCCATTTTTCCAATTTGTGTTCCTCCATTTTTCGTCTCTAGGGCTTTGTTTTTCCAATTCGTGTTCCTTTGCATTTTTCTAGTTCGTGTTCCTCTATTTTTCGTCTCTGCGTTCCTCCATTTTTCGTCTTTGCAGCTTCGTTTTTCCATGGCTGCGTTCTGACGAGCTTGGCGAGATAAAGAGAGAGAGAGAGAGAGAAAGAGAACGCCTGAAGGAGCGAGAGAGAGAGAGAGAAAGCTGGGGAAGAAAAATTCATCAGTAAAGGAGGAAGGGACTGAAGGCAGAGAGAAAGAGAGAGTCTGAGCTCGACTGGTGAGAGAGAGAAAGAGAAGACAAATTTTTTTTTTAAAAAAATAGTTTTAATTGATGGATAATTTAGTAAATTTACCTCACATACCAAACAAAGTTTTTTCTTTTCCTATTCTCTTTTCTATTGCGAACCAAATGATTTTTTTTTCCTTTCTTTCCTTTTTATTCTTATTTTTTATTTCATTTCTCTTTTTCTTGCTATTCCTACTCTATATTGCGAATCAAACGGACCGTTAGGGCCCATTTGGTATCTAAGAAAAAGTAGGAATAAAAAGGAAGTAGAAAAATGAAAAGGAAAAGAGAATAAAAAAGGGAAAAGGAAAAGGAAAAAAGTTTGGTATGGGATAAAAAGACAATGGAAAGAGTATTATTTTATAGGATAATTTTACCAAAATACACCTACCACACCACTTTCTCTCAACCCCAACTGTCACTCTCTCAGCCTCCACAGCTCTCTCTCCACCTTCATTGCCCATTGTCGTCATTGACAGATCTCTCTCCCTCACTCCCACACCATTCTTGTCGCTAATCTCTCTCTGTCACTCACACCATTCTCATCGTTGATCTTTCTTTGTCACTCCCACATCGTTCTTGTCGCAGATCTCTTTCCCTCATTCTTACACCTTCGTCGACCTTTCCCTTCCCCATTTGAGCTCCCCGTCGACAGAAATTCAACCGGAGATTTGGTGAGATTTTTATCTCTTTGTTCATCCTCATCACATATCATCTCTCTCTGCATCACATCTCTCTTTAGATCTCATCTCTGCCTCTCAGAGAATGGGTGTAATGCTCCAATAATTTGTATGAATATTTAATATCTATTATGAAGTTTAGTGAAAAATTTAATTGTGTGAAATATGTTTTCTTTCTTTGAATTAGTAAAGAAAATTTGGGAATAGAAATTTCAATTTTTAATTTAGGAAATTTTTATAAATTTTCAAGGACTTAAGTGAACAAATCTTAAAAGCTAAGGTGGCTATGCGCAATTTTATCGAAAAAGAAATTGGTGGGGCCCACACATACAATTATTAGTTTCTCTTCTCCTTCTTCCTCCCGAGGCAACGCGCGCACCATTTCTTCGTTTCATTTTCATCTTCCTCTACAATCCTTTCTTAAGTTCTTCCAGTAATCTGATATTTTCTAACCATACTTCCGATTCTTGGAGTTCTAGAGGCAAAGAGGTAAGTTTTATCTGCTCTATTTCTCTTTTTCTCCATTTTCGGACCTATGGAAGAAAATTAAGATTTTGAGTTTTAATGGATGAATTTAAGTGTGGATGTTAATGTAAAACATTCTTACGTGGTTTATGATGTTATTAGAACAAGAAATTTCGTAGAATTTGGATATTTGAAAAAGTTAGTGTTCTTGATGAAAATTTGAGATTTGAGCTTGGATTGTTGGTAAAAATTAGGGGTTTTGGTATTAAAATACTCATTAGACATTGAGAAACAAAACCCATGGAAGAAATCAAAAGAAATGTTGTTTTAGATATGATTTTAGGATTTTTGGATGAAGAACACGAAGAACATTCGAAAATTTTCCCCGGAAATTACTGTTCACCGAGAAAAATTTTCCAGATTTTCTCGGTTACTGTAGCATTGACTTTAGTCAACTTTACTGTAGCATTGACTTTGGTCAACTTTACTGTAGCATTGACTTTGGTCAACTTTACTGTAGCTGCGTTCCGGACTAAGATACTGTTAGAAAGCTCCTTGAGTCTAGTTTCTAATAGTACAAGTTTCACTTGAAAATTCTAATATATTCTTTATTTTTTTCATCTTATTTACATTTTAGGAAATCTTTGAGAGTTATTTCCTAACACCTCATAATTTAGCTGCAAAAGGAAAGGTAGTTAGGGCCACATTCGAGGTGAGTGTGATAACCTTATCTCATCTATATTTCTTCAAAAGTTTTGTCATCAAGTATCATAAAGAAAATTGAGAAGGTGGACTTTAACGGTATGTTGTGTATTTATTTATCAAGGACTTGTATTCCTTGTATTTAAAGGTGTTGTAGATTTCAAACCTCTTGTTTGATTAAATGTTAATTCTTATAAAATATGTAAAGTTAATGTTGATATTATCGTTATTATGTTAAGGTTGTGTGAATATTTGCGTTATGGTATGACGTGGTTATAATATTTTCGTGGTGGTGCACCCCACGGGAGAAGTTACAGGAGTTATAAGGGTGGAGATATATCTTTCATGGAGAGATAAGGGTGGATGCGGCCAGGGGGCCGCGGGCAACGATCCACTAGTACTGTGGACGACCCGGTTGGTACGGGATTTGTGTTGGCACTGAGTAATTTATACTGTGTATATCATTGGTAACTGATGTGAGTTTAATTCAATGATATCTTTATGATACTATTTGCTAAATTACTTTTGATTGATAATGTTATCCATTCATTGAGTATTTCATTACTCATCATATTATTTTACAACATTTCAGAATATGTGGCTGACGCTGGGGATTTTCCAGGGGAATAGCGAGTTTATCTTAAACCAACCCTCTTGTATTTTCGGTTGGTTCCTTTGTATTCTATATCTTGTAAGCTCTAGAAGTAGCTCTGTGGTCACATAAGCCTCCTAGGATTTTCTTTTTTTTTGGTTGGACTATGTGTAACTATGAATATTATGTATGGTTTCATTGTATGGAAGTTAAAACCTTGATGATGTTTTTAACCTAGAGTTAATGTGAATCGGACTCACTGTTGAGGATGTGACAATGGGAGACAGTCGTCAGAAGAGAAGGAGGAACAGAAGGCCAATCTGACAGCAATTTCACGGTTTTAGTATTCATGGCTAAATAAGTTCAATGTTCATTTTTGGTATATCGAATGGAAGGGGAGGGGACATTTTCGGTATACATGAGAAACTATGAGGGTAAAACAAACCTTTCACTTGGTTTTCCATGCCTCTTTCGATGGAAGAGATCTGCACCAAAACAAGGGAAGCCGAAATTCCATCTTTTGTACAGGAAAGGAATACCAAACGCAGGAACAAGGCAATAGTAATGGAAAGGAAGAGTCCTTTCCAACGTTCTTTAAGCTACCAAAGGCCCCTTTAACCATTATTTCAACCCTTCCAACATTCTGGCAATTCCTTTGGTTCCAGTGGATCTTCTCTCCCTTGAAGACACCACTTGACGTAGGAGTCATTCAATTCTCTTCCTTTTTTTTTTTTTGCATTGGGATCAAAACAACATGCAAGATAGAGTCCACAAGAGCAGATTACAACAAACCAAAACACATGATTGGAAAACAATTGAGTAAACTTAAGTTTTGAGTATAATTAATTTTCAGAATTGATTTTAGACAAATCTAGGTTTGTATGAACATGATTTATGTATGAAAAATGTTATATAAAAAAAGTAATTCTGAAAAAAAAAATTCGTTTGGATATTGGTTAGTATAAACATTTTTAATATGTAATTACTATAAAGGTATGTATTTTATATTGTTTTTGTTTCATTTACTCTTAAAAATAAATTAATAACTAAATTTTAAATAGTTAATTAATAATTATTAGTTAATCACTAAATTACTAACTAATAAATTACTATTTATTTAAATACTAATTACATTTTCCATTAATTAATACTTTATTAATAATTTCTTAAAAAATAATTAATTAATGATAATAGTCCAACACACATCACGTGAAAGTCCAACGCATACATAGAAGTTCAACAGATACATAGAAGTTCAACACATTAATTAAATTACTATACATTCCTCATCTTTCATCTTCCTCACTACAAGTCAACACAAACACACACACACGAATTAGAGTGAGAAAGAGAGAGAGTTGAAACATAGACATGTCGAGAGAGAAAGCCGGATAGAAAGGGAGTGAGAGACTTGAAAAGATGAACAAAACTATGAAGGAGTAAGAGAGAGCTCGGACTGAGTGTTTGTTTGGAAGAAAACTAAGTCAGAGGGACCAATATGAAAAAAGAAGGGGGACTAAAATGAAATGAAACATAAAATTATGGGCTAAAGTGTATTTTTTCCAAAATGAAAGAGCAATTTTACCTTGTTTTAAGCATGTTTTGGGCTTTTCCTCTTCCTCCTGTTGCACTTTGCACCTAAAACCGACCAAAACTGAAAAAAAGAGGTGCAAATCTATTTTTAAAATATAAATTTTAATTGATTCGGTTAATACCGAACTAACTTTATATGTAAAAAATTATATTTTGTATATATATTGTTATATTTATATATTTTTATGTCTACAAAATTATTTTTATATATTTTATAATTAACTTGCTCTATTTCTTTTAATTAATTTGGTCTTTTTTATATTTGTATGTATTTTATTGAAATTAAAAATCACAAATTATTGTAAATAAAACCATCCAAAAATTTAAATATAATATATCCATAATTTTACAAAACCAATTAGTTTGGTTCAGGCACAAAATCGAACCGAACTGAATCTAATAACACCCTTACTTACAACTGCAATTATAAGCCACCAACCACATGTTTAATGTTACCCATCGCCAAACCAAACACAAAGACAACCAAAACAAAAGATTCTAGGACAAACCAAAGACCCAAAAAAAAAAACTAACAGAGCCATTAACCTACAAACAACAGCCTACAAAAGACCATGAAGTTTATATGAAAAAGCTAGGGAGGCAAAAGAAGGCATCTCATCAAAGATGAAGTAATGAAGCTTATCCGTTCATCCTTTTTCTGGCTAAGATATCTGCATAACTATTTCTCTCTCGCTCTGAGTGTAAAAGTTTGTACTACTCAAATCAAGTAAGAAGGAACTTGTAATGGAAAATTATAGCAGCAAGAGAGTGACAGTTGAATGTAAATAAATCTTTCATCAAATGAGCAAGCATAGAGAGTCCACTTCCACTTCTAGCTTCAGAGAGATGGCCAACTCTAAATCTAAGCATAAGGCCCAACACTCGGTTAAAACCGAAGAGCCATAACCAATATAAGTAGCAAAGCCTTTTAGAGTCCATACAACCTTTGTCCGCAGATTTACAACTTCAGAAAATGCTCTCACAGTTAATAGTTAGAGTTGTTAGTTGTTAGCCTTAGTCTGTTATTAAAGACTTAAGGTGTTTTATTTTCTTGTTATTGTTTGGTTATTTTTCTGTTCGTGTGTTTCTTGTTTCTGTTAGTATTTTGTCTTGCCTATATAAGACTAAGACCTATTCATTAATAATATTCAAAGTATATTCTAGTAATTGTCACGTGTTTCTCTCTCTCTCTCCTTTTTGTTATTTCCTGGTGCAAACTTTATCTTGGTATCAGAGCTTGGTTTCTTTCTCCCTAATATCTGCCGTGGAGCCACCCTTGGGTTCGTCTGCAACAAAAGATTCAGGCTCTTCCTCGCTTCTCAAACAAAGTCCCCTACGATGATGACAACTCTAAATCAGTTTTGTTTCATCAAGTTGGACGAGGACAATTACCTTCTCTGGAGCACAATGGTTCTTCTCGTCAACAGAAACAAACTTGACAGTTTCCTTCTGGGTACAAAACCTTGTCTGGAAGTTTTTATTTTCACAGAGAACGAGAAAGATTAACCCACTCTTCAAAGAGTGGGTAACCATCGATCAAATGCTTTTGGGCTGGTTGTATAACAGCCTCTCGGTCGACGTCGCATCTTAAATAATAGGATGCAAGACTTCTCAAGAGCTGTGGAATGCCGTTAAGTCTCTGACGTTCACTCAAACTCGTTCGAGAGTCTCTCTCTACAAAAATGAATTACAGAAACTTCGAAAAGGAAGTCTTAAAATGAAAGAATACTTAAAAAAGGTGAAGGCTTTGACAGATAATCTTGCTCTTGTTGGATGTCCTCTCAGCAATGATAATGTGGTTACTCAAACGTTAGTTGGTTTGGATTCTGATTATGGCCCTATCGTTGTTCAACTAATCGAGAAAGAATCACTTTCTTAGGTTGATCTCTAAGCAGCCTTACTGATTTTTGAAAGTTGAGTAGAGCAGTAGAATACCATGTCACAATTTCAATCCCCTTATGCCAATATAGCTACAGCAAAACAGAGGAACAGTTTGAATTTCTCCAATTCCATTCAAAATTGGATAGATTAACCTTCTAGAGGCAGAGGAAGGAATCCTCGTGGTGGCAGAGGAGGTCGTTCAAATAGACTAGTGTGCCAATTGTGTACTAAGGTAGGTCACACTGTTCATAATTGCTTTTATAGGTTTGATCAAACCTACTATGGTGTCTCAGGTGGTTTAGGAGAAAATAATAAAGAAAACACCACTCACTCTACCTATGTTGTCACTCAAGACAATCTTGAAAATCAAGATTGGTATGTGGATATTGGTGCATCTCATCACATCACCAATAATCCTACTATTTTGGAAAAAGGTACCCCTTTTCTCTCTAGAAAATTTATTGTTGTTGGAAATGGTCAAAAGGTGGATATCAAGAGTATTGGTAATTCCTACATTCAAGATTTTTCTCTAGAATTAAGTAAGATGCTATTTTCCCCCAAAATCAGCAAAAACCTTATTAGTGTATCTCAATTGGCTTCAGATAATAATGTATCAGTTATTTTTGACTCATATGGTTGTATTGTGAAGGACAATGAGATTGGAAAAATATTGATGAGAGGAATCAAGGCTGAAGGTCTGTACAGAATCAGAGGCAATCCTAATTCAGAGACATATGCAAAATGTCTTTTAACCAAAAGAACAAAAAATGTTCAGAAAGACAAAATGTGGTACAAAAGACTTGGCCACCCTTCTGGGAAAATTTTAGATGATGTGTTTAGATATTGTAAAAAGAAAGTTCTAATCAATAAAGAAAAGATTTTTTGTGATGCCTGTATATATAGGAAAATGCATGCCTTGCCCTTTAAGAATTCAATCTCTAGAGCTGATAATCCTCTTGACATCATTTATACTGACCTTTGGGGACCAGCCCCTATTGAATCACACAATGGTTTTAAATACTATGTATCTTTCCTTGATGATTGTAGTAGATTCTTATGGATTTTCCCTCTAAAAACCAAAGGAGACACAATACAAGCATTTTTACACTTCAAAAAGATGATTGAAAATCAATTGGAGAGAAAGATTAAAATAATTCAGTGTGATTGAGGTACTAAATTTAAACTTTTTAATAAAATTGTTCAAGAATTAGGGATTGTTTTGAGGCATTCTTGCCTGTATACTTCTGTCCAAAATGGAAAAATTGAGAGGAAACACAAGGAAGTAGTGGAAAAGGGTCTAAGTATACTTGCTTAAGCAAAAGTTTCTATATGCTATTGGTCTGATGCCTTTTTAACTACTACAAATTTGATTAACTTTCTTCCTACTTCTGCTTTGCAAGGGAAAATTCCCTATTACTGTTTATTAAAGAAAGACCTTGACTATGACAACATTAAAGTTTTTGGATGTGCCTGCTTTCCTTGTTTGAGGCCTTACAACCAGCATAAACTAAACTATCATTCTGTTAATTGTGTCTATTTGGGACCTAGTAATTCTCATAAGGGTTATAAGTGCCTTTCTCCTACAGGAAAAATTTACATCTCAAGGCATGTTGTTTTTAATGAGATTGATTTTCCTCTCTATGATAATTTCTTTGGAGAAAAGAAATCAAAGGAATCAAGGGAAGTTTCTAGATCTAGCGTTGAGGCTGAATATAGAGCATTGGCAGCTTTAGTTGGAGAGATTGTTTGGCTCAAGTCTCTTATGAGTGAGATTAGTTGTCCTATTATTAGAGTGCCTTCGCTATGGTGTGACAATTTGAGTGCAAAGGCAATATCTACTAATCCGGTCTTACATGCAAGGACTAAACATGTGTCGATAGATCTCTATTTTGTCAAAGACAAGGTGCTAAGTCAGGAAATTTCTATTGGGTATGTTCCAAGCTTTGAGCAGCCAGCAAACTTCTTCAATAAGTCAGTGATTGGGCAAAGATTAGTTCAAATGCGTGGCAAACTCGGGCTTGTGAGAACACCATCTCATTTGAGGAGGACAGTTAAATAGTTAGAGTTGTTAGTTGTTAACCTTAGTCTGTTATTAAAGGCTTAAGGTGTTTTATTTTCTTGTTACTGTTTAGTTATTTTTCTGTTCGTGTGTTTCTTGTTTCTGTTAGTCTTTGGTCTTGCCTATATAAGACTAAGACTGTAATACCCGTTAATTTCGGAATATAATTCGCTTAAGAGTATTTTAGAATTCTACAACGTTACTTTAGTTATTTATTTTGGTCATTTTTAATTTTCATATTTAATTGTTCTCTTTGAATATTATTTATGAAAATTGAGTTAAATGACTGGACTAAATATTTACACCATGTGGGATATATTCTAAGAATGGTGAAATTCATGGAAAAGTGGTTTAAGAATGGTCAATTAGTCCATTTATTGTAAATTGACTGGATGGGTTTGGATGTTGGGTTATGGATACCCATGGGTTATTCAATAACCCATTAGAAATATTTAATATAAAGCTTCAATAGTAACCCCCCTCATTTCTCACTCAACCGAAGGAAGACTGAAGTTTGCTTTCTCTCGTTTTCTTCATCCTCTTCTCAAATCCTTTCCTTGATCTTCAGAGTTTTGATTATTTGTTCGGTTCAAAAGCTTTGTAAGGATCAAAGGTAAGCTTTAATCTCATTATTTTCCTTAAATTTCAGTTTATGTAGAAGATCAGAGGAGGTTTTGTTCTTGAAGATTTTGATGATAATTCATGAATCTCAGTTGTTTTAGAAGTTATATTTGAGTTATAATCGGTTAAAAGAGTTGAGATTCTGGTTTTGAATCAAAAGAAAGGAAAGGATGAATTTTTTGAAAGATTTTCTACAAAATTCGAAGTACTGTAGCAACTGGAAAATCTGGAATTTTTCTTCGAGTTACTGTAGCGACCAGAAATTTCGAAAAAAAAATCTGGAAAATTTTCTTCGAGTACTGTAGCAATACTGTAGTGTCAGCAGTCAACGGTACTGTAGAAGTCAACGGTACTGTAGCGAACCGGCACTGTAGCGAATTGTTACTGTAGCAAACCGTTACTGTAGCAATCAGAAAATTTTGCGTATTTTCGTGATTTTGTTTTCTTTCTTATGTTTCCTTGTAATATATTTTACTAGGAAATTTTCCTACACAAATTCTAGTGTGGAACAAGGTAAACTTAGACAAACATCAAGGTGAGTGAATAACTGTAATACCCATGAAAAATAAAATATAAATATTTGTTTACAAACTACTGTTACTATTTCAATATACGGTACTATTCACCCGTATAATACTATTTATGTATATAGTACTGTTCATTTATACAATCGAAATGTCAAGTACTAGATGTGGTTTGGTCATAAGAGAAAACTAGAAAGAAGTTCGTGGGAGAAAATGACGTTTTATGTGTAAAAATACCCTCAGGGACTAAAGTGAAAGGACTGAATTGAAAAGAAACTTAAAGGTTTAAGGTGAAATGATAGTTTTCCCCTTAAGTTTTTCAATAGTAAGCCGCCTGCGACTTTTCCGAAATTTGCACAGTAACCGTAAATGATTAACGTGGATTATTTTATTAGAAATGTCATTTTCATGAATAGTAAATTGAATATTTTATTAGTGCATAGTGATAAATAGTACCGTTGACTTTTCTTATAAATAGGCTCTTCCATTTCACTTCTAAACTCACACCTTCAACTTCTCTTCTTCTCTCCTTAAGTTTCTCTTACTCAAATGCTAGGCCTCTGAGATTTTGGGCCTTTCCTTTTCAGCTTAGGTAAGGATACTATGCCCTTTCTATGTCTTTCAAATTTAGAAGTTATTTTCTTAAGTATGCTCTGTGGTTGCGGCTTTGGCTGATCTTCCACATCAGAAAAACTGTCCTTAGCTGTTTATATGTTATTTTGATTCTCTGATTACTGAAATAGAATGTAAACTGTGAAGAATACATGTCTAGGAAAGTTCTGGCTAAGGAAAGACCTGGTTTTTAAGTGTGTCCAGTGTGACCCTCCACTCTTTCCTGGGAACTTACCTGGTGTACTCTTTTACAGATTGTATTCTTTATTTCTGGTATGAATAGTACCCGTATATATGAATAGTAACTGTATATATGAATAGTGACCGTATATATGAATAGTATCCATATGTAAAAAAATAGTATCCGTATGTATGAATAGTGATTGTATGTACGAATATTATCCATATGTATGAATAATATTTGTATATGAATAGTGACTGTACATATGAATAGTACCGTATGTATGAACAGTATCTGTATGAAAACAATCCTAACTTGTTTTCTCTAATCTTTCATGAAAATCTCTGTAGCGGTATACTGAAATTTATTTGTGTACTCTTGTCCGTAACGACTTAGAGAAGTGATACTCGTATGGAATCGAGGTGAGAGATCCTACCTTACCTTGTTTGCTTATTTAATGTATATATTAAAAGTATACTCTATATATATATGTGACATGAAATTCATGCATTCATGTTATACATTGAAATGTGTAAATATGATTCTGTTGTGAACTTTTCTTGAAATGAGATGCATATGGTTGCCTATGATTGTGTAATGTGGTTGTGTTTGATCTTGATAGAAACGGAAATAAAGTTTATGGGATCCCATAGGATGAAATAAGGGTGGAATGAAATCACTATAGCCACGTGATATTGAATATGATATTAGTCCTTTTAAGGACGGGGTGAAATAAGGTTAGACTACAGATTTGTCCCTTTGAGGACAGGGGTGAAATAAGGGAGGATACGGCAGGGGCCGTGGGGCAACGGCCACTTATTGTGGACGGGACCCGAAAAATGTCTGGGAACTTGATTTAGAATTGTATGAATTGTTTGAATTGTTTGAAATGTGATTTTGTTTGATCTTAAATATGTTGTTAATAATTGCGAGGTCGATTTGCTCACTGAGTTTAAAAGCTCACATTGTTTGTACAACCTTTTTGTTCAGATCAGATTGCCAGTGAAGAATATCCGCTAGAAGAGTAAATCACTTTGGACCCTCCCGCTATCGGGTAGGCCCCTCTATTGTTGTAGATTATGTTGCTCTGTAATCATCTAGGACATCTAGATCAGGGGTTTGGTATTTGGTTTGTATGTCAGCATAATAATATATTTTAGAATCTATTATTATGTGCAAATTATCTCTATGAATTTCAAATAAGAAAATTTGACATATTTTCTTCAAGAATGGTTATTTTGATAATGACTAAACTCATGGGTAGAATTTATCGAAAGGCTTACAGTGATGGGATATTCATCATTGTGCCGGTCATGTGCCCAGAAAACGGGTCGTGACAAAGTTGGTATCAGAGCAATGGTTGTTAGGTCTCCTAGTGATTACAGAGCAAGGTAACCTTAGTGGGACCTCCTCTATCGTTGTGAACCCGGGCACAATTATAGAGAGACGGCTCTACTGAAAGTCTTGTAGGATGTTTCCATTTCCTTTTCCTTTGAGACTTATCTCTTCTTAGGAATTATGTTCTCAGTTTTAGTTTTAGACAGATGTGGCTACACTTTTGAACTTAGTCAAGGAAAAGTTGTTATTTGTTTTGATTCCGTTGCTGTCGGATCAAATTTTTATATGGTGGATTTTATAAGCTGAATTCATGATTGATTTTGTGTAGCTATATTATTTTAGGGTACCAGCCAATAAAAGAAACCACTTGCATTAAAAAAAAAAACTGAAGGATTACATTGCAAAAAAAGAAGAAGTTTACTCATGTATGAGTAATCTAAAAGCGAGGTGGTCTTGGACTAGGAGGGTTGTATTGTATCATCACCCCTCGACCATTCCTTGGAGCAAGGGACATAGCAATGTCGCGGAGGGTAGTGTAAATCCCATTCATACAATCAACACTTCTTTGTTGTTGATTGCAGAAGCATTGGGTAGACCAATAGAAGAACCTGTCTATTCTTGAAGTCATTTCTGCATGATTGCGTTTAGTTAACTTCTCCAGGTCTCCTATCATCTTTTTCAAATTTTTCACCTCCTGCTCTAGACAGGCGATTTTGTCCTCCGAGATATGGCCCGTGCTAGTCTCCTCAGCTTCCTCGATCTTCTTCATTTTCTTCTCCTTCTGCTTCTCTGGAGACCCCTCAAAAGGTCTTTTGCCCTTGTCTTTGCCCAGACTTAAGTTTAAATCGAGCTCTTCTTCCTTAGCCTCTACTGTGAGATCAATGTACTTCCTTGAGGCCATGATTTGAAAAAATTTAGAAATTTTCGTAAGAGTATGAGGCGAGAGGAATACTGGGGGATTGTAGGCTCGGAGATTATTACTTTTTGTGGTGTGGTAACTGAGAACGCTGGGATGGTTTTTATAGAAAAAAATTTGGACTAAGAGACAAAGAAGATATCTTTTCACCGCACCCCTACACGATCAACATATGGATTTCTGCAAGCTGGAAGCCAGAAGTCTAGGGTAGGCGTGCACACCAACAATGCGTCGCATTAATGCCAAAACCACGAAAGTCAGTATTCGGTGGATTTGCGGCCGATTTTACTCGGTTTTCCCATTTCTCCCGTTGGCATTTTTCGAAATTCAAAGAAGTTGATAACATGGCCATCAAAGATTGCCTTGGATGCTTTTATGATGAACTGAAATACATTTCTCCGTTTTATTGTGTTGTTCTTAAGAGCCTTCAGTTGAGTATAATATACATAATTGATTGAATCATGTTGTAATTACATGTATGTATGTTATTCATGCATAATGAGTGAAGGCTACGATCAAGGAGAATATGTGATGATCCTACATATACTCATAGAGATGTGAAATCAAAATGACTTGGATAGAATGAAATGTGTAGATGATGATATATCTTCATGGTTACACATATTTACATATAATGCTCTCGTGGGCAAATGAAAGGCAGTGATTTCCTTACATCATGATAATGCTTAATGCATGCGACCGTAAGCAGTTAACTTTGTTTTAAAATATATATATTTACATATATATTATGTGTAAGTCTAGAGTAAAGACACCGATTAGAATATAAGATAAGGCTAATATGAGACTACCCGATCATAGAGGGACATTGTGATATGGGATTACAGGATAAAACAAGTTAGAGGGAGAAAATCTCAAACTTAAGAGCGTAGTTAGTCGAAAATTTTGAGAAAGATCAAGATTAGCCGAAAATTTTTGAGGAAATCTTTGACTTATGTTAATTGCATTAAATTATATTTACTATTTACTTGCATGTCCGACATTAATTGCTGGCATTGCGACGTATGTGATCTGTAAACCTTATAACGAGCGGCGTATAGGTTGTGGTGGCTTTGGCTCCAGGGGCTTCAGGTTGTCTATAAATCTTGTACGCCCGTTACCCCACTTATCACACCAAGCGAACTTCTTTCATTACATACCTATTTCTCAATCTCCATTCCTTTCTCATTCAAAGTTATTTCTGAGATCCCTAGAGCAATGGCCGATAATAAGTCTTTCAACTTGAATTTTGAGACTGGCAACGTAGAGCTTGATTTAAATCTAAGTTTGGAGACAACAAAGGGAAGAGACCTGTAGACAGGTCACCAGAACTAAAGAAGAGAAAGAGGGATGTAATAGAGTTGGAGGAGGACAGCACTGCAACATCCTCAGAAAATAAGCTTGCGTTCCTAGAGCGTAAGATCGAAAACCTGGAGCATAAGATAGAGAGCCTGGAATATAAGACAGAGGACCAGAAGCGACTAATAAATCGTCTCTTTGAAAACCAAGAGAAACTGATAAACCGTCGTTTCGGGGAACTAGCTAATCGAGTTGATAGACATTCAATGTTTGCAACTCAAAATTTTCGTGACCAACAAGCAAGGTGTATTGACTGTATGAACGGAGTAACTTCTGCTGTTCGCCAAATTTCTCAGGCGTTTCCTCCAGAAACCCTTTCTAGGCTACAACGATTAGCTTCCTCCTTAAGGTCTGAAGCACCTTCCTCTTCTAGACCTGGAGCACCTTTTACATTTCAAAAGCCTCCTCGTCCTTAATTTATTTTTCTTTTATTTGTACCTAAAGCTACATTTGGTGTAAGCTTCACGTATTAAAATTATCTATGTACTAGAAATAAAATTTAAGTTAGTATCTAGATCTTCTTTGTTGAAATGATTCATTTTACTGAAAGAACTTGAGGAATGAGAAGATATTGGACTTGTTATATTTCATACTTGATTCTAAAGCATAGTATAGTAATATCTTTTTGACTGAGCAGAGTTACTAAAATGATATTTCATTGCACTTCTGAGCTATGGAGGAATGCTGAATAAGTATTTTATGAACCTATATATAGAGAACTATGGGTTTGCCCTAAGCATTGAAGGGATACGACTCTATATGAGTCATTGAGGTGAGAGGAATTTCTATATATATTTATTTTATAATTATGCATGAGGAGTTTGTTATTTACTTAACTCATTTTCTGGGATTGTTCTTCCTAGAGAATTATGTAATAATTTTACGTGATTTTTCCTTTTATATGATGCCATCAGCTGAGAGTGTCGCCTTAAGGTAGAAGGATCGCCTTCGGGCAAGAGTATTACCTATGACCAAAATGATGCCTTCGGGTAGGGTACTTGTATTCGTAAAAGTTATAAGCTATGTGTATGGTAGCTTGTTGTCACATCCCAAAAATTGAGCATGTGAAAAGATACTACTCATTTGATATAATTCTCAAACATACGTTATATACATATATTCTGTAAGGTTTTACATTCAACCTTAATCATTCATTCCACACTACAGAATTATATTCATCTGATAAGCAAATATAGACATACATAGTCTGATATTTCTATCTCATCGCAAGCCTAGGAGACCTATAGAAAGTACAGAGCGTTCCTAGTATCCATATTAATAAGTACTGGTGTCCCACCAGACAGAAATAGAGAATAATCTCAAGGGGCTTCTAATCTTCAAACGGATACTCTTGTTCTTATTTTCTGTATCTGAAAAAATAATCATAGGGAGTGTGAGTTTATTTAAAAACTCAGTAAGTAAATAACTGTACTATATAAAATATCAAAAGTACAAATACCACATTTACTCATATAATTAATTGTCTTATACATCGAGTAGTATGGGACTCTAACCCTTTCAAACTCATGAATAAGATTTCATAGATATACACCGAGTAGTATGAGACTCTAACCCTTTCAAACTCGTGAATAAGATCTCATAGGTATACGCCGAGTAGTATGGGACTTTAACCCTTTCAACTCGTGTATAGGTTTCATAGATATGCACTGAGTAGTATGGGACTCTAACCCTTTCAAACTCGTGTATAAGATTTCTTAGATATACATCGAGTAGTATGAGACTTTAACCCTTTCACACTCGTGTATTAGATCCCGTAGATCTTTACTCAAATAAGATAGTGAGAATTCATCACATAGTACAATTGTCATGAAATAAATAATTTCTACATACTCTTATTTCTACTGATCATCATATACTCCCATATGAAAAATTAATTGCTTATTATCCAGATAATATTGTAAATGGGACTTATATTGTACTTTGACTAGTAATATCAAATTAGCTGAGCAAGGTTATTCACTCACCTTGATGTTTGTCCAAGTTTACCTTGTTCCACACTAGAATTTGTGTAGAAAAATTTCCTAGTAAAATATATTACAAGGAATCATAAGAAAGGAAACAAAATCACGAAAATACGTAAAATTTTCTGACTGCTACAGTAACGGGTTGCTACAGTGCCGGTTCGCTACAGTAACATTGACTGCTACAGTACCGTTGACTGCCGACACTACAGTAACTGCTACAGTACCTGAAGAAAATTTTCCAGATTTTTTCCCGAAATTTCTGGTAGCTACAGTAACTCGAAGAAAAATTTCAGATTTTCAGTTGCTACAGTACTTCGAATTTTGCAGAAAATCTTTCAAAAAATTCATCATTTCCTTTCTTTTGATTCAAAACCAGAATCTCAACTCTTTTAACCGATTATAACTCAAATATAACTTCTAAAACAACTGAGATTCATGAATTATCATCAAAATCTTCAAGAACAAAACCTCTTCTGATCTTCTATATAAACTGAAATTTAAGGAAAATAATCGAATTAAAGCTTACCTTTGATCCTTACAAAGCTTTTGAACCGAACAAATAATCGAAATTCTGAAGATCAAGGAAAGGATTTGAGAAGAGGGTGAAGAAACGAGAGAAAGTGAATTCACTGTTCACTTCAGCTGCTTCGATCGTGAGAAGAAAATAAGGGGGTACTATTGAAACTTTATATTAAATATTTCTAATGGGTTATTCAATAACCCATGGGTATCCATAACCCAACATCCAAACTCATCCAGTCAATTTACAATAAATGGACTAATTGACCATTCTGAAACCACTTTTCCATGAATTTCACCATTCTTAGAATATATCCCTCATTGTGCAAATATTTAGTCCAGTCATTTAACTCAATTTTCATAAATAATATTCAAAGAGAACAATTAAATATGAAAATTAAAAATGACCAAAATAAATAACTAAAGTAACGTTGTAGAATTCTAAAATACTCTTAAGCGAATTATATTCTGAAATTAACGGGTATTACATTCTACCCCCCTTAAAAGAATTCGATCCTCCGAATTAAAATCTTACCTCAAGTTTCAAATAAATGTGGATAGTTTTTCCACATTTCATCTTCTGCCTCCCACGTAGGTTCCTCGCGAGAATGATTTCTCCAAAGAACCTTGACAGTAGGAATTTCTTTAGTGTGCAATTTCTTGACTTTTCTATCAAGGATAGCTACTGGTACCTCTTCGTAGGTGAGAGTTTCATCAAAATGAACTTCTTGGGGTTGAATGACATGAGAAGGATCAGGAAGATACTTCCGTAGCATGGACACATGAAATATTGGATGAACTCCCTCTAGGTTGGAAGGTAGGTCTAGGCGATATGCCACATTACCCACTCTGTCTACAACCTCATATGGGCCAACATACCTCGGACTAAGCTTGCCTTTCTTCCCGAATCTCATTACTCCTTTTATAGGTGAGATTCGTAAGAAAACCATATCACCTATTGCAAATTCAAGGTCACGTCGTTGGTTGTCCGCATAAGACTTCTGTCTACTCTGAGCAGTTAACAACTTCTCTCTGATCAGTTTAACTTTATTTATATCTTCCTGAATCATCTCAGGTCCAAATATTTTGGTTTCACCAAGTTCAAACCAACCTATAGGAGATCGACACCGTCTCCCATATAAAGCCTCAAAAGGTGCCATCTGAATACTGGCTTGGTAACTGTTGTTATAAGTAAATTCAATAAGAGACAAATGATCTTCCCAACTTCCACTGAAATCCATCACACAAGCTCTTAGCATATCCTCTAAAGTTTGAATTGTCCTTTCGGACTGTCCATCAGTCTGAGGATGGAATGCTGTGCTAAGATTCACTTTGATACCCAAAGCCTCTTGAAAGACTTTCCAGAACCGAGAAGTAAACTGAGGTCCTCGATCTGATATAATGGATATTGGTACACCATGAAGTTTCACTATTTCTTTAACATAAATTCGAGCAAGTTTTGCTACATTGAAAGTGGTATGAACAGGAAGAAAATGTGCTGACTTAGTAAGTCGATCCACTATGACCCATATTGAGTCATTTCCTTTTGTTGACCGAGGTAAACCTACTACAAAATCCATAGTGATCCTTTCCCACTTCCATTCGGGAATATCTAGTTTTTGCATCAATCCAGGTGGTCGTCGATGTTCAGCTTTAACTTGCTGACAAGTCAAACATCGAGCTACAAAGTCAGTCACGTCTCGCTTCATGCCCTCCCACCAGTAAACTTGTTTCAAGTCCTGATACATTTTCACAGCACCAGGATGTACAACGTAGGGTAAACCATGAGCTTCCATTAAGATTTCATGTTTCAAAGATTCAATGTTGGGGACACAGAGTCTCCCATTAAACCATAAGACTCCCTCTTCATCTACCAAGAAACTTGGTGCTAGACCTTGCCTTGCCTTATCTCTGATTTTGACCATATCAATGTCATTTTCTAAAGTTGCTTTTACTTTTTCTACAAGGGATGATCTAACTGTTAAATGAGCCAGAAATGTACTTGACTCAGTGATCTCGAAGAATACTCCATCAGCTTCCAATTCTTGTAGTTCATGTATTAGAGACCTCCTTATAGTGGCAATGTGAGCTAAACTTCCCATAGACTTTCGACTTAGAGCATCAGCCACTACATTTGCTTTACCTGGATGGTAAAGGATGGTACAATCATAATCTTTCAGAAGTTCCATCCACCTTCGTTGCCTTAGATTGAGATCTCTCTGCTCAAAAATGTACTTAAGGCTTTTGTGATCTGTAAAAATTTTACAAGTTTCCCCATACAAGTAATGTCTCCAAATCTTTAGGGCAAACACTACAGCTGCCATTTCCAAATCATGAGTGGGGTAATTCAATTCATGCTTTTTAAGCTGACGTGAGCCATAAGCTATGACTTTAACATGTTGCATCAACACACATCCTAAGCCTATCTTTGAGGCATCACAGAATACAGAGTAACCCCCTGGTCCTGATGGTAGGATTAAGACTGGTGCAGAAGTTAAACACTCTTTCAATTGGGTGAAACTTTGCTCACATGAATCATCCCAAATGTATTTAACATTCTTTCGGGTTAACTTATTTAATGGGAGAGTTGTCTTAGAGAAATCCTTGACAAAGCGACGGTAATACCCTGCTAAGCCAAGAAAACTACGTACTTCAGACACAGTTGTTGGTCTAGGCCATTGTTTTACTGCTTCAATTTTACTTGGATCTACATGAATACCTTCTTGGGAAATAACATGTCCCAAAAATGTTACATGACTCATCCAGAATTCACATTTTGAGAGCTTTGCGTACAACTGATGTTCTCTCAAAGTCTGAAGCACTATTCTCAAATGTTCAGTATGTTCTTCATGACTCTTTGAATATACCAAAATATCATCAATAAACACAATTACGAACTTATCAAGGAATGATTTGAACACTCTGTTCATTAAATCCATAAATGCTGCTGGTGCATTTGTCAACCCAAAAGACATCACAAGAAACTCATAATGTCCATACCGTGTACGAAAAGCAGTCTTAGGTATATCATCACTCTTAATTCGTAACTGATGATATCCAGACTTTAGGTCAATCTTTGAGAAATATTTTGCTCCTTGAAGCTGATCAAACAAATCATCTATCCTTGGTAAAGGATACTTATTTTTCACTGTGACTTTATTCAGCTGACGATAATCTATACATAATCTCATAGAACCATCTTTCTTTTTCACAAAAGAACAGGAGCACCCCAAGGTGAAAAACTTGGGTGAATGAACCCTTTGTTCAACAAATCTTCCAATTGTTCTTTGAGTTCTTTTAGCTCAACAGGAGCCATACGATAAGGTGGAATAGAAATTGGTCGTGTGTCTGGGACCAAATCAATACTGAACTCAATATCTCTTTCTGGCGGTAATCCAGGTAAATCTTCTGGGAACACATCTGGGAATTCATTAACCACATGAATGTCTTCTAACTTCTGTTCTTTCTTTTCTAAATCTTTGATAAAAGCTAGAAATCCCTGACATCCCTTTCGCAACATACGCCGGGCACTTAACATAGATATCATGTTGCAAGGTACATCACTTCGATCTCCTTGAAACACAAAATTACTCCTCCCCGGCATATTAAAGGAAATAACTTTGTCACGACAATTTATAGTAGCATGACAAGAAGATAGCCAGTCCATCCCTAGAATCACATCAAAATCTAACATATTGAGAACCATAAGATCTATCTCAGTTTCCATGCCTCCAACGATTATTTTACAAGAACGATAACATGTTTTAACCATCAAAGTCTCTCTCATCGGTGTGGAAACCAAGAATGGTTCTTTAAGAATAATCGAATCAATTGTAAATCTCTTGGCAAATAGGGGTGACACATATGAGTGAGTAGAACCGGGGTCAAACAAAATACGTGCAGCAAAAGTATTAACAGATAATATACCTGTAACTACAGCACTGGATGTTTGAGCATCCTGTCGGGTTAGAGCATATATTCTTGCATTTCCTCTGCCAGCAGCTTGTTTTCCACGGTCACCTTGGCCTCTTCCAGAACCTCTTCCCATACTACCCCCTGTTGAAGGGGTTGGTGTTTGAGTAATAGAAACAGAAATAGATTATGGTCGAGGTGGCAAAGTAGACCCTTGACCTGGTCCTATCATGAGCTGAGGGCACTCCCTTATAAAATGTCCTTTTTGTCCACAGTTAAAACAACATGTACCAACAGTGTTTAACCTGCATTCTCCGAAGTGAAACTTTCCACATTCAGGACACTGAGGTTTCTTCCTTCTAGCTTGAGTACCTCCTCTACTAGAAGAACTAAAACCACCCCTGCTCTCTAAACGAGGCTTAGCCACACTGGCTGTAGAATAAAATGACTTAGTAGGAGTGGCTGGAGCATGTTGTGATGCAGTAAAGGGTTTCAAAGTCCCTGAGTCTTCCCTTTGATCAAAAGATCTCCTATATCTAGCTTTCTTCTTTTGTCGATATTCTTCTTTATTCTTTGACCTCCTTTCCATAACCAATCTGTAAAACTCCGTCCACATAACTGGCGGTGTGCCTTGAATTCTAGCTTTCTTCCAGTTCTTCCACCATTTACCAGCCCTACCCTTTAACTGAAAAGAAGTGAATTCTACCTTTTGAGTAGGAGAACACCCTATAGCATCACAGATTGCTTCACAATCTTCAAGGAAACATTGTGGGTCCTCTTTGGGATCTTCCCCTGAAAAAGTAGGAGGCCTCATTTTCTGGAATTCAGACATTCTTACCTCCCTTACGTTATCTCCTCCAGCTAACTGAGCTGGTGGTACAATTTCAGCTTCAACAATAGGAGGATCCACTGGCAGGTTAGCTTGTGCAGCTCGACCTCTCATTTCAGTCTCAAATCGGTCAAATCGTTCATTCATCAAATTAATCACATGTGCAATAGTTGCATTGCCAACGTGAGCATCAGGTTCGACTCTTCTTGCTTGCTCACTAGTTGCGCCCTCAGTACTTTGAGCATGTAAACTATCACCACGGTTAGGATCATCTTGCACATGTACTGGTGGATTTATGGCCCTCCTTGGACCCATATGCTCATTATTATTAGAAGATCCTTCTGACATTGATCTGTCACAGATCTACACACATAACGAATAATTTTCAGACATAAACAAAATATCACTTACTAGCCCCACTGAAAATTATCTATAAAATGACGTTATACTCTACAAGGTCTTTTATGGAACCTAATCCTATGGTCATGCCGCGGCTCATGACAATAGGGAAGGGCCCACAAAGATCACTTTGCTCTGTACTCTATAGGGGACCTATAAAACCTTTCCTCTGATACCAATTTGTCACATCCCAAAAATTGAGCATGTGAAAAGATACTACTCATTTGATATAATTCTCAAACATACGTTATATACATATATTCTGTAAGGTTTTACATTCAACCTTAATCATTCATTCCACACTACAGAATTATATTCATCTGATAAGCAAATATAGCCATACATAGTCTGATATTTCTATCTCATCGCAAGCCTAGGAGACCTATAGAAAGTACAGAGCGTTCCTAGTATCCATATTAATAAGTACTGGTGTCCCACCAGACAGAAATAGAGAATAATCTCAAGGGGCTTCTAATCTTCAAACGGATACTCTTGTTCTTATTTTCTGTATCTGAAAAAAATAATCATAGGGAGTGTGAGTTTATTTAAAAACTCAGTAAGTAAATAACTGTACTATATAAAATATCAAAAGTACAAATACCACATTTACTCATATAATTAATTGTCTTATACATCGAGTAGTATGGGACTCTAACCCTTTCAAACTCATGAATAAGATTTCATAGATATACACCGAGTAGTATGGGACTCTAACCCTTTCAAACTCGTGAATAAGATCTCATAGGTATACGCCGAGTAGTATGGGACTTTAACCCTTTCAACTCGTGTATAGGTTTCATAGATATGCACTGAGTAGTATGGGACTCTAACCCTTTCAAACTCGTGTATAAGATTTCTTAGATATACATCGAGTAGTATGAGACTTTAACCTTTTCACACTCGTGTATTAGATCCCGTAGATCTTTACTCAAATAAGATAGTGAGAATTCATCACATAGTACAATTGTCATGAAATAAATAATTTCTACATACTCTTATTTCTACTGATCATCATATACTCCCATATGAAAAATTAATTGCTTATTATCCAGATAATATTGTAAATGAGACTTATATTGTACTTTGACTAGTAATATCAAATTAGCTGAGCAAGGTTATTCACTCACCTTGATGTTTGTCCAAGTTTACCTTGTTCCACACTAGAATTTGTGTAGAAAAATTTCCTAGTAAAATATATTACAAGGAATCATAAGAAAGGAAACAAAATCACGAAAATACGTAAAATTTTCTGACTGCTACAGTAACGGTTTGCTACAGTACGGTTTGCTACAGTGTCGGTTCGCTACAGTAACGGTTCGCTACAGTAACGTTGACTGCTACAGTACCGTTGACTGCCGACACTACAGTAACTGCTACAGTACCTGAAGAAAATTTTCCAGATTTTTTCCCGAAATTTCTGGTCGCTACAGTAACTCGAAGAAAAATTTCAGATTTTCAGTTGCTACAGTACTTCGAATTTTGCAGAAAATCTTTCAAAAAATTCATCATTTCCTTTCTTTTGATTCAAAACCAGAATCTCAACTCTTTTAACCGATTATAACTCAAATATAACTTCTAAAACAACTGAGATTCATGAATTATCATCAAAATCTTCAAGAACAAAACCTCCTCTGATCTTCTATATAAACTGAAATTTAAGGAAAATAATCGGATTAAAGCTTACCTTTGATCCTTACAAAGCTTTTGAACCGAACAAATAATCGAAATTCTGAAGATCAAGGAAAGGATTTGAGAAGAGGGTGAAGAAACGAGAGAAAGTGAATTCACTATTCACTTCAGCTGCTTCGATCGTGAGAAGAAAATAAGGGGGTACTATTGAAACTTTATATTAAATATTTCTAATGGGTTATTCAATAACCCATGGGTATCCATAACCCAACATCCAAACTCATCCAGTCAATTTACAATAAATGGACTAATTGACCATTCTGAAACCACTTTTCCATGAATTTCACCATTCTTAGAATATATCCCTCATTGTGCAAATATTTAGTCCAGTCATTTAACTCAATTTTCATAAATAATATTCAAAGAGAACAATTAAATATGAAAATTAAAAATGACCAAAATAAATAACTAAAGTAACGTTGTAGAATTCTAAAATACTCTTAAGCGAATTATATTCTGAAATTAACGGGTATTACACTTGTGTTCTGATATTCAGTATAAACTGGAAAGACCACGTGCCACTGTTGAGAAGACACCTATTTGAGGTTTTACATAGAGACAGAGTTCGTCTCTGATTAGGTGGTTTGAGTTTGGTAAAGGTTATGAGGATGAGACACTTTATGGTACAAAAGGTTGTGGAGAAGATTAAACTGATGAGGAAGAGATTACTTGCTGTTTAGAAAAGGCAAAAGTCTTATGCAAATTATTGATAATGCGGTTTAGAGTTCACAGTCAATGGTATAATGTTCTTGTAAATCTCACCAAGGGTGTGATGAGGTTTTGGAAGAAAGAGATGCAAAGGATGAGATATGGACGAAGTAATCACATTTATTTCAGTCTTGAGATGAGTTTTGAATTCGGGGGACCGAATTCTCTTAAGGGGGTGATAATGTAATACCCATGAAAAATAAAATATAAATATTTGTTTACAAACTACTGTTACTATTTCAGTATACGGTACTATTCACCCGTATAATACTATTTATATATATGGTACTGTTCATTTATACAATCGAAATGTCAAGTACTAGATGTGGTTTGGTCATAAGAGAAAACTAGAAAGAAGTTCGTGGGAGAAAATGACGTTTTATGTGTAAAAATACCCTCAGGGACTAACGTGAAAGGACTGAATTGAAAAGAAACTTAAAGGTTTAAGGTGAAATGATAGTTTTCCCCTTAAGTTTTTCAATAGTAAGCCGCCTGCGACTTTTCCGAAATTTGCACAGTAACCGTAAATGATTAACGTGGATTATTTTATTAGAAATGTCATTTTCATGAATAGTAAATTGAATATTTTATTAGTGCATAGTGATAAATAGTACCGTTGACTTTTCTTATAAATAGGCTCTTCCATTTCACTTCTAAACTCACACCTTCAACTTCTCTTCTTCTCTCCTTAAGTTTCTCTTACTCAAATGCTAGGCCTCTGAGATTTTGGGCCTTTCCTTTTCAGCTTAGGTAAGGATACTATGCCCTTTCTATGTCTTTCAAATTTAGAAGTTATTTTCTTAAGTATGCTCTGTGGTTGCGGCTTTGGCTGATCTTCCACATCAGAAAAACTGTCCTTAGCTGTTTATATGTTATTTTGATTCTCTGATTACTGAAATAGAATGTAAACTGTGAAGAATACATGTCTAGGAAAGTTCTGGCTAAGGAAAGACCTGGTTTTTAAGTGTGTCCAGTGTGACCCTCCACTCTTTCCTGGGAACTTACCTGGTGTACTCTTTTACAGATTGTATTCTTTATTTCTGGTATGAATAGTACCCGTATATATGAATAGTAACTGTATATATGAATAGTGACCGTATATATGAATAGTATCCATATGTAAAAAAATAGTATCCGTATGTATGAATAGTGATTGTATGTACGAATATTATCCATATGTATGAATAATATTTGTATATGAATAGTGACTGTACATATGAATAGTACCGTATGTATGAACAGTATCTGTATGAAAACAATCCTAACTTGTTTTCTCTAATCTTTCATGAAAATCTCTGTAGCGGTATACTGAAATTTATTTGTGTACTCTTGTCCGTAACGACTTAGAGAAGTGATACTCGTATGGAATCGAGGTGAGAGATCCTACCTTACCTTGTTTGCTTATTTAATGTATATATTAAAAGTATACTCTATATATATATGTGACATGAAATTCATGCATTCATGTTATACATTGAAATGTGTAAATATGATTCTGTTGTGAACTTTTCTTGAAATGAGATGCATATGGTTGCCTATGATTGTGTAATGTGGTTGTGTTTGATCTTGATAGAAACGGAAATAAAGTTTATGGGATCCCATAGGATGAAATAAGGGTGGAATGAAATCACTATAGCCACGTGATATTGAATATGATATTAGTCCTTTTAAGGACGGGGTGAAATAAGGTTAGACTACAGATTTGTCCCTTTGAGGACAGGGGTGAAATAAGGGAGGATACGGCAGGGGCCGTGGGGCAACGGCCACTTATTGTGGACGGGACCCGAAAAATGTCTGGGAACTTGATTTAGAATTGTATGAATTGTTTGAATTGTTTGAAATGTGATTTTGTTTGATCTTAAATATGTTGTTAATAATTGCGAGGTCGATTTGCTCACTGAGTTTAAAAGCTCACATTGTTTGTACAACCTTTTTGTTCAGATCAGATTGCCAGTGAAGAATATCCGCTAGAAGAGTAAATCACTTTGGACCCTCCCGCTATCGGGTAGGCCCCTCTATTGTTGTAGATTATGTTGCTCTGTAATCATCTAGGACATCTAGATCAGGGGTTTGGCATTTGGTTTGTATGTCAGCATAATAATATATTTTAGAATCTATTATTATGTGCAAATTATCTCTATGAATTTCAAATAAGAAAATTTGATATATTTTCTTCAGGAATGGTTATTTTGATAATGACTAAACTCATGGGTAGAATTTATCGAAAGGCTTACAGTGATGGGATATTCATCATTGTGCCGGTCATGTGCCCAGAAAACGGGTCGTGACAATAACCTTGCTCAGCTAATTTGATATTACTAGTCAAAGTACAATATAAGTCCCATTTACAATATTATTTGGATAATAAGCAATTAATTTTTCATATGGGAGTATATGATGATCAGTAGAAATAAGAGTATGTAGAAACTATTTATTTCATGACAATTGTACTATGTGATGAATTCTCACTATCTTATTAATGAGTAAAGATCTACGGGATTTAATACACGAGTGTGAAAGGGTTAAAGTCCCATACTACTCGGTGTATATCTAAGAAATCTTATACACGAGTTTGAAAGGGTTAAAGTCCCATACTACTCAGTGCATATCTATGAAACCTATACACGAGTTGAAAGGGTTAAAGTCCCATACTACTCGGTGTATACCTATGAGATCTTATTCACGAGTTTGAAAGGGTTAGAGTCTCATACTACTCGGTGTATATTTATGAAATCTTATTCATGAGTTTGAAAGGGTTAGAGTCTCATACTACTCGATGTATAAGACAATTAATTATATGAGTAAATGTGGTATTTGTACTTTTGATATTTTATATAGTACAGTTATTTACTTACTGAGTTTTTAAATAAACTCACACTCCCTATGATTATTTTTTTCAGATACAGAAAACAAAGAACAAGAGTATCCGTTTGAAGATTAGAAGCCCCTTGGGATTATTCTCTATTTCTGTCTGGTGAGATACCAGTACTTATTAATGTGGATACTAGAAACGCTCTGTACTTTCTATAGGTCTCCTAGGCTTGCGATGAGATAGAAATATCAGACTATGTATGGCTATATTTGCTTATCAGATGAATATAATTCTGTAGTGTGGAATGAATGATTAAGGTTGAATGTAAACCTTACAGAATATATGTAAATAACGTATGTTTGACAATTTTATCAAATGAGTAGTATCTTTTCACATGCTCAATTTTTGGGATGTGACAAAGACTTATTCATTAATAATATTCAGAGTATTTTACAGTAATTGTCACGTGTTTTTCTCTCTCCCTTTTGTCATTTCCTGGTGCAAATTTTATCTACTAGGTTTCCAAATTTGCCTCCACCACCGTTGAGAGGGCTTTCCTTCCTCCTCCTCCTTCTTCTTCTCCCCTCTCCTTAGTGAGAGTGTTTCCCCTTCTCTTGTAGAAGTTTTCCTCTCTTCTTTGAAAGAGTTTTTGTTGTTTTGGTTTTCTTCTCCCCTCTCCTCAGTGTTCTCTGTTGTTGTTGGTTCTGGCATGTAGTTATGATGGAGGAGCTCGGTTAAGAACACCATCGTCGATGCCCTTAGATGGAAACTATGATTTGTTTTTTTTCCTATTGAAGGAATGGTTGATGATATACTAGTTCTTTGGATTTTGAAACTACGTTTTGGATTTTTTTTTCTATTGATGGAATGGTCGATGACGATTTGGAAAGCTCAATATATATTTTTTTTTCTGTTGAAGGTATGGTTGACGACAATGGAAGCCGGCGGTGCTTTGCTCCTGCTTCTCCTTGCTGTAGGAACGGTTCATGCTATGTTCCTGCTCAATGACTGTTGACCCCATTGCTTTTAAGGCACCTATTTATATTTTGATGATTAACAAATAAATTAAAATAAAATATTCCTCTGTGATATTAATGCTTATCTGTTTCAGGAATATCATCAAGATATAAGGCATCAAGCTCTAAAGAGGAGAATCTTTTTAGCCTTAGGATATTTTGTAAAAGCACTTGAAAGGAAAGAGAAATTATTTTAAACCTTAAAAACTACTTTGGCAAATAAATTCTAGTTGGAACAAGTACTGGTTAAAGATATTGAGCCTTAAGAAATATTTTGTTTTGAAAGAGTATTATTTTCCAAGTCCCAGAACTTGCCAATCAACTAGTAGATAGCAACCAGTTGACTGATTGCTCTTGGGTTGATTTTAACTGAGGCCCAATATCTTCACAGTCGTTTGTCAGACTTCAAGCAATCGACTAATTTGTCTCTGTCTAAAATGAAAATTGATCCCCAAATCTTGCCAGTCAACTGATAGATTCATATCAGTTGACTGTTTAATCCTAAAATAATTTAATCATTCTTGACAGAGAGTTACCAGTCGACTGATAGACTCTTACCAATCGACTACTACCTCATTAAAATGCAGAAGTTAACTGTCGTGGTTCAATTAGTTGACTGCCAGTATAATGACATCAGTTCCAACGACTATTT
Source organism: Biancaea sappan (assembly GCA_037074585.1). Lineage (NCBI taxonomy): Eukaryota > Viridiplantae > Streptophyta > Magnoliopsida > Fabales > Fabaceae > Biancaea > Biancaea sappan. Next base: position 38,404,960 of record CM073492.1, read on the forward strand.
TTTGAAGATATTTGCTGATATCATTCTTGATTTTTTTTTCAAACAGATCTTTTATTTGTTGGGCTATAAATATTAACTTCAAAAGTTATCAAATCAACAAGAAAATATTCATTTTGCTTCTGAATCTTTAATTGTCAACTCTTGCCAATCATTGGTTTATAGAGAGCTTATAACTTGTATATTTACTCTGTTTTGTGAGTTTCTCCTGTTCATCTCTATTCTTCTGGGTGTATCAATTAAGGAAAGTTTCCCTGATGTTGTGGTTGAGTGAAATCATAGTGTGAGGGGGAGAGACACCATTGGGAAACAAAAGTTCTCTGTCGTAATAGCTCACAAGTGTCCATCTTTTATAAACTTGTGGTTATTAGTAAAACACTCAAGAAGTTATCTTAAGGACTGGATGTAGGCTTGGTTTAAATTGAACCAGTATAAATACTTGTGTTAAATTCTCTTTCCCTCATCTTTTTAATTGTTTATTACTTTATCTTTGATCATTTGCACCCTACACTTATTTATCTTGTCTTTGTTTTATTGTCATAAATATTTGGCTTTGGTTTTAAAACTTCTTGAACTTCCAACAAGTTTTTAAGAAAATTTTTATAAACTCAACTCACCCCCTCTTAGAAGTTAGCCATTTCTATCAACGACAACGTTTGAAGTAACGGTTGTTGGCAATGGAGGCTCAATCTTAGATTTTTTTTCTTTTCCAAGTCTATTTTTTGGGTACAGTACTAGCCCACTTTGGTTCTAATTGTTAGGCATATGTGACAACCTGTATTTTTCTTTAGTTTGTTAGAAGACTACCTCTAATCTAGTGATAGAGGTGAGTTACCTCTTTTTAGTCTACTAGGTTTAAGGTCATTGGTGTGTTGGCTCTATTTAGTTTCAGTTCTATTATATATGCTTGATACTAATTTAGAATATGTCGTCTTAAGTTATGTATCGTTTTCTCATAAATTCAAACTTGTAATGTATTTGACAATTTTTAGGCCTGATTTATCTTATGTAACCTTAACTTGGTGTCAAATTAACGAAATTGATCTCTATTTATCCAAAAAGAAAAAGCAAAACCTTTTATTCAATTTCCACAATCATTTCAGATAATACCAACTTGAAGGAGGCTTTACCCAAGTGTTGTTTCATGGGAGCTTGTGACATATATATACCTATATTACTTATCTCGAGGGATGTCTAGAACTTGATTTCCTTGGCAAGGCCATGTTCCTCTAATGATGTAAACAAAAACAATGCTCTAAAGAGTTGAATTTGCAATAGGGGAGATATTTGTGCAATTTCTTTAGGGCAAAAGGGTTGATAATCAGGAAAAAATTTATTTTTTCTGGAGGAAAAGTTAACCAACTTGATGAATGTTTCAAAACTATAAAGACTTACATGAAGATATAGAATAAAAATTAAATTAAAAATTTGATAATATAATCATTAAAAATTTGTTTTAATTATAATGTGTATTGAGTACGATTGACTTGTCAATTAATTCAACCTAACTCAAAGTTGGGTTAGCAGGGAAAAACTTGAACTCACCTATTAATTCACCACTTTTTTTTTATAATTTTAGTTAAATATCTCAAGTTCATATTAATTTTCACACACACACAGAGTTGGGTTAGCAGGAAAAACCTGAACCTCCCTCTCTCTCTCTCTCTCTCTCTCTCTCTCTCTCTCTCTCTCTCTCTCTCTCTCTCTCTCTCTCTCTCTCTCTCTCTCTCTCTCTCTCTCTCTCTCTCTCTCTCTCTCTCTCTCTCTCTCTCTCTCTCTCTCTCTCTCTCTCTCTCTCTCTCTCTCTCTCTCTCTATGTTAATCTCTTCAATTTCTTCTTTTATGTTACCTTAAAATATCATAAAACAAAATATTCTCTAATTTTATTTCATAAAATTTTATAAGATATATGGTTCTTATTTAACAAGGTGTTTTAATAAGGTGTTATTGTTAATTTCATCTTAGCCTTTTTCTTAAAAAGAAAAAAAAAATCAACCCACCTATCCATTGACAACAAATTTTTCAACTCCAATTAACCAAACCTGTGATCTTTAGATTTTTCAGTTCTAAAATTTTTCTCAATCCAAACCGAATCGACCTACACACACTCCCTAATTTTAACCAATATGTAATTATGATGAAATTGTGATGCTAAAAGTGAAAATATCAAATACAAGTGTATACATACACAACTAAAAGCACAAGTTGCATCATAAGCTCGCTCATTTTATGTTTTTCTTTCTTGCTCTGAAACACTGAACGTTATGGTGGCAAAAGAAGAAGAAAGAAGACAAATCTCTGAAATGTTACAGTTTTAGGTTAAGAAGCAGGCTCCACTAATTTAAGCGTTCATAGGCAGAACATATTCCAGACGAAGCTTGATTCAATTTCAAATATTCCACACAAAGTTATTCATGTTACTCGCTCCTCTCTCTGCCGTGTACTCCTTCGTCTTCCATTCATCTGTTCGCAAGATACTCAGCCCCGTGTATTCATTTCAGAACAAGTTCCGAGGGCCTGAGTATTATTGCTTGTAACCATTAACAAAAAAAGAACCCTAATTTGGATCCTGAGCTGATTTGAGATGGCTTCCAGTATGCGTTACTTCCTTGTTCCTCAATGAAGAGCTTCCTTTATGTTTCCTACCCTCTTAATGATTTTCTGCACTTCTTCTTTTAAGGGTTGAAGGGAACTCGCTTCCTTTCTTTGGATTTTTCCTTTGTTTCTTTTTTTTTTTTTTTGGGATTTGAAGTAAGCTTAATCCTGTTTTGTTCATAATGATGAAAATTTCGAACTGCTCATGGGGAGTTTATATCAAGGCACAATGGACCATCCCATCTGTGGTACTAGTGCTTGCTTCTAGTAGTCCAAATTCTTAGGAATAGCGAGGGAGCGCTCAGTTCAGGAAATTTTTTTTCATTAATCTTTTAAAAAAAAGAACTGAACAGGGCCTGACGATTGGATGAAAAAAGACGTTTCGAATTTTCTATATCTATCTGTTTGGGTTTAGGATTTTTGTGATGGATTATTTCTATGTCTTATTTCAAGCCCCTGTTCTAAAGAAATATCACCATAATCGTTGATTTTGCTATCTCCGATTGGCATAAAGGAATTGATTACTCCCTTGTTTTACTCTGTAGATGCTGACATGGAGGACTATGGATTTGAGTACTCAGATGAAGAGCAAGAGGAGCTAGACGTTAATATTGAAAATCAATATTACAATTCAAAAGGTATATATTTCCATTTTGCGAGGACTTTCTTACGGTTGTTTCTTATTAGCATTTATGAATTAGGAAAAGTTTGTTTGCCGTTGGGTTTTTATATTCTGTGAGTTTTAGAAGTTGGGTTTCACTATCGTTTCAAGATATTTATGTTTGGTTTTGGAATTGTATGACCTGTTCGTTGACATTTTTGGTAACTGTTACTAGATTTGTCCCGGTACATATTGTGAATATTAGTGCTGCTGTAGAACATCCTAATCAGGAGAACTGATTTCTATAAATTTAAAACTAGTTTCCTATCAAAGGATCTTCCTGAAAAATGTTGATTGCATTGTGTTATAAACTTTTTCTATTATGAGCAACAGGTTTTGAACTAAAAATTTACTTCGTTATCTTGTTGATTGGTTTTGTTATGCTTTTTTGTTTCTTCTTCATGGAAGTAAAGTAAAATTTGACATGCTAAAAATGTTTAGAGGTCCTGTCTGTTTAATTTTTTTTCTTTTTTTTTTTATTTACAAAGTTGTAGGATTTGGTTTATCATATTTCCTTGCCTTTCTTAGGATAATATTGTTTTTTGTTGTATATAGATTTGGTTGAAACTGATCCAGAAGGTGCACTGGCTGGTTTTGCTGAGGTAGTGCGCATGGAAGAAGAGAAGGGAGACTGGTAGGAAGTCTATTTTCTGAATGTTGCATAAGGAAAATGAAAATTGCAAGTTGAGAAAGGAAATAATATATTCATATTATTTTTGTTGTATGTGCAATAGCTCCCGTTGCATTTTTATTTTCAAGATTCATAATTGATTTTCTGATTGCACTCTTTTCGGAACATTTTTTTCTCTTTCCATTTGGTTTGGACTCCAACACGGGTGAATTTAATGAACACATGCAGTCTTTGTAATCAAAATATTTATCTTCTGCATAATTAGTGTTTTCTGATGAGTTTTAAAGCCTTTAATTGCTGTCATAACTTAGCTTCCTGAACACATCCTCTTTTTCTGAGCTTATTTTCTCATTAAGTATCTACCTTAACCGTACTGGCATACTCTTTTTTATCACATCTTGATTTGTTGGTGATATTTATATTATTGTATATCTGACAAGAATGTTTGTTTCTCATATCATTGCGCAAAATTTCATGCATTTCTTGTTTCTCATAACTTTTTTTTATATTCCACACAGCTTATTTAGCTGGGAATTTGATAGAAACCAGAAAAAAGATACTGAAATAGCACTGAAATATTCAATAGCAATAGAAGGATCCCAGAGCTAAAACTCCTAACCTTTCCACAAAGGTCTCCTGCCCTCAAAAACACCTGAGCAAATGCTCCCACTACTCTGACAAAATATTCTCACACACCTCACGCCCTCCCTCAGCCTATATATATATAACTAACCTATCTTAATAAAATCCCTATTTTACCCCTTAACAGAGTGGTCCCCACTGATACCTATCACACTGATGCCTATCAATACTCCTCCCCTAAGATCAGCCTTGAGGACAAGGCTGGAATAGGATCAGAGACATGTCAGCCAATTCCTTTCGCTCCGCCATCTTCCATTTCTAATGCCAAGTCCTCTGCTTGTTCTTCCTCATCTTCATCCCCCATTATAACCAGCTGTAGAGACCTCTCAGGACATTTGTGCAGCAGATGGAACTTCTCTCCACATCGAAAGTAGAGACCCTTGTCTTTTGGTCCATTAACTCTTGGTCCATTAACTCCTGATATGAAAGATGGCTGGTCCCTCTCGTCTTCTTGGATATGGCTCACTGGTCATTCTCCAACCTCTAAGATGATGCTGGTTGACTCAAGCCCACACCAGTACCCGTGAACAAAGATGCCATGGAGCTCTTTGAAAGCACTAGAGAAGAAGACGTAGTCCCATTGCTCAACGACGTCGTTCCATTGGAATGAGTATTACTGGCATGTGGTGCGACGCTGTTCCAGTTGTTTCCATTAGGCTTGTGGGTCGAACTCGACCCGAAAGTCCGACCTCATGCATAGTGATTCATTTGGCACGATAGGCTGTCATCTCTGCAATCTAAATCACGCCTTCGAGTTCTCTTTTCATGTCGCCATAGAGAATTGAATGGAAGGACCGTACCCGTTGCCGTATATTCAGACGCAAACCTCCCATGAAATACCTAAGGTACTGACTCTCAGTTAGGCGAGGCACTTGAGCAAAAATCAATTCGAAGGACTCGATGTATTCATCCGTTTTTTCTGCTTGGTGCAAAATTGAGAGTTCTTTGAAGGGATTATCAATTATGGTGCCCCCATATTGCACTAGAAGAGCAAGCTTGAATTTCTCCCAAGTAATGTGTTCATTAGTCTCATGCAGCAACATAAACCAGTGTATGGTATTACCCCCTATACACAAGCATGACAACTTTACCTTCAAGTCATCGGGTGTATTATGAACATCGAAATATGCATCCATCCCATTGGATCAGTTCCTGGAAAACCTAGTAGGTTCTACTTTCTTCACTGACACCTGATAATCATCCTAGACGTCTTGAATCGACCCTAATACTAGCGGTCTCGTTGTTCCTCCAGCTTGCTTCTCTGAAGATCATGAAGACCCATCAATAGGTATGGTACTTCCTACCAATCTCTTTCAGTAGAGTTTTGCATATTCTCTTGGGTTTGCTGAATTTTCTTGATCATTGTGAGCTGCATTTCCACGTTTGACTGTTGCATCTCCATTAGTGCTGCATGAAACTCACTCATGGAAGCTTTTAATCCCTCCAGCCGAGGAACTATGGTTTCCACATTAGCCATGCGAGCCTCCAGAGCTTCACTTCTCTCTACTAGTTTCGGCGGCATTGGTATTCGGTAGGTCGAATCATTGATAGAAACCAGAAAAAAGATACTAAAATAGCTCTGAAATATTCAATAGCAATAGAAGGATTACAGAGCAATCCCCCTCTCAGAGCTAAAGCTCCTACAAAAAACCTTGCCACAAAGGTCTCCTGCCCTCAAAAACACCAGAGCAAATGCTCCCACTACTCTAACAAATTATTCTCACGCACCTCCTCACGCCCTCCCCTAGCCTATACATATATATATATAACTAACCTATCTTAATAAAATCCCTGTTTTACCCCCTAACAGAATGGTCCCCACTGATACCTATCAGCATTATTCTATGGTGATTAGAATCTGTTACATATCATATGTAATGTCTAGTGTCTACTTTGCATTTCAACAGGGGATTTAAAGCTCTCAAGCAAACTGTCAAACTCTATTATCGACTAGGAAGTCATAAAGAGATGATGGAAGCCTATAGGGAGTTATTGACTTATATTAAGTCTGCAGTGACTAGAAATTATAGTGAAAAATGTATAAACAGTATCATGGACTATGTCTCTGGTTCAGCTAGCCAGAATTTTGGTCTTCTGCAGGATTTCTACCAGACAACTCTGAAAGCTCTTGAAGAAGCAAAGAATGAGGTTAGACCATCGGATGTTTTTATTTATAGTGTCAATTATTGTATCTCTCATTAATGTGATCCAATATTCATTACACTACTTATTGTGCAGAGACTATGGTTTAAAACGAATCTGAAACTTTGTAAGATTTATTTTGATATTGTTGAATATGGACGAATGAGCAAGGTAATATGTTTGTTTTATTGCAAGTTAATATCCAACTGAATGTAGAAGTTTGTGCGTGCTCTTATTGATATCCTCAAGTATTTAAATACCGAAGTATTCATTGGACCCTGTTAGATCTTGAAAGAACTTCAGAGATCCTGTCAAAGAGAAGATGGTACAGATGACCACAAGAAAGGAACCCAACTTTTGGAGGTTTATGCAGTAGAGATTCAAATGTACACAGAGACCAAGAATAACAAAAAACTTAAGGTCAGTGTTTATTTTAGAAATAATTTTTTTTGTTTTGTGGGGCTTGCATAATTTGAATAGTTATTTTGCATCTTTAATTCTTTAATGGTTTTTCATGCAAATTATTATTAAATCATCTTGCAGACTTGTCATGCTCTCGCAGACATGAGGATTTTTTTAAATAATACTTGTGTGAACTTGGGCCTATGTTGAGGAATTGACGATGACCATTTTTATCTTATGCTAAGCATGAATATTTGAGCTATCTTGACCTGAGAGACATCTTATATCACCACTATTAATAAAAGAATCCAAGACTGACCTGTAAATTTTATCCCAGAAATTTCGCCCAAAAAAAAAAATCCTCATTTTATTCATATGTTTGTTAAATAAATAAATGAACTTATTAGCTTATTAATAGTTTATTAAATTGAAATCACATAAATTACGTCCTCATTTTTCTCACTCCTTGTCTAATAGGACACAACTCACAATAATAACAGAACAGAAATAAAGAAAAGGGAATTGAAATATTTTGTAATATTACGGAAAATCACTACCAGTGGGGTAGAGAAAATTACACTGATATAGAAAATATGCCAAAACAGATAAACACTCACAGAACTCACTATGCAGCAGCACACTTACACAAAAAGGATAACAATGCAGAAGAAAACATTCACAGACACACAAAAAAAACACTAACACATACTAGACTTTTGAGAGGCTAGCACTCTCCCAGACCATTTCCCATATTTTCTATCCCTATACCATTCTCCAAACCTCCTATTTGTACCCATAGCTACTAACCAAATACCTTACCCTTCCCTTTCCATCTCCACGTGTCCTACCTCAGTGTCACTGAGTTGGTCACACCTTCTTCTCTTTTTTATTTCCCTATTATAATCATATGGGTCTCATCAATACCGCCCCCTATTTAAGAGGCACCTTGTCCTCAATGTGAGAAGTAGAAGTTGATTATGGGGCTTCTGATAGAACCCACTAATTCTAACAGACCACAAATGCTGATTAACACTGAAATTATTGAATAATGCTGTTTTTATTGAATTAAGAAGAAGCACCAATACCAGTGGGGTAATGGTGGGAATTACAGAAGAAATAGATAACAGAAAAAGAATAAGCCTCCTATCCTAAACAACACACAAACAGCAATTAAAATGCAGTAAGTAAGGTAATAGCGAACACCCACTCTCCAGTGAACATTCTAGACATTCGAGAGGTCTAGAGCTCTCCCAATCCAGTTCCAATGTTTTTTTCCCCCTCTTCTCTCACTCCCTCCCCTCTATTTAATCCCTCTATCCAGCTCAATAGTTAGTTATCACGGGCCCATTACTTCTCCGATAATGCTTAAAGACTACGGGCCCAACATTACTCCGCCCTCGAAGTTTCACCTTGCCCTCAAGGTGAGAATTTGAAGTTGAGACCGGTGGCTTCTTCCCTACATCGGATTCACCATAATCCCACAGGGTCTTCAGATCACCAATGGTAAGTCCCAAGTGTGATGCTTTTATACGGCCCAAGTACTCATGTGCTGCTTTATCACCTCTAAACAGAGGTTCTAAAACTGAGATAGCGTTTGGCTGCTCCTGGTTTCTGCTTGACAACCCAGGCACCATGGCCTTTGACATAGTCAATTCACACTCTAGAGATATCATGCCTTGTTCCTTGGAGAGTGAATCAGATAAAGTGTTGCTAAATAAATCATATTTAACCAGAAACAAATACTCTCCAAATCCATCTTTGCTAATGTTTTGAGACATGTCATCCCTACAAAATCCAGTGGAATTTGCTAGAGACACTGATGTTTCGGTGACAGTAGATTGGGAGCCACCTTTAGATTGAGATAGACCAATTTTTTCCTTAGTTGCTTTCTTATTCCTTGAGGAGAACAAACTTGTAACTTTCTTTTTAAACGATTTCATGCCATTTGACTTTGCTAGTTTAGGAATATAAATTTCAACAGTGGGCCCAGTATGATAGACAGTAGTAGATACAGAGACAGATTCTGACTTGTAAAGATTTTTAGGAGAACCATCCACCCGTATTTCTTCATTATCTTCTTTCTCGGCCATGGGTGAAAGTCGGAGAGTGGGAACATTTGTGCTTCTATTGCGTTGGATGAACTTTGCTGCACCGGACAAGGATTTTTGCTTAACCGAGAGCTCAGCCAGATGAACCACTTGTGAAGGAAATTTTCTGACCGGGTAATCTGTTTGGGTAACCCAAAACTGTTGGGTAGGGTGAGCTTTTCTGTATTGAGCAAATAATTGGGCCCATCTTGTATAATTTACACTAAACCCATATGATTTTCTTTTTCGGCCCAAACTCCTCATAAAACTTAAGGGTCCATCAGTTCTATTCTCTCTTCTCTTCTTTGGACCTCTTCCCCACTTAAACTCCCTAGCCCGATCTAGGTTCCATTTGTTTCTCACCTTGTCATCACTTTCCGCTACAAAAGAACCCCTTCTATTGGGCTCAATAGGTATATCAATGCAGATGAAATATTGGGCCCAACCATCCTTGCTTATTCTTGAATAAAGCCCATAAAGCTTCTCTTCCCACATTTAAGACCAGCTGTGATTATCTATTCTCAAGTAAGGCCCATTAGATTCAACTTCCAAATATTCCTTTGGGCTTCTGCCCCACCAAATTAACAAAACCCGATCCAAAGCCCACTTTTTAGCTTCTGAATTGTGGTTGTTTCTAGTAAGATACCAGATTGCATGTTTTGGTCCATGGGTTGGGTTTGGGCCAAAATACTGTGTGGTATTTGTGGGCTCAAAAAATGGGATAACCCAGACATCAAAATTAAATAGAATAGGGTTAGCGGGCTTAAAACTGATTGGGCCTTTGATCCTAGGGTTTAAAACAATGGGTTGGGTCATATCCATGGGTTGGATCAACTTAACCCTATCCATTACCTCCTTTCTGAATTTGTCCAGGGCTGCCTCCTTCACAGAGAACGCGTTGTTCTCTTCTTCCTCCAGCAAGGAGCTCATCCCCTGACCGGTGGCTTCTGTCATCTCTTCTCCATGTAAGGACCGCTTCACATCCTTCATTCTTGCTTTTTCGGCGCCGTACAGGATAGTGATTCCATCTTTTCGTTTCTCCTCTTCGACAAAATCCACTGTTTCTAGTTCCTCTTGCTCTCTGATTGCGTTCATCTGAGAACTAAGCTCTTTCCTAGCCTCTAATTTGGCCGAGATTTCAGAAATTGGAGGAAGCTCCGTTGGTTGGCTTTCAGTTGGTTCCTGCTCCACCTTCTTACATTCTTCCCCTCTTGATTCAGCTGCCAATCTATTTAATCTCGACAAAATTCTTTTCATCATCATCTTCATCTCTTCCATGTCCCTTTTGAGTTTCTCTCTTTTCCATTCAGCAACAGCCTCCTTGAATCTTGCATCTATATCTTCCCTTGTTGTTGCCATTCCCTGACCGAACCTGCTCTGATACCAAATTGATAGAACCCACTAATTCTAACAGACCACAAATGCTGATTAACACTGAAATTACTGAATAATGCTGTTTTTATTGAATTAAGAAGAAGCACCAATACCAGTGGGGTAATGGTGGGAATTACAGAAGAAATAGATAACAGAAAAAGAATAAGCCTCCTATCCTAAACAACACACAAACAGCAATTAAAATGCAGTAAGTAAGGTAATAGCGAACACCCACTCTCCAGTGAACATTCTAGACATTCGAGAGGTCTAGAGCTCTCCCAATCCAGTTCCAATGTTTTTTTCCCCCTCTTCTCTCACTCCCTCCCCTCTATTTAATCCCTCTATCCAGCTCAATAGTTAGTTATCACGGGCCCATTACTTCTCCGATAATGCTTAAAGACTACGGGCCCAACAGCTTCTTTACTGTAAAATTCTATCCTTGCTTGCAAACACCTACCTTCCCAAGTCGTAGTCGCTGCAGTGATGGAAGTTCTTCAAATTCACAGGCAATGTAAAAGTGTTTAGTGAATTCCAACAAGTGGGCAAATACCCTTATCTTGTAGCAAAATGACTTAATAGCTGACTTGCCCACATTGATAACTATAACATCTTCAAACTCAGCCTTCTTGAAATGCTCATCTTGATTAAAAACATTCTACCTTAGCATAATCTTTTCCAACATCAGAAATAGCTTCTTTAGGGTAGAAGCCCTCCATATTTCCACCCTTTGCAAAAGTCTGTGACTTTTAACTTAATTGGTAAAAGCATCAAAATGAATCTCTTCATTCTCCTCAATTATAATTTGCTTCACTGGTGCTTCTCCCCCTATATCTTTTTCGTCTCTTTCTGTCCAAATCAATGATCCATGTTGCCTCTCCTTAGTTTCCTGAGTTACCCTGGCACCTTCCCCTGCAAAACTGCAATTCCCCAATTCTCTCCTCCATGCTGCCACCCTACTAGATGAACATGAGAAATTCCCCTCGAATTTTACAAATAGAGGAATTGGGTTAGTTGGTTTGGCTTTACTTGATCCATCTTTCAATTTTTGGTTTTTGTCTGGTGTTGTTGGATCGAGAACTTGTACAATCTTAATGCGCTCAGAAATTGGAGCGACCTAATAACAACCCAAAAGATCCAGTTTGTGGACCCCTCTTTAATTGGGTCTTTGATTATATGTTGCTTAATGAAAACGGGTCGGGTCACGAGTGTGTGTTGGGTTACACCAACCTTTCCATTAATCTCTTCTCTGAAACACCCCCTGATGATGCCATTCATGATCAGAGACTTCTTAGAAATTTTCTCATGTAGGACGGCCAGCAAGTCATCATCTCTCCTTTCATTGCCCTCCTCTACCATCAATAATAATTGTAGATCGATGTTCTTGCCCCTATGGTTTGTCTGAAATAACTCTGTGTCTTGAAAATCAAGTCTCTTTTCCTTTTTCTTCTCTTCCCCGATCTCAGCTTGGTGGAAATATGTCCCTGGCTTGTTTGAATCTGCTCTAGGTGAGAAGGAGATTTCTGACTCTTGCTGAGCTAGGGTTTTTCCTAAGGAGTCAAAAATTTGGGTTTTAGGGACCCTAATTTTTTTTTTGGGTCCAGACCATTTTCCTTGGCCCACTGTAAAGTCAGACTTTTATTCTCTTTATGGGCCAATCTGAATAGTGTGTCTGGCCTATTGGAATAAGTGTAGTCAATTGAATGCTTTGGGCCACCTAAGTATATGAATCAAAAAGCCCAATGAAATTATCACCCCCATTCATTTTCAGGCTTCTTCCCTATATAGTAACCCTAGCCTGGTCCAAAACCCAATTACCCTATTATCTTTTTCCTTTGTCAACACCATCTGCCGACAAACCTTCTTCCCCGTTAAGTTTTGGGCTTGTTCCTCACTTGGTTACCCTAACCCGATCCAAAAACCAATGACTTGCCTTCTTGCTGTCATCCTTTTCTGCCAAAAAATGAACGTTTTTCCCCTTCTCTATTCTCACGGATATCTTCTTCTCTTCAGCCACTAGGGGTGTACAACGGTTCGGTTCGGTTCGATTTTGGGCTTGAACCGGACCGCACCGAACTGAACCTAATCGGTTCTATAAATTTTCGGTTCTATAAATTTCGAACCTAATCGGTTTTAATTTTGGGCGGTTCGGTTCGGTTTCCTTTGGGCGGTTTGATTTGGTTTTGGGCGGTTTGATATTCTAAAAAATTTTAAAAAAAAACTCACTTTTATCTATTTTAACATAACCAAATTTTCTTATTTAATTATATTACTTATTTTTATCTAATAAAATATAAGAGTGGAGAAGAGAATGATCTGACTCATTATTTACTGTTATATGAATACAACTTGTTAATCATTGTTGATTTGTTGTTTATTTTTTTTCTTCTTTAGTTAAATTTGTCTTTTTCTCCAAACCGAAAACATAAAGCAAAGAATAACTCAAATTTTGTAAGTGACAATCCTCTCTCTTTGTAAGCCCTCACTCTCCGTTTTTGGTTCAGTAGAAAGTAGAAACAAATTGTTCTATTCTGTTAGTCTTTTATTTTTTGTAATTAAGAGTTTGTTAAGAACTCAAATTGAAGTGGCGTTACTGGAAGGTATATCATTTTTTTTAAACTATATATATAATTATATAAATATAATATAATATATATAATTTTTTTTGGATAGAAATATATATAAAATTTTTTTTGTAATACATGGTTCGGTTCGGTTATAATCGAACCAAACCGAAATTTTCATAATTTTTAAAACCGATTTAGACCTTCTTTGATCGGTTTTGGCTCAGTTTTCCTCGGTTCGTTTTGGTTCAGTCGGTTCCGGGCGGTTTGGTTCGGTTTTGTACACCCCTATCAGCCACTGTCCCCCCCCCCCCCCAAAAACAAAAAACTGCTGTTCTGACACCAAAAAGGTAAAGTATCTGCTGGTTGGCCTAATTCAGATGTTGAAATCATCTGCAAATCCCCGGCAACGATGTACTCCTTGCTGCTTTCGATGGAACTCCATGCTTGGTGGTGCTTCGATTCTATCCTCATGACTTTTGGGGCGCTAGACATGTTTTGGGTTTCTTCCAATTCATCCACAGTTGCTGCTGTGATGGAATCTAAACTTTCCTCTGTCCCTCACATTTCTGTAGTATTCTGTTGGGCAGGTTCACTCTCATTTCCTCCCATTTGACCAGGAGCTTGGTTCTCATGAACACTCATGTTATCTTCTTTTACACGGTGGGAAGTTCTCATTTCCTCCACAGCTTTCTTAATCTGTGCCATCCATTTCTTGATACTTGCTATCTCTTGCTCCACAATTTCCATTCTAGCCTCCATCCTTGCTTCTGTTCGAGTACTAACAATTCCCTCTCGTCATCGCTTTGATACCAATTTGATAGGACCCAACTCACAATAATAACAGAAGAACAAAAATAAAGAAAAGGGAACTGAAATATTCTGTAATATTACAGAAAATCACTACCAGTGGGGTAGAGAAAATTACACTGATATAGAAAATAAACCAAAATAGATAAACATTCACAGTACTCCCAGAACTCACTATGCAGTAGCGCACACACAAAAAGGATAATAATGCAGAAGAAAACATTCACAGACACACAAGAAAACACTGAACACATGCTAGACTTTCGAGAGGCTAGCACTCTCCTAGGCCAATTCCCATATTTTCCATCCCTATACCACTCTCTAAACCTCCTATTTATACCCACAGCTACTAACCAAATACCCTACCCTTCCCTTTCTATCTCCACGTGTCCTACCCCAGTGTCACTGAGTTGGTTACACCTCCCTCTCTTTTTTATGTCCCTATTATAATCATATGGGTCTCATCATTGTCCCAAATTTTCATCTACTTTTGTGGTTTTCACCTCCTACTTTCTACATGCATTTTGAAATTACTCCATCTTTTTCTATGCACGTTTTATTTGGTCTCACTCTATAGTATGAGAAAAATTCATTTTTAAAAGTGTGAGAAACACTGAAAAGGAGGATGGGATTGAGACTTAGTATTGGAGCTGCTGAAAAGCCTTTTTTAATTGCAGAAAACTACTGTTGAAATCAAGAAAGAAAAAAAAAGTTTGGTCTTTACACTTTTAAGATGGGATATTTCTCTTTTCATGAGGACATGCACAAGTGGAAAGTTGTTAAAATGAATCAAAGGTTGATTGAGGAGGTAATGATGCAACCCAGGAATTTATTGGGTTGCGTGGGCTAAGATGTGATGACAATATAACAGGTTGGTATGGAACTAGTCCAGCTGCTTGGACAGAATCCTGAGGGTTAAGAAATTTGGTCGTAGACTTTAAAGAAAACACCTTCTGTAGTTTAAAAATTCTTCACAGTATAAATGTTTCTCTGATCTCTTGCTGAAGAGTCCATAAAAATCACCTATTTTAAGTTCCTTTTAGGTTCTGGAATAGACTGCACTATTAGGTAACTCTGTTTATGACTTTTTAACTACTTTTGAATGCACAAACCGTTAAATATGAGATTACTTTTTAATATCTTTTTAGTGAGCCTTGATTGATTTATTGCATAGAACTGAGATTTATAAGACTATTCCTTAATATCATTTTCTAAAGCGATTCCTAGTGCCTAGGTAGAACCTATATGCCAGAACTTTTGTTTGGTTATCTGCATCAGGTATGCTAAGACTCTTAGAATCCTAATTTAAAGCCGTGATTGCTGAAAATGCTACCTTTCTGTTCAAATGTGGCAAATTGAGGACACGGGACAGCCATTTCAGCAAGGATTTTTAACTGCAGAAAATTTAGGGAAAATAATTTGATTTCAATTATCTTGTGTTCCATGTGTATTAAAAGATGGTTGATAGTGCATTAGCTTTTGGTGCATCCTTTAGTGGCTTATGGTTTTTGGTGTTCTCTTCATACTAATGAGAACCCAAGACTTGACTAAGAAAAGAACTGAAGATTTTATTCAAGAACATGGATAAATAGAAATAAAACTAACAAGATTAACAAAAGAAGTCTACACAGAGAATAAGTCTCCTAGAGTTATAAGACTGTCCTAGAGCAAAGCTCCTAATCACAACAAGACTATTATTCTTTTTCCTCCCCGTCTCTCACTCTCACTCTCACTCTCCTATTTATAAGAGACTCACCCACTAATAATTTCCTAATTACCCCTTAACCATATAACAACTATAACAACCACCATATTAACCTATCATTACTCCCTCTTGAAGTTTAGCCTTGTCCCGAAGGCTGACTAAATTTTTTTTTTTTTAGCCTACTTAATCGTTCTTTTTTTCCCCCCCAATTTTAGCCAACTTTGTCTCTGCACTTCTCATTCACATTTACGTCTCCGTTCTTGTCGTTCTCTTGTCCTTGGTCTACCTCAGAAGTCTTCGCCAGCGATTCCTACGCTGTGGCCGGCATCTTATGTGTTGTCGTCACCGGTGGTGGTCTACCGGTGTTGCGTAGTTTGTGTGTTCGCGAACCCATAAATTTTGGGATTCCAGGTTCCCGAACTCCTTTCCTGCGACTGTGTCCGGCGATCATCATAGAGTCTCTTCGCAGAAGTGAACGATGATGACGACGCAGTTGATGGAGCGAACTTAGTCATGGCCCCTGACAACTGTGACGCAGACTCAAATGGATGATTTCGGATCTGGTGTTGCTCTATTATTGAACCTAACAACATGTGGGCTTGGCCTATATTAACTCCAGTAGCCTTTAGTGACTTTGGGCTCGACGATAAGTATGTATTTTTTTAGAGTAACGGGTTGAGTTACCCAAAATAGGATTTACCAAGGTCCACGTTTTTCTTTTCAGTCTGCCACCCTCTCCATTGTCTTACTCTCCCATGCGTTGGTCCCTTAGATGAACTTCATTCTTGGCTACCGAGATCTTCATCTTCCTCTTTCTCGTCACCGCCATCGACACCCAGCCATTGTTCGCTGGAAAGGAAACAGAACCCTTCAATGACCGCCTCCATTCGTGCAAGATAGATGTCGCACGCCTCTACTCTTATCATACGAAGCTCGGAGGTCCCTTTTTGTTCGTCTAGCAGACTTCACCAACGACGATATCGAAGAAATGGTGGGATGTGTCATAGACTCGTGTGAAAACAAAAACCCAACTAATTGAAGCTCTCGATTATCATTTATGCGAATTCCAGACTCAGATTGGATTAGGATACTCGAGACCCATGATTTCTTCTTCAACCTACTTGCTCCTTCGATCCGTCTCGGTTGTTGCTTGTAGGATGCCATTGTTGCTGGCGAGCCTCTGATGTTGCTCACCTAGAACTAATTCATAGGCTCTGATTTCCCCCTTTTCCTTTAGTCATAGCAGCATCAATCTTTCTCCACATTCGGTCGAACACATCTGTAATGATTTGTACCGACTCTCTTACTCTTTCTTCCCATTATTCTCCTGCCATTTTGGTGACAAGGTGAAAAGTATTGGCTCCCTTCGAACAATCCGGTAGGTCAGACCATTTGATGAGAACCCAAGACTTGACTAATAAAAGAACTGAAGATTTTATTCGAGAAGATGGGAAAACAGAAATAAAACTAACAAGATTAACAAAAGAAGTCTAAATAGAGACTAGCTCTCTTAGAATTACAAGACTCTACCGGTAACAAAGCTCCTAAACACAACAAGACTATTATTCTTTTTTTCCCCCTTCTCTCATTCTCACTCTCCCATTTATAAGAGACTCCCCCTCTAATAATTTTCTAATTACCCTTTATATAACAACTGTAACAACGACCAAAGTACCCTATCACATACTGATTAAAGTGAGCTATGCCTTTAATAATAATGATTTCATCTAATCTTTAATTCTCCTCCTTGACTGAATTAATGTTTTCATTGAAGAGGATGAAGGGGGAGGGAAGAGAAGTGAAATTTTAATTTTAACAATTTCTTTGATTCAGATTTAAATCTTAACAATTTTTTTTCTTCTCTTAGAATATGTTTGAATTGAAGAGAATGGAAGTAAAAAGAAAAAAGAAAAGAAAAAAACTGTTTGATTATAATCTAAATTAAAGAAAATATCAATGATAAAGATTCTCTTCCTTTCCCCTCCATTCCTCAAATCCAAACATATCCTTAGTGATTGACATTATATTGCTTTTGGTGAACTCTGTTTAATGGTATTTATCAGTTACTGTGATATTGAATGCAGCAACTTTACCAGAAAGCACTTACAATCAAATCAGCAATTCCCCATCCAAGGATAATGGGAATAATTCATGAATGTGGGGGTAAAATGCATATGGCTGAGCGCCATTGGGCAGAAGCAGCTACTGACTTCTTTGAAGCTTTTAAGAATTATGACGAAGCTGGGAACCAGAGGCGCATCCAATGCTTGAAGTATGTAATAAAGCATCCTTTTCTTAGTTTCAAGCATTATCTATAACAATAACTGTCAATCGACATCCAAAATGATGAAAAAAAAAAAAAACTATCCATATGAATATGAATCACCGATTTGAGATACGATCTTTTTAGAAGCTGGGTAATATACTTACGTGTAAAATCCATCTTCTTTTACTCAGATTCTGCATTAGTGCACAGCTACTCATGCATTGGCATCTCTGTACTGTTTTTCTTAATAGATATTAAAATTTAAACGCTTTGTTTATGTATACGTATATATATGCCAGTGTCTTTTTGTTTTTTCCCCTGGCAATATGCTGCACTTCAAAATAAACCATTTTAGTACTCTTTCTTTGCTTTAATATCTTGTACTCATCTGACTGCACATGTCAGATACCTCGTTCTTGCCAACATGTTGATGGAGTCCGAGGTCAATCCATTTGACGGGCAAGAAGCTAAGCCGTAAGTCTTTTGCATCCTAATTTAGTATTGTCTTATTCCCCCCCACCCTCTCCTTCTGATATCCCCTCCCATAAATTGTGTACTGCAGATATAAAAATGACCCTGAAATTTTGGCAATGACAAATTTGATAGCAGCCTATCAGCGGAATGATATATTGGAATTTGAGAAAATCCTGAAGGTAAAGCACTATGTGGCATGAGATTGTCATGCACCAATTTGACCTCATCTTATTTCTCCGTTCATTCTAATTTTTATGTAAATGGATATTTGGGATAAGGCTATGTTGTTGTTGTTGGATATTTGGGAATATAACTTTCCAGAGTAACAGAAGAACCATTATGGATGACCCGTTTATTAGAAATTACATTGAGGATCTCCTAAAGAATATTAGAACACAAGTCTTGCTGAAGCTCATCAAACCCTATACGAGGATCAGGATCCCATTTATATCTAAGGTACTCTGACACTCATTTTATGTCAATGTAGCTTTTGCCTTTTCCTTTTAACTTGTAAGATTTATATATCGAATTGAACACTTAAATTATGTTTAGTCCAATAAATTATATTTAGTCCAATTTGTATATTTCATGAAACACGTTCATTTGCAGGAACTTAATGTCCCTGAGCATGATGTTGAGCAGCTATTGGTGTCTCTAATTTTGGATAACAGGATTCAAGGGCACATCGATCAAGTGAATCGGCTGTTAGAACACTCAGATAGGTAAGCTTTTTTCACTTTAATTTATTTTGTACTGGAATTATCTTATAAACTATATTTTAAGAAATCCCGGTATCATCATTAACCATAAAACTACGTGGTTCAGGTCAAAAGGAATGAAAAAGTACAGTGCTATTGACAAGTGGAACACGCAGCTTAAGTGTCTTTATCAAACTGTCAGCAACAGAGTTAATTAGAATCTGCCTTGTGAAAGGTTTTCTGTCAAGTTCCCTTAGTTTGCAGTTTTGTTGCGTGAAACGCACCCAAACTGTGATTCATATTTATTCACATAGATAAAATATAATTATTTGAAACGTTCATTATCCAAGGTGAATTCATCTAGTTATGTGAAGCTGAAATTGTCTAAAGGAACATAAATTACTCCCCGTGCCCTCTCTATTTGTCCAAACATTATCAAGATCCCATGACCACTTTGCCACCATTGGTTGTTGTGGAGCCCTAGTCCTTGTAAATTCAGAACTCCAGACTTGGGCCACCTCTATTAACCCTGATTGGTACTACCTGCTTCTTCTAGCTTGCTTTTCGTCACTTCCAATGTCTTCTCTCCATTGATTTGTTCGTGTTTTCCGTCTGACATGCCATTTATTGGGTGGAACATTTCTGTGATCCAATTTCGCAACTGATTGGTGGCCATTTCATCTGCATGCAATATAAATGCAAGGGAAATTCAGTTACTAGTTTAGATCACAGGCTTGCTATGTGGGAGAAAAAACAGAGTGCAGACCTAATCTTGGGACAGTATGGCCCTGGGGATGCCTTACTATTAGGGGTTTGTCAAAAGCTGAGGCAAGTTCTTCAGAAGGCAGTTTCAACCAGTCCTTCTCTCCAATGAAGTGGACAGATTTGACCTTGATGGGGTCCTTGTAGGCAACATCGCATATGCTTGGATCTCTGAACTTGGATCCTGATATTGATACGAACAGTTTCATGGGTGGATGCTCCTTCAGCAACTTTCCCTGTGAGCACCATGTTCTGTATTCAGTATTCTATAGTTCTATCCAAATTATAGATCAAATAACAATGACCGCTTATACCTGTGCTTGGTAACCCATTAGAAGGGCTGACAGCGTTGCACCCTGAGTTGCAAATCAAGTCAGTAATGACCATACATAATTGGTCTTTATAGGTGAAAAGAAAAATTACAATTAGGTACTTATAGTTTTAAATAGTTATAAATTTAGTTCCTGTCATTGACTTTTACCAATATTGTTAAATTTTGTTGACGTGGTTAATCATGTATTATGACACTCTGAGATATATATGATTGTGCTCAAGTTATTTAATATATGTTGTATTACGTGTCATGTATGCGAGTGATTTTACTTTGTTAATATAATTCTTGCATATTTAGAATCCCTGTATTTGCATGATTAGTTAATCAACAAAATGAAATGAAACATTTGCGTAAATTAAGTGATAATGGACTGAATTAAAAAATTTATCAAATTATAAAGATAATTATTCATCTTTAAACAACTAAATTGAAACTTGAATGGAATTATGGAGAGCAAGATAATAAATTAACAGAAAAAGTATCTTTTTTTGTCATAAGTTTTGACTTTAGTGTTAATTTTATCTCAAAATTTTATTTTATATTAATTTTGTCTCATATTTTTTTAATTAGTTTCAGTTTTGTTTTTGAGATTAATATCGTTTCAATTGTTAAGTTGCCACTTCTATTGTATGCAATAATGCCAACTCCTCTAATTATGAACATATATATATATATATATATATATAAGATATTAAATGATAAAATTGTCTTTTATTATTTATTGTAAAAGGGTAAAATAAATAATGGAGAAAAATTGTATCATTTCAAGAGAATATTTGATATAAACATGTTTAGTTGGATGAGTTAGCGCTAATATGTAAAATAAAAATAATCATATCTATATATGTCGTTAACAATTTAGACAATATTAGACTTAGGGACAAAATTAAAATTAATTAAAAAAATATAAGACAAATTAATACAAAATAAAGTTTTAGAATAAAATTAAAACTTAGATCAAAATTTATACAACACAAATATACTTTTGCCTAAACTAACCATTATGGTAATGGCAGAATATGATATTGGGGTTCAATATACCAGACAGTTTAGCATCCATAATGTTTATCCGCACTCGGGGCTACATAATAACCCAACATAAAACTGAAAAGCTGAGTTCTAGACTCTAGAGCATTGCATACCTGTGAGAAGGCAAGCAAACCATCAAATGGGCCATCGGTCATAATGATTTCGCATAGGTATGAGATACACTCATCTAAATTAGTGTACTCCGTAAAGTCCTGAATAAGATTTGTATGTTTGTTCAGCCAACTTCATTCTTTTTCTCTACTGAAATCTATACAAAGGTAAATGAGGTTGGATATTTACCTTGTTAAATTGAAACCACTCATAGTAAGGTGGAGGGAATATGCCTTCAATATCAGACTTTCCTCCCGCGGGAAATTTACCGTCTGGAAAAACCTGCATTGTAAATAGTGTGGATGCTGCATGTCATATATACTTTGATTTTATATGTGACCATAACTTCTGTCTTTTTACAGTCTACATAGTATTCTTTCTATTGTCATTTGAGTCTCTAAAATATAGAGAGTAAATTACATTTTTTTCTGTAATTATTCAAAATTATATGGTTCTCCCCTCTACTTTTGAAATTTCCACTTTCTTCTCCTATAACTATTAAATAAAACACACCTTAGTTTAATTTAATATTTTTGTCTTGAAAGATTCGTTACAGTATTTTTTTTTTATGTTCAGTTACCTAAAACCATTTTTTTTTATTAAAATACTTTCTATTAATCTAAGAATATCAATTTTTACATATTGTGATTATCTTATTTGCTATCAATCCAAAATAACATGTTATAAATATTTTAATTTCTTGTAAAAAAAAGTATTTAATATATACTTAAGTCAAGAAACGGTATTTTAGTTTTAAAAAACTGGTGTTGGGTTACTATACATAAAAAAATGGACTGTAATAAAATTTTCTAAACAAAAAAAATATAGAATTAAAAATTTAGCTGTCATGACTCATGAGAAAGGAGAGTAAGAGCATAATTTACTCAAATTTAAAACGAGTCGCCCATAATACAAACAAGTATTGAAATTCGATATCAAACTAACGAAGAATTCATGAGAGAACAAGAACTGAACCTCACAAAGTAGAATTACCGTTGTGTTTTAGTGGATCTTTTGCATAGTTTGTGATTGTTTCTGTATCAAGGAAAAGAATGTGAAATCTGTAGAAGGAAAGGAATATATATATTACCATGTCAAATTGAGCAAAAAGAGTAGGATCCCATTTGCTGATTTGTTTTTTCATGAAACTGCCACTGGTCCTGAATCCATGGAGGCACAGTATTTTCATCTTCCTTGCATCTTGGCCTTCCATTATTGCTTCTGTTTTCGTATGAAAAAATTGAGACTCCTTCCGTATGATTTATACGATTGTAAGAAGAGTTGACGGTACCTACCTCCAATATTTAAGGCATTTAACCACCACACCCCACACCCCATCGTCTTATTTGACTTGGGTGGTTGGTACTGCACGTGCAAAGTTTCACACTAGTGGGTTGTTTACTCGTGTTATCTTCCACGAAATCCACCGGTTACATGTTCATAGTTTTGTTTAAATCAAACTAAATTGAGTTTATGAATTTTGTAAAATTATAAATTGATTTGATTTTAATTTTTAGACAATTTAATTTAATTTTTGTTAAGTAATTTAATTTAGTTTTAAGTTATTTATTTTTTTATAATATTATAATATTATAAAACAAACATATCTTTAAAGTCAAATTGATTAAATTTTAAATTTTACTTTTTTAGTACTATAAACAGTTTAATATTATAATATTTTTATTGCCTGCAAAGAAATAATTAAAATACATAAATTCAGATTTTAGAGACAAAATTTGTAAAATAATAAAATAATTAATAAGAATTTAATATTTATTTATTTATAAAAATTTTGAGAAATATAATATTGTGTATATATATATATATATATAATTATATTTTCGATTAAAATTTATATTTCAAAAATCACTTTTTTTTTGGTTGGTTGTTGATGCCAAAGCCGTCCCTCTAAACCCTACCCGCCACGACTAAACCCTTCTCGCACAACTAAACCCTAGCCACACCTCTTCTGCCTCCCAAAAAACCCAGCCATGCTTCTTCGACCCCTTAACCCCTAGCTCGAGCATTTCTTCGCCACCACCGAACCCGAACCACCTTTGACCTTCTGCTGGAAAAGCAATCTCCATCTTCGTGGGCACTTTTCTTTTTTTTTTTTTCCCTGGAAAAAGATAGAGCAAGGCACGTCGGCGTGAGTCTTCAGGGGAGTGAACTTCGAAGGTAAGCGTTCGATTCATCGTTTATCTCTTCTTTCAAGGATTTAATCTCCCGTTTGGTTTATTTTGAGAATGATTGTTTTTATCTGAGTATGTTCTTCCTCTTGATTATTCGTTTTTTTTTTTGGGAAACATTATTCGCTTGATTTTCATCTTACTTTGGGGTGCTCTGATCTCGTTTGAATCTTGCTTCACCACACTGTGATTTCAGTTTCAATCTGATTTTTTTGGATTGGTGGTATGGCCGATTACTTGTTGAGTATGCTGCTTACTCTCTTGATTCGAATAATTTTCTTTGATTTTATTGTTCTTGTTCATGTTTGAATCACACGTTCATTTCTGCCTAGAGTTGTATTGTCTACTGTTTCAGTACGGGTCTATTTGCTCTTGTGTTCCCGTGGCCTTACGCTGATCGAGCTTTTTAATTGGACATTAAGGAGCCGAGAAAGATAGGTACATTCATTAGCACCTGAGTCCTTTCCTCTTTGTCACAGTAGCATTTTGCATTTTAGAAAGGGAATAAACAAATTACTGCTTTGCCATCTACTACAACACTGTTATTTGGAGCATGTTGTTGCTGTTTAATCCTTTTTGCTAGCACTGCTTTAGATTTTTGTCCTGCTAGTATCTCTCCTCCATGAATCACGTCTTCCATTGTCCCTCATTGCTACGTGTCCAATAACCCCAAATGACCACTACGTCCCCCCCCCCCCTCCCTACTGCTCTTTTCTTTGTTACTACTTCAGAGTAGGAGTAGGAGAATTTTTTTGTAATTTTTTATTTCATTATCAGGCTCACTGGACAACCATTCCTTTAATTCCCTCTCCCCCACTCCTCTCCTTTTCTACATTGCTCTCTTTCTCATCTATTTATTTTCAGAGGAAACTTGGAATGGAGCAGAGGTTAGCTAATTCTTTGCGTCTGACAATAAATGAGAAGAAGTTCATTGAAACAGCCTTGCTTTCAGAGCTTCGAGTGGATGGTCGTCGCCCCTTCGACTACCGTAAGCTCACTATCAAGTTTGGCAGGCAATTAAATTCTTCTCTCTTGCATGCTATACACTGTTTAGATCTTATTCATATTTGTTCCATTATCATGTTTCTAAATGTTTTAGTGTGGTGTTGCAGGGAGGATGGTTCATCTGAGGTACAACTGGGACAGACCCATGTGATGTGTTTTGTGACAGCTCAGCTAGTTCAGCCTTACAGAGACAGACCCAATGAAGGCACGCTTTCAATCTACACTGAGTTCTCTCCCATGGCTGATCCTTCATATGAGCCAGGCCGTCCTGGAGAATTTGCTGTAGAATTAGGGCGAATTATAGACCGTGGGTTAAGGTGATTCTGTTTTTCTTTTAGTGTCTCTCAACATTTTGTCTTATCTCATTTATAATTCATATGAAGAGGGATTGTTTTGTTTTGGATGGTGAAGAGAAATAAACTCATCTTAGTAAAGTATGAAACACTTCTGCTTATTGTTTACATAAATCTATCTTAAGATTCAAAGTGAATCTGCAGGGAAAGCAGAGCTGTAGACACTGAATCACTGTGTGTTCTTTCTGGGAAGCTGGTATGGGCCATTCGGATTGATATCCATATACTAGACAATGGGGGGTGAGGTTTATTTTCTTTGTTCATGGTCAGCTTTGTCCTGCCCTTTTTCTTCGTCATTACATGTTGGTAATTTAATTGAATCAGTCCAAATCCATTTTACTTCGAACTGATTGGAGATGCCAATGCTAAATATGTACAATTCGTTTCTGGGGAATAGAAACCTTGTTGATGCTGCCAATATTGCTGCTTTGGCTGCACTCTTGACATTTCGGAGGCCTGAATGCTCATTAGGGGGAGAGGATGGGCAGCAAGTTATTGTACATCCACCTGAGGTTAGCTTCTTTAATTTAAGAATAATCATGTACTGCTAGTAACATTTAACAACTTTCCTTGTTTGTTATGTTGATAGGAATTAGTGTTTGTACATCCCATTTAGTGGGGAAGTTCGATTTTGAATGTGAATTATAATGTTGCAGAAATCCAAGAATTGTTTAGTTCGGTTCTGTTGTTGCTTTATTTTAGAAAGCTGGGAACTTTAGTTGATTTTTCAGTTGGAAGTATATTTTGTACAAATCTTAACCTATTTTTTTGCTATCCTTTTTGACATTATTGCATTATGTTACTTGACCAAGCTTATATGAAATTGAAAAACTAGTGCTAAAACAGGTGGTGTAGTTGAGACTTAACACATCCTGATTCGTAGTACAGGGAACACAAAAGCTTAATTGAAGTTAGGTTCCAATAGAATATTATATTATTGGCCTGATGAGTTTAATGTTTCATGAATAAATATTAGTTATGGCTCCTTTTGTGTCCTTCACTGTTTAACTGTAAATTGGTTGACAGGTACGGGAGCCACTTCCATTGATTATACATCATCTTCCTGTAGCTGTGACCTTTGGATTTTTCAGCAATGAAAATATCATGGTATATACAATTTTCCTTTTTTCTCAACTATTATTTGAATTCTTAAGGTATATTCTATACATGAGATTCTGTCTAATTTTTTATGGTGCTTTCTAGGTGATAGACCCAACCCACCATGAAGAGTCTGTAATGACCGGGAGAATGACTGCTACACTCAATGCAAATGGTGATGTTTGTTCTGTTCAAAAGGCCGGAGGAGAAGGAGTCATTCTGCGGGTGATCATGCATTGTTTGCAGATTGCTCATGTAAAAGCTGGTGATATTACAACCAAGATAAAAAATGCGGTATGTTTTCCTAGTATGATGCATAAGTTTTTGGAACTTAGAGTTTGTTTTGAAATCATAACCCTTTTGTTAAATGCTACGCTTGAATGGTGTCAAATTCTTAATGATCTTCTGAAATCTTAGCCAATGTTGATAAAACATAGAAGGTCTTCAATACGGCTTAAAATCTTCAAAGGTTATGTGCTTATTTGGATAATTGGTGGGGATTTAATTCTGGATAAATGAGTTTTATGTTTTGGAATGTTCACCCAAAATTTCGTATGGAAGTTTAAAGGATAGTGTTAGATAAATTACATTCAAGTGTTGAATTATAAGGATGGGCATAAAAGATTTTAAAATTCCATTGGTGAGGACCAATTTGTAAAATCAATGTGCAAATTCTGATCTGCATGAATATTGAGAAGTACATTAAGGAAAATCTGTCTTATGTAGGACATCTTTTATTGGCATCATACCTTTATAATATATATTTCTGGTGTAGGTTGATTCATACAACACAGAAAGGGCACTACGGAAGATTAAGCGTCATTCTTCTGTTTTCTTAGATTTAAGTGGCTCTGCTGTCAAGTTGGAGGAAAAACAAAGCCAATCAGATGTTAAGAAGGATGGTGGTCATGTAGAATAATTGAAGCTATGTTGAATAAAATTACATTCAAGTGTTCAGTTATAAGAACAGGCATAAAAGATTTTAAAATGTTACTAGTGACGACTGATATGTAAAATCAATGTGCAAATTCAGATCTGAATATTGAGAAGTTCATTAAGGCTTTTGTTGCTTCTATCCTTCGGAGTAAACTATCACTAACATCTTATATGCTTGTTCTTCATGCAACTAGTGAAAACATTTCTTATGTAGCACATCTATTTTTATTGGCATGTCACCTTCATATTGTATATTTCTAGTGTAGGTTGATTCATACAACACAGAAAGGGCACTACGGAAGATTAAGCGTCACTCTTCTGTTGCTGTAGATGTAAGAGGCTCTGCTGTCAAGTTGGAGGAAAAACAAAGCCTGATAGAGGTTAAGAATGATGGTGGTCATGTAGACCAATTGAAACTGAAGAATGAGGGAAGTATCCTGGAAAGTGATGCTGCATCATCAGGAAAAATACAAAGTAACACTAGAGATGGAGTCTCAAAAAATTTCATTGGTGGTCCCTCAAGTTGGTATATGTCAGCCTATCCAAAAACTAACGGCTTCCTTTGTTACTTGTTTGATATAATAATTACTTGTTAGCATTGTCATTCTCGTATGGTTTATTATAATGCCGCAAAGCTTGTTCTTTCGTATGTATAGAGTTCCCCCCCCCCCCAAAAAAAAGTATTCAATAATAAGAAAGGTACAGTATTCACATTAAATTAAAGTGTTAGCTTAAGAAGCGAGAAGAACATTTAATCACATACAAGAGTGGAGGTTCAAGGTCACAGATTGACTTCTTTCTGATAAGGAATCCAGATAGAAAAATCTGTTAAAATTGTAAAGTTATTCTTGGGGAACCCGTGGCAACTCAACATAGGGTTTTGGTCCTTGACGTGGTTATTAAGGGTTGGAAACAAAAGCATCGTCAGGCGATGAACCCTAGGATCAAGTGGTGGCAGCTAAAGGGGGAGAATCAACAGACTTTCAAGAAAAGATTGTTGGAAGAAGGATCTTGGGAGTTACGAGAAGAGGCTAACACTATGTGGGAGGAGATGGCCAAGAAGGTTAGAAAGGTAGCTAAAGCACTTTTAGGAAAATCAAAAGGTTTTGGACAAAGAGATAAGGAATCTTGGTGGTGGAATGAGGCTATTTAAGAGAAGATCAAATTTAAAAGAGAATGCTTTAAAGCTATCAATCTGTGCAATAACTCAAAAAATTGGGAAAGGTATCGGAAGGCTAATAAGGAGACAAAAAAAAACAGTAAGTGAAGCACGATCTAAAGCGTTTGAAGAGTTTTACAAGGATTTAGGAACGAAAAAAGGGAACAAAAGATTTACAAGATTGCGAAGGCTAGAGAGAGGAAATTTAGAGATTTCGATCAAGTAAGATGTGTTAAGAATGAAGAAGGAAAAGTTCTGGTTACAGATAGAGATATTAAAAATAGATGGCAGGGTTATTTTCATAAGCTCTTTAATGACGGAACAGTGTCGACTTGTGATATGGAAGATCTAACAACCTTGGAGAGAGAACAAAATTTGGCATATTATCGCAGGATCAAGGTTGATGAGGTCAAGGAAGCTCTTAGAAAAATGGATAATGGTAAAGCTGTTGGTCCCGATGATATTCCTATTGAAGTTTGGAAGTGTTTAGGAGATGAGGGTACTATCTGGCTAACTAAGCTCTTTTTAAGGTCTAAGAAAATGCCCGAGGAATGGAGAAGAAGCACTTTAGTGCCTATTTACAAAAACAAAGTAGACATTCAGAATTGCGCAAACTACCGCGGGATTAAGCTTATGAGTCACACTCTAAAATTATGGGAAATAGTGATTGAACGTAGGTTAAGAATGGAGACAAGTATTTCTGAAAGTCAATTTCAATTCATGTTAGGACGGTCTACTATGGAAGCTATATATCTTCTAAGGGGGTTGATGGAAAGGTATCGGAGTAAACAAAAAGAGCTGCATATAGCATTTATTGACTTGGAAAAAGCCTATGATTGAGTACCAAGAGAGGTGCTGTGGAAAGCCTTGGAACAGAAAGGTGTACGGGTTGCATATATTAGAGCTATAAAAGATATGTACGAGGGGGCTACGACTAGTGTGAGAACGTCTGGAGGGGAGACTAGTGATGTGATTTCCGGAGGAAAAACACTTAATCGATTTTCTGGATGGGTTGAAAAAAACAAACAAAAAACCAAATCACTCAATTGATAAGCCAAAGGGCGCCACAATTAAGAGAAATGGGTTGATCTCACCACACTCAAGAAAGAAGAACGTGAGTGATAAGAAATCTAGTTGCTCTCGCCACTAACCCAAGTTAGATAAGAGAAAGAATTCAAGAATCCTCTTGAAAGCAAAAATGCCAATATCTCATATATGATTCAAGGATGGTTTACAATATATGGCAAGGACCCTTTTTATAGAGAGTCTCCAAAACAAAAGACAAAAGACTCCAACTAATGTATTAAATGCATCAACTAAAAGTCAAGTAGTGTAGGCTAAATGTCAAAGACAATAAATGCATAGGTAGCTAAATGTCAAAGACAATAAACATATAGGTAGTTAAATGTCAAAGACAATAAATGCATAGGTAATAGACTACAATTATATTCAACAAATGAAATCATCCCACATGCAATCTTATTCACACTTCTTCCACTTTCAACAATGTGGTTAAGCTCAATCCAAGCCCTTCAGCCCTTGAACGAGTTAGAGGCCCAATTGAAGTGTTCTCCCTTTCTTAGGTTGCAATTAGGTTATCTTTGATTACATCATCCTCCCCTGATTGAAATGGATTTGGCCTCAAATCCAAGTCCTCTCTATCTTCTAAGTACGGAGAAAGATCCCTCACATTGAAAGTAGTAGAAACAGCATAGTCTTCAGGCAAATCAATTTTGTATGCATTATCATTTACCTTGTCTATGATACGGAAAGGACCATCTGCCCTTGGCATTAATTTGGACTTTCTTTGCTTTGGAAATCTTTCTTTCCGAAGATGAACCCACACTAAATCTCCAGGACTGAATTGAACAAATTTCTTTCTCTTGTTGGCAGTCTTCTCATAGGTGGAGTTCTTCTTCTCAATCTGCTGTTTTATGTTCTCATGTAACTTCTTTATCATGTACTGACATGATAAAGAAGTTACATGAGAACATAAAACAGCAGATTGAGAAGAAGAACTCCACCTATGAGAAGACTGCCAACAAGAGAAAGAAATTTGTTCAATTCAGTCCTGGAGATTTAGTGTGGGTTCATCTTCGGAAAGAAAGATTTCCAAAGCAAAGAAAGTCCAAATTAATGCCAAGGGCAGATGGTCCTTTCCGTATCATAGACAAGGTAAATGATAATGCATACAAAATTGATTTGCCTGAAGACTATGCTGTTTCTACTACTTTCAATGTGAGGGATCTTTCTCCGTACTTAGAAGATAGAGAGGACTTGGATTTGAGGCCAAATCCATTTCAATCAGGGGAGGATGATGTAATCAAAGATAACCTAATTGCAGCTCAAGAAAGGGAGAACACTTCAATTGGGCCTCTAACTCGTTCAAGGGCTGAAGGGCTTGGATTGGGCTTAACCACATTGTTGAAAGTAGAAGAAGTGTGAATAAGATTGCATGTGGGATGGTTTCATTTGTTGAATATAGTTGTAGTCTATTACCTATGCATTTATTGTCTTTGACATTTAGCTAGCTATACGTTTATTGTCTTTGACATTTAACTACCTATGCATTTATTATCTTTGACATTTAGTCTACACTATTTGACTTTTAGTTGATGTATTTAATACATTAGTTGGAGTCTTTTGTCTTTTGTTTTGGAGACTCTCTATAAAAAGGGTCCTTGCCATATGTTGTAAACCATCCTTGAATCATATATGAGATATTGGCATTTTTGCTTTCAAGAGGATTCTTGAGTTTTTTCTCTTATCTAACTTGGATTAGTGGTGAGAGCAACTAGATTTCTTATCACTCACATTCTTCTTTCTTGAGTGTGGTGAGATCAACCCATTTCTCTTAATTGTGGCGCCATTTGGCTTATCAATTGAGTGATTTGGTTTTCTTTGTTTGTTTTTTTTTCAACCTATCCAGAAAATCGATTGTTTTCCCTCCGGAAATCACATCAACTAGAGACTTTCCTATTAAAATTGGCCTACATCAGGGATCATCTTTAAGCCCTTATTTGTTTGACCTGGTTTTAGATGTTCTGACGAAACACATCCAAGAAAAAATCCCTAAGTGCATGCTTTTTGCAGATGATGTTGTTCTCATAGCAGAGACGAGGGAAGAGATTAATTTTAAACTTGAGTTATGGAGAGCTACTTTGGAATCGAAGGGTTTTCGTCTGAGCAGGAGTAAGACCGAATATATGCATTGTAAATTTAATAAGCGACAAGTTAGGAACGAGATGGAGGTTAAACTTGGTGATCAGGTCGTATCACAAGTGTCAAAGTTTAGGTATTTGGGATCAATTATACAAGATGACGGCGAAATTATTAGAGAAGTGGAACATAGGATACAAGCTGGGTGGTTGAAGTGGAGAATGGCATCAGGGGTTGTTTGTGATCGGAAAGTACCTGATAAGCTCAAAGGAAAGTTTTATTGTACTACTATAAGACCAGCGATTTTATATGGAAGTGAATGTTGGACGATAAAAGGACAACAAGAACATAAAATTGGAGTGGCGGAGATGAGGATGTTGCGTTGGATGTGTGGTCATACAAGAAGAGATCGGATCCGTAATGATCATATACGAGGTAGAGTTGGGGTGGCACCTATTGAGGAAAAAATGGTTGAAAACTGTTTAAGATGGTTTGAACATGTGCAAAGAAGACCGTTGGAAGCGCTAGTTAGGAGAGTTGAGCAGATGGTTTGGAGCCTTGTAAAAAAAGGTCGAGGAAGACTAAAAAGGACACTTAGAGAAATTATTGAACGAGACCTTTTAGTAAATGAGATATTTAAAAGTTGGTCATTGATAGAGCTCAATAGTGTCGTACGATCCATATAGCCGACTCTACTTAGTGGGATAAGGCTATGTTGTTGTTGTTAGAAGAAAAAATTATAAAAACATCTTCAGAAATAGTTTGACCAATTTTGTAAAAAGACAAAATTATAAAAGCATCTTGTGAAAAAAAAAAAAACTAGGGCAACAGTTTGATAGGGAAGAAATCTAGACTTTGCTAGAACCCTGTTCATCACATTATTTGAGGTGCTGTCATCCTGACTTTTGTCTGTATCAGAGGAATAGAGATCTGTTGATTCTGTTGGATTCAATCAAAATAATTTTTTATATCTAACCATTTCTCCTTCTCTTCCTCAGGGATCCATACTCCGAGGGTGTCAATTTCGATAACCTTAGAAATTCTCTAGCTTCGCGTGGTAATAACTTTATTCTCAATTCTATATGCATGAAACTTAAGACTGTAACTTACTTTTTTCTATCATCCGAACTGGCTCTTCGATCACTCATGGGTTGAGAATCAGAGTAGAAAAGCTAGTCAAATCTCATGAATGTGGGTTGAGTCAGTTATTAGAGTGGTAGAGAGATAGAGAGGATGTATCTTGGGATTGGGGCTAGTTAAATAAATATCTGAAGACTTTTGTGATTTAGAGAATGATTATGTATTATTCAGGTTTATTATCTTGCTATGCTTTATGAAATTTGGAAGATTGGATGTTGAGATGTAACGCACAAAATATGAATTGTTCTGTTTAAAATTACCAGTATATTGTCGTAATCTTCTCACAGGACTTAACTAGGCACCAAAGGCAAAGCCCTGAGTCACCTGACTGAATGGGCATCCCCTGAAGTGTCAAGAGGCAATGACCCCTTCTGTTGCCTCACCTTTAGTGCCTAGGAAAGCACCTGGACGTGGCTTTGACTACAATTGGACAATCTCATGTTATAAATTAATCAGGGAAAAAAATTTATGGTCTTGAATAACTTTTTTTGAGTAAATTGTTTTGTATAACTTGTCCAGGTAGCTAAGAAGCATTGATATGGATACATATACAGGACATGATACGACATGTACACCATGTAACAACAAGATATATAGCATTTAAAAGCAATTTGAAGTGTTGTGTTATATCTGGTGCAAGTGTCAAATATGTATCAAAATGGCTCCATTTTTTAAGTATTGGTGCTTCATTACAAAATTTTTAACTTCATCAACTTACAGATGAAAACAAAGAAAGAAATCAGCACTTGTACATTGCATACGTATGTAAATTTAATGATGAGACATGCATAATCTCGCTAGAACTTTTTTGCAATGAACAGGACAGTCATCTGCTAGCAAACAAAAGGATCCGAGAAGTGAGACAATATCTACAGAAGCTAAGCAAGAGGAACCACCACAAGATAGTAAACCAGATTCTGCAACAGCTAACACAACCCCAACTACTGTGCAAAAGATTGAAGGTATGACTCTGAAAGATGCAGTGAAACCCAAGAACAAGAGAAAGAAAAGAGCAGGCTCCAGTCACGAAAGTTAGATGAGCTTTCGTCAGTTTACGTATTACCTCTGACCATGTATGTTGTCTAAACTGTATGCCTGGAAATTCTTTTTAACTTCTCTGAGGTACCAGAACCCCATAGGATACATAAAAAATTCCAATGGACAATGAAAGACTAATAGGTACATAAAAAAATTCCAATGGACAATGGCTGGCGGCAGTAACATTGACATGTTTCTGGGGCTTTCTGCCAAATCAGGACGGTTGTGTCCGTGGAACTAGCAACTAGGTGTCTTATTTGAATTTTTGTCATCAGAACTTCTGGTTATCACATTTCTGTTGCATGGGGGTAACCTTCATGGTACTATCATAGTTTACAATGCTTGTCAAAATGTGAGGGCTCAAATGGAAAGAGTCACAATTTGCCCCTGCATGACAGGTTTACATACGCTTCGAGAAATTGTTTCTCATGCCACTTTTAGCTTATCAAGGCAAATTCACCAAACTTGGATTTTTTTTTTTAAAAAAAGGTTGCTTTATGTTTTTCCTCTTGGCATACTTATATTGAACAAATCTGTTGGGACATCACAGGGCTCAGCAAGAGGGAGAGAGATTCATGTTGGCTTGATGTGATACGAAGAGCCAAACATGAGCAGGAGCCAACCGTTAAACAGTACACTGGGGCGCCAATCGTTACTCCATCATACATCATACATCTTTTTTAGTGGTTGTAAGTAGTTCTTTCAGGTCCATCTTTGTATTCATCTACTTAACACTGTCGTTGAATTAGGTTGTCAGGCGCAAATCGTTTCTACCATACCAAGTTACAACAATGTACTGTTAATGCCTGAGTAAATTAACTTATATGTTTTTCAGTATCAAGAATTTTTTTTTATTTTCTCTTTTTTATTTTGGTTATTCTTTCTATAGTAGTTTTGCCAAATTTTTAATAGAACTCTATCGTGTACTTCTTTGTGGTTATTATATAGCTGCGGTACCTTTTGCCTTTTTTTTCCACCTCCTTGATACATAATTTAGTAAAAGCTTGAATTAAATGCCCTCGCATTCGTCTATTTTTCCACGATATTACTAAAAATGCTTGTTTTCTAAGATGCCTGCCTATGTAACCTGCTTTGTCTCGTTCAGTGATATTACCAAGAACTGCTTGCATTCGTCTGGTTCATATTTGAAGTATTAATAGAAATTAAATAACTTGAAGAGGAAAAGGTAAATCAAAATTATTTCTTTAATTTGTATCATGCTGGACATATATTTGTCCGGTGAGTTTCAGGTTTGGATACTTCGTAGATGAGCAGAAGTCGTTTTATCGTATTTTTTATCCCTATTTTTTAAATAAATCAATTTGATAAAGTATAAACTAAACATAGATTATCTCCAACATTGCAAAATGAAACAAGGCTTTTTTAAAACTAAAGTAAGATATAGGCAGAAAATTATAATATTATGTCTTCTTGACTTAATACCTAATACAAGCTTACCTCACGGTTCATTTCCTTGTTTTTTATTTTTCTTTCTTCTTTTCTTTTTTCATTTTTTTTTTGGACTAATCTACGCAGAGCACACTTGACACGGAGAGAAAAACGAAACATGTATTTGAAGATTACATGGAAAGTTCACAAATACATGGGACAAGCGAAAAAATTCCAAGAAAAAATAAATAAAAGGGTAACGCACACAATTAAATATCATGATTCAAATCTTAAAATCTTGTAGAGAATCAAGCACACAACTATATATACTGGGCGACGGAGGGACCAGGGAGGAAAAGTGGAGAACAGGAGAAGAGAGAATCAGAGATGAGCGACAAAAGGAGAAGTGAATAGATCAACAGAGAATCAGCAGAGATTCAAAGCAACAGAGCCACTTACGTTCTTCAATTTCAGAGAAATGTGCTTCATCATCGTCCCTTTGCATGCGTCAGTCGGCGTTCTTCGATTTCGAGATCAAACTTATAGTTACAATCTCGCCTCCCATCTCTCCTCCCATCTCAGTTACAGACTTATAGTTTCGCCTCCCAACTGTGTTCGTTGGTTGACGTTTCTCACTTCTCCCATCTCCACTCTCCTCTCACTCTCAGTCTCACAGTGTCTCATCTCAATTACTGCAATTTCATCAGACAAGAGGACAAGGCAACTACTGGGGTTAATTTTTGTTTTTGGTCAGCTAGAGGAGAAGGCTGAGGCCCAAATCTTCCAACTCCAGTAGTCCAGTGTGCGAGAACCCAAAAAGAAAAAGATAACATTTTAAAAAAAATAAAAATTGTGCGAGTTAGCTTGTTTGGCCCGCTAGCCTGTACAGCACGGGCTGAGCTAGCCATTTTTCAACTCGTTTAAAAATATGCTGACCCAATTCCTTTTTTTCGCTTTCCTAAGTGGGTCGGGCTGGCCTATTTTAACTAGTCTACTAGTTAAGCACAAAGGCAAAGTTTACTAGTTTGGCAACATTATAATTGTCGAAAAAACTTATGTACAATTCTTTTTGGCAGCATTATAATCGTCGAAAAAAATTATGTACAATTCTTTATATCTTTATTATATCAATTTCCTTTATTAAAATTTGACGTGTAAAATTTTACACATCATCAGTACAACTCACACACACTCTAAAATGGTTGAGTTATTTTCCTTTTTGTACTAATTTTTTTATTAAAATATCCCCTTCTTTCACCCGATCAATGGTGATTTGTTAGTTAGTTTATAAACTATACACACATGAAAGACACAAGTATAAAAAAGCAACAACGTCATATAAGTTATTTTATTTTTATAATTTACTTATTATGACCCGTTATTATGTATAGTATGTTGTGTTTATGTGTCATGTGTTAGTGATGGTAGTTACTATGACAGTTTTCTATTATTGTTCCTATGTGGTCCTAATGGAAGTTATTCATCAGAAATTGAGCTTTTCACTTAGGAGATTGCAGGTTGTCTCCATTAACGAACCAACAAGATAAATAAAAGAAGGAAATCTGAGTTCTCTTCCTCTTTAGCCCATTCGAATCCCTCACACTCTGCTACAAGACCCAAAACAAGAGCGTATAACAGGGACCACAACATGACTCTTCTCCTTGTATTTTTTCATGGCTGCCTGCGCCATCGAAACCTTACCGTTCTCTTTGGCAATGATTCATGGCTCCTACGCCTTCTTCAAAATCCAACCATCCAACCCAATTAAAAACTCTCCAACCTGGGCATCGATTAAATTTCAATGACGCGAAAGTGCACCCATCTTCAATTCGGAAGCCTCCGATGAAGCCCATCGGAGGCAGCACCAGTATTATGATCGGCCATTGCAGAGTCTTGAGGAACGAGTTGGATGGCTTATTGGTCAGCCATATCCATATGCCTACGCTAATGATGGGGATTGAGAGTAGTACGTCCACGAACCACATTGTTGCTTAGTGCCATCCTTAATGGGTTTCAATTTCAGATGGTGTTTAATTTGTTATATCGAACCTCGCTGTGCTCTGTCTCACAATAATCTGATCCTTATCTTAGATCTCTTTTGGGCACATTCACATATATAAGACGGGAGGTGGCCCCGGCAACTGAGAAAGCATCAAAGAACAGAAGAAGAGTCACTGCCGATCGTTGAAATAGGGGATTTATTTAATTTTTTAATTAAAGAATTAGTAAAAAAAAAAGAAAATAACTTAACAGTGTTAGCGTGTGCGGTGGGTTATAATATATTGATGATGTGTAAAATTTTACAGTCTAGTTTTAATTAAAAAATTTGATAATAAATATATAAGAAATTATATAAATTTACTTTTGATATTGCAGAGTTAGTTAATGACTAAAATTTTAATTTGATCTCTCATAGATATTTTTTTTATTTTTAGTCTCTTATAGATTTTTATTTTTAATTTAGTTCTTTATAAATTCAAATGTTTTCAATTTGATTCCTTACAAATTTTTATTCTCAATTTAGTCCTTCATAAGTCCTTCAATTTAGTCCATTCATTTAATTATTTGATGTCAACCATATTGAGAAACCAAATTGAGAATCTTTCGATATGTAAGGGACTAAATTAAAAAAAAATTTAGGAACCAAATTAAAAATGTTAGAATCTACAAGGAACCAAAAAGAGAATAAATTTTTTTTTAAGGAAACTAATTAAAAAAGGACATCTATTAAGCACCAAAAAAAATTTTAGTCATTAGTTAATCTAAGTGCCTATATATACTTTATTGTTCTCTTTTCCATCTCCCTCTGATATCTTTGTAAAAGCAGATTTATATTTTCGTTTTAAAGATTGATAATGTTTTATTCAAACATGGGAAAGAAACAAGAGTTTGGCATTCTCCAACTATGCAAATGATGGTACAAGAATCTGAAAGCCACCAAAATTTTAGATGTGATTGAAATGATTCACTTATTTTGTCCTTGTTAAATAGATAAAGGCATATTAGAATTTAAAACTGCCATTTCAATATATTGCTTGAAAAAAAATCCACAAAAAAAAATGTCCCCTTTATTTTAACGTTTATGTTCTTTATAAATTCAAGGGAGAATCTCTATATTTTTTTGGTTACGAGAAAAACTCATGACATATTTGGAGGAGTGCATAGATTTACTTTAGTTACAAGAGTCTTTTTTACAGACGTCAGTTGTGGAATCAATATCTGACGGCTGACATTGATCTTGGCGTCTGTGTGGCTGGCAAATCTCAACCATTGGATCTTGATCAGATAACTGACATTAGCACAGGAACAAATCTGCTCTTTTTGGAGGTATATATTGTTGTGAAAATAATATTATGCAAGCTTTGGCATTTCAAAAGAGTAAACTAATTTTACATTACTTAGAACAAAAAGGGAATAAGGTTTTATATACTAACATATGTTAATGGGCTCATAAAGAGCTAAAGAAATAAATGCGTAATACCCGTGAATTTTAAATTCACTTGGTGAATCTATTAATCTTATTATGTGTTTAATATGTGAAATTTTGAGACTAATTTAAAAATTAGTGAAAACATAAAATTGTTGAAATCTCTAATTTTTTTCATTGTGAAAAATTTTAAAATAAATTCTCAACAAAGGACTTAGCTGAAATCAATGATAATAAATTTGGGACTTGCTTTAAATCGTTGAAAAAAAATGGAGCTCTTAAATTTATTTGGACAAGTATGATAATAGAGAAAATAAAAATAAATTTGATTGAGGGTGATGTGAGAATTTTTACAAAATTCCTAAGGAACTGAGAATTAATAAGTTTTGGAAGAGTGTCTTGTGCAGTTAAAGTAAAACAAGGCAGACACGTGGCGTGATGTGGGCCACACACGTGTTCTCTTTTTCTCTCACATCCAAAAGCTTCCTGAAGAAGCCACTCCATGCTTCATTTTCGTGAAGGGAAGAGTGAGAGACCTTGAGATCGAGGAGTGCGGATTAGCAAATTGTTGCTGCTTATCACTTTTAGCAACGATTTTTACCTTTGCTAAAAGTTAAGGTAACGGTTTTTATTGTTGCCGAAACTTTCAGATCTGTTGTCCAAACTTTCAGCAATGGTAAAAACAGTTGCTGAAAGTGATAAGCAGTAAATCCTCCCTCGAGACCGAGAGGAGGAACGAAGGCAGTGCACGAGCCATAGAAGTCGAGCCGAAGGTACCGCTGTTGTCTGCCACTGGGAGCACCTCACTGGAACCTTTCCCCCTTTCTTTCTTCTCTCCCTTCGTTTTCCTTACGGCCGAGATGAAACAGAGCAATGCAAGAGGGAGTTGAGAGAGTGTGCGGTGATAGCTGCTCTAGCTACCCTTACTAGCTCAGCCGGCATTGTTTAGCCAATTTGCTGTCGTTGACCTATCTTTCCATTGGCCACATTGCATCAGTTGAAGGTAAGGCTTCCGTTTTCAATTTACTTCCCCTTTCGTCATTTTTCTTGGCTAATGAGCTTGTGATTTCTGTTGCAATTTAAAGAGTATGGAGCTAAGTATTTATCCAAATTAGAGAAGGAGGAAAAAGGAGGATGGGTGTGAGGATGGAGAGACTGAGAGGTGAGTGAACCACACCCTTCTCATTTTTGTTCTTTTGCAATTGATGGCTAAGTATTATTGCTTTGAATTATTTTCATCAAATTTAAACATGGAAATTTAATCTGGTTTGATTTCTGGAATGATGATAGCCGAGAAGGGGGGAAAGAATGGCAGAGAAATTTTGATCAATGTTAATATGTTATACAAGATGACGGTGAAATTATTGGAGATGTGACACATAGGATACAAGCTGGGTGGTTAAAGTGGAGAATGGCATCAGGAGTTGTTTGTGATTGGAAAGTATCTGATAAGCTAAGAGGAAAGTTTTATCGTACTGCTATAAGACCTGCGTTTTTATATGGAAGCGAGTGTTGGGCGATGAAAGAATAACAAGAGCATAAAATTAGAGTAGCAGAGATGAGGATGTTGCGTTGGATGTGTAGTCATAAAAGAAGAGATATGATCCATAATGATCGTATACGAGGGAGAGTTGGAGTGGCACCTATTGAGGAAAAAATGACTGAAAACCATTTAAGGTGGTTTAGACATGTTCAAAGAAGACCATTAGAAGCGCCAGTAAGGAGAGTTGAGCAGAGGGTTTGGAGCTCTGTAAAAAAAGGTTGAGGAAGACCAAGAAGGACACTTAGAGAGGTTATTGAGCGAGATCTTTTGGTAAATGAGATCCCTAAAGAGTTAGTCATTGATAGAGCTCAATGGCGTCGTGCGATCCATGTAGCCGACCCCACCTAGTGGGATAAGGCTTTGTTGTTGTTGTTGTTGTTGTTAATTTGGATTTTGAAGGTTATAATTGTGGTCTGTAATATATTATTAAGTGGATTAATATCTTGTTATAAAATCACCTATGTTACATTCTTGAGAGTTTTGGACACTTGGATTTCTAGTTCAAGTGTACAAAATGAGTATTTTAGTACAAATGGTCCTAATTGAGACTTGGAATGGTATCGTGCCTGTTATTCACTTTATGCTCTGTGGCCATGGTCAAGATCTATAAATGAAAAATGTATTTTACTTAAGAACAGATAATGGTGCTTGTGGTGATGCTGTGATTGGTGAGTGACCAATCTAAATTGAGTTAGACAATTTTAATTATTAATTTATATTAATTTTACCTTTAATGTGATGTTATATTCTTTCCAATGTCTCCTTTATATGTTTTCTGTTTAATAAACCATGATACTTGATATTAGCCTTGTCTTATTTTGTTACACCACTTTTATATACAATTTCATAAGCAATTCGTGTATGTCTAGAGCTTTACAGAGATAGTTTATTGTTTATATTGGAAGTCTTCTTGATGTGAGTGGAGAAGTTTATTCTTCCTATTATATTACTCTAGTGCTTAAAATTTTCTAAGATGGTCATGAGTATATTTTCATATATCAAGATTTCTAAAGTTATGAGAAATCAATGGTTGGTAAGGTCTTTGATTCAAGACCATTGTGCTTATGTAAACTTATATGAGTACATAGTTAATGATAATGATTGTTTTACATCACTTGTGAAAAAAATAGAATTTTCTTTCACGTGGATAATTATTTCTCATATGATTGGTTTCTATGGTAGGAAATTGTAATACCCATTATATTTTTTTTTAAGTTATAAGTATTCAAGAATTACGATAAATTTATTTTGAAGAAAATAAATTCCCTATCGGTTTAATTTTTGTATACTCATTTGTGTATATTGTTGAAAATACAAATTTTTATTTATAGATTCTATAAATTGTGGGATATAATGGATGATACGATATGGAATTAATCCCATTAAGTAAAAATACAGTTCAAAAGTGGAATCTAGAATGAATAGTTGAAAGTGAGACTGGTAGATGAAAACTGGTAAGTGAAACTGGTAGATGAAAACTGGTAAGTGAGACTGGTAGATGAAAACTGGTAAGTGAGACTGGTAGATGAAAACTGGTAAGTGAAACTGGTAGATGAAATAGTAAAGGAGAACAGTAGATGGAATAGTAGCAAATAGTACCATAACTTCTCCTATAAATAGGCCCTTCCATTTCACTTCAAAACTCACACCTTCAGTTTCTCTTCTCTCCTCTCCTCAAAACTTCTCTTGCTCCGGGGTTAGGGCTCTGAGATTCTAGGTCTTTCTTCCTTAGCCTAGATCCAAGGTAAGAATACTATGCCCCTTTTCTATGCCCTTCAGATTTTAAAAGTTATTTTCTTAAGTATGCTCTGTGGTTGCGGCTTTAGCTGATCTTCCACATCAGAAAAACTGTCCTTAGCTACCTATATGTTGTTTTGATTCTCTGATTACCGAAATAGAATGTAAACTGTGAAAAATACATGTCTAGGAAAGTTCTAGCTAAGGAAAGACATGGTTCTTAAGTGTGTCCATTGGGACTCTCCACTCTTTCCTGGGAACTTACCTGGTGTACTCTTTTACAGATTGTATTCTCTATTTCTGGTATGAATAGTAATTGTATATATGAATAGTAATTATACGTATGAATAGTACTGTATGTATAAATAGTATTTGTATGTATGAATAGTACCTGTACATATGAATAATGACCGTATGTGTGAATAGTAATCATACGAATAGTAACCGTATGTATGAATAGTGACATACGTATGAATAGTAATCGTACGTATGAATAGTAATTATACGTATGAATAATATTTTGGTACAAAAGCAACCCTGACTTTCTATATCTGATCTTTATGAAAATCTCCGTAGCGGAACCTGAAATCCAGCTACATACTCTTCTTTGTAGCAACTCGGAAAAGTGACTGGGATACGGAATCTATGTGAGTGGATGACCTTGCTAACCGATTTTATTTACTTTTATTCCAAGTACAATATAAACTCCATCTCATATCGCAATTAGATTCTATATTTATTGATGATTGCTAGATAATGAATTTCATCCCAAAAATTGAACATGTGAAAAGATACTACTCATTTGATAAAATTCTCAAACATAAGTTATTTACATATATTCTGTAAGGTTTTACATTCAACCTTAATCATTCATTCCACACTACAAAATTATATTCATCTGATAAGCAAATATAGACATACATAATCTGATGTTTCTATCTCATCGCAAGCCTAGGAGACCTATATAAAGTACAGAGCGTTCCTAGTATTCACATTAATAAGTACTGGTATCCCACCAGACAGAAATAGATAATAACTCCAAGGGGCTTCTAATCTTCAAACGGATACTCTTCTTCCTTGTTTTCTGTATCTGAAAAGATAATCATAGGAAGTGTGAGTTTATTTAAAAACTCAATAAGTAAATAACTGTACTATATAAAATATCAAAAGTACAAATACTACATTTACTCATATAAGTAATTATCTTATACATCGAGTAGTATGAGATTCTAACCCTTTCAAACTCATGAATAAGATTTCATAGATATACACCGAGTAGTATGGGACTCTAACCCTTTCAAACTCGTGAATAAGATCTCATATATATACACCGAGTAGTATGGGACTCTAACCCTTTCAAACTCGTGTATAGTTTTTCATCGTTATGCACTGAGTAGTATGAGACTTTAACCCTTTCAAACTCATGTATTAGATCCCGTAGATCTTTACTCATTAATAAGATAGTGAGAATTTATCACATGGTACAATTGCCATGAAATAAAATAATTTCTACATACTCTTATTCCTTTAAATTTTTGTAAAAAAAAATATACTGATCATCATATACTCTCATAAGCAAAATTGATTGCTTAATATCTAAATAATATTGTAAATGAGACTTATATTGTACTTTGACTAATAATATCAAATTAGCTTAGCAAGGTTATTCACTTAACTTAATGTTTATCCAAGTTTACCTTGTTCCACACTAGAATTTGTGTAGGAAAATTTCCTAGTAAAATATATTACAAGGAAACATAAGAAAGGAAACAAAATCACGAAAATATGCAAAATTTTCTGATTGCTACAGTAACGGTTTGCTACAATAACGGTTCGCTACAGTGACGGTTCGTTACAGTGACGTTGACTGCTACAGTACCGTTGACTGCCGACACTACAGTAACTCGAACCGTTACTATAGCAGTCAACGTCACTGTAGCGAACCGTTACTGTAGCAAACCGTTACTGTAGCAATCAGAAAATTTTACATATTTTCGTGATTTTGTTTCCTTTCTTATGTTTCCTTGTAATATATTTTACTAGGAAATTTTCCTACACAAATTCTAGTGTGGAACAAGGTAAACTTGGACAAACATCAAG
The DNA here is from genome assembly GCA_037074585.1 of Biancaea sappan. Lineage (NCBI taxonomy): Eukaryota > Viridiplantae > Streptophyta > Magnoliopsida > Fabales > Fabaceae > Biancaea > Biancaea sappan. The sequence continues at coordinate 38,448,514 of CM073492.1, forward strand.
GTAAGTGAATAACCTTGCTAAGCTAATTTGATATTATTAGTCAAAGTACAATATAAGTCCCATTTACAATATTATTTGGATATTAAGCAATCAATTTTGCTTATGAGAGTATATGATGATCGGTATATTTTTTTTTTACAAAAATTCAAAGGAATAAGAGTATGTAGAAATTATTTTATTTCATGGCAATTGTACCATGTGATAAATTCTCACTATCTTATTAATGAGTAAAGATCTACGGGATCTAATACATGAGTTTGAAAGGGTTAAAGTCCTATACTACTCAGTGCATAACGATGAAAAACTATACATAAGTTTGAAAGGGTTAGAGTCCCATACTACTCGGTGTATATCTATGAGATCTTATTCACGAGTTTGAAAGGGTTAGAGTCTCATACTACTCGGTATATATCTATGAAATCTTATTCATGAGTTTGAAAGGGTTAGAGTCTCATACTACTCGATGTATAAGACAATTACTTATATGAGTAAATGTGGTATTTGTACTTTTGATATTTTATATAGTACAGTTATTTACTTATTGAGTTTTTAAATAAACTCACACTTCCTATGATTATCTTTTCAGATACAGAAAACAAGGAAGAAGAGTATCCGTTTGAAGATTAGAAGCCCCTTGGAATTATTATCTATTTCTGTCTGGTGGGATACCAGTACTTATTAATGTGAATACTAGGAACGCTCTGTACTTTATATAGGTCTCCTAGGCTTGCGATGAGATAGAAACATCAGATTGTGTATGTCTATATTTGCTTATCAGATGAATATAATTCTGTAGTGTGGAATGAATGATTAAGGTTGAATGTAAAACCTTACAGAATATATGTAAATAACTTATGTTTGAGAATTTTATCAAATGAGTAGTATCTTTTCACATGTTTAATTTTTGGGATGTGACAATTTGGTGAACTCACACTCTTTATGAACATTTTTTTTAGATACAGTGAATGTCAACGAAGAAAATCTGCAGGAGAATTAGTATTCCTCGAGGATACTTTTTATCTGGAGGGCTCATAAATTTAAAAGCTTAGGAATGCTCTGTAATCTCTATAGGTCACCTAGGCTTAGAAAATTGTATCATATTGTATGATATTTGACTTGTGTTTCTGTTTCACTATGCTAAACTTTTATATGTATATATATACATGAATACCTTTCTTGGAAAGTTTTGTTATATATACTGATCAGAGATTCTATGGGACACCATAGAGGTATACCCTTGAGTTTACGGAATTACTCACATGCCCAAATTTGGGATGTGACAGAAATAAGGGAGTTTATGAGTCTTTGGCAAGGTAAACGTGAGTGAACACAACTTCTCATTTAAAATTGTCATCGCACTTAAGTTTTTAGAGATAATCATAAGCATTCAATTACTGAGGCATAATTGATGTATGTAATCATCAATTGGTGTGATAGTTGACACGAAACTCTTGCCATTTTTATGCTCCCTAAGGCAAGTAAGGATTCAAGCGTAGTGAGGGCTCATTTTCACTTGAATTGATCTAGAAATTGTTAATTATGTTCAATATTTGGTAGGCAACAAGAAAAGTTATTATCACTTGGTTATATGATTAAAGGCATCTTATGGAAAAGGTGAGAACATTGCTATTTGGGAATTTTCCCAATGGCTCGTAGACCACAGGTTAGATTGCATTGTTCATTTTATGTGAGCACTCTATGCATGGGTGCTCATCTTGAGTGTGATGTACCTTAGGCTGGTGCGCTGTATTGTGGTGCATAGGACATCAAACTCTTTTCCCTGTGTAGTCATCATTGTGTATATGCGAGTCTTGTAAAGAGTCTTAGTGTAATTATTGAAAGAATTGTAGATCACTTTGTTTATGTGGATAAGTGATGATGTCTGCTTTACTTTGGTATTAAGTGATGTGTTGTAAGTCACATAATGTGTATGAACAACTTGTTTATATGTTAAATTATAAATGTTTTACAACGATGGACAGATTCATTAATATAAATGTCCTGGGACGGTGGATAAATTCATTATTATAAATGTCCTAGAACGGTGGACAATTTCATTACTATAAATGTCCTGGATGGTGGACAGTATTAAGATCATAAATGTGTGTGCTTATCTATTGGCGTTCTTCTTTTGGGGACTCTAGCCTTAATTATCTCTATATATGTGTCACATTTTATCAATTGATGCATCTTAAATGAGGGCGTCATGCTTGCATGTGTTTTGTATGAACACCACGCTAGGCCTTTAGTCATTGGTCCTAACTTTGTATAGTATCTATTCTGTTATGGGTTGTCCTTATCTAATTGTTTAATTTATGTAGTGAGTGATTATATTGATCTGAGAATAATTGTGGATGGGATCCAGTCTAAGGTCCCATCCCTGTGAGAGGTACACGTGTTTCATCTTAAATTTCTGATTGTTTTTCCCTTATTGAGTATTTTTATACTCATCCCTCCCTTTTTGTGTATCCCTTGCAGGTTCTATGTTAGCAAGCGAGTCTTCGTATAAGGAGTAGCGGAGTCTCCAAGTTTGTGATTCCTCTACCGTTGAATGTTGATACGTCTATTAGTTAGGTATCTGAGTCGCTCTTTAGTTAGATAGAACACTTAAAAAATCTTGTGTTGGTTGTAAAGGAACTTATATATATTATATTTTTTCTACGTGTTAATGGTTTGAAGTTAGGCTTATGGCGGTGGATGGAATCCACCTCTGTACCAGTCATATTCCCAAAATGGGGCGTTACAAGGTGGGCTTGCGCGCTCATAATCTCGGGCTAATGTAGTGCAAATCAATGATTTACCCTTTGTGTGTGCAATAAAGTCGATCAGGCCTAGTTTCTGTTATAGATTTTTACACCCTATAAAAGGCACGCCTCTCCCTAAACATACAACAATTTGATCGCTTCTCTTCTCTCCCACGTCTTCTTCTTTGGGTTATTCAGTTCTATTTCTACTGTTATGGTTTCTAAGTAAATCTCAGAGAAATTTGTTTCATCATGGGAAGAAGTTTTGCAAATGTGAAATAGTTTTCTAAAAGACAGTGTTTTTTGAGACACAACTCAAACCGTGTTAGTGACGACATTTTTACAACAATCTTAAGAAAATTAATTACACCAACATTATCACAGTCCTTACGGAGGCAAGTTTCCAATTTCTCCTTTTACCTCTTGTATTGACATGTGAATGTATTAACTTGCTCTTTCTTCTTGAACTCGTGTCGAAAAATGTGCATTAACTTTGGTTTTGCCTATGTTTTCAAAGAACCTCAAATGTGTTAGATTATTTTTCTTTGAAGTAATATTCATATGTTATTACAAGTTTCTATGTGTTGAACAAGTGAATATTATTATAAATTATTAAATAAAAATGTGTTCTATCCATTTAATCGTTGGCTTTAATCCTTTATCATGATTTGATAAGGTTTTAGGCTCAATAAAAGTGGGAGTATGTTTCCTTCTATTTAATTATCGTCATTATATTGGTTAATTCCTTTATGTTACCAATGGTTAAAAAAAATAAAGAAAAAAGAAAAAAGGAAGAGGTTAAAACCTTTATATTAAGCTTCATTATGTTCTAAACTTGGCTTCCCTCTAATTAATTCATACGTTGCTTCAATCGGAATGATCGATACCTTTACAGCTCATAATGTCATTTAAATATAGCCAATGGTTTTCTAGGGAAGAAATTCAGAGTTTTCCAACCATATACTATTATTTTGTAAAAAAATTAACAAGATACTACTTTTTCAAAAATATTTAGCCTAATACTAATAAATCTGTCCCATCATCATTTCCTTTTTTTTTAAGCTTAAAATGAACTCAACCACATAGCAGCCGAGTTCTTGGCAGTGAAAAAAAAATTGTCAAGAACTCGGCCATACAATGGCCGAGTTCCTGTATTTTTTTAATAAACCAAAGAGACTCGGCTACATGCTAGCTGAGTCTCTTCACAAAATGGAGTCTCGGCCAATAGATTGCCGAGACTCATTAAAAAATAAAAAAAATTTAGCCAGTGTATATTATAAAAAAGAAAAAATCATGTATTTTTTGGTATAATAAATAATGTCATTAAGTATAATTTATATAGGTAGTTAGATTAATTTATGAGGTTTTAAATGAACAAATATTTTTTATTACATATTTAAAAAATATAAACAATATAATTATAGTTAGTTACATAATATAAGTAATAATATGAACATTTTTATATTTAATATATAATTAGTAATATTATTTATAAACAGTATAATTTGATAAATTAGTATAGTAAACAATAATTTTTTAATTAAAATCATAATCATTATTAATTAAAAAAGAAATGTCGAAGTATTCTTAATAGTTCGATAAATATTATTATAGTTCAATAATCCTATATTAAGAGCTAAATTGGCTAAAGGAATGGGTCATAAAATAAATATAATAAATAATTAATACAAATTGTAGAAATTAAAAATTTCTATATAATTGTGCATCCAAGTATAAATTTATAATTATTTAACAATAATTATTAAATGCATAAAATAATATCAACTATACTAATTAGTTTAAATTTTAAATATCATTGTCAATCAATAAATATACAAATCAGTTAATACTAAAAGTGTTATAATATATAATTTATGTGGCATACAACTTAATTGGAATTGCTACCGGTCTCACAACGCGGTCGCATAATCACTCCTTGCGACCGTCGATGATGTGGTTCTTCCCGTTGCTCTTCTTCTGTCTTGTCTTCTTCTTCTTCTTCTTCTTCTTCATCTTCACCCCCATCATTATCTTCTCCTATTATTTCGAGAACATCAGGGATAGAATTCAAATCTAATACAGGAGATTGAACTAGGGGTATCATATGAGGCGGTGTCATAAATTCCATTCCAAATGTAGCATTATCCATTGAAGGCTCATCAAATAATGATGAGAAGTCATACTGTTGTTGCATTGACATCGGACTGAAGTAGTCACCCTCTACCGGGTGTGTTGACACATAAAGAGAAGAATAAGAGCCGCCAACATCTGTGTGTAAGGGACCGGCCCCATAACATCCAAAGTCAGGTTGGGTGTGATAGTCAGCTGAAGTGGCACCTTGATATGGAAACAAAGCACCCAGTACGTAGCATGAATTATAAGGAATATGTTCTTTGGCTACTACCAACCCACGAGATCTCTTTCCTGGCACCTCCTCTGGAATGATGGCCTCCAGTAAGTACTGAGCAAGTGGAGCTGGATGAGAAATGATGTGGTCTCTAAGTTCGTTCATTGCGGTAATAATGTTTGTCATCCCTAGTTCAAATTGTTAGAAGACATCTTCAGGTCTTGGGTCGGCACGAACAAGATCACACATATACTCTGCCACATCAGCCTATCAATTACAAGAAAAAATAAGAATTAAAATAAGAGAATAAAATGAAAAAAAAATATAAATGATAGTAAACAAAAAATCTACCACATAACCATGGGCACCACTGGTTGGATTAATCCACCTCCTTGTATGTGTCCAATACCATTTCATGTATTTAAGAGCTATGATCTAATGGATATGATGGGGGTTGCCGTGCGACCAACCGATCTCGCCATAGGTTCCAGTCGTCAACCATAGGCCGAAGAGTTAATGACCAGTCAGTGTTGGTTTTGCCACGCATTTGCAGCGTGTGCCATCGACCAAGCTGAATCGGTGGGTTAGGAATCGGTTGGTCCTCTCCAAGCTGGTGAAGCACTCGGTCCACCTAGTGTCACTCAAGTATGTAATAACAAATGAGTGGAATACATACACGCCATACATCAGAGTCAACGCGGCAATAATCTAGAATCATTCTAGATACAGACTGGTATGGGCACCAAATAAACTGAAAAAAAAAAAGAAAATAATTTAGTGAAATACATATATATTATTATTGTGTTTATATGTTTATTAAATATTATACCTCGTGAGGTGCCAACCTATCTAACAGAACTCGGTAGGACTTCAGGGCATCGGTTGTGCCGCTAGCTGGATCTCAAGCACCTTTCCAGCTGCAATGATTTATAAATATATGAGTTAGATCATTAAATATTAAATAATAAACTTATAATAGAAGTAGTAATTGCATACCGATGACCCAAAGATAGAAGCGTAGGATACCGATCTAGATCCAGATCTGGGGTGGGGTGTATCCGGGGTGCTAACATTGAAAGTAATGGTTGGAACCCAATAGGAGGGGTGAATTGGGTTTTATAAATTTTTCACAAGAATTAATTGGAAGTTAAAATGATTTTCTGTAAAAGTACAATGCTTAGGATAATAAATACAATACAAAAAATCAATGTGCTGTCAAGATAAATAATTATAAAGATCAAGGAATTAAATAATAGATATCAATATGCACAAATTAAAGAGTAAGGGATAGAGAAAGCAAACTCGGAGATTTATACTGGTTCGGCTAATCCAAGCCTATATCCAGTGCTCAAGAGACCACTTGAGTATTTCCACTATAATTGCAAGTTTAATCCGGGTACTTGCAAACCACTACAACCACGCAAATTCGATCCGGGTATTTGCGAAACCACAATGGAGAATTTATGAATCCGGGCTCCTCCTCAACCCAAAGCAAGTTCTTCCAACACCGGTACTTGCGAACCTCAACTCAGAATAATATATGTGTTGATCAAAATCAACAATACAAAGAAACTCTCTTTAAAGAGTAGATGAATACAAATGAAGCTCTAATAACTATAATGATAGAGAATATGCAAGATTTGGCTCAAGAATACTTTCCTTTCTCTCAAAGATGATAGAAGAAGTTAATATCACATTGTAGGACTTTGTTCTTGCTCAAAATCGTGTATCTAAGGTCATATATATAAGATTTTACAAAACTAGCCGTTATATAGCCGTTACAGCACTTATAGTGCAGTCCAGATTTTGAGCTTTCTTTAAAAATTCATAACTCCCTCATTTGAACTCCGTTTTAAACAAATAATATACCGTTGGAAAGCTCTTGGAGTCTAGTTTCAAATGAACTAAGTTTTACTCAAAAATTATTTTTCTTTTAAAAGATATAATCAAAATACCTACTATAGGTCAGAACAGAATAATTTTTGATTACAGTAAAATCAACTTTCAATTTTTCAAACTATATTTTAAATAGTCATATATTTCTCATTTGGACTCCGTTTTGAATAAATAATATACCGTTGAAAAGATCTTTGAGTCTACTATTAAATGAGATTAAGATACTTGAAAAACCGATTTTTCATTTATGAGATATGATATAAGGAGTGATCAAAGGTCAAAAAAAAAACTTTTGTAAAACTTCAGATCTCACTATCTTTTTGTTCAAAAATGCTTGAGCCAATGTATGCAAATCTAAATCATTGAGTTGCACAAATATACTAGCCTATATAAAATATACCTAATGTAAACACATAGGCTATCTTGATGCATCCAAGCTTCCAAGACTTCAAATCTTCTAATTCTTCATTTCTTGGAGCTTTGTCATTGTATGTTGCTTTCCTTGAGTGAGGCATGATGTTACTTTTCCTTGTTCTTCAATCCAATGCTCACTCTTCTTGTTTTGAACCAACCTATAAAATATATCTTACTTACAAATCAAATGGTTAGTTCAATTCATGATAAATAGTATGATTAATGTATAAGACATTACACATTAAATAACATAGTCATGCTTAAATACTTGTAGCATGTATATGATAATTAACCTTTATATATATATCAATGCTACAATTCAAATACATTTGTCATCATCAAAACTTATGGCATAAAGCCTTAGGGTCAACAAACATAGAGAATCGGTCCCAGGCCCACAAGTGTATTAGAGTATGGCACCCACGAATTTCTTTTTGGTTGGGGTCAGTGGCCGAGTAAAGTTTCCTATAGAGGTGGGCCAATATCACTGATCCCTAATTATGGCGGCCACAATCCTTGAAGTCATAGAGGAACTGCAGATATGTGAGGTATATTTTATTGCCTGATTTATCAGGCATCAGGTACCCTTCAATCAACTGTAAAATATATGCATGTGCAAAACGTTGCACCTGCACGGGTGTTGCACCCTCAGGCAAGTGAGGGAAGGTATCCCTAAGCCAATTTATCATAATTCACCCACCATCTATTTTATTACGGGGCAGGATAACCCTCAAAAGCTCCTCATATAAGGCCGGCTAATCTACAGATGCTCTCCTAGTTATCGGCCTACCAGCACATAGGAGACCTAACTGTATGGCCAGATCCTATATGTGATGTGCACTCACCCAATGGGACGTAGAAAGTATGTGTCTCCGGTCTCCACCGCTCAACTAGTGCTGAAATAAGAGTGGGATTGTGCTCAAATGTACCCAATCGAGCAACGCCGTAGAAGCCAGCATCGCATAGGTAAGTGACGATCCTTGCAGGTGGGTCACTCGTCAAGATACATTGTCGAAGGCGTAGAAGGTGATCACTCTGCAAGTTAAATAATCAGTAAAAAAAATTTGGTTTCAGTTTAAACAATTATATAATGTTCTTATAAAAAATGTACCTTATTTACCCAAACATCCTGAGATATATGTCGATGCTGTAGGTACAAAAGTGATTTGTTGTCGGGGCTAGGGTTAACCACGCGTCTAACATCGGCCATTGTAAACAAACAATCTATAGGTAAATAAATTAAATCTAGATTAATCGGTCCCACGCCATTTTATGAAGTACACATAATCACACTTAGGATAATACAACCTAAATAAAAAAATATTCATTTCAAAAATTATCTAAAATTACACAAATATGTTCTTATTCAACTATATATAATTATATCAATTACAGAAAATAAACTAGGGATGACGTTCTGGACAGCTTGCTCGGTTGTGACCCTGTTGCCGACATATACTGCATCTAGATGGTTGGCGACGCTGTCTGTAATCCATGTCCATCCATAGGCGTGTTGATCTTGGTCTCCCTTTGGCTCTGATAAGGGCTGGATCTGGTAGTAACCGTGGACTTTGGACCAATGACCAATGTTGTAAGCCACCGATAGGTTGCCACGGTGAGCTGTAAGCCATTAATATTATATCATTCCAATATACACGGTCAACAAACTCATTAGGATTAATGTTTGCCTTCGCACATGCTGCTAACACATGTGGGCATGGAAAATGCCAAACTTGCAACTGTCCACAATTACAGTGACGACCATTAAGCAAGTTTAACCTGTAAATATGCCTTTCCTGATGGGTAGAAGGGTTGTCTGCTTCTTCCACTTCAAAAACTCCGGTTACCCAATTAAATATGCGTACAGTACATGAACATGATTTTACTCTATTCTCTGCCATCCTTGCACGCATGATCTTTGAGTGTATCTCATTGACGTTAGTGGGTGACCTCAAACTCTCTAAATGCTGGTCAAAGTAAGTGGCTAGCTTGTACAATGTGATTGTCACTAGCCCCAGAACAGGGAGATGCCTAACGGTCTTGAAGACATGGTTTATGGACTCAGCTAGGTTTGTTGTCATCTGACCCCATAGACAACCAGTAGTATCATATGATCGCGCCCATTGCTCGAGCCTTAGTCCTTGCAGCCAAATCGCTACCCACATATTTTTATTTGAAGGCGATGCAAGCATTTCATTCACGACTCGATCCACCACTCGTGTATCATACAAATATCCTAATTTAAATAATATTAAATATAATGATTAGTCCATGAAATATTTATAAATTCAAATATAACTTAAATCTCAATGAAACCATACCAGCATGCTTGAGCCTTTTAGACAGGAACTTTGACCTCGATGTAGTGCGAACATTACTGACCAAGTGTCGCAGACAATACATATGGGGCCAACCATGCTGGGGTGCATCGGTTACAAGCCCGTGATACCTATCAAAAATTAAAGTTATATCCCGGTTGCCGACAACCCGTTCTTTGAGAAGCTGAAGGAACCACGACCAAGATTCATCTGTTTCTTGTTCCACAAGCACAAATGCAATAGGCAACACTTTGTTGTTGTCGTCCTGTGATGAAGCGATCATTAAGGTTCCTCTATACTTTCGGTATAAAAATGTACCGTCCACTAGTAAAATTAGCTTCAAGTGAGCCAACGCATCTATACATGATTTGAAGGACCAAAATACCCGGACAAACTTCTCCTGTGGGTTACCATCCTCATCATCAGGTAATAGATCTTTATTCCACTCCACCATAGAACCTGGCATCGCGCTATAAACCAAGGCAACAATGCATATAATTCCTCCCAGTCCCCACATACCTCGGCAATGGCCTTCCATTTTGCATGCCATGCTTTCCACTAAGAAATTTTATAGCCAAACTAGACTTGCATATGTGCAATTACTTGACTGACCGGGATGTCTGCATTAGCTTGCACTAAGGGTTTAACATGATAGGCTATAACATCTGCGTCCAACTTTGGGTGATCCTGGACTAGAGATGCATTGACACATGTGTGGGGACCTGGATACTTTGTAATCCTCCAACAATCACCAGACTTTACTGGGATAGCTCTAAGTCTCCACCCGCAACTTTTTTCCTTGTTAATACACTCGTATACTTCAGTATCTTTTCTCTGGTGGACTACTCTATAGGTGTGGTGGTTCAAGATAGACCACTCTTTTACCTTAATTCAGAATCACTTTTTATCACTAAACAACTTCCCAACATAAAGGTCGCCATCATTCATTATTGAACTCCCAGGTTCTTCATCGCTTATTGCCTCCTCATCTGGAAGACTTGTTAAAAAACTATGTGTAGGGTGTCGATACTCATTGATAGAAGGGACTACGACTCCTTCGCCCTGCACTTCGTCATCATCTTCACTACCGTCATCGGCATCATCACTATCACTATCGGCTAAATTATGAAAACATTCCTCCTTGTCAGTAAAGTTATTCATGCATGGTCGAAGAGACGAAGGAATATCGTCCAGTTGCGGCACTGGTTCATCATCATCCGCCAACAATAGACTACTAAACATTCCTTGACTAGGGGGCTGGGATGAAATATCAAAAGGAACGATGGCTTGTGATGTACCAGCTAAGGTATTAAGATCCATCTGACGAGTTGAAGTTTTGATTAGCAGCTTGAGATACTCAGCTTGAGACCTTAACACTTTGTTCATCATTATTCTAACTGTATTGTCAGAACTCACACTTACTTTTCTATACTCTTCTTGAAAGAAATCCCTAATGAATATTTTATCTACTAATTCACTTGGGGGGAGATCTAAATTCTCGTGAATCTTACTTTCCAATTCGTCTAAGGTGATATTCAAATCATCAAGTGTCATCATCCCGTAAACATCAGATATAAATGTAGCCCCCTGATCACGCTTAACATTCTTTCCGTTGACATAAATATACACGTTTATTTCTAAATTCATCTTGACTGCCTATAAAATAAGTAAGAAGCAACAAATATTTATTCCAAAAATCTATTTTTTCTAATTTAGTAAACAAATCTTGTTCATTATATCCTAACATATCCTAATATAAATATACAAAATTAAACACTAAAAATAAATAACTATATTCTTTTCAAATATATTATATGACATAAAAAATGAAAATTTATAATTAATTTGTAAAATAAAACATCTACACAAACTATAATTTTGTAATTGTAAAAATATATTTCCAAAGTATATTTCTTCTACATTTAAAATAAGACAATCTAATTTATAATTTCTTTTAAATCTGTTACAAAATTTTTTAGAAAAAAGTATATTTTTATATAATATATATTTCTTTTTAAATCTTATAGTGCAAATTATATATTTTTACATTCTATATAATTATTTTTTACATTTTTTAGGAGAAAATATATTTTTCTATTTTTTACAATTATTTTTAAATCTTTTCTAAAAATTCTTTTTTTACATTATATAAATCTTTTAGTAACACAAACTAAATTAATTTTTTTAAATCTTTTCGTAAAAAAAATTAGCTTTTTACCTTAAAATATATCTTTAAATTTTATATTGATACAATTTTTTTTTCAAAAAATAGCTTCTTACCTTCTAAAACAACACAACTTAATTTACACTTTTCAATTTACAATTCTTTTTCATAACTAGTATTTTCTTTCAACTACAACTTTCTTTTTCAAAGTACAATTATTTCTTAAATCTTTTATGAGTAAATATATTTTTATATTATATTTAATTATTTTTAACTTTTTTGTAAAAAAATCTTTTTTAATATTATATATTTAATTTTCAAATGTGATACTAAAAAATATATATTTTTACATTCTATATGATTTTTTTTAAATTCTTTTAGGAGAACATAATTATTTTTGTTATTTCTAATTTATATATTTTTAATATTTAATTTTTAAATCTTTGCATATTAATATTTAAATATTTCAGTAAAAAAATATATTTTTATATCATATAAATATATATTAAGACAAGCTAAATTAATTTTTTGTTTAAATCTTTCAGTAAAAAATATATTTTTATATTATATATATTCATTTTTTAAAATCTTTCATTATTTTGAAACAATAACATTTGCCTAATTATTTTATAAAGAAATGCAGTATCTTACCAAAAAAAGTCTCAAATGGGTTTCAATTTATTTAATAATTCTTTTAGGATAGCATTTTTTTTTGTTATTCATAAATTTTTTCATCTTTTTAAATCATTTCATGAAAAAAAATTTACATATTTTTTAGAATTATTTTTTTAGTCTTTTAGAAAAAATACATTTTTATATCATATAAATATTTTAGTTAGACAAGCTAATTTAATTTCTTTAAATATTTCAATAAAAATTATATTTTTATATTATATATATATTTCTTCTTTTAAATATTTTATAAAGAAATGTAGTATCTCATTAAAAAAAGTCTTAAATGAATGTCTCAATTTATTTTTACTAATATTATCATTTCCTTATTTTAGTTATCTAATCACAAAAATAAATTAAAAACCTATGTATATGTAAACATATAAATTTAAACATATTATTCTACCTAAAAATTGTAATACCCGTTAATTTCAGAATATAATTCGCTTAAGAGTATTTTAGAATTCTACAACGTTACTTTAGTTATTTATTTTGGTCATTTTTAATTTTCATATTTAATTGTTCTCTTTGAATATTATTTATGAAAATTGAGTTAAATGACTGGACTAAATATTTGCACTATGTGGGATATATTCTAAGAATGGTGAAATTCATGGAAAAGTGGTTTAAGAATGGTCAATTAGTCCATTTATTGTAAATTGACTGGATGGGTTTGGATGTTGTGTTATGGATACCCATGGGTTATTCAATAACCCATTAGAAATATTTAATATAAAGCTTCAATAGTACCCCCCTCATTTTCTCACGCAACCGAAGCAGGCTGAAAGGGTTTTCTCTCATTTCCTCACCCTCTTCTCAAATCTTTTCCTTGATCTTCAGAATTTCGATTATTTGTTCGGTTCAAAAGCTTTGTAAGGATCAAAGGTAAGCTTTAATCCGATTATTTTCCTTAAATTTCAGTTTATGTAGAAGATCAGAGGAGGTTTTGTTCTTGAAGATTTTGATGATAATTCATGAATCTCAATTGTTTTAGAAGTTATATTTGAGTTATAATCAGTTAAAGGAGTTGAAATTCTGGTTTTGAAACAAGAAAGGGAAAGGATGAAATTGTTAGAATTTCTGCAAAAATCGAGTTACTGTAGCGACCAGGGATTTCGAAACAAAATCTGGAAAATTTTCTTCGGGTTACTGTAGCAGTACTGTAGTGTCGGCAGTCAACGGTACTGTAGCAGTCAACGTTACTGTAGCGAACCGTACTGTAGTGAACCGTTACTGTAGCGAACCGACACTGTAGCAAACCGTTACTGTAGCAAACCGTACTGTAGCAACCCGTTACTGTAGCAGTCAGAAAATTTTACGTATTTTCGTGATTTTGTTTCCTTTCTTATGATTCTTTGTAATATATTTTACTAGGAAATTTTCCTACACAAATTCTAGTGTGGAACAAGGTAAACTTGGACAAACATCAAGGTGAGTGAATAACCTTGCTCAGCTAATTTGATATTACTAGTCAAAGTACAATATAAGTCCCATTTACAATATTATTTGGATAATAAGCAATTAATTTTTCATATGGGAGTATATGATGATCAGTAGAAATAAGAGTATGAAGAAACTATTTATTTCATGACAATTGTACTATGTGATGAATTCTCACTATTTTATTAATGAGTAAAGATCTACGGGATCTAATACACGAGTGTTAAAGGGTTAAAGTCCCATACTACTCGGTGTATATCTAAGAAATCTTATACACGAGTGTGAAAGGGTTAAAGTCCCATACTACTCAGTGCATATCTATGAAATCTATACACGAGTTGAAAGGGTTAAAGTCCCATACTACTCGGTGTATACCTATGAAATCTTATTCATGAGTTTGAAAGGGTTAGAGTCTCATACTACTCGATGTATAAGACAATTAATTATATGAGTAAATGTGGTATTTGTACTTTTGATATTTTATATAGTACAGTTATTTACTTACTGAGTTTTTAAATAAACTCACACTCCCTATGATTATTTTTTTTCAGATACAGAAAACAGAGAAGAAGAGAATCTGTTTGAAGATTAGAAGCCCCTTGGGATTATTCTCTATTTCTGTCTGGTGGGACACCAGTACTTATTAATGTGGATATTAGAAACGCTCTGTACTTTTTATAGGTCTCCTAGGCTTGCGATGAGATAGAAATATCAGACTATGTATGTCTATATTTGCTTATCAGATGAATATAATTCTGTAGTGTGGAATGAATGATTAAGGTTGAATGTAAAACCTTACAGAATATATGTATATAACGTATGTTTGAGAATTATATTAAATGAGTAGTATCTTTTCACATACTCAATTTTTGGGATGTGACAAATTTGGTATCAGAGGAAAGGTTTTATAGGTCCCCTATAGAGTACAGAGCAAAGTGATCTTTGTGGGCCCTTCCCTATTGTCATGAGCCGCGGCATGACCATAGGATTAGGTTCCATAAAAGACCTTGTAGAGTATAACGTCATTTTATAGATAACTTCTCAGTGGGGCTAGTAAGTGATATTTTGTTTATGTCTGAAAATTGTTTGTTATGTGTGTAGATCTGTGACAGATCAATGTCAGAAGGATCTTCTAATAATAATGAGCATATGGGTCCAAGGAGGGCCATAAATCCACCAGTACATGTGCAAGATGATCCTAACCGTGGTGATAGTTTACATGCTCAAAGTACTGAGGGCGCAACTAGTGAGCAAGCAAGAAGAGTCGAACCTGATGCTCATGTCGGTAATGCAACTATTGCACATGTGATTCATTTGATGAATGAACGATTTGACCGATTTGAGGCTGAAATGAGAGGTCGAGCTGCACAAGCTAACCTGCCAGTGGATCCTCCTATTGTTGAAGCTGAAAATGTACCACCAGCTCCGTTAGCGGGAGGAGTTAATGTAAGAGAGGTAAGAATGTCTGAATTCCAGAAAATGAGGCCTCCTACTTTTTCAGGGGAAGATCCCAAAGAGGACCCACAATGTTTCCTTGAAGATTGTGAAGCAATCTGTGATGCTATAGGGTGTTCTCCTACTCAAAAGGTAGAATTCACTTCCTTTCAGTTAAAAGGTAGGGCTGGTAAATGGTGGAGGAACTGGAAGAAAGCTAGAATTCAAGGCGCACCGCCAGTTATGTGGACAGAATTTTACAGATTGGTTATGGATGAATTCCTTCCGGCAAGTGAACGATCATCCAGGGCCAGAGATTTTCTGTATCTACGGCAGGGAACCATGACTGTTGACGAGTATTCAGCTCAGTTTGTTAAATTATCTGAATATGCCCCTGAAATCATTCCTTCTGAAAGGAAGAAAATAGAAAAGTTTGTGGAAGGGCTTCGTGATGCCTTATATGATCAAGTGGGTTCTAATATGAATGATTACTCTTCGTACTCAGAAGCTGTTGATGTGGCCCGAAGAATGGAAAGGAGGTCAAAGAATAAAGAAGAATATCGTCAAAAGAAGAAGGCCAGATATAGGAGATCTTTTAATCAAGGGGAAGACTCAGGGACTTTTACTGCACCACAACATGCTCCAGCCACTCCTACTAAGTCATCTTATTCTATAGCCAGTGTGGCTAAGCCTCGTTCAGAGAGCAGGGGTGGTTTTAGCTCTTCTAGTAGAGGAGGTACTCAAGGTAGAAGGGAAAAACCTCAATGTCCTGAATGTGGAAAGTTTCACTTCGGAGAATGCAGGTTAAACACTGTTGGTACAGGCTGTTTTCACTGTGGACAAAAAGGACATTTTATAAGGGAGTGCCCTCAGCTCATGACAAGACCAGGTCAAGGGTCTACTTTGCCACCTCGACCACAATCTATTACTCAAACACCAACCCCTTCAACAGGGGGTAGTATGGGAAGAGGTTCTGGAAGAGGCCAAGGTGACCGTGGAAAACAAGCTGCTGGCAGAGGAAATGCAAGAATATATGCTCTAACCCGACAGGATGCTCAAACATCCAATGCTGTAGTTACAGGTATATTATCTGTTAATACTTTTGCTGCACGTATTTTGTTTGACCCCGGTTCTACTCACTCATATGTGTCACCCCTATTTGCCAAGAGATTTGCAATTGATTCGATTATTCTTAAAGAACCATTCTTGGTTTCCACACCGATGAGAGAGACTTTGATGGTTAAAACATGTTATCGTTCTTGTAAAATAATCGTTGGAGGCATGGAAACTGAGATAGATCTTATGGTTCTCAATATGTTAGATTTTGATGTGATTCTAGGGATGGACTGGCTATCTTCTTGTCATGCTACTATAAATTGTCGTGACAAAGTTATTTCCTTTAATATACCGGGGAGGAGTAATTTTGTGTTTCAAGGAGATCGAAGTGATGTACCTTGCAACATGATATCTATGTTAAGTGCCCAGCGTATGTTGCGAAAGGGATGTCAGGGATTTCTAGCTTTTATCAAAGATTTAGAAAAGAAAGAACAGAAGTTAGAAGACATTCATGTGGTTAATGAATTCCCAGATGTGTTCCCAGAAGATTTACCTGGATTACCGCCAGAAAGAGATATTGAGTTCAGTATTGATTTGGTCCCAGACACAAGACCAATTTCTATTCCACCTTATCGTATGGCTCCTGTTGAGCTAAAAGAACTTATAGAACAATTGAAAGATTTGTTAAACAAAGGGTTCATTCGCCCAAGTTTTTCACCTTGGGGTGCTCCTGTTCTTTTTGTGAAAAAGAAAGATGGTTCTATGAGATTATGTATAGATTATCGTCAACTGAATAAAGTCACAGTGAAGAATAAGTATCCTTTACCAAGGATAGATGATTTGTTTGATCAGCTTCAAGGAGCAAAATACTTCTCAAAGATTGATCTAAGGTCTGGATATCATCAGTTACGAATTAAGAGTGATGATATACCTAAGACTGCTTTTCGTACACGGTATGGACATTATGAGTTTCTTGTGATGTCTTTTGGGTTGACAAATGCACCAGCAGCATTTATGGATTTAATGAACAGAGTGTTCAAATCATTCCTTGATAAGTTTGTAATTGTATTTATTGATGATATTTTGGTGTATTCAAAGAGTCATGAAGAACATACTGAACATTTGAGAATAGTGCTTCAGACTTTGAGAGAGCATCAGTTGTACGCAAAGCTCTCAAAATGTGAATTCTGGATGAGTCATGTAACATTTTTGGGACATGTTATTTCCCAAGAAGGTATTCATGTAGATCCAAGTAAAATTGAAGCAGTAAAACAATGGCCTCGACCAACAACTGTGTCTGAAGTACGTAGTTTTCTTGGCTTAGCAGGGTATTACCGTCGCTTTGTCAAAGATTTCTCTAAGACGGCTCTTCCATTAAATAAGTTAACCCGAAAGAATGTTAAATACATTTGGGATGATTCATGTGAACAAAGTTTCACCCAATTGAAAGAGTGTTTAACTTCTGCACCAGTCTTAATTCTACCATCAGGACCAGGGGGTTACTCTGTATTCTGTGATGCCTCAAAGATAGGCTTAGGGTGTGTGTTGATGCAACATGGTAAAGTCATAGCTTATGGCTCACGTCAGCTTAAAAAGCATGAATTGAATTACCCCACTCATGATTTGGAAATGGCAGCTGTAGTGTTTGCCCTAAAGATATGGAGACATTACTTGTATGGGGAAACTTGTAAAATTTTTACAGATCACAAAAGCCTTAAGTACATTTTTGAGCAGAGAGATCTCAATCTAAGGCAACGAAGGTGGATGGAACTTCTGAAAGATTATGATTGTACCATCCTTTACCATCCAGGTAAAGCAAATGTAGTGGCTGATGCTCTAAGTCGAAAGTCTATGGGAAGTTTAGCTCACATTGCCACTATAAGGAGGTCTCTAATACATGAACTACAAGAATTGGAAGCTGATGGAGTATTCTTCGAGATCACTGAGTCAGGTACATTTCTGGCTCATTTAACAGTTAGATCATCCCTTGTTGAAAAAGTAAAAGCAACTTTAGAAGGTGACATTGATATGGTCAAAATAAGAGATAAGGCAAGGCAAGGTCTAGCACCAAGTTTCTTGGTAGATGAAGAAGGAGTCTTATGGTTTAATGGTAGACTCTGTGTCCCCAACATTGAATCTTTGAAACATGAAATCTTAATGGAAGCTCATGGTTCACCCTACGTTGTACATCCTGGTGCTGTGAAAATGTATCAGGACTTGAAACAAGTTTATTGGTGGGAGGGCATGAAGCGAGACGTGACTGACTTTGTAGCTCGATGTTTGACTTGTCAGCAAGTTAAAGCTGAACATCGACGACCACCTGGATTGATGCAAAAACTAGATATTCCCGAATGGAAGTGGGAAAGGATCACCATGGATTTTGTAGTAGGTTTACCTCGGTCAACAAAAGGAAATGATTCAATATGGGTCATAGTGGATCGACTTACTAAGTCAGCACATTTTCTTCCTGTTCATACCACTTTCAGTGTAGCAAAACTTGCTCGACTTTATGTTAAAGAAATAGTGAAACTTCATGGTGTACCAATATCCATTATATCAGACCGAGGACCTCAGTTTACTTCTCGGTTCTGGAAAGTCTTTCAAGAGGCTTTGGGTACCAAAGTGAATCTTAGCACAGCATTCCATCCTCAGACTGATGGACAGTCTGAAAGGACAATTCAGACTTTAGAGGATATGCTAAGAGCTTGTGTGATGGATTTCAGTGGAAGTTGGGAAGATCATTTGTCTCTTATTGAATTTGCTTATAACAACAGTTACCAAGCCAGTATTCAGATGGCACCTTTTGAGGCTTTATATGGGAGACGGTGTCGATCTCCTATAGGTTGGTTTGAACTTGGTGAAACCAAAATATTTGGACCTGAGATGATTCAGGAAGATATAAATAAAGTTAAACTGATCAGAGAAAAGTTGTTAACTGCTCAGAGTAGACAGAAGTCTTATGCGGACAACCGACGACGTGACCTTGAATTTGCAATAGGTGATATGGTTTTCTTACGAATCTCACCTATGAAGGGAGTAATGAGATTCGGGAAGAAAGGCAAGCTTAGTCCGAGGTATGTTGGCCCATATGAGGTTGTAGACAGAGTGGGTAATGTGGCATATCGCCTAGACCTACCTTCCAACCTAGAGGGAGTTCATCCAATATTTCATGTGTCCATGCTACGGAAGTATCTTCCTGATCCTTCTCATGTCATTCAACCCCAAGAAGTTCATTTTGATGAAACTCTCACCTACGAAGAGGTACCAGTAGCTATCCTTGATAGAAAAGTCAAGAAATTGCGTACCAAAGAAATTCCTACTGTCAAGGTTCTTTGGAGAAATCATTCTCGCGAGGAAGCTACGTGGGAGGCAGAAGATGAGATGTGGAAAAACTATCCACATTTATTTGAAACTTGAGGTAAGATTTTAATTCGGAGGACCGAATTCTTTTAAGGGGGGTAGAATGTAATACCCGTTAATTTCAGAATATAATTCGCTTAAGAGTATTTTAGAATTCTACAACGTTACTTTAGTTATTTATTTTGGTCATTTTTAATTTTCATATTTAATTGTTCTCTTTGAATATTATTTATGAAAATTGAGTTAAATGACTGGACTAAATATTTGCACTATGTGGGATATATTCTAAGAATGGTGAAATTCATGGAAAAGTGGTTTAAGAATGGTCAATTAGTCCATTTATTGTAAATTGACTGGATGGGTTTGGATGTTGTGTTATGGATACCCATGGGTTATTCAATAACCCATTAGAAATATTTAATATAAAGCTTCAATAGTACCCCCCTCATTTTCTCACGCAACCGAAGCAGGCTGAAAGGGTTTTCTCTCATTTCCTCACCCTCTTCTCAAATCTTTTCCTTGATCTTCAGAATTTCGATTATTTGTTCGGTTCAAAAGCTTTGTAAGGATCAAAGGTAAGCTTTAATCCGATTATTTTCCTTAAATTTCAGTTTATGTAGAAGATCAGAGGAGGTTTTGTTCTTGAAGATTTTGATGATAATTCATGAATCTCAGTTGTTTTAGAAGTTATATTTGAGTTATAATCAGTTAAAGGAGTTGAAATTCTGGTTTTGAAACAAGAAAGGGAAAGGATGAAATTGTTAGAATTTCTGCAAAAACCGAGTTACTGTAGCGACCAGGGATTTCGAAACAAAATCTGGAAAATTTTCTTCGGGTTACTGTAGCAGTACTGTAGTGTCGGCAGTCAACGGTACTGTAGCAGTCAACGTTACTGTAGCGAACCGTACTGTAGTGAACCGTTACTGTAGCGAACCGACACTGTAGCAAACCGTTACTGTAGCAAACCGTACTGTAGCAACCCGTTACTGTAGCAGTCAGAAAATTTTACGTATTTTCGTGATTTTGTTTCCTTTCTTATGATTCTTTGTAATATATTTTACTAGGAAATTTTCCTACACAAATTCTAGTGTGGAACAAGGTAAACTTGGACAAACATCAAGGTGAGTGAATAACCTTGCTCAGCTAATTTGATATTACTAGTCAAAGTACAATATAAGTCCCATTTACAATATTATTTGGATAATAAGCAATTAATTTTTCATATGGGAGTATATGATGATCAGTAGAAATAAGAGTATGAAGAAACTATTTATTTCATGACAATTGTACTATGTGATGAATTCTCACTATTTTATTAATGAGTAAAGATCTACGGGATCTAATACACGAGTGTTAAAGGGTTAAAGTCCCATACTACTCGGTGTATATCTAAGAAATCTTATACACGAGTGTGAAAGGGTTAAAGTCCCATACTACTCAGTGCATATCTATGAAATCTATACACGAGTTGAAAGGGTTAAAGTCCCATACTACTCGGTGTATACCTATGAAATCTTATTCATGAGTTTGAAAGGGTTAGAGTCCCATACTACTCGATGTATAAGACAATTAATTATATGAGTAAATGTGGTATTTGTACTTTTGATATTTTATATAGTACAGTTATTTACTTACTGAGTTTTTAAATAAACTCACACTCCCTATGATTATTTTTTTTCAGATACAGAAAACAGAGAAGAAGAGAATCTGTTTGAAGATTAGAAGCCCCTTGGGATTATTCTCTATTTCTGTCTGGTGGGACACCAGTACTTATTAATGTGGATATTAGAAACGCTCTGTACTTTTTATAGGTCTCCTAGGCTTGCGATGAGATAGAAATATCAGACTATGTATGTCTATATTTGCTTATCAGATGAATATAATTCTGTAGTGTGGAATGAATGATTAAGGTTGAATGTAAAACCTTACAGAATATATGTATATAACGTATGTTTGAGAATTATATCAAATGAGTAGTATCTTTTCACATACTCAATTTTTGGGATGTGACAAAAATAGTACTAATCTACATTTTAAAATTTATACATACAAATTTAAATATAATGTAACAAAAAAAATAAAAATATTCATCTAACCTCAACTATCTTCTAAACTTCTCCTTCTTCTTCCTTCACTGCATCTCCAATGTCTCTCTCTCTTGCAAACTATTGCTCTCTCTCACTCAACCTCAATGTCTCTCTCCATCTCGGTTCCATCAAGAGTGTGTGTATGTATCTTTAATGGTCCCCCTCCTCTTATAGTAGACACACATACACATACCATATTTACTCTCCCCAACCACTCCCTCCCTCCCTCCTCGCCCGTGCCTGTCTTGTCATGTCATCTGTATTTGGTTCAGCTTTTCAGAACTCGGCCTTTGACTAGTTGAGTTCTATTTTTTTTAAAAAAAAAAAGGGATGTGAGGAACTTGGTCAGTAGCTAGCCGAGTTCCTCACATCTTAGTTTTATTTTTTTCGGCGTCAGGAACTCGACTGCTGTGTGGCTAAGTTCCTTTTAAACTTCAAAAAAGAAAAAGAAATGATGATGGGACAGATTTAGTAGTATTAGGGTAAATATTTTTGAAAAAGTAGTATCTTGTTAATTTTTTTTCAAAATAATAGTATATGGCTGGAAAACTCAGAAATTCATAGGCAAACACTATATATGTATTTGTTTTGGTATGGGTGAGTATATATAAGATGATATAATAATGGGATAAATATAAGTATAAGAATTATGGGTATTAATGTAGATACAAATTTGATAAGAATTATAACTCGACTCTAATTATCATATTAATTTTTGGTCCATCTTTTGCATGACTGGAATGTTTTGGAATGAGATCAAGTCAGTGTAGAACCATAAAGAATAACTTTCAATTTGCAGTTTCAATAATTTTAAGATATCCATGAGTAGTTACTTGTTACTCATGAAGAGAATTGGAATTGTGATTTTTACTCACTACACTATGAGGTATGTGAATCATTTTAATCTTTTTCTATTTTGAGAATTTTGTTATGAAAAAAAAAGTTTTGGATATTTTTATAAACAAGAAGTAGTATCAAAGCTAATGTTTTGACTGATATTTTTATCAAAAAAATAAATAATTCTTTATGACTTGAATGTTGTCCTTGTTTACTCAATTACTAGAAAGATATGTGATAATGTATAAGTATATGTCCAGGAAAAATTCTGGTTAGGAAAAACTTGGTATTTAAGTGTTTCTATTATGACCCAGATTTTTTCCCTGAGAATTTACCTGGTGCACTACTTAAAAACTAGTTTCACTGTTCTAGTAATCAAGTGAGGGATATAAAAGTGTTGTTATAAAAATATAAAGATTTTTTGTTATGGTCAATAGTTGAGAAGATTATGGTTTAATAGAAATTTTATGGGTTTAATATTTAATCTTGAGAACATGATAAAATCCCATAAAATTCTATTAACATAACTATTGACAATATAGAACAATTTTCTTTCAAGCATTTAATATTAAATTGCTAGAATTGTGTTTATGAAAATTTTAAATTCTACAATAAAGTGTTTTGTCCATATTATTGTGAGTTTTCTAAAGTTATGTAAAATAAAAATTTTGTGTGAATTTTTAATTCTACATTTCAATTTTTAGCCAATGGTCGAGAGAATTAACATATATATAAAAAATTGTGTTAGTAGAATTTTGTTTTTAATTCTACTATTGTGGGCTATATAAAGTCATATGAAAAATAAATTGCACTTTGTGAAATTTATTTTACTTACATTTTTTCTTGAGCTTTATAAAGCCATATGACAAATTATACTTAGTGAAAAGTATTTTGAGAAAGTTATTATATCTATTTCATGAGATATTTAATGGCATGTGTGCACACAAGAGAAAGTTGTGATTGTGAATTTTTAAGGAAACTCACATATACAAGTTGTGATTGTGATTTTGAGAAAAAATCCATTTTATATAAATTGTGATTACGAATTTTAAGGAAATTCAGGTTATATATAAATTGTGATTTCATATATGTAAAGTTTTAAAAGTATAACAAAAATATTATATTTTGGTGAACATAAGATGTGGAATTCTTGAAATAAACATCAATGTGGGAGTTTAGAATTTTTAACAACTCAAAATGATTTCATCTAAAACTATCGAGAATTGCTAAACAATATTGTGAGTTACACATGTCATTTTGGAACCAAAAATTTTTGTGGATTTGTGACCAAATATTTTGTGGATATTGGTATATAAAATTTTTGGATCAATTTGAAAAATGAGAAAATCATCTCATTGAGATGATGATATACCATATATGAAAATTGGAGTTAGTATATTTCTAATACTAATCCATGAAAACACTTCTATTGTACAAGAGGTACAATAATGGTGAGTTATTGGTCACAAAATTTGAGATTGAGAAATTGTTAAATTGCATGTAATCATTTTCTTGAAAAATATTATTATATGGTAGATGAATATAGATGCACATATATATTTTTTGTGGTCATCTATAATAATTTTAAGTATTATATGAGGTAATTATATGCTAAATTAAAGCACTATAAGTTGGCTATTTTCTTACAAACTAAAAATATTTAAAAGCGTAAGAGTATTCTGCAAGTGTGTTTTTAAGATCATCATTTTCCTTTTTCAAAGAATCACACTTGGTGCAAAAACAGCTTTTGTTGGTAGAGATACTTCCCTTTAAAATCAAATTCTCTTCTTGCAAAGTTTTGTTTTGATTTTCAAAACCAAAATTCTCTTTCTTGGAAATAGAAAATTCATTTTTCAATTTTTCTAATTCATTTTCAAGAGAAGAGTTTTTCTGTTTTGAAGCATTTAATTTCTTTGCAAGTTTTAGAGATTCTTCATGTAAATCATCAAAGGCATCTTGTAATTCATCAAAAGAGTAGTCAAATGAATTTACCCCATCTTCATCTCTGGCCACAAGACAGATGTTGGTTTCTTCATTTGTGTCCTCCTTATCAGAATTGCCATTTCCCCAAATGGAAGATATGTAAGCTTTCTTTGATGATTCAGCTTTTGGTTGAGATTTCTCTTCTTCTCCTTTTTCTTTTTCTTCTATCTCATTGGTGATTTGAGATTTTCCTGTAAGTTCAACACCAAGAGCTTGCAATTGATTAAGCACAAGTTGTATCTCATTAATGGTTTTGCAATTGTTCATTTGAGCAATTTCAAGTTCATTAATGAAACTTCTATACCTTAATTCCTCAGCAATAAGATCTTCCTCATATGCAACTTCAAGAATTTCCCACATTTCTTTTGCAGTTGCACAGGTGGAGATTTTGAAAAATTCATCTCGACTCAATGCACAAGAAATAATCAATTTTGCCTTAGTATTGAGTTGCATTAAACTTCTTTCAGTATCATTCCATTCACTCTTGGGTTTTGGAATGCATTTTCCTTGTTCTTCCTTGACAGGCATATAAAAACCATTTTCTATAACTTCCCAGAGTTTATGGTCTACTGAAATTAAAAACATTTTCATTTCATACTTCCAATATTGAAAATGATTAGCATCAAAAATTGGAGGTTTTGTGAAAGAACAATTTTCAAACATAAACCACTCACTAAATCCAACCATGTTTACTCTTAGACGGTTAAGTCTCAAATCAAGAGCCCAAGCTCTGATACCAATTGAAAGTAATGGTTGGAACCCAAGAGGGGGGTGAATTGGGTTTTATAAATTTTTCACAAAACTTTATTGGAAGTTAAAATGATTTTCTGTAAAAGTACAATGTTTAGGATAATAAATACAACACAGAAAATCAATGTGCTATCAAGATGATAATTATGAGGAGCAAGGAAATAAAAAATAAAGAACAATAAGCACAAATAAAGGAGTAAGGGATAGAGAGAGCAAACTCAGAGATTTATACTGGTTCGGCTAATCTAAGCCTACATTCAGTCCTCAAGAGACCACTTGAGTATTTCCACTATAATTGCAAGTTTAATCCGGGTACTTGTAAATCACTAAAACCACGCAAATTTGATTCGGGTATTTGCGACACTACAACGGAGAATTTATGAATCCGGGCTCCTCCTCAACCCAAAGCAAGTTCTTCCAACACCGGTACTTGCGAACCTCAACTCGGAATAATATATGTGTTGATCAAAATCAACAATACAAAGAAACTCTCTCTAAAGAGTAGATGAATACAAATGAAGCTCTAATAACTCTAATGATAGATAATATGCAAGATTTAGCTCAAGAATGCTTTCCTTTCTCTCAAAGATGATAGAAGAAGTTAATATCACATTGTAGGACTTTGTTCTAGCTCAAAATCGTGTATCTAAGGTCATATATATAAGATTTTAAAAAACTAGTCGTTATATAGCCGTTACAGCACTTATAATGCAGTCCAGATGTCCATTGGTCGACCAGTGGGGGTCACCTGGTCGACCACCCACTGACAGTAGCAAAATATAGTATTTTCAGGACAACTGGTCGACCAGTCTGAAGCTGCCTGGTCAACCACCGGCTGGCAGTAGCGAAATACAGATTTTGAGCTTTCTTTAAAAAATCATAACTCCCTCATTTGAACTCCGTTTTAAACAAATAATATATCATTGGAAAGCTCTTGGAGTCTAGTTTCAAATGAGCTAATTTTTACTCAAAAATTATTTTTCGTTTAAAAGATATAATCAAAACACTGACTATAGGTCAGAACAGAATAATTTTTTAGTACAGTAAAATCAACTTTCAGTTTTTTAAACTATATTTTAAATAGTCATATATTTCTCATTTGGACTCCATTTTGAATAAATAATATACCGTTGGAAAGATCTTTGAGTCTACTATCAAATGAGATTAAGATATTTGAAAAACCGATTTTTCATTTATGAGATATGATATAAGGAGTGACCAAAGGTCAAAAACTAACTTTTGTAAAACTTCATATCTCATTATCTTTTTGTTCAAAATGCTTGAGCCAATGCATGCAAATCTAAATCATTGAGTTACACAAGTATAATAGCCTATATAAAATATACCCAATGTAAACACATAGGCTATCTTGATGCATCCAAGCTTCCAAGACTTTAAATCTTCTAGTTCTTCATTTCTTGGAGCTTTATCCTTGTATGTTGCTTTCCTTGAGTGAGGCATGATGTTACTTTTCCTTGTTCTTCAATCCAATGCTCACTCTTCTTGTTTTGAACCAACTTATAAAATATATCTTACTTGCAAACCAAATGGTTAGTTCAATTTATGATAAATAGCATGATTAATGTATAAGACATTACACATTAAATAACATAGTCATGCTTAAATACTTGTAGCATGTATATGATAATTAACCATTATATATATATATCAATGCTACATTTCAAATACATTTGTCATCATCAAAACTTATGGTATAAAGCCTTAGGGTCAACAATCTCCCCCTTTTTGATGATTACAAATCACCACAGAAAAATATGTATCACAAGATAATGAATGCAATGTTATAAGCACATACACATATTTTTCTATTGTTTCTTCTCCCCCTATTTGACATCAACAAAAAGGTGTAAGGAACACAATATATAGAAGTTAAAGCACATACCTTCTTTAAGCTAGGATGTCAAAAGATGTCAATATAGCATAGGGTGAGGATACATCAAAACTTATTATTGATTTCATTGACATGTAAAAATAATTTTTAGAAAAATTTCGCATGTCAAATGAAATGAGCCAAAAGATAAAATTAGAAGGAGTTTAGGTTTAGGCTCCTCCCCTTTAAACTGTGCACGTTATGAAAAAGAAGAATGAATAATGAATATCCAATTTTTAAAATGTATTCTTTTTCAAGATCATCCATATATTTTCAAGAGAGATAAAGCTTTCCCTGAATTTCATAACCCTTTTCCTTTGAAAAAGATTGTCCAAATCATTATAAAGGAAATTCAGTTTTTGATTGCAGAATTTTGAAGTAAGATTTTTGAAGAAATTTCTGCAATATTTTAATTGAAAATGATTTCTACTTGTTTATGAAAAAGCATTTTTAGTAAATAGCAGAAACATTGAAATCTTTGAAATATGTAACAAAAAAATAAATATCATTTGCTGTCATATGATAAAAATATTTGCAGCACACAGCAGAAGTATGATATATGGATTAACAAAGTATGATATAAACAAGAATATTAATCATAATCCATAAATCAAATAATAAAATTTTTCAAGATTTTTGAAAACAATTTTTGCTTATATGCATAAAAACATTTCAACATATAGCAGAAGAAATTTAAAATGAGGATATTCAAATCCTTTTCTTTTCAAAGTAGATGTTGCTTCAATATGGCAAAGTAATTTTAGCACAATGGAAGAAATTTAGAAGTTTCATGATCTTTTTCTAAAACAATTTGCTTCAAAGAGAATTTAGAAACATTTCATCTAAGAAGCAATATATATGGATTAGTATAATAATATATAATTTAGGATATAGTTCATAATTCATACATCAAATATCAATATTTTTCATCCCCTTTGTCATCAACAACAAAAGAGATCTGTAAAACCTTTTCTTTTTCAAGAAGAATGTTACTTCATATGATAAACCATATTGACACAACAACAAAAAAAAATTGCTTCAATAAAACAATTTTAGCATATCGAAAGCAATATATATATCCATTCAAGATGTAACACATTATAACTAGGATAGATATGATATATATCATAGATCACAGTGGAAGTAATTTTCAATGGATTGAATGAAAGATATAAACATAAGAATCCATAATCCATGAACCATTAAGTGCAAAAAGTGAATGATATATATTTGAAAAAGATCAGTCAAGCATATTCAATATAATATCCATTTTGAGATGGGTAATCATACCTCTCAAAATTCTTTTATCCAATCGACTAATCGTTCTTACCTTTCTTTTGCAAGAGCTTGTTCATCCAAGAATTGTCTTAGCGTAGGGACAATTTATTTTGCAACCCTTAACTATTTGATCTTTAATGAATGTTTCAAGCTTGTATAGTTTGACTGTCCCTTTGAACAAGTCATTCTTATCTTTAGGCTTCTTCATCAACAAAGAAGTATCCTTGCACAAGATGTGATTAGTAGATCCAAAAATCATATAATCATTTGATAGACGATAGGCAAGGAAAGTTACTTCAAAGAATTTTAGTGGCAAAAGAAACATTTTTCTCCTTTGAAAGATGAGCCGCTATAGTCCATATTTAGCTTAAGGTGTTAAAGAGACATTGAAAATAATATATGACCCTTTTTATTCATTGTGTCTCTATCTGCACTTTTTCTGTTTCAACTTTCAAAGAGTTTTCAAAATAGTTTTTAATCAGCTCAAAAACTCTTTCTTGCCATTCATCTAATCATTACATAAAGCTCATAATGCTTTGAGGAATAAAGATCTATTTCAAGCAAGGATAGATATTACCAATGTTTTAAGTGTGCATGCTTGATTAGAATCACTATCTTTATTGTTGAATCTGTCATCCTCAAGATTGATTGGTTGTCATTGCAAACGTAGGCTTGAGAGTATTTTTCCTCACAAAATAATGTGACTCTTAATTTTAGGTACCCAACCAAATTGGGTCCTTGACAGGTTAGTTTATAAATCTCAAGCAATGGAGACAACATATATTATATCAATAAGAATGCTATGCCTCCATGAAATACACTATTTATAGAAAAATCATTCTTCCTTAAAGATTGATACCATAAAAAGCACAAGAAAAGAAAATCTTTTGAAATAAGGATTTCCAAATCTTTTTCTTTTCAAAATGATTTTTGCTTCAACATGATAAGACAATTTTTGAAACAATCTCTTCCCTTGAAAGAATGATTCTATAAAGAGCTTATCAGAAAAGCTTTGTCAATAAGAATTTCCAAGTCCTTTTATTTTGAAAAACAAATTTTGCTCCAAAAAGGATTTGGAAAGAGATGCAGCATAGCAGAAGCAACATATATATCCTTTTAAAGATAATAACAGATGATATTATAACAGGATATATATCACAACAAATGCAAATGATATACTCATATAAGATATACCATTTTAAAATTGAAGTATATAATAACACAACAATTTTCTTGGATTAGCAATAGATATAACCAATATAAGGCATAGTCCATTGAAGAAGATTTCAAGTGAATACCCATTAAGATGCATCTTCAATGATGAGTTCCTTAGGATGACTTTTGGCATACCTCAAATCCTTTGAAAAATCATCATTGTTGCTTGATGGCTCCTTCTCATGAGGTAATTTTTCTTCTTGAGGCTTTTCTTCTTCTTGAGATAGTTTGGCATTCTCTTCAATGCCATTATCTTCTTTTGAAATAAGGGTACACTTTCCCTTTTCAAAAGTTCTAAAAATAATTTTCTGCTTATGTATAGAGACATTTAAGTACATTAGCAGATGTAATTTTGAAATAAGGATTTCCAAATTCTTTTCTTTTCAAAATATGATAAAGCAATTTCAAATCCTTTTCCAACACTTTTCGAAATAATTCTTATTGAAAGAATGTCACCAGATTTAGCACAGTAGAAGAAAATATATATCCATTATCATATATAAAACATTTTATATCCAAGATATATCATATCATCTCAGTAGAGGCATTATGTATTTTGAAAAGTATACATATATTCATTTAAGGCTAGAAAAGCATTTTCTCACATGAATATATATATATATCATCATTACATAGCGGAAGCAAGTTACATACTCATTCAAGGTAAAGCATATTATAACCAGAGTATTTAGTAACATAATTGAGGTAATATGGATTAATAAGATATAATCAGATATAAACTATAATCCATAAACAATGGTTCATAAGTTACAGCTTATGTAAAAGAGATGATATGTATAATTCTCAAATCACGATGAATGGTATAAAGACAGTTTAAGCATTTAACATATCTTTATATGCAATGATGTAATCAAGTATGTAGGATATCAGAGAACAATGTGTCATTGCAATGAAAGTATGTCAGTAAAAAGATTTGCCAAAATGTTCAATTGAGATCAAGGAGTATCATTCAATTAAATAATAAAGAAGTAAAGGATATAGATACTCATCAATTTTGACAAACTTTTGTTGGTTCTTGAACTTCCTTCTTAAGATGTTGATGTCCTTCTCTTCCTCATTGCCCTTCTTTTGATCCTATCTTCTTGCAATTTTAATGATCTTCATTGATTGATTATTTGCAAGATTCTCTCAAAGATAATCTCTTATAAGATCACCCATGAAGCTTTGAAGAGATCATTAAGTACATAGCAGTAGAATTTAAATCTTTCATCTACTATCATCCGCTGGTCGACCAACGTGACCACACTGGTCGACCATCATAGGGATGAGAAAGTGCGAGAAGCTTACTGTCAAGCATTGGTCAACCATTGTGAATGAACTGGTCGACCACTCCTTACCATAATAGTCTTATTTACTCACTGCCTCGAGTTGGTCGACCAATCTGAGGACCTTGGTCGACCACTTGTCTCAGCGTTCAACGTTCTTCTCCCGGCGTTGGACGTTGGTTCAATGTAGGTTTCGTTGGTCGACCACTGATAGGAGCGTTGGTCGACCAACCAACTTCAGAACTATAAATCTTATTGATTTCAGAGAGTAGAGGAAATAAAGTGCCTTAGAGGATAAAATTGAGAATTAACTCCTGCGAAACACTTTTGGTGGAGTACTTTGATGCTTAAATTAGCAATGTCCAAATAAATCTCAAGAATCAAGAGCAACATTGTGTTTAAGATATGCCATATTAATAAAAATGCTATGCTTCCATGAAATGCAATTTTGCAAGAAATTGGATTTCATTGAAAATATTTAAATAAGATTACAACACGGATAAATACTGTAGGCAGAAGTAATCTTATTGTTGTAAAGGCAAGAGAAATGTGCATGTAATGAAAGCAAGTTTTCATGATGCAGTAAAAAAGATAGTTTGAGCAGAATTTGGAAGAAAGATTTTAGCTCAAAACAAAATTTGAATCTATAGGCCGCATGCCTAACAGTTGTTTTCAAATATAGCATGCATAAGTATCAAGGATAGATGTAAGGCATGTTAGAGAACAAACATAAGCATTAAAGAGCAGTAAACATATCAGTTAAATTTCTTACAATGCATTCTAACTTATATGTTTACTTGTTTATTGCCTCCTTTTGACACAAGAGAGTGGAGTTTGAATGATGTAGCCACTGAAAAAAGTCATTTCCGCTCCTTGCTTCGAGGTAAATCTGCAAATTAATCCTTTGTCTTGGGTAACCAAATTTCTTTGGGTTTGCTTGTGTCACGACCCGTTTTCTGGGCACATGACTGGCACAATGATGAATCTCTCATCATTGTAAGCCTTCCGATAAATATATCAAATTTTCTTATCTGAAAATCATAGAGATGATTTGCATGTAATAATAGATCCTCAACATAAAATACATTATTGTACTGAAATACAAGCCAAATACCAAACCCCTGATCTAGATGTCCTAGACGATTACAGAGCAACATAATGTATAACAAAAGAGGGGTCTACCCGACAACGGGAAGGTCCAAACTGATCTACTCCTCTAGCAGATATTCTTCGCTGGCAACCTGATCTGAACAAAAAGGTTGTACAAACAGTGTGAGCTTTTAAACTCAATGAGCGAATCGGCCTCGCGTTAATAAAATTCAAATACATTACCAGTCATGCAAACATATCCAAAGGCTCATACTTAACCAATAGACAGAAGATAAAATTTCATCCAATTCAACAAACGTTACGAGTACTCGTCAATGGCAATATATCCCAGAGAGCGCACACAGGCCGGCTCACCAATTATGTATATTTCCGCCATGACGCACAACATCATCCTCTTACATACAAGAAGATAAAAATTCATCCAATTCAACAAACGTTACTAGTACTCGTCAATGGCAATATATCCCGGAGAGCGCACACAGGCCGGCTCACCAATTATGTATATTTCCGTCATGACGCACAACCTCATCCTCTTAGCTAGGGCGCCTCACGGATTTATTACCAATCCGGGCTATATCCCTACTGAGGGAATCGTTGTCTCCACACTCATTGGTCAAGACACCCTGTCAACCGGGTTTTTCGCCTTGCCGTGAGAGGGGGTACTGTCCCGCTCAATCACAATCAATAGCATTTCATATCATAATCAGAAGCTCAATATAATATTCATCCATATAACAGGTATAGTATATAACTATATTATAGCTTTATAAACCACAATTCAAGAGATTCAATCTTCACATCATCATGAGATACTTGCTTTTTCTTATCCATACTTCTGGATTAATTATCTCATTATATTCGTCATTCTGAATCCAATTTCCCCCTATGAATCTTGGGAGTGTCCTACAACATACTTTTTATCACCAATAATGCTAAAACTCTATTAAAACGGGGTCGTTTCACTCACCTGGATTCCGTACGAATATCGCTTCTCTAAGTCGTTACAGACAAGAGTACACAGATGAATTTCAGTATTCCGCTACAGAGATTTTCATGAAAGATTAGAGAAAACAAGTTAGGATTGTTTTCATACAGATACTGTTCATACGTATGGTACTGTTCATATATATGGTTACTATTCATACATACAGTCACTATTCATATGTACAGTCACTATTCATACGTACGGTTACTATTTATACCAGAAATAGATAATACAATCTGTAAAAGAGTACACCAGGTAAGTTCCCAGGAAAGAGTGGAGGGTCACACTGGACACACTTAAAAACCAGGTCTTTCCTTAGCCAGAACTTTCCTAGACATGTATTCTTCACATTTTACATTCTATTTCGGTAATCAGATAATCAAAATAACATATAAACAGCTAAGGACAGTTTTTCTGATGTGGAAGATCAGCCAAGGCCGCAACCACAGAGCATACTTAAGAAAATAACTTCTAAAATTTGAAAGACATAGAAAGGGCATAGTATCCTTACCTAAGCTGAAAAGGAAAGGCCCAAAATCTCAGAGGCCTAGCATTGAAGTAAGAGAAACTTAAGGAGAGAAGAAGAGAAGTTGAAGGTGTGAGTTTAGAAGTGAAATGGAAGGGCCTATTTATAGCAAAAGTCAAGTGTACTATTTGATACTATGAACTAATAAAATATTCAATTTACTATTTATGAAAATGACATTTCTAATAATGCAGTTACTGTGCACCTCACGCGTACGATGGAAAATTTTTCTGTTATTACTATTAGAAACTTAAAAGGAAAACTATCCTTTCACCTTAAACCTTTAAGTTTCTTTTCAATTCAGTCCTTTCACTTTAGTCCCTGAGGGTATTTTTACACATAAAACGTCATTTTCTCCCACGAACTTCTTTCTAGTTTTCTCTTATGACCAAACCACATCTAGTACTTGACATTTCGATTGTATAAATAAACAGTACCATATACGTAAATAGTATTATACGGGTAAACAGTACCGTATACCGAATTAGTAACAGTAGTTTGTAAACAAATATTTATATTTTATTTTTCATGGGTATTACAGCTTGGGTCATGAGTTCCTTTTTGAACCTATTTCATTTTTACTCCATAAACAAGATTTTCCTTATAAAAACAGGAGTAAGATTTGTGTCCTTTCAGTCCACAATAGAAACAAGTGCAAGTTGGACTATTGGACATCTTTGCAGAAACAAAAAAGTTTTTAGAATGCTTTTGGTTTGATTTACTTTTAGAAACAAGACCAACTTTGTTAAACCTTCTTCTTTGTTTCAAAACTGAAGTATTTAAAATTTCTCTACCTTGAGAGAATTTTGCAAGTGTGTTTTTAAGATCATCATTTTCCTTTTTCAAAGAATCACACTTGGTGCAAAAACAGCTTTTGTTGGTAGAGATACTTCCCTTTAAAATCAAATTCTCTTCTTGCAAAGTTTTGTTTTGATTTTCAAAACCAAAATTCTCTTCCTTGGAAATAGAAAATTCATTTTTCAATTTTTCTAATTCATTTTCAAGAGAAGAGTTTTTCTGTTTTGAAGCATTTAATTTCTTTGCAAGTTTTAGAGATTCTTCATGTAAATCATCAAAGGCATCTTGTAATTCATCAAAAGAGTAGTCAAATGAATTTACCCCATCTTCATCTCTGGCCACAAGACAGATGTTGGTTTCTTCATTTGTGTCCTCCTTATCAGAATTGCCATTTCCCCAAATGGAAGATATGTAAGCTTTCTTTGATGATTCAGCTTTTGGTTGAGATTTCTCTTCTTCTCCTTTTTCTTTTTCTTCTATCTCATTGGTGATTTGAGATTTTCCTGTAAGTTCAACACCAAGAGCTTGCAATTGATTAAGCACAAGTTGTATCTCATTAATGGTTTTGCAATTGTTCATTTGAGCAATTTCAAGTTCATTAATGAAACTTCTATACCTTAATTCCTCAGCAATAAGATCTTCCTCATATGCAACTTCAAGAATTTCCCACATTTCTTTTGCAGTTGCACAGTTGGAGATTTTGAAAAATTCATCTCGACTCAATGCACAAGAAATAATCAATTTTGCCTTAGCATTGAGTTGCATTAAACTTCTTTCAGTATCATTCCATTCACTCTTGGGTTTTGGAATGCATTTTCCTTGTTCTTCCTTGACAGGCATATAAAAACCATTTTCTATAACTTCCCAGAGTTTATGGTCTACTGAAATTAAAAACATTTTCATTTCATACTTCCAATATTGAAAATGATTAGCATCAAAAATTGGAGGTTCTGTGAAAGAACAATTTTCAAACATAAACCACTCACTAAATCCAACCATGTTTACTCTTAGACGGTTAAGTCTCAAATCAAGAGCCCAAGCTCTGATACCAATTGAAAGTAATGGTTGGAACCCAAGAGGGGGGTGAATTGAGTTTTATAAATTTTTCACAAAACTTTATTGGAAGTTAAAATGATTTTCTGTAAAAGTACAATGTTTAGGATAATAAATACAACACAGAAAATCAATGTGCTATCAAGATGAATAATTATGAGGAGCAAGGAAATAAAAAATAAAGAACAATAAGCACAAATAAAGGAGTAAGGGATAGAGAGAGAAAACTCAGAGATTTATACTGGTTCGGCTAATCTAAGCCTACATCCAGTCCTTAAGAGACCACTTGAGTATTTTCACTATAATTGCAAGTTTAATCCGGGTACTTACAAACCACTACAACCACGCAAATTTGATTCGGGTATTTGCGACACTACAACGGAGAATTTATGAATCCGGGCTCCTCCTCAACCCAAAGCAAGTTCTTCCAACACCGGTACTTGCGAACCTCAACTCGAAATAATATATGTGTTGATCAAAATCAACAATACAAAGAAACTCTCTCTAAAGAGTAGATGAATACAAATGAAGCTCTAATAACTCTAATGATAGAGAATATGCAAGATTTGGCTCAAGAATGCTTTCCTTTCTCTCAAAGATGATAGAAGAAGTTAATATCACATTGTAGGACTTTGTTCTAGCTCAAAATCGTGTATCTAAGGTCATATATATAAGATTTTAAAAAACTAGCCGTTATATAGCATTTACAGCACTTATAATGCAGTCCAGATGTCCATTGGTCGACCAGTGGGGGTCACCTGGTCGACCACCCATTGACAGTAGCAAAATAACTGGTCGACCAGTCTGAAGCTGCCTGGTCGACCACCGGCTGGCAGTAGCGAAATACAGATTTTGAGCTTTCTTTAAAAAATCATAACTCCCTCATTTGAACTCCGTTTTAAACAAATAATATATCATTGGAAAGCTCTTGGAGTCTAGTTTCCAATGAGCTGAGTTTTACTCAAAAATTATTTTTCATTTAAAAGATATAATCAAAACACTGACTATAGGTCAGAACAGAATAATTTTTTAGTACAGTAAAATCAACTTTCAGTTTTTCAAACTATATTTTAAATAGTCATATATTTCTCATTTGGACTCCGTTTTGAATAAATAATATACCGTTGGAAAGATATTTGAGTCTACTATCAAATGAGATTAAGATATTTGAAAAACTGATTTTTCATTTATGAGATATGATATAAGAAGTGACCAAAGGTCAAAAACTAACTTTTGTAAAATTTCATATCTTATTATCTTTTTGTTCAAAATGCTTGAGCCAATGCATGCAAATCTAAATCATTGAGTTGCACAAGTATAATAGCCTATATAAAATATACCTAATGTAAACACATGGGCTATCTTGATGCATCCCAACTTCCAAGACTTTAAATCTTCTAGTTCTTCATTTATTGGAGCTTTATCCTTGTATGTTGCTTTCCTTGAGTGAGCCATGATGTTACTTTTCCTTGTTCTTCAATCCAATGCTCACTCTTCTTGTTTTGAACCAACCTATAAAATATATCTTACTTGCAAACCAAATGGTTAGTTCAATTCATGATAAATAGCATGATTAATGTATAAGACATTACACATTAAATAACATAGTCATGCTTAAATACTTGTAGCATGTATATGATAATTAACCTTTATATATATCAATGCTACATTTCAAATACATTTGTCATCATCAAAACTTATGGCATAAAGCCTTAGGGTCAACAATAACAAGTCACTTGTTAGTTTTGCTAGCACTATTATTTCAGTCCTTTCCTATAATGTTAAGTGTGAAAGTGTTAGAATACATTAATTGAGATATTAAGCAAAAGGTTCTTAATGATTTTCATAGCCCTTCCTTAAGGGTAGTGTATTCATTTTAGATACACTTGATGAAATCACCTATATGAGTGTGAAATAGGGCCACTCCTATGAGATCATGATGAAATCTTTAGAACACTCATGAACTCCAAGCACGCGTATGGCTGAAAGAAGGCGCACAACGACGTTAACAATAAGAACTATGGGGATTATGATGTGATTGGTAAGATCTCTAACCTACAATAAGAGTTTACTAGTTTATAGAAGTTATATGCTTCACCACTAACTTTGTAGGTTAAGTCTTATCCGTCTAAATTTGGTTAATAATCCGAAAGACACTAAACTCTAAGCATCTATACCCATAAGTGACCCAGAATTCTATTTTATTTAAAATTTCTTATGAAATATGTAGGGAACTATTGTGAAAATAGTGTTATGCAAGCTTTGGTATTTCAAAAGAGTAAGCTAGTCTCATATTACTAGAACAACGAAGTGATGATACTTTATATACTAACATGTGTTAGTGGGTTCATAAAGAGGTAAGAGAAGATGTGGGTTCGTGTGCTCACAATCTCGGGCCAGTGCAACGTAAATTAACGATTTACCCTATATGCGTGTGATAAAGTCGACCGAGTCTAGTTTTACTTTTTCTGGAAATGACAATGATTTTATTTTAATTATTTTTGTGTTTACATGAACATATGCAAATATAGCAGTTGCAAATATGACTGTGTCAACATCAGAAAATCAAGGGGCTGACAGTTTTAGTTTGACTGCTTAAATTTTTTTTAAACATTCTGTAACAACCTTTTTAATTTTTTTGTAGCCACCATTTAATCCCTGTCTACTTCTATTACAGTTTTACTCCTATAAAAGGCAGGTCTCCCCTCTTATATTTGACACACAATAATTTGATCTCTCCTCTTCTCTTCCACGTCTTTTTCTCTGTTCTTCTCTGGGTTACTGAGTTCCATTTCTGCTGTTATGGTTCTTCAATAAATCTCAAAGGAGTTTGTTTTATCTTGGGAGGAAGTTCTGTAGACATAGAATAATTTCCTTAAGGATAGTGTCTTTTGAGACACGATTATTGATCTCAAACAGGTAAGGCTATTTTATCTAAAATTATATTAAATTAATGATTCACAATTTATATAAATAGATAGATAGATATTTGTGTTTCTCTTTCCATTTTTTTAGGTCAACTTTATATATATATATATATATCTTTAGGCTCGTAGGCCAATATCATTTCCCGACTCATAGGCGTATATTGTCTCCTGACTTGTAGGCCAATATTATCTCCCCGATCGATATTATCTCCATACCCAAGAGAAAGTTAATCTCTATTGTGTTTCTTTTCCCATTTTTTAGGTCAACTTTATATATATATATATATATATATATATATATATATATATATATATATATATATATATATCTTTAGGCCTGTAGGCCAATATCATTTCCCGATTCATAGGCCTATATTGTCTCCTAACTTATAGGCCGATATTATCTCCCGATCGATATTATCTCCATACCCAAGAGAAAGTTAATCTCTATGCCTGATGCCAAATAAATCTCCATGCCTGAAGGCAATCAATTTCCTTACACATAGACAAATTAATTTCTATTTATCTCCCGGCTCGTAGGCCGATATTATCTCCACACTTAATAACATATTAATCTCAAATGGTGAGGTTACCTCACCCCATACTCATTACCCTCAATATACACACTTACACATAAATGACTAAAATACTTGAAAGTCCTATGTGTGTATCTCCTTACCCAACTTCACTGCACCCTTATAGGCCAATGTACAAGAGCATTCTTGCCAAAGGATCTACACCCCCCTGTTTGAAGGTGGAGTATCTCTCATCATTGCATAAGACGGTGTAAATAGTTCAAAGAGTGGATAACTCTCCTAAACTAGTTGTGTGCTTAAAAGCCAACACTCAGTCATTCAATAGGCACATGAAGTGCACCATTCCAACTCCAAATAGAGAACCCTAATGTTCATAATCACTACAAGAGGTTATTTACACTCCATCATTACATAATCATATAATTTATATATTACCTATAAAAGAACAATACCTATTATCAAACATGCACCATACGTCAAATTCTCCAAACTCGAGGGCTAGGTGATTTACTTCTCCTTGGCACGAGACCATGTCATATTTCCAAGGTTTAAAACCTTATAATCGTTGTGGCATAAGAATCTCCTTGGCTCAAGGCTAATCAATTCTCCATTTTTTTCATAATTGCCATGCAATATATGAATATCTATATACGTATGTTTTGTGCGATACAAACACAATTACATAAGCACCACAAGATAAGTAAAACAATCACGCTTTTAATCAAAAGTCAATGAACAACACCTTATAACAAGACTCATTTTCTCCTTGCGACCATAATATCTCTTTCCCCATGGTATTCCGATCACAATATCAAGCATTTATAATTATACACATTATCCACCAGAATGCTTATTATATAAACAAGAAAATAATGTACAAGAATTTAACTCCTAGTCCTAGCTAGATGAGGTCATCAACTCACCTCATCTCCAAGTTATGCTTTACTGTATGTGCAGTGACTCAGAAGGAATTGGAGTTCAGAGGTTTTAGAACTGATCTCCTATGTTACGACCCAAATTCTAGGCATGTGACCGGCACGCTGACACAAATCCCGTGGCACTGTAAGCCTAATTGACATCTCAATTTCTACCCGTTTTTACATAAATAGAGACAAATCAGAGTTTGAAAAAAAATATATATATATACATAAATATATATATATATATACACACATATATATATATATATAATAAAATATAGATTAATATTTAGGAAATAGCACTTAAATATGAATAAATATTAATTAAGGTTAATATTAATTAAATTAAATTAAATTTATGAATGAATACTACTTAAAATAAATATATAAAAAAATCAATTCTTACAATTTTAATGTTTAAAAATAAATTATGATATTTCATTTATTCTCAAAGTCACATCAACTTAAATAAACACCGTAGTTTTAAATCTCGATTTCTACCACAATCTGTATCATAAATTATCAAAATAAATCTTTGAATTTGAATCAAATTAAATACAATAAATAAAGTAGTCTAATTACCTGAGAATCCCCTAGATGTCCTAGTTGACCACAGAGCTTCCTAAACTTAACAAAAATAAAATACTAACAATATGGGACCCACCCAATAATGGGATAGTCCAACGGCAACTACTCCTCTAGTAGGAGATTCTCCTCCACTATCTGATCTGAAAAGAAAAAATCAACGAGTGTGAGATAATAATATCAGTGAGCAAACCAATCCCCGCCCTAATAAAATTCGCTATGCAAAAGTAATAAAATAAAAGTATAGGCAAAAATTACAAACCACAAGAAAAGATAAATATCAGAAAATTTGTAATTCAATCAAATAATTCAAACTAACGGAAACTAGTACTCGTCAATGGCAAAAACACCTGGAACACCCGTAGGCCCGCTCAACCAATCTCATCAAAACCTGCCATGACGCACAACCTCATCAGCAACGGTCAGGGAGCCTCACAGTTAAATCCGGGATCATCTCTCTACCGAAGGAATTGTTGTCTCTACTCTCAGAGGTCAAGTTATCCTATCACCTGGATTTTCCGCTTAATATGAGAGAGGGTACCATTCCTCCCAAACACAAACAATATTCATCCAATACAATAAAATACAACATTATAAATCATCAAGTATAAATGTCTAGATAATCTCAACCATCTCATAAATCACTTATTCATCCTTTTCCCTAACCAAAAAATAATAATTATCATCAATCATATTTCTACAAGATAATTTTAATTATTTCAATCTTAATATTCACGCCTATCACATATCCGTCCTTTTTCCCCTAATGTATTTCGTTAGTAATTTCATCAATAATTTAACCACAAAAAACTCTCAAACCCGAATCATTTAATCGGATTCTCTCTTTTTCACCATGGTCATTACCTATCTTTATATCCTATTACCTTTCACCATAGTTCACTCACTTGGATTCTAATGAATCCTATCGATCAAATCGATCAAGACCTCCTTGATGTGAAAAAGAATTTGTGTACTATAAATATTGTAATTTTCGAAAAGAAAAGGAGAAGAGAAAAATTTAAATTAGAACTCATGTTGGTTGTTAGTTAATTTTTTAGAACTACATATATATATATATATATATATATATATATATATATATATATATATATATATATATATAAATTTACAGTTTTGAAACTTAACTTGAATGGAGAAGTGGCGTTGGAGTGATGTGAATGAAAAGGTGGTCACATGGTAATGCGTATGAGTAGGAAGATGTGAAGTATTTAGTGCGTAAGTATGAGAGGTGTATGAATGGTGAGGTGGAGGTGAGAGATGGAAACTTTAATGAATGTGGTGGCTATGAAACTTTGTGAGAATTTTGGGATTTAGGGTTTTAGGTTTAGTTTAAGATGGGTTAATTGATTTAATTTGGGTGTTTTGTTTATCTTTTGAGTTAACGAAATCTAATTGAATTTGAACCCGTACAAACAATTTTAATACCGATGTACTTGGTTGTTGGGAATGCTCTAGATAAATATTTAGTTTTTTTTATCACAAAGCATTATCATCAACTATAATTATTTGCATCCCATTATTTTATTTCTTCTTAAGAATTTCGAAATTACTGTAACTGTTAGTTTAGAGAGTTATCTCAAATTATAATATATTAATTTATTAATATAGTTACTCCTTTGTTTCAATTTTCGAAAAGTTGTTCACTTATCCAACCATAAACTTGGGAAAATAATATCTAAGGTTAAATCTAGATTGGGTGATATGTTTTCAGATTATTCATTTATAATTTATTAGTATCACTTCTAATTATCCCACAACATGTTTAAGATTTATTCAGTTAAATTCAAAACTACTAGATATTTTAAACTCTAATCAAATCTAAACAAGATAATAATAATAATAATAATAATAATAATAATAATAATAATAATAATAATAATAATAATTTAGTTCAGCTTTAATTATTTATTTGTTTCCTAATAATTGCACAACGCCATCTAACAATTTTTTTAATTCTATTTCTCTTTATTCATTTCATATAATTAATAATTTAATTATACTATATATAAATAAAATTTATATCTCAAGATTTAAGTGCCCTTTTTCATTTCGTATTTCACATCATGGTTTCCTAGAATTTCCTCTATCTATTACTATACTTTGCACACATTTTTCCTACACTCCGCAAATCACAAAGTCTTTCACTTTAGTCCCTAAAATTTTTACTTTAGTCCTTATATGATCTAGCATCTCACATTGCTAGTCTATAGCATAAAATCTTATACTAAAGTATTACCACATCACAAACACATTGCACACAATTTGCAAATCAATGTAAGTGAAATAAAATTTAACAATTCAACATAGAAAATTAAATCGTGGATATTACATCCTATAACAAGGCGCATGAAAAAGGAGAATTCAATTAGAACATCAAATGCTTGTCAGGGAGCAACCGGTCGACCACCCTCTACCTGATAGTTAACTGGCTCAACTTAACCAAGTTTGACAGTGAGCAGCCAGTCGACCGATTTATCCCTTACTAGTTGACCGATCCAAACCTAAATAAACTTAGACAACTCAAACAGAGAGCAACTAGTAAACTAGAAGTCACCTACTAGTCAACCGGTGCATCTCTGCCAAACTTGGGCAACGAACAAGAGGTAGCCAGCTAACTGGTCTCCCCACAATGGTAGATTGGTTGCCAACAGACTCCGAAAAATAGATTTCCAAACTCCACAAACCCATTTCAAAATCATTTTAACTCAACCCCAAATCAAATGGGTTATTATCAATAAGATTAGGCATTCCAAAACTTCCCAACACATCCCAACCAAGCATCAAATAAGGTTAAAACAAAAATTGCCATAATCAACTTCAAACTTAAACTTTTTTCTTGTTTAACGAATTCTCAATTTGATTTCTTCCTTTTCAAACTCATTCCTCTCTTAAACTTTAGTTCCCCAACTTGAAGAAATGAAAAGAATGTGGTTTAGGAGCATTAAATGCTACCAATATAAGGATTTCCTTTAGAATTGCTCTAGGGTTTGAGAAAAATGGAAATAAGGAAAAAGGGGAGGGAAGGGGGGAAACTTGCCCTTATCTCAACTCAAACTCTTCTCTAGTGGTGGAGGAGGCTGTCGGAGTTCAGTACGTCTCCGAAAACCACCATGGCCGTGGGTGTTGGTGGGGTTCCGTGGGAGAGAGGAAGGAAGAAGATGGAATGGGAGAGGGGGCATGCTTCTTTTCTGACCAAGGAGGACATGTATGTGTATATATCTCTTAGCTAATTGCTTGTAAATTTACAAGTTTGCCATTCCCTCATTAAAGTTGGAGTTCGGGGTAACATAAGGTATCCGATTAAATTATTTATTTCACACATCCTAACTTGGTGCATTAAGTCACTTCGCTCGGTACTCCCGTTATCACTTTAAACTCCATTTTTCATAATTAATACATAAATAAGCCTTCTTTTTCACTTTAGTTCCTGTCATCACCCATAGGCACATTGGGCTTCCTCAGATGGGAAGGCCCTTCCTTCCAACATACCCTACACTGAACCATGTCTCCACCACATTCCAAAACCACACCTTGCCAACTTTTCTTCCAAGCACCCATCTCCTCCAATATTACAATTAGGTCCCTCATCAAGGATTTCTCAAACTATAACCGACTTATGTGCTGTCACCTACCTCCATGCATGTCACAACGCACATTCCAAGTTTTTAGCGACCTTCTAAGCTCATATTCGCCCACACCTGAAAATTTTCAGGTACATCCAAAGAAAACTCTTCACACGAGCCCATACCGGCTCGGATATTGCAACTATTTTATCTAAAATTATATTAAATTATAATGATTCACAATTTAGAGAGAGAGAGAGAGAGAGAGAGAGAGAGAGAGAGAAGAAATTAAAATTTTAAACTACATTTGTGTTTCTTTTCTCATGAAAATG
The DNA here is from genome assembly GCA_037074585.1 of Biancaea sappan. Lineage (NCBI taxonomy): Eukaryota > Viridiplantae > Streptophyta > Magnoliopsida > Fabales > Fabaceae > Biancaea > Biancaea sappan. The sequence continues at coordinate 38,493,042 of CM073492.1, forward strand.
TAATTCGAATTGTATATTTTTTTGGGTCAACTTGTTACACTGTCGTAATTGTCCATTTTGACTCAAATAGCGATAATTAAATAAAGGTATAATAAGCAGACCACATGTAGTCAACATTTCATTTCATCGTGATCATTTTGATCCAAAATGAATAGTTACAATTTTATACAAAACTCTGTAATTTTGATGTTATTTGCAAGGAATTTGGATTAAAAAATTATCATATTTTTTGTTGATATTTTCATTGTTCACTTTCCTATTCCAAAATTTTTTTAAAAAAGTCATGTTTATAATAATAATAATAATAATAATAATAATAATAATAATAATAATAATAATAATAAAAGTTAGATGGAAATTGTTGTGCACATAATTAAAAGAGTACGAAAATGAATAGGAACATGGGAGTGCTTGCTGTCACCGCTAACGGCTATTTCAGAAGGCGACCTGACAACGGTCACACCTGCACTGCTTCAGGTTAGTTGGTCTCACTCATATTCTTCTAAACATTATTTTTATTCTACTATAATTATCTATTCTCTAATTTTTTTTCAAATATTTATACATCAATTTTAAGAAGAGAGTAAATTACTTATTTAATTATTAAAGCATTACTACTTAGTTTGTAAGAGATTAAACATATCATTTTAGTCTATAAAAAATATGTTTGTCGCAAATTAAAATAAATATAATATTTTAAAAATTAAATTGAAATATTGATCTTAGTTGAATCTTTTATGATTAGATCAAATCAGAATTTACATAAAATATTTTTTTAATATATATATATATATATCAATTTCAAGATAATTTAATAATTGAAAAACTATATATTTCAAATTTTGAATTTTTTTTATAGATTTTTAAATTTTGCTGTTAATTTTGGATTAAAAAAGAAAATTTTATTTTAAGCAACGGTATTATAACATTGAAAGTAGTGGGTAGAGAGTGTCGCGCGTAAGGACACACCTCAAACTTCAAAGTTCACACCTCACCTAACACCTACCATTCTAACAGTAACCTATCTTTTTCTATTTATTTAATTATTTATTTATTTCCCTTTAATCCTCAAAGCTTGCCTTAAAGTCCAAAACGCTCTTCCTCTTGGATTCCAGCTTTCTTGCCACTATGACTCAACTACCCTTTCCCCGTACACAAATTTACAACTCTGCCACAAGGAGCCACGCCACACTATTTGAATATTTATTAGTTTGGTTTTGATTTTAAGCTTTAATTAATTTAGTAAAATTATAAAGTTATTGGGTTTTAGTTTTTTTGATGGTTAGGTTTTGTTTTAGTCGGTGATCTAGTTCTATTTTGAATAATTTTGTTTATAATAATTTATAATTTTTAATTTTAATGAAATTTATATAAATATAAAAAAAATTAAATTAATTATAAATTATATATAAATAATTTTGTTGATATAAAAATATATTTATATAATATAATTTTATATATATAAAGTTAGTTCGATTCAGTTCAGTTTTAACCAAACTCAACCGAACTGAACAAATTAAAATTTATATTTTAAAAATTAATTTAGACTTCTTTCTTTCAATTTTGATCGCTTTTTTGGTCAATTTAACTCAATTTAGTCAGTTTGATTTGATTTTGAACACCCATACTATGCTCCTTCCCTTTTAGTCTAACCCATTTACCATTTGTTTTTACCTTTATTTGGAAAAATATATTAACAAAAAAAAATATAATTCATGACATTTATTTGTCAATATTTCAAATTTAGACATGAAATGAGAAAAAGTGTGTGTGTGAATATGTCAAATAAGAACAGGAAAAGCGTATCTTATTAATCAATGTGGGTTTGTTCAAGTAATTATATATTTGTTCTTCTTAAGTAAAGATGTAACTTCAAGTTTTGTGAATAAAAAAAAAATCATACTTGGTAAGTTAAATACTTGGTAAATCTAATTAAAATATAGAGAAACCTATTATTATTTAGAATATAAATCAATATAAAAATTAATATAATTACATAACTAGTATTTAATACGCCTTCTCACTTAAAAAAAGGTTCAGATGTTTATATTTATTTAAATTTTTTATCCAGTTTTATACATTTGAAATTTTCGGAAAATGTAAAAAGTGAATTTAAATCAAATTAAAAGATTTTGTTATTTTTCGTTATTGGTAGTTGCTTAAGTATTTTTTTAATGAAAAATAATTTCTAATTTTATACTATAACTTACACTTTTTAATCAAAATAATTCATTGGGGAAGTATTTATACACTTTGGTACATTAAAACCTAATTTTAATATAAATAGATATCATTTTGAAGGATTAAAGATACTTAGACATACCTATATCATCAATTAACAATTACGAAATATATTTTTTTTTTTTGCTTAACGAATGGACTCCTTCGATTAGAGAAAATTGTTGGAGGACAAGACTGTAAAAATTGAAATAATTAACTTGAAAAAGATCAAAAAGCACTAATTTACTCCACTTTTTATTTTAAAAAAAATAAGAGTAACACGCAAAAATATAAAATTCGGTGCACAAGGAGCATACTTAGTTCTAGCCTGTTTCCCTTTCCACTATTTTTTTTTATTTTTTTAATTAATTACTCTTTCAGGTTTATTATTGACTCAATGGTCAACACTAAATAATAAAGAGGTCGTAAACGGAGCTCTCAAAAATAAAATAAAATAAGATGCATACAATACAAAACACCTTGCAGAAAAAATACTCAAAAAGTATTGGGCAATATAAAATGAGGAAGGCACATCATGATTCATGAGTATTAATTTTAATTTTTTAATGATCGTCTACCTAACTCATTTCTTTAATATTATCGGATATGATATGTACAAATTTAAGCTTATATTGATTCCTCTCTTGGTTGTCTTTATCAACAAACAGTATTATAGGCTTAACTAATTTTACACTATTCATTATTTAGACAATATAATTAATGAAAAGTGGAGTTGTACACCCAACTAATGAATTGAGGATCACTTTCATACATAATACGTATTCATATAATAATTTCTTTTGGATATTTGATATACTTTTGTCAATATGACATGGCATTTTATAGATATTTATATAACGGATTGAAGATGAAAAATTGAAATATGGTTTTGAATGACCGAAACTTGTCGCCACTCATGGAACAAATATTTCAAGATTAAGATAGTGTTTTTTATTAAAAAATTTATGCAAAGTATAATACGTATTATAGAATTTAGAATGCACAATAAAATAGAAGGCAAATCTTTTACGTTTTTAACGTTTGTCTTGCGTTTCAATTTTGGTCTTTTTTTTTTGTCAATTTCATTTTATAAGTTTATTTTTTGTTTTCATTTTATCCTTAAAATTAAATGTCGTTAACAAAGTTAACAAAAAATGTTAATATAGACTCCTTTAAGTCACACATAGACTTTTTTATATAACATATCAAACGTTTAAATATTAATTAAAAATAAAATAGAGAAATAAAAAAGTATCATTTATGACAAAATTAAATTTTAATCAAATATTTATAATACAATTAAAATTAATTAGTAAGACACGTTGGTAATGGACGTGTCAAATAAAGAAATTCACGTTAATATTTTATATCAACTATGTTAATAACATTAAATTTAAGGATAAAATCAAAACAAAAAAAAAACATATGAGATAAAATCAATACAAAAAAAATGTTAAGGACAAAAATAAAACTAAAAAAAATAATTTTGCCTTAACTAAAATTTTTTATACGTTTACTCATATTTGTGTGAAAAAAAAAAGTAGCCTATTGAATATTTACAAACGTATACAACTAATTTTTAAGTGTTGTTTTGGTATTGAGATGACTATAAAAGCAAGGTAAGCAAAATTTATACCATAAGTAGCCAGATTGATGACTTCACTAATGAAAATCTTAATGTAAAATTTGGGCGTATGAACTTTTAAAAAGTAAGTAAAACTAAATGTGAGACAATATATTATTTTTGGAATTACTAATATTTAAAAATTTGTTTAAACTAATTATCAAGGAAACGAAATTAAAAAATAAAGATTTTTATGGCAATGTGGTAGGGGATGAACAGAGAAATCCGGACTTTCTTGACATTAAAATTTTGGAGTTTAATTGTAAAATTATGATTGTTTATTTTAAATTGGACAACTATGATTGAAGAAATATTTTTTTAAGAAAATTTTCATATTCTTTAAATTGTGATTGTTCGGTTTAAAATGGACAAACACAATTTTGCAATTGAACTCTATAATTTTAATGCAAATTATAAATAATTAGCAATTTGAATAGAGTGAAATATATTTCTTAATATTCATTCATATACCATTAAAATTAATAAGAAGCAGACACACTATTTAAGGATTTAGCGAGAGGTCATCAATCAGGATCTACAATCATAACTTTTCAAATTTTGGTTTATATATGTTCTTTGAGTTGTTTTATGCTTTTTAAAAAGAAATAAAAAAAGAAAAAGCTCATATCTTTGTAACAAATATAACAAACCAAATAAGTAACAACGAAATAGTTTTTGCATTTGACAAATAATGAATGAGAAAAAAAAATTCTAAACAATAATCAATGAATATAGTATTTAATTATTTATGGCTGTTAGATTTAAAATGGACAATCACAATTTTGCGATTGAACTTTATAATTTTAACGCCAATTATAAACAATTGGCAATTTGAGTAGAGTGAACTATATTTTTTAATATTCACTTAAGAACCATTAGAATTAGAAGGAAGCACATACTATTTAAGAAATTCTGTGGGAGGTTATCAATCAGGATCTACAATCACTACTTTTCCAATTTTGGTTTATATATGTTCTCTGAGTTGTTTTATGTTTTTTTAAAAAGAAATGAAAAAAGAAAAATCTTATATATTTGTAACAAATATAAGAAACCAAATAAGTAACAACTAAATAGTTTTTGCATTTAACAAATAATGAATGAGGACAAAATTTCTAAACATTAATCAATGAATATAATATTTATGACTGTTCGATTTAAAATAGACAATCACAATTTTACGATTAAATTCTATAATTTTAACGCCAATTATAAATAATTAGCAATTTGAATAGAATGAACTATATTTCTTAATATTTACTCATGGATCGTTAGAATTAGCAGGAAGCAGACACACTATTTAAGGATTATGCGAGAGATCATCAATCCGCACGTACAATCATAACTCTTTAAATTTTGGTTTATATATGTTCTCTGGGTTTTTATCTGTTTTTTAAAATAAGAAAAAGAAAAAAAAAGCTCATAACTTTGTAACAAATGTAACAGACCAAATAAATAACAACTAAATAGTTTTTGCATTTGACAAATAATGAAGACAAAATTCTAAACAATAATCAACGAATATAGTATTTATAATTACAAATAAAGCATTTATTTGTAACTCCCAAAACTTTTTTTGGCACAATTTTTTCTCAGACACAACTGTTTTCAATAACATGTTAGTGAAATTTAAGGGTGTGTTTGGTTTGTGAAAATATTTTTTATTTTCATTTTCAATTTTCATTTTATGAAATGTATTTCTTAAAACATTGAAAACATCTTTTTGGTGTTTTCAGATTTAGACTTATTTTAAGAAATGTTTTCAAGAAAATGTTTTCAGTTAACTCAACCAAACGCATTTTCAAGTTCATTTTCTGTTTTCAGTGAAAATAAAAATAGAAAATGTCCAAATCAAACATGCACTAAGTTTTTCTTATATATAAGACTGATTTAATTATTAATATGAAAACAAATATATCTTAATTAATGTTAAGATTTAATATAAAATTGTGATTATATTTTTAGTATAAAAATAAATACAGTAAAGCGATTTTTTTGAATTAATATGATAAGGTAATTTCATTCTTAGAAGAAACATTTATTGTATACAATGTTAAATTTATTGATAGAAAGCAAATTGACTAAATTATTAATTTTGTTACTAAAAGATTACATTTGTGTTAATTTAATATTTAAAAGATTAATTATCTCAATGTAATTTTTAAAAAATTATATTTGTATTAATTTTATCTATTTGTCTATTAAAGTAATTTTTTGTAACCAAAAAAAATTAATTGAGACAAATATATTTTTTTAAAGATTAAATTAAGATAATTTATTTTTTAAAAATTAAATTAAAATAAATATATTTTTCAAATACCAAATGAAGAATTTACGAAAAGCAAATTAGAAAGAAATATTTTTTTTATTAAAAAGAATCTTAACTCTATGACCCCTAACTCGCATACTCAAATCTCGTACACTTCGAGTTGTTAATTCAATGGTTAGCAACCTACATCAAATGGTAACAAAATTAAGTATAGTTATTAAAATAAAAATTATCAAAGATAATTTAATCAAATATAAAAATTAATATTATTTTTCTGAAAATTTTAAAATTTTCTTTTAAAGAAAGACAATGTTTATCGATTTACGAGAACAACTTTGATTTCAAATCATTGTAACGTTAAAGAGTACAAGTTCAGTTGCTCGCTGTTCACACATAAAATCACTCTCAACAGAAATTCAGAATCTCATAGGCTTGAAGCCCGGATGATGCAGTGTGCCTCACGCTCGCCGACAGCGCGTGGAGAATCTTTTCTTTCTGAAAGACACAAAGAATCCAACGTCTATAAATCTAGACGATCCGTGCTAGCAACACGTCATTTCAAATTTCAAATCAAAATTCGAATTAGATTATTATCTTAATTTATTGATTAAAGGCTAATTAATCAAATTTCAAATATTTTCTTTTTATTAGCATCTCCGTTTCATTTGGATTGAATAAATATTTATTTATCGCCCAAAGTCGACCATATCAATCATTCCAAGGGGAGAACACTTTCTCAATCTCTTCTGCTTTTCGCAAACTTTCTCTCACCTCCCTCTGTCCCCTCCTCTCTCTCTCTCTGGCTTTAGTTTCGCACCTGAAAGGCATCTGATTAGGTGAATTCTCATCTAGGTTTTCTAGTGATGTGGTTTCGTTTGATTTTGTTTTGTGGGTTGGGCATCTTGTGTCGAACTGTAATTGCAAATTGTTCTCTCTCTGAAATTCTGAGTTAAATTGGATGTCCCCTGCTACCATAGTTTTTCTTTTTCTTTTTATGGTGCACTGTATGCTAATGCTTACCCAAACCAGATAAGGCGTGACCTTTTGTGTGCGATTTCCTTCTTGTTCGATTAGGAATCTTGAGAATCTTGGGTTTCAGGTTGTGCATTAGGGTTTTTCTGGGTGATCGGTGATCTGACTAGTATGTATTTCAAATTCTTTTCAGTCTCCTTTCTTCTTGGTGGGGAAAGTTAATTGACTATATGGAACATTTAGTATGGTATTTGATAGATGAATTCAGGTTCAGGAACTCTCTGCCTGTGCGTTGGCCTGCGCAATGTTATTTTTCTAGTTCTTGTAGATAGATATCTTGAGCCATTTGGGTTTTGCTAATTACGAGTGTGATGCTTGGTTTTAGTTCTATGATTATGTGGGTTTTACCTTGGCAAATTGGGAATTTTCATATGGAGGAACTTGTTAGTTTATCATCTACTGTTTAAGCAGACTGGGTGTTCAAGCTACTACCTATTTGTTCTGTGATGTGTACAGTGTATGCAACAGGGACAACCCATATCTGTCATAATGTGTTTCTCGTTATGTTGATGTATCAGCGTTCTTGTGTTGATTAGGCTTTCCTCCTACCGAGGAGAAGCAGATAGTTTAATATAACGTTTAAACGAGCTTCTTCTGATTGGCAAAATTCAGTTATAAATAGATTGTTGAATGAGTTTGTTTTGACATATATGGAGTTATCCTTCGGAGCTCTAGGGCTAACATAAAATAGAATTGAGTGATCTTTTTCGACATTATTATTTATGGCTTTCAGATGCTAAATTGGGATGTGTATATATTCTTACTGCTCATTAATTTCATGTCATGTTTAATGTTTATTCTCTCTCAGTTATATTCTTTTTAACTAAGGAAATCCTTGTCAGTTCATACTAAATGGTAGTTCTTTATGTCTGTTGCTGCTTACTGGTAGAATCACATAGTTTCACTTTTTCTTAATCAGAAATATCTTTGCAGGCCCCTTTACCAGGTTTGGTTTCTGCCTTCCCTCTGAGAAGCAAATTAGAGAGATCAGTACGTTGTTTAGTGAAGGGCTCATCTCTCTTCAGCAGCAGAATAAAACATCGACTGCAATTGCAATTGTGCAGATGGTAAGCATTTCTTTGCCGGAGGCAGCTCCACTAGGTTTGCAACTTTGCATTGGCCTAGCACGCTTGTTTTCTGGCAAGTTTGCTCTACGGTTTGTCATCTTGTTGAGGAATCAGGAAATCTCTTGGTGGTATCCAACAATTAAATCATCTGTTCATATGGTTGTGCTAGTCAAGAACAGTGGGAATGATTTATAATAACTACTAAAGGTTTGGGAGTTTATAGAACTATTTATTGGATTATATATCACTAAGAGCACTTTCTATGGAAATACTAGTGGATGTGAATCCATTCTAATTTAATTTATCCCTCGTATAATTTATACAATATGGTAGAAAATGGTAGAAAATCGTTTAAGGTGGTTTGGTCATGTTCAAAAAAGATAGTTGGAGGCGCCAATAAAGAAGGTTGAGCAGATGATATGGAGTTCTGAGGAAGATCAAGAAGGATATAGAGAAGTCATTGTATGAGATTTTTTGGTTAATGGAATATTTATAGAGTTGGTTGTTGATAGAGCTCAATAATGCCGTGTGATTCATGTAGCTTACCCCTCCTAGTGAAATAAGGCTTATTTTGTTGTTGTTGTATAATTTATACAATATAATTGGAAATTATGTGGAGGAATTCTTGAAGTATTTGGTGAAGCTTGGAGCTATTTTGATTATGACCTGGTGTTGCTTACAAATTCAGATGTGATAAACTGGCATATTTGTTTTCATTATTCTTACATTGTATTGTGGTGCTTTTGTTCAGGCAACTAATGAAAATCTTCCACCAAATGTAATAAAGCAACTTGCCAAGGAATTGAAAAGTCTTGATGAATCCCCACCCGAGGGCATTAAAGTTGTGGTAAATGATGATGATTTTTCAACAATATACGCTGACATTGAAGGCCCAGGCATGTAGTTTTGTTTCATAGAATCATAAATTTATTTTTGAATATTAAGTGGAGATAGCAAGCTGAACCTGTGTCAATTGTACTTGCAGCTGGGACTCCATATGAAAATGGAGTTTTCCGCATGAAGTTGTTACTGTCTCATGACTTTCCACATTCTCCGCCTAAAGGTGTGTTTAGACGGTCAATTGAACCTTTAATAATCCGCTTGTGCTATTCTTGACACAAAAATAGTATCGTTAGGTGTCTTAACTTGTTTTCTGTAAGATGTATTTTGTTTTCTACTCATTGAACTTTCATGTTTACTAGGACTATTGCCTATCTAAGCAGTTCCCTATTGCTTCACTTTTCCTGCATAAAGTATTCCCTTCCAGTCTCTCATTTTTAAAACATTGTTAACTTGTGAAGCTATTGAAAATGTTGTAGGTTATTTCATGACTAAGATTTTCCATCCGAACATTGCAACCAATGGAGAGATTTGTGTCAACACACTTAAAAAAGATTGGAATCCTACCCTTGGTTTACGACACGTTCTTATTGTAAGTGTATCGGGCCTATTCGCTGTTCTTGTACGCTAAGTTTCATGATCACCAGCATCTTAGATCTGTTTGATTTTATTAAATATGGCTTTACATGAGTGGTCTTCCTATAAACATCAATTCTCATTTTTAACAGGTAGTCAGATGTCTACTGATTGAACCATTCCCAGAATCAGCCCTAAATGAACAAGCTGGCAAAATGCTGCTTGAAAATTATGAGGAGTATGCAAGACATGCCAGGTTAGCTGAATCATTGATATGCTATTATTGTGTCGATCATTTCCATAATGAAAGTTATGGAAACTTCATATTGAAGCTTTGGCTACTTACTATGGCTAGTAATCCTTGCAGGAGCAAACAGCAAAACCTATTTTGAGGGCTTTTTTCAATAAATAAAATATTCATTTTTTACTTTGCTTTTCTAATTTTCTGTAGCTCTCAGGTTCAGGCGCGCACACACAAATATAAGTTATATTTCTTCAGCTTTCCTTTGTCTTGAAATTGCACTTCATTCTGAAATCTAAATTATGATTTTGGATGACATATTATGTTCGTTGAAAGATGCGCTGTTCATCTTGATTGTGAACATATGATCTTTTTTATTCTCAGATTGATACACCTACATATTTTCCCCCCATATGTGGGCCTTCTGTTAACTTCATGTGTGGCACTGCATGTGCAGGCTTTACACCGGTACATATTTTCCCCCCATATGTGGGCCTTCTGTTAACTTCATGTGTGGCACTGCATGTGCAGGCTTTACACCGGAATCCATGCAAAACCAAAGCCTAAATTTAAAACTGGAGCTATATCCGAGTCTACGACTGCACTGAATGTTGATCAGACTAACACCGACGTGAAAAACACAGCTTCGGGTGGTGCACTGCCATTGCAGCCCTCACTGGCTCCATCAACTACTGCAACTAGGGGAAGCAGTCAAGAACAGACAGCTAGTGTTACAACGGAGACAGTTGGTAATGGATCTGGTGCTGCAACAGTAGTGTCTGCTGCTCCAGTACCACAAAAGAAGGAAACTGGAGTACCTAAAGTTCAGGCAGACAAGAAGAAGATAGATGCCAGAAAGAAAAGTTTGAAAAGATTGTGATAAAGTTGTTAAATAATTGAACATTTCATTTGTGGCGTAGTTGATAGGATGGGGGGAAGATGGATCTAACGTTTACATTTACTGTGATGAGTATTCCCATCATCCCATGGGGATCGAATGGATGAAAATTGAACTTTGTTCTGCTTCGCCTCTTGCGTCTGTTACTTGTTTATTTTTCTGTCAAAGTAGAGTAACCTAAAACCCCTCATTTTTAGTTACATTTTAATCTTGAAAAATTAAACATTTTAATGATTTGAAAAATTATATTTGTTTTAATTAATCATGTTCATCACTTAATTGGAGAATTTAATAAATAAATGAATCAAATTAAAATATAATCTTTTAAAATTTGAATTGAAACATTTGATTTTCTAAGAAATAAATAGAGATTATAAAAATTAAATTAATAATTTATTCTTTTATATTTTACCTGATTATAATTGTAATATTATTCTTTTATATTTCTTCACAATGTGTAACGGTGCGATCCATCATCCACTTGAGAACCCTAGAGATACGAATAACGCAACCCATGAGCTAGCAGCTTAGCAGAAGAATTTATTTATTTATTTATTTATTTATTTCCTGGTCGAATACTGGTAGAATTTAAAAGATTATTCCCGGGTGCAATGGGGACATTCCCGGGTGTAGTTCTGATGTAATTGAATTGGAACCCCGTTCATAAAAGTTATCATTTTCTATTATCATTTTGTTTTTTAATTAAATTAATTTAAAATATTATATATATAAAATATTATATATATATGACATAAGGATATAGTGGATATTTTGAAAAAGTCATAAGAGTAAAATAAAAACAAAACATCAAAAGTTATAAGCTAATCAAATAAGTTATAAACTAGCTTATAATGCTAGTCAAACAGAACCGGGTTTTATTTGGTTGCTAAATTTTGGTAGAATGAAAATGGAAACCAAATATTTTGGTTTAAAATCTGGTTTGATTAGGCATGCTAAGAAATTATAAGACCATTTCTTTCCATTGTTTGATTGGAATAATCAGTTTAGGAATGAAAGAAATTATGCGTAAATGATCATAGTACTAGTGCGTAAAATAATTATACAAATATTTTATACAATAACATTATAAAAAAATTAAACAAAATAATTTTATTTCTCTTTGTTACTGAAAAAATACAAAGCAATCATATCATCATAAATATTTTTTTCTACAAATAACACCATCAAAGAAAATAAACCATGCATCTAGCATAATTTTTGTTAGCATACAATGACAAATTTATTTTAAAATTAATATTTAATAATTATTAAATAAAAATATGAGATACCAAATATATTTAAATTTACAATATAAACATATGAAGATGCACCATTAAATTAAAGAAGTTATAAATGTTAAAAATAATGAAGAGGATGTTATTAAATGATAAATAGGATAATTATGTAATTTGTTAATTTTTATGAGGGTATAATCATAAAATAACTTTCCATTTTCAAGAACCAAAAAATCATTTCATTAGATGAGTTAGAGCATCTACAGTAGTGGTTCTTAAGGGGTTCTTAAATTTAAGAACTGGTTCTTATTTTGATTCACCACTGTAGTTCGCCACATTGGATTGCCATTCATAAGAACGGTTCTTATATAAGAACTGGTTTTTATACAAAAGTAATAATAAAATAATCAACTTACAATAAATATTAGTGGAGTTAGTAGAGAATAATAAATGTAAAAGTTATGGAGAATTGATTGTGAGACCCATTTATAGGTTTTTAAAAGGTTTACCATAAGAATAGAGAGTTGGTTAAAGTGATGGAGAGTTACTTAAGTTGATGTAACACTGTATGACTCACAATAAGAACCAAATTGATGTTCACAACTGTAGATGCTCTTAGGGAATCCTTATTCCCTTGTTTGAGGGAATGAGATTTCATCAACTAAACATATATTTTATGATTCTCGCTAATGACCGATATTCCAACCTCACGGGTACCTTCTATGTTCACATTGGGCCAACACACAATAGGAAGAGTCCACTTGGATGAATTCGAATCTAGATCTTCTTATTAAACTCTTGGTGCACCTTCCATAACTCATCAACAAGAGACCCAGCCATAAACATACATTCATTGGCTTCATTGATTCCCCTCAAATGCATACTTACATCCTACTTTCCAAAGTTGCCAACACTTCCCCACTGAAAAGAGCTTTACTTCTATCATCAAATATCAAAACTGGGCAAGATTTGACAGCACCACTCCTTTTCCCTTCTCATACTTATTTCATTTATTCTGATAGAAAGGGGACAGGAAAACCAAGAAAGTTTTGCTTTTTCACAAAAGAAGAGGGTGTGTTTAATGGTCTCAACGCATTGTAAATAATGAATCTTTAGTTGGCAAGGTAAGACTCCACTACAAGCTTGCCATAGAAAGTGTTTAACCTCAGGGATTGTCCGCATACTCGATATAAGCTTCCACAAAGAGGTCTAAGGGGTGATGGAAGAGCTTGGACCTTTAAACCACTTTTCTCTACACATTGTTGTTGCCATAGAGTAACCAAATCTAACTGAAAATGCCTTATTCTTGGTTTTTGCCCATATAAGCTCGTCATCTCTACCTTGCCATGCTAGAGGAATGCTTAGGATGGCTTTCAATTCCTTCCTCGACTTACTAACACCCCACAAACCATTAGATATAAAATCCTTCACTTTTAAGGAGGCCCAAGTCGAGTTGGTAGGAGTAGAGTTCAATTTCATGTTTTCCAAGAGTAGGGTCCATATGTCATTCAAGAACGAGACCCCTTCTCCTTTATCAATCTTCTAACAAATCCCTTCTTCAACAACTTTCTCTGTTAGTAGTTAAAGTTAATTATGCAAGTTGTATAATTAGTTTAGTTATCGTTACTATTCTGTTGTGTCTCTCTGAGTTTATAAATATCATTATACTCCTTCTACATAATACCATACAAAATATGAATTTCCCAATACTTTGTTTGTAATACCCATGAAAAATAAAATATAAATACATGTTTGCGAACTATGGTTACTATTTTAGTATACAGTACTATTCACCTGTATAATACTATTTACGTATACGGTACTGTTTACTTATACAATGGAAATGTCAAGTACTAGATATGGTTTGGTCATAAGAGAAAAATTAGAAAGAAGTTCGTAGGAGAAAATGACGTTTTATGTGTGAAAATACCCTTAGGGACTAAAGTGAAAGGACTAAATTGAAAAGAAACTTAAAGATTTAAAGTGAAAGGATATTTTTTCCTTTAAGTTTTCAATTGTAACCAATAATTTAGCCGCCTTCGTCTTTCCGCGATTTGCACAGTAAGCTAAATTATTAAAATGCACAGTAAATTGAAATATTAGAAATGTATTTTCATGAATAGTAAATCAAATATTTTATTAGCGCATATTGTCAAATAGTTCCCTTGACTTTTCCTATAAATAGTCCATTCCATTTCACTTCTAAACTCACACCTTCAACTTCTTTTCTTCTTTCCTTAAGTTTCTCTTGCTTCGACGCTAGACCTCTGAGATTTTGGGTCTTTTCTTTTTAGCTTAGGTAAGGATACTATGCCCTTTCTATGTCCTTCAAATTTTAGAAGTTATTTTCTTAAGTATGCTCTATGGTTACGGCTTTAACTGATCTTCTACATCAGAAAAACTGTCTTTAGCTACCTATATGTTATTTTGATTCTCTGATTACCGAAATAGAATATAAACTATGAAGAATACATGTCTAGAAAAGTTCTGGCTAAAGAAAGACCTGGTTCTTAAGTGTATCCATTGTGACCCTCCACTTTTTCCTGAGAACTTACCTGGTGTACTCTTTTACAGATTGTATTCTCTATTTCTGATATGAATAGTATCCATATGTATGAATAGTACCCATATGTATGAATAGTGACCGTATGTATAAATAATACCCATATGTATGAATAGTGCTTATATGTATAAATAGTAATTATATGTATAAACAGTAACTGTACGAAAACAATCCTAACTTATTTTCTCTAATCTTTCATAAAAATCTCCGTAGCGAAATACTGAAATTCAGCTGTGTACTCTTGTCCGTAACGACTTAGAGAAGTGATACCTGTACGAAATCAAGGGATAGATTCTTTGATGCATCTTACACATCTTCGAGGAGCGTTCAAGGTAAAATTGGGTAAATATCAAGGTGAGAGATCCTACCTTACCTTGTTTGCTTATTTAATGTATATATTAAAAGTGTATTATAAATATATATATGACAAGAAATTAATGCATTCATATTATGTATTAAAATGTGCAAATGTGAGACTGTTGTGAACTTTTCCTGAAATAGGATGCATATAGTTGTCTATGATTGTGCAATGTGATTATGTTTAATCTTGAAAGAAATGGAAGTGGAGTTTATGGGATCCCATGGGATGAAATAAGGGTGAAATGAAATCACCATAACTATGTGATATTAAATATGATATTCGTCCTTTTGAGGACAGGATGAAATAAGGTTAGACTACAGATTTGTCCCTTTGAGGACAGGGGTGAAGTAAGGGAGGATGTGGCAAGGGCCGCGCATGAATCCGTATTCACGTAGACACCATTTGGTGACACAGATTCAAAAAGGGCCATAGATAAGACGATGATTCCCACGTAAACTGCCAGTGTATGGCGCCTCTTCTCTTGCTGATATATACCCAGTGGGTCAAAGGGTTTATCATCGAGGTAAAGGAATTCCTTTAAAGTTGTATTAAGAGGTTCCCCACATTCACAAGGACTAAGAAGATGTGGGTGGTTACTACAGACACCATCTCGAAAGGTGTTCTTGGCAACCTTAAAAAACAATCCTAGATCCTCAGATGAGAGGACAGTGGGTTGTAAGGCAAGAGGCTCCGGAACTATAATGAACCATAGACCCAGACCGAGCATAATCGAAGTAAGAATTGCGAATCGATAGTCTTTAATGTACGAATACTGCAGGGCTTCACCAAGACCAAATTGGATTATTCTTGATGTCCTGTCTTCCTCGATATTCGATAGACCCGGGCCAGGCAAGCGAAGCATTGGTGTCCGCTCACCTTGAACCCGAGGAATGCGCCTGGCGGGAAGCCATGGGCCAAAGGTGTAGACTGCCCCTGATACATGCCTAACTCGTCGTTCTCCGGTTGCCCCAATATTATTTAAGGCTAACCGAATTGAAGGCCGCTCATGGGGAGGATTCGTAACAGGACTCTCATAGCGAACCCATAATGGTGCTATCCTTCTCCCGTCAGCACTTAGACGACATTTAATATCACGAGCTGAAGGAATGCCACAAGCGAATTTCAAGAATAAACCGAACATTATAACTCTTTCCTTTCTCTTTATATGACTCCCAATTATTTCCCTATTCAAGATTCTCATTCCGCTTCTTACATTACAGTCGACTGAATACCTAGTTTACTTTGTTGTAATGCTTAACCTGGCTTTTCTCTTACCTCTTTTCCGCTTTTTCTTTTCTTACTTTCTTTCCTTTGAATGAGTATGAACAAGACACCCGATAATCAAAATGAAAGGTACAGCCCAAATCAAGAACAAGACGATAAGAAAAAGAAAGACAATAGGGGGAACTGAATTGAGAAAATCGTACGAGGTCGATTGACGATCTGTAGTAAATAAATATAAGATAAGATTCCACATCTTTTACAACTCTAACTCACTAATATCACGTACTTGGAATTTACTATCATATTTGTCTATAGATACAGACTTCTTAAAATAGAGAGAAAGAAATGCTTCATCCCCCCATGGGGCAATCGAAGCTATATATCCTTTTAGACTATTATTTTCCAACAGCTTATTGCAAATCCACTCGTTATGGTTTTTCCTTAATACCTTAATAGATATGTGTTAAGTATAAATATCTTAAGTATGAATATCTTAAGTATGAATATCTATTCTAAAGTCCTATATGCATTTTCATATCTGTTCATTTCATATCAATGAATTTCTATTGGTATGTCTTAATTGAAGGTGTCGCTACCTCGTTTCATCTTTCTATTTATCCTCACTCATGCCATGGAGAGGTCAATGGGTAAGATTAAACTGAATGCCGAAGACATCAGCATGAGACCGGCATTGAATAGATGATAAGTCTATTCGTTGGATTTTATTTTCCCTAAAAAGGGTGCCTCACCGAGTATAAATCGAAATGGATGAAACAACTCTAGCATAAAAACTAGAGAACGACAGACGTATTTAATCTGATTTCATCTTTGTACCTTAACCTTAGTACAGTGAACACAAACCCAATCTCAATAAAAAGAAACAACAAAAAACTCAGAGGTGAACCGGACTGATAAGAAACTCCTAAAGCCGTGGATTGACTTTAGTTAGCTCCTATACCAGTAAGACATTGATTTACTCTAAAGGGTACCACAATGTGAGATGTACTAAGGCTAACCCTTACCGATGTGTTAGGGTCATTCTCAGTAGCCATACGGAATCGGAACCAATGCCTTCTAGCAGCCCTACGGATGAGCCGGATTGACGTCTCCGAATCTTAATCTTACTCCAAAAGGGTCAATTCTGCGGACGCAGAGTAAGAAATCCTTGCTGCTCCTGCTCGGGGTAAGATGCTTCCTTTGCCGCTACATCTCGGATCTATGACTAAGAAATTAGGTACTTCACATAGGGAGAGGGCTCAGGACTATAAAGTTAACGATTGATGATATTAGGTAAAAAGTCATATAAGCATAGAGAAGGGTTGATCCAAGTCCAAGTCCCTTTACTTTAGCCGGGTTCACCCGTCTTTTCTTTCGCTTTCTGATTAAGACCCTGATGAAAATCCTCTCAAATCCTCCAGTGCCTCTATGATCTTTCATTTCAGATGCTAATTCTAGAGCCTTATTATGTTATCAAAGTCTCCAACGGCTGCTGCTGAGTCATCCCCGGGGGTTCAAATCGGATCGCAAGAAAGGAGGGGAAGGAATTCATCCTCTCGATCGAAACTCTAACAAATACAAATAAAGGCTGACCCAAGCTAAGGGGTGAAACCCCGAAGCGAAGGGGCAGCGAAAGCAAGCTAGTAGCCCACGAAGGTAGGGAGATAACTTGAAGAAAGGGCTGATTTGCCCGCTGTTCCAGTATTTGCTTGACCCCTATCTATCTATAATAAATAGTCAGACCGGACTGGCTAGAAGCTTCCGGAGAAGAGTCACTCTAAGAGTAAGCAGAAAGCCGCCCAAAAATAGACTAGTCGGAAGAAGCCTCTCGAATCGGAACGGAAGGAAGCGCAGAGATGGCACCACCGGTTTAGTTGAAGACTTCGCTTCTTTTTTTAGGCTGATTTAATTTGCCAGCGTTGACATTTGACGTTTCGGGGAGCCGATTTACTGACATACACCCTTTTGGGGAAACTTGAACGGGGCAAGAAATCGAGAGGAATTTCTCTTTTGATTTGCCTTCTCCGGCGTTCACTTCTAAAAAGGCATTTCCTTAGAAAAGAAAGGAGGGGCCAATTTAAACTAGAGATTCTGTCGGTTGAGGCCTGTTGACCAACTTGAAACTCTATTGGAAACTGAAGACGATGAGATTAGGCCTAGTAAGAAGCCTAGAGTAGAATAGTCAGTGAGGGCTGGCACTAGTCCTTTCTTGCTTGCCTTTGAATTTCCCCGTTCTGGGATAGCTATAAGAGGAAGCCTCTAGTAGAATGTAGAGTGGGAGGCCTAAAAAACAGGGTAAGATAACATCTAAGAATAGATGAGACTTTGATTACGGCTGCACGCCCGGGCACGAACTATCCTGAAGGGGATGATTCGCAAGAGCTTTCTAGTCAGTATGGATGTTCCCTTTTCTTTCTTTATTGTCTTTGTTTGAGGGCCTTACCTATAACTACTGGGAGAGGAAAAGGAGCTCCAAAGCTTCCCTTAAAAGTCAAAGCGTTACCCCTTTCTATTTTAGAAAAGCTTATTCCTTTTTGTAGCTAGAAGATTACCTCCATAAGAGGAAAGGCGGGGGTAACTGGCTTTGAGTTCCTTTCTTTGGGGGCTTTGTCGCCCGTTCCTAGACCAGAAGGGTCAACCTAGCTGGAAGATATTTAGTTTAATCCACTTTTGCGATTCCTATCGTAGTTCTTCAGCTGGCCGTCGAATCATATGCCGGGAATTTCGACTACTTTTATCTGCCTGTGTCAGCATCTCTTCCTGGCGAACTACCATGTCGATTCTAGCTTTAGCTTATAAGCGGGTGAAACTTGCCTATACGCCCCTTTTTTCAGCCTTAGCCTGTGCTTCAAAAGCGGAGCTTGGAACTATGCCTCCGGGCCTTGGTCTATCAATTTCATAACCGATGCTTTCTATCCTTACGAAGCAGCCTTGGCATATCTTCCTACTTACTCAGAACAAAACCTGGTTCACTTCTCTAATTACGTATGTTATCCAGCTCTTCTAGTAAAAAGGCGATGCTCCGCTCAATAGAGCCTAGTCCGCTTAGCTACATGGCCCCTGTCTCGCTCGTCCAAGATTAGGGTAATCATCCAAATGAGGACCAGAAATGGCGTTAGAAGCCCCGTTAGAGCAAAATGGAACTAATTCTACATTAGCGAGAAGCTTTAGAAGAGTTGGCAAAGAAGCAAGGAGCAATCAACAAACCTCTTTTCCTTATGGTATCGCGTCTTCAAACCTCTTCATTCTCCCTAGTGGTAGATTAAGAATTGATATTGCTTCTGTTCGTGACTGTAGGGGCACGAACGATAATCAGATAAATCAGAAATCAGACTTTCCTCGCTTCGCTCTCCATCTACGTGGGATTAATTGATTAGATACCCAAGAACCATAATCTTTACTAGAAAGATCTCCATCTACGTTATTTCTCCCAGAGTCTTGTATGAAATTGCTTGCTCTTGCTCGCAGAGGTAAGGAAGAGATGACTAAACTAAGGGTTTTCCTTAGCACCCAATAGATGTAGATTCTACGGCTATTTCCCTTAAGCAAAACTCGCTTTGGAACTGGTAGGGTATTCATATCCAGCTTCTTCAATCCGGAAGCACTAATGCTCTCTTGTGACTGGCAAACAAAGGCTGAAAGCTGATGTTGAATGCGAGGCTTTCTTATTTCAATCCTAAATGACGGCTAATTGGAGATGACGGCTATTTAGCCACATTCTCCTCTTCCAGTAACTCAACTAAAGACTCTACTTAATCTGATGCCTCACTATAAAAAGATGGAAAAGAGCTCGGAAAAGAGTGCAAAGTTAGCAACAATTAACTCATTAGAGCCATCCTAACAGCAACGGAGTACGCATAAGATCAGAAAAGAGAGGTAGCTCAATAAGCAGCTTTTATTTAGTCTGATTAGTGCTACCCCTGATTCACTGTGTTGTTGAAGTCCCCGATGACCAACCATGGTCCCTGGATGCGTTTAGACACTTTCTTTAGCTGCTCCCAAAGACATCTCCTCTCAGATATCAGGTTTGAGGCCTTTTTATCTCGTCCAAAAGGCAGAAAAAAATGTTTTTTTTTTGAAATGTGATTTGGCTTGAGCTGGAATGTGTCTGTTAATGATTGCAAGGTGCTTTTATAATGTGTCTTGATAAATATCTTGTACACAAAAATTTAGATTATTGTACTATTTGATCAAACATGTATATCTGCATGTATATATATATCTATATTGTGTGTGAATGTGGTAGGATTCTCTTAAGTAGAAGCTGTTTTCAGTTTCAGGTATGAAGGACTTTTTAGTTCGGTGATGTTCATGCCATGATTACCTTCTCATTTGTTCAGGGTAAAGGCATAATGTTTAGGTCTTATAATAAGTTATATATATCTAGAAAAGCTCTGTAATCGGATATGTTCGTTCAGCGATGTAATATGCATGACTGTAGCTTGCATGGAGAACTCGGTTTAGCTGTACTTTCTTATCATTTTGTGATGAGAAAAATAGTTCTCTTATTTTAATTTTTACATTATTTAATTTAAATTAATTGCATTTAAAATAATAACTAAAATAAGGATTAGTATTGTGCTTAAGAGAAAAATAGGCTTACGGAAGTGAGGTGAAATTCACCTTCCGTGCCGGTCACGTGCTCAGATTTTGGAACGTGACATTATTTTTAGTTTCTTTCTCTCTCTCTCTCTCTCTTGATCAAAATCTTTCTCTAATATTTATCATGGTATCAAAGCACCATTAGCATGGAGAACGTCGCTTTACCACAGAATGGCACAACATCACAAGTGGTCATGCCCTTACTAGGTCAAAGATCAGCGATAATGTTCAGTCATCCTCTCTCTGTCAAGCTTGACGACAAAATTTTATTATTGTGGCAGCAATAGATTTTGGTAGCCATTAATGGACATGATCTAAGTGCATATATAGAAGTAGAAAACTCTGTGCTGAGTAGGTTAAGCTCGAAATACCAGTCATAGCACAAGAAAAATCAGTTGCTTTTGTCATGGTTACTCTCATCTGTTAGAGAATATACTGACTCGTGTAGTTGGTCTACATGAGTAAAGCGATTGAATAAAGCAATTTATGGCCTAAAGCAGGCCCAGGGCATGGTTCGAAAGGTTGGCAACAACTTCACAAAAATTTGGGTTCAAAGCTAGCAAAGTAGATCTTTCTCTTTTCATCAGGTCTACTGCTCAATCTCTCACTTATGTTTTGATATATGTAGATGACATTCTTAATACTGGAAATTGTAATGAGTTCAATTCTCTTTTAAAACATCAACTCAATCTTGAGTTTTCTCTTAAAGATCTTGGTGTTCTACTGTATTTTTTAGGAATTGAAGTTTCTTATAATTGTGATGGAAGTATTCTCTTGTCTCAGCCTAAATACATCTAGGACTTGTTTGGTTAAAGCAAAGATGGATAAGGCAAAGTCAATCAATACTCCTATGATGAGAGGGACAAAACTTAGCAAAGAAGGTTCAGATTTAATGTTGATCCTACACTGCATAGGTCTATAATTGGGGCACTCTAATATGCCACAATTACCAGACCAGAGATTATCTTCTCTGTGAACAAAGTTTACCAGTATATGCATCAGCCTTGTGAGGAGCATTGGAAGGGCATAAAAAGGGTTCTACGGTATTTAGTAGAGACCCTGTCATATGGTCTCAAATTCACTCCCTCTTCTAGTTTGAACTTGATCATTTTTTGTGACGTAGATATAGGGAAAGATATGGATGATCGAAGGTCTACATCTAGTTTGTTATCTTCTATGGGAATAACTTGGTGTCATGGAGTGCTAAAAAGCAACATGTGGTTGCTCAGTCCACCACGAAAGCCAAATATAGGAGCCTCGCATCAGTAGTTATGGAGACTGTGGTTACAATCTCTACTCACTGAGCTTCACATGCCACTCAAGATCAAACCTCAGATATACTATGATAACATAAGCACAATTCTCCTTTCTAAGAATCCTGCTCTTCACAGTCGCATAAAACACCTGGAGTTAGACCTCTATTTCGTGAGGGAAAAGGTGGCAGCAGATCAGATAATAGTTTCACATGTTCCCGCAATTTACCAATATGCAGACATCTTCATTAAGCCTTTGTCTTTCACTCATTTTAATTTTCTAAGAGATAAACTCAGAGTGGGTTCTTCTTCGTAACAATACAGGGGCGTTTCTGTAATAGTTTTTCCTTTTTTTTTTGTAAACCCCACTCTAAGTTTACAGGGGCGTGTTAGTAGTTAAAGTCAGTTATGCAAGTTGTATAATTAGTTTAGTTACCGTTACTATTCTGTTGAGTCTCTGAGTTTATAAATATCACTGTCCTCCTACATAATACAGTACAAATTATGAATTCTCCAGTACTATGTTTTTATCACTTTCCTATCTAGTATACTGGAGCAAGCCCATGATGCCCTTCCTCTCTTTTTTTTTTTATTTTTTATTTTGCCTCCTATAAGTTGCAGTGAGGAAAATAAATTCCTTTCTACATCTTTACCCATACATCTGACTAATTATGATGGAGTCTCCATGCTTGTTAAGTAAGCATATCGATGTTGAAAGAGTTGAAATCTTTGAACCCCATACTTTCGTTCCTTTTAGATTTAATCAGTTCACTCCATGAAAGCTAATGTATCTTCCCTTCTTGTTTTTGGCCTCACTAAAACCTAAAGATTATTTTATTCAAATCATCACATAAATCTGAAACTTGTCATGGGATGAGTTGGTACAACACTGGCCAAATATATAATAAGGATTTCATGCCCTGCTTGGGAGAGTAAGCCTTGCTTCCACTCTTGAACTTTCTTTATAACTTTGCTTCTTAAAAATCCTAAAGTCTTTTTTTATCTACCTCACAAGAGAGGTAGACCAAAATAATTCCAAGGGCAATCAGATTTATCAATGTGCTATATATTACTAATTTCAAGAACATGGTCAAGGGGAGTATTAGCAGTGAAGAAAATACAAGACATAAATTTGTTCTTTGTCCAGATGCTTTGCAATAGAGATCCAAAATCGAGCTCATAACAACACAATTCTTATCATCTCCAAAGAAATTGAGTGATAACTAGACAATGTTTTGTTAATTTAAATCCTTTCAGCATGCCCATATTTTTATAGTAAATCACCATCTTTGAGAGCACATCAACAACAATGATAAAGTGGTATAGCGAGAAGGGATCTCCTTGCCTTAGTCCTTTTTTCAGGAACAAAAGAGGCAATTTTCCTTCTTGACAGTATAATGTTGTATTTTACTGAATTAAAACTTCTCATAATCCTTTTCATCCAAGTCACAACAAAGCCAATCTTCAAAAGAACTTGGTCCAAAAAATCCCACTTTGTACAATCATATGCTTTAAACATATCTAACTTCAGAGCTAAGTCACACTTCTTTCAATTTTTGTTTTAAAGTAATGGAAAGTTTCATGGACAATAAGGATATTGTCTTGGAAGTTATGTGTAATAAAATTGGGTAGAAACCTCTTCATCTTATTGGTAATAATTTTAGAGATGATTTTGTAAATAAAATTATAAAGGCTGATAAGTTTATATTGACCTACAATTTTTGGTTAATCCACTTCAGCAATCAAGATCATATTAGTCTTGTTCAGCCTATCAATGTTACTTCCTATTAAAGCATAATATTTGATCATTACTTCTCTTTGTTGTGTAGTCACCATGCCATCATTACATTGCTAATATACATCCATTTCTCTATTTTGATTAGTTTTTCTGTTTTATTCTTTACACATTTATCTTTCCTTCTTTTATGGTATGCCTTACATGTGTATGCTTTTTGTTATGCCCACTTCTATATATTATGCAATGAATGTACACAATACATCTGAAATACAAAAATGAGAAATTATTTCACCTTTATACTCTAATATTCTTTTGTCTTTGTTGTTCAAATATGGTATCAGAGCCTTCTTGACCATTAATGTCAAGCATGGCAGAAAACTCACAGTCCTTAACAACATCAGTAACCTCTTCTCAAACCTAATTAGTCTCTCAAATCTCTTCTGCTATCAATTCTCTCCCACATTTTGTTACAGTAAAGTTAACTCATGAAAATTATCTAGTATGGAAAGCACAAATAACGCCTTACCTACACGACCAGAAACTATATGGTTATGTAGAAGGAACTATTTCACCTCGCCATCATTTTTTCGAAAATTTCATTCTCAATCTTGAATACTCAAAATGGTCTCATCAAGAGCAGTTGATACTCTATGTTCTCATCTCTTCACTCTCAAAAAATTTGATTGCTCATGTTTTGTAGTGCAAGACCAGTAGAGAAGTGTGGAAAGCCTTGGAAACTGTTTATCAATCAAACATAAGCAAAAACATATTCAAATCCATTCTCAACTAGCATCTCTCAAGAAAGGAGGAGACTTTGTTGCTGAGTATCATCGAAAGGTTTCTCTTATGGCAAATTTGTTAGTTGCAGTTGGGAACCCATTAACTGATGTAGAGTTTGTGACTTATCTTTTGTCGGGTCTTGGGTCAGATTTTGACCCGATTATGGCTTCCATGTCAACTCGTATACCTTTACCTTCTTCCATGGAACTTTTCAACCATCTTCTTACCTATGAACCTAGATTGAATCAACAAACCACTGCTTCATTGTCAACACCTAAAATTACAATGAATAATGCCACTGTTCAATCATCTTCTTTGAATAGAGGTTGGTTCTCCCAGAGGAAGAAGTGGTCATGGAGGACAGTTTGGTGGTCGGACTAGTTCTCCAATGACGTTAGCACATATTGTCTGCCAAGTTTGTTCACGACCCGATCATGGAGCTCTCACTTGCTTTCATCTCTTTAATCAGGCTTATCAGCAGCATCCTCCACAATCAATGGCAACAAATTACTCTACTGTTACCTCCTATTATTCTCATCATCCATGGTATCTTGATAGGAGCTACTTACCACATGAAATTTGACTTCTCTAATCTCAATATTTCAGCAGATTCATATACTGGACCAGACCATGTGTAAATTGGTGATGAGTCATCTCTCCCTATTCATGGGCTCTAGAAATTTGTACCTCTGGCAATTTCCTTCTCTCTAATATTTTACATGTTCCATTAATTTCCAAAAATCTTCTTTTTGTCTCACAATTTTGTAGTGATAATAATGTCTTTTTTAAGTTTCATGACAAGTTCTTTCTTGTGAAGGATTCACACACCAAGGATATCCTCCTCCAAGGGCCAAATAATCACAATATGTATAGTCTTGTCTAGTTCTCCTTAGGCACATGTGGGAACTAGAACCTCCCTTCTTCATTAGAATCAACGTCTTGGTTATCCTACCTTTCGGATTATCAACCAAATTATTTGCACTCATTGTCTTACTGTTATGCCTTCAGCTTCTGTCTCACAATGTTCAGACTGTAGGAAAGTCATTACTTATCTCATCCATCTTTGTCTTGTCATTCCCCCACCCATTCGTAGCTCATTCACAGTGATGTATGAGGACCCTCCCCTATATTATCTCATTTTGGTTTTCGTTATTATGTTACGTTTGTAAATGACTTTTATCACTTTACTTGGTTTTTCTATTTATGTACCAAATCAATCCCCCAAGTTTAATGGCATTTTTAACACTAAAAGCCTCTAACAGTATCCCCCAAAACTGCACCCAAAACTGTACCCAAAACAGAATCGAAGTTAACTTGACCTCTAAGATTACTAAAAACGCTTGCCATGGTTGAACAACAAGAAGCAACCCTAAAACTATCCTATCCCTTAATATTCTATTGCATACCTTTTCCTTCTAGAAAGTAGACACAAACATATTCGCTCCAATTTCAGCAATTGTAAGACCAACATATACGTTGCATGCTTCTTTGGATCATAGACTTGATAATGGCTTTGTTAAAAGCTTTCTCTACAATAACTTCACCCAAAAGAACCCTCTTATTGGCATGCTTCGAGTTTGAGCTATTCTAGTCTAAATCCACCAACAAACCATTACCCCCCTCCTAAAAGCTCCCCCTCCACCTCCGTTTTGACCTCTTCCCTACCATGACCCCTACCGCCAACCTCCTAGCACCACAAACAGGAACAAACACACGAAAATAGGGCACAAACAAAGAAACAAAGAGAAATAAAAAAAGTAAATACATTTAAGGATAATGGGTTGATATTGAAGTAATTAATGGTATTGATGCAAGATTTCAACTTAAAAGATTTTTTTTTAATAAATGCAACCATCAGTACCCTGAAACTACGGGCATTTAATGAGCTAAGATTGGAATCAGAATCTCGTTTAAAAAGGAAAGAATATGAATATTGTTTAAGTCAAAATCAGTGTTTATCATAGTTATTACAGGGAAAACGCATAAATTAATACAACTAGGCAAAAAGGGAAAGGAGCCAGTATCTCAAGAAAAGGCAAGATTACACAATTATTGAAAGATCTCCCAAATAAGGAACGAAGCTGTTATAGACAAAGTCAAACACAGACACAACATAAATGGGAAGAATAAATTAAGATATGATGTTCTCAATCATATTCATGTGATCGACATTATGGACATTTATTTCCTTATTCAGTATAACCAATTTTCTTGTTTTAGGGACATGGCTCATGGAAAAGTGCAAAACATTTAAGAGTTAACTTGAAGCATTCAAAACATTTTATGAAGAAGGCTCTCTTACAACGGATAGTTTCAGAAAAACTATATAAGGAGCTCACTATGTCATTTTGAAGACACACTTGTTGAGAAAAAGAACATTAGACTGAAAAGAGCTAGAGCCATGCGCCTATTATACTAATTTGTATCTGAGAGAGCCCTATACTTGTTTACATTCTCTCAGTAAAAGGTTCTAAGTGAACCATCCCATTTCTATATATATATATTTTTTAGTGTCAAGTGAGTGGACCTATTATTAGGTACTCGATAAGGTTCCTAGTGTTAGTTGTAAAAGTTGTAGGCTGACCCTCTCAGAAGGAGAGGTTTCTTGGTGTAAACATTTGCTAAGGATATAGAAAAGACTTAGCGATTTGGCTAAGTATAAAAGTAGAGCCTTGCTGAACCATAATTAAAGGTTACTAAGTGGATAGCTTAAAAGCGAAGAGCTGAGCCTCAACTTAGTTGCTTATTGTGACTATGTTATTTCTTACTCTTAATAAACTCTCATATTGTGTATTTGAGAGTGGACATAAAAGTATTATTTAAATATATTCGAACCATTATACTTCTTGTGTATTCTTAGCCTTATTCCTTCTGTCTAATTATCTCGTCTCCTTAAATAAAATCATTTATAATAAATTAAGTGAATTAATTTAGAAACCTCAAACAATTATTTCAGGACTTGGTCAAAACCCTTTTGAAAGAAAAATTTATTAAGTTTTATAATAAAAGTATTAGGTGTTCAATTCACCCCTATTAGTTGATTGGTCCAAGTTAAAAAACTTATTCAACACAAACTAATCTAACCTGAAAACACCTTTAGAGTCAACCATATATTTCTCAAAATCTTTAGTTGTGCGTGTGTGCGTGTTTTTTTTTCCTCTTAAAGGAGTAAATGTAATGAATATTACATGAGAGGATCTCGCCTATAGCAATTCAGGCCATGTAAGCAGTGCTGCTCGAACATGATTTGCTGGGCTAAGACGGAGTCACATGGAGGGGAGACTCCCAGCTTAAGGAATTATTGTATTAGAAGAGCCTATCGGATAGCCCAGGACCCGAAGTGGTCTTGGCCTGAACGAGTTAAATGCTTCCTCTGGCTAAGCCCATAATAGACTCCATCTGTGCAATAACTCAGAAAATTGGGAAAGGTATCGGAAGGCTAATAAGGAGACAAAAAAAGCAGTAAGTGAAGCACGATCTAAAGCGTTTGAAGAGTTTTACAAGGATTTAGGAACAAAAAAAGGGGAACAAAAGATTTACAAGATTGCGAAGGTTAGAGAGAGGAAATCTAGAGATTTGGATCAAGTAAGATGTGTTAAGTATGAAGAGGGAAAAGTTCTAGTTACAGATAGAGATATTAAAAACAGATGGCAGGGTTATTTTCATAAGCTCTTTAATGACGGAACAGAGTCGACTTGTGATATGGAAGATCTAACAACCTTGGAGAGAGAACAAAATTTGGCATATTATCGCAGGATCAAGGTTGATGAGGTCAAGGAAGCTCTTAGAAAAATGGATAATGGCAAAGCTGTTGGTCCCGATGGTATTCCTATTGAAGTTTAGAAGTGTTTAGGAGAGGAGGGTACTATCTGGCTAACTAAGCTCTTTAATGAGATTTTAAGGTCTAAGAAAATGCCTGAGGAATGGAGAAGAAGCACTTTAGTGCCTATTTACAAAAACAAAGGAGACATTCATAATTGCGTAAACTACCGCGGGATTAAGAGTCACACTCTAAAATTATGGGAAAGAGTGATTGAACATAGGTTAAGAATCGAGACTAGTATTTCTGAAAATCAATTTGGATTCTTGCCAGGACGGTCTACTATGGAAGCTATATATGTTCTAAGGGGGTTGATGGAAAGGTATCGGAGTAAACAAAAAGACCTGCATATAGCATTTATTGACTTGGAAAAAACCTATGATCGAGTGCCAAGAGAGGTGCTGTGGAAAGCCTTGGAACAGAAAGGTGTACGGGTTACGTATATTAGAGCTATAAAAGATATGTACGAGGGGGCTACGACTAGTGTGATAACGTCTGGAGGGGAGACTAGAGACTTTCCTATTAAAATTGGCCTACATCAGGGATCATCCTTAAGCCCTTATTTGTTTGACCTGGTTTTAGATGTTCTGACAAAACACATCCAAGAAGAAATCCCTAAGTGCATGCTCTTTGCAAATGACGTTGTTCTCATAGCATAGACAAGGGAAGAGATTAATTTTAAAACTGAGTTATGGAGAGCTATTTTGAAATCGAAGGGTTTTCGTCTGAGCAGGAGTAAGACCGAATATATGTATTGTAAATTTAACAAGCGACAAGCTAGGAACGAGATGGAGGTTAAACTTGGTGATCATGTCGTATCACAAGTGTCAAAATTTAGGTATTTGGGATCAATTATACAAGATGACGGCGAAATTATTAGAGATGTGGAACATAGGATACAAGCTGGGTGGTTGAAGTGGAGAATGGCATCAGGAGTTGTTTGTGATCGGAAAGTACCTGATAAACTCAAAGGAAAGTTTTATCATACTGTTATAAGACCAGCGATTTTATATGGCAGTGAATGTTGGGTAATAAAAGGACAACAAGAACATAAAATTTGAGTGGCGGAGATAAGGATGTTGCGTTGGATGTGTGGTCATACAAGAATAGATAGGATCCGTAATGATCATATACGAGATAGAGTTGGTGTGGCACCTATTGAGGAAAAAATGGTTGAAAACCGTTTAAGATGGTTTGGGCATGTGCAAAGAAGACAATTGGAAGCGCCAGTTAAGAGAATTGAGCAGATGGTTTGGAGCCCTGTAAAAAAAGGTCGAGGAAGACCAAAAAGGACACTTAGAGAAATTATTGAACGAGACCTTTTAGTAAATGAGATATGTAAAGAGTTGGTCATTGATAGAGCTCAATGGCGTCGTGCGATCCATGTAACCGACCCCACTTAGTGGGATAAGGCTATGTTGTTGTTGTTGGAGAAGTAAATAAGGGACCCCAGTAACAAATGTGCTTGGTGTACTGATGAACAAGAAACAGTTATGCGCATTGTGAGGGGTGCTATCGGGAGGATTCACTGTGGACCAACCTCTTAGACCCGAGGTGCGAATGCGATATCTTCAGCTGGGCCAGGAAAATGTAGATTAAGAGGTAACCTCAGGCAACTTTGGAAGGACTGATTATTTAGTTAATATATCCGCAGTCCGTCCGTCGTACAGCGGCATACAATTTAAAATACACGCTCGTTGTAATATATCTTCAAATCTCAATCTGCTTTTCTTGAGCCCGAACACGAGATTCAGTCTTCCAAACTATGAGCTAGCAATTTTCAAGCATGGAGATGTTTTAAGTGCAGTATTAATATCACTATATATCATCTAGCAGACTTCTGCAATGTCATTGATTTATGACGTATTCATAATCTTAATTTTACTGTAGTCGAAGACAGAATTCTCCTGAACAGCTCATTCACAAGTGACCGTAAATGAGGGGAGTAATACGAAGTAAAATAACCGTTATAACTTACGAGACAGTCACAAGTCATACTGGAGAGACAATTTCACCACAACTACCAGCTTAATACTACATGTCATAGAGGTTTAATTCAGAACCATCAAATAAAGATTTAACAAGTACAAGAGACTGGGTCTGGGAATACCATTAAACAAGTCAATCCTAACCCCTTTTTTTGGTCATTTTTATGTGATTATCATTTTTCATTTAGGTTCTGGTGGAGATGTTGCGGTCACTTTGCCATCATCACCTTAACAAATTCCTCATAATTTATTTGGCCATCACCATCAACATCAGCCTCTCGAATCATCTCATCGACTTCTTCATCAGTAAGCTTCTCGCCAAGGTTGGTCATCACGTGACGGAGCTCAGCAGCAGATATGAACCCATTCTGATCTTTGTCAAAAACTCGAAATGCCTCTTTCAGCTCCTCCTCAGAATCGGTGTCCTTCATCTTCCTGGCCATAAGGTTTAGAAACTCGGGGAAGTCAATAGTGCCATTCCCGTCAGCATCTACTTCATTAATCATGTCTTGTAACTCTGCTTCGGTTGGGTTTTGCCCTAGTGATCGCATAACAGTTCCAAGCTCCTTGGTTGTGATGCAACCTGCAAAGTCAGAGATTACAAACAATCAACAACCCCTTCCAAATTCATAGAGGTCACATACAGAGAAGCATCAAATTGTCAATAATACAATACAAAAGGCCCAAAAGTCTCAGGGTATAACAGTTACAGAATTACGTAACATTGGGTTCTCAAAACAGTTCAAGCTCAGATTTTACGGGGAAGAATGCTAGAAAAAACACGTACAGGGGATTGGGCTGTGGCTTCCCACTTTGACAAGGGAGGGCATTCTCCTAAACTGAGCCGAGTTGAACAATCCAATTGACATTGGTATGTGAGACTTATGTGAGCCTTACTTAATTGGACGACTATGCTTGATCAAGCAGGATGTTACTATCCAATTGACATTAACATATGAGACTCATGTGAATACTATCTAATTGGACGGCCCTATTTGGCCAAACAAGATACTAGCCAAGTGAGGATCACCGGGCTCCTAAACTTGGGATAAAGCTGGAAGACCAATAGTTTTGCTTTTTATAAAGACGTGCGGCAGTGCCTTAAATTCTCTTGTCGCACTGCAAATGCAATTTTACGCTTGCTATCATAATTTATTTTAAACAGATGTGAAGGGAATGTCGTAAAAGAACACAAACCTAAAGCATCATGATATTACATCATTACATCACATGGTTACTTCTGTTCTTTTCTTTTCTTTTCTTTTTTTTGGGAAAAAAGTCATTAGTAGGAAATAAACAGAACATATTCGTTTATTCCCTTCGTCTTCATAACCTTTAGGCTTCAGGCAGACAAGACGACAAGTTGACAGATCCAGAATTGCGAAAGAAACAAAGGAAAAAGAGCAATTCAACTTTTCTTTACTCCCTTCTGACCAGAATTTCCATCCTCTCTCTCTCTCTCTCTCTCTCTCTCTCTTTCTCTTTCTCTTTTTTCCCCACACTCAGATAATTAGAACCAGAACAGAATACCACAAACGGAGGAAAAAAACTTTACCTCCATAGTATCTCATATTCATTTCTAAAGGCAAGAATAGTATCTTAAAATTAAAACTCAGCAAAACTTTTCCTGTGAAATCAAAGATAATCAATAACGTATACTACACATATATTTATTCCCCTATTTTCTCCACTTTAGCCCCTGAATATTCTCGTCAACCAAACAAGGACAAAAACGACAGCATGCAGAATCATCTACTGATCTAATAAATTTGAAACAAAAATCGAAACCATCAAAGTTCTAACCCTCGGCAACAGCCCTAATCAACAATCAAATCATCGGAATCACGATAAAATTTCTTCCAAACCATTAATCCATTTAATTTTCCAAGCCACAAGCAACATCGGCTTTTCAAACACATCCAGAAAACACCGAGATCTAGAAAATTCTAAAACACAAGATTAGGCATCGGCCAACCGAGATAGAGAAGAAGCGACAGAGAGTGAGAGAAAGAGAGACGAACCATCTCCATCCTTGTCGAACAAGCTGAATGCCTCCTTGAATTCAGCGATCTGTTCGTCGGTGAGCTGATCGGCCATTGTTGTTCTTCACTGGAGAGAGAGATTCTACGAAAAGATTTTCGGAAGAAAGAGACTACAGATGGACAGCTAAACGCCTGGAACAAGGGGAATTTCAATACTTCTTCGGACAAACGCTGCCATTTTCATATGCAGCCAGAGGCTATCATATATATTAACTCCAGGGACTTTTTTACCATAAATTGACTTGCTTCCTTAATTATGGATTTGCCCTTCAACGAATTCCATTTTTACCATAAATACTCGTGGATTTTTTTTTCTATTTATATTGTTTTATTTGTTTAAATCCCTGAATGACAATAAAGCCCCTCAAGGGTCATGACTATATAATGCAATGCACTGTACCAAACGTTTTCTAAATTATTTTTTTATACATTAGAAGTTTTTTCTACTATTATAGAGAGCTATGTTAATCAACTTATATAAATATATAAGTAAGAGGTTTAGGTTCAAGAAACAAATATATTAGGATAATTTTTTCTAAGTTAAATACTGATATTATGAGTTTGATTTGTCTATTTAAATGTCAAACTAGTTTTTTTTCTAATTATTCATTTCAAAATCATGACTTTGTTAAGAAAGTAATTGCCAACTTTGCCAGTTTTTTATTTTTAAAATAGAGAGCATGTCCTAAGCCAATGTATAGCTTCATGTTTGAGGATCAACTTTTATGTTACAAAAATGAACGATGATGTGTAATTTAGTGATGCGTGTAGATACTTTATAAGAATGTTTTTAATTTATTCTTTTACGGTATTATATTATGATCTTTTTAAAAAATAATGACAGGGGTATTTTGGGTAAGTTGCGTCTTTAGTAGATAAATTTCGCAGGGGGTATTAAATATCAAAGTCCTAATCAGTTATAGAGTTAGTGGCGTAAACGTAAATGCACGAAGATTCAAACGAAGAGATGAATCTTTGAGGTTCACAACCATCGTATGCGTTCTTCAGCTGGCAGCTTCGCCACGTGCTGACTTACAGCATGTCTAGAGATCAACGGTCCATACTCACCGAAACGTTATGGTTACACATGAACTGCCCGCAGGGGATTGCGCCCTTCGAAGTGATTTACGAGAAACCATAAATTTACTATGAATAGTTACGGAAGCTCGCTATGTTAATAGGTCGCCGGTGGAGAGTGATTCTTGGATTTGCTATTGCTTTTTATTGGTGTTTTTATTTGTTCCGTACGAATTAACATTTTTGTTTTAAATTTTAGTTTTTCTGTCTAAATCTCTTTTTGTCGTCGGGACTCACGAAACGGAACACGGTTACGCGGTTTGGACGCGGAGGGGAGAGCGCGTGGGGCCACGTTGGTTGCCATGTCAGGTATTCCGTATCTATCGGACAATTCTCAGGCGGCCTTGTTTCCTCCGTGCCTTTACTTTTCTTCGTCACTCTATGATAATTTGATGCTCCCCCGTCACAGAAATTTCTCTCCAAAATGAAAAAAAATGCAATTTCTTTTTTAATTTAAGAAATCATGTAATTTATCTATTCAATTTGAAAATTGACCAAAACAATTCAATTTTTAATTTTATACAACATAATCTTTTTTATTAATTTTTCCTCTAAAACTCTTGCGTTGTGGCTATTTTTTGTTAGCAAAATATAGAAAAATGAAAAAAAAATATTTGGCACTTTAAATAATAGAACAATAATTTTCTTATTGATTTAGCTTATTTTGTATGAACAAGTGATATTATGATTTTGGACGAAACAATTAAAAAATGACTATATTCGCCAAATTAAAAGTTTAGAAAAGTTTGTTATAAACTTTTAAATTTAAAAAAAAAACATTTTTGGCTAAATAAAAACCATATTAAGCGTGAAATGTTCATGATAATGATAGGAGGGGGCTAGTCTGAAATATTAGAATGCGATAGATCTCTCCATGACATATTTTCATTTGTTATATTTCAGATCCTCATTTGAGACCATAATCTAAATATGGCTTAACCAAACGCACCATTAATTCTTCATTAGGAACAAAATATGCTTCTAATTAATCGAAGCAAGAGCCAAGAAGATATATGTATGTATGGAGAAAATGAAGACAAAAACTTAAGAATCAATATTCAGAAAGAGAGTCTTCTCTTACAGGCCTCAAAGGGCAGAGTATAAAAGCAACAACATCCCAAATCCGTAACAATCTCTTCGATCAAATCCCTGCAAATATGATCCTGCAAAGCCAACCCTATTCTTCCAATCTCTCGCTTCTCTCCCCACGCAATGTCCCTACACGCTTCCTCCACACTCTCTATCATGGCCCTGCTGCTCCACATCACCCACGACTCATCTTCTTCTTCGTTCTTTCCTTTCTTATTGTGTGCCAACTCGCTTGTTATTCGCTCGTAGAAGTATGCGTTTTCCTCTCCTGGCTTCTTCTGCAATTGTTGCTTCTGTTGCTGCACTGATCTCCCTGCATGTGTACATTCACGGATTCACCTTCATCTCTTTTCAATCATAGCATTTTATATTTCATTCAATTCATTAATTTTTTTCGATAGAAAAAGAATGAATTCATTAATTGTACTACTACTAATGACTGATCATGCATAGAAAGAAACCTTTTAGCATAAAAATCGAATTAAATGTTTTCTATCTAACCATATGTCTGTACTCATTACATATAATCACTTCTTATCTATCCCCTGACAGCAGATTCGAGCATGTTGCTGTTAATTAATTTAATTATTTTGGATTATATAGGAAATTCCAAATATACCCTTTTGTAGAGTTACTTATATACCACAACTATTTAGCTCTTAAATTTTAAAAATACACAATTCAATTACAAGTTTATGACACGCTAATTATTAATCCTTTAAGCATATACATTTGTCTTGTCTTATAGTAATGGGGGACTAATATCAAATATATATATAAGTTAAAAAAAAATTAAGAATTAATTTTGTAGATATGTATCTTTCAAAATCTAGAAAGTTCTTTTTTCATTAATGTTATAATTATATTATTGTGCTAACAATGCAATTATAAGCCTAATTAAAATAATTAATTAGCCCAAGTTCTTCGGCTCAAATACAATCTTTCCTAGACAAAAGTGTCAAGACCTCCTATGGTATATATTTAGGTTTGAATTTGATCCATATCTTACCACTTTTCTTACTCCTTACTCTGAAGACGTATGATTCTTTGTTTAAAAAATGAAATCATCAGTTAGGTTTTTGTCTATGCTACGTATTTATACAACGTGAAGGTGACAAATCATAGTATTGGTTGGAGCGCCTGGAGGACAATGGACATAATGATATTAAATATTTACTCATCAAAAAACAAAACTTATCAAATATTTAAAAATTAAAATATAATTGTGTCTTAAAAGTCAACATATTGAATGTCTAAAATAATACATCTTTTTTTGTTATATAAAATAATACAATTTTAATTATTCAAATTAAAGTTAGTTTCATTTTCATCTAAAATATTAAAATTAAAGTAAAAAAAATGCAGGCTAGTCTGAACTTTGCCCTAACATATTCAAGGTGGAGCCAAGCTATTTTTGAAAGGGAAAAATATTATCTAGCCTAATCTTAATTATTTTTTATGGACTAACGGTGGGGCCATAGGGTCAGTTTTGTTTTAACAGCTCTAACAAAATCGAAAACCTATATTATTTGAGCTATAAATTTGGTGGTGTTTTTGAAATATTTTTTGTTGACTGTATAGTTAAACTTATATGAAAATAATAGTTAGTACAAATTAATATATATATATATATATATATAAAGTTATTAAAATTCTGTCACTGTTTCCATTATAACAGCTGGCTAGCTGTAAGTCACTAGAAATGCTGTCAATATAATTGCAGTGGCAAGGGGAATTAATTTGTCCGCCACTATGGCGGTGAAGATGGTGTGGAACACAAGAAGTTATGATTGTAAAATTGGAATCCTAAACATCATGGATAAGGAAAAGGAAGCATTTGTGTGCTTTGTCACGAATGACCATTCTATGTATCCCCTCTCCAGTCTCCATGAGTTAAGTAACTCCTTTCAAATGGTCTATATAAATTACAACTATGTATCTATGAACCAAAATGTTCTATTAGAATAACGACAAATTCATCTATGAGGCAAAACAAAAGTCTGACTTTCGATCCATCGGTCTATGACAAATAGATACATTTTACTGAATAGGAGCTGTTTATTTAGGAATAATTATTAGTGACGATATATTTAAAAAATTCAAGAGATAATTTATTCTTCTATGTTCTAATCATATATGGCTGCAAAGAAAAGATTGAGAAAATAAGAATTAATAAATTTTCCTATGTATTAAAATATTAATATACTAGCGATAATCCAGAGTCGAGAGGAGGAGAGAGAGAGAGAGGGGGGGGGAGGATAAAGATGATTTTTACTTCCATGCCATTAATTAGTTGTTAAATTTTGTCCTCATTCTTCCTTTCTCTAGTTAAATTCTACCAACGTTACCGGGAAAACGACAAGGAGAAAGTCAATCCATCAGTTTCAACAAATCATCTAAAAAATATGATAAATTTAGAAAGAAATCAACCTCTGTTAAAGTTTTTAAATTATATTAAAATTTATATAAAATAATTTTTAATTACTATACACATGAATTTTGGTGAAAAAATTCAACATTTCAAAAAGTTGAATTCTCCATAGATGTTTCCAATAAAATAAACCATGATAGATGATTTGAAAAATAAAATAAAAAAGAAACAAAAATCTTAAAAACTTGACAGCCAAAGAAAAATATATAAATAATATCATGTATGTATATATTCTGCAGAATTTAAAACGATCATGCAACAAATTAATTAAGAGTTTGAACCAGACAATTCAATGAATTCATACATTTGTTGATCAATGAAAAGAATAGCATACAAATTGAAGGTGAAGCTTTAAATATAGCGGACAATATCATCTGATTCATCGCATTCTTATTTCTCCACAGTATATATTTTAGAAAATCAATTAACAGATATTAGTATTACAGCTTCATTTGTAGAACTTTCTGAACATGCTTCTGAGTTTCCAAATTGTATTAGATATTTAGATGTATTTATTTAAAATTTTAAAATGCAAATGATTCAGCAGGGGGAAGAAGAAAAAAAAAAGGGAAAAAAATTGAGGTGAAACTGAGTTCATGTAAGATACAGAAGCAAACGTACCATTTGAATGTGAATGTCGTTCTGAGTAGTTGCTGAAACTCAGAGGCGACCGAGTGAACTCGTCGAGCACAGACACTGGACTCGGCTGCTGCTCGCCTTTAAACTCCGAACACGTCACTTCCGATACCGTTCTGCTTTTATCCCCAAAGCAACTCGCGCTCGATCTTGATCTCGCCGGCGAGGGAGTCCTTTGATGATCCGTGGATCGTACGGTCTCGATGATCTTCTTTAGCGCGTTCAGATCTTCATCGCATTTCTGCAACGCGCTTAAAAGCCTTTCTCTTTTTTCCGCGACCGATTCTGGCTTCGCCGGCGCCGCCATCGGACCGTCCTCTAATCCCATCAGCCTAGCCACCAGAGCCGGCTGATTTCGGAGGTTCTCGGGCTGTTTGACCGGATTTGATCGGCGAATCTCAGGCGGAATGGTCGGGCTCCTCGGCACCTCGCGTGACAGTCTCGGGCTGTGCCCGGCGGCATTATTGGTTTTCTCCTCTTTCGAGTCTCTTTCTTTTGCGGAAGGTTGTTTTGGCAATGCTGCAGGAAGAGAACTCTCGTTCTTAATCTGCTTCTTTCCTGAAAGTGGAAAAGGAGAAAGAACGTTACAGTTACACTGTTAATCAACCAAATTCCAGAGTTTTCAAGCAGGTATTATACATTTTCTCGGCAACCAAACAGGCTTTAACAAATTGGAGGGAGAAAATTACCGAAGGTGGAGAAAGAATGTTACACTGTTAGTCAATCCAAATTCCAGAGTTTAATTTCAAGCAGGTATTATATATTTTCTCGGAACAGACTTTTAACAAATTGGAGAGAGAAAATTACCACCGAAGGTAAGGAATCGGCGAGGGGTGTGGGCCTTGCCGACGAGGTGGATGATGCCGGACATGCAGCCGATGGTTTTGGCGTGAATCTTCTCCGGCGCATTTTCTCGGCGTGAAGACGATGACACCATGCTATTTTGTCTCTTCATTGCGCTCTCCGAGACTCTGCGCGTTGTGTTGGGTCTGCGGGTGACGGATGCAGTGAGAAAAGCGAAAGGAAAACCGTTTAGTTTTATTTTTACCTTTATTTTTTTCGGATTAAAAAAAGGAGGTTTATACTTTTTTATTTTTATATCATAATTATATATAATAATTAATAATGAGTGGAGTAAAGGATAACGGTAATTGATGGAGGGACATGGAGAGGTGGAAAGTAAAAAAGTAAGAGGGAAAAGAATGTTAATCAGGTAAAGCAAATTGCACGTGGAACGCTGTGTATGATTCTTAAGTTTTCTTCTTGTGTTTTCAATTATGAGATGAGCAATTCACTTGGTAATACCTTTTTCGCCATTTCTTTGTTGTGACTGTTTTGTTTACTATTTTTTAATTTAATGTTTGTGGTAAGTTAGTAATTAATTGGTTTGATACATATGACGAATCAGTGCATGAGTGAGTGAATTACGATTGATACAGCACGAGATGTGAATGAGCAACACACCAAAAAAAGGAAAAAGGAAACCGAAGACACGAAACAGAGGATGGCCAGTCCAACATACGGCTACGGCATCCAACTACCGTGCATGACGCTCATTATGAGAAATTCTTTACTATATATATATATATATATATATATATATATATATCAAGGCTTTAAAATTGGATTGATTATTAAATTAGTTAAGGTATAAATTTAAAAATCAATAGTTAAAATGTGATTGAATTGTGATTGAATCGGTCTACTTTAAAATATATAAAAAATTAATATATATAATTAAAAACTATTAACATAAATTTACAAATTTAATTAAGAATAAGATTTAATATTAAATTATACAAAAATAACATTTACAATCAAAAGTTAACAATAAAAATTGACTAAATAATAATGAAATATTATTAATCAATATAATATTTATTCATATCAAATCTATAAAATATTAATATATTGATATTTTCACAAAAAATTGATTGATTTGTAATATTAATTTATTAATTACTTGATTATAAAATAAGAAAATTAAAGTATAAAAAAATAAATAATATTTTTAAGTAAACCAATTCAATTGATTCATTTAGCATTAATTCTTATCTAATTCGATCAATTTTTGATATATTTAATTATTTATCAATTTTAGAAGTTATTTCAGACATGATCCTTGATCAATTCATGGTCTAATTGGTCGAATCGGTTGGTTGGTTCGATTTGATTCTGATAACACTGATATATATATACACTTAATTTTTGAAAGGGTTCAAATTCTAATCGAACAAAACATTTTAAGAAGATGGGAATGATCAAGTGCTAATCCATGCTTTTTAAAAATGGTAACAAATTCTGTTCTTTTCAATGCATAGGGAAATAAAAGACCCATAATATCAATCTATATTTTGTTCTCCTTTACTCCATGATTTCCATTACTTAAATATGAAGTCATTGACTCTAGGTAAAAAGTAAAAAGAAAGTGGAAGACGTTGAGATCACTGAAAAAACAAGGGGGAAAAAACAAAGAAAAAATTAAGGCGTCATTATTTAATATTTACTTTTGTAATGGTGTTGGTTGCCTTCAATCATAAAAGTGTCTAGGCCAAATATAAAAGCCTTAAATTATACACACATGCAAAAACTTAAGTACATGTATTTGAGTAGATTTGATTATTGGTGATTGATAAAATGAATTAATTACAAGATATAAGTATATATATCAATATATATTTCATATAACTAGAGAACCAGTTATTATTAATTTATGTAATTCATCGTTCGGTAAGGAAATGCACCAGTCCATCTGTTGCATTGGCTTTTTAATGTGCGATGTGAAACATATCTGCAGCTTAATTCACACAATCTGTGCTACTTCGGAATCGAAATTGCATCACTGGTTTGGCCTCACTATATGTGATACGAAGTCACTTTATCAAGTTCGATCGATCCCGTTAGTAGGATCTCACTTTATTAATATATAATATATAGATAGTGAGACAAAGCACCGTGCAAAAATTAACTATTATAATTCTGTTTGAATAAACAACTTATTTAAATGTTTATAGAACAATTACTTATTATATAAGTATTTATATATATATAAGTTATTTTTATAATTAAAAAATTTATGAAAATAAGTTAAAAATAATTTATTAATAATACCATAAACTATTTTTATAAATTTTCTCAAATAAATACATAAGTGTTTATACCATAACATAAATCAAATAAATTTAAAATAAACTCTTTCAAACACTTACCCAAACCAATAAATTTTCCATCTCCAAATTTGAACCAACGAATCACACTCTGTAGCTTCAACGCTGTTTCTCATTAAAAGCAAATTAAACTTCGAGGATTGAGATGTAAAACAAAGGGTGAATAACTAATCTTAATTTAGTTGCTAAAAGTTGAAGCCACTTAATTTAATTCTTAAAATATTGGGTTTAATTTAATATAATTTTTTTATTTATAAATTAATTTTTGACAATAAAGAATTTAAAATTTAACAACAAATTTAGTGATTTAACACAAAAAATGATTAAATTAAAACAAAAAGAATTTTTGAGGAAGTAAATTAAAATGCTCATTTATCAAATTAGAATATCATTTATTCTTTGCGAAGAATCACTTACACAACATGTCCAGAAACAACATATACAGTCATCAATTTTACAACCCAGAGGTCTGAGGCTGCTGCGACAAGAAAGTGGCATCGGCATTCTCATCGCTACAATAGAGGCAAGGGTGTTGCCGAAATCCTTTCGCTTCAAGAATCTTCCTGGCCCTCACCACAACCTCTCTGTTGCTCATAGGAGCAGGGTTCTCCATCAGCACCGTCTGCACAGCTTGGCTAAACGCTCCAAAAGCCTTCCCGCCGGCGACGAGGGGTGCCATGTCGGCAGAGGTCTCGTCGGCCTGACACCCGCTGAGCAGAATGCCGTCGTCGGGGCTGAGAGGCTGGAAGAAGAGGTCGAGGTCGAGCAGGGGGAGGCGGAAGCGAAGACTGGCGTCGGAGGCGAAGAGCTCCAGGAGGTGGGTGGCGATGTCGGAGGAGGCGATGTTGGTGAGGGAGGAGAGGTGGTGGAGGACGGAGGAGAAGGGGAGCGTCCTAGGGATAAGGCTGAGGTTGTCGGCGTTTCTGAGGGTGTGGATGGGGGAAGAAGGGCCGATCTGTTCCTTCTCTTTGTCGATGAGGCCTCCACTGTGGCAGGAATCGGAGAGAATGGTGAGACTTGCTCCTTT
The DNA here is from genome assembly GCA_037074585.1 of Biancaea sappan. Classification (NCBI taxonomy): domain Eukaryota; kingdom Viridiplantae; phylum Streptophyta; class Magnoliopsida; order Fabales; family Fabaceae; genus Biancaea; species Biancaea sappan. Next base: position 38,534,836 of record CM073492.1, read on the forward strand.
TGGAAGACGATTCACGAGTTGCCTGAAGTCCAAATCTACATATATACACAAACCACCGGGAAGCAAGTCACTTCTATGATGTAACAACAGGCTCATCTTCATGCATTTTAGCGTATATGATAAAATAAGACCAAAACATCATTTTGGTCCCTTACAATTGTCTTTTTTATCAAGTTAGTCCTTCACAAATTTTTATTCTCAATTTGGTCCCTTATAGATTGATATGTTATCAATTCAATCCCTCATAGATTTTCATTCTCAATATGTTCCATCACAAATTGATATGTTATTAATTTAGTCCCTCTCATATTTATATTTTTAATTTGGTCCCTCATAGATTTATATATTATCAATTTAGTCCCTTCATCAAAAGTTGTTACCATCAAAAGTTATGGTCAGAAAAAAAAGGACTAAATTGATAATAAATCAATTTGTAAGGGAATAAACTAAGAATGAAAATAAGTGAGATACTAAATTGATAATATATTAATCTATGAAGGACTAAATTGAGAATAAAAAATTTTAAGATATTAAATTGGTAACATATCAATTTATAAGAGACCAAAATTTAAAAAAGGCATCAGTGAGACCAAAATAAGGTTTTAATTGATAATATAAAATAAAATATTATATTGAATCACTTAAATATAAATTGTATAAGATTCATTTAACCTTTTATTTGTGTGTATGTGTTAAATTTTAAATTTTTTATTATCAAAAATTATTTGGACAAATAAAATAATTACATTGAAATAAATATAATTTTTTAAAAATTAAATTGAGACGCTTAATTTTTAAAAATTAAATTAAAATAATTATAATATTTTTAAGGCAAAATCAATGATTTACTTTTTTTTATGGCGGATAAAAACACACACATTATATAACTTTCACTTTGAAAATGTTATAATTATTTTAATTTAATTTTTAAAAATTTAAGAGTCTCAATTTAATTCTTTCACTTTGAAAATGTTTCAAAGACTAGTTATATTCATATTTGTGTTTTGAATAAAAATAGCTTTAATATTTTCATTAAGAGATAAAATAAGAGCAAGGGTGTTAAAGTCATTGAAATAATTAATATATTGTATTTGGATCATTTTTCAATGCATATTTTATATAGAAATGACTTGAATATCTCTATACTTATTTTGCTTTCTAATTAATATAAATATAAGTATTTTAGTATAAAATATAAATATAGGGATAACTAACTTCATAAAACTAAAATTGAAATTAGTACACAACACAATATTCTTGCGCCCACGCAAATAAAAAAAATTAGCATTATAATCATTTCAATTTTAATGAGTTTTATGAGACAGGATATGATTCTTGTCACTATATACCTTGATATTTTTCTACCAAAAAAAATTTCTCTTCATATTTTAGAGTAAACTAAACATATTTTTAAAAAAATTATATAATGCATCTTCAATTAGCTTGTCAGCATCAGTTAATAAAAATGTATCAAAATAGGTATGTGAGCAAATATTTTCATGTAAAGCATAATAATTTTACTAATTTATATAATCAAGTGATATTATACTTATATTAATATATATGATTTTAAAGCCCTTTGTTCATTAGTTTTCAAAATAATATATTAATAGATAGGTAGATAAAATAAACTATAATATTAAAAAGAGAAGTTAAAATGTATATAAAATAATAAAATGTTAAACAACTTGCTACTAATGTTTTATTTTTTTTAAAAAATAATAATTATCACTAAAATTTATTTTTATATTTAAGAATTATTTAAAAAACAAATTAAAGAAAACAAAGTAACAAAAGTAAAATATGGCCCTAGTATTTTTTTTTTAAAAAAAAGACTAGATTGATAGGTAATTCTTTGTTATATTGTAAAAAATTATTATTTTAAAAATTATACATTTGTGGCATTCTAATTGAAGAAAATATATTTTATTTTATTTTGTTTTGTTTGATATTTTGTGTGTGTGTATATATAATTTTTTTATTTATTCTTCCAATTCAATAATTAAACTATGACCCAGTCCTTTTTTTGTTTCTATTCTTTCAGTCTTTGAATGAATAAGCATTGTGTTTGGCCTTTAACAATGATTTTAAATTATTGTTAAATTTTTTTTCAAAATTAAAAAAATAATTTTTAACAATAATTTTAATCTTTTAATAACAGTTAAAATCGTTGCTAAAAGACAAACACGATGTTTATAAACACCAAATCACGTTTAGTCTTTGAACTTGATTCCACTTAGTTATACCTTATAAAGCTAACCAGGTGTGCCAAATAAGCCGGCCCAGCCCTTTTCAAGAAATGTGAAAATAATTTTTTTTATTTTTTATTTTTATTTTCTTAAATGTATTTTTTGATATCTTTGTAGTATTTTTATATTTGAGTCTATTTTTAAAAAAATATTTTTATTAAATTCAATCAAATACAATTTTAAATTTATTTTTCATTTTTAATAAAAATAAAATCAAAAAATGACCAAACAAAATGGTATATGTTATAAATAAGCCGCGAAACAAACCAGTAATGAGATTGAAATCACAAGGGACAATGGCCTCCTCTTGGCGGAAAGGGTGGCCAGGTTTCATGGAAGGGATTCTGGTCCCATGCCCACTATAGTGAAAATAGAGCACGTCCCCTGCTTCGGCTCGCTCCACCATGCGAGCCAGAGCCCGCTTAATGTTAGCCCCAGTGGGCATCATGGCCGAGCCCAACGAGTCACCAGCAGGCGCATCAGCGAGCAGCTCAATGTCCGACACATCGAACCTAAACCTCTTCACCAGTACGTCTCGCATCGCCAACACGTCGTTTATGCACCCCTTTAGTTCGTTTGGACTGTTGGGGTAGTTACAACCAACCAATACAGCGAGCCTCTTCTTTCCCTCTTCCATTACTGGAATATGAAAGTGATGGTATTTTAGGGTTTGTGAATGTGTTTGCGAGTGATGGACTCTTTACAAGGCTCTGGGGGTTTTATATGTGGAGAATGCCTTGTTTCGCTTTGGATTTGATACAAGTAAACTTGTGCCTCTGGTTAATTGGCTTTCAAGTGAGGGAACTTCTATTCTTGAATATTCAAGCATTTTCGTTGTCATAAGAAATCGTTCAACTACCAATATAATATTAGAATTTTGGGGTTTAAGGCAAAGCTGGGCTAGTTTACTTTGGCCGAGGTATTGATTCGGCTTGAGCTAAAGTTTTCTGACAAGCCAGAGCATTTGTCTCTCATCATCATTTTTATTGGCATTTATGACAGTTGATTTCGGTAATGTTCATTTTTATTGATTGCATAATTTGCAAGGAAAAGTAGAATGAAAAGCTTTGGGAATTTTATTTAAGCTATATCCTAATTGAGATAGTCCATTGAGTTTCACTCATGTCTGGTGGTATAAAAAATAATATATTAAATAGTAATTTTGAGTGACACACCTTATTTTCCAATTATAAAACAAAAGGTAAAATGCCTTCTTGTATAATATATTACCTTATCCCAAATTCTGAAATAGAATATCATTGGGTTGTACAGAAGGTATACTCTTTGAAACCAAGACAAAGGCCAACCGAATGTCATTTAATTTCAAAATATATTGGTTGGGATAAAATAAAACTTTTGGATAATTCTTCTTTAATTCTTTGAGATGCTTTTCAAGTGGGAAACTAGCTAAAAGCTTTGGTCTTCAAGAAAGGTCAATAAACTTAAATTGTAAATGTTTCATTTTCCTTTGCCAATTAGGGTTGGTCTAGCAAAAGAGACTAATATCTTTTATAAAATGACGAATTAAATTTTGAATTTTTGCTGAAAGAGATGCCTATTTAATGTATGAAAGTACTTTGAATAGATTTGCCTTGCAATAAAAAATGCTTGGAAAACCTTTTTGTTAAAAAAAAAAGCTTATTTTCCCTTTTAATGCTTAGCCTTTAAAGAGATATAAAGAAGATGTGACAAACCTTAAAATGTAAAAATAAATTCTTACTAGCTAGTTTTCGGCTAGTTCATGATTCCAACAACATTTATTGTTATATAGTTTGTAATATTAAACTAGAATTGAATTCTCACATCAAACAGAAAATGATATATGTAAAGGTATTTAAATGCTATTTTATTTGTTAAGTCTAAATTAATTTAATATAGTATATTAATAAATATAAATAACTTGGGCCTTCCTTTACGATTAATTAATATCTTTCTAATTAATTTTTAAAATTGAAATGATGTGTCAGTTGAATTTTAAATTATTTTTTAAAAAAATTGAAATAATGTGTTGGTTAAATTTTAAATTTATTTTAAAATTTGAACTGTGTTGTTTGAATTTAAAATTTAAATTTAAATAAGCACATCTGTTGAAAATTAAACAGACATAATTGTTTAAATATATATTAAAAATTCTACAAAGGGTGTACTTCAATAGAAAATATCTAGACAAAAAGTTTCAAAAGGAGTTGTATCTTAAAAGAGTCTATTTGTGATTCGTCAATACACAGACACAAACTCTTTAAAGATAATAATTATTACACCTCAAAGCCAACTTCCTTTTTTTTATTTTCTAACAATTTTAAAGAGTTTATTTGCTAGTATTCGTTGCTATAGAGACTATAGAAGAATTCATTAAATTGGCTCCTTGCAATGGTACTAATTTCACTTGTTGTGAGGACAAGATAATTTTTCTTCTTACTATCATCAAGATTCACAATATTTTGGACCCCCATTTACCTGTGTTGTGAGATTCTAATCCTTCAGAATCTAACAAGTCAAAGTAGAAAGAAAAAAGTGAGAGGACAAACTCATGATCTGTACTCAAAGTCGTGGTCACATTCTGAACACGTTGATTGACTGTTTATATGATATGTACTCAAATTTAAAGACACCAAGAGCAATTTAGACTACTTTAAAGATTGCTTACCATAAACCGAAAAATGAGGCACTAATAAATTACTAGCATCGCAATATTTCAAAGTTAAAATGGTTGACACTAAACCAATCATGGATTAAATTCATGTACTACAAGTCTTAGTTTCAAAATTAAGAGTTATTGATGTTAAAATTCTAAATGCTTTGCAAATTGGTGCAATTCTCTCTAAATTACCTTTTTTGTCTATTAATTATAGAATAAAAAAAATTCTGCACTCCACTATCAAATTAAGATTAAAAGATTTTTTGACTCATTTTCAAATTGAATATGAAACTCATGCAAGAGATGCACTAATTTTGGCTTTAAGTTCTATTGCTAATCTTGTCAATGAAAAGGATATTGAAAAAGGAAACAAAAATTTGTAAGCAAATAAGAAATCCTTTAAAAAGAAAAAAAAAGATATTACTTGTTTCCATTGTGAGAAGAAAGGCCGCATTATTCTTGAGTACAAGTTTAAGAAAGCTAGAATTAACATCAATAGTCACTACCAGAAAAATAGAAATATGAGAAAAAAGTTTTCATCTCTAATCATGCAAAATTTCATCTCTATGCAAAATTTTGTTTCTACCAGATCTAAAATGAAATTAGACACAGAAATAATTTCGTCTTAGATCGAAGACTCTGCATAGAATAAAAAAGTGTAAACAGAATAAGATCCATTGGAAATTTGTCCAAAAACCGAACACAGAATATTCATATCAGATTTGTCAAAACATGAGGGGTGAAATGTCCTTGTCATTTCGTTTTACATTGTAGACCACGTATTCCATCACAAAATATGAGATGGTTCATCCATTGTAGATTGTGTCTGATGACAATTGCGTGGAACATTAGTCCATTGCACTTTCCATCTCAAAACTAAGAGAATCTGTCTTAGATTTTAGATGAAAAATCCGTAGCAAAATTCATTTCAGTTCTGAGACAATTTTTTTTTTGTAAAATTCATCTCATAATTTTGTCCCCAAGCTTAAAACCTAGCCTCACAATGTGAAGCCTATCTTGGCAAGTAAACAATAAACATAACAATTGTATGACAACATCTTCTAAATACCATTAGAGATTCTTTATAAATTTAGTATAACAAGAAGTTACAACATTTTTATTTATGCAATCAAAATGGAGAAACATTTGAAGTTAACAAAATGTAGAAATTACATATATACTGCATAGATTTGCCTTTGTCTAGATTACATAAGCTATATTTATAAACTACACTATGAAGCATAATTTTGTAAAAAAATATGATGCCTCCATTAAATATAATGAGTCATCCTCATTAACACTAATGACTTCCTCATATTCTTCGTCGGCGTGCTCACCCTCATCTTCTTCTAACTTGATTTCATCCCCATACTCCCTTCATCTTTGGCACCGTTAATGAATGACTTATTTATAATAGAAAGATCAACTTCCTCATAGACATTGTTGACATCGCACAAGGTTACTGGTTCATAATTATGAGTTACTAGAAACCTTAGTTTATGGGTGTCATCTTTTTGGTATGCCTCTTAAACAGTTTCAGAAGTGGAAGCATTTATTGCCCTCCTAGACTTAATTTTAATAATCACAATCAATCCGTGTTTCATGCAATGCAAGATAAGGGGTGTAGTATACTTGGAATACTTGTTGAGAAAACACTAGAGGGTTATACTTTTTCAACCTTTTAGAAGCTTTAACCTCAACTATCTCATGTTGTGCTTGATGGACCTTAGATTATCAATGTTAAGAACATATACTCTTGTTTCATACACATTCTTGGGGGAAGGTTATATGCAGTGATAATGATGGGCCAACAAGAATATGTTTTCCCAAACTGACCAAACAGAGCAAACCCATTAGCACACAACTCGAGCCTTACATTTCTAGGTTTAGCAGTGAACGAGGGATAGATTTCATCAAACACCTTCCATGCTTGTCCATCAAATGAGTGAGGCAATACTCTTGTCTATCGACGATTATCGTAGTGTCACCACATGTCTTTCGTTGTCATTTCATATGTGAATATCTTTGAAGCCTTGGAATAAGAGGAAGGAATCACAATTGCTTGTTGGCTACCTTTTAATGTCTACTTTGCCAGGTCATTCTTATTGAATATCTAGTGGAATAACAAAATTTGCACTTGGTCCTATTCATATCATCCTTGTAGTTTAACATACACTAATTCTTTCAACAATCAATCTTCATGTGCCTAAGGTTCAAGTTTGAAACAACTTTCTTCGTGTTGCAAAATTTAGTGGGCAGTTGGTTATCATCAGGCATTGCCTCACCCATGAACTGTGTCACAGCATTATAGCACCCTTTAGCCATATTCCAATCATACTTAATTAATACTTAATAGCCTAATAACTATGGATAGCTCAGAGTGTTATTGGTACCTTCCCACAACAGCACTTGGGCATCATGCTACATGTTATAGAACTATTAAGCATCTAAATTGGGGAACCATCCACTATTCAATGAAATTCATTCTCGAACATCAACCAACCAAAATCAAACACCATTTGCTCATAAGCATTTGGTTTTACATCGAAGTTGCCAAAATGGCCAAGTGCATCAAATAGGTTTGGATTCATTGTTTAGGTTGGTTTGGGCACCGATTCCCTATGAAAGCTCCATATGAAGTAATTGGGTTTAAATCCCCTCTTATATAAATGCTCCTTCATTTTATCGGGATCTAAGAGCTTCCTATTGTTACATTATACACACGAACACCGTATCTTTCCCTCATACAAAAATGGTGGCAATTGGGATGCATGGGCAACAAACTACTTAAATAAATTCATCCATAAACCTAACCCACTTCTACTCTATTATACATCAGTTGTCGATTTCTAGACCCTTTTATGCTCTATGTTTGTTTATACTTTCAATTGCGTCTCTAATTTCATTATGAAACAATGAATAAATTAGTTTAACCACACACACACATGTATTATATATTTCATATGTAGAAAAAGGACATTGATAAAATGGACAACAATTGTAATGCTAGCATTGTAAAGGATAAAATGCACCAAATTATATTATATTCTCATAGAGCAAATTTATCTAACTTCAACAAGAAATAAAGATAATCCATTTACAACATAAATAAGGAAAATATTGACTGCTTCCTAACATCTAAACATGCACTATACAAGAAAAAACAATTTCATATATTATGATATAGTAGCATTATCCAAAAAAGAAAGTAAATGGCATATGACAACAGACACACACATTTCTACCCCATACACAAAATCTTGACACCAAAAAAAAATATCAACATTCACATTAAAAGAAAAAAAAACCTCACTATCATGTCATGTATTGAAATCATTGTTGCATACAAAATCAATGCACCAAAAACAAATAAAGAAAGATTGATTATGGTCGGAGAGCTTCGAAAATTAAAAAATAAAGGCCCTTAGCTTTGCCGGAGGTCACTAAAGCATCTCATGATGGTCAGCGGATGTTGGGTGGATGAAAATTGGTTGGAAGGAGACTAGCAGTGGCTGGGGAAATAACTTCTCTCCCTCCCACAACGAATATCAAATGGTAGAAAGGGTTAGGGAGTCTTTATATTTTGATTTCAAAATAGTGTAGTTTGGATTTTAAAAAATCTATGAATTTGACATGTAAATTATGTCTCAAAATTGAATTAAAAAATTGAAAATCTTGGAGGGAATATGAGACGAAATTAGAGATGGAAATATTCTGTCTCAATTTAAAATACATAAGATACGAATTTTACAATGGAAGATCCATCTCCAATATCATTTCTTCAAAAAAAAATCTTAAAACTATGACATGTCTCTCAAATGGATTCAATGATAGAATATTTTGTCTCAAGATTCCCTAAATCGCAAATGGATTTTGCAACAATTTTCTCGGTCTTTGAATGTCATCTGTAAAGATGCTAACGAACTTTGAGATGAAAATGTCCATCTACGCAATCGTTTTTTGCCAAAAATTTGAGACAAATTTAGAAAGGAAAATGATCTGCTGCAAACATCTTACAACAATTTTTGAAAATGAATATTTCATCCTAAAATTGAGTCAAAATTTTTTAGACAAAAGACTTCATCTTTGTAAAGAAGAAGAAAATAATAAATTGATAATTAAATAAATGATAATTTTGCAATGAATTTTGAGACAAATTGCTCTGAAATGAATGACATTTTATCTCAGAATCGATCTCAAATTCATCTTTATTTTTTAGGATTTAGGGTTTATGATTTAGGGTATTCAGATTAAATTTGACACAAAAATATGTTCGTCTCAAAAGTTAAAAAAAAATTAAATCAAAATTGGAATTCAATCACAGATTTGAGATGGAAGACGATCAATCTCAAGTATTTTGCAATGTCTTTTGACATGAAAATGTGTGTCTCAAAATTGAGATGGACGTTGAGACAAAACACTCCATCTTTATAAAGAAGATAGAAAAAATAAAGTGAAAATTGAATAAGTAATGATTTTGCAACTAATTCTTAAGCAGATTCTTTTGAGATAGATTTATTTTGTTTTGGAATTTGTCTCAAATATTTAAATTTTCTCCCCTTTTTCTTCAATGGATTTGCGAAGGGTTTGCAATGAATTTGAAACAAAAAAAATGTCTCAGATTTGGTTTTTTTTTTTTTTGCATTGAGTGGAAAGACTGAGAGATTGAGAAAGAAAACTTGGTTGAAAGTACAATCTTAGAGATCGTGGTCACGTTGTCTGCACTTGACATTAACATGACTATAGAAGTGAACATGGCTAATGTAGCGATTAAAAGCCAAGATTAGTGGTTTGATTTGGTTGCAACCATCCATGTGTGTATGATAGAAATTCCTTCAAAACCAACACATAAGTCAACGACTCTAAGAAGGTGCTTATGAAAAATCACGTTACTACGAAAGTGTTTGGAAAAGGGATCTGTAGAAATCAATTTCAAATCTAGATAAAAATTGCCATTATCAAATGTATTTCATGCACCAAAAATTTGAAAAATTATGTGTCTACTAGTTTGCTACCTAAGAAAAGTTTCAACATTGTAATTGAGTTTAACAATGCTATAGTGTCAAAGAGTGGGATATTTGTAGGGAAGGATTATAACTCTGATGGCATTTTCAAACTTAGTACTAATGCAAAAAATGTTAATTATCCTTATATGGTTGACTCTTATTATAATTTGTGGTATGCTAAATTAGGACATTTAAATTTTCGTTCTTTGAAATTTATGTCAAAAAATGACTACATCAATTGCAATATTAAAAATATTGAAAAATGTAATTTTTGTATACAATAAAAAATAATTAAAAAACCTTTTCATAAAGTTGAAAGAAATACAAATTTATTAGACTTAGAGCATTCAAATATTTATGAATTATAAATAGAGAAATAACAAGAGGTAGTAAATATATTTTATTACGTTTATTGATGATTTCTCTAGATTTACATTTGTATATTTACTAAGAATCAAAGATGAAGCCTTTAAAAAATTTAAAGACAATAAATCAATAGCAGAAAATCAAAAGAATAGGAAAATAAAGATCCTTCGTAGTCGTAGAGATGGAGAATATTTTCCCATTGAATTTGATAAATCTTGTGAAGAGCATAGTTGGATACATTAGATAAGTGCAACTTATACGCTACAACAAAATGAGTTGGTAGAAAGAAAAATATAACCTTTGTGGAATTGGTTAACACCATGCTACTGAATGTACATTTACCACATAATTTATCGAATGGAACACTAATAACAGCATATCATACACTTAATAAAGTGCCTTCAAAGAGTATAAATGTCACGCTTCACATTTGGGAACATAACCTGCATAAAGGTGGATTCCATCCACCGACCTAACAACACACAACCAATACACGAAATAAACATAATGCAAGTATTTCATTTCAACATAATATGATAAATTATTCTAGCAACCACATTGCTTTGAGAATTATCCTTCCTTAACCACATCATTTGTTCCAAGAAACAATTAATATATGAATAGTAATTAAAACATATAATTCATACTCTAGTCCATCTCATTACCAATATAAGATCTCTAGGTGTTCTATTTAACTACAAAGCGACTCAACCCACTGCAACTACCATAGACCAACCAATATTCCAAGATAAAGGAATGAGGACCTAAAAACTCTGCTACTCCTCGTACGGAGGCTCACCACTTACTCAAGGAACCTGCAAGGGGTACAAAAGAAAGGATGAGCATAAAACTTAGTGAGGGAAAACAAAAAACTGAAACAAAATATAAATCGAGTACCCCTCACAGGGGTATAATCAATAGAAGACTCCACCCACTACCACCAGTCTACACCACACATGTGGCCAGCACGTAACCTACACTCAGTATACAAATAAGACTACCAACACATCACCACTACTACAGTTTAGTATAACCAACACTTTCCAGACAGGACCACAAAGTTCATAACACATACATAAATTACCATAATCAAGGATACAGTGTAATCATACAGGAAATTTATATTTCAATATAATAAGAGTTTATTCTGCCATATAGTGTAATACCCACTAAATTTGAAGTCATGTATTTTGGAATATTGGAAAAAGCCTATGATCGAGTACCAAGAGAGGTGATGTAGAAAGCCTTGGAACAGAAAGGTGTACGGGTTGCGTATATTAGAGCCATAAAAGATATGTACGAGGGGGCTACGACTAGTGTGAGAACGTCTGGAGGGGAGACTAGAGACTTTCCTATTAAAATTGGCCTACATCATGGATCATCCTTAAGCCCTTATTTGTTTGACCTGGTTTTAGATGTTCTGACGAAACACATCCAAGAAGAAATCCCTAAGTGCATGCTTTTTGCAGATGACGTTGTTCTCATAGCAGAGACAAGGGAAGAGATTAATTCTAAACTTGAGTTATGGAGAGTTACTTTGGAATCGAAGGGTTTTCGTCTGAGCAGGAGTAAGACCGAATATATGCATTGTAAGTTTAACAAGCGACAAGCTAGGAACGAGCTGGAGGTTAAACTTGGTGATCAGGTCGTATCACAAGTGTCAAAGTTTAGGTATTTGGGATCAATTATACAAGATGACGGCGAAATTATTAGAGATGTGGAACATAGGATACAAGCTGGGTAGTTGAAGTGGAGAATGGCATCAGGGGTTGTTTGTGATCGGAAAGTACCTGATAAACTCAAAGAAAAGTTTTATCGTACTGCTATAAGACCAGCGATTTTATATGGGAGTGAATGTTGGGCAATGAAAGGACAACAAGAACAAAAAATTGGAGTGGCGGAGATGAGGATGTTGCGTTGGATATGTGGTCATACAAGAAGAGATAGGATTCGTAATGATCATATACGAGGTAGAGTTGGGGTGGCACCTATTGAGGAAAAAATTGTTGAAAACCATTTAAGATGGTTTGGGCATGTGCAAAGAAGACCGTTGGAAGCGCCAGTTAGGAGAGTTGAGCAGATGGTTTGGAGCCCTACGAAAAAAGGTCAAGGAAGACCAAAAAGGACATTTAGAGAAATTATTGAACGGGACCTTTTAGTAAATGAGATATCTAAAGAGTTGGTCATTGATAGAGTTCAATGGCGTCGTGCGATCCATGTAGCCGACCCCACTTAGTGGGATAAGGTTATGTTGTTGTTGTTGTTGTTGTATTTTGGAATATTACTGTACCTTATAACGTTATTTTGGTATATTTAATTTAGTCATTTTAATTTTTCATATTTAATTAATTTTTTGAATATTATTTATGTAATTTGGATGAAATGACTGAACTGAATATTTTTATATTGTGTGGAGTATTTTTGTGGATTATAGAGTTTATTAAAGCTGGACTGAATTTAATTAATTTGAGAATTAATTATGAATATTTTTCTTATTGGACTAAGTAGGTTGGGTATTTGGGCATGAGTACCCATGGATCACCCATTAACCCAATTAGTATAAAATAAGCCTTAATCTTCTCTCTCTCTCCTTATTCATGTTGGAAGGCTCTTGGGAAGAAAAAAGAGAAAATTTCATTCTCTCAACTCCTTCACCTATTTCTATCAATTTCTTTGGAAATTTTCTTTTCCCGATTGTTTTTCGGTTTATCTAAGTTGCAAAGGATGAAAGTAAACTCAATTCTCCACTTCAATTTCCATTTTCGAATTTGGTTTTGCCTATGGAAGAAAAGTGTGATTTTGAGTTGATTTTGGGTTTTAATGGATGAATTTAAGTGTGTGTGTTAATCTAAAACATTCCTACATGTTTTATGATGTTATTGGGAACAAGAAATTTGGATAAAATTAGGAGAAATCCATAGAATTTAGAAATTAAAAAAAAAGTTAGGGTTCTTGATGAAAATTTGAGATTAGAGCTTGGATTGTTGGTAAAAATTAGGGGTTTTGGTGTCAAAACACTCCTTAGACATTAAGGATGAAAACCCATGAAAGAAATCAAAAGAAATATTGTTTTAGATGTGATTTTAGGATTTTTGGATGAAGAACACGAAGAATGTCACTGTTCATTCTGGAAATTTTCCAGAAAATTTTCAAAAAATACTATTCATCGAGAAAATTTTTTCAGATTTTCTAGGTTACTGTAACGTTGACTCGGTCAACGTTACTATAGTATTGACGTGGTCAACGTTACTGTATCATTGACTTAGTCAACGACACTGTAGCTGCGTTGACAGTTGACCGTTACTGTAGCATCAGTTTTAAAATATTCATAACTCTTTCATCCGGACTCCATTTTAGGTGAAATTTATATCGTTGAAAAGCTCTTTGAGTCTAATTTCCAATGGTATAAGTTTCATTTGGATATTCATTACCAGTTAGGAGTTATGATTTGAGAAGTGGGTGAAGGTCAGGAGTAGTGGTAGGAAATTTTTCTATTTTGTAACCCCGATGGTTTTTATCTGGTTACAATAGGAATGGTGAAGGTGCAAGGTGGGAGTACTGAGAGCGTGAAATCCAGGTGAGTGGGATTTATACTTCGTATGACTAAAATCTTTTCTTAAAAGTTCTTGGCATCATAGTAAGAACATGTAGTGTATCTTAATGTGAAGGCAGTGATGGTTAACTTATATATTGATATTCATTATGATTTGAGATTCACTTGCGTAAGTTACATTCATGCACACTTTCTAGGATTGAAGAATTGTGTTCTCAAATAGATTGGTATGGATCTATCTATACATAAATACCATTATATGAATATTGCGTGAATGAGACACGAATATCATTGTGATGACTTGTAAATACAAATGAGCTTCTATGTTTGAGATGGGATTTAAAAGATGAATTCTATGAATAGTGAATGATTGTATACATGCTGATAAATTTGTGATTAAGTATGGAAAGTGATATGAGTTATGTTGTGATGAGACTTGTAAATGATTATAAGTTGTTTATGATTATGATTCTGTATGTAATCGGAATGAATGGAAAAGCATGGTGGTGCACTCCATGGAGAAATCTATATGAAGCCATAAGGGTGGAGAATATAAATAGAGCGATAAGGGTAGATACGGCGGGGGCCGCGAGCAACGATTCAAAGTACTTTGAACGACCCGGTTGGTACGGGAAATGTGTGAAATTGATTTCACTGTTTACTGTTATAAATTATTTGAATTATGTTGAAATGTATTTGATTTACTTAAATATTGTTATGAATTATTATGAATTATATTATATTATGTTATAATTGATTATGTATGATTGCTGCATGTTATCATTATGATGCATGATATTTTTTTTTGTCATAGTGTTGTGTTGTCTGCTCACTGGGCACGTGGTTTGCTCATACCCCTCTTATTAACATTTTTTTTCAGAGTTGACAGTTGAAGGTAAATATCTGTACAAGGAGTTATGAATCATTAGCCCATGATTACCTTTTCATTTGTTCAGGGTAAAAGTATAATGTTTAAGTCTTATTCTAAGTTGTATAAATCTAGAAAATCTCTGTAATCGAGTAGGTTCATTCAGTGATGTAATGTGAATGATTGTACTGTGTATGGAGAACTCGGTTTAGCCGTTTTTTCTTATCTTTTTTAAAAAGAGGAATAATTCTCTTATTTTAATTCTTAAATTGTGTAATTTAAATTAATTGTATTTAAAAGAACAACCAAAATAAGATTTAATATTGTGATTAAGAGAAAGATAGGCTTACAGAGGTGAGGTAAAATTCACTTTTTGTGCCGGTCACGTGCTCAGACTTTGGGACGTGACATATAAGCGCCTACATTGCCCCACACAAGGGCCTATGTTTGTCACACCGACCTCTAATTGGATTCTAAAACTCTTCACACAATGCACTACCTCAAGCAATTGGGGTCACTTATATCCAAATTGGTCACATGATTTCCATTAACAATACTAGGGCTTTTCCCATAATGCACCATCTCAAATAATTAGGGTCACCTATATTTATATTGACCACACAAGTCTCCAAACAAAAGGCTCAACAATTCACAATTATAGTTTCAAGGATAATAAACACAACCAACATGTAACATATTTCACCATAATACAGAGAAGAGAACTATTATCCCATCACAAAAGTTCACAACCATCCATCCATCCTATTAGCAGGATTATTCCATCACCAAATTAAATCCCAAATTAAAACCAACTCCTAATTTATTACAAGAATGATACTATTATCCCATCACAAAAGTTCACAACCATCCATCCATCCTATTAGCAGGATTATTCCATCACCAAATTAAATCCCAAATTAAAACCAACTCCTAATTTATTACAAGAATGATAAAGTAAAGGAGTAGGATTGGCCCCTTTGGTACATTACAACATTCATCATATAATACACAAGTCCTAGCATATGCTAGAAATATTCCCACAAACAAAGGTCATCAACGCATTATGTCCCTAGATTAATGCTATTAATTTATCCTTCCAAGCCAAACAAGGGTGAAGGTAAACTTTTCACTATATTTGATATCAAGAGCATATATTAAATTTATTTAAAACACATACTGTCATTTTTTTCATCACAATGCCACAATCAATCACACGAGGATAATGACATATTGTTCGTTAACCATTCGGCATAAGATAGCCAGCTAACCACAAGCCAATACATTTGCAAAATCCCTTGCCTCCATAGGTCTCACGCTCGTTACAAGCACGATTAATTTATTCTATTGATATGGAGTTTTACTTCAGGAATATTCCATCCCATTAAAAGCAGTGTGCCATTATTATCACCAATGTGATATTAATTTATACTCATTTGCATCCATGAAAACCCAATTCAAGTATCTATGACTCACTCAACACCTCTACCATGCTCAATCCCAAAAGAAAATTCTTACAGCTAGGACTACCACATGAATATAATGTAGTTATACTACTTCATTACCAAAATTTCCATCTACATGATTCCATTTCTCCATTTATACCATGCCAAATAACTCATTATAGTTTAACACAACTTCACTAAGAATTTATAATGGAAAATAATACGCAACCAAGATGAGGATAGAGATCATTCTTCATTTCCAAGCATCTACCATAATATGCTCTAATTATTAATTTGTGAACTAGTCCACATAATCTTCCTAACATACGCCATAATGAAGTTAATATTCCTTAGAAATAAATAAATGATCACACAATTGGATGAAAATGGTGTTTGATTCCCTTACCTAAACTCCAAGCTATTCATTTCATCCCAAAAGGCATGGAAGATGTATGAAAGAATCCAACCTATGAGAAAACCATGCCAAAAACATAGTAAGGACATAAAGGAGGCAAATGCATACCAACTCTAACCTTTGGTCACCCTTTTGGTTATAATTCCTAAATGATAAAGAATTTTCAAATGAAACTTATATCATTAGAAACTAGACTCAAAGAGCTTTCCAACGATATAATATTTGCTAAAAACGGAGTTTGGATGAGAGAATTATGACCGTTTGAAAGTTACAACAGTGTAAGCTGGCAGAAATGTTTTTCTTTCTGTCAAGTATTGCTGCAGTAGCCAGTGATGGCACTGTAGCTCCACATGACAGTACCCAAGATAGCAAAATCACAATTTAGGTCTCTTAACCTTCCCTAATCCTCTCCTTTTACTTCCAACTCAAAATCCAAGACTTTCCAATTATTTTGGCCAGCAAAGCAAGTATTCAATCCATAAAAACACATCCATAAGCTCATTTTCATCTCAAATTCCATGAATCAAGTTCAAAATCTTAGAAAAACCCGAACACTCTTAATTTTTTTTGATATAGCTTGGATTTCACCCTAGAAATCAAGTTTCTTCCAAATCTTTGACAGCCATAACATCAAGGGAAGAAGGAGGGACAATGGAGAGACCAAAAGCATACAATTTATCGCCATAAAATCAAATTCACTCAAATCATCAATTTTCAACACAAAGGTTCATGGTCTTCGAAAATGGGAAGAAGAATGGAAAACCTAGCTCTTACCTTGGTCTTTGAAGCTTTTTTGTGAGCCACTAGTGACTGGAAAATGAGCACCCACCGAAGAGAGACCAAGGCTTTGCGAGGATTTGGTGAGAGGAGCTTGAATGTGGAAGAAAAGAGGGAGGAAGGGAGACAGATGAAAAAAATAAGGAAGTGAGGGATGGTGATATGATTTTTCACTAATTGTTGGGGGCTTACTTTCTAATATTACTGCATGGTCCTCTATCAATTCTTTCCTTGAATTTTAAGATAAGGACTCAAGTGCAATTTGAACCATTCACTCAAATAACTTATAAAATTATTCCTTTTCAAACAAAATGCTCCTCACACTTAGTAACCTATCACTTTCACACTCCAAATAATCCCATACACTCCTTACCCCAAAATTTCATATTCTTTCATTTAGGTCCATCTCATTAATTATTCAACCACAATCAAATTTCTCCGACTCATCACACATCCTACGGGTTATTTTCCATCATTTTAAATGTTATATCCATGCATATGTATAAGCAATAAATTCAATTACATATATCCATTTTACTTTTAAGCAAGCGAAAAAAAAAATTTTCTCCCATATTTTCACATATACAGAAAACAACTTAAACTTTCATTATCCAAGGCACTCCAAAACCCTGGGTATTACAGTGAAAATATCACCTTATGAACTTTAGAATAATAGAAAAACAAAATTTCATATTATAGGTTCATTGATAATCAAAGAACTGAATTAGGACTTTTAGGGGGATTAAAAGTATTTTTGTAGGATGTGCACAATTTTCAAAGACATACAAGTTTTTGGATTTGGAATCAATCGTAATTGTAGAATCGATACATATTAAATTTATTGAAAATAAATTTTTGCACGATTCTACCAATGATTATTTGAAAGAACAAACCCAAAATAGTGTTGACACATGTGCATTGCCACATTCTAATGTTGATAATAATAAAAGGAAAAATGACAATAATCAATAAGAAATTTGAAGGAGCCAAAGATTTATAAAAGAAAAACATTTTAATTCTAATTTTATTTCTTCACAAACTTTAGTATTTCTTGTTCAAGGAAGTTAAACTGATATTTGTAATAAAATGAAATTTTACTAAATGTTGGAAATTATCCAAGACTTTTCAGAAAGCTATATCTTCTAGAGATGCAACTTTTTGAAAAGAGACTATAAATAATAAAATAGACTCAATTATGTCCAATAATACTTGGATCTTAGTTGATTTACCTCTTAGATCAAAACCAATTGGTTGTAAATGAGTATTTAGACGAAAATATAATATATATGGTTTAATTCAAACCTTGAAGGAAAGATTAATAGCTAAATGTTTCACACACAAAAAAGGTATTGATTATTTTGATACCTACGCACTTGTAGCAAGAATAACATCAATTAGAGTACTTTTATCTTTAGCTGCAATTTATGGATTCTATGTACATCAAATAAATGTTAAGACAACCTTTTTAAATAGAGATTTTAGTAAAGAAATTTATTTGTATCAACCTAAAGGTTTCATTCTTCCTATGAATGAAAATAAAGTTTGTAAATTAATCAAGTCTCTTTATGGTTTGAAATAACTATCAAAGCAATTCATTTATACATAACTATTCTGATACGTGTATTTATTCCAAATTTACAAATGAATATGGACTCATTAATTGTTTTTATGTTGATGATATGTTAATATTTAAAATAAATAGGCTTGATATCTCTAAAACCAATAACTATTTTACTTTAGATTTTAAAACGAAAGATATGAATAAAGTTGATACTTTCTTAGGAATACAAGTTCAAAGAGATAATAAAGAAGTGACTTTGTCATAGTCACACTATATAGATAAGGTTTTTGATAAATTCAACCATTTAGGAATTAAAAAAATTTAATATCCCTTATGATTCTAGTATTAAGTTGATTGAAAATTCTTGGAAAATGATAGTACAATTAGAATATGCAAGTGCAATAGGTAGTATGATGTATGTCATGCATTGTACTAGGCTAGATGTTGCATTTGTTGTTTGTAAAATCTCAAGGTATAAAAGTAATTCAGGCAATGAATATTGGAAAACAATTTTTAGAATGCTTGGATATTTTAAAAAAAAAAAAACACTTGAGGAATTTGATAGTGTGACTTTCCTACTGAATTAGAAGATTATTCTATTGCAAGTTGTACCACAAGTATTAATGATAATAAATCTAAATATGGTTGGATATTCACCATGGGTGGAGGTGCCATCAGTTTGGCATTGAAGAAGCAAACTTGCATTTTCATTCCATAATGAAATATGAATTTATTGCATTAACAACTGTTAAGAAAGAAACAAAATGACTGAAGAACATGTTAATAGACATTAAATTACGGTCATAACCTATGCTAGCCATTTTTGTACTCTATGATAGTGAAATTATAATGTATATAGTTCGCAACAAAATCTACAATGGGAAATCAAGATATATAAGCTTAAGATATGTTTATATAAGAGAATTGGTCACAAATGAGAAGATAATAATTATTTATATTAGGTCAAATAAGAATTTGGTTGATTCATTAACCAATTCATTGTCCAGAGATGTAGTACAACAAATTTGTGTAATGGACTTAAAACCCTTAAAATAAAACATTAGTAATTGAAACTCAATTTTGAATTAATATACATTTTAACAATAAAAAGTTCAATGGGTATTAATAAGTTATTTAATGTTGATTGAGGTAAAAAAATCTATTATTAAAATCGTATTCTAGAAAGTGTACTACATAATGTCATGTGAAGAGTTAAGGAGTTGTTAGATATCTAGAGTGAAAATCACATGCTAATGAAAACTCTATATATAGTGCATATTGTTATAGAGTGATGTTGACAAATGTCTTAATAAGATTGTTAAATGTGTGGAGTAACGGAGACATAATAAGAATACTACCTATATGAATATCGAAGTGACATTGCTTTAAGAAAAATTTAAAAGGGTTGATCTTGTAGATATTCATGAAACCAAGATAAACACATAGCCATAAAAGTGCTAAAAGAATATTACTGGAATGTCACCACAACTAATGATGTCATATAAGTTGTACTTTTGTCTTGGCAAAAAAAAGTTATGATTCAAATCTTATAATACCACTATCTTTATCAAAACTTTAAAGTACTTATGCTATTAGAAAATTTAAATCGTTGTACAGAAACTTTCTATTATGTAATGATATCATCTATAAATATTACAAACTAATGGGAGATTACTATATAGTTTGTAATATTAAAATATAATTGAAGTCTCACATTGAACATAAAATAATATATTTAAATGTTATTCCATTTGTCAAGTCTAAATTAATTTAATATAGTACATTAATTAATTAATTAATTTTAATATACAGTAATATATATATATATATATATATATATATATATGGCATGGACCTGGACCTTGGAAACTTAATTAATATAATTCTAATTAATTTTAAATTAAAAATGATGTGTCATTTGAATTTTAAATTCATTTTAAAATTTAAACTAACATGTCATTTGTATTTAAAATTTAAATACATTTATTGGAAATTGAATGTACACAACTATTCAAACATATATATGTATCCAATTAAAAATTCTATAGAGGGTGTAATTGGGTAGAAAATATCTAAACAAAAAGTTTCAAAAGATTTTGTTGTACTCTAGAAGAGTCTATATGTGATTTTTTAATACATAGACATAAACTCTTTAAAAATAGTAATTATTGCTCCTCAAAGTTAACTTTCTTTTCTTATTTTGTAAAATTTATGAAAGATAAGGTATTGCTGATTCTTATTGATTGCCAAATTTGCAAATTCTACCTTGCCTTTGAGAGCTAAGATATAGTTATATAAATTTAATCTTTAAAAGGTCAATTGATAACTTAGTCTACAAAACTTAGTATTTTGTCTCAATTTTTTTTTGGTTGAATCACAAATTTTATCGTTGTCAAATCTCGATTTTCTTGTTATTAAAAGTCATTTTGATAGACCAATGAATGAAATTCAGACAAATATAATATTTTAAAAATTAAATTGAGACACTTGATCTTTTAAAAATTAAATTGAGACAATTATTATTTATTATTGATCAAATTAATATGTCACTCAAAACAAAAAGGAATTAGCAATCGAAGATGATATGTAGCTAAGTGATATATATGTCAGCGTAAAATGTGATGAGGACGTCAATACTCAAGAGGGACATAAAATCAAATGCTAATTCTCTGCTTGGCTTCGTGGATTATTAAAGTGATTGGATCAGTGCATACGAATGAGATTTAATCAGGCGTGAAGGTTGTGGGTCATTGAATCGAGTCGATCGAACGGCCCAGATCGTGTCTCCCTTGAACCTCCTCCAAACCTCTTCTCCTCCGTCGCCCATGGAGGATTCAACCCTAGCTCCACCACCACTGTCATCATCGACATGAACTTGAGTCAGTGACAAATTGGCCATCGAAGGTGACAAAGAAGTGGACACAAAAAGACAATGCGGTTTTCTAGCATAGGTGAATTGGGCATATAGTAAAAGAGGGCCATCGATGACAACGATGCAATTTCCACCGTTTGAGAGGAAGGTGTGGCATTCAACAACAACGATGCACATTTCGCCACTAACGTAACAGAGACATACACCTCTACACAAAGAGAGGGATGGGGTTTCGGGAGAACCCAATTTCATCTGCTTGGTCCACCTTGGTCAACTAAGGATTCTAACAGAAAGAAAAGAAGGAGACGAGAAGAAAGTACTTACAGTAGTTTGCGATGGAGAACTACAGGTTCAACAGTCGATTTCTTTCTTGTCTTTTTTCGTTGTGCCAATAGTTATGCTTCCTGGTTAGACAACAGGGAAAGTTGAGGGAAAGAAATAAAGGAAAGGAAAGTTTCTGGCACAATGGTGAGGTAGCTACTGTAGCTGCACATCAGATGAAGCTTGTTAGAGGTAGCGGGCAGAGGGGCAGGGTCATCCCAAGAATCGGTGTTGCAGGAGAGAGGGGAGGAGTTGACAGAGTTAAGGTAGTTGAGATGAGGAGGAGGCGTGGAGGCTAAAGGGGAGAGGGCCAGAGCAATGGCCAAATCCTCCATGGGCGCAAAGTAGAAGAGTTTTGGGGGAGGTTTAAGGGAGACGTGGCCCACAACCTTCACGCTAGATTAAATTTTATCTATCCATGCATTAATCCAATGGCTGTAATAAGCCAAGAACTCCACTTGGCTTTATAAGTCAAGTAGAGGTTTGGTGCGTAAAAAAGAAATAAAAAAAATAAACAAATAAAAAGTAAGATAAAATATTTTATTAAAATACTCTAATCTAAGAAAAAAGAGAAGAAATTTTTCAGAATAAGAACATCTACAATAATGGTTCTTAAGGGATTCTTAAATTTAAGAACCAATTCTTATTTTGGTTCACCACTGTAATTCACCACGTTGGTTGCCACGTGTGAGAATAGTTCTTATATAAGAACCAGTTCTTATACAAATAATAATAATAAAATAATTAATTCACAATAAATGTTAATAGAGTTAGTGGAGATTAATAAATGCTAAAGTAGTGTAGAGTTAATTGTGAAACCCATTTATAGATTCTTAAGAAGTTCACCATTGGAGTGAAAAGTTACTTAAAGTGGTGGACAAGTTACTTAAACTGATGTAACATTATGTAATTCACAATAAGAACAAAATTGAAATTTACTACTGTAAATACCCTAAATAATTTTGAGAGAAATAATTTAAACAATTAAATAAATAAATAAAATTCGCTCTGATTCCGTCGTCATCAACGAAACACAGCCCCTAGTTTTGTTGTTGCTATAAATATCAGAACTGGACAAGTCATTTGTTGCCACTTGCCAGTGACAAGCGATACACAAACACTTACCCAATGAAAACATCACATCTGTTCTGTTGACTAATGGAGATGGAGAACATTCAATAGGACAATCTAACACAAAATTGAATAATTTAAACATCACCAATCAGAAGCAAAATCATTTACTAACATAATTGAGAAATTCTGGTTGTTTTATCTTTTACTTCCTGATTTTGTTTTCATCCATGAAAAGAAATCAACTTTAATATTGCTTGAAAAAACAGGACATGGTTAACCGGAATTAGAATTAACCACGAAACTAAGCGAACAGCTAAGATAGACAACCCCACTATTATTCTAAGCATAAACTAGCTTTCGTCAGAAGAGATACAGATAAACGAAACCTAATGCTGTCAATTCAGAAATAAACCCAGATAGTTCATTCCCACTAAAGGATAATGATGAAACACAATCGTTGAGAAGAATCCAAAATAATATCTAAATTTATCTAACTTAGGATAGTGACTTGAGGAAAAATCTTCCAATGTCTTTCCTTGAGAACTATAATGAACAAGTGAACAGTAGCTTGAGGAATAGAAAAGAATATTGCCTCTATCATTTTTCTTTTCTAACTTCCTCTTCCTTTTTCCTTGTCAATAAAAAAGTAAACTATATTCATCAATTGAATCTGCAACTAAGCAAACTTTCTGTACATAGATGCCTAAAAGATTGTCATGCCGTGCAACAATAACCTAACAATGTAAAGGCTCAAATACATTTCAGATTTCTTCAAGAGGAAAGGGATGAAAGAATCTAAAGAGCAACCCTTCAAAGATCTTTCCAAACATTGAAGTCATTACTTGTGCCGTTGTAGTTGATTATACTGTCTTGACATCCTAGAAAGAATGTACTCCGAATTGGATCTATGTTCACTAAAGCATGGGCTGTATTACTGGGGCTGGCAGCAAGAGCAACCTCATCTGCACCAATAATCACTTCAGTATAACCTTTGTCAGCAACCTTCTTGTTCTCCAACTGCAAATGGTTTTCAAGTTTTATAGATTTAATTGATACACAAATCGATAGCAATAATAGAAGAGAAACGTCAACTCAAAATCTTTTCAGCCTCAGCTCAATCAATAGTGGTAAGCTGATGTATAGGATTTCCCTATTTCAGTGTGAGCTAAAAGATTAGATTAAATGATTTCCCACTATATAAGAACCCCTTTCCAACCTTCCTACTCAAGTTATTATGAAATGTGACAGCAAGCAATTACACATTCCTTTAACATATGCAAAACTTGCTATTTTCAACTGAGGCAGGTGCAGGCAGCCAACATAAATAATGTGCAAGGGGAGGCATAAACCAGATGACATCTAAAATTCCTTCTGCTTAACAAACTGATTTTATACACAAAGAAATCCATGAGTTTCAAGGGCAGAGAGAAATAAATTATATGGTTAAAATCCAATAATAAACATTTGGAAATTAGGGTTAGTTGTTTAAACGAAAAAATAAGAACATCAACCAAATATCTTACTGACTATCCTCGTAGAAAAGAAAAATTGACCTCATGCATATGCTTAGATAGGAAAAGAACAGGCATTTGAACAAACAGATGCAATTTTTAATATCTTCTCAACTCTATCATGTATATAAGTATGCAAGCACTAGGAATGTAAGCAATTTCTCAATCAAACTGTACATCAATTAGAGAGATGCAGATTCTTGATTCGACCAGGGTATCACATACTAAAACCAATTACATGCTGCCAACTGTCAAGTCATACACAGGATCTTACCCTAAATTTTGTTGCAGCACCCCAAATAACAAATGTCTCATTGCATTTCTGGTGTCTGTGATTTCCTCTTATCCTGCCTGGACGTATTTCTCCAACATGAATCGAAGCACACGTGACAGCTCCACCTGCACAGAAGCATGCTTCTATTTCAAAGGCTAGAACTAGAATACAAACATACAATTTTTCTTTTTTGCACCAGTATCCCACACAACGCACTTTTTCATTTTCCAGCAATTTTACTAGAAAGCTCGAAAAAGATATAATCTCTGGAAATTAAATTTCCTTTTCTAAAGCATGTAAGCTCAGTAACATAGAACAAGCAAAGCAACCTAAAATATGAAAATCATTAAATTAAACATAGTCAACCTCCAAATGAAACTAAATTACACAATAGCAGGGGGATCATTGCAACAGAAACGTTCAATGAAGAAAAATGGAAAACTATGACTAAAAAAAGTAAAACACACTATAAAAAAAAAAACCTGAAATGCCAGAAGCTCGGGCGAGAGAAATGGGATCGAGCAACCAGCCACGCTTGTCTTTAGCAATCTGGGAAGGAATCCCGGAGCTGAACCTAACCAAATTGGCCTTCATATCGTCCTCGCTGCTCCAATCGGCATCGGATGCGACGTAGCCGGGAGGGTATTGGGAAGGGCGCTGGAGGCGAATGGAGATCCAAGTGAGGAAGAGAAAAATGCTAAGAAGGAAAGGGAGAGAGTGAGGCTTCTGTAAGAACTGAATGAGAGAGGAGAGAAACGAGGGTCGGATCTGGAAGGGGTTGTCGGAAGAGGGGTTGTTTACATATACGATTCTTCGAGGGTTCGCCATCATCGGGTTGCCCCTCTCTGTTTGCGCTCTCATCTTGCTTCTACGCTTGCTACTTCTTCGTCTCCAACCTCTTCTCTCTCTCTCTCTCTCTCTCTCTCTCTCTCTCTCTCTCTCTGCGTTCGATAACTGTTTCAGTGTTTGCCTTCTTTCTTATTTAATTGGGTCTCTAATGGAGACGCTTGCTAGTTGCTAGAGTTCCGTCGCCTGTGACACGCCCTGAAACAAATTGGATTATTATGTGACCTGCGTCCCCAAATCAGATTATTTATTTACAGTTTTCCATAATTTTGTCATGTGTAATTATATTTTTTTTATAAAGTTAATCGATATTATGATTTTGAGTTGAAAAAAAATTAATTTTCTTACTTTAAAAAAATATTTTTTAAATAATGACATGCGTTACATTATCTTTTAATGTAATTAAATGCATCTTGGCTAAATATATCTACATTTGATATTTTGTTTTGCTAATATAAGAAGTGTTCATTATATATTCGATGAATATTAAAAAATATATCTGTTTAAAATCTATGGGACCTTTGTCCTCAAATAAAACTATTTACAGTTTTGCATGATCTTGTGTAATTATATATTTTTTTTGAAAGTTAATTGGTAGTTCCGATTTTAAGTTCAGCGATGTTTAAATTACATAATATTGTTTAAAAATTTATATTTATTTTTAAAATTAAATATATGTTATTATTACTAGAAACAAAGATACAGTTATATTTATATTGACCATAATCTCTTCGTATATATCATTTTATAGAATATAATAAATTAAATTTGTAATTTTGAACACAAAATAAATAATTTTAAAATAAAAGTTTTAAATTTTTTTAAAATTTATGTCTTTAATAAAAATAATTATTAACATTTTCATTGAGAGTATTTTTTTAAATTTTGGAAATTGATGAATGATTTAATGATAAAAGAAGGACTGTATCATTTAGGTATTTTTCAAAACAAGAAAAATAATTATCTTTTAATTTAATAATATATATATATATTAAATTAATTTTCTTATTTGATCTTTTTAAATAACTTTTATTTTCAATGAAATCCTATGTTGAATAATTGAATTAACTACTGTCACTGTGAATAACTTGACGAAATTGTCACTTCTCTCCTTAATGATAATTGACAAGCCTTAAATTTAAAAATAAAAAACGTGCATTTTTTTGGATACTAAGATGTCAATTCATTTTTTCTTTTTTCAGTATGCACGAACAAAATCTTTTGAATTAATCAACATACTTTTATGAAATTAAAAAAAAAGAACCAAAACAATAGTTGATGTTCCTAATATTATTCTTTTCTTTTTGTTTTAAATAAGGGGAACCGTATAGGAGATCATAAAACGTGCTTGGCGCGTGTTGCTAGGGGTCAGGTAGGGTAGAGTACAATTGCAGAGGAAGGAGGAGGACCGAGGAGGATATTTTTCTAGAAGGGCAAAGCGTCATATGCACTCTCATGTGCCTTTGATTACTGGCATCGTCATCAGTGTGCATTTCCACATTTTATTTTTTATCAAGGCTCATCACCCCTGGCAGCCCAGAAGATCAGCACAGTACAGGCCATCACAGCATACATATCTCAAAGCCCATTCACTAGATCAACATACGTAACCCATCAGCCCAACAGATATCCAGCCCAGCCCACATGCACACATCTAGTTCACATGCATACATCATAGCAAATTCATCAAGCACACATCTGAAAAAAATAAATAAATAAATCATCCTCGTCATTGCCATATCCACTCTGTTGATACATTTTAGGATATCTACATCAACTTAGGGCTGACATCATCAGCACGTTTATTTCAGTCCATTAGTTACAGTCCAAAGTCCATTCACTATACATATTTTTGCATCATGTAAATTACAATATATATATATATATATATATATATATATATATATATATATGTTAATATATATAATTCTGAGAAGATAGGGAAGTGTATGTCATGCACCACTAGTTGCCAAAGTAGGAGAATCCCCCGCCATTCTTCTGGTAAGTCCACCAAGAAATGGATGGGAGCTAGAGAAGAAGAGAGAGACATTTTAGATTATAAATAGAATTCAAAGGAAACAAAGAAATGTAATGAACAAAAATATAAATACACTTATCTTTTCTAGACTTCTTGCTTTCACTGATCTTTTTATCTCTTTATTTCCTATTTCATCTCCTCACCTTTCTATCTCAATCTTTCTCCTCCACTCATCTTAGAGTTTAATGTGAACTTTACTTTGTTGGTCTCCTGTTATCATGACCCAAAACTGGGAGCTATGATAAATACTGACGATGTGATGTCCACATCGCAACAAACCATGATCTTTCAATTTGACCAACTATCATAACCTACATTCTAAGTGACCTATCTGATTACAGAGCATACTATAGAAATTTACTTAAAAGTAAATAAAATTACTTTACCCCGAGAATAGAGAAGCATCATCGATCCACAAGTTATCATACTAAACTCTCTTTGGTACCTGCAATTGTGAGAGAGTGAGTCTAATCCACGGATTCACTAAAAAAATCCCTACTCTATACAGACATGCATATACAATTAAACACTTTAGGAAATCGAGCATGCGTGACATCAAGCCGCCATGAAGACATGCCCATGGCCTTGTGCTCTTGACTCACGTAGAGTGTACCCCTGATGCCACTACACCTAAATCCTCGATATAGACACCCACACATACATATCATAGAACACAACACATATGCTACCACACACATAACTCATCCCCCCTACGTGGGTTTACGTCCCTACAGGGAACACGCTCAAGAGCCATATTATTGGGGGTCCCTGTTCTACGGACATTCCACTCAAGAGTTTCATTATATGGATATGCATAATCATACTTCTATTTTTGAAAGTTTCATTAACGTGAGACTACTTTTTCACGGATTTGTCACCGAGATATCGTCCTATGGTGCTACCTCTCCATGGACCAACCTGTGGATCGTATGTCCACCGACCCTATGGTATAACTTTCATTCTGAGTTCTGTCCTATGCTCTGATCCAACAACTACTAGTGTCCGACCTTAGGAGTGTACCATTAGGCCTCATCCCCTGACCCCAAGTATATCCCACTTGTTCCTGGCCCATGCCTCATCCTGGCAATGCCAGTATCTGACCTCTAGAGTGCACATTGAGTCATCCAAACACAAACACAATCATTTTTATTCGTAATCATGGAAATTAATTATTTCCCAATTACCAGTCATATACAATTAACATATAATTGTATTTTTATTAAATTTAGGAAAAACAATCCTAAAATATAAATATGTAAAAATATATAGAGTAGAGTTATATCTCTTACCTAGATTTGAAGCTCTTCTAGCTCTCGCAATTTGCCTTGGCCAAACCCCAAACCGTAACTAAACCTACAGGACATCAAACATGCATTTCAGCCCATAAAATCTATGAAATTGTGATATCTCAAATCTAATTACCTTAGAAAATGAGGCTAAATAAATAAATGAGCAAGTAAATAAGGATAAAATAGTTATTAAGAAATTTTTGAGAGACATAAATAGAATTTTATCATTGATTAGGGACCTAATTAAATAGAATAAAAAGATTTGAGGTCTTTTATTAGTTTTAGCCAAAGAAAGAGTGAGAAAATGATGTGTGTGTATATGTGAACGGAGGAGAGCAAAAGAGGAAAAGTTAATAATAAAAAAAAAATATATATATATATATATATATTGTAGGAATGTGTGAAATGAGGGCATGGTAGAGAAGAGAGAAAAAAAGAGAAGAGAGAGAGAGAAAGAGAAAAGAGAGAGGAAGAGATGAAATAGAAAACAAGAAGAAGAAGAAAAGAGAAGATTATGAGAAATATCAGAGGAAGAAGGGATTTAGATCCATATTTAAGCCTCATTCTTCATAAGGTAGTTAGTCTTCCATAAAAACATGATTATTTATGATTTATGATATATATGTGCATAATTAGTTTTTACAGAATTTTGTTTATAAATCTTGTTCTACATAGTGAATAAGAGAAATTTAATTATTATCAGTGTGATATTATGCTTTTATGGCTGAAATGATCTCCTCATGTATTTACATGTTTTTAATAAAGTGACTAGCTACTGAGATATTTTATATCTCACTTTTAGAAAATTGATCATTTTAGAAAAAATGGCAAAAGGGAAGGTTTTGATAATATTAATGATGAGATTTGAAGTGTAGAAATATATTTTATGATAGTTTATGATACAAAGATGTAAAGATAATCGCAAATATTATGTAAATTATTTTTGTATATATTTAAACTCAGACATAATTAATGAGAATTCTGTCAATTTTTCTGTGAGGTTACTATACACATGAATAGTAAAATTCATGAATAGTGAAATCCATAATTATTTGAAAGGAAATTATTCAAAAAATTATTTAGTAAATTGATTTAGAGAAAAAGTATTATTTTTAAAGGAAATAAAAAGGCGGGATGTTACAAAATGGTATCAAATGAAAGGTCTTGCCATCTTATGGAAAGGAAAATACTTACATGTAATTGTTTGATTTGTTAAAAGTATTATTTTTATTATGTTTACTGTGAATGTTTATTGTGATTAAGTGAGATTTAGAAGAATATCTGAGTAAAAGTAAGTCATACAGAGAATTGATTAAAGATGAATAAAGGCATACCATGTATCTTTTAATGAATAAAGAAAATAATAGAGTCTTATTTGTAATGTATGTCTGGCCAGTATATTTTACATATAAGAAATCATTATAGCCTAAATTCATGAAAAGAAAGGTATGCCGAAGTTGAGTTAGAATTCACTTTGAGTGTGATAATCTAGATAAACATATTAGAGATATTTATCTCTATAAAATTAAGTACCTAGTGAAGTGTACATTGAATTATAAATAAAGTTTATATTTCCTATGATCATATAAGTTATCCATGTGTTTGTTCTCTCTTTAAAAGTATTCTTGAAGATGAAATTTTACGAAAATAATATGGAATTCTATTTCATATTTATGATTATATATGTTATTAGTATAAACATATCTATGTTTATGTAATAACTCTTAATTTTTAGAGAGACTTTGAGTTAGAAGAAAGTATGGATGATTATGATGTATTATGAAACAAGTGAAGATATGTTTCATAACAGAAATTAAATT
This sequence comes from Biancaea sappan, assembly GCA_037074585.1. Classification (NCBI taxonomy): domain Eukaryota; kingdom Viridiplantae; phylum Streptophyta; class Magnoliopsida; order Fabales; family Fabaceae; genus Biancaea; species Biancaea sappan. Next base: position 38,565,756 of record CM073492.1, read on the forward strand.
CTACAAGAAAATAAAATTATAACTAAAAAAAAAGAGATTGCCTTGGATGCTTTTGGTGATGCATTTTCCATTATTTTACACATTTTCAAAGATGATTCAAGGTAAAATTGGGAAAAGTCAAGGTAAGTGAATAACCTTGCTAAGCTAATTTGATGTTATTAGTCAAAGTACAATATAAGTCTCATTTACAATATTATTTGGATATTAAGCAATCAATCTTTCAAATGATAGTATATGATGATTGATATATTTTTATAGAAATTCAAAGGAATAAAAGTATGTATAAATTAATTTATTTCATGATAATTGTACTGTGATAAATTCTCACTATTTTATTGATGAGCAAAGATCTACGTGATCTAATACATGAGTTTTAAAGGGAGAGTCTCATACTACTCAGTGTATAACTATGAAAATTTATGCACAAAGAGTTTGAGGGTTAAATTCCCAGGTCACTCGATGCAAGTATCTACGGCACATAATGCAAAGTGATTGAATGATTGATCACTCAAGAAATCATACTTAAATCTACAGTACAAATGCAAAGTGATTGAAGGTTCGATCACTCAAGAAATCATATACAAATTCAAACAAATATAATACTACAGTTGTATCAAATGAATGATAGATTAACTATGTTAGTAAGTGTAGTGTTTGTACTTGTGATATTTTTATGCAAGTCATGGTTGCAATTTTCATGTGTGTATATATGTATTAACTTGAATTTTGGGAACAAAATTCATTTTAAGGGGGGAATAATGTGATATCCCAAATCTAATTACCTTAGAAAATGAGGTTAAATAAATAAATGAGCAAGTAAATAAGGATAAAATAGTTATTACTAAATTTTTTAGAGACATAAATAGAATTTTATCACTGATTAGGGACCTAATTGAATAGAATAAAAAGATTTGAGGTCTTTTATTAGTTTTAGCCAAAAAAAAGTGAAAAAGTCATGTGTGTGTATATGTGGACCGAGGAGAGCAAAAGAGGAAAAATTAATGATAAAATATTTATATATATGTTTGTAGGAATATATGAAGTGAGGGCACGATAGAGAAGAGAGAAAGAAAGAGAAGAAAGAGAGAAAGAGAAAAGAAGAGAGAAAGAAAGAGAAGAGAGAGAGAAAGAGAAAAGAGAGAGGAAGAGACGAAATAGAAAACAAGAAGAAGAAAAGAGAAGATTATGAGAAATATCAGAGGAAGAAGGGATTTAGATCCATATTTAAGCCTCATTCTTCATAAGGTAGTTAGTCTTCCATAAAAACATGATTATTTATGATTTATGATATCTATGTGCATAATCAATTTTTATAGAATTTTGTTTATAAATCTTGTTTTACATAGTGAATAAGAGAAATTTAATTATTATCAATGTGATGTTATGCTTTTATGGCTGAAATGATCTCCTCATGTATTTACATGTTTTTAATAAAGTGACTAGCTACTGAGATATTTTATATCTCACTTTTAAAAAATTGATCATTTTAGGAAAAATGGCAAAAGGGAAGGCTTTGATAATATTAATGATGAGATTGAAGTGTAGAAATATATTTTATGGTAGTTTATGATACAAAGATGTAAATATAATAGCAAATATTATGTAAATTATTTTTGTATATATTTAAACTCAGACATAATTATTGAGAATCCTGTCAATTTTTCTGTGAGATTACTATGCACATGAATAGTAAAATTTGTGAATAGTAAAATCTATAATTATTTGAAAGGAAATTATTTAGTAAACTAATTTAGAGAAAAAGTATTATTTTTAAAGGAAATGAAAAGGCGGGATGTTACAGAAATCACCTATGCTCATGCTGTGGCACCTGGATGCCATAGCCCAACTAGAGCATTCCCATGTTTCAGCCTCATCGTGGCACCTGAGGCCCCCTTTCCACATTACACATACTCAGGTGATGGCGCCTTGGGCACCACGAGCTGAGAGCACGAACATGCTTTCAGTTTTAGCTCGATTTCAATCCAAAATTCACTATTTCTCTCAATTTTTTCTATGGGTTTTCATTATTGATTATTAGAGGATGTTTTGACACCAAAACCACCCAATTAATTTTAAATTTTCAAGTCTTAATCATCAAAATCCCTCTTTGAAACCTTAACTTCTCCCTTGATGCTTCATACACTCTAATCTCACTTTTAATCTTGTTTAATCTATCAATTCTTGTTTAATCCATCAATTCTTGTTCCTAATCTCATTATCACTCTTCAAGGAAGGTTTTAAATCACTACTCAAACTCAAAATCTCACCAACTAACTCAATCTCACCACATTTGCCCTTAAATCTACAAATAAGAAGAAGATTGGGTTAGTGAGATACCTACCTCAATTCCTTACTTTTTTTGTGGTAGTTGGTCACCGGAGGTCCACCCCGCCGCCTAAGAATAGTTGCCGGAAGTTGGTGTGAGCTTGAGTGGACAGGGTTGAGAGAAGGTAGAGAGAAATGAGAATGAGGAGGGAGGGAGAGAAGTGAAAAATTAGAGAATAGGGGTGAGGTCATTTATATATATATATATATATATATCCCTTAATGGTGAAATTACTATTTTGCTCTCCAATCAACCCTAGTCAACGTTATTCATGGCAAATCCATAATTTCTTCAACTTTGGTATTCTCATATTCTAAGCACCACACAATTTTCCTTATTATGTTTTACTCCCTTCTTGAACTTAGTAATTATCTGGCTCCTTTAGTGCCATGTGCCTATTCCTTCAATCCCTGTCACTAATTATTTATACACCTTGTCATTTCGTAATCTGATATTTCTTTATTAAGCAATGGAAAAATTTCTCTCATATTCCAATTACTTAATAAAATCCAAAAATATTAACACTAAAAAATCGTGGATGTTACACTTGCACAGGTGAATGTTTGGTTCCTCAACAAAAAAGACGACAAACACCTCATCGAACGTCCCAGGGAAAGTGTCGGAGGTAGTGTTTTGATTAATCAAGGTGGTTGATTGGTGGAAATACTGAAATAATTTGTGAAACCCTCAAAAGGCCTCATTAGAACCCTAACAGAGCTCCTTGGCCGAGAGAAAATAGAGCGTGCAAAAAGAGAGCTTCAGAATTGAAATTAGGGTTTTTTGACAATAAGGCCGAATTCACGCTTATATATAGCAACCTAATTGACCATCATGCCCTTTAGTGAATTAATCACATCCGTCAAATTAAGAGTAAGCAGAGAATTAAAAAAGTGAATTGGCATAAGTACCCCCATCAGATAAGTATCATCATCTAGGATTTACTAAAATGCCCTTCTGTGACTTACATCTCAAACTAAATTTCTAAACTACCTTCATTTAATGTTGAACACATACTTAATTGCCCTTGAGATTTCCTAAATTACTGATAAACCTCTAATATTCATACTTTTTCATAATATTTATGGATGAAATCACTGCACTTTCATTGCATTTTAGACCAATTATGAGCTTAATGTGTGAATTATTCCAAATTGTGTTCATAGCCCTTGCTTTTCAAATTATGACACAAATAATATGCTTTGGACTTCAAATTGTAATATTTTGCTATTTTTGTGTTTTTGGCAGATCTAAATGGAGAGAAATTTAAAGACGAACAAGCTTTGGACTTAGAAGGCAAAGGTGTATTCAAATTGCTTCAAATTTCCAAGAGATGAAGGAAAGCTCTAGATTCTAGAACACCGTCGCCTAAGCGACAGATATGCTTGCCTAAGCAAGGAAGCCCTACTGAAGAAGCCTCTCTATTACCCTTTGTCACTTAAGCGACATCATTGGTTGCCTAAGTGATGAAATTTTATTCTCAAGCCTGTATTTCATTAGTCCATGGCCTAAGCGATGGAATGTATCGCCTAAGCAATGGGTTACTTTCTGTCACGTGTTTTTCTACTATAAATAGATTAGGTCATAATATTAGGTTAGTTTTTGGCTGGGAAAGAATAGAGGAGCTATGGTTGGGTCTCCAAAGGCTAGAGGAATGCCTTCCCTCTTGGTTTTGGATACTTTTCTTCCACTCTTCTCTATACTTTTACCATTAACTCTATGTATTTTGTAGTATTTTATGTTTTTTTACTGTGATTCTTCTTTATTTCCATATGTAGATGAACCCTAGAATTTAGAGGATTAATGTAGTTTGATTTTTATGAATCTTTGTTGTTAAATATATTTTATTTAAGTGCAATTTCATTTATTAGAGTAGATTTTACCGATTATTCTTCCTCTTAAATGCTTGATCACCATTTAATGAGTTTGGGTTTTTTTCTATACTAGGGATACTTGGATATTAAGCTTGCCCTTGTAATTTCTACTATAAATCGGGTTAATCTAGAGATAGATAATCTTATCTATACTAGGGATACTTGGATATTAAGCTTGCCCTTGTAATTTCTACTAAGGAATTAGGCAATTTTTCTAATTAGGTCAGATTGTTCTACCAAAGAATTGAGATTTAATCAATTTAGGGAAATTAGCTAACATTAAAGGAATTCTAATTAAATTGAATCGTTCTTCAATAACTCAACAATTAATTTGTCTATGAATTAATTGGATTAAGAGCCAAATGAAATCAATTCCATTTTCTCTAGGTCTTAGTTAATAGATTAACTCGCTTTGTTTAGTTTTAGAATTATGCTTTTGTTTAAGTTTATCTTGTTAATCTTCTTCAATTTAATGGACCATCTAGATAGTATTTACTTTAGCTTTGTAGGTACTTGGCACTTTAATACTCGTAAAAACGATACTCTTACTCATTTTTTATTGTATTACTTGTGCGACTGATACACTTGTCAAATTGCCAACAATTACTGTATTTGCCATTTATGGATTGAGCTCACGATTGGGTCAAGATCCACTTAGTTTGGTGATTGTTTCAGATTTTTTGGGCTAAGTCTATTTAATTATTAGCCCATTATAGTTGGTATCAGAGCAAGTCTTAAGGAACCTTAAGCTGTCAAAGACCAAGGGCTCACACATGGCTGACAAAGCTACTGACAAGGGGAAGGAACTTGTCGACCTCGAGTTAAGGATGGAAGCCAAAATGCAGAGACTATCAAATGAATTCAGTCAGTAACTCCGTAGTATACAACAACAAGTGAAAGATTCCCACAGTGCCAATAGCTACAAATTGGATCAGTTGTTTGCCGCCTTCCAGCAACTAGATACCAAGCCAACGGAGGATAATGTATAGGGAGGAGTAGGCCCATCCTCATCAGCGGGAGAACATAGCATTTTACACACTCAACAGGCTGAAAATCAATCATTGGGTAGACTAGTAAGTCAACAACTATACACTGAGCCATCATATAGTGGCACCCAGTGGAAAACGAGGTAGGCATGCCTCATTATTTCTAGCCTAAACCCAAGATTAAGTTAACTATGTTCAATGGGACAAATGCCAGATACTGGGTAAGGGAATGTAAAAGGTATTTTGACTATTATAAAACTTTTGATAGGGGAAAGATTCAAGTAGATGCCCTATATTTTGATGAAAAAGTTGGGAAATGGTTTCATAACTACATAGTTGGGAGACCCCCTATTACATAGGAAGAGTTATCTAGGGCAATACCCACTAAATACGATAAGTTAGATGATGGGTATGTTGTTGGATCCTTCAATAAGCTAAGATAAACGGGAAACTTATAAAGTTTTATTAAGGCTTTTAAAGATTTAAAGGCAAATATGTTGGAGTACTTAACCCCATGCTAACAGAATCACACTTTCTGCATAGCTTTATCAATGGTTTACAAGAGAAAATCAGATACAACGTAGTAATGTTTAAACCACAATCTTTAGACGAGGCTTATGAGTTAGCAGAGAACGAAGAAAAGCAATTGGAGGCCATACGACGAAGGGGGTCTTATTCTAAGGGACCTAATTCCTCACTTAGGTCTATTCCACCTAAGGCTTTTGAGAAACCAAGTACCGAACCCAGAATATCTACAAATGTGAAAGGTAGCAAATCCAGTCTAACTTTCAAGAAAGTCCGTGCTACAAATGCAGAAATAAGTGGGCCCCTGGACATCAGTGCAGACCTAAAACCTTTCATAATATTGAAGGGAATGTATCAGAGGAGGATGAAAGTGAAGTGGAAAAAGATATAATTGTTGAACCCAGTCTTAAAGAAGAAACACAACAAAGCGAAGTCAATTTAAACGCTATCAGCATGCACTCACCCCCCAACACATTGAAGCTAGCAGCCAGACTCAAGGACAAAAAGATTAAGGTACTTATTGACTCAGGTAGCATTAACAGTTTCATTGACCTTGCAATGTTACAGAATATCTATATTCACCCAGCTAAGACCTATCCACTTATTGTCATTGTCGCCAATGGTAATTGCACTGTAAGTAAATGTGAAGTTCCTTAACTTACTTGGGAAATGCAAGGGGACAACTTTACAATAGACATAAGGGTTCTTAAGTTAGGAGACTACCATATGGTGCTGGGAGTGGATTAGTTAAAGGAGATAAGCCCGGTCACTTTTGACTTCCAAAATCTAACCTTACAGTTTTCCCACTGTAGTACTAACTTAATTTTAGAGGGCACTAATGACAACGCTTTACTTAGGGTCATTGGAGTGGAGTTAGTAAGGGCCATTTCTAGAATAGAGGACCATTGGCTAGCCCATTTAAACAACATATATTGTAAACCTATAGTGGCAGATATTCCTATAACAATCAAGGGATTAATTGAGCAGAATGCAAATCTCTTCCAAGAATTAAAGGTGTTACCCCCCAGCGAACTCATGACCATAAAATTGTTCTAAAGGCAAATGCCCAACCAATGAACCTAAGGCTCTATCGCTACCCCGTACCACCACAAGGCAAACTTAGAGAAACAGGTGAAGGAAATGTTAGAGATAAGGATTATTAGACCCAGCCAGAGCTCATATATGTTACTAGCATTGCTAGTCGGGAAGAGGGATGACACATTATGTATATGCATTGACTACAAGAGATTGAAATCAATGACAATAAAAGACAAATTCCCAATCCCTATCATTGAAGACTTATAGATGAACTGAATGGAGCAGTCATTTTTTCAAAACTGTATTTACAATTGGGATATCATCAAATCAGAATGCATAAAGTAGATGTGGAGAAAACAATGTTCCAAACGTATCACATACATTACTATTTTCTAGAGAACCAAAATTGAAAGGGGGCTTCAACCACATGTGAAGCAATCATGAGAGGAATATAGGATTAGATTGTGTCAAGTGGACATGCGTTGATGGATACATTGTCAAGAAAGGCACATGTCATAAAAAAAATCGTGGTTAACCAACGTGTGGCAAAATAAGTAGAGAATAAAATATGGCTTGAGAAAGCCAAGGAATGTAATACGCACCCTATGTGTAGACGTATATAGTGGGAGCATGTGGCGAAATAAGGGTGTACGGTTAGATGATGAGATGAGTATGAAGTGCGGAGGAGGAAGAGCACGTGATGTGTTAGATGTATGTTGTTTATGTGATGGTTTACGATGTGCTTTTGTATGTCTATGTTTCCCATGTGGGGATGTAATGGGTATGCTATGATGTATGTATTGTGTGCTTAGTATCCATTTGCGTTATTCAAACATGCATATGTGACTCAAGTAGGTATTGTCATAATATTGAATGCTGATAAAACCATGAATAAGGATTGTAGAGGCATAATAGCAATGATGTACACATAAACCATAATGAGTGCATGATGACTATGTGTTATTGTTGTTTACTTGAGGCTTTTGCCTATTGCACTAGTGTTGTGCTAGAATTATCTTGAGGCTAGATATGATTGCATAGTCGTGCACAATTATTTATGGTTACTCCTATGTTCATGCACATTTACATGTATCTTTGGCATGCATAGCTATCTATATCTATTATTGTAGTGCTAGTTATGGTGAGTCAAGTGGATCAGACTCACCTCGTCATAGTTTCAAGTATGAAAGATCATCTAGTTTGACGATTTGTGAGCTGAGAATATCTCCCCAGTTGTTTGGGGTATGATAAATATCTTTAGTTTTCATGTTATGTGTAGTAATTTTAGAAAAGCTCTGTAATCGGGTAGGTCACGTATTTTTGTGTATTATGTAAGGAAAACTACTGGCAAATGTAGTTTAGATATGAGAATGTATAATTTAAGTTGTAGACTGTTTGTTTATACATTATGCAAGGAAAAGTGGATTTTTATTCATCTAAGTTTATTAAAATTTATTTACTTTATTTGAAAAGATTATTAATGATAAGAAAAAGGGATTTAAGGGAAATAGGCTTATGGTGGTGTGGGTTTAAGCACCATCCAGGCCGGTCACGTGCCCAGAACTGGGGCGTGACATAACCAATCTACTGAGCAAGGAAGCATTCAAGTAGGATATGTAATTTCTACATTATTTATGAACATTTTGGGTAATGTAGTAACTTTTAATATGAAATACTTATAAAATGTCTGAACATTCGAAAACAAATAAAGTTTCAATGTAACTGAAAATATAAAATTTTAATTTGGCATTAAGTGATCAGTCGACTGATCGATTGAAACTTCATTTTTATTTTGAACCCAAGAAGTATCAGTCGACTGGCATAGACTGATCAGTCAACTGATGTGCTACAGACTTTATTTTTCAATAAAAAGTAACTCCAAGCATGGTAAGATTCATCTACTAAAACTTACATATAATCCACAACCATACTTAAACTTTTATTTATAGGTTCTACTAAAATATCAAGAGTTTAATTACATATACGTGGTATGTCTTCAACTTACAAAACATAATATCCAATACATTACATGACCATTTTTCCATATTTCTATTTTAAGGAATTAATATGGTTAGTCACACGACATATACTTATTTCTTTTCTTTCCCTTCTCTTTCTACTTCAGCTCCTGAAACGATAAGTTATCATAAAACAATGTGAGATATAAAATCTCAGTAGCTAGCATAATGTAAGGCATTTTCACCATTTTAGTAATAAAAGCTATTCTAATAATGTAAACCATTTCCAATAAATAAGATGTCATACTTAATTTAATGCACTATGCCTGGTTCTTTCCCATTAAAAGCAATTCGTATCTCATGAGGAATTTCTATCATCTCACGGGAAATTCTCTAGTTCTTTCATCCCATAAGGACTTTTATATCCTATGAGGAATTTCTGGGCATCCCATGAGGATTTCTTGTTCTATCATCCCATGGAGACATGTGATATACTTTTTATGAGAAAAATGTGTTCTTATGCATTCATGAAGATTCTAAAATAACAATCATGCATTAAAAGCTAATAAAATACAATAAACATAAAAAAAAAACATAGCTTTTATGAGAACTAGCTACCTTGATTCCCTTAGAATTGAATTTGAAGTATTATCTTCTAGTTTCTTCCTTCTTTCTCTTTTCTCTAACTTGAAAATCTCATTTCTATGATTTTTCAAGCTCTAGAATTAAGTTAAATTAGAGGAAACAAGCTAGAAGCTTACCTATGATGATTATTTTGCCAAAATCTTGCTAAAACTTCTTTCTCCTTCCTTTTCTTCCTCTTCACGTTTTTTTCTCTCTCTCTCTCTCCTTGCTAAATTTTCAGAATTAGCTTCTTTTTCTTTCTTCTCTCTTCTAAAAGAGTCTTAAGGGCTCTATTAGGTTGGAATTTCCCTTTTTAACCATAATATCTCATTTCTAAGCCCTAATAGCATACTAGGGGTAATTAAATAAATTTTCTCCCATTGAATTTCAGCTAAACCGACCTATTTTCGCACTTCAGCATGTAATCAGTCGATTGATTTCCTCCCGATAGTCGACTGATCCTATCAGTCGACTGATTCATACTAATTAGTCGACTGATTTCATCAGGACCTAAAATATTAGCTTGACAGAGAAGAATCAGTCGATTGATCACTCCTCATCAATTGACTGATTGCAGATATTAGCAACTTAGTCCAATTTCTAATGCGATCAATCGACTGTTCATTACAATTAGTCGACTGATGCCTTCAAAACTCCCTTTTTCCTTTATTCTTAACTCAAGTATCCTAATTTCTCATGCCTCTTCTTTGTTACTTCATCCCAAGTATCCAAAAACACCAATTTCCCAATTTCTAACATTATTTCGAATTTAAACAAAGAAAGAATATATAACTTAAATGCAAAGAAATTATGGGATGTTACAGGATACAAAAGCTACCCTAGCCTTTGAAGAATTAAAACAGGTGATGACAAAGGCACTAGTTTTAGCTATGCCTAATTTTTATCTTCCATTTATCTTAGAAATTGACGCGTGTGATACTAGTATTGGTGCAGTACTAGTATAAGAAGGGAGACCAATAGGATTCATAAGTAAGGCATTGGGCTTATGTTACCTCAAGCAGAATAGTGGTATAACACCAATTACTATACAACACTTGGCATGACTCTCTACCAGGCTATCTATGTGGTTTCCCCAACCTATTACGGGTTTGATTTGGTCGAAACTCCTAACAAAGTAGTGGTGAAACTACTTAAGCACCATTGTCAAGCTATCGAGTACCTAAAGGACAAGCTAAGGAAGGCCCAGGAAGGATGAAACTTTATGTTGATCAAGGCAGGACATAGAGATCATTTCAAGTGGGAGATTAGGTCTTTCTTAAATTATAGCCCTATAGACAAGTCTCGGTTGCTAAAAGATCTAACTAAAAACTCTCCTCAAGGTTTTTTGGTCCCTACTAGGTTCTACAAAAGATAAGCTTTGTTGCTTACAGGCTGGATCTACCAAAAGGGTCTAAAGTTCGTCCAATGTTCCATGTTTCACAATTAAAGAAATAAGTTAGGCGTAATTTAACAATTAATCCTATAGTTCTAGTTGTTGATATTCAAGACAATACAAACATTTAGCCATAAGCAATATTTGATAGAAAAGAGGTGAAAAAGGGCAATCAGGCATCGACCCAAGTCCTGGTTAAATGGACTCACCTCAACCCCTCGGATGTCATTTGGGAAGATCTTGCGACCCTCTAACAACGATTTCCTTCATTCAGTCTTTGAAACAAGGACTTTTTAAGGGGGATGGGGTGTCATATACCTTCATCTGCCTCAAATTACGAGCATCATCATCAGGATGCATTTCCACATTTTATTTTCATTAAGGCTCATCATCACTGGGGCCTAGAAGACTTGCTCAGTTTAAGCCATCACATTATACATATCTCACAGCCTATTCACTAGATCAACATAGCACATGTAACCTGTTAGCCCAACAGATATCCAGCCCAACCCATATGCACATGCAATGCCCCAATAATTTTTATGAATATTTAATATTATTTTGAAGTTTATTGAAAAATTAATTACGTGAAAAATATTTTTTTTTCTTTTCTTTGGATTAGTAAAGAAAATTTGGGAATAGAAGTTCAAATTTTAATTTAGGAAGTTTTTACAAATAATCAAGGACCTAAGTGAACAAATCTTACAAGTTAGAGTGGCTATGAGCAATTTTAATGAAAAAGAAATTGGTGGGGCCCACACGTACAATTATTAGACTCATCTCCTCTCTTCCTTCTTTCCTCCCCGAGACATCTCTATCTTCTCTTCATCTACCACTCTTCCCTTCTTCAATCATTTCTCAAATTTTCATCCGGCGATCTTGTATTTTCTAACCATACTTCCGATTCTTAGGAGTTCTAGAGGTAAAGAGGTAAGTTTTATCTACTCTATTTCTCTTTTTCTCCATTTTCGGACCTATGGAAGAGAATTAAGATTTTGAGTTTTAATGGATAAATCTAAGTGTGGATGTTAATCTAAAACATTCCTAGGTGGTTTATGATGTTATTGGAACAAGAAATTTGGAGAAAACTAGGAGAAATTCGTAGAATTCGGATATTTAAAAAAAAGTTAGTGTTCTTGATGAAAATTTGAGATTTGAGCTTGGATTGTTGGTAAAAATTAGGGGTTTTGGTGTTAAAATACTCCTTAGACATTAAGAAACAAAAAGTTAGCCTTGACTCGGTCAGCGTTACTGTAGCATTGACTTAGTCAACGATACTGTAGCTGCGTTGACCGTTGACCGTTACTGTAAAATGTTTATAACTCTTTCATCCGGACTCTATTTTTAGTAAATAAGATATTATTAGAAAGCTCTTTGAGTCTAGTTTCTAATAGTACAAGATTCACTTGAAAATTCTAATGTATTCTTTATTTTTCATCTTATTTGCATTTTAGGAAATCTTTGAGAGTTATTTCCTTACACCTCCTATAATTTAGCTGCAAAAATAAAGGTAGTTATGACCAGATTTGAGGTGAGTGTGATAACCTTATCTCATCAATATTTCTTTAAAAGTATTGTTATCAAGTATCATAAAGAAAAATTGAGAATGGGGACTTAAATGGTACGTTGTATATTTATTTTCAAGGACTTGTATTCTTTGTATTGAAAGGTATTATGGATTTCAAGCATCTTGTTTGATTAAATGATAATTCTTATAAAATATGTAAAGTTAATGTTGATATTGCTATTATTATGTTGAGATTATGTGAATGCTTGCGTTATGATAGAACATTGTTATAATATTTTCGTGGTGGTGCACCCCGCGGGAGAATTTAGAGGAGTTATAAGGGTGGAGATATACCTTTCATGGAGAGCTGAGGGTGGATGCGGCTAAGGGGTCGCGGGCAACGATCCACTGGTACTGTGGACGACCCGGTTGGTACGGGATTTTGTGTATGACATTGTATGATTTATATTGCGTATATCATTTGTAACTGATGTGAATTTTAAATTCGATAATATCTTTATGATACTAATTGTTAAATTTATTTTCGATTAATAATGTTATACATTCATTGAGTATTCCATTACTCATCCTATTATTTTACAACGTTTCAGAATCTGTGGCTGACGCTGGGGATTGTCCAGGGGAATAGCGAGCTATCTTAAACTAACCCTCTTGTATTTTCGGTTGGTTCCTTTGTATTCTATTATCTTGTAAGCTCTATAAGTAGCTATGTGGTCACATAAGCCTCCTAGGATTTTGTGGATGGTCTATGTATAAATATGAATATTCCTTATGGTTTTATTGTAAGAAAGTTAAGACCTTGACGATATTTTAACTTAGAGATAAATTGAATCGGTTACACTATTGAGGATGTGACAGCACACATCTAGTTCACATGCATGCATCACAGCAAGTTCATCAAGCACGCATCAAAAAAAAATAAATCATCCTCATCATTGTCATATCAGCTCTGCTGACACAGCTTAGGATATCCACATCAACACGTTTATTTTTCAATTCATCAGTTACAGTCTAGAGTCCATTAGTACAGTCCATTACATATTTTTGCATCATGTAAATTACAATATATATATATATATATATATATATATATAATTCCAAGAAGAGAGGGAATTATATGTCATTAACCACTAACTACCAAAGTAGGAGAATCCCCCACCATTCTTTTGGCAAGGCTGCCAAGAAATGGATGTGAGTTAGAGTATAAGAGAAAGACATTTCAGACTATTAATAGAATTGGAAGGAAACAAAGAGATTTAATGAACAAGAATATAAATACACTTATCTTTTATGGACTTCTTGCTTTTTCTGATTTTTCTATCTCTTTATCTCCTACTTCATCTCCTTGCCTTTCAGATTGCCTAAATTACTGTTTTTGCCATTTATGGATTGAGCCCACGATTGGGTCAAGGGCCACCTGGTTTGTTGATTGTTGAGATTGTTTGGGCTATGTCCGTTTAATTATTGGGCCATTACATAAAGCCCAGTGTAGAGGACAGTCACCACCCCTGCCAAACACACAGTAGAGAAGTAGAAATTCACGGATAGGGGTGGTGCTCGGGAAGGATTCACCTCATCAGATTTCAAAATTCCTAGGAAATTTCGGTAACTTGGCTCCTTTTCCTTTCTTTCACCATGAATTATTCATGTTTTCTTTGTGAAACATATTTTCGAAAAACCCTCTTTCTGCGATGTTTCTCTACAATTTGCTTCGCTTCCAGACTAGGGTTTCTCTGTGACTGACCACTTTGGCAGTTTTATTGTCTGGGTCGATCTTTTGAGACTAGTATGGTTGCTCTTGTTTCCTTTTAGTGGTGCTGAGTTACACCCGCCCTGTAGAGAGAGTTGACTCTTTTGTAGTAGTTATATGACATTTTTTGATTCCTAGTTCATTCATTTTAGAATTCGATATTATGGTGAATCTGTTTTTAAAATTCTTGTATTAGTGGGCCTGTTGCATATGATAATTTGCATTTCGAGCGGTGACAGTAGTTTGGAATATGTACCAATCCTTAATTATTTCTTTGTTTTTATTTGTTAGGGGAATATCCGAGAATGGCTTCCCAAATAATCCGAGAGTGGACTGGAATCAATACATTTGCACCCGCTACGCAGACAAAACTGCTTGAACTGCTTGGAAAACTTAAACAGGAGGTCCCTTATTTTCCTTAAAATTCATGCATTTACTGAGACAATTTTCCACTGCTAATATTTAGCTTATTCATTTATATTTGTCTGCGATTGATTAATTATGGTTTCTAAGAATTTATATTTGAAATCAGTTTATTTTCGTTCTTTTAATTTCTTCTTTATTTTGGTGTAGAATGTGAACACTTTAACGATACTTGTGATGGGAAAAGGTGGTGTTGGAAAATCTTCAACTGTTAACTCCATCATTGGGGAGAGAGTCGTTTCCATTAGTCCATTTCAGGTATTTATTACTTCCCGTAATAGTCTATCCAGTGGTTTTTAGCTTCTTCTTATACTTATATGTGACTGAAATTTTCATTCTTGAAAAGTCGGAAGGACCAAGACCTGTGATGGTATCACGATCAAGGGCAGGATTCACATTAAATATCATTGATACTCCTGGTCTTATAGAAGGTGGATACATTAATGATATGGCACTTGATATGATAAAACGGTATGTTTCACTTTAGTATATTTTTTTAAACACTTCATTGTAAAGCATGTTTCTGGTCTTTATGTGAATTGCTTACAGTCGTTTCTCCTTAACTTTTCCTTTTCTGTGGATGGAATATGGGTTTCTTGAGCAGTTTCCTTCTGAACAAGACCATAGATGTACTGCTTTATGTGGACCGTTTGGATGCTTATAGAGTGGACAACTTGGATAAGTTGGTTGCCAAAGCTATAACAGATACTTTTGGAAAAGGAATATGGAACAAAGCTATAGTAGCGCTCACACATGCTCAGTTCTCACCTCCAGATGGGTTGCCTTATGGTGAATTCTTCTCAAAAAGATCAGAGGCGCTCTTGAAAGTTGTTAGATCAGGTGCTCGGATAAAGAAAGATGCCTCTCAGGTACATTTCTGCAGTTTTAGGACTTGAGTTGTAAACATCATTTTCAGATGCGTTTTAATTTGTCAAGTGTGATAAAAACTTATATGTTAAAGACATCAGAAATTGCAATGTTTGGATTTTAGTTCTTGAAGCTTATGAGCTTTGAATGAGGATAACAAAAATTTGGCGTTTGGATGATTTCATGTTTTTCAAAGGCATTCCTTCATCTAGGAATATGTTTACCTGAATCTGTTATTTTGAAAATGGTCAGTCCCTTTTAAGACATTTGCCTTCACAGCTAGGAATCTGTTTCCTGTGATCTATGATGATTAGTGTGCTTAGTTCATTTTAAGCATATGAATACGATCAATTTATATGTTATGGCCTAATGGGTACAGAGGTCTAGCCTCCATATTTGATGTTTCCCCCCCTTCCCCTTTTTGTCTTAGTTCAGACAAAGTTGTATCAGTTTCCGCCAGTGATTGAACTGTCTGCCTTTTTCATTGTCCAACAGCGTCTCCTATGTAATTTAGTCTAGTGGGTTTTTCTTTTTGATGAATCTTGGGTCTATCCCTAGACTTTGGAGCAGTCTTTATTTATTGATCAAGTTCAAATGATTTGGTGGGAGTGAACTGTGCAAAGTTCCATGGAAGTGTGCTGTTTATGTTATATTTTGGTGCATTTTGTCTTAGCTAAATGTTCCGGTCCTCAAGGAGAAATCTAATCTTATTATGAAATTTGGATTGTTTGAGTTCCCTTTATATTTAGCTGATGTTTTCTTCCTCCCGCCCTCCCTCCCCTCTCTTATTTTTTAGGGAATTTCTTTGATAGATATGCTGAGGATTTATGGAGCATTATTGTATTGTTAAGACTTGATATTATTTGCTTCGTCTTTTATATTCAATCTTAAGGAGGTTATCCTCCTTCCGTTGTTTTCTTTTTCTATGTTTTTTTTTCTTTCTGCAATAATTTTAATTTTTCAATGTAAAAAATAAATAACACACTGCTTGTGTTCCTTTATTATGACTATTTATGTTGAATATTGCTGGTTCTTTGCTTTGCACATGGGCGTGGGAGAACACACTCAACAACAACAACAACATAGCCCACACTCAAACACTTATTTTTCATTCATAAATTTTATCATTTTATTTTGCATTTTTGTCTCTCAGGCTTCTATTCCTGTTGTTTTAGTTGAGAACAGTGGGAGATGCAATAAGAATGAAAGTGATGAAAAGGTTAGACATTTGCTTCGCAGAGCTTCCTTGTATCCTCTTAGTTTATTTATAATCTCAGGCCGATTGAGTAGATATTTGCTTCTGAATGACAGATCCTTCCAGATGGGACTGCTTGGATTCCTCAGTTAGTCCAAACAATCACAGAAGTCACACTGAACGGCAGCGAATCTATTCATGTTGACCAGAAATTGATTGAGGGGCCAAATCCTAACCAGAGAGGAAAATTTTGGATTCCTGTTATTTTTTTGCTTCAAGTAAGTTTATGAATTTTGAGTCTTTTGTTTCTATTTATATTTATTATTGACAGATGGAGTGATAAACTTTTTCCCCCGTGTTCAACAGTATTTTTTTGTCATTAAACCGATACAAGGATTTATCAAGAATGACATTGAAAATGAGAGCAAGCCGTCATGGGAGATGCATGAGACAGGTGTTCGCAGGAGGGATCTGTTTTAGTTATGCACCTTCGTTTTCATGAAATTTAATCAATCTTTAGCTTCCAGTGATTACACATTTAACGGTTGTTTATCTGTTTCTGGAGTCAATTTGGTAGATCTTGAACTTACTGCTAATACTAGTAGTCTGCGGCGTGGGATTTTATTCGTGATTTTGAGGTGATTGCGCCTTGTTATGGGGAAAATCTTGCTTTTGGCTTATGAAGTTTGTTGTTCGCATTTGATCTTGCATCTGTTAGGGTATGTTTGGATAAAGGATAATAGGAGGGAAAGGGAAGATAAATGAAGGTTTCAATAATGTTTCATTGAAACCTTTTCCTTCTTTGGAAAGTTATTGTAAGGAAGGGGGATGATGAAGGATTTTCAACTATGCTTCCAATATCTTTCAAAGTACTCCTTCCTTTATATTTTAAGTTCTAATTTGAAGAATTTTGAAGGAGAGAGTTTTCCCCGAGAAAGAAATGATCATTTAACTATCTCATCCAGTTTCTTATCTTCCCTTCAATTTCCCTTTCCTTTCCTCCCCTTCTCAATTTTCCTTCAAGTTCTAATTTAGGGCACAAGGAACAATTGGGTTCACATGGTTCTTCTAGTACGTATTACCTCGAGAATTATGCGAAACTATTGTAGATCATTGATGAAATTACATAATGCCAAGGCAATATCACATAGTCGTCTGATGTCGTTTTGGAAGAAAGATTTTAACTTATTAAGACATTTTGTTGACTACCTACATCCTTAATGGGGCTTTACTTTGCCTCGGGATTTCATGTAGTGAAAAATAAGAATTGTTGGCTAATCATGAGGCAGGTCTAATCTTCCAGTAATGAATTATGCTTAAAGTAACTTGTGTTTTTATTATGATGTCGTCCAAACATATCTACCGTAATTCACTTTGCGCTGTGGAGCTTTGGTCTCTGTATAGTTTGGGCTTCGATAGAGGTGATGAATGGTGATTTGTAGCTTCAAAATGCAGTTGGATTTAACAGCTTGAGCCATATTTTTTGGAACCTGGATCAAGCTAGGATTTGGCGACCTAGAGTCTAACTCAATCCAGGTCATCTCATTAGATTGAGATGTAATTGACTTAGTTGACCGGATCGAATTTTAATTGATTTGGTGACTTGGGTATGAATTTTTTTTTTGTTTTTTTAAAAATTTCAATCTAATACTTCATAGATGGAAAATAACATTTTAACCATCAAAGAAGCTAGTTATAATTATCATATAAATGTATCAAAAAATATATATTGGAATGATATTAGTATTTTGAAATTATTATGTTATGTATTTTATATCATTATATTATTTAAAATGATTTTTAAAGCATAAAAATTGGACAATATTAGTAACAAATTTTATAATATCATAAAAAGTTAAAAATAATTAAATAACCATTAGTTATTTAAAAAAAAGTTATTTTTAATTTTATTTTTACAATTTATTAATGTAACTATAAAAGATTATATTTATTCATTTATTTATTAAACAAATATTTGTGTGTTAAAATTACTTGAAGATGTATTTTTTAAGACATTTTGATTGTGATATTTGCATATGAATTATTTGTTCGACTTATTTTAAAATTTTTGTGTGTGTGTGTGTGTTCAGCAGTTAATCTAGTGATATGGTAATTGAAACCAATAACTCGATAATTCAAAGATCAATTTTGGTTAATGATCAAGTCAGTTCATAAAATTAGGGCGTGAAGGCTTGCTTGTTAATGTAAGCCTTAGCCCCCACGTAATATCTTTAAGTTTGACAAATATTGGCTCTTGCTATTAGTCAATAGTGACTAAGCTACTTCTATGAGCATATATGTCTACGTCAGCAACATCACATGTTTAAATTATGTGCTGTCGTGACACAATGTCATCAATTTTTTTTTAAATTTTTTTCGTCTCCATCAAATTACAGCTAATCCTTCAATTAAATTACTCCTACCACACTCCTCTTTCACCCTGCTTCTTCCTTCATCATTCTCACTACCATCACACCAACTTGGTTTTTCTCTTTTTTTTTTCTTTCCATTTTCCCACATTTTCCTTCCAACCAAACATGTTCAACCTAGGTATTTCCATTTCCACTATCCTCATCTTCCTCTCCATAATACTCCTCAGTTTGCCGGGCACTACAAGAACCAACCAACCTTGCCCATATTCATGTTACCCGCCTCCCACAGACACTGGTACCGGCACCACTCTGGCAACAACTACACAGTCGAGCAGATCGACACTATACCTCCACCTTCAGTGTATACGTACCCTAATTATAACCAACCACCACTATACGATGAAGGCAGTGGTGGATTTTATGGGACCCTACCATCGCGAGACCTTATTCTGCCTTATTTTTTGTTCTATTACAGAAAGTCACCTCACAGGACAAGAGAGTCCTCATCATCATCATCATCTTCAACATTATCATCAGCTACGAAAGCAGATATCGATAGGGACATTGATGATGGTCACGACAAGCTTATTGATTCTCTTTGCTTGACTCTCTTTGTTTAACTTAGTGAAAATTTTTGTGTAATTGCTAAATTGTTCTCTAAAATATTGAGAATTAGTCATGAATTGAGTTGTAGCTCTTGTTTAGAAATGGAAAGAAAAAGAAGAGGGAAAAATGACTTGAGTTGTAGTTCTTGTCTTCTGAAATGTTGGGAAATTAGAAAGAAAAAGAAGAGGGAAATACCAAGTGGGTGTGATGGGAGTAAAGATGATGAAGGAAGAAGTGGGTGAGAGAGGAGTGTGGTGGGGTGATTTAATTGAAGGATAAGTTGCAATTTGATGGACATAGAAAAGTTTAAAAAAAATGATGATGTGATGCCATGTCATCATATAATTTGGATATGTGTAACCGTTGACGTGGACATATATGCTAATGAAAGTATATTAGTTAGCGTTATGTGTGATTGACTAATATTAGAGACCAATCTTTGTGTTTTTAAAATTATAGAGACTAAATTTTTGATTTTAAACTATAGAAACTAAATTCATAGTTGAATGAAATTACAAGACTTTAGATATATTTTAACCTCAAAAAGTTAAAGAGATAGTAAATGAAACTGTGTGTTTATGATGAAGTTTAATTTAGCCGTTGGATTGATTGCAATCTAACGACTGTAATTTTGCATGGGTGGAATAATCCTAACTACACAAAGAAGCTCATCCGAGGATGATGAAAAGTCCAATAACAAAGCAGGGATCCGCATCCTTAGTAATGCCATGAGTGTCATATTGTAACCTTCACCAAAACATGCTTTTTGTTCCTTGATTACAATTACGTGTCTTTTTTTTAAAAGAAAAAAATCAGTAGTAAATTACACAAGAATAGATTATCATATCAGTTTTGGAAAGATATATTCAATATTAAATTAATTTTTAAATTATTATTTTCATTAATTAACTCTTGACTTAAGAGTTTGTTGATATCAATTTAGTCCTAATTGGGTCTTCGAAAGACAAAATTATTGTCATGTTTAATCTTTGTGGAATTAATATGATAAATAACTGATTTAAAACTTCTGACGAAAATTTATCCTAAATTTAGACATTTAAAATATTACATAAAATATCACAAGTTAATTTTCTATATTTTGTCATGGTTAAAATATGATTTTGGTTCCTTAATTTTAAATTATTTTATTTTTTGTCCCTAATCTTTTCCTTTAATTTTTCTGCAATCTCTTAATTTTATACAAAAATCTTCTAAATGTTTTTTTTTCTCTTTTTTAACACTGGAAAGTGGAAAGACCTTATTAGAACAAATTAATGTGATTTCTTGTTTAATTTTGATAACCTCATTCATCCTTTTTTGTCAAGTATCTCAGTGGTGTTAAAGAAAATATTTGACAACATCAAAAACTTTAACAACTTTACCTCGTTAAGAAGGGTGGCTAAATTAAATGATTAAATTAAAATAAATAAAATTAAAATCTTTATTGAGTGATTAAATTAAAATAAAATAAAATTATGAATTTAAATTCAAACAAATTAAAATTAAGAGTTTAAAGTAAAATTTAAGATAAATTAAAGAATTAAACTGAAACAGAATAAAATTAAGGAATAAGTAAAATTCAAAATAAAGTTAAACAATTAAATTGAAATAAAATTAAGAAAAAGGATGAAAATGAAATTTCGAAAATGGTTAGAGATGAAGATGATGTTTTAGCCTTTTAATATTTCAAATGAAATGGGATTTCATTTCTATTATACTATTTAAACATGTTTGATATTTATTAATGGAGATAGGATCATATTTTATATATGTTTAATATCTAAAGTAAGAAGATATAAAAATAAAGATTGGAAATCAATTATTACATATTCTTTTCACCCAAAAATAGATGAAAAGGAATTCGAATCCATTGAAATTATTTCTTTTCTTCAAAATTAATTTTTTTATACTAAACATGCCCTATTTTGCGAACTCTCGCGGGGAAGCTGCAGATTCTTCTTTCTTGGTGATTTGCGATTGCTAATATTGTCCCTGAACGTTTCGCAGTAGTTGCGTGCGATTTATGAGAGAAAGGAGACTTGGTCGAAAATAGTCAAAATAACTCGTAATTGAATCAAATTACAGAAAAGAAAAAAAAAATCGAGTAGGGGCAAGAAGTGACGAGAATGCTGAAGCAGACTCTTCAAAGTGTACGAAGAAACGTTGTATCATCAGCAAATGGTACGCATAGAAAAATAGGGAGTTTAGCTGGGAATTCGATCACAAGATTCAGCAGCAGTAGTACTCAAATTGATATCGCAGCTTCGATCCCAAGGGAAAGAGTGGAATGCTTAGTGGTTGGGGCTGGTGTGGTGGGCATAGCCATAGCCAGATCGCTCGCTCTCAAAGGCAGGGAGGTCTTAGTTATTGAATCGGCTCCCACTTTCGGCACTGCCAGTAGTTCGAGAAACAGTGAAGTCCTTCATGCTGGAATCTATTACCCTCCCAATTCCTTCAAGGTGAGTGAATCTGATGTCGACGATTCAGTGTGTCTTGCTATTCAATTTCTTGTACTAAAACTCCCGAATGATTCTTCTAGTTGATGTGTGGCTAGAGCATTGAATTTATTAGGTCAATGGAGGAAAATGGAGAGAAAGGGGGGGGGGGGGGGAAGAAATCTTAATTTTGATCTTTTCTTTAATATATTCTTAATTTTTTTTTCTTATTAAAGTGTGTTTGGATTACAGAGAATGAACACTAGTGAAACAACTTACTGAAGTTTAAATAGGCAGTTTTCAAATAAATATTTCTTACTTTCCTCTCTTTTATCTCTATTTGTATTAATCTAAACATGCTCTTAAAACATACTTCGATGCGTGATAATGGAAGGAAAGAAAAAGAAAGAGAAGATTTCAGTGAGATATTTTCCAGAGATAATCAATAACCTTCCAAAATTCACTATCTTTTTTATTTCTAAGTTTTTCTACTTTGAGAAATTTTGAAGGAAAAAATTTATTGGAGGAGAAATTATTACTTTTAAGTTAAAACTTTCTTTTCTCTTCTCCACTCTCTTCTCATTTTCTTTAGGTTTCCTTCCTTTTTCTCCTCCTTCCAACTCTTAAACATTCTCTATGGTAAAAGCATAAAGGCACGAACTATCTATTGACAATTGGTAAAAAGGATATTGTTTTCTAGCTGATCAACTGAAGCTTGACTGCAAAATTTATATTCTTTGTTTATAATGTAATTCAGTCTATTTTGCAGGCAACATTTTGTGTAAGAGGAAGAGAAATGATCTATGAATACTGCTCCAAGCACGATATTCCTCATAAACAAGTTGGTAAGCTCATAGTTGCTTCCCGATCTTCAGAAATTCCAAAGCTCAATAATATAATGAATCTTGGTATTCAAAATGGAGTTGATGGGTTGAGGATGATGAATGGTTCTGAGGCCATGAAAATGGAACCTGAATTGCAATGCGTCAAAGCAATCCTATCACCTCTTTCTGGGATTGTTGATTCTCATTCTTTCATGCTATCTCTGGTGGTAAGTTCAAGCTTCTTTTACTATGTTTCAAACCTGAATTAACACATATTTTAGTTGACTTAAACATTGCAAATTTATCAATTTCTTTATTTGGAGTTATAATTGTATATGAACCCCCCCCATGCGAGTCCAGGGGGAAGCTGAGAATAACAAAGCAACCTTCTCCTACAATTCAACTGTAATTGGTGGCCATCTTGAAGGAAATCAGATTTGTGTCCATGTATCAGAAACCAAGAATGTGGAAGAATCGAATGGGACGTCAAATTTGCAGCCAGACCTAGTTCTTATTCCTAAAGTTGTAGTGAATTCTGCAGGCCTTGGTGCTCATGCTCTTGCAAAGAGATTTACTACCCTACAAAGTAATGGGGTTGTGCCCTCTGCTTATTATGCACGAGGTTGCTACTTCACATTGTCCAATACCAAAGCTCCTCCTTTCAAACATTTGATATATCCTATACCAGAAGACGGAGGTCTTGGTGTGCATGTGACTCTAGATTTGAATGGTCAAGTCAAGTTTGGACCAGATGTTGAATGGATTGATGGGGTTGATGATATTGCAACCTTTCTCAATAAGTATTTCCTCATAACCTCTCCATATCTAGTTCTATGTTATTCTTTTTCCACTCTTTAATCGTTGCTTTATAATATTTCAATAATCCTTGAATCAGTATAGCATATGAATTCACCAACGTACTATGCAAGGTTCAAAGAATCCTTGTTCATTATTTTAGCATAATTTTTACCACGATAGTGAAATTAGTTTGCTTATTATAGCTTGGATTTAGCCTAGAAATAACTTTTTTTTTTCTCTGATAATGTCTCAAGATGGTTTATGGAATTCATGTCTTTATACCGATGAAATCCACTATAAAGAAACTCACGCTTTTAGTTCCAAATATATGGCTGTAGAAAGAAAATATGCTTGATTTTGATGAAATGATTTGAGTAAGGTTTAATCTCAGGTTTAACTATTCAGTATCCCCAAGTCGTGGTGAGAAGTTTTATCCAGAGATACGAAAGTACTATCCAAACCTGAAGGATGGATCTTTAGAACCAGGATATTCAGGGATCCGGCCTAAACTTTCAGGACCCCATCAGTCACCTGTTGATTTTGTAATACAGGTATTCTTTGTTTCTCTCTATTTCTTCTGATTATTAGCATTTTCCCCATTTGTATAATTTTCTTATGAATTACGGGGCGGGTCAAATGTTATCCTCCATTAAATTATACATTTCTATTGGTTTTGAAAGAGTAAAGACACCTCTGTTGGTTTAAGTTACTTGCCCCATCATTCCGTTAACTCTATTAGCTGTTCCACGAATGCCCCATCCACAAACACTCGAAACTTTCTTTAATAGTTCTAGTTAATTCATATAATGTTTATTAACTGGTGCATTTGTTTGTGTAGGGGGAAGACATTCATCAGGTACCTGGTCTTGTCAATCTTTTTGGAATTGAGTCACCTGGTTTAACATCAAGTATGGCAATAGCAGAATATATTTCTACTAGATTATTGGGATGATATCTGAATCTGTTAATACAATTTCCATAGGTATAGTTACAAAACAAAGACATAATTCTCAATTCACTGTGGTATAATAATTTGATTATGTAACGAATAGGTTAAAATAAGTGTTAGTCATTAGTGGTCTATACTTGCTTTACATGCACTAGCCCAGCTAGGCTAGTGAGTATAGTTTACTAATGATTTGTTTCTTGTTTATGGATTATTTAGGTTGGATTATAGATTAACCCAATTAAAAATGTCACTTTTTGTCCTTAGCATTTAGTATTGGTTTTAATTTTGTTCCACTTGTTTCTAATTTTTTTTTTTTAACCTCATCTCTAATCTCTACTACCAACTCCCTCTAAATTATAGACAGAAAATATTGACACGAACTTATCTAAGGAATATGTCATTGCTAATATGACTCATTAATTGCACACATGTCAGATGCATAATAAAAATGACTCTTTTACACTCAAATTTTCATTTGAGTTTAGGAATTTTAGAAGTGAAGGGAAAACAGAAGTAAAACTCGATCAAATGATGTTGCCTTAGCAAATGGCCCCTTGAAGTCCATATGATGACCTAAAGATGAAGGCTTCCAATCAAAGGCATGATTTGCACAATGAAAATCAAACCTTCTTAAACCAAAGCATTTTGTGTGGCAAACAATCTTGGTAGAGTGGTGAGGGAAGCATTGGTTGGAGACTCCTCAATCGAACGACATGCTTTGACGATTTGTTGGTTGAAGAAATGTTACAACAATATGATATTTTGATCCAAATTTAAGCTATGATATTCATTATCGTGTTGCAATTCTCATTTTCATTTTTGATTTTGAAAAATGGTGTTCCATATTTGACTTTTCTGTTAGCATGCTATTTTATTTGTGTCACATGTCTTCCTGTGCCTCAGTTATTAGGGTTATATTCATCACAGCACAAATGTTTTTTTTTTTTTGAAAAACATGGCTCATCATCGCTGGCGGCCTAACAGGACCAAGTTTAGCTCAGGCCTAGATTCAGCAAATGTAGCATTACATCTATAGATCTACAACAACATGCATCATCATAGAAATAGAAATAAAGAAATAAAGAGCATACTCATCATTGCCACATTAGCGCTGGGGCTGACACAGCTCAGGCCACATTAGCATCATCATTAGTTAGCCTTACGGTTGACATTAGCATACCACAAGCCATAATTTTCATAGTCCTTCTACATTTTTTTTTTACAAATTTCTCATCATGTAAATATCATAAAAATTTTATCAAAACACCGAGAAGATTAGGGAAGTATTAGAGCGTGCACCATACTCCGAGAACATAGATCTTCTTTGTAATACTTTGGTATTACGATATAGTTAAAAGTATATATTTTTATGAGAGTGAAATTTTTCACAAATTTAGGAGTTTTGATTAGGGAAACAAAGGACCCTAAAGTTTAATAAGGACTAACACTTGCCCTCTGTTAGGTAAGATTGCATTGGGAAGAGGAAACATGTGTTATGAATGTAGGAATTACATTCAAGGACTGCAGTGAAAAGAAAAGAAAATATGGAATACTCTTAAAAAAAAGAGACCAAATAGGAGCCCGAGAAGGAGAATGGATTAAATGAGGATGAAATTATGAGGCTGGTACAATAAGGATGATGGACTGGATGCTAGGGTGGATTTTGAGGCAATGAAAATGACTAAAGTGAACAAATATAAGATTTTGATATTTTAATAAAAATAGGATGTGATGATATGTATTTTATGGAAGTATATTTGGGTGTCTTATTTATGATTAAATTTTTTCAAATTCCCTTGCAAGGTCCTAATTTTAACAAAGGGACCAAATTGAAAGGAAAATTAGTTGAGCCCACACATACACTCACTTAAACACTCATCCTCTTCTCTTCTTATTCATTTTTCTCTCCTCCTCTTGTAGCTCTCTCACTCTCTTTTGGCCAAGCACACCCAAGTTCTCTTTTTCACATTTATCCATGCTAATACCTCAAGGAAGGAAGCTATGGAAGTCTAGAAAATTTTGTAAGCAAGGAATCGAGGTAGAAATTTCAATTTTTTCAAACTTTTTCCTATTTTTGGATATTAGGGTTTAAGATGAAAATTTGAGGATCGAGACTTTGTTTTTGGGTTAAAATTGGGGAGTTTTGGTGTCAAAAGATTCCTTAAATATCAAGGATAAAAACCCATGAAAGAAATCAAGAGAAATAGTGAAGATTTGACCCCAAATTCATGAAAAACTAAGAGGAAAATCGCAGGATTACTGTAGCACCTGCAAATTTTCTAGATTCGGATTACTGTAACAAACCCTTACTATAGCAAACAAATACTGTAGCAAACTGATATTGTAGCATCAGTTTTAAAATGGTCATAACTCTTTCATGCGAGTTCCGTTTTGAGCAAATTTTATATTATTGGAAAGCTCTTTGAGTCTAGTTTCTAATAGTATAGGTTTTATTTGAAAATTCTTTATTGTTTGAAATTTATGTCTAGAAAAGTAATCAAACGTTAGGGTTATAGTAGGGAATTTTCTTATTTTATGACCTTGACATGTTTTTGCATAATTATCTCATAGGGATGGATTCTTTGATGCATCTTCTACATATTTTGGAATGTTGTGACTAGCTTGAAGTTGAGAGAATTACCTTCCATCATCTTACACATATTCGAGGAAGATTCAAGGTAAGATTGGGCAAATTCCTTACAAAATTAATTTACTAAATTAGTCAAAGCACAATATAAGTCTCATTTGCAATATTGTTGGAATGTTGGATATACATTTTATTTTCTTTTAGTTAAAGATGATTGTTAGATTACCTTAACTCTTAAAAAAGATTCAAAAGGACATTGATGTATTTTAAGATGAGGAATGATGTGATAGCGATTATATCTTATATTACTTTATTATTGAGTAAATATATCTATTTGTTGTTGCATTAAATTCCTAAGAAATTTGATGCTAGGATATAACCAAATTTTAAGCATGGAAGATTGAGGGTTTAAATTTCTAAGTAATCTAATGCGAGGATATAACTGAATTTTAAGCATGAAAGACTGAGGGCTTAAATTTCCAAGAAATCTGATGCTAGAATATAACTAAATTTTAACTATGGAAGATTGAGGGCTTAAATTCTCAAGAAATATGATGCTAGGATATAACTGAATTTTAAGCATGGAAGATTGAGGGTTTGATCTCCCAAGAAATCTGATACTAGGATACAACAACAACAACAACAACATAGCCTTATCCCACTAAGTGGGGTCGGCTACATGGATCGCACGACGCCATTGAGCTCTATCAATGACCATCTTTTTAGATATTTCATTTACTAAAAGATCCCGTTCAATAATTTCTTTAAGTGTCCTTTTTGGTCTTCCTCGACCTTTTTTCATAATCTGATACTAGGATATAACTGAATTTTAAGTATAGAAGATTGAGGGCTTAAATTCTCAAGAAATTGGATGTTTGGATATAACCAAATTTTAAGCACAGAAAATTGAAGGCTTAAATTCTCAAGAAATCTGATGTTAAGATATAGCCGAATTTTAAGCATGAAAGATTGATGGCTTGATCTCCCAAAAAATCTGATGCTAGGATATAATTGAATATGACGCATGGATGGTTGAGGACTTGATCACTTAAGAATCTAATGTCGACAATTCAGTGTGTCTTGCTATTCGATTTCTTTTCCTAAAACTCCTAAATGATTCTTCTAGTTGATGTGTGGCTCGACAATTGAATTTATTATGTCAATAGAGGAAAATGGAGAGAAGAGTGGAAAAAAAAAAGAAATTTTAATTTTGATCTTTTCTTTAATATATTATTAATTTTTTTCTTCTTAAATTGTGTTTGAGTTACGAAAAATGAACACTAGCGAAACAATTTATTGAAGATTAAATAGACAATGTTCAAATAAATATTTCTTACTTTCCTCTATTTTATCTCTATTTTTGATTAATCTAAACATGCTCTAAAAACTTACTTCAATGCATGATAATGGAAGGAAAGAAAAAGAAAGGGAAGATGAAGGGAAGATTTCATTGAAATATTTTCTAGAGGTATTCAATAACCTTCCAAAATTCACTTTCGTTTTTTATTTCTAAGTTTTTCTACTATGAGAAATTTTGAAGGATAAAGTTTATTGGAAGAGAAATTATTACTTAAGTTAAAACTTTTCGTTCTCATTTTCTTTGGGTCTCCTTCCTTTTTCTCCTCCTTCTAACTCTTAAACATTCTCTACAGTAAAAGCATAAAGGCGTGAACTATCCATTGACAATTACTAAAATGGATATTGTTTTCCAGCTGATCCACTGAAGCTTGACTGCAAAATTTATTCTTTGTTTGGAATGTAATTTGATCTATTTTGCAGGCAACATTTTGTGTAAGAGGAAGAGAAACGTTGTATGAATACTACTCCAAGCACGATATTCCTCATAAACTAGTTGGTAAGCTTATAGTTGCTTCCCGATCTTCAAAAATTCCAAAGCTGAATGATATAATAAATCATGGTATTCAAAATAGAATTGATGGGTCGAGGATGATGGATGGTTCTGAGGCCATGAGAATGGAACCTGAATTGCAATGCGTCAAAGCAATCCTATCACCTCTTTTTGGGATTGTTGATTCTCATTCTTTCATGCTATCTCTAGTGGTAAGTTCAAGCTTCTTTTACTATGTTTCAAATTTGAATTAATACATATTTTAGTTGACTTAAATATTACAAATTTATCAGTTTCTTTATTTGGAGTTATAATTGTAGATGAACCCCTATGCAAGTCCAGGGGGAAGCTAAGAATAACAAAGCAACCTTTTACAATTCAACTGTAATTGATGGCCATCTTGCAGGAAATTAGATTTGTGTCCATGTATTAGAAACCAAGAATGTGGAAGAATCGAATGGGACGTCAAATTTGCAGCCAGACCTAGTTCTTATTCCTAAAGTTGTAGTGAATTCTGCAGGCCTTGGTGCTCATGCTCTTGCAAAGAGATTTACTACCCTACAAAGTAGTGGGGTTGTGCCCTCTGCTTATTATGCACGAGGTTGCTACTTCACATTGTCCAATACCAAAGCTCCTCCTTTCAAACATTTGATATATCCTATACCAGAAGACAGAGGTCTTGGTATGCATATGACTCTTGATTTGAATGATAAAGTCAAGTTTGGACCAGATGTTGAATGAATTGATGGGGTTAATGATATTGCAAGCTTTCTCAATTTGTATTTCCTCATAACCTCCCAATATCTAGTTCTATGTTATGTTTTTTAACCTCTTCAATTGTTGCTTTATAATATTTTAGTAATCCTTGAATCAATATAGCATATGAATTCACCAACATACTATTCAAGGTTCAAAGAATCCTTGTTCATTATTTTAGCATAATATTTTTTTACCATGATAGTGAAATTAATCTGCTTATTACAGCTTGGATTTAGCCTGGAAATGACTATTTTAACCTGGAATATTTTAGTAATCCTTGAATCAATATAGCATATGAATTCACCAACTCAAAGATTATTGTTTCCATGAAGATTGAGGTACCAAGTACCTACAAAACTAAAATAAAATACTATCTAGACGGTTAGTTAAATTGAAGAAGCTTAAAAGTAAACTTAAAACAAAGTATATTTCGAAAAACTAAGTAAATTAAATTAATTATATGAACTAAGACCTAGAGAAAGTGGGATTGATTGCATTTGGTTTTAAATCCGATTAATTCATAAACAAATTAATCTTTGAGTTACTAGAGAACAATTCAATTTAATTACAACTCCTTTAATGTTGGCCAATTTTTCAAAATTGATTGAACTCTAATTGCTTGGTAGAATAATTTGATATAATTAGAAAATTTGCTTAATTCCTTAGTTCAACCATTTAATTAAGTGATTAAGCTCAACGAAATTATACAAGCCACATAAATAAAATTATTTATCTTTAGATTAATCCGATTTGTGGTAGAAATTACAAGGGTAAGCTTAATATCTAGCTATTCCTAGCATAGATAAAAACCTAAGCTCATAAAATGGTGATAAAGTATTCTCGAGCAAAATAATCAGTAAAAACCACTCCATCAAACGAAATTGCACTCAAATTAAATATATTCAACAAGAAAGCTTCATAAAAACCAAGCTACATCAATCCCCTAAAATCTAGGGTTCATCTACATATGGAAATCAAGAAGGAAAATAGCAAAAGACATAAAATACAACAGAAAACATGGAGTTAATGGTGAAAATAGAGAGAAGAGTGGAAGAAAAACACCTAAAACCAAGAGGGAAGGCATCCCTCTAGCTTGTGTAGCTCCAGCCGCAGCTCCTCTAGTCTCCCTAACTAAAAAACTAACCTAAAAATCTAACTTAAACCTATATATATTAGCAAAACACGTGACAGTAAATGACACATCGCTGCAGTGACACATTCCATTGCTATAGCGATGGTTCAGACATAGATCCTTTAGTGTATAAATCCCATCACCTAAGCAATGGAATATGATAGAATGGTTCAAATTTCGGTTGTCCATCACTTAAGCAATGGATTCCCTTGTTTAGGCGATGGAAATGGCAGAATACATTGTAGATTGGTGTTCCATAGCTTAAGCGATGGTTTCTATCGCTTAGGTGATGGATTGCAGAGGCTTTCTTCTTTTTTGGCATCTTGCACAATAACTTGGTTCTTCTAGCTTTTGGTCTCAAATTCCTTCACCATTAAATATTCTCTTTAATATTTCTCTTCGTTTAGACCTGTCAAAACATAAGATAGCAAAAGATTACTAATTTGAAGTCCAAATCCTATTATTTGTATCAGTAAATGGTTATGTGTACTCTGAACATAATTTACCATAATTCACATAGTAAAACACATAATTGGTCTAAAAATGCAATGATTTCACCTGAAATCCCTATGGAAAAGTATGAATATTAGATGTTTATCATTTGACTATTCAATATCCCCAAGTCGTGGTGAGAAGTGTTATCCAGAGATACAAAAGTACTATCCAAACCAGAAGGATGGATCTCTAAAACCAAGATTTTCAGGGATCCGACCTAAACTTCTAGGACCCCATTTGTGATACAAGTATTCTTTGTTTCTCTCTATTTCTTCTTGTTATTATCATTTCCCCCATTTGTATAATTTTCTTATAAATTATGGGCCGGGTCAAATGTTGTCCTCTATTAAATTACACATTTCTATTGGTTTTGAAAGAGTAAAGACACCTTTGTTGGTTTAAGTAACTTGCCCCATCATTCCAATAACTCTGTTAGCTCTTCCATGAATGCTCCCTCCAAAAACACTTGAAACTTTCTTTAATAATGATAGTTTATTCATATTATGTGTACTAACTGGTGCATTTGTTTGTGCAGGGGGAAGACATTCATCGGGTACCTAGTCTTGTCAATCTTTTTGAAATTGAGTCATCTGGTTTAATGTCAAGTATGACAATTGCAAAATATATTTCTACTAAATTCTTGGGATGATATCTGAATCTATTAATACAATTTGCATAGGTATAGTTACAAAACAAAAACACAATTCTCAATTCACTGTGGTAGAATAATTTGATTATGTAATGAATAGGTTAAAATAATTGTGTTAGTCATTAGTAGTCTATGCTAGTGAGTACCGTTTAAATCATCATAGAGTGAACTAATGATTTGTTTCTTGAAAGATTATTTAGGGTCTTCAAACTTAACCTATGACCTAAATAATCAACCAATCCAATTATAGTTTTGACCTTCTTAAACCCAACCACTTAAATATATGGGTTATTTAGGTTGGATTATCGATTAACCCAATTAAAAGTGTCACTTTTTGTCCATGACATTTAGTATTGGTTTTAATTTTGTTCCATATGTTTTTAATTTTTTTTAACCTCATCTCTACTCTCTACTACTAACTTTGTTTAAATTGTGGATAGAAAATATTGACGCGAATTTATCTAAGAAATATGTCATTGCTGATATAACCCACTAATCGCACACACGTCAAATGCATAATAAAAATGACTCTTTTATGCCCAAATTTTCATTTGAGTCTAGAAATTTTAGAAGTGAAGGAAAAAAAGAAGTAAAACTCCATCTAATGATGTTGCCTTAGCAAATGGCCACTTGAAGTCCAAACAATGACCTAAAGATGAAGGCTTCCAATCAAAGGCATGATTTTCACAGTGAAAATCAAACCTTCTTAAACCCTAGCATTTTGTGTGGCAAACAATCTTGGTAGAGTGGTGAGGGAAGCATTTGTTCGAGACTTCTCAATCTAACGGCATGCTTTGATGATTTTATTGGTTGAAGAAATGTTACAACAATATGATATTTTGATCCAAATTTTTGCTATGATATTCATTATCATGTAGCGATTCTCATTTTCATGTATGATTTTAAAAAATGATGTTCCATATTTGAATTTTCTATTAGCGTGCTATTTTATTAGTGTCACATGCCTTTTTGTGCCTTAATTATTAAGGTTACATTCATCATCAACACATAACATTTTTTTTTTAACATGGCTCATCATCGTTGGCAGCTCAGCAGGACCAAGCTCAGCTTAGGCTGAGATTCAATATATATAGCAGTACATCTATGGATCTACAACAGCGTGCATCATCATAGAAATAGAAGGAAAGAAATAAAGAGCATACTCATCATTGCCACATCAACACTAGAGCTGACACAGCTCAGGTCATATTAGCATCATTATCAGTCAGCCCTAGGGTTGACGTCAACATACCACAGTCCATAATTTTTATAGTCCTTCTATATGTTTATTTTTACCAATTTCTCATCATGTAAACATCATAAAAAAATTATTAAAAATGAGAAGATTAGGGAGGTAGTAGAACGTGGACCATACTCCGAGAACATAGATCTTCCTGCCATTTTGAGGCATCATTATTAGGAAAATGGAGAAGAGTTAGAGATAAGAAAAAGAGTAGAAGGCTATATAAAGCCACTGAACGTAAAAAGGAAAAAACATGCTGAATATATAAAATACTTATATGTCTTCTCATTGATGTCTCGATCTCTTCCTTATTCTTCTTCCTGACTTCAATCTTAGTCTCATTTCTTTGATTGATCATCTTCTTCTTTGTTCATCGATTTCCCTCACTTGTCTTTGTTATCAATGTTGCCAAAATCCTCCGCAGGGTTCATGACGACAATTCATCAGTGGAAAGAAGAGATAGCAGTGATGGGAACATAACCCTGGTAGAGCTATTGGAGAATAATCTGAGAGTGGTTTAGGACAATACAGCAGATTAGATTGGCAGAGTTTTGTACACAGTGAGACAGTTACCAATTTGCCCTTCATCAGACACATCTTAATGTTGGAATAATACCCTTCGGTGGTAATAACAATTTACTCAAGAGAATTTACTAATTTACCCCCATCAGATTAGATCATAGTTGTTCATCATTTGGGAAATTACCCTTCTGCCCTTTGACATTTTACCCTTCTGCCAATTCAACACCCTCAAGAGTTTTAATTTGTTCTCAAAAGCTTTCCGGGTTGTGATATGATATTCCCATGACACGCAAATGAAAGATCTACAGATGTTTGAAGTTTCATGAGTGGGTCCCTGAATCAAAGGCCGATTTATAATGTACCTAAACTTGTGGGGTCCAGAGTTCAGATTTTAGACTTGAAGATTCTGTCAGGTGTTCAACTTCATGTGGTTTAAATGCAGACGAAATGGATGTGTCTCCATGAAGGGATCCAATGCGTAGTGCAGTGTAGCTTTCGTAGTTCTGTTCTTTCTGCCATTTGTAATTTTCGACGTCTGTTTTGTGATTGAGCTGACATTTAATGGCTTTTATATGCTTTCGTTCATCCTTCTCTTTGCATCTGTTTTGTGACTGAGCTGACATTCAATGGCTTTTATATGGCTGGAAAGGTTCGGATTACACGTGGCGCGTTCTCATTCGTCACAACACTCAACCAAAAAATAGAAGTTTACCAGCAAGATAAATCCAACGACTGAAACAAGAAGCAGGAGCCTCCCAGATTCAAAAAGGACCCAATATGATATGCAATTGGCCTCCTACTTAGCTCCCACCTCTACCGTTGCGTTCCCCTAGGCCTAATTTACTGCTAGACATTTGTTCTGACAATTTTTCTTTTTTCTTTTTTTAAAAAAATTCTACATCTTAACAACCTAAAAGCATTACTAATTAAAACAAAAAAAGCACAAAACCTTCTTTCTAATCTAATTTCCATATTTTTAATTCTACATCCTAACATCCTAATTATGTAAAAAAAAATCAAATGCACAAAACCTTCTTTCTTAATCTAATTTCTATATTTTAATTCTACCTCCTGACAACGTAAAAGTAATATTGAAAAAAATGCACAAGGTCTTCTTCTTCTTCTTTTTTATTTAAAATAATAGGAATGGCAATATCCCCATTTTTTTTAAATACATTTCATTCAAATTGAAAAGAAAAAAAACATTCTACGTATCCGTAATGAAAATATTTATGATATCTAGAAAAAAAATAACATTACTTAATGGATATTAGATATACACCTGAATAATAAAGAATCTTTAATACTTGCAATTTGTATATTTGTATGTATCCTGCAAATAGCTCCCAGTCATAACTTATAATTGAGCTATTTGAGGTGGTGGGTTAAGCAGAATATGGACAATTTATAGCACAAAAATATAGTGACTATCCAATATTCAATTAGTATTGGAGGTGTAAAACTATAACAATTTTTTATTTAAAAAATATTTTAAAAAATGAATGACATGTATTGAGTTGGTTAAAGTAGGGTGGGGGATATAAAATCCTATTCACGCGAGGGAGGGAGGGAGAGAGAGAGAGAGAGAGAGAGAGAGAGAGAGAGAGAGAGAGAGAGAGAGAGAGAGAGAGAGAGAGAGAGAGAGAGAGAGAGAGAGAGAGAGAGAGAGAGAGAGAGAGAGAGAGAGAGAGAGAGAGAGAGAGAGAGAGAGAGAGAGAGAGTTCAAATGATGGGTTCTGATAACACTAAACGAAACAATGTCGTTTACATTAAAAAAAAAAAATTTGACTCAGAAACAAAAAATTAAAAAAGAGCGTCAGCTATTAAAGACAAATTTTGGGATGCAAAAAGTTCCCTTACTAGTCAAATTTATTTAAAGAAAATGAAAGATGAATTTTGTGGCGGACTACATTATGTCTCTAAAATGAAAATTAAAAAACAATTCAACCAAATTAGAAAAATAGTTTGTGAATGGATTCTGGGATAAACAAAAAAGTCTGTCTTAAAAAATGAGAGTAAAAAATTGAAATGTAAAATAAATTAAAAGTCAAGGATGGAAATTGGGACTAGATTCTTTGAGATAAAAAATTCTGTTTCTACTTCGGTCTCCAGTTTCTATTTGTTTTTTAATTCAATCTCGAGGACGGATTTGCAATAGATTAGAGATGGATTTGAGACAAAAAAATTTTGTCATAAATTTTGATCTATGTCTTCCTATTTTCTAGTAGTGGGTTAAACAGTTAAACTCTATCATAATAAGTAGAATTGATGTTTATTGATTGACTGGTTCGACTAATTCGATTGAAAGTTGATTATTAGTTTGATTTGGTTCATTTAAAAATTTGATTAGTCATTAAACCGATTAAAAACTAGTTGAACTAATAAAAAAACTAATAAAAATCAATGATCGATTGAATCAGCTTTTTGTATTAAAAAAAGAAAAAAATTATTATTTACAAAATATAATTATTTTTCACACTATTTGAGATTTAATAAGTTTTTTTAATTTTTTTATTTTGTTATATTTTTTTCGTTTGAATTATTTTCTCATAATAATTTTATTTTTGTTGCAAAAACAAATAAGAGAATAAAAAAATTGAAAAGCAATTACACAAACATATATAATAATATAAGTTTATTAAGATAATATAAGTTTATTAAGATTAAGTTTGAAAATAATTATCAATTTATTATATTATATATTTTTAATATATAAAACTATATATATATATATATATAATTACTACCAGTTCGACTCTGATTAGACCAATAAATTATGAACTAGTATTTTTTATTGATTTAATGACTAATTTAATTTTTAAAACATGGAGTAAAGTTATATTTGGACAATTTTTAGGAATTGTGAATCAACAAAGTCAATCCATAAGTATTTGGTTGAGGGCAAATCATTCCGCGGAGGAAACACAAAATAAAGAATGCAGTTTTTTGACTCAAGTAAATAACCTTTATAGTTCTACATTATATCATTAATTTTTTCTTAAATTAGTACTAAAATATTATTTACAAAAAATATAAATGACTAAACTTAAATTTATTTTTATTTGAAAAAAGGCTAGAGTATCATTTTGGCCCATTAACTTTACCTCAAGTTTCATTTTGATTCCTTAACTTAATTATATTCAAATTTTATTCTTTAACTTTACCTTAGATTTCACTTTGGTCTCTTAATTTTATGTTGTTCTAATTTAATCCTCAACTTTACATTAAGTTTCACTTTGGTCTCTCAATTTTATTTTTTTTATTTTAATCCGTTAACTTTATCTTAAATTTCATTTTAGTCTTTTAATTTTATTTTGCTTCAATATGGTCCTTTAACTTATAAAAATCACTCAAATATTTTCTTCTCTTTAAGTTCACCAAGTGTCACATCCCAATTTTGGGCATGTGAGTATTTCTATAAACTGGAGAGTGTACCTCTATGGTATCCCATAAAATTTCGAATCAGTACTAATGCATAACATAATTTTTCAAGAAAGAAATTTTTGTATATATACATATAAAAAGTTTAACATAGTGAAACAGTAAACACAAGCAAAATATCATACAGTATGATACAATTTTCCAAGCCTAAGTGATCTATAAAGATTACAGAGCATTTCTTAAGCTTTTAGATTCATAAGTCCTCCAAACAATATGGAAAGTATCCTCAAGGAATACTAATCTTCTTGCAGATTTCCTTCGTTCTTATCCACTGTATCTAAAAAAACGTTTATAGAGAGTGTGAATTCATCAAAACTCAGTGACTAAATGACTGTGCAATAATAAATGTGTCACAAGTACAAATATCATAATCATTATCACAATAAGAACAGTTATATTCATATTTAGGATTTCTATACCTCTGTATTTGGTTTATGTTCAGGGATTTAGTTCTCGTTGTATTTATGTTCACAATCATTACATGCATTGGTATCTTGGGGGATCAAACCCTCAACCATTCCATGTGTATAATTTCATGTATTGATATCTTGAGTCAAGCCCTCAACCATTATATGTGTATATTTACATGCATTGATATCTTGGGTCAAACCCTCAGCCATTCTATGTGTATATTTTCAAATCATAATATTCATCAACATAATAAATTTAATCAACAAGCTATCATCATTAAATATGGAATTTAATTGTAATATGAGGTGAGATTTATATTGTACTTGGAATAAAAGTAAATAAAATGGTTAGCAAAGTCATCCACTTACATAGATTTCGTATCCAAGTCACTTTTCCAAGTTGCTATAGAGAAGAATACGTAACTGGATTTCAAGTTCCGCTACAGAGATTTTTACGAAGATCAGATATAGAAAGTTAGGGTTACTTTTGAACAAAATACTATTCATATGTACGATCATTATTCATATGTATGAATACTATTTATGTCTACAGATACTATTTATGTATATGGATACTATTTATGTATACTATTTATACATATGATTACTATTTATACATATAGATACTATTCATATGTATAGTTACTATTTATATATACGAATACTATTTATACATATGTATGTACAGATACTATTTATACGTATGTACATACGGATACTATTCAGATACAGTTGTTGGTCTAGGCCACTACTTTACTGTCTCAATCTTACTTGGATCTACATGAACACCCTCTTAAAAGATTACATGCCTTAAGAATGTTACTTAACTCATCCACAATTCACATTTTGAGAACTTAGCATATAATTGATATTCTCTCAAAGTGTGCAGCACCATTCTCAAATATTCTTCATGATCCTCCAGACTCTTAGAATAAACTAAAATGTCATTAATGAAGATGATCACGAATCTATCAAGGAAAGGTTTGAATACTCGATTCATAAGGTGTATAAATGCTACTGGCGCATTAGTCAACCCAAATGACATTACGAGAAATTCATGATGCCCGTATCGTGTTCGGAAGGTGGTCTTGGGTATGTTTTCCTCCTTAATCTTCAGTTGATGGTAACCAGATCTCAAATCAATATTTGAGAAGCATTGCGCCCCCTGAAGCTGGTTAAACAAGTCATCAATTCTTGGTAAAAGATATTTGTTCTTTACCGTGACTTTGTTTAACTACCGGTAATCTATGTACAAGCTTAGAAAGCCATCTTTCTTCCTTACAAAGAGTATTGGGGCACCCCAAGGTGAGAAACTTGGGTAGATAAACCCCTTATTCAACAGGTCTTGTAATTGCTCCTTAAGCTCTTTTAACTCTACGGGTGCCGTACGGTAAAGAGGAATTGAAATTGGTCGAGTGCCTGGAACCAATTCAGTATTAAATTCAATATCCCTCTCTGGTGGTAAACCAAGTAGATTTTCTGGAAATATATATGGGAATTTGCTAACTATTAGTGTTTTTTCAAGACTTTGTTGTTCCTTGTTTGTATCTTTGACAAAGGCCATAATCCATGATAACCTTTTTGTAATATACATCGAGCAGTTATGTCACATCCCAAAAATTGAGCATGTGAAAAGATACTACTCATTTGATATAATTCTCAAACATACGTTATATACATATATTCTGTAAGGTTTTACATTCAACCTTAATCATTCATTCCACACTACAGAATTATATTCATCTGATAAGCAAATATAGACATACATAGTCTGATATTTCTATTTCATCGCAAGCCTAGGAGACCTATAGAAAATACAGAGCTTTTCTAATATCCACATTAATAAGTACTGGTGTCCCACCAGACAGAAATAGAGAATAAACCCAAGGGGCTTCTAATCTTCAAACGGATACTCTTGTTCTTTATTTTCTGTATCTGAAAAAAAATAATCATAGGGAGTGTGAGTTTATTTAAAAACTCAGTAAGTAAATAACTGTACTATATAAAATATCAAAAGTACAAATACCACATTTACTCATATAATTAATTATCTTATAC
The DNA here is from genome assembly GCA_037074585.1 of Biancaea sappan. Lineage (NCBI taxonomy): Eukaryota > Viridiplantae > Streptophyta > Magnoliopsida > Fabales > Fabaceae > Biancaea > Biancaea sappan. The sequence goes on from CM073492.1 coordinate 38,605,369, forward strand.
ATCGAGTAGTATGGGACTCTAACCCTTTCAAACTCATGAATAAGATTTCATAGATATACACCGAGTAGTATGGGACTCTAACCCTTTCAAACTCGTGAATAAGATCTCATAGGTATACGCCGAGTAGTATGGGACTTTAACCCTTTCAACTCGTGTATAGGTTTCATAGATATGCACTGAGTAGTATGGGACTTTAACCCTTTCAAACTCGTGTATAAGATTTCTTAGATATACACCGAGTAGTATGGGACTTTAACCCTTTCACACTCGTGTATTAGATCCCGTAGATCTTTACTCATTAATAAAATAGTGAGAATTCATCACATAGTACAATTGTCATGAGATAAATAATTTCTTCATACTCTTATTTCTACTGATCATCATATACTCCCATATGAAAAATTAATTGCTTATTATCCAAATAATATTGTAAATGGGACTTATATTGTACTTTGACTAGTAATATCAAAGTAGCTGAGCAAGGTTATTCACTCACCTTGATTTTTGTCCAAGTTTACCTTGTTCCACACTAGAATTTGTGTAGGAAAATTTTCTAGTAAAATATATTACAAGGAATCATAAGAAAGGAAACAAAATCACGAAAATACGTAAAATTTTCTGACTGCTACAGTAACGGGTTGCTACAGTACGGTTTGCTACAGTAATGGTTCGCTACAGTGTCGGTTCGCTACAGTGCCGGTTCGCTACAGTAACGTTGACTGCTACAGTACCGTTGACTGCCGACACTACAGTAACTGCTACAATACCCGAAGAAAATTTTCCAGATTTTTTCCCGAAATTTCTGGTCGCTACAGTAACTCGAAGAAAAATTTCAGATTTTCAGTTGCTACAGTACTTCGAATTTTGCAGAAAATCTTTCAAAAAATTTCATCCTTTCCTTTCTTTTGATTCAAAACCAGAATCTCAACTCTTTTAACCGATTATAACTCAAATATAACTTCTAAAACAACTGAGATTCATGAATTATCATCAAAATCTTCAAGAACAAAACCTCCTCTGATCTTGTATATAAACTGAAATTTAAGGAAAATAATCGGATTAAAGCTTACCTTTGATCCTTACAAAGCTTTTGAACCGAACAAATAATCAGAAATTCTGAAGATCAAGGAAATGATTTGAGAAGAAAATGAAGAACTGAGAGAGAAATCTTTTCTGCTTCCTTCGGCTGAGTGAAAAAATGAGGGTTACTATTGAAACTTTATATTAAATATTTCTAATGGGTTATTCAATAACCCATGGGTATCCATAACCCAACATCCAAACCCATCCAGTCAATTTACAATAATTGGATTAATTGACCATTCTGAAACCACTTTTCCATGAATTTCACCATTCTTAGAATATATCCCTCATTGTGCAAATATTTAGTCCAGTCATTTAACTCAATTTTCATAAATAATATTCAAAGAGAACAATTAAATATGAAAATTAAAAATGACCAAAATCAATAACTAAAGTAACGTTGTAGAATTCTAAAATACTCTTAAGCGAATTATATTATGAAATTAACGGGTATTACATTCTACCCCCCCTTAAAAGAATTCGGTCCTCCGAATTAAAATCGTACCTCAAGTTTCAAATAAATGTGGATAGTTTTTCCACATCTCATCTTCTGCCTCCCACGTAGCTTCCTCGCGAGAATGATTTCTCCAAAGAACCTTGACAGTAGGAATTTCTTTGGTACGCAATTTCTTGACTTTTCTATCAAGGATAGCTACTGGTACCTCTTCGTAGGTGAGAGTTTCATCAAAATGAACTTCTTGGGGTTGAATGACATGAGAAGGATCAGGAAGATACTTTCGTAGCATGGACACATGAAATATTGGATGAACTCCCTCTAGGTTGGAAGGTAGGTCTAGGCGATATGCCACATTACCCACTCTGTCTACAACCTCATATGGGCCAACATACCTCGGACTAAGCTTGCCTTTCTTCCCGAATCTCATTACTCCTTTCATAGGTGAGATTCGTAAGAAAACCATATCACCTATTGCAAATTCAAGGTCACGTCGTCGGTTGTCCGCATAAGACTTCTGTCTACTCTGAGCAATTAACAACTTCTCTCTGATCAGTTTAACTTTATTTATATCTTCCTGTATCATCTCAGGTCCAAATATTTTGGTTTCACCAAGTTCAAACCAACCTATAGGAGATCGACACCGTCTCCCATACAAAGCCTCAAAAGGTGCCATCTGAATACTGGCTTGGTAACTGTTATTATAAGCAAATTCAATAAGAGACAAATGATCTTCCCAACTTCCACTGAAATCCATCACACAACCTCTTAGCATATCCTCTAAAGTCTGAATTGTCCTTTCGGACTGTCCATCAGTCTGAGGATGGAATGCTGTGCTAAGATTCACTTTGGTACCCAAAGCCTCTTGAAAGACTTTTCAGAACCGAGAAGTAAACTGAGGTCCTCGGTCTGATATAATGGATATTGGTACACCATGAAGTTTCACTATCTCTTTAACATAAATTCGAGCAAGTTTTGCTACACTGAAAGTGGTATGAACAGGAAGAAAATGTGCTGACTTAGTAAGTCGATCCACTATGACCCATATTGAGTCATTTCCTTTTGTTGACCGAGGTAAACCTACTACAAAATCCATAGTGATCCTTTCCCACATCCATTCGGGAATATCTAGTTTTTGCATCAATCCAGATGGTCGTCGATGTTCAGCTTTAACTTGCTGACAAGTCAAACATCGAGCTACAAAGTCAGTCACATCTTGCTTCATGCCCTCCCACCAGTAAACTTGTTTCAAGTCCTGATACATTTTCACAGCACCAGGATGTACAACGTAGGGCGAACCATGAGCTTCCATTAAAATTTCATGTTTCAAAGATTCAATGTTGGGGACACAGAGTCTCCCATTAAACCATAAGACTCCTTCTTCATCTACCAAGAAACTTGGTGCTAGACCTTGCCTTGCCTTATCTCTGATTTTGACCATATCAATGTCATTTTCTAAAGTTGCTTTTACTTTTTCTACAAGGGATGATCTAACTGTTAAATGAGCCAGAAATGTACCTGACTCAGTGATCTCAAAGAATACTCCATCAGCTTCCAACTCTTGTAGTTCATGTATTAGAGACCTCCTTATAGTGGCAATGTGAGCTAAACTTCCCATAGACTTTCGACTTAGAGCATCAGCCACTACATTTGCTTTACCTGGATGGTAAAGGATGGTACAATCATAATCTTTCAGAAGTTCCATCCACCTTCGTTGCCTTAGATTGAGATCTCTCTGCTCAAAAATGTACTTAAGGCTTTTGTGATCTATAAAAATTTTACAAGTTTCCCCATACAAGTAATGTCTCCATATCTTTAGGGCAAACACTACAGCTGCCATTTCCAAATCATGAGTGGGGTAATTCAATTCATGCTTTTTAAGCTGACGTGAGCCATAAGCTATGACTTTACCATGTTGCATCAACACACATCCTAAGCCTATCTTTGAGGCATCACAGAATACAGAGTAACCCCCTGGTCCTGATGGTAGGATTAAGACTGGTGCAGAAGTTAAACACTCTTTCAATTGGGTGAAACTTTGCTCACATGAATCATCCCAAATGTATTTAACATTCTTTCGGGTTAACTTATTTAATGGGAGAGCCGTCTTAGAGAAATCTTTGACAAAGCGACGGTAATACCCTGCTAAGCCAAGAAAACTACGTACTTCAGATACAGTTGTTGGTCTAGGCCACTGTTTAACTGCTTCAATTTTACTTGGATCTACATGAATACCTTCTTGGGAAATAACATGTCCCAAAAATGTTACATGACTCATCCAGAATTCACATTTTGAGAGCTTTGCGTACAACTGATGCTCTCTCAAAGTCTGAAGCACTATTCTCAAATGTTCAGTATGTTCTTCATGACTCTTTGAATATACCAAAATATCATCAATAAACACAATTACAAACTTATCAAGGAATGATTTGAACACTCTGTTCATTAAATCCATAAATGCTGCTGGTGCATTTGTCAACCCAAAAGACATCACAAGAAACTCATAATGTCCATACCGTGTACGAAAAGCAGTCTTAGGTATATCATCACTCTTAATTCGTAACTGATGATATCCAGACCTTAGATCAATCTTTGAGAAGTATTTTGCTCCTTGAAGCTGATCAAACAAATAATCTATCCTTGGTAAAGGATACTTATTCTTCACTGTGACTTTATTCAGCTGACGATAATCTATACATAATCTCATAGAACCATCTTTCTTTTTCACAAAAAGAACAGGAGCACCCCAAGGTGAAAAACTTGGGCGAATGAACCCTTTGTTTAACAAATCTTTCAATTGTTCTTTGAGTTCTTTTAGCTCAACAGGAGCCATACGATAAGGTGGAATAGAAATTGGTCTTGTGTCTGGGACCAAATCAATACTGAACTCAATATCTCTTTCTGGCGGTAATCCAGGTAAATCTTCTGGGAACACATCTGGGAATTCATTAACCACATGAATGTCTTCTAACTTCTGTTCTTTCTTTTCTAAATCTTTGATAAAAGCTAGAAATCCCTGACATCCCTTTCGCAACATACGCTGGGCACTTAACATAGATATCATGTTGCAAGGTACATCACCTCGATCTCCTTGAAACACAAAATTACTCCTCCCCGGCATATTAAAGGAAATAACTTTGTCACGACAATTTATAGTAGCATGACAAGAAGATAACCAATCCATCCCTAAAATCACATCAAAATCTAACATATTGAGAACCATAAGATCTATCTCAGTTTCCATGCCTCCAACGATTATTTTACAAGAACGATAACATGTTTTAACCATCAAAGTCTCTCTCATCGGTGTGGAAACCAAGAATGGTTCTTTAAGAATAATCGAATCAAATGCAAATCTCTTGGCAAATAGGGGCGACACATATGAGTGAGTAGAACCGGGGTCAAACAAAATACGTGCAGCAAAAGTATTAACAGATAATATACCTGTAACTACAGCATTGGATGTTTGAGCATCCTGTCGGGTTAGAGCATATACTCTTGCATTTCCTCTGCCAGCAGCTTGTTTTCCACGGTCACCTTGGCCTCTTCCAGAACCTCTTCCCATACTACCCCCTATTGAAGGGGTTGGTGTTTGAGTAATAGATTGTGGTCGAGGTGGCAAAGTAGACCCTTGACCTGGTCTTGTCATGAGCTGAGGGCACTCCCTTATAAAATGTCCTTTTTGTCCACAGTGAAAACAGCCTGTACCAACAGTGTTTAACCTGCATTCTCCGAAGTGAAACTTTCCACATTCAGGACATTGAGGTTTTTCCCTTCTACCTTGAGTACCTCCTCTACTAGAAGAGCTAAAACCACCCCTGCTCTCTGAACGAGGCTTAGCCACACTGGCTGTAGAATAAGTTGACTTAGTAGGAGTGGCTGGAGCATTTTGTGACGCAGTAAAGGGTTTCAAAGTTCCTGAGTCTTCCCCTTGATCAAAAGATCTTCTATATCTAGCTTTCTTCTTTTGACGATATTCTTCTTTATTCTTTGACCTCTTTTCCATTCTTCGGGCCACATCAACAGCCTCTGAGTACGAAGAGTAATCGTTCATATTAGAACCCACTTGATCATATAAGGCATCACGAAGCCCTTCCACAAACTTTTCTATTTTCTTCCTTTCAGAAGGAATGATTTCAGGGGCATATTCAGATAATTTAACAAACTGAGCTGAATATTCATCAACAGTCATGGTTCCCTGCCGTAGATACAGAAAATCTCTGGCCCTGGATGATCGTTCACTTGCCGGAAGAAATTCATCCATAACCAATCTGTAAAATTCTGTCCACATAACTGGCGGTGCGCCTTGAATTCTAGCTTTCTTCCAGTTCCTCCACCATTTACCAGCCCTACCTTTTAACTGAAAGGAAGTGAATTCTACCTTTTGAGTAGGAGAACACCCTATAGCATCACAGATTGCTTCACAATCTTCAAGGAAACATTGTGGGTCCTCTTTGGGATCTTCCCCTGAAAAAGTAGGAGGCCTCATTTTCTGGAATTCAGACATTCTTACCTCTCTTACATTAACTCCTCCCGCTAACGGAACTGGTGGTACATTTTCAGCTTCAACAATAGGAGGATCCACTGGCAGGTTAGCTTGTGCAGCTCGACCTCTCATTTCAGCCTCAAATCGGTCAAATCGTTCATTCATCAAATGAATCACATGTGCAATAGTTGCATTACCGACGTGAGCATCAGGTTCGACTCTTCTTGCTTGCTCACTAGTTGCGCCCTCAGTACTTTGAGCATGTAAACTATCACCACGGTTAGGATCATCTTGCACATGTACTGGTGGATTTATGGCCCTCCTTGGACCCATATGCTCATTATTATTAGAAGATCCTTCTGACATTGATCTGTCACAGATCTACACACATAACAAACAATTTTCAGACATAAACAAAATATCACTTACTAGCCCCACTGAGAAGTTATCTATAAAATGACGTTATACTCTACAAGGTCTTTTATGGAACCTAATCCTATGGTCATGCCGCGGCTCACGACAATAGGGAAGGGCCCACAAAGATCACTTTGCTCTGTACTCTATAGGGGACCTATAAAACCTTTCCTCTGATACCAAATTTGTCACATCCCAAAAATTGAGCATGTGAAAATGTAATATCCCAAGAATTTTTATGAATATTTAAAGTCAGATTTGAAGTTTAGTGAAAAATTTAATTATGTGGAAAATTTTCTTTTTGAATTAGTGAAGAAAATGTGGAAATAGAAATTTTTATTTTTAATTTAGGAAATTTTTACAAATTCTCAAGGACATGTGGGGAAGAGAAAGGCATGGCGCCCAGGCGCCAGGTGTGTCGGAAAACCTTAGCTCATTTTCAATCGGCCATAACTTCTTCATACGGACTCCGTTTTAGGCAAACTTTATATCGTTGGAAAGTTCTTTGAGTCTAGTTTCCAATGGTATAAGTTTCATTTAGATATTCATTACCGATTAGGAGTTATGACTTAAGATGTGAGTAAAGGTCGAGAGTAGTGGTAGGAAATTTCTCTATTTCGTAACCCTAATGTTTTTGTCTGGTTACAATAGGAATGGTCAAGGTGCAAAGTGGGAGTGCCGAGAGCGTGAAATCCAGGTGAGTGAGTTAATACTTGCTATGATTAAATATCTGTTATTGACTTTTTGCATCATAGTGGAAATATGTTGTATATCCAAGTTTGAAGAGGATGATGTGGAACGATGAGGCATAAACAATTGTGGAACGTGTCTGGTAATGTATATAATTATATTTTCTTATTTTCCCATGAATGGAGGTTATATAATGGATTGTGAATGGCATGTGATCAGAGTTGAATAATTGTTCTATATTATGGGTTATGTTGTATACATGCTATGTTGCTGGAACCACATTTATTATGTTGTGGCTTGAATTGTAAATGACTGAGTTGTGTATGTGGCTCAAGATTATGATTGAGGATGTTTTTATATATGATTGTGATTGTGTTTGACTGGAAAGGAAAGGCATGGTGGTGCACCCCATGGAGAAATTTATGTGAAGTTATAAGGGTGGAGATTATAAATGGAGCGATAAGGGTGGATGCGGCAGGGGCCGCGGGCAACGATCCAGAGGTATTCTGGACGACCCGGTTGGTACGGGAAATTTGTGTGAAATTGATTTCACCGATTGTTGTTGTGAACTTTTGAATTATGTTGAAATGTATTTGATTTATTTGGATATTGTCGTGAAGTACTACGAATAATATCATATCATATGATGATCGATTTACGTATGATTGCTGCATGTTATCATTATGATGTATGATATTTTTTTGTCATAATGTTGTGTTATCTACTCACTGGGCACGTGGTTTGCTCATACCCCTCTTATTGATATTTTTTTTCAGAGTTGACAGCTGAAGGTAAATATCGGAACAAGGAATTATGGATCCTTAGTCCATGATTACCTTTTCATTTGTTCAGGATAAAGGTATAATAGTTAAGTTTTATTCTAAGTTGTATAAATCTAGAAATCTCTGTAATCGGGTAGGTTCATTCACTGATGTAATGTGAGTAATTGTAGTATGTATAAAGAACTCGTTTTGGTTACATGAAAAAGAATTGTATGATTTTTAAGAGAAAGATAGGCTTACGGAGGTGAAATGAAATTCACTTTCCGTGCCGGTCACGTGCTCAAATTTTGGGACGTGACAGAAAAGATACTACTCATTTGATATAATTCTCAAACATACGTTATATACATATATTCTGTAAGGTTTTACATTCAACCTTAATCATTCATTCCACACTACAGAATTATATTCATCTGATAAGCAAATATAGACATACATAGTCTGATATTTCTATTTCATCGCAAGCCTAGGAGACCTATAGAAAATACAGAGCTTTTCTAATATCCACATTAATAAGTACTGGTGTCCCACCAGACAGAAATAGAGAATAAACCCAAGGGGCTTCTAATCTTCAAACGGATACTCTTGTTCTTTATTTTCTGTATCTGAAAAAAAATAATCATAGGGAGTGTGAGTTTATTTAAAAACTCAGTAAGTAAATAACTGTACTATATAAAATATCAAAAGTACAAATACCACATTTACTCATATAATTAATTATCTTATACATCGAGTAATATGGGACTCTAACCCTTTCAAACTCATGAATAAGATTTCATAGATATACACCGAGTAGTATGAGACTCTAACCCTTTCAAACTCGTGAATAAGATCTCATAGGTATACGCCGAGTAGTATGGGACTTTAATCCTTTCAACTCGTGTATAGGTTTCATAGATATGCACTGAGTAGTATGGGACTTTAACCCTTTCAAACTCGTGTATAAGATTTCTTAGATATACACCGAGTAGTATGGGACTTTAACCCTTTCACACTCGTGTATTAGATCCCGTAGATCTTTACTCATTAATAAAATAGTGAGAATTCATCACATAGTACAATTGTCATGAGATAAATAATTTCTTCATACTCTTATTTCTACTGATCATCATATACTCCCATATGAAAAATTAATTGCTTATTATCCAAATAATATTGTAAATGGGACTTATATTGTACTTTGACTAGTAATATCAAAGTAGCTGAGCAAGGTTATTCACTCACCTTGATTTTTGTCCAAGTTTACCTTGTTCCACACTAGAATTTGTGTAAGAAAATTTCCTAGTAAAATATATTACAAGGAATCATAAGAAAGGAAACAAAATCACGAAAATACGTAAAATTTTCTGACTGCTACAGTAACGGGTTGCTACAGTACGGTTTGCTACAGTAACGGTTCGCTACAGTGTCGGTTCGCTACAGTAACGGTTCGCTACAGTGCCGATTCGCTACAGTAACGTTGACTGCTACAGTACCGTTGACTGCCGACACTACAGTAACTGCTACAATACCCGAAGAAAATTTTCCAGATTTTTTTCCGAAATTTCTGGTCGCTACAGTAACTCGAAGAAAAATTTCAGATTTTCAGTTGCTACAGTACTTCGAATTTTGCAGAAAATCTTTCAAAAAATTTCATCCTTTCCTTTCTTTTGATTCAAAACCAGAATCTCAACTCTTTTAACCGATTATAACTCAAATATAACTTCTAAAACAACTGAGATTCATGAATTATCATCAAAATCTTCAAGAACAAAACCTCCTCTGATCTTGTATATAAACTGAAATTTAAGGAAAATAATCGGATTAAAGCTTACCTTTGATCCTTACAAAGCTTTTGAACCGAACAAATAATCAGAAATTCTGAAGATCAAGGAAATGATTTGAGAAGAAAATGAAGAACTGAGAGAGAAATCTTTTCTGCTTCCTTCGGCTGAGTGAAAAAATGAGGGTTACTATTGAAACTTTATATTAAATATTTCTAATGGGTTATTCAATAACCCATGGGTATCCATAACCCAACATCCAAACCCATCCAGTCAATTTACAATAATTGGATTAATTGACCATTCTGAAACCACTTTTCCATGAATTTCACCATTCTTAGAATATATCCCTCATTGTGCAAATATTTAGTCCAGTCATTTAACTCAATTTTCATAAATAATATTCAAAGAGAACAATTAAATATGAAAATTAAAAATGACCAAAATCAATAACTAAAATAACGTTGTAGAATTCTAAAATACTCTTAAGCGAATTATATTCTGAAATTAATGGGTATTACAAGTTAACATAGATATCATGTTACAAGGCACCTCACTCTGGTTTTCCTAAAATATGAAATTATGTTCCCTCGGTATACTAAAAGAAATGACCTTGTCATGACAATTCAATGTAGCATGGCATGAGGATAACCATTCTATGCCTAAGATCACATCAAAGTTTGTCATACTAAGAAGCATGAGATCTACCTCTATCTCCATGTTCGTAATAGTTACCTTACAAGAAAGATATCTTGATCTAACTACTAGGGCTTTCCCTATAGGTGTAGCTACCAAAAATGGTTCGTCCAGTATAACTGGCTTAGACTCGAACCTCTTGGCAAACAAAGGTGACACATATAAATGTGTAGAACCAAAATCAAACATTACATGTGCAACTAAAGTGCCAACTAATAAAGTACCTGTAACAATGACATTGGATGCTTGGGCATCCTGTTGAGTCAAGGCATACACTCTGGCAGTTCCTCTACAGATTGCTTGTTGGCCACGACCTTCTTGTCCTCTGCCAGATCTTCTCCCAAAGCTACCTCCAGTAGAAGTGGTCGATACACGAGTGATTGGATCAACTCTCGGCTGGGTGTGAGATGAGAAAATGGATCCCTAATCAGATTCAAAAATGAGTTGAGGGCATTCCCTTCTGAAGTGCCCTTCTTGTCCACAATGAAAATAACTTGATGTCCTATCTTCCTGAAGCATTCTCCAAAATAGAAATTTTCACATTCGGGACACTAAGGGTTCCCTCTCCCGACCTGAGAACTACCCTTACTCAAAGAATTATAACTACCTTTAGATTTTGTACGAGGTTTAGATACGCTTGTTATGGAAGAGGATGACCTAGCAGATGTGGTTGGAGCTTGTTGCAATATAGTGAAAGGTTTTAAAGTTTCTGTATCCCCTCCTTGGTCAAGAGATTTTCTAAATCTAGCTTTCTTCTTTTTCTTAAATTCTTCATCATTTTTTGATCTTTTTTTCCATCATATGAACAACATCTACAACTTCTGAATAAGAAGAGTAAATTTCTCTATTTTTGCCTATGAGAAAAGGGGTCCACGAAGTCCCTCCATAAATTTATGTATTTTTAGCTTTTCAGAAGGAATCATTTGAGGCGCATAGTCAAACAGTTTAACAAACTGAACTGAATAGTCATTAATAGACATAGGTCCTTGTCTTAAGTATAGAAAATCTCTTACCCTTGATGACTGCACATTTGGTGAAAGAAACTCTTCCATAACCATACTATGAAACTCTGCCTATACAATTGGTGGTGTGCCTTGGGTTCTTTCTTTCTTCAAATTCCTCCACCACTTACCTGCCCTTCCTTTCAATTGAAAGAAAATGAACTCTGCCTTTTGAATATGGGAACACCCTAGAGCATCACAAATCGCTTCACAATCATCTAAGAAACTTTGTGGATCATCATTGGGATTTTTCCCTGTAAAAATAGTCGGCCTCATTTTTTGAAATTCTAACATCTTCACTTCTCTAATATTACCTCATCCAGCTAAAGGAGATGGTGGTATAATTCCAGCTCCAATAATAAGAGGTATCACTGGCAGGTTAACCTGTGCTGCTTGTTCTCGCCTTTCTGCCTCTATTCTATCCAACCATTCGTTCACCAAGTTGAACATTTCTACAATTACAACGACATCAAACTTGTGGGGCGACTCTGGCTCCCTCCGCTCGACCACCAGTTGAGCCTTCAACATTTGGAACATGTGAATTATCTGCATGGTCAGAAGGGTTGTCTTGCGTATTAACCAGTGGAATTAAGATCCTCCTTGAGCCAATATGCTCGTTATAATGTGAGGATTCCTTCGACATTGTAGAGTCAAAAGTCTATACAGAGAATAAATTCTTCTCAAATCAAAAAAGAATACCTTATATTAACCCACCAAGAAATATGTTATAAAAATAAAAGACACTATACTCTATAAGGTCTTTTATGGAACTTAATACCATGGTCATGCTGTGGCTCACGACAATGGGAAGGGCCCACAAAGAACACTTTGTTCTGTAATCTATAAGGGATCTAAAAACTAACCTCTGATACCAAAATTGTTACATCCTAATTTTGGACATGTGAGTATTTTTATAAACTTGATGGTGTATCTCTGTGATATATCATAAAATCTCTGATTAGTACTAATGCATAACATAATTTTCAAGAAAGAGATTTTTGCATATATACATATGAAAAGTTTAACATAGTGAAACAATAAACACGAGCCAAATATCATACAGTATAATATAATTTTCCAACCCTAGGTAACTTATAAAGATTACAGAGCATTTCCTAACCTTTTAGATTCATAAGCCCTCCAAACAATATGAAAAGTATCCTCAAAGAATACTAATCTTCTTACGGATTTCTTTCGTTCTCATCTACTGTATCTAAAAAAAATGTTCATAGAGAGTGTGAGTTCATTAAAACTCAGTGACTAAATGACTGTACAATGATAAATGTGTTACAAGTACAAATATCATAATTATCATGCATTGGTATCTTGGGGGATTAAGCCCTCGACCATTCCATGTATATAATTTCATGGATTGATATATTGGGGTCAAGCCCTCAACTATTCCATGTGTATATTTGCATGTATTGGTATCTTGGGTCAAGTTGTCAACCATTTCATGTATATATTTTCAAATTATAATATTCATCAACATAATAAATTTAATTAATTAGCTATTATCATTAAATATGGAATTTAATTGTGATATGAGGTGGGATTTATATTGTACTTGGAATAAAAGTAAATAAAATCGGTTAGCAAGGTCAACCATTCACAAAGATTTCGTATCCAAGTTACTTTTCCAAGTTGCTACAAAGAAGAGCACATAGCTGGATTTCAAGTTTCGCTACAGAGATTTTCACGAAGATCAGATATAGAAAGTTAGAGTTGCTTTTATACAAAATACTATTTATAAGTACGATCACTATTCATACGTGTGAATACTATTTATATCTATGAATACTATTTATGTGTATGGATACTATTTATACATATGATTACTATTCATACATATAGATACTATTCATATATACGGTTACTATTCATACGTATGGATACTATTCATACATATGGTTACTATTCATATCGGGAATAGTAAATATAAGCCGTAAAAGAGTACACCAAGAAAGTTCCTAAGAAAGGGAGGTGGGTCACAATGGACACTCTCAAGTACCAAATCTTTCGTTAGTCAAACCTTTCCTAGACATGTATTTTTCACAGTTTTATACTCTACTCCAATAATCAGAAAATAATTCTCAAGCAGTCGAGGATAATTCTTTTCTGATGTGAAAGATCAGCTAAAGTCGCAACCACAGAGCATACTAAGAATTTAACCTTTAAATATTTACAAGAATTTAAAGAAGTATAGTATCCTCACTTTAAATCTAGCTAAGGAGGAAAGACCTAATATTTCTGAGCCCTAACGTCGGAGCAAAAGAAGTTTAAGGAGAGGAAAAAAGAAAAATTGAAGGTGTGAGTTTAGAAGTGAAATGGAAAGACCTATTATAGGAGAAGTCAGGGTACTATACGCTAATAAAATATTATTTTACTATGTACTTTAATAATTCAGTTTACTATACACTAATAATTCAATTTACTATACACTATACATTTTACTGTGCAATCAGTCTAATTATTGATTACTATTGAGAACTAAAGAAAAAATTATCCTTTCTCCTAAACTTTTAAATTTCTTTTCACTTTTATCCTTTTCAATTTAGTCCCTAAGGGGATTTTCTCATATGAAACATTATTTTTCTCCCAGTTTCTTTGGATTCCTCTTATGCTCAAGCCATATTTTATTCAAGGGATAAATTTCATATCATAACATCTATTATATCCCACAATTTATGCAATCTATAAATGAAAATTCATATTTTCAACAATATGCACAGACAAACATACAAAAATTAAACAGATAGGAGAATTTATTTTCTTCAAAATAAATTTATCGTAATTCTTGAATACTTATATCTTTCAAACATAGCGGGTATCACACCAAGATGCCTAATTTTTTTTAAAAAAAGTTTTATAAGGTTATCAGGGTTAAGCAAGAAATCGTATAAGATTATTCTACTAAGTATCTTAGTAATGTTGAATAAAAGAAAAAATTTGAGTAGATTTTGTAGTTAAATGTTGAAACAAAATAAAATTAAAAGCCTATAGAAATACTTAAAGTAATGGTATAAGACTAAATTGAAATTTAAGGTAAAGTTAAATGATTAGACTAGAATAAAATAAATTTAAAGGACCAAAGAATAGTTTAAGATAAAAATATGAGACTAAATTGAAATAAAATTAAAAGACTAAAATAAAATTCGAAGTAATATTAAAGGATAAAAATAATACATATGCCAAATAAAAAAAAAAGCCAACTTACCAATCCAATTCATTTATGATGAATTAGAGTTGTTCAATCTACTTGATCTTTTTTCTTCCAGTCCGAATTAGCCTGAGCCGACCTTAAGTATTACTTGTGAAAATGAAGAAAACATAGTAGTTGAAAAAACACAGACCGATGACGATGCTGACGACCAAACGAAGACAATAGAGAAGCCGACCAAGACACATGCAAAGGGGAAGTCGGGTCGGCAAGCCACATTTCAAGTATACATATGAGGCTAATAGACGAGGCACATATTGAGTTTAGGTAAAATTTGATTATAGTCGTTAAATTGGAATACAAATTTCCTCTAACACCTGAAGTGTTAGAGAAAATTCATACTTGTTAAATTTAATGATCCAACAGATAAAAAGAAATAATTATTTTATTATTTTTTCTTTTTAATTTTTTTAGTGTCAACTGGAGGCACTGGATGCAATATGCCACAATCTTATATTTGCCACAATCTTATATTTGTCCCTCATTCATGATCGGGAATTCGGGATGAGTCTGTGAACGCATATAAATATATATATATACACGCGTGTGTGGGGATGGTTGTTGTGTTGGGGGGGGGGGGGGGGGGGGAGGAGTGTGGGACCCGATAATCCCTGAACGTCCATTTAAAAGCCGCCGTCAATTCAACGCTGAGAGTTCCAAGGTATTCTCCCTCAAATCCAATCATTTCCCCAAAGACAAAGCGGCTTGTATACATTCACCAACGAATCCCATTCCCGATTTCAAATCCGTTGAGTTCTATTTTCTCGCCCGACTTCCATTTCGCGCATTAGGAACCAAAATTTCAACGCCCAAGCACACCCTCTAATACTCGGGAGCTGCGTCTTTCTCTGCAAATTGATCTGATTGGATCCTATGTTGGTTCTGGAATTTGCTGTGTCGTTTGCTTCATTACTAACGTATTTCTAGATTCAAGAATGAGTATTCTGATGCCTTCCACGTGATTGCTTTAGAGTGTTCAACCTCGATCTCCCCTCTACTATTTGCTTGTCTAATTTCGAAGGTAAATTTTCATATAGTTGTTTGGTCTCTTAATAAAAGAGTCTATGTTCCTTTGGTTATTTAACATCATTCTTGTCTATAAATTGAGCGGAAGATCATGTATGATTTAAGTTGATGACACGAAGCCTAGTATTAGAGGGTTGCTTTACATGGCTATTAGGTGAAGTGTACAGATGGTGGGTACAGCTATTGTTACATAAGAAACAAGGTGGATCAAAATTAATGATGTTTTTCAATTCTTCTTGTCACATACGGCAGAAAATTATTCTTGCTTCTGATTTTCATTCATATTGCACTTGCAGTAAGCATAGCTATGTATAACACACAGAAATTCTCGCCAGCTACTGCGGTGCCTCATGAGGCTCAAGGCGGTGCTGAGCAATATACAAATATTGGGGTTTTGGGAGGATCTCCAACAAAAAATGCCACACCTAATGGGGGAAGCGGGAAACAACGGCTACGATGGACATCAGATCTTCATGATCGTTTTGTGGATGCCATTTCACAACTCGGTGGACCAGATAGTGGGTATTTCTTGTGTCTTGAGATTAACATATTTCCTCTAGAACAAGAAAAATTCTTCTTCTGTAAGCATCAGGAAATTTCTCAATTGAAGGCCATTTTAATATAGTAAATTAATTGTGATCTTGGAGAAATCCGTATGAGTTAAAACGATTTGAGGGAAGGACTTGCCTGTGTTTCTACTTTTCCATCAATCTGTCTACATAATAAGTAATTCCTTTAACTTTCTTAAAGCTTGTCACATAGCTAATGCATAACTCAGATTGATGTATGGATGCTGGCATCTTGAAAGTTTGATCAACTAACTCAT
This sequence comes from Biancaea sappan, assembly GCA_037074585.1. Classification (NCBI taxonomy): domain Eukaryota; kingdom Viridiplantae; phylum Streptophyta; class Magnoliopsida; order Fabales; family Fabaceae; genus Biancaea; species Biancaea sappan. Next base: position 38,621,810 of record CM073492.1, read on the forward strand.
TAATTTTTGAAGAATTGTTCTTGGCAAATTAACAATACAGTGCTGAACTGTTCGAGATAACAAATTGATATTGAATTTAACGTGCCTTAAAGATGGGAGTTAGTTCTGTTGCTACTACTGAAATTGTATATGGCTCTGGTATTCTTCCTTGCTTCATATTCATTTCGCCTTAGTTTCTTCATGATTTCTGGTGTTTTTCAAGCAGAAACATATACATTTTTTAAAGTTTAAGAAAAACAACATTCAGTAATTTATGTTCAAACCAGTTTTTTCTTCTATGCCGTGAATCAAATGTTTGGCAGTATAGCTGTCTTCTGAAGCTGCTGGCTTCAACTCTTGTCAAGCACGATATAATGAAGCCATTTGAATATTTAATAATTTAAGTGGCTTCATACTTTTATTTGATGTAGAATTGCTGCTACAAGCTGTACTCATTTTTAATTTTCCCTTTGCTTAACCTGCTGACCTGAATCACTTTAGCTTTTTCCCTAGAAAAGCTATGATTTTATTCCTGAGCTATTTTGTCAATTCATGACAGGGGCAACACCGAAAGGTGTTTTGAGACTGATGGGCGTACCTGGACTTACTATTTATCACATTAAAAGCCACCTACAGGTATCTCATTTTGCCCCAATATTTTAGGTATAGGCACATAAAATGTCAGTGTGTCTACTCTACGGTTTCCAAACTGATAATAGTCTCTGGCCGTTATAATTCTACATAGAAGTATCGTCTTGCGAAGTACCTGCCTCAATCTCCAGCTGGAGGTAAAGGTTTCTTGTCTTTCCTTTCCCTTCTTCCCAAAAAAGAAAGGATTCACCAGAAGTACCATATTGTTTTTATTTGTCATGTAAATTGAGGTATGGAAATTTACTACTTGACTTTTAGCTACAAAAGATGACAAGAGAAATTTTGGAGACAGCATTTCTGGCACAGATTCTTCCCCGTGGGTATCTTTGTTGTTTTCCCAAGTTATTATTTTTTGATGTATTCTTTTTGCTTTTTCCTTCTCTTACCTCTATTTGTAATATTTTATGAAATCTTCATGCCCTTCAGGCAAATGCAAATCAGTGATGCTCTGAGAATGCAAATGGAAGTTCAGAAACGCCTTCAGGATCAGCTTGAGGTTTGATACTCAAACCATACTCCATTGTAACATTGCTGAAAGATAATATAATTTAGCTGACAATCCCCCTTTTAGTTAATAGGTTTAGAATATACAAGTTTGCATTGTTTATGAAATAAATCTGAATTTCTACAGTGAGAAGCGGATATTCCACCTCAAGTCCTCAACCAGGGTTTTATATATATATATATATATATATAATATTTTTCAACTTACAGGGTCACTGACCTGGATAATCAAGATTTTTATAAGCTAGTAACTAATAGAATGTCTTACCATTTTTATTTATCTATTGAAGTTAAAGAAAATGACATGAATCTTAGAGTAATAAGCATCCACGTGGCAGATCCAAGTGATTGGTTTAAGTTTGACTTATAATCGAAAAAGGGTAACTGTAGTATTTGAAAGGTTGTTTCAATTATTAATAATAATCCTAGTCCAAATTTTATAAGTACCCGTACTTAAAAGAGAAACCAGTGAAAAATCATTTGTATTTCTCTATAATTTAACAAAAACGTTTGTACACCGGATCTGTAACTCGTGCATTTCATGCAGCTAGTTTTAAACCCATAAGATTATAAACTAAATTAGCATTCTGATGTAAAAGATCAGATTGCATCACCAACAAGGTTAGGTCTAGTGGAATAGGCAAGTCACCCACAAGATGACGAACCAAGGCTCAAATTTTTACTAGAAGAGATATTCACATTTAGTGTCTAATAGTATCTTGAGTAAAATTACCCCTTCAATAAATGATACTGGTGAGAAACCAACAAATTTATATATATAGATATATATCAAGCTGCGTCTGCTCGGCCTTAGGACCTCGTGTTTAATGAAGATGCATGCCACATTTTAAATTTGGTAGCATTGTAATTCTTAAATAACCTCCATCTGTTGTACCAAATACAGCGTTTCTGTCCATGACGAATGCTTTTGGTCTATTTCTATAACATTCCAGGTTCAAAAGCAGCTACAAATGAGAATTGAAGCTCAGGGTACATACTTGCAAAAGATCATAGAGGAACATCAGAGACTAGGTAGCACCTTGGGAACTTCGGAAACACTACAATCGTCCATAGATAAACAAGATCTTTCCCACTCTGAGCCTTCTGGTGATGCCTCTTCAGGGACTTCGTCTCCACTTAAAAAGCAGAGAATTGATAATTGTTCAAAGGAAGACTTTGCTGCATCTCAGGTACCACCAAAAACTGCAGTGACTGATTTTGATGTTGGTCGAAAAGATCAAGACCTTTATGATGATAATGCTGGGTTATGATTTGACGTGGAAAGGGAATTCAGGAAAGATGAAAAGGAGAGGGAGCATTAAGAGCGAGGTCCCATATGGAAACACAAGTCTCCTTGTTTTAACATTGTGTAATTATATGGTCTAAAATACAAACCATGTTTATGTGAATTCTATTATGTGTAATCCATTTGTATATAATGATTTAGATATAATCGGTGCATCCTTCTATTCTGTATAAAATGTACATACAATAAAACATTTGTCACAAAGAACACATTGCTTTAATAGAAGAGTTAACTTCTACCCATAGAAAAAGAAAAAAAAGAAAAGAAATGTCAACTATAGTTACTAAAGCAAAGGTATCGTCTACAGAAAATCTGAAAGTTAAATGTCAACTCAAGCAAATGAGAGCCATGTGATCACAAAAAGGAGCATTAAGAAGTCAGTGTTGCAAGGAAATGTTAAAAGGTAGCTTAACTTGTTCTGCGATGCTGATGCTTAGGCTCACATAGTGGGGCATATGACAACACCCTCTTTATCTCCTGCAAGTAACATTCATAAGGAAAGTCTATCATGAGTCATCGAGAATCATCTTTCTCAAGGAAGTTCCATCCTCATCTATTGCTACATCTTACTATAGGTCTTCCATTTTGTCAGAGAATCAGCGTCTTCCTCAACCAAGCAGTTTCATCTGTTTTATATATGCTTAAAGCATATTTTGATATCTAATAGCTGTGATTTCCAAACATGCCATACAGGTGTATTATTAATTTATTTTCTATTGGTTTTTATATTTGGTAGCAGAAGAAATAGAGTTTAGAAAGGAATAAGAGAACCAGGATCCCGAATTTAAAGAGAGAAGAAGACTCGGAAATTTTGAGATGCAATTCTGGTCTAGTCTACTAATTTCAAATCAACAATAACAAACATTTAAAATCAAGAGACTACCTGAAATTCAAATTCCTAAAAAGAAACTATCATATCACAACGTAAATGGATTTAAAGCAATCCTAAAGCAACTAGCTAACATATTCCATGTATCTTTAATCCTAACCAACCAAGCGCTTATAAGCTCTCCAATAATTATACAAAAATTATATCTGTGATATTTTCTTAGCATCAATTCTGACGAATAACTAAAATCCTAGAGCTGATTCAATACAGACTCGATAATGCCTTCAGCTTATTCCAAAATTTAATAGATTCCATAATTAGATTATACATGACTTGTTTAATCCAAGATAAAACAGCAGATAGGACAGAGTGTTGCAACATACATTCTGTCTTCTAAGTGGGAAACTTTATTCTCCAGCTCATGTGTGTGAGTCTGTGCATTGACATGGATACTTACTGTCTAGCATCAACTATAACAGCAAATGGACCTCAAAGAAATAACACCACACCAAAAATCCAACCTGTTTCCTTGCTCGTGACCAAGCCAAAGAAGATGGTGATATTGCTGTCACCATATAGGATGAATCCAAAACTGGATTCACTTCTACTGGAAAAGGCTGTTGTTCAACCACATGGCCTGCCACAAACCCCACCACCATATCATGACGATATTGATGCTGACCCACCCAAGTGCCCATGAGAGAGGATCCTCTTTTGTTACCTTTGGAAACATGAGAGTCTTGTTCTTCTCTCCTAAGGATCATGGTTCCTTTTGAAAAAAAAAAATTATATTTTTTAATTTGAAGTTTTATCCTAGATCATTGATCTGAAAGATAGATACATGGTCGAAGACTAATAGGACCCCACCATACAGCAGTGGATCTTGTCCGAAGCACCCACACTCTTGAACAACTCAATAAGGTTCATGTTGTCCAGTGGCTTCCCTAAATTTCCAAGCTGGTTCTGGACCTCATCAAGGGTTAAGACTATATGAGGATGATCCTTGGTTAGCCAAAGATTGACAAAGATTGAGCGTTTGGCTCTTGGGTTGCTTCCCCTTGAGATCCCATTACAGTACATCTTTCATTTTAGAACTTGGTCCAATTATGAAGCCAGCAACAAAGTGAAATGAAAACCAAGGACAGTGCCTAGACCCAAAAAAAAAAAAAGAATGAGAAAAACAGATCTAATCGTTTTATTTCAATTTTGAGGTTTGGTAAGTGGCGTTCACAAATCACAACGCTTGCATTGTAAAGAACGATGGAAGAAAATTGGCCCCAGAAGAAAAAGAAGACGACCCAAATTAGATGTGAAATTGAATTACTGTAAATGTATTTGATAACCGGTTCAAGTGGTACAGAATTTTTTAAAAAAAGTAATGTCTCCGGTTTGAATCCTATAAATGAAGAAAATCAATACTGGGAAAGCTTTATAGTTTTGTGATTCGGCTTGGCTTGAATCAGCTTAGTTGGAGCCTAAAACAACTTTTGTATAAAGAAGCTTCACAAAAACCAATATGGGATGGTTAATAGAAAAAAGTCATCGATTTAGTACTATCAAACAGACTAACTTGTTTATAAACGGGTTTATGATATGATGTTCAAAACTGCCCATACTTGATCCGTAGGTTAACGATCTACCCACAGGCCAAGTACAATTTTTTTTTAAAAAAAATTGTGTTCTAATTTTTTAAAAAAATTTACTTAAATACAAATAAATATTATTTTTGATATGCCTAAACTATAATTTACTTAGTTTGGAGATGGGGATATATTTCTTTACTTAGTTTATTGAAATAAAAATGAATTACATATATTTTGTATATTCTTTATTTGATTTTGTTTACAAAATATAAATAAGTAAATTTAATTACTAATAAATAAATATATAAATATCTATACTTATATAGGATAAATCAATTTAATTACAAATAAATAAGTATATAAACATATATACTTATATATAAATCAAAATTAAAAAAAAATGAGCGGTCCCATAGATCCTACTCGTATAACCTGGTAGTTAAACAAACCTAAATCAAGGTACTCATGCCTACCCATAAACGAGTAGGCTTGCAAGCCACCGTCCCAATTGACGTGTTACACCGACTATTTCTAAAAGTCAATTATATCCTCACCACTTTGCAGTTTTTGTAAGAATAAGGCCCAAATTCTATCCTCCATCATAGTAAGCACAAAAAAAAAGGCTAAAATGCGCAAACACCCCTAAATTTAGGAGTTAGTGCACTTTACTCCTCTCGATTTTTAAATTTGCCAAAATATTTCCTTCAACTTTTGGAGTTGTGAAAAAAAGTCTCTCCATTAGTCAATGATCACGTTAGCAAAATAATACCAAGTCAAATAAAATGTGTACATGTATACTAAGATGACAGGGATATTTTAGACATTTTTAACAAAAGAAAATTACATTTTATTTAAAATAAAAAACCAAAAAAGAAGGAAAAAAATTGTGCATATTCTTCCTTGCTATCACCACATCCCATCAAGCCACATTGTATCATACCCATTGTAATTATCATCAGCCCTACAACTTTTACAACCTACACCAAATCAAAAAACATGATGGAAGCTCTTAATGAAGGGGAAGAATATGCAGCTCAATAATTATTACTAACTCACACAAAGCAATAATAACAAATGAAAGCGCACACGTCTAGCTCAAAATATTCTTTACTTAGAGCAATAACTCTTGTCTATCTTCATTAATCACTTCAATGCAGACCTACCTTCTTAGATACTTATGAGGGAAGAAAACAATCGTTGCATTTATGATGACTCCAATGGATAGAGCAATAAATGCAACACACCCTTCTCTTCTTTTTTTTTTTATGAAAATGAAATATTACATTAGAAATAATAAATTCTTACATAATAGTGCAAAACAAACATATACAAAGCATCAAAATCATCGTAGCTCTTGCAAATAAACATGAGAGGGTTGTTCCAAAAAGATTTTTGTGCACTTCTTGTAATCTCCTTGCTTTTCTTGCCAAAATGTCTGCACAAAGATTGCAACTCCTTGGAATCTTTTGGATCTTATATTAAGTCAACAAACATAGAAGGGGCTTGCAATTTGAAATTAGTACAACGAAATGATGAAGTTCATTTGTTTCTTTTGTGAGAAGGTCATAAACAATTTTACTGTCAGTTTCTATTTCCAATCGATCAATGTCTAAACCAGTTGCTAAAGATAGACCAATATATAGTGCCCAGGCCTCTACTAAAGATGTTGTTCCCATACCCACATATTTTGAACAACCTATAACGCATCTTCCCTCTTCAAATTTAATAAGACTTGTAGTTGCTATCTTTCTATTTTCACAGAATCATCAATATTGAGTTTGCACCAACCAGATTCTGGCTTACAGCAGGTATTAGAAATAATTTGGGAATCCATATTTATTTGATTTTGACTGGGAGAAGTAGTAGGAGAAAGGGACCAATATTCTACTGCTTTAAATAGAACTTGGTGTAAAAACAATATTTCTGGAATCATTTAGACTTGAAAATTTTGTCATTTCTCCTAAGCCAAATGTTACAGAAGAAATACAAGAAAAATGTATTCCAAGGTAGTGAATGATGACTTCTTTCAAGAGCAGTGGAGTTGCTGTACAACCAGGTTTTAAGGTTCATATTGAAGAACTCTTGATGTTGAATATGCAAAGAGAGCCAAATTGGTTTACTTACAAACAATCCTTAAGCATATGGAGATGTGTTTCAGGTTTAGAGAGACTGAAGGGACAAAGGTTGGTGTTCATAATTTTTGCTTTTCCTGGTTTGTAATTTATTGGCAGGCCTTTTATATAGGATTGCCATAGAAACAGTTGTTCCCTAGGATGACAGTGGGTTTTCCAGATCTATTTTAAGTTTTCTTTTTCCCTATCACTCTGATTATTTGTATTTTCTAAGGATTGATTGATAATCTGATGGCGAGAAATTTTTGTGGTAAAAATACCGTTTTGGTTTAGGTTCTAGATTAGTTTGTCCATTTGGGAGGGGGTATTATTTTGAGGCAATAGTTGTGAAGAATTTCAAGATGAATGTTTCTTGGAAGATTAAAGGGGAGCTCATCTAAGTTCCACTGGTTAATATTCTGGTTAGTTGCAACAATGGAGCTAACTTTCCTCATTTTCTGTTTTGGAAGGGGCCAATTAACTGTTTCCTAAGCATTTGACTAAGCCAGGTATCATACCAAAGATTGATATTTTCACCATTTCTAAGCAGCCATTTTGTGCAGGTTTTAAAGAGAGGAATTATTTTCTTTGGTACCTCTACAGATGTGCGAAATGTTAGTCTTTAGCTCTAGATACGGGGAACCATATTTATTTATGAAAATCTTTGCCCAAGGGTGATGTGGGGTTTGGTTTAATTTCCAGAGTAAGTTTAAAAACAAAACATTGTTTTGATGCTGGGGGTTTCTAATTCCAGGCCTTCCTATAGGCTTTGGTGTGCAAATTCTTTCCCAACTAACAGGATGGAATTTCTTACTATTATTGTCATGTCCCTAAAAAAGTTTCTCATTCTCATGTTAATTTTATCATGAATACCTTTTGGCAGAATGAAAGATTTCATAACGTAGCTTGAGAGATTAGATATTGATGAATTCAAAAGTTAAAGAAGTTTACCTTTCCATTCTTGCAACTTTCTTTCAATTCTATCTAAGACAAAGTTGAAATCAAATTTCTTATATGTTGGTTTCAAGGGGTATCATAGGTAGTTTCCTAATTGAGACGTAGTTTTTATGTTCAAAATATTTTGGAAAGACTCCACTATATTCTGACTGGTAGGTTTTTAGAACCAAACTTTAGATTTCTCATAGTTAAGTTCTATACCACTATCTCTGCAAAAATTACTAAGAATATCATTCATGGCTAAAATGATTTGTAAGTTAGATTTATCAAAAAGAAGAATATCATATGCAAATAGGAGATGAGATATATTTGGATCCTTGTTTTTAAAGTGGAAAGCTTTCCAATCTCTGCCCAAAACTTCTTCCTTTATTAGGAAGTTCAAGTATTCCATAGCTAAAATAAAGAGGTAGGGGAAATTGGGTCTCCTTGTTTAATGCCTTTGGAGGGGTAGAATGATTTAGTCTTCTTTCCATTAATAATGGGGGTATACTTAACATTCTATAAGCATGATATAATTAGATTAATTAGATTTATTGGAAAATTAGAAGATTTTAACATTTGAGAAATGAAAGTATAGGATATAGTATCAAAAGCTCTTCTTATATCTATTTTGATAGCTAGCCATCCCTCTTTTATTTTTGAAGCATTCATAGAGTTAAAGGTCTGTTGAGGAATGAGGAAAAGATCTGAGGTATGTCTTCCAGGAGTATAGGTCCCTTAAAAGGAGAGATAAGATTTGAGATTAGTGGTTTTATTCTCATAAGGAGTATTTTTGAAAGGATTTCATAATGGGTATTGCAAAGCCCTATTGGTCTAAAGTGTAAAACAGAGGTTGAGTTGTTAATCTTTGGTATTAAGTAGAGCAAAGTATCTCCTTAGGATTCGAGAATTGAGTTTGTTATGAAACAATTTTTAATAGCAAGAACAAGCTTGTTTTCCACTTTATTCCAATTTTCTTTGTAAAAGATAACATGTAACCCATCTTCACCTAGAGTTTTAAAGGAATGAAGTTCATTAAGAACTTCTTTGATTTCCTCTTCATCTGGTATTTTTAAAGAGGTTAAAGTAAGAGAATTCTTGTATTTCTTGTAGAGTTATATTAGTAAGTGTGGTGTTAATACCATGGTTAAAAGATGTTTCAGGAATATACATTTTTTTAAAAGCTTTAACAAATTCATTTTCTATTTCATCTGATTCATAAATCCACACTTCGTTTTTTTTTTTATTTGAGAGATTTTGTTTTGTCTTCTTTTAATGAGGGTAGTACTGTGAAAGAAAGAGGTATTTCTATTCCCTAGATGCAACCAATCTATCCTTAATTTCATTTTCCATATGCTTTCTTCATTTTTCTAAAAGTTGGGATAAGTTTTTTTAAAGATATGACTCTAGATTGAGAAGTTTAGAGTTAGTGCTATTTTCTAGCTATTTCTAAACTCCTAAGAGTCTTACTTTTGTACGTTTGCTTTGGTGGAAAATGTTTCCAAAGGTATGTTTGTTCCAGACTTGAATTTCTTTTTTTAAAGGAAGCGATAGTGGATTCTAAAGTTTCATAATCTCTCTGTCAAATATTTATTGTTAAATTTTTAAAATTTAGATGATTCATTCAGACAGAAAAGGCCTAGATCCTCCAGGTATAAAGGGGTCAGTGGTAAAAAGGATCGGGTTGTCATCAGAACAAGGTTGTGGTAAGTGATAGATTCTTGCTTTTGGGAAAATATTTAACCATTATGAGTTTGTGTGTGCTCTATCAATCCTGCTTCTAACTAGAGCTCTATCTTGTCTACAATTAGTCTATGTATATTTAGGCCCCAAGAATCCTAGATCTATTAGTTCTACTTTATTGAGGAAGTGATTAAAAGTTTCAAGTTTTGTTTTGTTTGTGGGTTTACCTCCAAATTTCTCATATTGGAGAGGCTATATCATTGAAGTCTCCTATAATCACCCAAAGGAGATTTATAAAATCTGAAATATGTTCAAGATTTTTCCAAAGGACTCTCCTAATAGCAAAAACTGGACTAGCATAAATTGCAGTAAGAATAAAGATTTTTTTAGTGTATCTTAACTTTGAAGAACATTTCATGAAAAGCATTTGAGATGGGTTCAACATATGCTCCCTGAGAGTGCCATAGGACCTAAATGCCTCTTAAGAACTTTATTGCATCTACCTTGAGATAGTTTTCAAAAATAAGGCTGGAAAGGACATTATTGGCTTTTTCCCCACTTAGTCTAATCTCTGAGAAAATGACCATATCTGATAGGGGTGGGCATGGGTCAGTTGGTTCAGGTTGAGGATAAATATCAACCTAAACTGACTTCACGCAGGCCGGTTGGGTTGGCTGGTTGACCACTTTTTTTTTTGCTTTCTTTTCTTTCTTTCATGGACAGTACAACAACATCAAAATCAGAAAAATAAATAACATGAGCAACTGTATAAACTAGTCCTAGATTTTTCAAACTTGAGGAATCAAATTGTGTTGGGAAGACTCCACTGCCAAAATATAATTATAACAAGTAACTACACTGCAAGAAGACTCCACTGTTAAAATGGAAACACCATACAAGACTAATATAATTATAACAACCAAACGTAATGGATAGCCAAGGGAAGGACGAGTTGGAATTGGAAGAGTGAATGATGACCACAATTCTGATATTAGAGAGAGCAACTCTTGCAAATATTTACGAATATGCTGGGCAACCACATCAAATTCAAACATATATGTCAAACAACAAATCATATGAAATAAAACATATTTTGAAGATGACACTAAAAAATATACTTAGCAAAATTAGAAATTTCTGGTTCATCTGAACTAGAAACGTCTAAACTAGAAATTTCTGGTTCAACCAAAAATTGAACTAAAACAAAAAATTTCTGGTTAGTATGAACCAAAAAAAATTAAAACTCTAGAACAAGTTAAGAACCAGAAGAGAATAGAGAAGAAGATATTTACCAGAGAAGAAGAACTGACAGAGTGGTGGAGCGTGGCAGAGGAGGAGGGGAGATGTTGATAGAGACGAATTGTAATTGAGGAGAGAAGAAAAGTAGCAGAGATTGGAAAACTGGAAAGTCAAGAATGAAGAAGAATACTAAAGCCTGAAGAACCCATGGGATGTTTGCACGGGGGGAGAGGAGGAACACTTTACTGAAGTTTGAACTTCAGAATTTTAGTTTAGCCTTTGCTCTCCAGAAACTAGGAAAACTCAAAAAGAACAATATATATATATATATATATATAAAAGTCGGGTTCACTGGTTAGGTTGGGTTGGAAATCTCCAACCAGCAACCCAACTCGCCAATGGTTAGGTTAGAACCCAACTTAACTGTGGGGGTTGGGTTGGGCTGGGTGGGTTCCAATTTATAAGAGTTTACCATTTCTTTAAAAATCCTTTTAAAGTTAGTTCCCACTGCTCGCGTAACGTTCCAACTTATGATATTTATGGGTTTAAAGAAAGTATATAGATTATGGGCAAAAAAAAGTGATGGCTCAAAGTAGTTAAGGGGATGAAAAAGTTTAGTGTAGACCACATTTCCCGTTTCTAAATTGAGCGAGAACCTTACATACATGTCCATTAGTGCAAGTAATGGGTTAAGAGTAAGGGTCATAGCTAGAATCTGCTCCTCCTTCAGTTCCTCAATTGTGCCTTAGGTTTTTATCGCTATGTGAGTCGGGTTTGATACAAGTCGTATTTCTCACACACTGTTGTTTTGGTGATGTATAGGGTAAAAAGGGGCTCAGTTTTATATGTGTTGTTGGCAACATGAAGAGGTATTGATCCCTCAGGGTTGTCATTGATGCTTGGGTCCTTTAATTTTAGGAGACATTTGTTGAAGCTAGGTTTATGAGGAACAACTAAGCCAGAGCCATCATGAGTTGTTTAGCAACCCCCTTAGCATATTCAACCAAATCAAAGTCGTTCCTATGTTGTGTAAGGGTTGTCTTTGATAGGCTTCGTAGAGGTCAAAAAGTTGATGGTGTCTTTTGTCTCATGAAGAAGGATTGTTATCTGTGTCTCGATAGAGAGGGTGAGGGATTCAAATGGGTATGACTAGGCAAGCTATTGTTTGGATTAGAGTGGTCTATTGGTTCTAGCTCAAATGTAAGTGATATCATCTGGAGGTCTTATAGGGAAGGGGAGTTCTTAATCTATAGACGTAGATAGGCTTTCCTTATTGATATAGGACAAAGAAATATGGAGTTTCCAGTGTCTTTCTCAGAGAGGTTATTGTAAATTGAAGGTAGTGCAGACTTCTCTAAAGATAGAGGTTTTAAAAGCTTAGATAAATCAGTGACGTGCTCTGGTGATTTAGGTCTTAAATTAAGAGTTAATGGGGAGTTATGAATTTTAAGGCTCAAGACTTGAGAGGCATTATTTTCCATTTGATTGATAAGAATACTCTTGATTAAGTTATCTTTCTGAGGGTAAGATATTTGGTGAGAAGTATAGGGAAAATTTAGTGTTAGATTTGCATTAAGTTCTTGAGTTTTCAATGATTTCTCTATATCTTTTAGAGGCTTGATATGAAGTAGTTCAGTAGGGGTAATTAATGTTTGCTTACTTAAACTAGGTAAGAGAGTGGAGTTAACATTCAATGATCTAATAATGTTATGATGATTAACCTGCTCTACAAGTACAGAATGATTAGACATTGCGAAATTTGAATTTTTTGGATTGTTGTGCATACTAACCATCTAGCCTAAGGTCTATCAATTGTTTTGGTATAACCGAGAGGAGGTAGAAACTGGGGTTTCAAGTAAATATAGATTCTCAAAATTTATTCTAAGACTTTTTTAATCTACCAAAATATGTTCAGGAAAATTCAAGCTGATATCAGTTTCTACGCAGATTCGTACCTGGAAAATCTGGGTAGTATTGCAAGCATTTAGAGTGATTGTTTTTCCTAGTAGATTTCCAAATTTAATCAAGATTTCTAAAGTGTGGTATTCGATAGGTAGAGCACAGATGGTTACCAATATGGTTGTAACCTTCCTTGTGAATTCCTTTTCAGCAATAAATTTCAGCTTCCAAGTTCTGACCAGAATTGGATAATCCCATAATCTCCATGATTTATCAGTCGGGATCTTCACTCTATCCTCTTCCTGTAAGCCATGGATGATGTAGTAGTTGTAGCCCATATCTTTAATTTCTAAGCCCCCCTTTTAACCTTCCAGAGGCTCAATAGTCTCCTCTGAAGAGTTGATACTTCTTTGAAAGCTTGGCTCGTTCAAATGATGACAGATCTCTCCTACCTATCCACTAGCTGTTCAAGATAGCATTCTGAGAAATTAATTTGAGGTGTTTCATCCTTAGTAAGAGGGGGTAGTGAAGCATTGGAAGGTTGGTATTTCTTCTGTGCGCCTATATTCCGGCTAGCCATTCCTATCTTTTGCCTTTTCTCCTAGGTTTCATTTATGAGTATGTCCTTGTAGCTTTTCTTACCGTTTCTCTCATCTTCTTCTGATGCTTTAATTGCTCCTTTGGAGTGTAGAGGTGGTTTTTGAGATGGATTAAGGTTAGGTTTTTTAAAGATCTCAGTGGTGGGTGAGAGTCAAATGAGGCAAATCCAAAACTATTTGAGATGCAAAGGGATTTGGGATTTTTTCCATGAAAGTCGGACTGTTGCTTGTTGTTGGTTTCTTTTATTTGCAATGGTGGTGTTACAACCCGCTACCTAGGCCCGTGACTAGCACAGTAATGACGCTTTCCCTTACTATAAGCCTAACTTATCCCTGAAATACCCTACAGTTTTCATCAAAGTTATGTAAATTTTTAAAACCAATTAAATATGTTTTATTTATATTAACGTTAATCAAATAAAACTAAGAGTGTCTGACGTCACCTTATATACAAAATTCTTCTTTCGAAACATTTAAATTTTTAAATGAAATAAATATCTTTTTAAATAAGTCTCAATGAAAGTCTCTTTTAAAATGAAACATTTTTAGAATAAAAAGGAAAAGAGATTGTGTGAGTTACAAGAACTCAGTGAAAGTAACGGCAACTCGATAACACAATCCAATTACATAAATAATCATACTAATATACCTAAAGGTCATGAATTCAACAAAGAAAACATAGCAAGAAAACATACCGGATTCAATATCACATCTTCACACAACATAGCAATCATAACGCGGGGTATGGTATTCATCACAACACTCCAAGAGCACTTGTTTAACCTTCGACCTTACTCAATGTTTATATAATGCACTATCTATCCGTCTCAATAATGGGATGCCACACGAATCCAGCCTAGCTGCCTGGGCTCCCTTCTCTCACTATGAGAAAAACACCGCCACAATGGCTTACTGAGTCTATCTTTTGATCGGTTATAGCTTGCTGTACAAAGGAGGATACCAACCCACTACCATAATCAAGCGTCGAAGGCTTGCATGTTCACACGACAAAATAGTAAAACATAGATAGATAGATATATAGCATGCACTTTAATATAAAAATATACTGTTTGGATTTAATTATCCATTCTTATTTATTCAATTAGATAAAAATAATATTACCATCAATTCCGTCGTCCTTAACCTATGTTACTTGGGATTCTATCCCGATATACTAACATGATTAATCATGCTAAGACTATATTATAAAAGTATCATTTCACTTACTTGGATTCCAACGCCATGTTTATCAGGTTTTGTATATGTAAAGATGTGTACAAGGTTCCGAGATAAGTTCTTAGCAATTACAACAAAGATTGTTGCGAAAAGAATTTAAAACCATGAAATCAAAAAACTGTTTGTTTTTGCTTCCAACCTTTAGTCACTATTTTGGTTGTATCTCCCATATGGTAAAGAATTTTCAAACGAAATTTATTGCATTAGAAACTAGACTCAAAGGGCTTTGCATAGATATCTAACTTGTTCAAAACTGAGTCTAATTAAGAGAGTTATGATCGATTTAATTTTTATAAAAATAAAAGTATGATAAATCGAACTTTCTAGTTCTTACATTTGTTTCTTTGAAATTTTTTGACATCGAGAATGACCACTGGAGATGTGTTCCTCGAAGGCTAGGGTTTGGAATGGTGGTCAAGGTAGAAAGAGATAAGGTATGGGCAACGACTTACTAAGGGGAGAATGGGAGGAAAGTGAGTGAGGAATTGTGCAGACTTTGGAATTTATTTATAAGTGGGGTTTAGGCTTAGTTAGTTTAAATTCAAATTGGATATCTTAGATTTATGATTATCCTTAGCTTAATTATTAATAGTTTATCTTATGTTAAATTATTTTTTTTGGCCTTGTTTCTATAAGGTTTAATCCTATAAGGTTCATTTATTTTAGTTTGTTTATGATATTGGTATCAATTATCTCTTTTTAGATTATATTTATTTATTTTACTAGGATTATTCTATCTTATCCAACACATATATATTTATCTTGTTTTATTATATCTTATCTAGAGTTTATCTTATCTTATATTTAATATTAATTATCTATTCCTAGATCCTATGTTATTATTATTAATAAGACTCTTATCTAGGATACATATGCAATTATCTTTTGTTAATAAATATAAAAAAAAAATAATAATAATAATAATAATAATAATAATAATTATTATTATTATTATTATTTAAGCTATCCTAATCCTACTCAAACTCAATCCTTATAGAAAACTTACCTTCTTAACTTAATGAATTAATTACCCAAACTCATCTCTTATCCTAATTACTTAGTCATGTTCTTAACTCATCTTTTTTTTTTTGTGTAGTGTCTTATGGGATTCATGCCTACACGTCTATGTTGGGCCTTTTGAATTACTAATCAATTAATTGACTAGGCTTTAACTCTAATTTGGGCTTTTACAATACTTAATTCACTTTTGGCCTTTTCAATTAATTTTAACCTATTTCTATTTGGGCCTTTAGTTACACTTACCTTACTTGGATAAATCATCATCATTGGGCTTGAGCTAGATTTAATTAATTAACTATATTAGTCTTATGTTAACTTCACCTTCTTCCATCATCTTCAAGTTTTCTCTAGTTTTCTTAGTGACTTGTTTGTATCGGATAGTTGTTCTTTCTTTGGAAGGGAATTGTTTAAGGTATAAGTTGAAAATTTTCTCCTTTTTCTCCTCTTCTTTTCCTTCAAGCATGCTGAGCTTATAATGTTGAAGCTGAGATTAAATTCTTCCAAATGATAGATTATCTATGATTCCTTGTCGATACTGAATTTTTAGCAAGAATTGAAGTTTGTTGTAGCTGAGAATTTAGAAAGTTTGGAGGTTTTGGTAGAAACCTAGCTTAGCTTGTGGATTGGGATTTTGGTCAACTACCCTTGTGTAGTTTATAGTTGAATTCACGATTTTAGATTAGTTTCTAACTTTATATTCATGTTTAGGATGTTGTATGTGCTGGAAAAACCTGTTGGTTATGGGTTGGTGATGGTTTTGGAGGAGAAAGATGAGAATATCGCAAATTAGGAATGTTTGTACTATTGCAGCGATGGGCTGACTGATGCAGCAAGTGGTGGCAGTACCAAATTGCAAGCCACTACTGCAACAGTGAGTGACAGTATGTCACCCCTATTCTTGGCTTCCTCCCGCTATAACGATGGATCTGACCGCTGCAGCAGCCTCATCTATCTTTTCTGAGCAATTTTTTAAGGTTATTATTTGAATCTCCTTCTAAAGAGTCAGGTCAAGTTTTAGTATTAAATTCTAATGCTTGAACCATGTGAGTAAATGAACTACTGTGATGGATATTTGTATAATAAAATCTTGATGTGTTAATTCATTTCTTTGGTTAGACTTTTGTATCTTTCTCTAAAACTTTTGAAATTACCACTCTTAAGTCCACAAGCAATTTGACAAACTATCCTTTATTTTTATTTTTTATCTTTTTCATTTGTTAACAATGTGAGAAAAATGATTTAGTTTTGAGATTTAGTTCTTTGCATGTAATATATATATATATATATATATATATTGAGTTGTGTATACTCTATCATGAGATGTGAACTATGGAAGAAGGAACTCTATCTAAAACAGTGGTGGTGCTACAACAAAACCTATAGCCCTTGGCGCACCTTGGTTGTATACCTCAACTAGCAAAGGTTTGGAAATGCTACCTCTGTGATCCAGATCACTCACATGAGGGAGTGTACAAATTTTAATTAGGTTATCTGAACATGAGGGCCACATCAAGTGGCCGTTTGGAAGAGACATAGGATAATGGTGACACAGAGGATGGTTGTGACATAGTTGGGTTCTGTTGGTTATGTTAGATGTTCGTCGTTTGCTTATCTAGAAACTTTTGATGGTTTTAAAGTCATAACTCATGGATAACTTAAGACTTATATGCTTTTATATACTTTTGAAACATGGTTTCTTTTTATTTCTCTTGAATGATTTATGTTTTCATGTTATAAAAACATTATGGTAGTTTATTTACTCACCGAGTGTTTGTCACTCACCCTCTCTTCTTTTCCTTTCCATTCATATAACAAACTTGACACTGAGGTCCCTACTGAGGAATAGTTATGTAGTAGTTTAGAGCAAACCCAATTTGGATCTTGGGCTAGGTATATCTCCCTTTTCAAAGACTTGTTTATATGTATGTTTTGACTCGAGGGTCCGTTTTCTGTAATCCTATAAGCCGTATCCAATGCCCTTTTGGCTATAAGTATGTTATATAGTTTTGTTTCTAGATATATGATGTTGTGGTGTTAAGAACCCATGTACATACGGTTGTATATGAAATCTTTTATATATGCAAATGTATTCATGTATTACGATATGGTTTGAGACTTAGTATTTTGTGTATGTGTATTTATTGTTGTGATTTGGATTTTCTTTCTATTTCCATGCAGGTCATATCTCCCTTATGGGGGTAGGACACATTGTTTCAATTTTTCTCTTTGTCTCTTTTCATGATTTTCATTTTTTATATCATTTATTTACCTATAAACATGATTACGCTAAAATTTCATCCTTATGAAGTACTAAAGTGATAATAACACCATCTTTAATGACAATAGAATTCCTTAGTAAGAATAAAATTATACTCACTAGTGTTGAATTATTACATATACTTATGAAGTATCAAAGTGATAAATAGGGTTCTTTGGGTTCTCTTTTTCTTTTCACTCTCAAACCTTAATCCCAAAATTGATTAACAATAATATATCCACACTCAAAAGGATGATTATGCTGAGGCAATCCAATATTGTTCAGAGTGAAAGAGTTGTATCTATGCATATCATGTTAAAAAAAAATTCTTTTATAATTTTTGTCTACTTCTTAATTGAATGATGTAAGTTATTCACACATATATAATCTACATGAATTATAGAGACTTTTTTGGCCACAAATCCAAATTTTTGTTGTGAATGGGGAAAGCTTTGAAAATTTGTGCACTTTCACCATCTATTTTGTGAAATTATAGTCACTTTAATTATACGATTTGGAAAGTAGAAAAAATATATATATATAAATGGTTGTGGGGTTCTAACATGTACATACGATTTGAAAAAAAAAAGTTTGAAAAAAATAATAGAATAAAAAAAATTCAAAATTTACTAAGACATCAAATGATTGTATGGTCCTATCAATATAAGAGTATAAATAAAGGTATGGTCAATGAGAGCTTGAATTTTTATTATATTTATTTAATTTAATATTTAATATTCAGCCTGACGTTGTAATTAATATATCGCAAGAGATTATTTTCTACGGATTTTAATTCTCTTTATTTCTTTTAGGCAATGGAGAGTTCCATTTACCAGTCATGATTGTTTGTTTTAATTTAATGCGGACCGACTGAAAAAAATAGACTCTGGCCAGACATGGAAAGAAACCAAATCAATTTTGTACACTTGTTTCCTTAATATTAAATTTGAAATTCAACTATTTAAATAAAACAAACACCAGAAGCATCTTGTCCGTTTCACGCGGGAGATTGCGCAATTGTTCTAAACGAATCACTGTAACGACTTTCGATATTTCGTTTGTCTTATGACTTCAAACTCGAGACTTCAAGAATCATCAAAAGGACTGAACATTCGGAGAAAACACCATAAGGAAGAAGAAGAAGAAGAAGAAGAAGAAGAAAGAAGCAGAATGTTGTTGAAGGCGATGTTAGCAGCAGTGATACTGATATCAATAGTGGCGGCTTCTGCTGTTGCTGATACGTATAGCAGAGATGACTTCCCTCCACACTTCCTCTTTGGCGCTGCAACCTCTGCTTTTCAGGTTCTTCTTCTTCTTCTTCTCCGATCTAAGTCTCTGTTTCATCTTCATAATCTCTCTCTATTTCTCTTTCTCTCTCTTCAAATTTTAATGGTATTTGAATAACTTCTATCGAAGGTTGAAGGCGCGGCGGACGAAGATGGGAGGACGCCAAGCATATTTGATACCTTCGCTCGCAGTATAGGTACCTTGCTAGTGGCTACTACCAATAATATCACAGACTCATAAATTCTTTACTTTCTCACATTCTTACTTCTCGGTCAGGTTAAAGTATTGTTCAAATTAACAACATTATCATGCTCCTCTCTCAACTTTACTGCTCTATTTATTAGGGTTTTGGGTTTGATTGAGAGTTTTGAAAAGAATGGAGTGGAGTGAGAGAGACAACCATTCTCTTGATTAGAATTTTAATGAACGGACACGGCTGGCTCCCGCTTTCATTCTAATCGAGAGGTGGTTACTGTGCGTAAGAGGACACGAGAGAAATGTTGGATTTTGATTCAATAACTTCTATTTATCAGGCTTTTTTTAAATTTTTTTAAAAAATTTATAATTATCATTTTATATTTATTATTTTACATACATTCATTATTAGATTAGTTAATATTTATAAAATTTTTTAAAAAAATACTACATGAATAGCTCTTGGATTATCTCTTGGGTGCAGGATGCAATTTAATTTTAAAAAATAGATGGTAAAGATTAGGATGTTATAAAGAGATGGGTTTGAAAATTTTCTCAATTTAGGTAACTTGAAATTTAGCCTATGAATTTTTAATTTTGGAAATTGGTCCTTAAACTTTCAACCTTTAAAAGTTAGTTCCTTTTGTCCAGTTTTTCCCCCTAAAGGTGGTGGCTTTTATGCCATGTTAGACTTCATGTATGTTTAAACCCAACCATTGGACTTGATATATGGGAATCTAGAGCACCAAGAAAATTAACACTATTAGGGAAAAAATGAACAAAATAACCTATTGTATGAAAGTTAAAAATTCAGGAATTTAATTTTCCAAATTAAAAGTTCAAGAGGTCTATTCGAGGGGTTTGTTTTGCATTTTTCTCAAAATTTATTATCATCTCTATAATGTCAATATTTTTTTTAAATATATATATATATATAAGCAAGTGGAGAGAAAAAAGAAAATTGGGGACCCAACCCACCTCGCCCCGAATCATCGTCCCTGTCAAGCCACAGAACAGAGAGGGTTTTATTATATATACTAAATTCCATGAGTTTCTATTGATACATATTGGTAATGTGAAATACACAACTACACATGTGCTTTACTCTGGTACCCTCTGTTTAATTTGTTATTAATTAGTTAATAAATACTAATATACAGGTCACTTTTGCAAATTCAGAATTAGTAATTGCCCTTATAAATTAAATTTCCAGGTGACATGTCTGGAGTCTCTGCAGATAGAGGCAGCGATCAGTATCACAAATATAAGGTCTGTAAATGTGCATACACAGAGAGGCATATAATATACATGGAAAATTTCAGACTTAAGATATAATAACTAAAGAAAAAGAAGCATCCTGCTTTTATATTTGTATAGCTTTCAAAATTCTGACGTTGATTTGTTGCAGGAAGATGTGGGAATAATGGCCAAGATTGGGTTAAATGCCTACAGATTTTCCATATCGTGGTCAAGGCTTATTCCAAGTTACGATCGTATAAACCCAATATTACTCACATCCATCAAACTCTTGATGTTCAAAGTTTGGGTTTGACTATTTTGTTCTGGTGTAAATTTCAGATGGAAGAGGACCAGTTAGTCCCAAGGGACTAGAGTATTACAACAGCCTCATCAATGAACTGATAAGCCATGGTCATTAATTGTTAACACTATATCAGATTCCTAAGACAAAGTCTTTCTTTACATATACCGTCTTTTCTTCATTTTGTAGAAATCCAGCCACATGTTACATTGCATCATATTGACCTACCACAAGCACTTGAGGATGACTATGGAGGATGGCTTAATAGCTTAATAGAAGAATAGTGTATGGCTTCTTTTGCCAGCTAGTAAGCTATACAATATGGAAATTACTGTGACTAACATGTCTGTATATATTATGCCTTGTAGAAAAGACTTCACAGCATATGCAGAAGTGTGCTTCAGAGAGTTCGGAGACAGAGTTAAACATTGGACCACAATGAATGAGCCGAATATATTCGTGATCGGCGGCTATGACTCTGGCTTCCTGCCACCTCAGAGATGTTCTCCTCCTTTTGGAGCTAACTGCTCCAAGGGAAATTCCTCAACTGAGCCATATTTGGCAGCCCATAATATACTGTTAGCACATGCTTCTGCTGCTAGATTGTATAGGAAAAAGTATCAGGTATTCACATTTAACAATTGCTTTACCCATAAATGAATCCAGACTCTTACCATTTTGGGCATCAAATGGAAAGTTTATTTTTGTAAATCGGTCTGTTCCAAAAAAGACAATTATGATTGAAAGAAGGAAATTAACACGCGGAGGAAAAGAATCCTCTAACTTTCCTGTTCTCTAATTTTTTCTAACTCTGATTTCTAGTCAATGGAAGCATGACACATGACATCTGTATTTGGAAGAAAAATAACATCAACAACAACAATCAAAGTGCGAACCTGCAACCCAGAGGAAGAAGTGAAGCGCACCACCTATCCAACCAATGAATTGTAATCAAGCTTCTATTATATAAGGGTGATTATATATTATATACATAAATTATTATATATTATAGAATAATAATAAATCTTATAATAAATGAATATGCTATTATTTTACATAATTATCTTAAATTATATAAATGCTTTAAAATTTTATTATTATTAATAATATAATAAAATTAATTTTTATAATATTTTAATTCATTCGATTCATCCATATTCCGACTTAAGTTTAACACCAGAAAATTCACAATCCAATTTATGTTAAGTAATTTAAAAGATTTAACTTATTTATAAATTTTTTTAATAAA
Organism: Biancaea sappan; assembly: GCA_037074585.1. Lineage (NCBI taxonomy): Eukaryota > Viridiplantae > Streptophyta > Magnoliopsida > Fabales > Fabaceae > Biancaea > Biancaea sappan. The sequence continues at coordinate 38,643,913 of CM073492.1, forward strand.
TAAATATGTTATTATTTTACATAATTCATTTTAAATTATATAAAAGCTTGAAAATTTTATTATTATTAACAATATACTAAAATGAATTTTTATCTCTTTTCGTCCTATAAGACCAGGATGTCTATATTTTAATACATATCTGATTATTAAAATATTAGTCAAAATATGATCGAATCAATTGAATTAAAATATTATAAAATTTAATTTTAGTATATTGTTAATATATATAATTTAAGATGAATTATGTAAAATAATAACATATTCATTTATTATTATTTTGTAATATATAATAATTTGTAATCGCCCTTATATAATAAAAGAAGCGTGTATTTAAAATGAATTGTTATTGTTGGAGATGTTTTTTTCTTTTAAATACAAATGTCATATGTCATGCTTTCATTCGTCAGAAATCAAAGTTAGAGAAAGTTAAAGGATCCTATTTCTAAATTGGAGGGGTTGATCGCCATTTTTTTTTTCAAAAAAATTTCTTTTAATTTTCTTCCTTCTATCCGTTCCAAAACAAACGGTTGCAATTTGCGAAATAGACTGTTCATTTGGTGTCCAAAATAAAGAAAATCCGGACTCAAAATTTGTTTGGTAAGGTCACTGTGGTATCAATTTCAATTATAATAAAGGTTAAATGTGATATACAGGAGAAGCAGCGTCGATTTATTGGAATTAATATCCTTACTTTTGGTTTCTTACCTCTAACATATACTACTGAAGATTTTAGTGCTACTCAAAGGGCACAAGACTTATTAATTGGTTGGTGAGTAGCAACGTGCCTTTGATTACTTTCAAATATGTTCTATTAGTTGTAATGAAACTAAATTACTGATTTAGCCTTCGAAAGATTACACTTGTCTCAATTTAATTTTTTTATTAATAAATCACAAAATTTATCCTGGTTAAATTTCAAATTTTTTGTTCTCAAAAATTACTTTGACAAACAGACGAGCTAAATTAAAACAAATATAATATTTCATGAGCTAAATTAAAACTTTGATCTTTTAAGGATTAAATTGAGATAACTGTAATATTTTAGAGATCATTTAATAATTTTCTCTTGTAATTACAGTATAGCATCTATGACATCTGGATGTTGCAGGTTTTTGAATCCAATAATGTTTGGAGAGTACCCTGAGACAATGAGAAAGAATGCAGGCTCGAGACTTCCTTCATTCACAAAAGCCGAATCAAATGTAGTAAAGCGATCAATTGACTTCCTAGGAATAAATTATTACTTCACATTATGTTAAGAACAGCCCTAGTAACCCACAGGCAAAGGACAAAGGCACTTTAACAGATGGGGCTTTCGAACTCTCAGGTATTTTATAAGCAGTGTCAGGTTTCATATCTTCCTCTTCTGTCCATGCATAGACCATGTCAGAAGATGTTAATAAATTCTGTCTAAAATGGTACATTTGTCTTTCAATCACCAAATACTTGGTTAATTAGTGAAGTCAAATGAGTCTGAAACTAGGAAAACTGCTTAATTTTGTTTGTGGCAGTAGGTGTGGAAAATAATACCCATACATTTGAGGTAAGAGTCAAAACAAAGTGCTATTTTGTTTTGAGTGAATTACAAATTTGTTCCTCAAAATATTACAGTTATCCCAATTTAATTTTAAAAAAAATCAAATTTTTAATTTAATTCTTAAAAGATCATATTTGTCTAAATTTGTCTCTCCATATGCCAAACTAACTTTTGGCAATAGTAGGTTTAATGATTTAGCAATAATCCAACTTAAACCAAGTGCAGTTTTTTTTAAGACTAGATGAGAAACTCTTTATCTTTTAGAAATCAAATTAGGACAACTGTAATCTTTTAAGGATGAAAACGATAATTTCTCTTTTTTTCTTTTTTCTTGTTTTACTATTGGATAGAACTTCAGTGTTTACCACTAACACTGGATGGGTTAGTTTCTATTGACGCCTTGGGAATTGCGAAGGGTGTTAGAGTCATTGAAGGAAACTTATGGGAATCTTCCTATTTACATCCATGAAAACGGTATGCCTCTGTTTCTGTCCTATGTGTCTCCCTCCACAAAACGAACCTGCCATTTTGAGTCATACAACATTTTTGCAGGTCGACAAACACCACGAAACTCATCATTGGATGACTATTCGAGGGTGAAGTACTTGCAGGGACACATAAAGGCAGTGCTCCATGCACTGAAGTACCATATCCTAACATCATCTTCATTTTCACTTTTTCCATTGTGCTCTTCTCTGCTTGAGACAGTTTGTTTTCCTTTTCTTTTTATGAAAGGAATGGAACGGATGTGAGAGGTTACTTTGTGTGGTCATTGTTGGACGTGTACGAGTTACTAAGTGGATATGACTACAGCTTCGGGCTGTATTACGTGGATCTGAAGGATCCGAATTTGAGGAGGCAACCTAAGCTCTCTGCTAAATGGTACTCAAATTTTCTGCATGGGAGGACTCTGGATCCTCAGCTCACCATAGAACTTGACAAGGATGGACCTATGCTCTCCCTGCATAATGCAACTTAAAATATATATATATATATATATATACACACACACGCCCACACACACATTGGTAGAATAATTTGCCGACATTCTATGTGAGAATGAAGTGACACGATGCGTTATGTGATTATACTTATAGGCATTTGATCGTGAACGGGTCCTCTTACGTACTTACAGTTTTTTGTATGTTAAATAAAATTCAAAATACGTCCCCAAATTAAATCTAATTGTGGTTTGCAGAGGACCAGTATTATTTCCCACTCGATATAAGAAAAAAGAGAACAAAATTCCCAGAGTTGAACCAAACGAAAGATTAGAATCCAACTGAAATTCTATGTAACAGAATTTTAGAGTAAGTAATTAACTTTGTCCTTGAAAGTATAGTTCTCAATTAAATTTTGAAAAACTCAAATGTTTTCATTTGGTTTACGAAAGGTTGTCTTTCATTTCAGTTTAGTCTTTTTTTTTTTGTCAAAGCAACTTTTAGTAACAAAAATTTTGAGATTTATCAATAATAGATTTTGTAATTTAATAACAAAAATAATTAAATTAAAACAAATAAAATTTTTTAAAAACTATATTAAGATACTTAATCTTTTAAAAATTAAATTAAAAAAATTAAAATCTTCCATACACTAAACTTGAAATGTACCCAACTTTAAAGTTGCAGGATGAATGCTAATATGCGCCATTGACTTAAGGATTATGGATTAGACCTTATCATGGATCCAACAACCCTTTCATCTCACCTAGCTTATCCTAGAAAAAAAAATTAAAAATAAGCTTGAAAATGAGCCCGAATTAAAAAGTTTATTTTTATAATAGCTCAAAAAAAAGTTATAGGTCGAGAGCAAGGCCCAAATTTTATATAAATTAAATAAAAATTTAAATAATAACATATTATGTATATTATATAAGTTATATGTCATGAGTATTTAAAATAGTCTATATACATTTGTAATATGAATAGATACTTGATTTTTTTTATGTTTTTATGAATAGATACTTGACTTGGTGCATATAAAGAGTAGTTTATATAGAAATTATATAATTTATATTTCTTTTTTTTTAAATTATTAAATTGTTATAAAATTAAATTAAAAACTTTTCTCATATCTTTCATTAAACATAAATTTAAGTTGATATAGAAGGGGAAAAAAATCTCTCACACAAATGCATACAAATATTTTAAAAAATAACTTAAAATTTTTTTAAAAAATTTTAAAAATTAAAAAAGGCTCATTTTTATCGAAACCTGTATGCAAATGAAAACGAGCCGGGCTTGGCCTGAATAAAATAGGCTTGGGCTTAGTTGGCTCAAACTTTTCTTGTAATGATCTAAAAAAATCTGACCCATTTTTTAGTAGATTTGACTTGTGATCAAGTTTATTATAGATGCAAGAATGAGGAAAGGCTTTTTCTTTTCTCCTTGTCCCTTGCAGAGTTGATAGATTAGTATAATTGAAAACTAATTATTTTATTTTCAATAATTATTAGGACTAGGAACTTGTCACATTGATTTTAATGTTAAAAAATGTAAATATAAACTGAAATAGTTAGCATACACTAGCAAATATATATGGTTTCCTAATCATTAATTATACAGCTATATATTTATATATACATAAAATAAAATGCAATTATAATATAAAAAAGTTAAATTGTACGTAAAAAAGTGAAGGTATAATTTAAAACTATTTTTAAAATTATTTTTATAGTACTAAAATTTCCACAATTTAATTTTATATTAAAAGTTAATTAAAGAGAAATTAGTGAAGATTCTAGTAAATGGCCAAGGCCATTCAAGTTAATCTTTTTTTAAATTTATATAGTTTTAATAATTTAATAGTAGAAAAATTTCAATTTACTCAACGCTTTGTAATACTATTTAGTTTTCAAAAAATATATATATTTAGTAATTCAACACCGTTGATACCTCCATATATAATCCCTACACTAGCCTACACTGGTACTCAATCATGGATGAATAGAACGCGAATTGTCTAACGTGAATTTGTAGTCATCTTATTTTGCCCTGTCAAAACGGATTTAACAACTTTTTAGGTGGATTGAGTTGGTTTTTAGTCAATCTTAAAAAATCAAGCCTAATTGATCTGGCCAAAGTAACACATGGATTACTTTTTTTTAATATTATTGTTTTATTAATATGGTCAATTATTCAAGACATTAACCGTTAAAATGGGCTAAGCCTGGCTGGCTCGGCCCTGTAAATGGGATGGGATGGGCTAATATTTTTGTAACCTATATTTAATAAGAGCTTTAAGCACAACTCATTTAAGCACATAAGATTTAGGTGGACTGGGACGAGCTTGACCCATGGACTTTTTTTATTTAAAAATATTTTAATAAAAAATATTTAAAATTATTAGTACTTTAGGTTTGTAATTTTTTTTACTTAAGTCATGAGTTATTAAGATTGTCCAAGTATAAAAAATTAGTTCATAAAATAATGTTTATGGGTCAACCTAATGTCATAATCTAAAAGAGAGGCTTTTAAAGTTAAAAATATAATGCCACAATAGCTATATTTTTTTTTGTTTTGTTTTGAATATTTGACAATAACATATGTTCCTTTCTCATTGAGTTTCATTGAACAAAGATGTCATATATAATTTTTTTTATTTTGTCATGCATTATATTTAAATTTATAATATATATTTAAATTATAATAAAAGTTAATTATTTTTTAAATAAAAAAATATAGGTCAGCCTAGCCCAGTCCACGGCCTTGAAAGACTAGGCTGGACTATGATTTTCAGCATTATTATCACCAAAAGCCTAGCTCAATTGAGCCCATATATATTGAAAGCCCATGTGGGCTTGGGCTGGCCCGGCCCAAGCCCACCCCATTGACACCCTCTACTTCCCTTCCCAATCTCATTTAAGCTGCTAGGGCGAAGTGGCGAGCCTTAATTCTAGTGACTGAGACTAAGAGGTGAGAGGCGAGAGATGAACGATTCATGATCTCTTATGACCGATGCGGCTTTCGACATCTAACTTTCAACAACAACTTAACTATCTATAAGTCCCTCCAGAATCCTTTTCTTCTCTTTCTCAAACTTTCAAACGCTTTACTTAGCCACTTTGTCTTAATGTCTCACTGTCCTCCGTCAGTGACTTGGTGCCATGACTCACGACCCCCAACAATCCCAGCCAGTAACCTTGACAACCGACGTGCAACATGCTCCAGCTCTTATAGGTCAATGACTCTCTCTACTCCTCTTCTCTTGATCTTTAGCTCTTAGACTTAGATACATAGGTGAAAATTGAAAGATGATACGAATAATTTACACTAATTTTTAACCTTTGAATTGAAACAATATTTGACATAATATCAAGAATCTATAATGGAGTGGTCTAAAGTTTGCTTGCTCCTTATAAATTGTGAATTGGTGTGAAAGTATACTTCATGTCCCTAACGTTTACACCAATTTTCATTCATGTCCCTAAACTTTTTTTTTTGTCAAATATATCTCATGCCTTTAAAAAGTTTTCAATTATACCCTTTTTCCATCATCTCTGTTAACAGAAATTGCTAACTAGGCTTGTGATGTGTCAAACTTTAGCTTCCACCTCAGATTCCACGTGAGCCTCAACCTTTGAAATTCCCCAAATGCCCTTTTTTTCTTTAACCTGCAAATGGAGATAAATTAGGGTAGAAAGCTTAAGAGAATTTATCTGGAGTACGACAATGTCGTCTTCTCTTTTGCAAAGCGTTGTTCACTACATGACCACTTCTCCACCGGGGGCGAGGGCGACAAGCATGGTGGCACCGGTGACGAGGTAATTTCTTTCTTCTATCTCTCTGTCCTTCTTTGATTCTGTGAAGAAGATTTTGTCCTCCATATATTTCTAACCCTAGCTCGAATTGGAACCCTAAGTTGAAGTATTTTGGCAAGAGAAGAAATGAGTACTATTGTACCACCTAAACCAAAAAGATTCTTGTGAAGTGCAACTTTTTTATTACAATGCAAACAAATTTCACAAGAAATAGTCAACAAATTAACTTAAATCTCATAGTGCTTGTTCTATGTTATTGATTGGTTGTTATAATAATGTTATTTTAAGACTGATGGCTGGTTCTCTACTATTATAATGATTGTTCTCACAATGCCAGTAAGTAATATGCTATTGTAATGGTTTTTTCAATATTTTGCTTCAATGTTTAGAGGTTTTAAAACGTTATTGTTTCAGCTTGTAAGGTAACACAATCTAATGAATGAATTTTGGGTATATTTGACAAAGAGACTTCACTACCTTTGTTAAAGCCAATAATTACTTCATTAGCACATTATGCAAGTTCAAGTTCAAGCAAGATAGGCCCTTTGAGTATTCATCTTTTGATTTTAGTTTTAACCTCAGTCTTTATTTTCAATGTGGGCCTTAATTTCAATTTGACTTGACATTTCTGTGGAATTTAGCACCAAAGGAGTCCCAAGCTTCTAGTTATAGTGGTAGGAAGGGAAGGTTAATTTTTGATTGCAGCGAATATGCTCGATTGGCTACTTCATGCACACCAGAAAATCCGGGGCATAAGTTTTGGGGATGCAAAAATTGCGCTATATGATATGAAGGAAATTAAAGAATAAATTGGGTTGTTTTTTACTTGATGTTTATTTTACAAGTTTAACCATATTGATGCTAAATATATAGGATGAAAGAGGTTGTGATTTGTTTGTGTGGTCAAACCCCTAGATTGAAGAGGATGCATTGGCCATGTATCATCTTCGAAAGAAGATTAGGAAGCTTGAAGATGAATTGAAAGAAGAAAGGAGAATGAAGAAGTTGTTTATTTCACTTTTGATTTTGTCTTTGATTGTGAATATATGCTTTCTAAAATGAATGAGTGAGGAGGATGGATTGTGTTGTAAGAGATGTAAGACAACTAAGTTCATTCCGATGAATTATATCTATTGTAATGATGCATTATGTACTGTGTAATATGGGACATATGTATGTACAGCATGACGAATGGTATTGTGTATCTTATTTTATCTTAGCCATTTAATTTGCTTAACAAGATTCATATATGACTAATTCCATTTCGATCAAATATGAGACTTATGTTTTGTATTTTTAAGTAAAAAAGAACAAAGGTGAATCTTCAATCTTAAATTAAGTAACATAAAATATGTTTGGGAAACCATAATGCTACAAACCATACATGGAAAAAATAATATTACAAAACACTCGAAGGACATTAATGAAAAGTTTCACAAATCTTGAAGGACATATTTGACAATTTATTAAACTTAAAGGATATATTTAAACATTGGATTAAACTTAAAAGACATATATGAAAATTTCATAAACATAAGGGATATATTTGAAAATTCCTTAAACATAAATGACATGATACTCTCATAATTGTCAATTATTCAAACCTGTCACCCTATCATAAAATTTGATTTGAAACAATTTATTGACACATAAATAGGGCGAATTGGCCATATAATTCATCCATATTAACCAACAAAATAAGCATACATACAATGTATTCATTTTACATTTACACAACCAAATAATGGCCAGCAACATAGATACAAAATAATGACCAGCAATATAAACACAAAATAATGTCCAGAGTTATACAAAATAATGGCTAGTGACATAAGTACAAAATAATGGCTAGATAATGATACCTAGTCTAAAAGTCACAAGGCACTGTGCTGTGAGGGTTGGCTTGATGTACCACCTTTCACCCTTGTTCTTCTATTTGGATTCCTTCTTGCCCTGGTCTTGTACCTAGTTCTGGTACTCGGTGAATCACCTTGCTGTGGTTGTGAGGTTTACAATATATATATATATATATATATATATATATATACAAAATAACTAAGTGATGATTTTGTCAACTAATTAACAAAGTATTCATTTGCAATTAAGTTAGAAGTATGCTTGTTGTTGAGTATATAATGGAGTTGATAGTTGTGAGGCAATTGGAGTTGTAGTTGAAGGATGAGCAGTTGATGTGGCTAGCTGTGGGCTATGCCTTTGTACTGGATTTTGTCGAGCTACTTGCTGCAATATAACAATTTGCAACCATGGGACATCAATTAAGTCAACTATTGAACATAAAGTAAGACAAACTGTATGAGGTAAAAATTGTAATTACCAAGAATGGAGTCTGAGATGAATGTGCCGGAGTGCTTGGACGTCTTAGTTCCATCTTTTGTCTTCACGATCGTTGTAATTCAACAAGAGCAATTAAAGTGAGATATAATGCCAATATGGAATATTTCAAACATTCATATAAACTTTAAACATATATATAAAGAAGTTGGTACTAGCACAGTAGAAGCGGATGGCTCCATTGAAGAAGCAAATGGCTGTGGTCCTGGTAACTTACAAGCCCTCCTATTTTGCCCAATGGTTCCACAATTGCCACATCGTTGGGCACACCCCCTACTAGACATTCGTCCTATATTCTGAGACTCTTTTTCAGTATCCTTTCTTCTTCTCTTCTTTGGATGTCCGATAGGCTTCCTACATAGAGGAGGGATGACATCGTCGTATGGGGTAGATGGCCACATATTTGGGCCATTAGTCGGGTAGACCATGTACTGGAAGCATGCTTGGTATTGCTCCTTCTTGAAGTATAATGGGATGAAGTCTTCAGGCCTTTAACCCATGTGGTTGATCAACTAATGGCATGGGGACAAGGAATACCAGTAATTGTCCAATGCCTATATGTACAATTCTTGGTATCTAGGTCTACTGCGAACTTTTCTAAAGGACCCATAACCTCATACTTATTTTTCTCGGCCCACCTTGGCAAACACTTGCCACTCTCCTTGTTATTGCTCTTATTCTTGGGAGCACCACTCCATCAGGAAGTCTTTCAATATCCTTCCTATTCTTAGCCCACCTTTTCATCACCCACAATCTAATGTCCTCTAACATTGACACAATGGGCTTCTCCTAACACTGAGAATGACGGTGTTAAAGCTCTCACAAAAATTATTCAAGAGCACGTTATACTTTGAGTCTTCCTTAAAGAACTCCCTACTTTAGTGCCTCGGAGAAATTGCAATCAAATGCAAATAGGCTTTCTCGTTATAAGACTTCATTTCAAGCATTGTTCTCTCCCATGCCTGGGGATAAGTTGCCTTTGCGGCTTTCCATACTAGCTTCTTAAGTTGGGCTCTTGTAATTTTTTTTTGAAATTGTTGTATAGATGACGTAGACAAAATCTCCGATCTACTCCACGTATCACCGTATCAAGTGCAACATCCAATCCCTGTCCACAAGAACAAAGAACATTAAATGTTAAGGAGGAAGATGACTTTTATAAAAACAAAGAAAAAAATCCAAAACAGTGATATTAAATGAAACCCACAACAGTAGCACCACATGCAATTCTGAATAAAACATGCATGAATGAAAGGAAAGGAAATGAACACAACAGTAGCCAAGCACAGACTAGTAACCATGCAGAAAACATTAGCCATGCACGAAAAGAAATGACAGTAAATTAGAAAATTACTAGGACATTGGTGTAACAATTTCAGAAAGTTAAAGGATATATTTGAAAATTCGTGTAACTTAAAGGACATATATGAAATTTTCATAAACTTAAGTAACATATATGAAAATGTCCAAAAGCAGTAAATACATGAGCAAAGATAAGAAAGTAACCTTCTGCTGGTCTGAAATAAAAGTCACGAATCGACTACTATATATCCCAATGTCCTCCATCAAGAGCTCTAAGAACCACGTCCAAGTCTCTGTTATCTTGGCTTTCACAACGGTAAAAGCTATTGGCAAAAATTGGTTGTTGGGACCAATGCTAATTGCTATCAGAATTTGTCCTCTATATATTGTCTTCATGAAGCACCCATCAAGAGCAATTATGGGCCGATACAGTAAAAAGCTCCTCCGACATGCATTTAAGCACATGTACAACCTCCCAAACTTCGGCATCATTAAAGTGGGATCACTACTAGCATTTAGCGTGTCATTCTCAAACCCTGGTGGTCTGTTTATTTGCATATTCACTGTAAAGCTAGGGTTTGACTATCTTAGCTCTTCATAGTAGTCATAGAGCCTTAAAAATTGCTCTTTGAAAGAGCCCCGGGCTACTTCCCTTGCATCCCTTCTAGCCCTATTAGCTTTAGCCTTTGAAATGCCTATGTTTCACTTCTCTTGGGCCTTTCTCACAATGTCGTTTATCCTATATTTCAAATTGTCTTTCACTTTCTTTTCTATTCTCCTCCCAAGCCACTTCAAGCTCATTAAGCTTACCTTAAAGTATCTTGCGCAAGTATGCTTGTTCTTAACTATCCGCAACTGCCAAGTATCCTCAATCGTTAATCTAGCAGTATATACCTCCCAAGGGTAATTACCCCTACACCTTGCCCTTGCCCTAACCAAGTCAAGTTTGGCCTAGTACAGATTCCTTCCTGCATGTACAGCATACATCCTCATGGGTTCCTGGATATCCTCCCGAGTTGGGTAAATTGTGCCGTGCTCCCACTTATACTTAGACATGTCCCTCAGAAGTTTATAAAGTGGGAACTTTGAACCTTCAGTAAGTCCTTCCTTATCTTCACTATCAATGCTATGTAAGGATTTAGTCTCATATGCCTCATCATTACTGATGACATCGTTGTTGGGCTCACTTGATCACAACTAAATGGTTGTGATGTTTTTGTGTGGTTGCTACCATTAGCCAGATGCATCTTAGTCTGCTCTACACTAAACAACCCACCAACAAAATCTTCATCTTCATCTTCACTATTCGTGAATCTCACCTTCAGTGCATTATCCTCTTCAGACTCATCACAACTTGCCTCACCATCATCACTACCAATGGGTTGCTTGCCCTACAAATTAACAAATAAAGAAATGTAACAATTAAAACAATGATACCTAAAAAGGGACTATAAATCTTTATTTAATAGATATATATATATATAATATATTTATTTAATAAAGATATATATATAATATGTATTAAATGTCGCATTTATTTTAATTCATTCCCCTTCCTAATATATAATCTTTTGTTTCTTTCTCCTATCATATTTAGCATGTAAACCATAGATTTAAAAATCATATCGGACTAGCTGGTTCGATTGGTTGATCAGGATCCAATTAGGGGTCCGGTCCGGTTCAAGCAAACAACTGGTCATGTACTGAACTAGTACGGAACCGGTTTCAGACCGGCCAAACCGGTCAGGTGACTGGTTCAACTGGTTCCAACCTTTTTCATTTAAAAAAAAAGAAGAAGAAGAAGGAAGCTGGAGAGGAACGCGAAGTTGCCGTCAAAGTTGTGTTCTTTTCTCCATGTCGACTTCTATCCATAAAAGCAGAAGATACGCAGAGAGCTTTCAATCTAAAAGAATGGAGAGAGAGAGAAAGAGAGAGGAGAATGAGAAGAAGAAGGAAGAAGAGACATCATTTCTGATTCTGGAGCTTACCTTGCCAAAGTAGTTAATCCATTTAATGTGATGGATACTTTTCTATTTTTCCTTTTCTTGGGCAGTGCACGCATTGGACAATGGGATTAAGATTTATCTATTATAAATTTTAAGTGTAGATGAAAATAATTTATATATAAAAAATATTTTACTAAAAAATTATTTTTTAAAATATAAAATATAAATATTTAATTAAAATGTTAGTAATTTGTATAAATTTTTTATAGAGATGTTAATATCTTGTTATTTTATAAATTTGATATAAGTATATATTATCTTGATTAATAATATTTTCTTGTTATTTAGTAAATTTTTGTTAAAATTTTTTTATTGTGAATGTTATTTTGTATAATTTGACATCAAATCTTATTTTTAATTGAATTTATAAATTTATATTTACAGTATTTAATTATATATATATATATATATATATTATTTTAAAGTAGACCGGTTCGACCACGGTCTGACAATTGACCATGAACCGATACCTCTACCAGTTCAATGACATGTCTAATTTTTAAAACATTGATGTAAACAAAAATAAAAGGTCCTATCACAACAGTATGTACACATACAAATGTTTATTCAAGTCAAAACTTATGATAAACTAAAAAGAATTTCTTCATCTCAAAGTTGCAACACAAACAAATGTAAAATGTACACTTAAAATTTAAATGGTACACATACAATTTAAAAGTTACATTTACAACCATAAAAAAGTTACCATATATCTAATATAAAAATTACAACAATATTATACCTTTGGAAGGATACCTTTGCTTTCCTTCCACTTTCCTTGTTAGGATGTGGGGAAGCATGTGTATGTGACATTGAGACCGGATCCTAAGATGGGTCAATCAACATTGTGGGCCCCTCAAACTTGTTAATGATGTACAAATGTACTACTCCCTCCTTTATTCGCAATGTCCGCTATTTCCAATGCTCCGTTATCATCTTTCAGCATCTTCAGCCCTTCCTCTATTGAATCTCTCGGAGCCTTATACCATATTGACTCAACTTCAGCATATCCATAGTCTTCTTTAATCAAATCGAGAATCTTAAAATAACACCATTTATCAAAGTCACATAAGTTTCATGTGTCTACTTTACCGCCAACATATACTCCTTCATTGAGCTTGCCACCATAGTATACTTCCATAGCAAATATCTCCATCAAGAACTGAAATAAAAAAACACCCAATAAAAGGACATAAATTAAGGTACACTTTAACAACAAATCTTTAATTCAAAACAGCAACAAATCTTTGACTAATCACACATCTTAATAAGATTGGAAACCAAAAAATAATAATTTAATCTATTTTTTAATATGTTTGTCCATTATTTATTGGGCAAACTACTTTACATGTAAGATTCTACTCTGACGACCACACGGTACTGCAGGGATGGTGGGAGGGTAGATTTACATTTATTATGCTTTTAAAATTCTTAAGGGCACATTGTAACATATTTTTCATTCTGTAATCTCTCTCCACAAAAATTCTAAATCACATGCAATTTTTAAGGATGTGGTGCAGAGCCTAATCTTAGTGGAGATAAATGCAAGAATGGTATAAAGGTAACCACAAAACAAACACTTTAACATATCATTCCCAACATTATCACACATCATTCCATAAATTATTTATTTCATAGCAACGTTAGGGACATTCATAGAGTAAGAGAGACGAAGAAATAAATAGAGTATGGCACAAAATCAAAATACGGGTTGTGAGGCAGAAAAAATTAGGGCAACAATCAAAATCAGGGTAGCAAAATCATTCAACATTCGAAGTTAGGACACAAATCAAAATGGAATGAAATCAGAAATTGATTTCAAAATTAGGACATGAATCATATTTTGTAGAAACGAAGAAGGTCATTATCTCTACGCCAGTGGGGAAGCATCGTCCTGCTACGCCGTTGTCCTTGTCGCACTCACTGCTGGTAAAGAAGTCGTCCATTGGTCAACCATGGTTGCAGAAGAGAAGAAGACATTGTTCTCACTCCTCAGGATGATTTTTTTCAAAGTCTTCTAACCTAATTTGTCTCCATGTGAGGGTTAAAGGGAAAAGGGGCATTTGGAGGATTTCAACCATCGAGGTCCACATGGAATCTGAGGTGGAAATTGAAGTTTGACACGTCACAAGCCTAGTCAACAATTTCCGTTAACAGAGTTGACGGAGTTACAAAAAAAGGTATAATTGAAAACTTTTTAAAGATGCGGGATATATTGGACCAAAAAAAAAAGTTCAGGGATGTGAATGAAATTTGAAAAAAGACTAGTAGTACATCTCATGGGATATAGATGAGAAAGGCCAAAATGACATCAATATGAAAAAATTGAGCAATAAAGGTGGAGACATTATAATTTGAGTGATAAGGGTATATGCGTTTGAGACCGCACACAACAGACACATTATCGTGGATGTCTTGGTTGGTCTGGGAATCTTGTAATTGTGTGAAATGGCTTGAACTTGCATGTTCGTTGATTCATATATCATGATGGTTTGAATATTCTCACTTAATAGTCATATATGCATTATGAGCTTAATGTCAATAAGTAGAGTTATTTGCTCACTGAGTTTATACTCATCCCTTTCTTTTACATAACCTTTTCAGATTCTGTGCTAGACGAGGACTCTCCACTTGAGTAGCAGCAAAGTTCTTGTTGTCAAGACCCCTTTTTTGTTTTTGGGGTTGGTTTCTTTTGTGTTGACACTTCCTTTTGGTTTGTAAATTCTAGCATTGCTCTGTGGTCATATAGGACTCATATGATGATAGGTATGCGTTGTGTGAGCTTGATTATTGAAGGATGAAAATATTTTGATTCTTTCATATTTCATGTTTCTAGATATTCCAATCATTGATTATTGGTTGATTTTGAGAATACTTAGAAACATGGTAAAAAAAATGTTAGAAATGAACTCATATTTATGAATGAATGACTATGATTTATCTTACATATTTGGAAACATTGTATGCTTTTATTTCTTCATGGATGTTTGAGTTTTGTTTAGGTTTATGGTAGATGGAGTTATCCCCACTAGTCATCTTGATCACGTACCAATTTTAGGGCATGATAGATGATGATTGATAGTAACAAATTTTGGTTTTAGAATTAGTAATTGAAGCTTGATAATTTTTTGTTGAACTATGGTACTATGATGTTTGTTTTAATTACAAATATTTGTTTTTTGATTCTTTGTTTTGCGGTATGATTCTTTGTTTTAATTCCCATGATGGAAGATGGATTGGCTTCCTTGGAAGTTGGAAGTTTAATCCTTGATACTTGATAATAGACTTATGTTTAAATCTTGAATTCTTGATCTTGATCATGGAACTTAAATATTGTTGTGTTAAAATGGATGTTGACATGTTAGCCTTTAGTGATGGTAGATTTATGTTAAAAACTTAGAATCAATTTTGATTATAAATATTAGCCTTTAGTGAATGGTGGATTTATGTTGCTGTGGGTTTAAGTTGATTCATGATGCATTGAACTTGAAACATATAAATATAATCAGTAATTACTCATTTTGATTATTTTGTTATGTGCACACTACACATCACACTTCAATTTCTCTTGTTGAAGTCTTAATGGAATAAGAAAAAAGAAAAGAAAGTTCAAGCTCAATTAAATTAGGAAAATAGAAAAAAAAAAGTACAATAAAGGTGTGCGGTTGGCGGGCTGGTTCGTTTGGCCTACTAGTCCGATCGAACTGGATTGACCCATTTTGACAAGTTTACCATATCTCAATTATCTTGTGCACATGATTCATTTGGGTCTTTTGCTTCTTCCTTTTTTTTAATGGCTTTTGGCTGAAATTCCTTTAGAACCTACACTTAAGAAACATTATTCTAAATTAGTCCCTACCATTTTCAAAATTTCACATTTGCCAGTTTTTGAAATCATTTTTTGTAAAATTTTGGTCCCCAAAAGACATAGGGAATTTCAAATGGCCTAGTTTCAAAATCTGAATCTCACTTTAACCCCAAACTATTTTAAAATTTTAAAATAGTCTCATGAGAAATAAGCCCCAAAATTTTTAGATTTTCAAATTAGTCCCTTTGCACAAAATTTCTTCCAAAACTTTTAGGGTTTAAAATTAATCCCTTTTCAAGGTTGACCCCAAAATTCTTGGAAATTCCAAATTGGTCCTTTTTTAAATTTATCTCAAACTTTTAGGATCTTCAAATTTGTTTGTTTTGAAATTTGAACCCAAAATTATAAGAATTTTGCAAATTAGACCATTTTGAGATTGGACCCCAAAATTCCTCAAGCTCCCTGATTAAGACTTTTTTTTTTTCCAATTTGACCCAAAATCCTTGGAAGTTTTAATTTGGTTCCTTTTTCAAATTTCACCTCAAATTCATGTGATTTGCAAAAGGGGCCTCTTTCACTTTTAGTCCTTAAAATTTTGAGATTACAAAGAAGTCCTTTCCAAAAATCTTTTCCAAAACTTTGGATAATTTCAATTTGAGTTTGCTCCAAAAATTAATCCCAAAACTTTGAAAAGGATTTATTTGAAACTCCAATTTGCAATTCCCAAGAATTTTGGGGTCAACCTTGAAAAGGGATTAATTTTAAACCCTAAAAGTTTGGGATGAAATTTTGTGAAAAGTGACTAATTTGAAAATATAAAATTTTGGGGCTCATTTCTTAAGGGACCATTTTAGAATTTTCAAAATGAGTTGGGGTTAAAGTGAGAATCAACTTTTGAAATTAGGCCATTTATTTGAAACTCCTATAAATGTAGGAATTTTTTTTTTGGTTAAAAGATCAATTTTTATTGGAAGTTGAGGCTTTTTCGACCTAGTTTCATTGGAAACAAAAATAAATAAAAAATTCCCTTGTAAATTGAATCAATGTTTAAAAAAATTAGATCAATTATTGAATCGGTGAACGCACAGGTTTATAGGTTAATAGTCAAATTATAATTAAATAGGTAGTAATTAAAATATATTAAAATATTAAAATATATAATTAAAATATAAAGTTATTCCTGCATAAATAATCATTAAGCTCATATCCATTCACTAAATAGTAAATACCTATGTTTATTTTTTTTAAATATCAAAACATAAGTAAAAAAAATAGTGTTTTATGAGCTGCCTGGCCCAACTGAGTCGACTTGAGCACCAACCCAAGTGAGTCATATTATTGGACCATTTTGCATTTGGCTCAACATCAATATGATAAAATCTTCATTAACCTAGTGATCCAATAATCTAAATTGACCCAATTTTTTTTAAAAAAATATAGAAGCCCTAAATCAAATTTTTTTTCTTAATGTTTGTGAAAGAAATTTTGAAAGTTAATTATCTTTTTGTGTGTGTTTAGTGTCTATACATACATATATATATGTGTATTCTAGGTTAATTACTTTTACATGTTGGAGGGTATGGCAAAAGGAATCAAATCATTTAATTATTTAAGGTGTGAAATTTATATGTAAATTATTTATTTTCTTTGTTTTGATATTTATTTATAAATAGATACATGTATATATAATTTTTTTTATTTTTTATTTTACATTGCTTTCATTACTCCTAATTTAATATTTATATTTAGCAGTGTATATAATTTTTGAAAAAAAATCTTTATTATTTGAATATACATAATTTATTTTTTTCAGTTCAATCAATGATTCAGTTCAAAAGTCTGACGAATCATGTTTTGAATCTTGATAGTTCATTTGTCTTATTCTGACTTCAAACTCCGGATTTGACGGATCATCAAAAGGTCTAAACATCTGGAGAAAGCACCATAAGGAAGGCGAAGAAGAAGAAGAAGAAGAAGAAGAAAGGAGAAGAATGTTGTTGAAGGCGATATTAGCAGCAGTGTTGTGGAAATTCGGGCTATTTTCCACCAATAATAAAATTAACAATACCCGACAAAATAGCCTACCATATAGGAGGCAAATATAAAGCAGATAAATAAAGAGCAGAAATTAAATAAAGAGAACACCAGAAATTAACGAGGTTCGGCTAATTTTGCCTACGTCCTCGGACACTACCAAAATATATTTATAAGAGAGAGAGAAGAGAAAACTAAGCCTTAGAAGGAATATTAGGCTTTAGTTTTGGGGTGAGGAAACACATAGGAGAGCTTCCCTTTTATAGCCAAAGGAAGCCCCCCACTTCACTAATCCACTCAATGTGGGACTAAGAATAGGAGGCACTATTCACAAATCTCCACCTTGCCGAATTTCAAGTCCCAATACAAAAACTCTCGCTTAAAAATTTTCAAAAAGTAGTGTCTTCAAATGCGCCTAAGGCGCTATTCATCTTCAAATCTTCACAATATTAATCAAGTCCAAGCAATGTTGAAACTTGATTGATGTCACAACTTTAGTCATCATGTCTGCAGGATTTTTAGCTGTGTGGATCTTCTGAAGTAGTAATTCTCCTTCTTCAAGAATTTCCCTTACAAAATGATATCGGACATCTATATGCTTCGTTCGTGCATGATAGACTTGATTCTTTGCTAAACAAATAGCACTCTGACTGTCACAATGCACTTTGATGTGCTTCTGACCAACACCCAAATCTTTCAGCAAACCTTGAAGCCAAATAGCCTCTTTAACAGCCTCTGTAACTGCCATATACTCTGCCTCTGTGGTAGACAAAGCAACTGTTGACTGTAAAGTAGACTTCCAACTGACCGGTGCCTTTGCAAGGGTAAACACATAACCGGTAGTTGATCGACGTTTGTCCAAATCACCAGTATAGTCAGAATCACAATATCCAACTACACAATGACCCGCTTTTACATCCCACTCAAACATTAAACCAACATCCACGGTGTTCAGAATATACCGCAGAATCCATTTGACAGCTTGCCAATGTCCTTTTCCAGGATCATGCATGTACCTGCTCACAACCCCAACTGCCTGTGAAATGTCAGGCCTTGTACACACCATAGCATACATCAAGCTACCAACCGCATTTGCATACGGAACTTTCGACATATATTCTCGTTTAGCATCATTCTTTGGAGATAAATTAGCACTAAGCTTCAAATGAGGAGCAAGCGGGGTACTTACAGGTTTTGTCTTATCATTCATGCCAAAACGTTTCAGTACCTTTCTCAGATATTGTTTCTGAGTCAGACAAAGTTGCCCCAATTTTCTGTTTCTGCTTATCTCCATGCCGAGAATCTTCTTAGCTTCTCCTAGATCTTTCATTTCAAACTCTTGCTTCAACTGTGCCTTTAACTTCTCAATCTCTCCTTGATTTCTTGAAGCTATAAGCATATCATCAACATATAGGAGAAGATAGATAAACGATCCATCTTGTAGCTTGCGCAAATACACACAATGGTCGTATTTGCTCCTTGTGTACTTTTGCCTCATCATAAACTTGTCAAATCGCTTGTACCACTGTCTTGGTGATTGCTTCAATCCGTACAAGGATTTTTCAAGTTTACAAACCAAATTTTCTTTACCAGCAACCTTAAACCCTTCTGGCTGAGTCATATAGATTTCCTCCTCCAAGTCTCCATGCAAAAACGCAGTTTTTACATCAAGTTGAACTAGTTCCAAATCTAACTGAGCTACCAAGGCCAATATGATTCTAATGGAGGAATGTTTCACCACTGGAGAAAAAACTTCATTATAGTCAATTCCCTCCATCTGAGCGTAGCCTTTAGCCACCAATCTCGCCTTGTAACGAATGTTTTTCTTGTCAAGAAATCTATCTTTCTTTGCATATACCCATTTGCATCCAATTGCCTTCTTTCCCTTCGGTAGACTTGCTAGCTTCCATGTCTGATTCTTCTGAAGAGACTGCATTTCCTCAATCATAGCATTCCTCCACCTTTCATCTTCTGAACTTTGTACTGCTTCTTGGTAGGTGGTGGGAATTTCATCATTGACAATTATAGATGCATAAGCCACCATATCATCGAATCGAGCAGGTTTGTGTCTTACTCGTTGTGGCCTTTGTAATGCAATTAGTTCTTGCTGCTGTGAAGGTTCTTGTGTTGGAACCTCCTCTTCTTCTAACCCCTCTTCTGCCATAGGAGTTTCATCACTTTCATTACTGATTGCTGGGTTAATTCTTCTACTTTCAAACTCCACCTGCTTTGGAGTTTCCTCCACCTGCTGTGGTGCACCATTGATCTGTTGACTATTATCTTTTGTTACCTTTTTCAACATGGCAGATTCATCAAAGGTAACATCCCTGCTAAAGATTATCTTCTGTGTTTCTAGACACCATAGACAGTATCCTTTCACACCAGTAGTGATCCCCATAAAGAGCGCCTTCTTTGCTCTCGGATCTAATTTTGATTCTTTAACATGATAGTATGCAACGGAACCAAACACACGTAACGAATCATAGTCAGTAACAGGTTTTCCAGACCAAGCCTCCAGAGGTGTTTTGCCACCAATAGCAGGTGATGGCAAACGATTAACAAGGTGACTTGCATATCTCACTGCCTCAGCCCAATATTGTCTGCCCAACCCAGCATTGGACAGCATACATCGAACTTTCTCCAGAAATGTTCGGTTCATATGTTCGGCCACCCCGTTCTGCTGTGGTGTATTTCTAACTGTGAAGTGTCGAACAATGCCTTCATCCTGACAAACCTTGTCAAACGGATCACTCCGGTATTCACCACCGTTGTCTGTTCTGAGTCGTTTGATCTTTTTGCCAGTCTGAGTTTCTATCATCTTTTTCCACTTAAGGAAACAATCTAACACTTCATCCTTTGACTTTATAGTGTACACCCACACTCGTCGAGAGAAGTCGTCAACAAAAGTAACATAATAATGTTTACCTCCCAAAGAAGCTGTCTTGGAAGGTCCCCATACATCAGAGTGAACATAATCCAAAATACCCTTGGTATCATGGATTGCGGTGCCAAATTTCACTCTCTTCTGTTTCCCCATCACGCAATGTTCGCAGAAATCCATCTTACAGGTTTGTGCACCTTTCAACAATCCTCGTTTCGCCAAAATTTGTAAGGATTTTTCACTTACATGCCCTAACCACATGTGCCACAACCTAGTTGCATCTGACCCATCATCATCGAGAGTAGCAACTACAGCTGTCCCAACAATTGTATTACCGTCGTAGTAATACAAACTATTCTTTCGGGTACCTTTCAACATCACTAAAGCTCCAGAAATGACTTTTAGAACTCCATCTCGTATCGTCACTGCTAATCCTTTGGATTCCAAGACTCTCAAAGAGATGAGGTTCCTCTTCATGTCTGGTACATATCTAACTTCTGTTAGAACTTTAGTCGATCCATCATGGTTCTTTAAGTAGATTGAACCAATACCAGTTGATTCGTAATATGTGTCATTTCCCATGTAAATAACACCACCAGCTACTTCTTCAAATTCAGTGAACCATTCCCGAATATGACAAATATGTTGGTTACAAGCTGAGTCAAACATCCATTTGTCAGATCGCCTTGTTGATGTTGTAGCAACCAGTGAAAGATCTGAATCTTCATCACTAAATTCAGCTACATTTGCTTCTGATGGAGGTTTGCTTTTATCATCTTTGCCCTTATTTTTCAATTTTGGACAATCCTTCTTCCAATGCCCCTTCTCTCTGCAAAAGGCACATTCGTCTTTGCTCGGTCTGCCTTTTGACTTCGATCTCCCTCTCCTTCCTTTCTTCTGGCCTTGTGGTCTGCCTCGTGCCACTAGCGCTTCTGCAACCACCTCTGCTTGCTTGCTTTCCTCTCGATCCTTTTTTCTCAATTCATGACTGTATAGAGTACTGCACACTTCACTGAGGGAAACTTTCTCTTTCCCATGAAGTAACATAGCTTCTATAAATGCATACTCGTCAGGAAGAGAAAACAGCAACATCAGGGCCAGATCCTCATCTTTGAAAGTCTCATCAACATTCATCAAATTAGCTACTGCCTTATTAAAAGCAGTAATATGATCGTTCATGGTGGTACCAGGTTTATAACTAAACCGGAACAATTTCTTCTTCATATAGAGCTTGTTGTGGCCGCTCTTCTTCAGGAATTTGTCCTCCAATGCCTTCCACAACGTACTAGCAGAAGTTTCCTTTGCGAACGAATACTTCTGCTCTCTGGAAAGACATGATCGAATAGTACCACATGCTAACCGGTTGATGGTCTTCCATTCTTTTTCATCAATCTCATCTGGTTTCTCCTCTTCAATAGCAATATCTAGACCTTGCTGGAAAAGAGCGTCTAGAACTTCACCTTGCCACATGCCGAAATGACCTGTACCGTCAAAAATCTCCACTGCTAATCTTGGATTTGGCGCAGCAATTCTCGTCAAAAATGACGACGAAGAAGCTGCCGACGTTGTGGTGGAAACAGTGGTTCTCTGCTCCTTATTATCTGCCATTTTAACTTCCAAATATGAAAATTACTAGTAATACTCTAGTCCAAAAAAAATGCACCAGGAAAGTTCCCAGGAAAGAGAGGAGGGTCACAACGGACACACTTAAAAACCAAGTCTTTCCTTAGCCAGACCTTTCCTAGACATGCACTTCAATTAGACAATATATTACTAATAATTTCTCCCAAAAAAAAATTTCAAATGAATTCTCAAAAAAATTTTTCTGATTGTGGAAGATCAGTTAAAACTGCAACCACAAGAGCATACTAAAATTTCAAGAGTTTTCGCAACCAAGGCTCTGATACCAATTGTTGTGGAAATTCGGGCTATTTTCCACCAATAATAAAATTAACAATACCCGACAAAATAACCTACCATATAGGAGGCAAATATAAAGCAGATAAATAAAGAGCAGAAATTAAATAAAGAGAACACCAGAAATTAACGAGGTTCGGCTAATTTTACCTACGTCCTCGGACACTACCAAAATATATTTATAAGAGAGAGAGAAGAGAAAACTAAGCCTTAGAAGGAATATTAGGCTTTAGTTTTGGGGTGAGGAAACACATAGGAGAGCTTCCCTTTTATAGCCAAAGGAAGCCCCCCACTTCACTAATCCACTCATGGGACTAAGAATAGGAGGCACCCACTTCACTAATCCACTCATGGGACTAAGAATAGGAGGCACTATTCACAAGCAGTGATACTGATGTCAGTAGTGACGGCTTCTGCTGTTGCTGATACTTACAGCAGACATGACTTCCCTCCTGACTTCCTCTTCGGCGCTGCAACCTCTGCTTTTCAGGTTCTCTTTCTTCTTCTTCTTCCTCTTCGATCTAAGTCTCTGTTTAATCTGTTTAATCCCTCACTTTCCCTTTATGCCTCTCTCGATTTTAATGGAATTTGAATAACATTTATCCAAGGTTGAAGGCGCGAAGGATGAAGATGGGAGGACGCCCAGCATATTCGATACCTATGCTCGCAGTAAAGGTAACTTGCCAGGCCCCCGGATCCTTTGTTGAGCTTTTCAGAAACATCCGATGTGGCGGCTCCACTCAACGCTCTGTTGGGCGCTTGGCGCCTAGGAGAGCATCTGGACTCCTTTGCTAGTGGTTACTCTCAATAATTTCACAAACTCACAAATTCTTCACTTTCTCGCATTCTTACTTCTCAGAGGGGTTAATTATTGTTCAAATCAACATTTTCTTACTCTGCTCTCCATTTTACCGTTCTATTGCATTAAGCCCTGATTGAGAGATTTGAAAAGAATGGAGTGGAGTACAACGACTCCCTTAATTAGAAATTTAATGAAAAATAGATGGTAAATTTTAGGATTTATTAATGAGATAGGTTTGAAAATTTATGAGAAGAATGCTGGAAAAAAAATCCCCTCAACTTGTTTTATTTAATACTTAGAAGTAGCCCCCTTAAACTTTCAAAAAGAAGTAAGTCCTTTTATCTATTTTTTTTTCCTGTTAGGAGTGGCTTTTTTGCTATGTTAGGCTTTGTGTATCTTTAATTTTTCTTGGCTAATTTAAACTCTCCAATGGTTGGATTTGACGTAGAAAATAAACGAAATGACCTATTTTTTAAAAGTTAAAAGCTCAAAATCTAATTTCAGAAATTAAAAGTTCAAGAGGCCTTTTTACATTTTTCTCAAAATTTATTATTATGTCTGTAATGTCAGTATTTAAAAAATAGAATAAAATAGGCAAGTGGAGAGAAACAAAAAATTATAACAGACTCAACCATTTGAGTAGATTGAAAATTGGGAACTTACCCCACCTCATCCCAAGTCATCGTCCCTGTCAATCCACAGCAGAGAGGGTTTTATTTCAATATATATACACTCCTAACAAATGTTTTAGTCTGATTTCCCGTGTTTAATTTTTTTTTATTAATTAGTTAGTAAAATACAAATATATAGGTCACTTTTGCAAATTTAGAATTAATTGAATATTGATTGCCCTTATAACTTATTTCCAGGTGACATGTCTGGAGCCTCTGCAGATAGAGGCTGCGATCAGTATCACAAATATAAGGTCTGTAAATGTGCATACACAGAGAGGCATATAATATACATGGAAAATTTCAGACTTAAGACAATTCAGTTATAATAACTAAAGAAAAAGAAGCATCCTGCTTTTAAATTTGTATAGCTTTCAAAATTCTGACATTGATTTGTTGCAGGAAGATGTGGGACTAATGGCCAAGATGGGGTTAAAAGCCTACAGATTTTCCCTTTCGTGGTCAAGGCTTATTCCAAGTTACGATCATATAAACCCAATATTACTCACATCCATCAAACTCTTGATGTTCAAAGTTTGGGTTTGACCATTTTGTTCTGGTGTAAATTTCAGATGGAAGAGGACCAGTTAATCCCAAGGGACTAGAGTATTACAACAACCTCATCAATGAACTGATAAGCCATGGTCATTAATTGTTAAAAGTTAACAGTATATCAGATTCCTAAGACAAAGTATGTCTTTACATATACCGTCTTTTCTTCATTTTGTAGAAATCCAGCCACATGTTACATTGCATCATAGTGACCTACCACAAGCACTTGAGGATGACTATGGAGGATGGCTTAATAGAAGAGTAGTGTATGGCTTCTTTTGCCAGCTCGTAAGCTATACAATATGGAATTTACTGTGACTAACATGTCTGTATATATTATGCCTTGTAGAAAAGACTTCACAGCATATGCAGAAGTGTGCTTCAGAGAGTTCGGAGGCAGAGTTAAACATTGGACCACAATGAATGAGCCGAATATATTCGTGATCGGCGGCTATGACTCTGGATTCCTGCCACCTCAGAGATGTTCTCCTCCTTTTGGAGCTAACTGCTCCAAGGGAAATTCCTCAACTGAGCCATATTTGGCAGCCCATAATATACTGTTAGCACATGCTTCTGCTGCTAGTTTGTATAGGAAAAAGTATCAGGTATTCACATTGAACACTTGCTTTACTAAAAAAGGTCATTGTGGTAGCAATTTCTATCAAAGGTTAAATGTGAAATGCAGGAGAAGCAGCGTGGATTTATTGGGATTAATATCCTTTCTTTTGGTTTCTTACCTCTAACAAATACTACTGAAGATATTAGTGCTACTCAAAGGGCACAAGACTTGATAATTGGTTGGTAAGTAGCAATTTGCCCCATGATTACTGTCAAATATGTTCTATTTATTGTAACGAGAGTAAATTACTGATTTAGTCTTGAAAACATTACATTTATCTCAATTTAATCTTTTTTGTCAATAAATCATAAAATCTACCGTGGTTTAAATTTCAAATTTTTTATTATCAAAAGTCACTTTGATAAACAAATGGATTAAATTAAAACAAATACAACTTTTTAGGGGCTAAATTGAAACTTTGATCTTTTAATTATTAAATTGAGATAACCATAATCTTTTGGATATAAAATAGTAAAGTTCTCTTGTAATTACAGTATAGCATCTATGACATCCGGATGTTACAGGTTTTTGAATCCAACAACGTTTGGAGAGTACCCTGAGACAATGAGAAAGAATGCAGGCTCGAGACTTCCTTCATTCACAAAAGCCGAATCAAATTTAGTAAAGGGATCAATTGACTTCATAGGAATAAATTATTACTACACATTTTATGTTAAGAACAGCCCTAGCAACCCACAGGCAAAGGACAAAAACACTTTAACAGATGGAGCTTTCGAACTCATAGGTATGTATAACCTGTTATGTTTTAATTCGGATTCCCTATATAATTTTTTTTTGCCAACTGTGGAGTCTTATTGCACAATTGTAGCTATTCATTTTAGATTAGATAGTCATGATAATTAAAAGGAGTATAGTCTAACCACATGCGGTTAGCACCTTTTTTTAATTGTAACAGTTCAATTCAAAATGAACGGCCACGATTGCACAACAAGATTATACAGTTTTGCGGCCAACTACAAAGAATCTAGATTCATTTAGTTTTTTGACCTCTGTTAGATAAGCACTTGGTTAATTAGTGAAGTCAAATCAGTCTGAAACTAAGAAAATTGGTTAATTTTGTTTGTGGCAGTAAGAGGTGTGGAAAACAATACACATACATTTGAGGTAAGAGTTAAAACTAAGCGCCATTTTGTTTGTTTGTTTGTTTGTTGTTTTATGATATGAACACGTCACCTCGAGAGTTTGTTACAAAGGGAAGGAAGAACCACATGCTTCGCAATGAGGACAAACACGTGAAAGATGAGAGAGAATGTTAAATAGCAGTTTGTGGTGTGTGAGGAAGGTGTGGAATGGATTATTTGTTTCTTGCCCGAGTCTTCTTCTCCCCTCCTCTGCGATTCTGTTCTACTCTGCTCCCTGTGTCTACTATTATTTTCTGCTATTCTGATGCTATCACATTCTTAGCTCATTTGCCTACTTTTCGTGGATGGTTTATAGTGATTTTCTGTTCTAATAAATACATATTCCCTATCATTGCTACTGGTCCCTTATTTGTTCATTACATTTTACCATTAGATACAGCTTAGTGTTTATCAATAACAATGTGGTTGGATTAGTTTCCATTGACGCCTTGGGAATTGCGAAGGGTGTTGGAGTCATTGGAGCAAACTTATGGGAATCTTCCTATTTACATCCATGAAAACGGTATGCCTCTGTTTCTGTCCTCCGTGTCTCCCTCCACAAAACGAACCTGCCATTATGAGTCATACAACATTTTTGCAGGTCAACAGACACCAAGAAACTCATCATTGGATGACTGGTCGAGGGTGAAGTACATGCACGGACACATAAAGGCAGTGCTTCATGCACTGAGGTACGATATCCTAACATCATCTTCATTTTCACTTTTTCTATTGTGCTCTTCTCTGCTTGACAGTGTTTGTTTTCCTTTTCTTTTTCTGAAAGGAATGGAACGAATGTGAGAGGTTACTTTGTGTGGTCATTGTTGGACGTGTACGAGTTACTGAGTGGATATGACTACAGCTTCGGGCTGTATTACGTGGATCTGGAGGATCCGAATTTGAGGAGGCAACCTAAGCTCTCTGCTAAATGGTACTCAAATTTTCTGCATGGGAGAACTGTGGATCCTCAGCTCACCATAGAACTCGAGAAGAATGCACCTATGCTCTTCCTGCATAATAAAACTTAATATATATATATATATATATATATACATATATACAGACACCCACACACACACATAGGTAGAATAATTTGCTGATATTCTATGTGAGAATGAAGTGACATGATGCATTAAAAGGTTATAGGCTTCTGATCATGAACGGATCTTATTATTAACGCACAGATTTTTGTATGAAATAAAATTCAAAATACTTCCCACAATTAAATCTATGTATATTTTGCAGAGGACCCATATTATTTCCTACTTGATAAGAATTTTAGATTAAATAATTGACTTAGTGTTCGAAAGATTATAGTTGTTTTAATTTAATTTTAAAAAATAAATATTTTTATTTAGTCTCTGAAATATTGTTTTTGTTTCAGTTTAGTCTTCTTTTTTTTTTTGGGTCAAAGTGACTTTTAGCAATCAAAAATGAGTTTTAATAATAATATTGTGATTTAGTAACCAAAATGTTTAAATTGAAATAAATAAAATCTTTTGAGGACTATATTGAGAGATTTGATCATTTAAGAATCAAATTGAGAAAATAAAAATTTTTCATAGACTAAACCAATAATTTATTCAAAACTTTAAAGTTACACTATGAATGCTAATATTTGCCAATGATTTAGTGATTATGGATTTAACTTTATCATAGACCTAACAACGTGTTTGGCTCATCTAGCTAGTTCCAGAAAAAAATTAAAAAGTAAACTTAAAAATGACCCTAAATGAGAAAAGCTTGTTTTTATAACAGCCTAAAAAATACGGCGAGTTTTTTAAAGCTTGGCCCGAATTTTATATAAATTAAATAAAAAGTTATTTTGACCAAAAAATAAAAAATTAAATATTAATTTAAATAATAACATATTATGTATATCATATAAATTATACGTTATAGTAATTAAAATATTATATATATGTATATATATATATATATATATATATATTTGCAATATTAACATATATTTAACTTGGTGCACATAAAGACTGGTTTATATAGGAATTTTTTAATTTACGTTTCCTTAATTTTGTTAAAACTATTAGATTCTTATAAAATTAAATTAAAAAATTTTCTCATATCTTTCATTAAAAATAAGTTAGAAGGAAGAAAAAGAAATTTCCAATATAAATGTATACAAATATTATAAAATAAATTTTAAAATTAAAAAAAATAAAAATTAAAAGGGCCTATTTTTATCGAGGCTCATATTTGAATGAAAATGAGCCTAGTAGCCTGGATAAAAAAAACATACGGGCTATGTTGGCTCAAATTTTTCTTATAATGACTTTAAAACTCGATCTATTTTCGCGAATCCAATCTATGATCAAGTTTATTATGGATATAAAGATGCTAAAAAGCTTTTTCTTTTCTCTTTTTCCTTTCACAGTTGATGGATTAATATAATTGAAAAGTAACTATTTTATTTTCAATAATGATTAGGAGTAAGAACTCATCATGTTGACATTTTGGTTAAAAAAATAAAAATATACACTAGCAAATATATATGATTTCCTAATCATTAATTATACATATATATATATATACATATATAAAATAAAATGCAACTATAATATAAGAAAAAAGTTAAAATTTATGTAAAAAAGCGAAGCAATAATTTAAAATTATTTTTATAATACTAAAATGTCTACAATTTAATTTTATAGTAAAAGTAAATTAAAGAAAAATTAGTGAAGACTCGAGTAAATGGCCAAGGCCAAGCCACTAATATTATTCAAGTAAATCATTTTTTAAATAATATAGCTTTAATAATTTAATAGTAAAACAAATGTTAATTCACTCAAAGTTTTGTAATGCTATTCAGTTGTTTTCAAAAAATATATATTTATTAATTCAACATACCCACATATCTAACCCACACTAATTCTCAAATATGGATAAATCAAGTGTGGATTGTCTAATATAAATCTGTAGACATCTTATATAGACCTTTTAAAATAAATCCAATCAAACGAATTGGGCCCGTTTAACCTTATTGACTTTAAGTCAGCTTGAAAGAAAACTGAGCCTAATTGCCTTGGTCCAATAACCCACAAGTTACCATTTTTTATTTTAAATATTAGTGTTTCTTTAATATGATCAATCATTCAAGACCTTTCACTCTACTTCCCTATCCCAATCCCATTTGCGTTGCAATTGTAGATCGCGAGCGACAAGCAAACCTTAACTACTATGCTCGAAAATCGAATACGTGATTGACACAATGGATGAACTATATCTCACCATCGAAAGCCTAACTCAACTCAACTATTCTATTGTATAAGTATATCGATCCAAAAGTTAATCCCAAAACTTTGTAAAGGATTTATTTGAAACACCAATTTGTAATTCCCAAGAACTTTGAAATCAACTTTGAAAAGAGATTAACCAGATGATCCATTGTCTTGAATTGACTCGAACAATTTTTTTTTCAGAAGCCCTAAATCAAATTTTTTTAATGTATCTGCAAGGAATTTTAAAAGTTAATTAGCTTGTGTGTGTAGTGCTTAAAATATATATATATATATATATATATGTGTGTGTGTGTGTGTGTGTGTGTGTGTGTGTGTGTGTGTGTGTGTGAGGCAATGAGCTGCATGTGCTGAGATGTATTTCTGTTGTAAATTTGTTGTGTGTGTGTGTGTGTGTGTGTGTGTGTGAGGCAATGAGCTGCATGTGCTGAGATGTATTTCTGTTGTAAATTTGTTAGTATAGTCAGCAGGCAAAGTCAACAATTAGGTTACTAATATTTGTACAGTGTAATGTATATTTACTTATTCATTTCAGCATATTTAATACGCGGAAATATTATTTAGTGATAGAATCTGATTCTTGCCAAGCCAATAATCTTCTTGTGAATCCTCCTTCAGATCACCATCCTCTTGCTGCCATTATTGTTAACTGAAGGTGCCTTATCTCTAGCCTCATTAACTGCAAGATCTAGAAGGTGGACGGGGGTCAGAATAGATGTGCCAATGCTCTCGCAAAGGAAGCCAGCTCCTTTGCTGCTTTTTTATGAACCTCAGCATCATGCTCTTCTTTTGTATAATGATGAAGTCTCGCCTTAACAGCTTTTTTGTCACTGTTAAGCCCCCCCCTGCCCCCTTTATTTTCCTTTGCTCAATGCAGGCTTCAATGTTTTTACTTAACAGTCATGTTGCCCAACATCTTTGTACTCATATAGCTTACTGTACTTAGCTATGTGCCTTTGTGTCTGATCTGTTTTTGTCTTGTAAACCGCACAGTTTGAGCCAGACTTATGGCTTTGCTTGTAGACTTGTCTCCTTTTAAATAAATTTCCTCTTTTACCAAAAAAAATATATATATTATAATCAGAATACTAATTTTCTAAGCTTTCCCCTTCTTCCCTTTTACTTTCGATGTGTCTGTGTACGCATGTATTCTAGGTTGATTAATTTTAATGTTGGCATGTATGGTAAAAAAAAAAAATCAAATCAATTAATTTAAGATGTAAAATTTATATGTAATCTATTTATTTTATTAGTTTCGATATTTATTTATAAACATATGTAGGTATATATAATTTTTAATTTTTAATTTATTTTACATTGTTTTCATTAATACTAATTCAATATTTATATTTAAAAAATGCATATATTTTTTGAATAAATTTTTTTATTATTTGAATATATATATATATATATATATAATATTTATTTATTTTCAATTTATTTTAGTTCAATCAATGATTCGTAATATATATATATATATATATATATGTAGATATTCTAAGCAGCGTAGGGGCTTGACATTCGGAGAAAGCACCATAAGGAAGGCGAAGAAGAAGAAGAAAGAAGAAGAATGTTGTTGAAGGCGATATTGGCAGCAGTGATACTGATATCAGTAGTGGCGGCTTCTGCTGTTGCTGGTACTTACAGCAGACATGACTTCCCTCCTGACTTCCTCTTCGGCGCTGCAACCTCTGCTTTTCAGGTTCTCCTTCTACTTCTTCTTCTTCGATCAAAGTCTCTGTTTAATCTGTATAATCCCTCTCTTCCCCTTTATGTCTCTCTCGATTTTAATGGAATTTGAATAACATTTATCAAAGGTTGAAGGCGCGACGGATGAAGATGGGAGGACGCCCAGCATATTCGATACCTACGCTCGCAGTAGAGGTAACTTGCGAGGCCTCAGCGCCAAGAACCGAGCACCCAGCACCCAGCACCGATAGGGCGGGACAGGTGGAGCCCATGTGGGTCCCACCCAGCACTCTGTTGGGAGCTTGGCGCTTAGGGGAGCATCCGGACTTCCTTGCTAGTGGCTACTCTCAATAATTTCACAAAGTCACAAATTCTTCACTTTCTCGCACTCTTACTTCTCAGAGGGGTTGATTATTGTTCAAATTAACATTTTCTTACTCTGCTCTCCATTCTACTGTTCTATTGCATTAAGGTCTGATTGAGAGATTTGAAAAGAATGGAGTGGAGTACAACCACTCTCTTGTTTAGAAATTTAATGAAAAATAGATGGTAAATTTTAGGATGTTATTAATGAGATAGGTTTGAAAATTTATGAGAAAAATGCAGAAGGAAAAAAAACTCCTCAACTTGTTTTACTTAATACTTAGAAGTAGCCCCCTTAAACTTTCAAAAAGAAATAAGTCCTTTTATCTATTTTTTTCCTGTTAGGAGAGGCTTTTTTGCTATGTTAGGCTTTGTCTATCTTTAAATTTTTTTTTAGCTAATTTAAACGCTCCAATGGTTGGATTTGACGTAGAAAATAAATAAAATGACCGATTTTTTAGAAGTTCAAAATCTAATTTCAGAAATTGAAAGTTCAAGAGGCCTTTTTACATTTTTCTCAAAATTTATTATTATCTCTGTAATGTTAATATTTAAAAAATGAAATAAAATAGGCAAGTGGAGAGAAACAAAAAATTATAACAAACCCAACCATCTGAGTAGATTCAAAATAGGGAACTCACCCCACCTCATCCCAAGTCATCGTCCCTGTCAATCCACAGCAGAGAGGGTTTTATTTTATATATATACACACTTCTATTGATAATGTGAAATACACAAAAAGACAAACGCTTTAGTCTGATATCCCATGTTTAATTTTTTTTATTAAAACACGATAAATATATAGGTCACTTTTGCAAATTTAGAATTAATCGAATATTGATTGCCCTTATAACTTATTTCCAGGTGACATGTCTGGAGCCTCTGCAGATAGAGGCAGCGATCAGTATCACAAATATAAGGTCTGTAAATGTGCATACACAGAGAGGCATATAATATACATGGAAAATTTCAGACTTGAGACAATTCAGTTATAATAACTAAAGAAAAAGAAGCATCCTGCTTTTACATTTGTGTAGCTTGCAAAATTCAGACATTGATTTGTTGCAGGAAGATGTGGGACTAATGGCCAAGATTGGGTTAAAAGCATACAGATTTTCCATTTCGTGGTCAAGGCTTATTCCAAGTTACGATCATATAAACCCAATATCACTCACATCCATCAAACTCTTGATGTTCAAAAGTTTGGGTTTGACCATTTTGTTCTGGTGTAAATTTCAGATGGAAGAGGACCAGTTAATCCCAAGGGATTAGAGTATTACAACAACCTCATCAATGAACTGATAAGCCATGGTCATTAATTGTTAAAAGTTAACACTATATCAGATTCCTAAGACAAAGTCTTTCTTTACATTTACTGTCTTTTCTTCATTTTGTAGAAATCCAGCCACATGTTACATTGCATCATAGTGACCTACCACAAGCACTTGAGGATGACTATGGGGGATGGCTTAATAGAAAAGTAGTGTATGGCATCTTTTGCCAGCTAGTAAGCTATACAATATGGAAATTACTGTGACTAACATGTCTGTATATATTATGCCTTGTAGTAAAGACTTCACAGCATATGCAGAAGTGTGCTTCAGAGAGTTCGGAGGCAGAGTTAAACATTGGACCACAATGAATGAGCCGAATATATTCGTGATTGGCGGCTATGATGCCGGATTCCTGCCACCTCAGAGATGTTCTCCTCCTTTTGGAGCTAACTGCTCCAAGGGAAATTCCTCAACTGAGCCATACTTGGCAGCCCATAATATACTGTTAACACATGCTTCTGCTACTAGATTGTATAGGAAAAAGTATCAGGTATTTACATTTAACACTTGCTTTACTAAAAATTTTTTTAATAAGGTCACAGTGGTGGCAATTTAATATCTGACGGTGTTTTAAGTGAGATTGCTTCTAGTAAAGAATATTTTTGAGAAATCATAAGAAAAAAAAGGTCATTGTGGTAGCAACTTCAATCAAAGGTTAAATGTGAAATGCAGGAGAAGCAGCGTGGATATATTGGGATTAATATCCTTACTTTTGGTTTTATGCCTCTAACAAATACTACTGAAGATTTTAGTGCTACTCAAAGGGCACAAGACTTAATGATCGGTTGGTAAGTAGCAATTTGTCCCACGATTACTCTCAAATATGTTCTATTCATTGTAATGAGAGTAAATAACTGATTTAGTGTTTGAAATATTACAATTATCTCAATTTGATCTTTTTTTGCTAATAAATCACAAAATTTATTATGGTTGAATTTTAAATTTTTTGTTATCAAAAGTCACTCTGACAAACATAAAGACTAAATTAAAACAAATAAAACTTTTTAGGGACTAAATTAGAACTTTGATCTTTTAAGGATTAAATTGAGATAATTTTAATCTTTTGGAGATCAAATTAGTAATTTGCTCTTGTAATTACAGTAAAGCATCTATGACATCCGAATGTTGTAGGTTTTTGAATCCAATAATGTTTGGGGAGTACCCCGAGACAATGAGAAAGAATGCAGGCTCGAGACTTCCTTCATTCACAAAAGCCGAATCAAATGTAGTAAAGGGATCAATTGATTTCCTAGGAATAAATTATTACTGCTCATTTTATGTTAAGAACAGCCCTAACCCACAGGAAAAGGGCAAAGACATTTTTACAGATGGAGCTTTCGAATTCTCACGTATGTATAACCTATTATGTTTTAATTCGGATTCTGTATTTTTTGTGCCAACTGTAAAGTCTTATTGCGCAATCATAGCTATTTATTTTGGATCAAATAGTTATGATAATTAAAAGGAGTATAGCCTGACCCCATGCGATTAGCACCTTCTTTTAATTGTAACGGTTCAATTCAAAATAAATGGTCACAATTGCGCAACAAGATTATGCAGTTTTGATGCCAATTACAAAGAATCTAGATTCATTTAATTTTATGACCTCTGTTAGATCAGCACCTGGTTAATTAGTGAAGTCAAATCTGTCTGGAACTAAGAAAATTGGTTAATTTTGTTTGTGGCAGTAAGAGGTGTGGAAAATAATACATATACATTTGAGGTAAGAGTTAAAACTAAGCGCCGTTTTTTTATTTTTGTTTTTTGTTTTACTATTAGATAGAGCTTAGTGTTTATCAATAACTATGTGATTGGAATAGTTTCCATTGACGCCTTGGGATTTGCGAAGGGTGTTGGAGTCATTGAAGCAAACTTATGGGAATCTTCCTATTTACATCCATGAAAACGGTATGCCTCGGTTTCTGTCCTCTGTGTCTCCCTCCACAAAGCGAACCTGCCATTACGAGTCATACAACGTTTTGCAGGTCAACAAACACCACGAAACTCATCATTGGATGACTGGTCGAGGGTGAAGTACTTGCACGGACACATAAAGGCTGTGCTCCATGCACTGAGGTACCATATCCTATCATCATCTTCATTTTCACTTTTTCCATTGTGCTCTTCTCTGCTTATTAGAGTTTGTTTTCCTTTTCTTTTTCTGAAAGGAATGGAACGAATGTGAGAGGTTACTTTGTCTGGTCATTGTTGGACGTGTACGAGTTACTGAGTGGATATGACAACAGCTTTGGGCTGTATTACGTGGATCTGAAGGATCCGAATTTGAGGAGACAACCTAAGCTCTCTGCTAAATGGTACTCAAATTTTCTGCATGGGAGGACTATGGATCCACAGCTCACCATAGAACTTGATGAGAAGAATGCACCCATGCTCTCCCTGCATCACGCAACTTAAAATATATGTATACACACACATAAGGTAGAATAATTTGCTGACATTCTATGTGAGAATGCAGTGACACGATGTGATTATAGGCATTTGATCATGAACGGATCCTATTACGCACTTACAGTCTTTT
Source organism: Biancaea sappan (assembly GCA_037074585.1). Classification (NCBI taxonomy): domain Eukaryota; kingdom Viridiplantae; phylum Streptophyta; class Magnoliopsida; order Fabales; family Fabaceae; genus Biancaea; species Biancaea sappan. The sequence goes on from CM073492.1 coordinate 38,679,474, forward strand.
GTATGTCAAATGGAATTCAAAATACGTCCCCAAATTAAATATAATTGTAGTTTGCAGAGGACCAGTATTATTTCCCACTCGATGTAAAAAAACTGTGACAACAAAATTCCCAAAGGGTTGATCCAAACGAAAGATTAGAATCCGACAGAAATTCTATGTAACACAGAATTTTAGAGAAAATAATTAACTTGATTTTCAAAAAATTACAGTTATTTTAATTTAATTTTTAAAAAAATTAAATGTTTCCATTTAGATCTTGAAAGATTATCATTGATTTAGTTTTAATCTCTTTTTGTTAAAGTGACTTTTAGTAATAAATTTTGAGATTAGTAACAGTAGATTTTATGATTTAGAAACAGAAAAGATTAAATAGAGAAATAAAATATTTTGAGGACTATATTGAGGCACTTGATCTTTTAAGAATCCATTAAAGAAACTAAGATATTTCATAGGCTAAATCAGTAATGTACTCAAAATTTTAAAGCTACACAATGAATTCTAATATGGGCCAATGATTTACTGATTAGATCTGATCATAGACCCGAAAACCCAATCGACTCGCCCCCGTTTGTCCTAGAAAAAATTTAAAATAGGCTCAAAATGAGCCCAAATTAAAAAAGTCTATTCTTATAAGAGTTCAACAATGCAAAATACTAGTTGGGCTCAGGTTTTTTTTAAGCTCTACCCTAATTTTATATAAATTAAAAAATAAATGTTAATTTAAATAATAATATATTATGTATATTATATAAATTATATGTTATAGTATTTAAAATATTTTATATAAATTTATATTATGAATAAATACTGTTGATGCATATAAAGAATTGTTTATAATAATTTACATTTTCTCAGTTTTCTTAAAATTATTAAATTTGCTATAAAATTAAATTAAAAAATTTCTCATATTTTTCATTAAACATAAATTTGTCTTGAAATATATACAAATATTTTAAAAAATAACTTAAGAGATTAAAAAAGGACCCATTTTTATCTAGTTCCACATTTTAATGAAAACGAACCGAGCCTGGCTTGGATGAAAATAGGTCTGGCCTAGGTTAGCCCAAATTTTTCTGGAAATGAACTAAAAAAACAGCCCATGTTTTTTACTGAGTCTGATCTGTGATCAAGTTTATTATGAATACAAGGATGCTGAAAAGCTTTTGCTTTTCTCCTTTACCCTTGTAGAGTTTGTGTATGTTTGGAAACTCGTTGGGTAAACATAGGTCTGAGCAGAGTTGATTTTCAGAATTGATTTTGAGCAGAATTGATTTTGCGTGAACGTGATATATGTTTGGAAACTGTCATTAGAAAAGTGATTTTAGAAAATGAATTTCGTTTGGATATTGGTTAGCAGAAACACTTTTAAATGTATAATTACTAGAAAGGGTATGAATATTAATTCTTATATTAGTTTTTTTGCCCTCATTTTTTTTCAAATTTTTCCACTTAGTCTTTTCAGTTTTTTTTTTCTAATTTCTCTGTTAAAGTTTGCCAAATGTGGTTCGTCTAGATCACATTAATCCATTTTTCTAATTCTTCAAATTCATAATTTATATCAATATCCAAATGCCAATTGGTGCCTACTACCGTGTCTCTTCTCAACTCTCTCTAGTCTCTACTCATCTACTTTCTCTACTCAATATGCTCTGCTCTGCTCTCTGCTCTCTGCTCTCTCTCTCTCTCTCTGCTCTCTGCTCTCTGCTCTCTCTCTCTCTCTCTCTCTCTCTCTCTCTCTCTCTCTCTCTCTCCATTTTTGATTTCTCAATCCCAAATCAATTCCCAGTTTTAGCCAAATGCCCAAATTGAAGGCCATGAATCAAACATTGAATCAAATAAATTATGTGTTCCTCCTCCTGCTCTGCTATACTCGGCCAATTGCAACTCCGCAAGTTCTTCGGGTAGAACAGAGAATGTGGTATCGACTGATCGACTCCATGCACATGTTGCAACTCACTCTGCTCATCTCTGCTCTGCTATAATCACACTTCGCAGTATTGCATCGTCGTCTCTGTTCTCGTCTACTAGCAAGTCTCTCTTTCTCTCTCTCTATCTATCTATCTGTTTTCTTCCATTTTGCCCCTGAGAACAAATGCACATAAGGGTAACTCTGGAAATCAATTATTATAGATGAGTTGGCAAAATCGATTCTGACTGGAAGCTACAATATTTCACTTCTAGGAAAAATCGATTTTGAAGCATTAATCGATTCTGAATATTTGTTGAACGCGTAACCAAAGTCTAACTTTGCTGAAGAATCGAGTTTCAGTCCATAATTGCACGTTAGCTTCCTGTAAATGCAGAACCAAACACGCACTAGTATAATTGAAAAGTAATTATTTTATTTTCAATAATGATTAGGACTAGGAACTCATCACATTGACATTTTGGTCTATCTAGTCCACAAATTTATTTTGATATTAAAAAATGTAAATATAAACTAATTAAAATAGTTAGCATACACTAGCAAATATATATGATTTCCTAATCATTAATTATACAGCTATATTTTTATACATATATCAAACAAAATGCAATTATAATATAAGAAAACAAAAGTTAAAATGTACGTAAAAAAAATGAAGCGATAATTTAAAACTATTTTTTAAATTATTTTAATAATAGTAAAATGTCTACAATTTAATTTTATTTTAAAAGTAAATTAAAGAGAAATTAGTGAAGACTCTAGTAAATGGTCAAGGCCAATCCAATAATGTTATTCAAGTTAACCATTTTTTAAATTATAGTTTTAGTAATTTAATAGTAAAAAATGTTAATTCACTCGAGGTTTTGTAATGTTATCCAGTTGTTTTCAAAAAAAAAATATATTTAGTAATTCAACATCATTGATATCCATATATATATATATATATATATAATCTTTACACTAGTCCACACTGGTGCTCAAACATGGATAAATCAAGCACAAAAACTAAGTCTAACAAAATAAAAATAAAAAACTAGAAACTAGAAATCTCAATATTTTATTTCATACAATCAGAAACAACAAAAATTAAAAAAAAAATAGAAGAAAGGAAAACTGAGAACGACAATGAAAATATCATAAGCTTACTAAAAAATATGAGAATGACGACGAGAAGAGCTTTTAGAGACAACAATCCAAACCCAAACGGCCAAACCAGAGTTCGAAATCTACCCTAAATCCAAAGTCTAAAACCAAATCAGCATATTCAAATAGGAAATTCAAACCAGCAACAAAAGATTAGAAATCTTTCGCAATCTACCTTACATTTCAAAGCACGGGGAGGGCGGCTCATGGTGAATTCAGTGGCAGCACAACAGTGGAGACCTAAACCCAACAAGGTCATAGTCCTAAACTGCCTTCGATGGAGACATAATTTAGGCTCTAGGTTTTTTTTCTTTTAGTAATCACAGTTCTGAAGTGAATCTGCCTTATCGGGTATATAGTATACTTGAGTTTTTTTTAAGCTGGCTATAAAACAATGCTGTTTTTGGGTGTGAGGCTAAAATAATTAAAAAAAATTGAAACTGGGTGGAGCTAGCCACTCGACTGGTTCACCTTGTTTTACTGGCTCAGAACCTATTCAACTGGTTCCGTACAGGTTCGATGATAAAACAATTTTTTCGTATGACTGGATTGGACCTCAGAAGAGAAAGCCAAATTAACATAGAATCTACACGGCCACACACACACCTTAGAAGAGAAAGCCAAATTGGATATATCTTACCTCTTTCTCTTTTCCTAACCACCTTGCCGTAAAAGCCAAATTGGCCATCTCCTATCTTTCTCTCTTTTCCTAACCACCTTGCCGTCACAATACATATGTACCAAAGCTCTATTTACATACACACTACACCATACGGCCAACAACCTAGTTCCTAGAAATTGTAATAAGTCCACTCAGCCACACACTCTCCAAATCACTAGCCCCACTTTCGCTAAACCTTAGCGTTATACTCTCTCCTTCCCTCTCTCATATAGTTGCCACATACTCTTGCATACAAGGCTACACAACCATAGATCGTCCATCTCTCTCTCTACATAAGAAGACTTATACTCATCACTCTCTCTCTTAATAGAACCCTAGATGCCTAACAAACCTAACATCATAGCTCTCAAATCTTCTTAGTCTAAACGTGCACTCCTATATCCATAGCTAATTGAGGAAACTTCAAAGACATTCCTCCAGAAACTCACATAAACAAGGTAAGACCCAAACCCTCTGCTGGCGTCCTAGGTGCCTGGTTCTGCACTTCCACTCCCTTCTCTCCTTGTCTTTTTACTTTGGTTCAAGCTTCAAAGTGAGGTTTCTAGGGTGTTTCCAAAAGAGTGAAACTACCACATTGCCAATAGGGAAGTTGATTCCATCGTTTCTTGAAGAAAATCCTTATCTCCCAATTTCACCATTCCATTCCCATGAAACCAATCTTCCCTCCCAGTCAATGTGCAGCAAAATCCCAGGAATCAAACCAAGAAAGAAAGACAAAAAAGGCGAGAGTTTATACCTTAACATTCCAACATACCCAAACCTACTCTTAGGGCATGAAAACCAAAAATGAAGAAGGATGGGGGAGATGGAACGTAAATTACCTCCTTGCCTCTTGGACTCCCGTGTTCGGAAATGTGGTTGAAGAAGATGATGACCAGAGGAAATGGGAGAAGGATTTTGAGAAGTTTGGATGAAAAGTTAGAAAAGCTTTTCTTCCTCTTGCTAAACTGTGCTCAGCATAAATAAGAAAGAGGAAAGGGAGGGATGAGAGTCTTAAGGAATAAATGGGTCTTGGGTGACCTATATGGTATCTATACCCAAAAGCCCAAGCCCCAATGGCCCCAAGGCCCGACCCAAATTTTCTCACAACCAAAGCCCATAATCTAACTAAGTCTATTCTCCCACATTTCCACATAATATACCACACACAGTATAAAAATATACCAGGCTAGCCAGTGTGCATAATTCCATAATTAATAATTAAAACAAAATAATTAAATTACAAAAATTAAATAATGCAATAGATATCATAATATCACGAAACACGTGACCTCGAATTTGGCGGTTATTATAGTATAGATGGATTAGGGAGTTCCATAAGAATTTAAATCTAGATGTGGAACACATTAGTAGGAATTCTGCAATGTCTGATGTGTGAAACTTTTATCTTGAGTAGAATAATAAGTTGAGAAATAGTTTGATAAACAATCATTGTAGAATTTGCTTGACTTCAAATTGTTGGACAACACATATTATTGAGCCTTACATATGTTTAACAACCCATTTTGTTAATGACATTTGGAAGTTAAATAATAAGATTCTTTCCTTTTGTAAAATAGAGCACCACACACTGGCCAAGAGTTGGCTAAAAGATTTTAACTTGCCTTAAAGAATGAGGGATTGACAAAAAAAATCTTTTCTCAATGCTTTTGTTAATGATAACATGCAAAATATATTAAAAAAGCATTTTATCTTTGCAAAATAGCTTGTTGTGTGATGGAAAATTCTTTCATATTTGGTGTTATGCACACATTTTAAATCTAATTGTTCAAGAGATGTTGAAAGTGGCTAGTGAGGCTCTACATAAAATAAGAGAAAGTATTGAATATGTCAAAGCTTCTGAGGCAAGGAAAACAGGCTTCAATATCTGTGTTGATCAAGTTTGGGGTATTGATACTAGTGTAGGTTTGCGGTTAGATGTCCTCACTAGATGAAATTCAATTTTTGTGATGTTAGAAAGTACACTAAAGTACCGATATGCTTTTGGAAGCTTGCCTTTATATGACAAGAACTTTGTCAGTTGTCCATCATAGGAGGAATGAAGAAGAGAACAATTGATCCATGACTTCTTGCATTCTATTTTTTTTTCATCACTAACATGTTTTCTAGTTCATCTTATCCCACTTCCAATGTTTATTTCATGCAAATTTAGAAAATTGAATGTTTGTTGAGAGATAATATAAATAGTAATTATTTAATAATTAAAGACATGACAACAAGGATGAAGGTAAATTTGACAAATATTGGAGTGATTATAGTGTCATCTTTTCCATTGCATGCGTTCTTGATCTAAGATGTAAATTTAACTTCTTGCAATTTTGCTACACAAAGCTTGATGTTCTAAATGAGAATAACAAGATGAATAACATTAAAAAAGATATGTATAATCATTTTTTTTCTTACTATGAAAAAAAATGTTCTTCTTCTAGTGGTTCAAAAACATTGGCACCACTTGGTCTTCAAGCGTTTTCTACTGACACAACAAGTGGTTTGCAATCAAAGGCAAGTTTTGATGTCTATTATATAAGTACTCCTTTATTTATGAATTATATTCAAAATTGTGTTTTCTTTTAATTTATATTATTCTTTTATTGACAATAAATTTGAGTTTGAATAGTACAGGAATTACTTGATTATATGAATCAAATTGATGTGATGTTGGGAAGTTTGATTTAGATCAATATTTAAACAAATCAAAACTTGAACCTAAATATAATATTTGATTGGATATCTTGGACTTTTGGAAAAGTCATCAAGTAAAGTATCCAAACCTTTCTAAGATGGCTTGTGATGTTCTAAGCATTCTTATCACCACAGTAGCGAGTAGATGCTCCCTTCTTCTAGACAAAGTTCAAGTAATTATATATGTACCCATAATTGGTGACATGGATTCAATTTTAAAGTTAATAATATACTCAAATTAATTTTTAGTATTAGTGTTGATTTTAGTTCTTATGAATTGATTTTAATTTTAGTTCTTGTGCTATGATTTATAAGTTGTAGACGAAGATGCTAAAGATGATGATGGATCCAATGACATTCAAATACTCTTGTTCAAATTGATGATGTAATACTTGTAAATTTCATGTTAGTATTTATGTTCTACTTAACTCTATGTGTACATGTATGTATTTGGGAACTATATTTTGCAATCAATGAATAATTGATTTATGTGGTCAATTGAGAAGTATTAAGTTAGAAATGAATGTTTATGATATCCTTGTTTATTCATGAGTGATTGATGTGAAATGCATGGTGAGGAAGTTGGTTTATGCAATTGAGCCCTATTGAGGGACCAAAATGAATGAAATATGAAATTTTCTTGTTCAAGTGTAAATGTGATGAACTTTATGTATTGATGAGCATATATGTTGTTGAGCCAGTTATGATGTTGTGGCATCAATATGTTGTGTGTTGTATGTATGTTCCTCTTATTTTTGAAAAAGTTCCAATTTTACACTTGGTTTGAAGTTAACCTTTTTTGTTTGAAGGACAAAATGGTCATTTTGGCTTTACACAAAGTCACACACTCACAGTTATACCATTAGCTCATTTTTCCTCTTTACTCACACATACCCTAGTAAAAAACACACATACCTTCTCCTTTGTGCTCTCCCTCTTCTTCCCTCAAGTAGCTCCTTCAAGCTTCATCTTCCACCCAAGTTTCCAACAAGAAACTATCTCTAACGAACCTCCTTTCCACTAGAATATCCAAAGAAAGCTCAAGTAGCTTTTCCTCCTTCCCGTTTCTTGGAATTTTCATGTAACTCAAACCTTAGGCCATGAAGATAGATTTCCTTAGGGTGTTTCATGGAATTTTGTGTGGTTTCTCTTTCTAGTATTCTTGTTTGTTTGGGAGAGGGGATTCTCATGTTGAAAGTGGTGATAATAAGCTGATATGAGGATGCTTTAGAAAGGTCTCCATTTCTGGAAGAAGAGTTAAATGAACTATAAATATTGGAGTTTTAGTGTTTAAAGCTTAGATTTTTATTGGGTGAGTATTTGCAGATGTTTTCTGGAGGTTGGGAGCTTACTTGAAGCCTTGATGGGGTCATTAAGAAGGTGGGTTTTGTGAGAAAAGTGCAGAAGATGGTATTTTTAAAAGGTGTATAGTCAGCTCAGACCCAGTACCCTAGGCGCTAGGCTTGGCTCTCGGGGCGTCAGTTTGGCTGAGCCTATAGGGGTTGGAGCCAGCCAGGCAAAGAGTTGGGGGTATGGCCCCCCAAGGCTCTATAACCTGGTCAATTATGAAAGATTTTTGTTTTAAATTTTTTTCCTTATTGGCTTGTTTCTATAAGATGATAGATGAGTTCTTATGGTTTTTCTTCCTTGAACTTGTAGTGAATCATTGTAGTTAGCTTGCAAGGTAAGCAGATAACCCTACTTTTGAATTATTTTAAACTATTCTATTTCCATTTCATTATAAGAAATCTTGGAAAATCATGTTTTGCTTGATTTGAATTGTTGCTATACTCATTGGATGAGAATATTGATAATTTCAAACTTATGTTTTACATCATGAAAGTTAGAATGAAATCTATGAATCTTACTTGAACTTGATTTGAATGATACGATCTTGTGACGTGTGATTGATTGTGTATGTGATTGTGGATGGATAGGTGGTGCATCCCATGGGATATAGATAGGAAAGGCCAAAGTGACATCAATATGAAAAAAATTGAGTGATAAGAGTGGAGACACTACAATTAGAGTGATAAGAGTGGATGTGGTTGAGGCCGCGCACTACGAACACAGTATCTTGGATTTCTCGGTTGGTCTGGGAATCTTGTAATTATGTGAAATTGCCTTAACTTGTATGTATGTTGATTCATATATCATAATGATTTGAATATTCTCACTTAATGGTCATATATGCATTATGAGCTTAATGTTTTTTTTTGTAAGTAGAGTTATTTGCTCACTGATTTTATACTCACCCCTTTCTTTTACATAACCTTTTCAAATTTGGTGTTAGACAATGAGCCTCTACTTGAGAAGTAGCAGAGTGTTGTTGTTGTCAAGAACCCTTTTGTTTCTAGGGTTGGTATCTTTTGTACAGACTCTTCCTTTTAGTTTATAAATTCTAGAGTCGCTCTGTCATCATATGGGACTCCTAGGATGATATGTATGAGTTGTGTTAGCTTGATTATTAAAGGATGGAAATATTTTGATTCTTTAGTATTCAATGTTTCTAGATATTCCAATCATTAATTATTGGTTGCTTTTGAGAATACTTAGAAACATGGTAAAGAATGTTAGAAATGAACTCATATTTATGATTGAATGACTATGAATTATCTTACATATTTCGAAATGATGTATTCTTTTATTTCTTTGTAGATGTTTGAGTTTTGGTTAGGCTTATGGTCAATGATTTCAAATCCTGATCAGGTCGGCCAGGGGTCCGATCATACAAAAAAAAACCATTTTATCAATCGATTCCGAACCAGTAAAGCCTACTTGATTCTAGTTTTTTTTTTTTAATATTAGCCTCACACCACAAAACAACATCGTTTATAGCTAGCTTAAAAAAAAACTTAAGTATACTGTATACCTTAGAAGGCATATTTAGTTTAGGACTGTGATTGCCAAAAGAAAAAAAAACCTAAAGCCTATATTATGTTGCCGTTAAAGGTAGTTTAAGACTCTGACCTTGTTGGGTTTGGGTTACCATTGCTGTGATGCCATTGAAGTCACCGCTGAGCTACCCTCCGTCGGGCATTGCTTCGAACCGTAAGGTAGATTTCGAAAGATTTCTAATTTTTCATTGTTGGTTTGGATTTCTTATTTCAATTTGCTGATTTAAGTTTAGACTTTGGATTTAGGGTATATTTCAAACTTTGGTTCAGCTGTTTAGGTTTGGATTGTTGTCTCTGAAAGCTCTTCTTGTCGTTGTTCTCATATTTCGATGTAAGCTTTTGATCTTTTCATTGTCGTTCTTAATTTTCCTTTCTTCTATTTTTTTTTTATTTTTGTTGTTTCTAATTGTATGAAATGAAATATTGAGATTTTTGATTTTTGGTTTCTGATTTTTATTTTGTTGGACTTGGTTTTTGTTTCTTATTGTATGAAACATTGAGATTTCTTGTTTTTGGTTTTTTATTTTTGTTTCCGATTTTTATTTTGTTAGACTTAGTTTTTGTTTTTGATTGTACAAAATGTGAAGATTTCTAATTTAGACTTAGTTTGAATTTGATGAATTAGTTTCAAATACAAGTTTCTAAATCATTGTTATAGAATATTAGAATGGATGAATTTGATGAATTTGTCATTTGAATTTGATTACTAGAAATGGAAAGTGTTGTATATTTTAGACCTTTAGTTGTAGATATGTGAAGAGTTCCTACTTCCCACTATTAACAAGTTTAATTTATCTAGGAAATTTGAGTCTTTAATTCTCCATTTCTTGATTCCTAGTCATGGATAATATTCAATCATCAGATAAGTAATCTATACTAGCCTCATTTTCTTCATCAGTTTGTGGGAAATCTGATCCGAGATGGGAGTATTTTGCTTTTAAAAAGAGGGGAAAACCAAAGTCTATACCTATTTATTTTGTTCATCAACATATAGAGAATGAGGCATAAATAGAATGAAGCAATATCTTGCTGGCATAATAGGTTAAATTAGTTCTTGTAAGAAAGTGTCATATGATGTTCGCTTTAGAATGATTGAGTTTTTGAAACAAGTGCAAAATAAGCCAATAGATTATGAGATTCATGAAGCATATGATGATCTTGATAAAAATGAAAATGTAGAAGAAGTTGAGGAAGTTCAACCAACTAAAAACAACTACCTATTCAAAGGAAAAGAAAAAATATAGGTAGTTATTTCGCTCCTAGGATAACTCCTGGATCCCAACCCAGTCTTAAAAGATACTATCTAGCAAAGAAGCAGTAAATAATGCTAAGATGCTAATTGCTAGGTGGTTTATGATGCATGCATTCCTTTTAATACAATACAATCTCCTCATTTTCTTCTTACTTTAGATGCAATTATAGCTATTGAGCCTAGGTTTAAAGGACCAAATTATTATGAGTTGAGGATACACTTGTTAGAAGATTATAAAAAAGAATGCCAATTACTTGTTGAAAATTATCAAAGCAATTGAGCTAAGACAAGTTCTACTATTATGGCTGATGGTTGGAGCGATCAAATACAAAGAACTTTGATCAACTACTTAGTTTTCTACCCTAAAGGCATTATTTTTGTGAAATTTGTTGATGCCTCAGATATAGTAAAAGATGCAATTAACTTGTGTAAATTGTTTTGTGAAATTGTGGGACTAGCTAATGTTTGTTCATGTAATGACCGATAATGTAGCTAATTATGTAGCAGTTGGCAGATTGATACATGAGAAATATGAGTATATCTTTTGGTCGCCTTGTGCTCCACATTGTTTGAACCTTCTTCTAAAGGACATTTGTAGCATGCCTCATATAGTAGATCTTGCATCAAAGGCATCAAAGATAACTGTCTTTATTTATAATCATATGTTTTTTCTTATCTTGGCTTAGAAAAAGAGAAGGCTCGAAAGAACTTGTGCATCCTGAAGTGACTAGATTTGCCACCACTTTTATTACTTTGAAAAACATGTATGATCATAAGCATGATTTGCAAGCTTTAGTGGTGGATAAACATTTTACAAGTCATAAGTTAGCAAAAACTGCTACTGGAAAGGCTATGAGTGCCATCAAACTTTATAGTAAATTTTGGAATGATTGTTTAAATATAGTGAAGCATATGGCTCCTATAATCCGATTGTTACATATTGTTGATTTATATGAAAACCCTTCTTTAGGGTATATTTATGAAGGGATGCAAAGGACAAAACATGTTATAAAGGAGATATTTAAGAATAAGGAGCACATGTATAAGCCTTACATAGACATCATTAAAGCTTGATGGGATAAGAACTTGAAGCGTGGTCTTTATGCAGTAGCATATTTTTTAAATCCTACCTTCTTTTATGATGATTTTTTGTTGAGAAAAAATAGGATCATGCAAGAACTTCTTGACATGTTTGATATCAGAAGTATATGTGAGGACATATCAAAAGCCATTAAAGAACTCCAAGTATATTGTGATCGTCAAGGAACATTTAGTTAGGAAAGTACTTATAAGGTTACAAAAACTATACGACCTGATTAGAAACATTTAATTAATATCTAACATAAATATTTTCTTATTTTAACTCTTTAGTTAGATAATAAAGTATATTTAATTATGTTAATCTTTTGATTTTGTAGATGAATGGTGGAGATTGTATGGGGGGAATGCTCCAACTTTGCAGAAGTTAGCAATTCGACTTCTTAGTCAAATCTTCTTCTTCGAGCTGTGAGTGTAATTGGAGTCTCTTTGAACACATTCATACAAAGAAAAGAAACAAATTAGAACATCAAAGATTAAATGACCATGTTTATGTTTCATATAATTTGCATTTAAAGAATTGGTATATTGATCTATTATTAATTTATTATGTCATTTAGCTTTGTCATATAATTAAATCATTGATGTTTTCATGATTTATTTTAGGTTGCAATACAAGAAGAGAAGTTATTATCCTATTGATTATGATTCTATTGAAAAAATTGACTTTTGGATTGTTGAAGAAGTACCCATTGAATTTGATGATAATGAGTTTTTGAATGATATTTATAAAGAAACTGCAATTCCTGTACTTGGTGAATCATCAAGACTTAATGGAGGTTAGTTTTTTTTTAACAAAACAAATTAGCTAAATTATGTATGAGTTTAATTATTAATCTTGTTAGTTGTTACATAATGTAATTTTTAACTTTATTTCTTAATTAGGCGATGAAATGGACATTATCGATCAACCAAATGTAGAATCATTTGAGGATTTTAGCCTTGGATTAGGTAGAGATAGCAAGGGTAGTATGGGTGTAAATGCCGATATGATGTCATTTCCTCCTAGGTTTGATATAAATGAGTGTTATGATAATTAATGTCCCTTTGTTGGTTCTTGTTATTGTGGATGTTATGAATTATCAACTATGGACTAATTTCTTCTTTGTTTCTTTCAATTATGGGGATGTTATTTTGATTTGTTCGGTATTGTAGATGTTATGAATTGTGATTAATTATCAATTATGGACTAATTTCTTCTTTGTTTCTTTCAATTATGGGGATGTTGTTTTGATTTGTTGAGTATTATAGATGTTATGAATTGTGATGAATTATCAATTATGAATTAATTTCTTTTTTATTTCCTTCACTTATTGTTATGAATTATCAATTATATAAAGTATTTTAATATTTTTAATTATATATATATATATATATATATATATACATTTTTAATATTTTTTAATTACCACCGGTTCGATCATAGTTCAACTATTGAACCTTGAACCAGTGCCTCCATTGGTTCAATGACTGGTCTGATTTTTAAAACATTGCTTATGGTAGATGGGGTTATCCCCACTTGCTATGCCAGTGACATGCCCAATTTTAGGGCGTGATAAATTGAGATTGATGGTAATGAATTTTGGTTTTATAATTAGTAATTGAGGCTTGATAATTTTTGTTGAACTTTGGTACGATGATGTTTGTTTTAATTGTTAGCCCTAAAGCATTATGCTATAAGTTTTGATGATGACAAATGTGTGAGAATCATAGCTTTGAGGACGATAAATGTGTGAGAACTGTATTTCATATATGTCTCTCATTTGCTATAAGTTAAGCATGATTATATTATTCAATATATAATACTTTTATACATGAATCATGCTTTTTACAATGAATTGGACTAACTATTTGGTTTGCAAGAAAAATATCATTTATGCAGGTTAATTTAAAACAAGAAGGTTGAGCATTGGATTGAATAAAATAGAATATTAACATCATGCTTTATTCAAAGAAATAATAAGCAAGAAAGATGCTCCAAGAAATGAGAATTAGAAGATTTGAAGTTTTGAAAGCTTGGTTGCATCAAGATAGCCAATGAGCTTAACTAGGTATATTTACAAAAAGCTAAGAAATTTTATGTGAAATTCAATGATTTAGAACTTTCATTTATTGGCTCAATGAATTTTGAAGAAACACACATATTTTAAATTAAAAAGTTAGTGAGATATGAATTTTTACAAAAATTTGATTATGACCTTTGGTCACTATTTTTAACATACCTCCTAAAACATAATGAATATTTGACCAAAAATTGTGTCATTTGAAACTAGACTCAATGGAATTTTCAACGATAGGTCACTTGCTTAAAAAGAAGCTCAAATGACAAAGTTATGAATTTTTAAATTAAATATGAAAACTGCAAGTCAACTGGTAGCATTTGAAAGTTGACTGCTTTTTACCTTTGGTCACTTATTTGGTCACATCTTTTAAATGAAAAATAAAATTTTCATGAAACTTATCTCATTTGAAAATAAAGTCAAAGAGCTTTCTAACGATATATTATTTGTTTAAAATAGAGTACAAATGAGAAAGTCATGACCATTTAAATTAAATATAAAAATTACAAGTTAACTGGTAGAACCAGTAAGTTTACTGCTTCAGACATTTGGTCAATTTTTTGGTCATATCTCTTCCATGGCAACAAATTTTTGAATGAAACTTATTTTATTTGAAACTAGACTCAAAGAACTTTGAAATGATATATCATTTGCTTAAAATAGAGTTTAATGAGAAAGTTATGAATTTTTAAAGTAGACTAGAAAGTTGCAAGTTGATTGAAAGTTTTCCAAAGAATAAGAGGTCGATTTCTTACTAGAAATCAGTCGACCGATTTCTTGGAAAATAATTATAATAGTCATATTTGAGCCGACAGTCAACTAGTAAGCCTGGGCAGTTGACCAGTACATGTCAAAAATGCTTTTTTTTTTAAAAGTAGACAATAGCTTTTTTGGGTCTCCAATTCAAAGAGCCCTATATATATGACCTCACAAACACATTTTTATGACATACCCAAGTGTTATAATGTGATCTTTCATTTGTTTTATCATCTTTAAGAGAGATACAAACATCATTGAGTCAATACTTGCATAATCTTATCATTTAAGATTTTAGAGCTTTATCTTGTATATTTACCCTTAGAGAGAGCTTGTTTGAGCAATATTTTTATTCCAAAAGCTTTGTAAGATAAGGGTAGTCCATCCCTTGAGAGAAAAACCAAGAGTGAGGAATCTATTATAGTGATTTACTCTAGGAAGATATGAGTGCTCTATTTTAGAGAGAGAAACAACTCTAACTTAAGTTGGAATTTGTAGAGGCTAACAAATGCTGATTTTAAACTTGTGGAGATAGTGAAAAATCCCAAGGGGAAGTCTTCAGGACTAGATGTAGGCTTGAAATTGAAGCCGAATCTGCAGGATAAATCTTTGACTTTGCTTTCTCTATCTTTACACTCTTTACATTTCAAGCTGATTTTTTTTTAATCCTTTGATGTTATTTTGATTTTTGCCTCAAGAATTGATTGATTATTGCTCAATTTACTTCCTCAAATCTATTTCAAGTAGACAAATTGTTGTTTACTCTATCTTCTTTTAAAATCACCTCCATTAGAAGCGTTCTTTAAAAGTGTAACACCCGCAATTTTCAAGTGTTAATATTTTTGGATTTTAAGTAAGTAAATGGAATATAGGAGAAAATTTTCATTTCTTACTAAAGAAATGAGAGATTAAGATATGACAAGGTGTATAAAATAATGAGTGACGGAGACTTGAAGGAGCAAACACGTGGCAATGAGTCAAATAATTACTAAGTCCAATGAGGGACTAAAATGTAATAAGGAAATTTGTTTTGTATCTAGGATATGAGAAACACCCGTGTTTGAGAAATTATGAATTTGCCATTACTATTGTTGACCTGAGGTTGACCAAAGGGTAAAATAGTAATTTTACCATGGACGGGTCTATATAGGTGACCCTACCCCTTCTCCTCATTTTTCTCTCCCTCCTTCAAGTCATCCTTCACTTTTCTCTCCACTCCCCTCAACTCTCTCCACTCAAGTGCAAGAACCAAGCTTCCAGCAACCATTCTTTGGCGGCGGGGCATATCTTCGGTGACCAACTACCCCCTGAAAAGCGAGGAATTGAGGTAGGCATTCAACTTTCTCAATTTTCTCTTTATTTCAGATTTAGGAGAATTTAGGTAGATTTTGAGGTTGTTGAAAATGTTTAGAGCTTGGGTTGTGTTTTAAAACATTCATTGATGGTTAATAATGAAATTAGAAGCAAGAATTGGTATGAGAAATAAGATTAAAGATGAGATTTAAAGGATGAAACTTAGAAAAGGGAAAGTCAGGGTTTTAAATGGAAATTTGATGATTGGAACTTGGAGTGTTGGAGTTAATTGAGGGAGTTTTTGTGTTAAAACACTCTCTAAATATCCATAATGAAAACCCATGAAAAAATCAAGAGAAAAGATAGAGATTTGGGTGATTTTGATCCAAAAATCAAGGCTCCTCATGGGTATACAACATGTAGCACCTTGAAAGCACGGGCATTGGCACCACCCAGGCCGAGAGTATAAGCCTAGGTGCCCCAAGTGCCAAGGTAGGCACCCAAGCCTGATAGCTTGGGAGATGCTGTGGTGCTACAACCTAAACATAGGCCTCCTCCATGTTTTTTAGTATTGAGATGTTGTGTTGTCATTCCAAAGACATGGCAATGGCTTGGGGCTTCATCGAGACTTTCTACAGGGCCAGGAAATGCTTTAATTCTAGGTAAGGGATCTAGCTATTCTCTGTATGTTTATATATTTTAGGATTGTCTTCCTAAATTTAATTAAAATGCATTTATGTGATTGAGTGATGATATGTCTAGCATGCATATTATAAATATTTGGAAGCCATGGGGCATAAATGGAAATGGTACATGTGTTACTATTTTCTTTGAATGCCAAATGTAAAATGCTAATACATACTATAATATGTATTTATGTAAACACCATAGTAGGAACTAGTACAAAAAGGTTATAAATTATGAAATGAGAATTATTTTGGTAGGTGTAATTGCTTGTGAACATGTATGGGATGACAAAATAGAGTGCTCAGGTTGAAGAAGTCGAGGTGGCTACATAATCCTCTCAAGGGGCAACGTTATGGCAAGTTAAGGCTTAACTTGAGAAATGCCAAGGTTGGCTACAAAATTTCTCAAGGGGCAACTTGTTAGCGATGTAATCAATAGATGTGGGATTTGTTAGGCTGGGATTGTGAATATTATTGTTGATTGTGCATGTGATTATGTTTATGTTTAGATGAGGCCTAATAGTGCACTCCTAGGGTCGAGCACTAGTAGTTATCAAATCAGGGCATGGACCAAGACTCAGAATGGGAGTCGTATCATAAGGTTAGTAGACATGGGATCCACGAGTTACTCGATGGAGATGTAGATCCATGGAATGGTATCTTAGTGACGAATCTGTGAGAATATAGGCTCATGTTGATGAAGCCTTGAGAAACATAAGTATGGGGATGCATACTTATTTGATGAAACTCTTGAGTGGAACATTTGGGAGAACGTAGATGTAATACCATAGGTAATATGACTTTGAAAGAAAACGCGAGTTCGGACATGTGAAATTTTTTCACGATTAAACAAGTTCTCAGTCAGGGACATGATATTTTTGTAAGTGTCACTGATGAAGGGAAGCCACATGACAAGCCGATGTCGATATGCATTCTAGGTAATCCTCACCTTTTTACGACTAGAGTTAAGTTAAATTTAGAAGATCAAATTTCTTAAGGGGTAATACTGTAATACCCGCCATTTAATTTTCTATTTTAATTTTTAAAATCTATTTCATAAATATTGATTTGTAAATTGTGTGTAATATATGTTTGTAAATGTTATATTGTGATATAGTAATGCTTTAGTATGTGATTTTGGGTTGTAGACTAGCAATGTGTAATGCTAGGCCATTCAAGGACATTTTGGAATCTTGTAGGGTGTAGCGAAATGTGTACAAAGGATAGGAATGGAAGGAGAAAATTATAGAGAAACTTGATGTGAAATAAGAAATGAAAAACAACTCTTAAATCTTAAGATGTGATTTTTTAAAAAAATAAATGTATAATTAAATTAGTAATTATGTGAAAGGAATAAAAGGAAAGTAAAATAATTATAAAGGTTAAAGAAAGGATGTCGTACAGTTATTGGAAAATAAATATATATATTTAAATAATATAGTTAGTAACAACAATAGTTAATGGATAATACTAAAGATTAAATAAATGAAATAAGCAATTATCCATACTAACTAAATCTAAATTAATACTAAATAAAGGATAAATAATACAAATAGATAAATCTAAATAGTATCTTCTGAAAATCTGATTTGAACATATTATTTTTATTAGATTAATCTGAGAATTTGAATAACAAATCAATTTGGATCTTAAATCTATTCAAATCAAATTTACTTCAACTAAATAAACAATTAGTCAAATTTAATCAAATTAACCTAGGAACCCTAGATTCTCCATCTCTCTCCCTTCACGTCAACTTTCTCTTTAATTCGAATTTTCAGCTATATCACATTCCATTCAACCATCAACATATGTTGTTGCCACATATCCACCTCTTAAACCTATTCAACACCTAAGTCTTCATGTGAATCCCACCATTCAACCCACATTCAATCACTCACACACAATAGCACACCATAAGCCACCTCATACTTATCGCCATATATCATACCAAGCCAAGTCCAACCACCTCATCACAATCTGTCCCTTATCACAATTTGATGATATTGATAAGATTGGTTGAGCGGGCCTATAGGTGCTTTTGGGTATTTTTCCATTGATAAGTACTAATTCTATTGGTCTGAATTGTTTGATTAATTTGTAAACTCTTTGGTGTGTATCTTTCCTTGTGATTTGTGATTTATGCATATGCTTTTATCTTATTGCTAGTGGATTTTATTAGGGTGGCAATTGGCTCGTTCACTGAGATATTTATTTCACACTCGTTGATTTAATTTTTTTTAGATCAAGTAGTGGAAGAAGAGTATCTGCAAGAGGGCTAGGTTCGTCATTGGACTATTTCATTATTGGGTGGGTTCTGAGTTGTTGGTATTTATTTTATTAAACATTAAGAAGCTTTATGATCAACTATGATATCTAAAGGGTCTGGGGGAATGATTCTTTTGTTAGACAGTGTGCTTTATTTAGATTGGTTAATTATAAGGATTATTTCTTTTTATTTTCTTATGAATTAAATTACATTGGAGTGAGATAATATGTTATTTGAATATTGGTGTGTTTATATTTTCCTTTTAAATTCAAATACTATTTCTTTTAATTGTGGGAGATTGTGAGAAATCCGAGTAAGTTGTCATTTTTCCTTATGTGTATATGGTATATGGTCATAATAGTTTATATTATTTACGTTATAAATTAAATATTTATTTTAACTAATATTTGATATTTATTTAATTAATAATCAGTTATAAATTATTATTAGTTTAATTAATATCTATTTTAATTAATGTTTATTTATATTTAATTAATATTTCCAAATTTTAATCTTTATTATATATATATATATATCAAACTCTGAATTGTTTTTGAAATCTAAGTTGTTTTGTTGTATGGCTTCTATATGATGCATGATTAAGACATGTTTTAGATATGTTGAGTTAATCCATAAACTTTGTATTATATGATGTATGTTTAATGATAGGTAACAATGAAATTGGAAAAAAAGGATTAGATATAACAATATTAAATAAGCTTACGATGGCACGGGATTCATGTTATCGTGCCAGTCACGTGCCCTGTTTTGGGGCATGACAGTAGACCCTCAATAACGTAGCTCTTGAATGAGTTCCTCGTAGGGATGTAGACCTATGTGGAGGGGGGGATGATTTATATGTGTGATAACATATGTAATGCTTGTTGTGGTGTGCCTATATGAATATGTGTGTGCGAGTAGCCTAAGGGTGTAAACTAAAGTTTATGTGTATGATTGGGTTTAAATGAGATCGGGGAATCAGATGTACTAAGCATTGGGCACCTGCTCTAATAGAGGCAGAGGTATGATGGCATAGGGATGAATTGAGATGGCTTGACGCCGTGTGCATGCTATCATTTATGGAGACCTATGTATGAACAGATATATATATATACGTATAGAGTAGGGCTAGTTCAAGTGAGTCAGTGGATTAGACTCACCCCCTTTGTCATTGTAATACCCGCTATATTTTAAAGTTAAAGTATTCAAGAATTACGATAAATTTATTTTAGAGAATATAAATTTCCTTATCTATTTAATTTTTGTATGTTTGTTTGTGCATATTGTTGAAAATATGAATTTTCATTTATAGATTGCATAAATTGTAGGGTATAATGGATGTTATGATATTGAATTTATTCTATGGATAAAATATAGCTTGAGCATAAGAGGAATCTAAAAGAAACTAGGAGAAAAATAATGTTTTATATAAGAAAATCCCCTTAGGAAAAGGACAAAAGTGAAAAGAAACTTAAAGGTTTAAGAGACAGGATAATTTTCCCTTTAGTTTCCAATAGTAACTAATAACTCAGCCGCCTCGTGATTGCACAGTAAAATACATAGTATCAAACTGAATTATTAGCATATAGTAAACTGAATTATTAAAGCGTATAGTAAAATAAATATTTTATTAGCGCATAGTACCCTAGTTTTTCCTATAAATAGGCCCTTCCATTTCACTTCTAAGCTTACACCTTCAGTTTCTCTTCTCTTCTTTCCTCAACACTTCTTTTGCTCTGACGTTAGGGCTCTGAAATTCTAGGTCTTTCCTCCTTAACCTAGATCCAAGGTGAGGATACTTTGCTTCTTTAAATTCTTGTAAATATTTAGAGGTTAAATTCTTAGTATGCTCTGTGGTTGTGGCTTTAGCTGATCTTTCATATTAAAAAAGAATTATTCTTGACTGCTTAAGAATTATTTTTTGATTATCAGGGTAGAGTATAAAACTATGAAGAATATATGTCTAGAAAAAGTCTAGCTAAAGAAAGATTTGGTACTTGAAAATATCCACTGTGACCTGCCTCCATTTCCTAGAAACTTTTCTAGTGTACTCTTTTACTGTTTATGTTCACTATTCCTGATATGAATAGTAACTATATGTATGAATAGTATCCATATGTACGAATGATATATGTATGTATGAATAGTACCTATACACATGAATAGTATTCCGTAGACATAAATAGTATTCATACGTATGAATAGTTATCGTACGTATGAATAGTTTTTTGTATAAAAGCAACCTTGACTTTCTATATCTGATCTTCGTGAAAATCTTCATAGCAGAACCTGAAACCGAGCTACATGCTTTTCTCTGTAATAACTTGAAAAAGTGACTTAGATACGAAATCTATGTGAGTGGATGACCTTGCTAACCGATTTTATTTATTTTTATTCTAAGTCTAATATAAATCTCACTTCATATCGCAATTAGATTTCATATTTAATGATGATAACTAGATAATGAAATTTATTGTTATGTTAATGAAAATTATGATTGAAAATATACACATTGAGTGGTTGAGGGCTTGACCCAAGATACCAATGCATACAAATATACACATGGAATAGTTGAGAGTTTGACCCAAGATACTAATACATATAATTATACACATAGAATGGTTGAGGGTTTGATCCCCCAAGATACTAATGCATATAATGGTTGTGAACATAAATACAACGGAAATTGAATCCCTAAATATAAACTAAATACAGAGTTATAGAAAACATAGATAGAATATAACTATTCTTATTGTGATAATGATTATGGTATTTGTACTTGTGACACATTTATTATTGTACAATCATTTAGTCACTGAGTTTTGATAAACTCACACTCTCTATGAATATTTTTTTAGATACAGTGGATGAGAACGAAGGAAATCTACGAGAGGATTAGTATTCCTTAAGGATACTTTCCATGTTGTCTAGAGGGCTTATGAATCTAAAAGCTTAAGAAATGCTCTGTAATCTCTATAGGTCACCTAGGCTTAAAAAATTGTATCATACTATATGACATTTGGCTTGTGTTTACTATTTCACTATGTTGAACTTTTTATATGTATATATGCAAAATCTCTTTCCTGGAAAATTATATTGTACATTTGTACTGATAAGAGATTTTATGGGATATCATAGAAGTACACCCTCGAGTTTATAGAATTACTTATATGCCCAAAATTGGGATATGACAATTTTGGTATCAGAGATCAGTTTTTAGGTCCTCTATAGATTATAGAGCAAACTATTCTATGTAGGCCCTTCCCCATTATCGTGAGCCGTAGCATAACCATAGGATTAGATTCCATAAAAGACCTTATAAAGTATAGTGTCTTTTATTTTTATAACTTATTCATTGGTGCGTTAATATAAGGTAATCTTATTTGATTTGAAAAGAATTTGTTTTCTGTGTAGAATTTTGAATCTACGATGTCAGAGGAATCCTCAAATCATAACGAGCATATAGGCTCAGAGAAGATCTTAATTCCATCGATAAATATGCAAGAGAACCCTTTGACCATACAGATAATTCATATGCTCCAAATGTTGAAGGCTCAATTGGTAGTCAAGCAGAGGGAGTAAGAGTCGCCCTACAAGTTGATGTCACTGTAATTGTAGAAATGTTCAACTTGGTGAATGAACAGTTGGACTGAATTGAAGCAGATAAGCGAGAACAAGTAGCACAGATTAACCTGTTAATGGTACCTTATATTATTGGAACTAGAATTGTACCACTATCTCCTCTAGCAGGAGGAGGTAATATTAGAGAAGTGAAGATGTCAGAATTTCAGAAAATGAGGCTGCCTATTTTTATAGGGGAAAATCCCAATAAGGATCCACAAAGTTTCTTAGATGATTGTAAAGTGATTTTTGATGCTCTAGGGTGTTCCCATATTCAAAAGATAGAGATCATTTCCTTTTAGTTGAAAGGAATGGTTGGTAAGTGGTGGAGGAATTTGAAGAAAGAAAGAACCCAAGGCACACCACCAGTTTCATGGGCAGAGTTTCATGGTATGGTTATGGAAGAGTTTCTTCTACTGAGTATGTGGTCATCAAGGGTAAAGGATTTTCTATACTTAAGATAAGGACCTATATTTGTTGATGAGTATTCAACTCAGTTTGTCAAACTGTTTAACTATGCCCCTCAGATGATTCCTTCTGAAAAGGCAAAAATACAGAAATTTGTGGAGGGACTTCATGGACCTCTTTTCTCACAAGTAGAGCCAAATATAAAAAATTACTTTTCTTATTCAGAAATTGTGGATGTTGCCCATATGATGGAAAAAAGATCAAAAAATGATGAAGAATTTAAGAAAAAGAAGAAGGCTAGATTTGGGAGATCTCTTGACCAATGAGAGGATACAGGAACTTCAAATTCTTTCACCATGTTGCAGCAAACTTCGGCTATATCTGCTAGGCTATCCTCTTCCATAGCAAGCGTATCTAAATCGTTTATAGAATTTAGAGGTGATTACAGTTCTTTGAGTAAAGGTGGTTCTCAAGCTGGAAGAGGAAGCCTTAGTATCCTCAATGTGGAAAATTCTATTTTAGAGAGTGCATTAGGAAGATAAGAACATCAAGTTGTTTTCATTGCGGACAAGAAGGGCACTTCAAAAGGGAAGGCCCTCAACTTTTTTTTGAATTCGGTCAGGGCTGTTTTCCTATCTCACACCCAGCCAGGAGTTGCTCTAATCGCTCGTGCACCAACCACTTCTACTGAAGGTAGCTTTGGGAGAGGATCTGGCAGAGGCCAAGGAAGTTGTAGGCAGTAAGCAGCCGATAGAGGAACTGCCAGAGTGTATACCTTAACTCAATAGGATGCCCAAGCATCCAATGCCATTATTACAGATACTTTATTAGTTGACGCTTTAGCTATACATGTATTGTTTGATCTTAGTTTACATATTCGTATGTGTCACCTCTGTTTGCCAAGAGGTTCAAGTCTGAACCAGTTATACTGGATGAACCATTTTTGGTAGCTACACCGGTGGGGAAAGCCTTAGTAGTTAGATTAGGATACCGTTCTTGTAAGGTAACTGTTAGGGATATAGAGATGGAGGTAGATTTTATGCTTCTTAATATGACAGACTTTGATGTGATCTTAGGCATGGAATGGTTATCCTCATGCCATGCTACATTGAATTGTCATGAAAAGGTCATTTCTTTTAGTATACTAAAAAGACATAATTTCATATTTCAGGAAGACCGGAGTGAGGTGCCCTACAACATGATATCTATGTTAACCATCTAACGTATGTTACAAAAAGGTTGTCATGGATTTCTGGCCTTTGTCAAAGATACAGACAAGGAAGAACGAAGTCTTGAACAAATATCAGTAGTTAACAAATTTCCAAATGTATTTCCAGAAAATGTACCTAGTTTACCACTGGAGAAGGATATTAAATTTAATATTGAATTGGTTCTGGGCATTAGACTAATTTCAATCATTCCTTATCGTATGGCACCCCCTGAGTTGAAAGAGCTTAAAGAGTAATTACAAGACCTACTAGATAAGGGGTTTGTCCACCCAAGTTTCTCACCTTGGGGTTCCCCAGTACTCTTTGTGAGGAAGAAAGATAGCTCTCTAAGATTGTGCATAGATTATTGACAGTTAAACAAAGTCACGGTAAAGAATAAATATCCTTTACCAAGAATTGGTGACTTGTTTAACTTTAAGGGGCACAATGCTTCTCGAAGATAGATTTGAGATCCGATTACCATCAACTGGAGATTAAGGAGGAAGACATACCCAAGACTGCCTTCTGGACGTGATACGGGCATTATGAATTTCTTGTAATGTCATTTGGGTTAACTAATGCGCCAGCAGTATTTATGGATCTTATGAACCAAGTGTTCAAACTTTTCCTTGATAGATTTGTGATCGTCTTCATTGATGACATTCTGGTTTACTCCAAGAGTCTGGAGGATCATATAGAACATTTGAGAATGGTAGTGCAGACTTTGAGGGAACATCAGTTATATGCTAAGTTCTCAAAATGCAAATTCTAGATGAGTCAAGTAATATTCCTGGGGCATGTAATTTCTTAAGAAGGTGTTCATGTAGATCCAAGTAAGATCGAAGCAGTGAAGCAGTGGCCTAGACTAATAACTGTATCTGAAGTTCAAAGTTTCCTTGGCTTAGCTGGGTATTATGGTCGCTTTGTTAAGAATTTCTCGTAGTTGGCTCTTCCATTGACTAAGTTGACCCAGAAGAATGTTAAGTATGTTTGGGATGATGCTTATGAGCAAAGTTTTTTCGAGTTGAAGAAGTGTCCAACTTCGGTATTGGTTTTTGTTCTACCATTGGGATCAGGGGGTTACACTGTATATTGTGACACTTCGAAGGTAGGATTGGGATGTGTGTTAATATAACACGGTAGGGTCATTGCTTATGGCTCTCAACAGCTTAAAAAGTATGAACTCAATTATCCCACTCATGATCTAGAGATGACAATTGTAGTGTTTGCTTTAAAAATTTAGAAGCATTACTTGTATGGGAAAACATGTGAGATTTTCACGAATCACAAAAGCCTCAAATATATATTTGATCAAAAAGATCTCAATCTAAGGCAACGGAGATGGATGGAACTCTTCAAGGATTATGACTGCACCATCCTCTACCATCCAAGGAAGGCAAATGTGGTAGCTGATGCCTTTAGTCAAAAGTCGATGAGGAGTGTAGCTCATATTATCATAGTAAGGAGGTCCTTGATTCAGTAATTGCAGAAGTTAGAGGCTAGTGTGGTATTCTTTGAGATTATTGAGTCAGGTACTTTCTTGGCTCACTTGACGATTAAGTCCTCCCTTGTAGAAAGGGTGAAGGCAACATTGGAAAATGATGCTGAAATAGTTAAAACTAGAGACAAGGCGAGGAAATGATCAGTACAGGGTTTCTCAGTGAACGAGAAAGGTGTGTTATAGTTTAATGGGAGGCTGTGTATTCCAAACATCGAACCCTTAAAGCAAGAGATTTTAGGAAAAGCTCACGATGTACCATATGTTGTTCATCTTGGTGCTACCAAGATGTACCAAGAGTTGAAACAAGTTTATTGGTCGGAGGGCATGAAACGAGATGTGACTGACTTTTTCGCTTGATGCCTGACATGCCAACAGGTCAAATTCGATCATCAGAGACCACCTGGGTTGATGTAGAGGCTTGAAATTCCCAAGTGGAAATGGAAACGGATTACTATGGACTTTGTAATAGGTTTGCCCCGATCTTTGAATGGGTACGACTCTAGATGGGTCATTGTGAATTGGCTCACTAAGTCGATATATTTCCTTCCTATTTATACCACCTACAGTGTAGGGAAACTTAGTCGACTATACGTGAAGGAAATAGTAAAGCTCCATGGCATACTAGTGTCCATCATATCAAATTGAAGACCCCAGTTCACTTCTTAATTCTGGAAAACTTTTCAGAAAGCTCTGGGCACTAGAGTGGACTTAAGCACAGCTTTTCACCCTCAAACTGATGGTCAGTCTAAGGACTATTCAGACCTTAAAGGATATACTAAGAGCATGTATGATGGATTTCGGTAGAAAATAGGAAGACTACTTGTCACTTATTAAATTTACTTATAATAGTAGTTATCAAGCTAGTATTAAAATAGCTCCTTTCGAGGCATTATATGGGAGGTGATGTCGATCTCCTATTGGTTTGTTTGAACTAAGTGAACCCAAAATGGTGGGACCCGAGATGATACATGAGGCCGTGGATAAAATTAAGCTGATTAGGGAAAGGTTATTAGCCGCTCAGTATAGGAAAAAGTCCTATGCAGATAACCGACGACGTAACCTAAAGTTTTCTGTTAGTGATATAGTTTTTTTATAAATCTCACCGATAAAAGGAGTAATAAGATTCAGAAGGAAAGGGAAGCTTAGTCCAAGATATATTGGTTCTCATGAGATTGTGGAGAGAGTGGGTAACATGAAATACTACCTAGCCTAGCCTTTGCACCTAGAGGGAATACACCTGGTATTTCACGTATCGATGCTACGTAAGTATCTTCCTGACCCTTCTCACGTCATCCAGCCACAAGACGTGCAGTTTGATGAGACTCTTGTCTATGAAGAGGTTCCAGTAGTCATCCTTGATAGGCAGGTCAAGAAACTTCGCACTAAGGAAATTCTCATTGTCAAAGTTCTGTAGAGAAATTATTCTCTCAAAGAGGCCACGTGGAAAACAAAAGATGAAATGTGGTCGAAATATCTACACCTGTTCGAATCATGAGGTAAGTTTTTGAATTTAGGGAACCGAATTCTTTTAAGGGGGTAGAATGTAATACCTACTATATTTTAAAGTTATAAGTATTCAAGAATTACGATAAATTTATTTTAGAAAAAATAAATTCCCCTATCTATTTAATTTTTGTATGCTTGTTTGTGCATATTGTTGAAAATACAGATTTCATTTATAGATTGTATAAATTGTGGGGTATAATGGATGTTATGATATGGAATTTATCT
Source organism: Biancaea sappan (assembly GCA_037074585.1). Taxonomy (NCBI): domain Eukaryota; kingdom Viridiplantae; phylum Streptophyta; class Magnoliopsida; order Fabales; family Fabaceae; genus Biancaea; species Biancaea sappan. The sequence goes on from CM073492.1 coordinate 38,706,688, forward strand.
CATGGATAAAATATGGCTTGAACATAAGAGGAATCTGAAAGAAACTGGGAGAAAAATAATGTTTTATATGAGAAAATCCCCTTAGGGACTAAATTGAAAAGGACAAAAGTGGAAAAAAACTTAAAGGTTTAGGAGAAAGGATAATTTTCCTTTTAATTTTCAATAGTAACTAATAACTCAACCGCCTCGTGATTGCACATAAAATGCGTAGTGCCAAACTGAATTATTAGCGTATAGTAGACTGAATTATTAACACATAGTAAACTGAATTATTAAAGTGCATAGTAAAATGAATATTTTATTAGCATATAGTACCCTGACTTCTCCTATAAATAGGCCCTTCCATTTTACTTTTAAACTCACACCTTCAGTTTCTCTTCTCTCCTCTTCTCTCCTCAAAACTTCTTTTGCTCCGATGTTAGGGCTTTGAAATTCTAGGTCTTTCCCCCTTAGCCTAGATCTAAGGTGAGGATACTATGCTTCTTTAAATTCTTGTAAATATTTAGAGGTTAAATTCTTAGTATGCTCTATGGTTGCGGCTTTAGCTGATCTTCTACATTAGAAAAGAATTATCCTCGACTGCTTGAGAATTATTTTCTGATTATCAGAGTAGAGTATAAAACTGTGAAGAATACATATCTAGGAAAGGTCTGGCTAAGGAAAGATTTGGTACTTGAGAACATCCATTGTGACCCACCTCATTTTCTTAAGAACTTTCATGGTGTACTCTTTTACGGCTTATGTTCACTATTCCCGATATAAATAGTAACCATACGTATGAATAGTATATGTATATATAAATAGTAACTATATATATGAATAGTATCTATACATATAAATGGTATGTATATATAAATAGTATCCATAGACATAAATAGTATTCATATGTATGAATAGTTATCGTATGTATGAATAATATTTTGTACAAAAGCAAACCTGACTTTCTATATCTGATCTTTGTGAAAATCTCTGTAGTGGAACCTGAAATCCAGCTACGTGCTCTTTTCTGTAGCAACTCGAAAAATTGACTTGGAAACATAATCTATGTGAGTGGATGACCTTACTAACTGTAATATCCCAAGAATTTTTATGAATATTTAAAGTCTGATTTGAAGTTTAGTGAAAAATTTAATTATGTGGAAAATTTTCTTTTTGAATTAGTGAAGAAAATGTGGAAATAGAAATTTTTATTTTTAATTTAGGAAATTTTTACAAATTTTCAAGGACATGTGGGGAAGAGAAAGGCATGGCGCCCAGGCGCCAGGTGTGTCGGAAAACCTTAGCTCATTTTCAATCGGCCATAACTTCTTCATACGGACTCCGTTTTGGGCAAACTTTATATCGTTGGAAAGTTCTTTGAGTCTAGTTTCCAATGGTATAAGTTTCATTTAGATATTCATTACCGATTAGGAGTTATGACTTAAGATGTGAGTAAAGGTCGAGAGTAGTGGTAGGAAATTTCTCTATTTCGTAACCCTAATGTTTTTGTCTGGTTACAATAGGAATGGTCAAGGTGCAAAGTGGGAGTGCCGAGAGCGTGAAATCCAGGTGAGTGGGTTAATACTTGCTATGATTAAATATCTGTTATTGACTTTTTGCATCATAGTGGAAATATGTTGTATATCCAAGTTTGAAGAGGATGATGTGGAACGATGAGGCATAAACAATTGTGGAACGTGTCTGGTAATGTATATAATTATATTTTCTTATTTTCCCATGAATGGAGGTTATATAATGGATTGTGAATGGCATGTGAACTGAGTTGAATAATTGTTCTATATTATGGGTTATGTTGTATACATGCTATGTTGCTGGAACCACATTTATTATGTTGTGGCTTGAATTGTAAATGACTGAGTTGTGTATGTGGCTCAAGATTATGATTGAGGATGTTTTTATATATGATTGTGATTGTGTTTGACTGGAAAGGAAAGGCATGGTGGTGCACCCCATGGAGAAATTTATGTGAAGTTATAAGGGTGGAGATTATAAATGGAGCGATAAGGGTGGATGCGGCAGGGGCCGCGGGCAACGATCCAGAGGTATTCTGGACGACCCGGTTGGTACGGGAAATTTGTGTGAAATTGATTTCACCGATTGTTGTTGTGAACTTTTGAATTATGTTGAAATGTATTTGATTTATTTGGATATTGTCGTGAAGTACTACGAATAATATCATATCATATGATGATCGATTTACGTATGATTGCTGCATGTTATCATTATGATGTATGATATTTTTTTGTCATAATGTTGTGTTATCTACTCACTGGGCACGTGGTTTGCTCATACCCCTCTTATTGATATTTTTTTTCAGAGTTGACAGCTGAAGGTAAATATCGGAACAAGGAATTATGGATCCTTAGTCCATGATTACCTTTTCATTTGTTCAGGATAAAGGTATAATAGTTAAGTTTTATTCTAAGTTGTATAAATCTAGAAATCTCTGTAATCGGGTAGGTTCATTCACTGATGTAATGTGAGTAATTGTAGTATGTATAAAGAACTCGTTTTGGTTGCATGAAAAAGAATTGTATGATTTTTAAGAGAAAGATAGGCTTACGGAGGTGAAATGAAATTCACTTTCCGTGCCGGTCACGTGCTCAAATTTTGGGACGTGACAAGTTGGTATCAGAGCTTTGGGATTAGGTCTCCTACCGATTACAGAGTAAGGTAACCTTAGTGGGATCTCCTCTATCGTGGTGAACCCGGGCACGACTATAGAGAGATGGCTCCACTGAAGGTCCTGTAGGATGTTTTCATTTCCTTTTCCTCCAAGACTTGTCTTTTCTTATGAATTATGTTTTTAGTTTTAGTTTTAGAGAGTTATGGCTATACTTTTGAACTCGGTAAGGGAAAGGTTATTATTTGTTTTGATTCCGTTGCTGTCGGATCAAATTGTATGTATGGGGCTTTATATGTTAAATTCATGATTGATTTTGTGTGACTGATTTATTTTATCTTTCTTAATTTTATTATTACTATTTTTGGAGTACCATCCCATAAAAGAAACCACTGGCATTAAAAGCAGAAGGATTACATTGCAAAAAAAAAAAAAACAATTACTCATGCATGAGTAATCTAAAAGCGAGGTGGTCTCGGATTAGGAGGGTTGTACTGTATCATCACCCCTCGACCATTCCTTGGAGCGAGAGACAGAGCAATATCGCGGAGGGTAGTGTAAATCCCATTCATACAATCAACACTTCTTTGTTGTTGATTGCAGAAGCACTGGGTAGACCAATAGAAGAACCTGTCTATTCTTGAAGTCATTTCTGCATGATTGCGTTTAGTTAACTTCTCTAGGTTTTCTATCATCTTTTTCAGATTTTTGACCTCCTGCTCTAGACAGGCGATTTTGTCCTCCGAGGTATGGCCCGTGCTAGTCTCCTCAGCTTCCTCGATCTTCTTCATTTTCTTCTCCTTCTGCTTCTCTGGAGACCCCTCAAAAGGTCTTTTGCCCTTGTCTTTGCCCAGACTTAAGTTTAAGTCGAGCTCTTCTCTCCTGGCATCCACTGTGAGATCAATGTACTTCCTTGTGGCCATGATTTGGAAAATTTAGAAATTTATGTCGAAGTATGAGAAGAGAGGAATGCTGAGAAGTTGTAGGCTTAGAGATGATTACTCTTTGTGGTGTGGTAACTGAGAACGTTGGGATAGTTCTTATAGAGGAAAAATTTGAACTCAGAGACAAAGAAGATATCTCTTCGCCGCACCCTATACGCTTAACCTATGGATTTCTGCAAGCTGGAAGCTAGGAGTCTAGGGTAGGCATGCACACCAACAACGCGTCGCATTAATGGCAAAACCACGAAAGTCAATATTCGGTGGATTTGCGGCCGATTTACACTTGGTTTTTCCATTTCTCTCGTTGGCATTTTCTGAAATTGAAGGAAGTCGACAATGTAGCCATTACAGAGTGTCTTGGATGTTTTCACGATGAACTAAAATGTATTTCTATGCTTTCTTGTATTGTTCTTGAAAGCCTTCAGTTAAGTATAATATACATGATTGATTGAATTATACTGTGATTATATGTATCTAAATACATATGATATGTATGTATGTTATTCATGCATAGAGAGTGAAGGTTATTTGTTATGGCCAGGAATAATATGTAATGATTCTACATACATTCAGAGAATGAGAAGTCTGAAATTTAAAAGAACTTGAATAGATGAAAATATATATAGATAATTATGTATCTCTATGTTTATACATATATACATATATGCTCGTAGAGGCAAGTGAAAGGTAAAATTTTTCTCTCACTTTATGGAACGCTTGATGTGTAGATGTGAGAAGTTTTTATTTTAATATGTATGTTTGAAAATGTGTAAGCTTAGGGCAAAGCCACGGATTAGAAACCTAGATAAGGCTAGTATGAAGCTACCCGTTCATGGAGTAATATCTCGATTTAGAATTATTGGATAAGACAAATACAGAGTTAAGAAGCCATAAATTGAAGCGGCGATTAGTTTAATAATTTGAGCAAGAGTCAAAAGTTAGCCGAAATTTTTGAGGAAATCTTTTGTATTAGATTATATTTTGTTATTTTCTGGCATGCTTATCTGAGACCGTTGGCATTGCGTCGGATAAGGTCTGTAGGTCATCTTTAGAGTATGATGTAAAGGTTTTGTAGCCCTAAATTTCGTCTATATATAATGGATGCCCCATTACGCTGCTCACTACACTAAAAGTTTATATCTATAAGCTTTCTAGCATCAAACTTCTCCTTCTGTACAACCTTTATAGCTCAGAAAAATATGGCCGGCAATAAATCTTTCAATTTAAATTTTGAGGCTGGCAAGGTAGAGCTGGATCTAAATCTTAGCCTGGAGAATTATAAGAATAAGAGATCCATGGAAGAGTCACCAGAGGCTAAGAAAAGAAAAAGGGATGTAGTAGAGTTAGAGGATGTTAGCACAGCAACATCTTCTAATAATGAGCTTGCGCTTATGAGACAAAAGATGGAGGACTTGGAAAGACTGATAAACCGCCACTTTGAGGACCAGGGGAGATTGATAAATCGTCTCTTTACAGAACAAGAGAAGCTTTTGAACCGTCATTTTAGGGAATTGGCGAATAGAGTTGATAGACATTCGATGTTTGCAACTCAAAATTTTCGTGACCAACAAGCGAGATGTATTGACTGTATGAATGGAGTGACTTCTGCACTTCGCCAAATTTCCCAGACGTTTCCTCCAGAAACTCTTTCTAGGCTGCAACGATTAACTTCCTCCTTAAGGTCTGAAGCACCTTCTTCTTCTAGACCTGGAGCATCTTCTGCATTTCAAAAGCCTCCTCGTTCTTAATTTATCTTTTCTTTTGTTTGTACCTAAAGCTGATGTTTGATCTAATGTTTAAGTATTAAAATTATCTGTTTTGTAAATCAAGTTCAGCTTGTTGCCTGTAACTTATGTATTAGAAATAAAAATATGTTGAACTTGTTATATTTTGTACTTGATTGTGAAAATTCTAAGAGAGAGAATGAGATATAAACAAAATATTGGCATTTGCTTCAATCTTGAGGTAAGTTTTGAATTCGGAGGACCGAATTCTTTTAAGGGGGGAAGAATGTAATATCCCAAGAATTTTTATGAATATTTAAAGTCTGATTTGAAGTTTAGTGAAAAATTTAATTATGTGGAAAATTTTCTTTTTGAATTAGTGAAGAAAATGTGGAAATAGAAATTTTTATTTTTAATTTAGGAAATTTTTACAAATTCTCAAGGACATGTGGGGAAGAGAAAGGCATGGCGCCCAGGCGCCAGGTGTGTCGGAAAACCTTAGCTCATTTTCAATCGGCCATAACTTCTTCATACGGACTCCGTTTTGGGCAAACTTTATATCGTTGGAAAGTTCTTTGAGTCTAGTTTCCAATGGTATAAGTTTCATTTAGATATTCATTACCGATTAGGAGTTATGACTTAAGATGTGAGTAAAGGTCGAGAGTAGTGGTAGGAAATTTCTCTATTTCGTAACCCTAATGTTTTTGTCTGGTTACAATAGGAATGGTCAAGGTGCAAAGTGGGAGTGCCGAGAGCGTGAAATCCAGGTGAGTGGGTTAATACTTGCTATGATTAAATATCTGTTATTGACTTTTTGCATCATAGTGGAAATATGTTGTATATCCAAGTTTGAAGAGGATGATGTGGAACGATGAGGCATAAACAATTGTGGAACGTGTCTGGTAATGTATATAATTATATTTTCTTATTTTCCCATGAATGGAGGTTATATAATGGATTGTGAATGGCATGTGAACTGAGTTGAATAATTGTTCTATATTATGGGTTATGTTGTATACATGCTATGTTGCTGGAACCACATTTATTATGTTGTGGCTTGAATTGTAAATGACTGAGTTGTGTATGTGGCTCAAGATTATGATTGAGGATGTTTTTATATATGATTGTGATTGTGTTTGACTGGAAAGGAAAGGCATGGTGGTGCACCCCATGGAGAAATTTATGTGAAGTTATAAGGGTGGAGATTATAAATGGAGCGATAAGGGTGGATGCGGCAGGGGCCGCGGGCAACGATCCAGAGGTATTCTGGACGACCCGGTTGGTACGGGAAATTTGTGTGAAATTGATTTCACCGATTGTTGTTGTGAACTTTTGAATTATGTTGAAATGTATTTGATTTATTTGGATATTGTCGTGAAGTACTACGAATAATATCATATCATATGATGATCGATTTACGTATGATTGCTGCATGTTATCATTATGATGTATGATATTTTTTTGTCATAATGTTGTGTTATCTACTCACTGGGCACGTGGTTTGCTCATACCCCTCTTATTGATATTTTTTTTCAGAGTTGACAGCTGAAGGTAAATATCGGAACAAGGAATTATGGATCCTTAGTCCATGATTACCTTTTCATTTGTTCAGGATAAAGGTATAATAGTTAAGTTTTATTCTAAGTTGTATAAATCTAGAAATCTCTGTAATCGGGTAGGTTCATTCACTGATGTAATGTGAGTAATTGTAGTATGTATAAAGAACTCGTTTTGGTTGCATGAAAAAGAATTGTATGATTTTTAAGAGAAAGATAGGCTTACGGAGGTGAAATGAAATTCACTTTCCGTGCCGGTCACGTGCTCAAATTTTGGGACGTGACACTAACAGATTTTATTTATTTTTATTCCAAGTACAATATAAATCCCACCTCATATCATAATTAGATTCCATATTTAATGATGATAGCTAGATAATGAAATTTATTGTTATGTTGATGAAAATTATGGTTGAAAATATACACATGGAATGGTTGAGGGCTTGACCCAAGATACCAATGCATGTAAATATATACATGGAATGGTTGAGGGCTTGACCAAGACACCAATGCATATAATTATACACATGGAATGATTGAGGGCTTGATCCCCCAAGATACCAATGCATGTAATGGTTGAAAATATGAATACAACCGGAATTGAATCCCTGAATATAAATCAAATACAGAGGTATAGAAACCATAGATATGAATATAGCTGTTCTTATTGTGATAATGATTATGATATTTATACTTGTGACACACTTATTATTGTACAGTCATTTGGTCACTGAGTTTTGATAAACTCACACTCTATGAATATATTTTTTTTTAGATACAGTGAATGAGAATGAAGGAAATCTGCAGAAGGATTAGTATTCCTTGAGGATACTTTCCATGTTGTCTGGAGGGTTTATGAATCTAAAAGCTTAGGAAATGCTCTGTAATCTTTATAGGTTACCTAGGCTTGGAAAATTGTGTAATAGTGTATGACATTTGGCTTATGTTTACTATTTCACTATGTTGAATTTTTTATTTGTATATATGTAAAATCTCTTTCCAGAAAAATTATGTTATGCATTAGTACTGATAAGAGATTTTATGAGATACTATAGAGGTACACCCTCGAGTTTATAGAATTACTCACATGCCCAAAATTGGGATGTGACAGTCACACCCCGAAAATCGGGCATGTGAGTTATACAAATAACACCTATGGTATACTTCCATGGTATTCCTTAATATCCTTGAACACTCTTAATATCCATAATTATACAAAACTTATTTTTTCATGAAAGATATTTTACATACATATTCATAAATGTTCATTGTTCATGTATTACACAGTATGATAAAACCTCGTAAACCTAGGTGACCTATTAGACTACAAAGCATTTCGTAATCCTTACCTAAACTTGGTTCAAAGAACCCACCAACTAAACAATGGAGTATAACTCCGAGAGGTAAATATCCTCCTTAACCACCATATCTAAAAAGGACAATAACTAAGAGTGTGAGTTTATTAAACTCAGTGAGTAAGCAACTGTTTATAAAAATATCATAAGCACAAACACCACAATGCTAATTCAATCAATCAACTCAATACATCCAATACATTAATAAGTATAAACACCAATATATTCAATCAGTTTTTAAAACAATTTTCCATGTTAGCTTACGTTCTCGTGACCATATTGAGTCTGAAATCATTGGTACTCAATAGGTTTATGCTCTTTTATTTTTGAAAACCCTGTGAGCTTACGTCCTCACAATCATATTGAACTGAAATCATTGGTGCTCAATAGAGTTACGCTTCCCCCAATGTTCATCCTTAGGAATGTTTATCCATGAATTTATTAATTGGTATATTCAGGTCTATTTGGTGATCAATCTCTCACCTTATTTAAGCCTGTTAGGTGATCAATCTTTCACCTTTCTTAGATTTGTTGGATGATCAATCCCTCACCTTATTTAGGTCTATTGCGTGATCAATCTCTCACTTTATCTTGCATTATCAAACATAATCACAATCATTACATATAATCATATTCTCACAAATATGTTCCAATTTGTTTAAGGAACTACCACATTGGAAATAATTCTCAATGATATTGTGATTTTTCTCAAGTTAAACATACATTGGTAATTTTCTCATTTTCACAAATAACGCAAATGAGATTTATATTGTGCTTTGACTAATTTAGTAAATTAATTTTGTAAGGTTGTCCACTCACCTTTATGTTTGCTCAATTTTACCTTGAATCTTTCTCGAAGATGTATAAGATAATGAAAGGTAATTCCCCTACTCCAATCTAGTCACAACATCCCAAAGGATGTGAAAGATACATCAAAGAATCCATCCCTATAAGATAATTATGTAAAATCATGTCAAGGTTAAAAAATAGGAAAATTTTTCTACTACAATTCTGACCTTTGATCACTCCTCTAAACATAACTCTTAAATGGTAAATAATTTTCAAATGAAACTTATTTTATTTGAAAATAGACTAAAAGAGCTTTCTAATAATACCTTATTTGCTAAAAACGGAGTCTGAATGAACGAGTTATGACCATTTTAAAATTGATGCTACAGTAACGATTCGCTACAATAACCCAAATTTGGAAATTTTGAGGTGCTACAGTATTGCTACAGTAATCCGTAATTTTGCTCTTCATTTTTTATGAATTTGGGGTCAAATTTTCACCAATTATCTTGATTTCTTCCATGGTTTTTATCCTTGATGTTTAAAAAATCTTTTGACACCAAAACCCCTAATTTTAACCTACAAACAAAGTCTTAATTCTCAAATTTTTATCTTAAACCCTAATATCCAAAAATAGAGAAAAGTTTGGAAAAATTGAAATTCCTACCTCGATTCTTTGCTTATAAAACTTCTTGAGGTATTGGCATGGATAGATGTGGAGAAGAGAGCTTAGGAGTGCTTGGCCAAAAGAGAGTGAACGAGCTATGGGAGGAGGAGAGAAAAAATGAATAAGAAAAGAGGAGGATGAATGTTTAAGTAAATGTATGTGTAGGCCCCATTAATTTTCCTTTCAATTTGGTCCCTTTGGTAAAATTAGGAACTTGCAAGGAAATTGGAAAATTTTGATCATAAATAAGGCACTCAAATACACTTCCATAAAATACATACCATCACATCCTATTTTCATTAAAATATCAAAATCCTGTATTTGTTCACTTTAGTCCCTCTTTTTACCTCAAAATCCACTATAACCTCCAACCCATCATCCTTACTGTACTGACCTTATAATTTCGTCCTTATTTAATCCATTCTCCTTCTCGAACTGATCTTTTCTCAAGAGTACTCCATATTTTATTTTTTCACTTTAGTCCTTGAATGTACTTCTTACACTCACCACACATGTTTCCTTTTTCCGATAAAATCTTACCTGACCAAGAATAAGCCTTAGTCTTATTAAACTTTAAGGTCCTTCATTTTCCTAATCAAAACTCCTAAATTTACAAAAAAAAATTCACTCTCACCAATATGTGTACTTTTAATTATACCGTAATACTAGGGTGTTACACCCTCACAATTGTAGGTACGAAAGGACGACTTGTTCGATGACTCATGAGTTCAGGATACCTCCTCATTGCTCAGGGTAAGGTAATTTAATTTATTTTTAAAGTATTCTTTCTAGTATGTTCTATAATTGGATAAGCCACTTAGGATGTAGGTTATGTTATTTTAGCTAGTTTAAAAAGATCCTGGCTTGTGGTGACGTAGGTGTCACATCGTTCACATTTATCACAGCCCCTGGTTTCAGATCATGACAAAATGGTATCAGAGCTTTGGAAATTACGTCTCCTATTGATTATAGAGCAAGGTAACCTTAGTGGGGCATCCTTTATTATTGTGAACTCGGGCATAACTATAGAAAGGCAGTTTCACCGAATGCCTTATAGGATGTGTCTTCCTTTCTTTCGAATTTGGTTCCTTTCTAAAGATGAGTTTTAGTCCGTGAGTGACTCAATGATCTACGTTTGCCATGTACAGGTTCGAGATGCTTCCCAATTGGTGCGAGGCACGTGCATATTGAGGCCACAAGGGAAAATATGGCGGGATTGCATAACGGGAATGAGGTGATCATTCTAAGAAGAGTAGAGGCTTGTGGGTACACCCCATGGTAGAGAGGAATATGTCATGGTAGTAATGGAAAAAAATGAAGGGTTACCAAGAAAAGGAAGGGAAGGCAAGGGTAAGATTCTATAAAGGAATCTTTGATGTCGGGATGGCTGGCGGTATAGACGCCAATAAAGGATGTGATTTGATAAGAGTAGAGATCGTGCTCATGAAATACGAAGACTATGCAAACAATGTATTAGAAATACATGGAAGAAAAGCTTATGGACATCAAGGAGTTCCTGAAACTCCATCCACTTACATTATTTGGTACAGCGGATCAAGAGGATCATTTGAGGTTTCTAGAGGAAATAAGGAGAATCAAAAGGGTGTCGTAGCATAAAGGCTATGAAAAGAAGAGGCATCTTTATTCCAATTAGAAAGGAAGAGCTCACAGTTAGAGGGATGCATAGATGGGTGGCAGAACTCAAGATTCTCTACCGGTAGAGTAAGAATTGTTCAAGAGAGCCTTCTTAGAGTAGTTCATAACTCAGAGCATTCACTATGCACGAGCTTATAAGTTTGAGGCTCTCAAGTAAGGACCTATGGTGGTGCAAGTGTATGACACTTAGTTCAATCAGTTGGCACAGTGTACCTTCTTGTACTCCTAAATGAGAAAGAAGAGATAAAAATGGTTGTTTAGGGCCTTCATTGGTCATTATGCTAACTGGTGGGATTACAATATAAATGTATCCCACATTCAAAGCAATGGTTAACTTTGCGAAAATAGTAGATGTAGGAAAGGATAAGTTGGATAAGAAAAGAAAGCAGTGAAGAAGCTATGGAAGGGAGCCTTTAACGTTAATGTTGCTTATGGTCAATGACAGAAGAGTTAGTTCATATAGTAGATGGAAACAGAGTATGAGCTACTAGAACTTATCTAGAACTTGGCAAGGTAGGCCCAAAATGCTTGGTGTGGGGAATTATATTATGGAGAGTGTCAACACATGAAATTCATGTGCAATCGATGTGGCTAAGTGAGTCACGACAAGAGGAGAATGCCCTTAGTCGGCATTGAGGGTGAAAAAAGGGTCTCCTTTTTTCGCTCTACTTCAAGGACTTCCTTCGCACCTTCTAAGGGAGAAGGGTTTAGCCGAGGGGTTGGCAATGGACTAAGGAGAAAAGGCAAGACTATGAGAGGTTGGGAACGAGCTTGATGTATACTCGTAACGAGAGATTTAAATATCGCTTTTAAAGAATACTAGTACTTTTACCTTGTGTGCATCCTCATGAGCTCTATATGTTATGCGATCATGATTGCATAGTTGTATGTGCTTTCTTTGTATGTATGTGGTGCATATGAGTTAGTATGACATTAGAGTTAGATTACCCTTGGGGGTAGCCAATGGGTTGATTCTTGATATGGGCTTGGCCAGCTTGTCGCTATTTATAACAGACCTCGTAAACGGGAGGTGAGTTCTTTGATAGTGGCCCTGGCTTAGGTGATAGCTAGGGGGTTTAAGGTCATGCTTTTGGAGTATAAGAATTGTGCATGAGGTAGTTTAGTATATAGGGTAGGGGAAACCTCTAGTTGAGGTGACCCATATTCATGGTAAAGTGGCATAGGAGAAGCGTGGTGGACCTTATCAACGATACATTTTCGAAGGTAAGGTAAAGTAATTGTGCTAGGGTATAGCGAGACAAATATCCGAGGGGATCTAATTTGAGCTCATTGAGGATTCCTTAGTCCTTTCAAGACTCCTTTTGGTCGGGTAAAACTATGAGGAGATGGTACCTCTCAAAAGGAGATGATGATATTGGGTTTGAGGCAACGGGGAACTTGATAAGTAGGCGGAACAAATGTTAGGCTTAATACCTGGAATTGAAACCGTCGAGATATTGTAGGTGTGGAAAGAAAGACTTGCTCTGAGAAGTGGCTTTAAGCCTAAGGGGGGAGAGGAAGTGTCACATCCCAAAAATTGAGCATGTGAAAAGATACTACTCATTTGATAAAATTCTCAAACATACGTTGTTTACATATATTCTGTAAGGTTTTACATTCAACCTTAATCATTCATTCCACACTACAGAATTATATTCATCTGATAAGCAAATATAGACATACATAGTCTGATAATTCTATCTCATCGCAAGCCTAGGAGACCTATAGAAAGTACAGAGCGTTTCTAATATCCACATTAATAAGTACTGGTATCCCACCAGACAGAAATAGAGAATAATCCTAAGGGGCTTCTAATCTTCAAACGGATACTCTTGTTCTTTGTTTTCTGTATCTGAAAAAAATAATCATAGGGAGTGTGAGTTTATTTAAAAACTCAGTAAGTAAATAACTGTACTATATAAAATATCAAAAGTATAAATACCACATTTACTCATATAATTAATTGTCTTATACATCGAGTAGTATGGGACTCTAACCCTTTCAAACTCATGAATAAGATTTCATAGATATACACCGAGTAGTATGGGACTCTAACCCTTTCAAACTCGTGAATAAGATCTCATAGGTATACACCGAGAAGTATGAGACTTTAACCCTTTCAACTCGTGTATAGGTTTCATAGATATGCACTGAGTAGTATGGGACTTTAACCCTTTCAAACTCGTGTATAAGATTTCTTAGACATACACCGAGTAGTATGGGACTTTAACCCTTTCACACTCGTGTATTGGATCCCGTAGATCTTTACTCATTAATAAGATAGTGAGAATTCATCACATAGTACAATTGTCATGAAATAAATAATTTCTACATACTCTTATTTCTACTGATCATCATATACTCCCATATGAAAAATTAATTGCTTATTATCCAAATAATATTGTAAATGAGACTTATATTGTACTTTGACTAGTAATATCAAATTGGCTGAGCAAGGTTATTCACTCACCTTGATGTTTGTCTAAGTTTACCTTGTTCCACACTAGAATTTGTGTAGGAAAATTTTCTAGTAAAATATATTACAAGGAAACATAAGAAAGGAAACAAAATCACGAAAATACGTAAAATTTTCTGATTGCTACAGTAACGGTTTGCTACAGTACGTTGAGTGCTACAGTACCGTTGACTGCCGAGACTACAGTAACTGCTACAGTACTCGAAGAAAATTTTCCAGAAATTTTTCGAAATCTCTGGTCGCTACAGTAACTCGAATTTTTGTAGAAAAATCTATCAAAAATTCATCCTTTCCTTTCTTGTTTCAAAACCAGAATTTCAACTCTTTTAACCGATTATAACTCAAATATAACTTCTAAAACAACTGAGATTCATGAATTATCATCAAAATCTTCAAGAACAAAACCTCCTCTGATCTTCTACATAAACTGAAATTTAAGGAAAATAATGAGATTAAAGCTTACCTTTGATCCTTACAAAGCTTTTGAACCGAACAAATAATCAAAGCTCTGAAGATCAAGGAAAGGATTTGAGAAGAGAATGAAGAAAGGAGAGAAAACTTCCTCAGGCTTCGGTTGCGTGAGAAAAAAATGAGGGGGTACTATTGAAACTTTATATTAAATATTTCTAATGGGTTATTCAATAACCCATGGGTATCCATAACCCAACATCCAAACCCATCCAGTCAATTTACAATAAATGGACTAATTGACCATTCTAAAACCACTTTTCCATGAATTTCACCATTCTTAGAATATATCCCACATTGTGCAAATATTTAGTCCAGTCATTTAACTCAATTTTCATAAATAATATTCAAAGAGAACAATTAAATATGAAAATTAAATATGACCAAAATAAATAACTAAAGTAACGTTGTAAAATTCTAAAATGCTCTTAAGCGAGTTATATTCCGAAATTAACGGGTATTACAGGAAGTGTATCAAGAGATTTAGTTAGATAAAGCAAGCATCGGGAGAGATGTTATATAGCTGTGTGGAAGGTCAAGGGTGACAAAATGGGAACAGAGCTTATAGATGGACATTTATGTCCCACCTTTCAAGAGAGTTAAAGGTATTTCAAGAGCACACCATTAGAGAGTCATCGCAGATAACATGATTAAGAAGGGATTAATCAACACAAGAATCTTGTAAGTACGATGATGACGACTGATTTATCAGTTGGGAAAGGCTTGGGGAATGGGAGAAAAGGACTCATGGGTGAATAATAAGGTTTTAGAGATGAAGATGCGAGTTGGCCTGGATGTTGAAAAGAATACAAGAGAATGGTTAAAATGCCATTTGCTGTTTAGTATACACAGTTTACCGATGAAAGTGGTTTCTCCTCCTCCCTGACTGTAGCAGGGTAAGAGAGGGACGTTAGTCCTTTATGCTTTTGGTAGCATTCGTTATGAGACACCTTACAGGTGGAGTGGGAAAGAGATATGCCAATGGGTAACATAAGTGATATGGATATCCTTTATTGCAAGATGCTGACTTATGATTACAATTACGTTATCATATCAAGTGTATTGGTAGAGTGTTAGGTTTTTAGAGCAAGGGTATGAGGTTGCAAGAGGTTCAGCCCATGAGATAGTTATCAGTACACAAGGAGGATGTACGGGACAGGAATATTCTTAAAGAATGCTGAAATTCAGTAACACCCACAATTTTTGGGTGTTAATATTTTGGATTTTAAATAAGTAAATGAAATACGGGAGAAATTTTTTTGTTGGTTAATAAAGAAATGTGAGATTAAGATATAACAAAGTATATAAAATAATGAGTGACGGGGACTTGAGGGAGCAGAGACGTGGAAATTAGGGAATAAGATAACTACTAAGTCTAAGGAGGGACTAAAATGGAATAAATAAAATTGTGTGGTACCTAGGATATGAGAAATACCTGTGTTGAAAATTATGGATTTGCCATTACTAATATTGATAGGAGGTTGACCGGATGACAAAATAGTAATTTCACCATGGAAGGTATATATAGGTGACCCCACCCTCTCTCTTCATTTTTCTCTCCCTCCCTCAAGTTCTCCCTATCTTTTCTCTTCACTCCCCTTAACCCTCTCCACTCAAGTGCAAGACCCAAGCTTCCAGCAACCATGGCAAGACGGATCTCTGGCAACTAACCACCACTTGAAAAGTGAGGAATTGAGGTAGGGATTCTACTTTCCCAATTTTCTCTCTATTTTCATATTTAGGGGAATTTAGGTAGATTTTGAGGTTGTTGAGAATCTTTGTAGCTTGGGCTGTGTTTTAAAACATTTCTTGATGGTTAATAATGAAATTAGAAGCAAGAATTGGTAGGAGAAACAAGATTAAAGATGAGATTTAAGGGATGAAACTTAAAAAGGAAAATTTAGAATTTTAAATGAAAATTTGATGATTGGGACTTGGATTGTTGAAATTAATTGGGGGGTTTGGTATCAAAACACTCTCTAAACATCCCTAATGAAAATTCATGGAAAGAATCAAGATAAAAGATGAAGATTTGATTGATTTTGAGCCAAAAACTGATGCTTTTCATGGGTGTATAGCGTGAAGCGCCCAAGGTGCTAGGTATGGCGCTCTAGGTGCCACTCAAGTCAAGAGCACAAGCCTAGGCACCCAAGCCTAATGGCTTGGGAGATGGGCACCACAGCCTAAATATGGGCCTCATCCATGTTTTTTAGTACTAAGATGTTGTGTTGTCATTCTAGAGGCATGGCAAGGGTTTGGGGCTTTGTTGAGACTTTCTACAGAGGCTGGAAGATGCTTCAATTCTATGTGAGGGATGTAGCTCTTCTTTGTATGTTTATATATTTTAGGATTGTCTTCCTAAATTTAATTAAAATGCCTTTATGTGATTGAGTGATGATATGTCTAGCATGCATATTATAAATGTTTAGAAGCCATGAGGCATAAATGGAAATGGTACAGGTGTTACTATTTTCCATTGAATGCCAAATATAAAATGCTGATACATACTATAATATGTATTTATGTAAACAACATAGTAGGAACTAGCACAAAAAGGTTGTAAATTATTTTGGTAGGTGTAATTATGAAATGAGAATTATTTTGGTAGGTGTAATTACCTGTGAACATGTGTGGGATGACAAAAAAGAGTGCCTAGGTTAAGGAAGTCAAGGTAGCTACACGATCATCCCGAGGGCAACGTTATGGCTAGTTAAGGCTCGACTTGAGAAAGGACAAGGTTGGCTACTAAATTTCTCAAGGGGGCGACTTGTCAGTGACGTACTCAATAGACGTGGGATTTCTTAGGCTGGGATTGTGAATACTCTTGTTGCTTGTGCATGTGATTGTGTTTGTGTTTGGATGAGGTCCAGTGGTACACTCTTGGAGTCAGACATTGGTAGTTGTCAGATCAGGGCATGGATTAGGAGTTAGAATGGGAGTTGTACCATAAGTTCAGTGGACATAGGATCCATAGGTTACTCTATGGAGACGTAGATCCATGGGACGGTATCTCAGCGATGAATCCATGGGAACGTAGACTCACATTAATGAAGCGTTGAGAAACATAAGTATAGGGATGCATACACATTTGATGAAACTATTGAGCAGAATGTTTGGGAGAACGTAGACTCTCGATAACTTAGCTCTTGAGTGAGCTCCCCGTAAGGATGTAGACTTACATGGGGGGATGATTCATATGTGTAATAATATATGTGATGCTTGTTGCAGTATGCCTATGTGAATATGTGCGTGCAAGTAGCCTGGTATAGATTAAAATCATGTGTTTGGAGCCCTAGGGGTGTAAACTAAAGGTTATGTGTATGATTGAGTTTGGACATGATCGAGGAATCGGATGTACTAAGCATTAGGAGCTTGCTATAATAGGGGCAAAAGTACAATGGCATAGGGATAAATTGAGATGGCTTGACGCCGCGTGCATGCTATCATATGTGGAAACCCATGTATGAACATATATATATATATATATATATATATATATATATATATATATATATATATATATATATGTATTTTTATGATATACATATATTGTATGTCTGTATAGAGTAGGGCTAGTTCCGGTGAGTCAGTAGATTAAACTTATCCCCTCACAGTTATAGGTACAGAAGGATGACTTTTCGAGGACACGCAGATTGAGGATACCTCTCTATTGCTAAGGGTAAGGTAATTTTATTTGTTTTTAAAAGTATTCTTTCTAATATACTTTGTAAGGCCACCTAGGATGTAGGTTATGTTAGTTTAGCTAGTTTGAAAAGATCCTGGCTTGCAGCGATGTGGGTGTCACATCGTCCGCATTTATCACAGCCCCCGATTTCATGTCGTGACAAAAAAAATTTTGAAAATAACTCAAGTTTTTTATAACACTCAATTCACTCCCGTGTGGTTTCCTTATCCAACATTAATTACTAATATTTATTTAATTCTTTCATTGTAGTATGATTCTTTGTTTTAATTCCCATGATGGAAGATGGATTGTCATCCTTAAAAGTTGGAAGTTTAATCATGGATACTTGATAATGGACTTATGTTTAAATCTTGATGTTGATCATGGAACTTAAATATTGTTGCGTTAAAATGGATGTTGACATGTTTGCCTTTAGTAATGGTAGATTTATGTTAAAAACTGAGAATCAATTTTGATTATAAAATATTATCCTTTAATGATGGTGCATTTATATTGTTTGCCTTTGGTTGATTCATGACGCATTGAACTTGAAACATATAAATATAATGAATAACTACTCATATGGATTATTTTGTTACGTGCACACTACACATCACACTTCAATTTCTATTGTTAAAGTCTTAACAGAATAAGAAAAAAAAAAAGAAAAGAAAGTTCAAGCCCAATTAAATTAGACAATTAAACAAAAAAAAAGGTAAAGTTGTGTCGATTGGCGGGCTTACTCATTTGGCCTGTTAGTTTGAACAGGATGGGTTAGCCCATTTTGACAAATCTAATCCATCTCAATTATTCTATACACATAATTCATTTGAGTCTTTTGCTTCTTCTTCTTTTTGTAATGGTTTTTGGCTGAAATTCCTTTAGAACCCACACTTTAAAAACATTATTTTAAATCAGTCCCTACTATTTTCAAAATTTCATATTTTCGAGTTTTTGAAATCTTTTTTTTTTGGGTCCCCAAAAGACTTTGGGAATTTCAAATGGCCTAGTTTCAAAATTTGAAACTCACTTTAACCCCAAACCATTTTAAAATTCTAAAATGGTCTCTTGAGAAATAAGCCTCAAAATTTTTAGATTTTTAAATTAGTCCCTTTTCACACAACTTCATCCAAAACCTTTTTCACAGTTGACCCAAAAATTCTTGGGCATTCCAAATTGGTCCTTTTTTGAAATTTATCTAAAACTTTTAGGATCTTCAAATTAGTTTGTTTTGAAATTTGAACCCAAAATTATAAGAATTTTTCAAAATAGACCATTTTGAAATTTGACCCCAAAATTCCTCAGACTCACTAATTAACACTTTTTTTTTTCAATTTGACCCAAAATCCTTTGGAGTTTTAATTTGGTTCCTTTTTCAAATTTGACCTAAAATTCATGTGATTCGCAAAAGGGGCCTCTTTCACTTTTAGTCCTTAAAATTTTGAGATTCCAAATAAGTCCTTTCCAAAAATCTTTTCCAAAACTTTGGAAAATTTCAATTTGAGTCTGCTTCAAAAATCAATCCTAAAAACTTTGTAAATGATTTATTTGAAACTCCAATTTGGAATTCCCAAGAATGTTGGGGTCAACCTTGAAAAAGGATTAATTTTAAACCCTAAAAGTTTTGGATGAAATTTTGTGAAAAGGGACTAATTTGAAAATATAAAATTTTGGGGCTTATTTCTTAAGGGGCCATTTTATATTTTGAAAATGGGTTTGGGGTTAAAATGATACTTTTGAAATTAGGCTATTTATTTGAAACTCCTATAAATGAAGGCAATTTTTGTTTTCGTTAAGAGATTAATTTTTATTGGGAGTTGAGGCTTTTTCAACCTAGTTTCATCGGAAACAAAAATAAATCCAAAATTTCCTCGTAAATTAGAATCAAAGTTTAGAAAACTGGATCGGTTATTGAACTGATAGATGCATTGGTTCAATAGTCAATAGTCAAATTATGGTTGAATAGGTGATATTTAAAATATATTAAAATATATATTCCTACATAATCATTAAGCTTATAATCATTCACTAAATCGCAAATAACTGTAATACCTGTCATTTTAATTTCTGTTTAATTACCGAATTTTATTTCATAAGCGTTGAATTTGCAAATCTTTTGTACAATATGTGTGTAATGTCATATGGCGATGTGATGGGGCTTTGATAAGTGATTTCGGGCTGTAGGCTAGCAATATGTGGTGCTAAGCTATATAGGGACTAAGGTGAAAATTGCAAGGACTAAAATGAAAGATTTGAGACTTTGTTGAGGGCATAGAGAAATGCTTATAAAAGCATATGGATAGAAAAAGAATATTCTAGGGAACCTATATGTGAAATAAAAAGGTAAAAATGTTGAGTAAAACCTTAGATATTATTTTTTGAATATATGGTGGTAATTTAGAATTAATTAAATAAATAAAAGAATAAAAAGGAAAACTTTTAGTTTACAAAAATAAGTAGAAGAATAATCTGAATAATGGAGTTTCAAATAGAAAGGTTAGTAGTGAGAATGGTTAAGAGATAATGGAAATGAATAAATAAAAAGAACAAGTAATTATCTAAATTAACCAAGTCTAATCTAAATATTAAATTAAGATAACAAATCCCAATAATTATATCTGGTAAATATCTATAGAAATATGAACTAAATCTATTATCTCTTCTTATTTTTGATCAAGATGGGATAATATCAAACCTTTTTGAATTTGAACAAATAAGTGAATCAAACTATGCATGATAGAAAGAGATAATTAAAAATATAATGATAATGGATAAGTAAATTTGAAAAGATTTATACCACCCAAATCTAGTTTGAGCCGTGAGTCCTATCTTTCTTTTTTGGCCGCCATCTCCATCTCTCTCTCTCTCTCTCTCTCTCTCTCTTTGTGCCACTGTTCAAGAGGCAAGGAGGAATCAAGGTATTTCATAAATCACTATTTCTCTTCTCAATTTGTCTCCTTTAAAAGAAACATAAAGAATTTATTTTGACATCTAGACTTTTCTTTCTTTTTTCCAAAAACCTCAAGTATCACAGAATAAATTTCTTTTTTTCACATCAAAGAGAATTGATTGGTTCGATCGGTAGGATTCGTTGGAATCCAAGTGAGTGAACTAACCCTTCTTTAATATTATCTTAAATGTTAAAGTGATAGAGTATAAAGATAGGTAATAGTCATGGTAGAAAAGAGAGAATCCGATTAAGGAATTTGGGTTAGAAGCGAAATTGAAAATTTTGTAAAATTCACTTATTGATAGAATTGCTAATGGCAAACGTTAGGAAAAAGACATGGTTTATGAGACAAATATAATTATTTGTGATTTGGAATACTTATGATTATACGATGGAAATTAGAATGATGATTATGTTTATGATTATATTGATGAATACATTGTTGAATATATTGATGATTATTTGAAATTGTTTGAACTTTGTGTGTGTCTGGACAGGATAGTACCCTCTCTCATGTCTAGCGAAAAATCTAGGTGATAGGATGACTTGACCTCTGAGAGTAGAGATAACGATTCCTTTGGTAGGAAAATGAGTTTGGATTTAATCTGTGAGGTGCCCTGACGTTGCTGATAAGGTTGTGCATTATGGTGGGTTTTGATGAAATTGGTTGAGCGAACCTACGGATAGTCCCGAGTGTTTTTGCCATTGACGAGTACTAGTTCCGTTGGTCTGAATTATTTGATTGAATTGCAAATTCTATGGTAGATATCTTTTCTTGTGAATTATAATTTTTGCCTATGCTTTTATTTTTTTTTTTACATAGCAGATTTTATTAGGGCGAGAATTGGCTCGCTCACTAAGATTGTTATCTCACACTCGTTGGCTTTTTCTTTTCAGATTAAGTAGTGGATGAGATCTTCCGCTAGAGGAGTAGTTGTCGTTGGACTATCCCATCGTTGGGTGGGTCCCATATTGTTAGTGTTTTATTTTATTAAGTTTAGAAAGCTGTGGTCAACTAGGACATCTAGGGGTATCGAACTAATAAACTACTTTATTTACTGTATTTAATTTGATTTGAATTTGAAGATTTATTTTGAGAATTTATGATATGGATTATGGTAGAAGATGAGATTTCAATTATGAATTTATTTAAGTTGATGTGATTTTATGAATGATTGAAGTTTGATTATTTTATATTAAATATTAAAATTGTAATTTAGGAGATTGTAAGGAATCTGGATAAGTTTTTATCTCTCCTTGTGTGTATACAGTATACGGTTATGATAATTTACATTATAATTTAATAATTATTTTAACAAATATTTGATATTTAATTATATTTATTTCAACTAATATTCAACTATAAATTAATAATTGTTTTAGTTAATCATTATTTATATTAATATTCTATGTTATTTAATAAATAAAAAGGAATGATGTATGTTACCAATATTCATAATAAACAAAAATGGGTAGAAATTGAGATGTTAGTTAGGCTTACGATGACATAGAATTTGTATCAGTGTGCCGATCACAATGTATGAAATTTGGGTCGTGACAATAACTATGATTATCTTTCTTAAATATCAAAACATAAGTAAAAAATAGTGTTTTGTGAGCTAGCCCGACCCAGTTGAGTCGACCTGAGCACCAAAGCACCAAACCAAGTCAAGTCACATTATTGGACAATTTTGCATTTGATTCAGCATTGACCTGGTCAGGTCTTCATTAACCTAATGATCCGTTGACCTGAATTAACCCAGTTTGTTATATATATATATATATATATATATAAAAGCCCTAAATCAATTTTTTTTTTAATGAATCTAAAAGGAATTTTGAAAGTTATTTATCTTTTTGTGTGTATTTAGTGTTTACACACACACACACACACACACACACACACACACACACACACACATATATGCTAGGTTAATTAATTTTACATGCTAGAATGTATGGTGAAAGAAATCAAATCATTTAATTTAAGGTGTGAAATTTGTATGTAAATTATTTATTTTTCTTGTTTTTATATTTATTTATAAACATATGCAAGTATATATAATTTTTTTAAATTTTTTATTTATTTCACATTGCTTTCATTACTCCTAATTTAATATTTATATTTAAAAATGTAAATATTTTTTGGATAAAAAACTTTTATTATTTGAATATATATAATATACATAATATATATTCATTTATTTTTAATTTTTTTGGTACAATCAATGATTGTTAATTTAGTAATTAAACAAGTGAGTCGATCATCCAATTCCCGACCAAATCATTGACTGAAAAAGCAAAAATTATCTCAATTGACTTGGGATCAATATTTTTCCTTATCTGGACAATTAAATTTAAAATTTAATGATTGATATTTAAATATTTTTTAAAATAAATTATCAAAATTATTTTTAAATCTAACAGTCCAATTTAAATACTTGTTTAAAAAATTATCAAAATTATTTTTTGACATCTAAATCATTAAATTTGAAATTTGACAATATGCAAGCACTTCTCAATATTTGCATTTTCTTTTTCTTTACGCGAGACCGCCCAATAATAGTCGGATTGGATTTTAAACATTTCTACTGCACAAATTGTGGCCAACTAGAGACTGACACATGGCACTTGGGAGGGAGTAAATCTTTTTACCCATCCTCCCTCCTCTTTTTACCCATCCTCCCTCCTCCACTTTTTCACTGGCTAACCATAGACTGACACGTGGCACTTGGGAGGGAGTATAATCTTAGTTTTTTCCGTGGTTCTAGCACTGAGGCTCTCACATTTTTATATATGTTCCAAAAACTCTTTTTTTTTAGTTTAATTTTTATCAAATTAATTAACTTTTTACACAATTTAATATTTTGATTGTATTTTTAACTTGACAGTAAATACAATTAAATTAAGGTTAACATTTTAATATGACATTATGGGTTTAATTTAATATAACATAAAAATTATTAAATAATTTTATTGTTGAAAAAAGAATACATATTACATAAAATGTTAATTTCAATAATAAATAAATAAATTAGAGAAGAGTTGGGTTTAATATTTAAAATTAGCAATATGCTATTGTTTACGGTGATTTTTACCCAACAACTACCAAACTTAAAATTTGTATAATTTATTTGAAAATTTTCATAAAATATATTTAAATTAGATGACAATAATTTAATAAAATATATTTAAATTAGATGCGTGTATATGTTATATTGGCTTTCTGAACTCAGAACATTGCGTTGCCAACTAATAGCGAATACAAAAACCTTTCAAATGGAGAATATATTTTATTAAATTCATATACACGCATATACAAACACCTTTCAATGTTCTGAGTTCATATAAAAAATTAAAAAAGTTTTTGGAACATATACATAAAAATGTGAGAGTCTCAGTGTTAAAACCACGGAAAAAAAAAGTAAATTACATTCCTTCCCAATTACCACGTGTCAGTTTATGGTTGGCCAGTGAAAAGAGGAAGAGGGTCCGTGAAGTAAGTGGAAAAGGGCAAAAAATCTAAAAAAAAATTTACTCCTCCCAAGTGCCATGTGTCAGTCTCTGGTTGCTACAATTCTATGTAGCGAAGATGTTCAACGTCACGGGATCCAAGTCCACAATTGCCGGACGAATCTTTCGATATTTCGTTTGTCTTCGTTTGACTTCAAACTCGAGAGTTGAAGTGAATCAAAAGGGCTAAACATTCGGAGAAAGCATCATAAGGAAGGCGAAGAAGAAGAATGTTGTTGAAGGCAATATTAGCAGCAGTGATACTGAAATCAGTAGTGGCGGCTTCTGCTGTTGCTGATACTTACAGCAGACATGACTTCCCTCCTGACTTCCTCTTCGGCGCTGCAACCTCTGCTTTTCAGGTTCTCCTTCTTCTTCTTCGATCTAAGTCTTTGTTTAATCTGTATAATCTCTCTTTCCCTTTCTATCTCTATCGATTTTAATGGAATTTGAGTAACATTTATCGAAGGTTGAAGGCGCGGCGGATGAAGATGGGAGGACGCCCAGCATATTCGATACCTATGCTCGCAGTAAAGGTAACTTGCCAGGCTCCCGGATCCTTCGTTGAGCTTTTCAGAAACATCCGATGCGGCCGCTCCACCCAACGCTCTGTTGGGCGCTTGGTGCCTAGGAGAGCATCTGGACTCCCTTGCTAGTGGCTACTCTCAATAATTTCACAAACTGACAAATTCTTCACTTTCTCGCATTCTTACTTCTCAGAGGGGTTAATTATTGTTCAAATCAACATTTTCTTACTCTGCTCTCCACTTTACTGTTCTGTTGCATTAAGGTCTGATTGAGAGATTTGAAAAGAATGGAGTGGAGTACAACCATTCTCTTGATTAGAAATTTAATGAAAAATAGATGGTAAATTTTAGGATGTTATTAATGAGATAGGTTTGAAATTTTATGAGAAAATTGCGGGGAAAAAAAATGCCCTCAACTTATTTTACTGAGAAGTAGCCCCTTCAACTTTCAAAAGGAAATAAGTCCTTTTATCTATTTTTCCTATTGGGATTGGCTTTTTTGCTATGTTAGGCTTTCTGAATCTTTAAATTTTTTTTTTTTGCTAATTTCAACGCTCCAATGGTTGGATTTGACGTAGAAAATAAATAAAATGACCTATTTTTTAAAAGTTCAAAGTTCAAAGCCTAATTTCACAAATTAAAAGTTCAAGAGGTCTTTTTACATTTTTCTGAAATTTTATTATTATCTCTGTAATGTCAATATTTAAAAAATAAAATAAAATAGGCAAGTGAAGAGAAACAAAAAATTATAACAAACTCAACCATTTGAGTAGATTGAAAATAGGGAACTCACCCCACCTCATCCCAAAGTCATCGTCCCTGTCAATCCACAGCAGAGAGGGTTTTATTTTTTATATATATACACTCCTATTGATAATGTAAAATACACAAAAACACAAATGCTTTAGTCTGATGTACCATGTTTTATTTCTTTTTATTAGTTAGTTAGTAAAATACGAATATATAGGTTACTTTTGCAAATTTAGAATTAATTGAATATTAATTGCCCTTATTTCCAGGTGACATGTCTGGAACCTCTGCAGATAGAGGCAGCGATCAGTATCACAAATATAAGGTCTGTAAATGTGCATACACAGAGAGGCATATAATATACATGGAAAATTTCAGACTTAAGATATAATAACTAAAGAAAAAGAAGCATCCTGCTTTTATATTTGTATAGCTTTCAAAATTCTGACGTTGATTTGTTGCAGGAAGATGTGGGAATAATGGCCAAGATTGGGTTAAATGCCTACAGATTTTCCATATCGTGGTCAAGGCTTATTCCAAGTTACGATCGTATAAACCCAATATTACTCACATCCATCAAACTCTTGATGTTCAAAGTTTGGGTTTGACTATTTTGTTCTGGTGTAAATTTCAGATGGAAGAGGACCAGTTAATCCCAAGGGACTAGAGTATTACAACAACCTCATCAATGAACTGATAAGCCATGGTCATTAATTGTTAAAAGTTAACAGTATATCAGATTCCTAAGACAAAGTATGTCTTTACATTTACCGTCTTTTCTTCATTTTGTAGAAATCCAGCCACATGTTACATTGCATCATAGTGACCTACCACAAGCACTTGAGGATGACTATGGAGGATGGCTTAATAGAAGAGTAGTGTATGGCTTCTTTTGCCAGCTCGTAAGCTATACAATATGGAAATTACTGTGACTAACATGTCTGTTTATATTATGCCTTGTAGAAAAGACTTCACAGCATATGCAGAAGTGTGCTTCAGAGAGTTCGGTGGCAGAGTTAAACATTGGACCACAATGAATGAGCCGAATATATTCGTGATCGGCGGCTATGACTCTGGCTTCCTGCCACCTCAGAGATGTTCTCCTCCTTTTGGAGCTAACTGCTCCAAGGGAAATTCCTCAACTGAACCATATTTGGCAGCCCATAATATACTGTTAGCACATGCTTCTGCTGCTAGTTTGTATAGGAAAAAGTATCAGGTATTCACATTTAACACTTGCTTTACTAAAAAAGGTCATTGTGGTAGCAATTTCAATCAAAGGTTAAATGTGAAATGCAGGAGAAGCAGCGTGGATATATTGGGATTAATACCCTTAACTTTGGTTTCATACCTCTAACAAATACTACTGAAGATTTTAGTGCTACTCAAAGGGCACAAGACTTCATGATTGGTTGGTAAGTAGCAATTTGTCCCATGATTACTCTCAAATATGTTCTATTCATTGTAACTGAGAGTAAATTACTTATTTAGTGTTTGAAAGATTACACTTGTTTCAATTTGATCTTTTTTTGTTAATAGATCACAAAATCTACCGTGGTTAAATTTCAAATTTTTTGTTGCCAAAAGTTAAAACAAATACAATCTTTCAAGGACTAAATTAGAACTTTGATCTTTTAAAGATTAAATTGAAATAACTGTAATATTTTGGAGACCGAATTAGTAATTTGCTCTTGTAATTACAGTATAGCATCTATGACATCCGGATGTTGCAGGTTTTTGAATCCAATAATGTTTGGAGAGTACCCTGAGACAATGAGAAAGAATGCAGGCTCGAGACTTCCTTCATTCACAAAAGCCGAATCAAATGTAGTAAAGGGATCAATCGACTTCCTAGGAATAAATTATTACGGCTCATCTTATGTTAAGAATAGCCCTAACCCACAGGAAAAGGGCAAAGACATTTTTACAGATGGAGCTTTCGAATTCATAGGTATGTATAACCTATTATGTTTTAATTCGGATTCTCTGTATTCTTTGTCCCAACTGTAAAGTCTTGTTGTGCAATCATAGCTATTTATTTTGGATCGGATAGCCATGATAATTAAAACAAGTATAGTCTGACTGCACGCAGTTAAAACCTTCTTTTAATTGTAACGGTCCAACTCAAAATGAACGGCCACAATTACATAAATAAGATTATGCAGCTTTGACGTGAACTACAAAGAATCTAGATTCATTTAGTTTTATGATCTCTGTTAGATAAGCAGCTGGTTAATTTGTGAAGTCAAATCAGTCTCGTACTAAGAAAACTGGTTATTTTTGTTTGTGGCAGTGAGAGGTGTGGAAAATAATACATATACATTTGAGGTAAGAGTTAAAACTAAGCGCCATTTTGTTTTATTTTTTGTTTTTGTTTTATTTGTTTTTTGTTTTTTGTTTTACTATTAGATAGAGCTTAGTGTTTATCAATAACAATGTGGTTGGATTAGTTTCCATTGACGCCTTGGGAATTGCGAAGGGTGTTAGAGTCATTGAAGCAAACTTATGGGAATCTTCCTATTTACATCCATGAAAACGGTATGCCTCTGTTTCTGTCCTATGTGTCTCCCTCCACAAAACGAACCTGCCATTTTGAGTCATACAACATTTTTGCAGGTCGACAAACACCGCGAAACTCATCATTGGATGACTGTTCGAGGGTGAAGTACTTGCAGGGACACATAAAGGCAGTGCTCCATGCACTGAGGTACCATATCCTAACATCATCTTCATTTTCACTTTTTCCATTGTGCTCTTCTCTGCTTGAGACAGTTTGTTTTCCTTTTCTTTTTATGAAAGGAATGGAACGGATGTGAGAGGTTACTTTGTGTGGTCATTGTTGGACGTGTACGAGTTACTAAGTGGATATGACTACAGCTTCGGGCTGTATTACGTGGATCTGAAGGATCCGAATTTGGGGAGGCAACCTAAGCTCTCTGCTAAATGGTACTCAAATTTTCTGCATGGGAGGACTATGGATCCTCAGCTCACCATAGAACTTGACAAGCATGCACCTATGCTCTCCCTGCATAATGCAACTTAAAATATATATATATATATATATACACACACACGCCCACACACACATTGGTAGAATAATTTGCTGACATTCTATGTGAGAATGAAGTGATTCGATGCGTTATGTGATTATACTAGTAGGCATTTGATCGTGAACGGGTCCTATTACGTACTTACAGTTTTTGTATGTCAAATAAAATTCAAAATACGTCCCACAATTAAATCTATGTATATTTTGCAGAGGACCAGTATTATTTCCTACTTGATATAAGAAAACGGAAACAAAATTCCCAAAGGGTTGAACCAAACCAAAGAAAATAAATTCCAATAGGAATTTTATTCTATGTAACATGAAAATTTAAAGTCGTACAATAAATGCTAATACGCGTAAATGGGGTGGGTGCTTGGCCCGTTTATGTATCTCCAAGTCCGTTTAAAATTCATTATGAATTCAAAGTATTTGAAACTGGTTGTACCCCATTCATCGATCAATATATATAAAAATACACGCGGAAAGCACACATTTTAACAATCAATACAATAAAAGCCTACTTTAATATAATGAATCCAATAAAAGCCATTCTCCAGCAACTAACTAAAATCATACTTTCAAGTTCAACAATGCTAGATCTTTCCCATTCTCCAGCAACTAACTAAAACTCAACACAGGAGGAATTTCGACTAAAATTCTGCAGAAGAAAAATCACGAGCTAGGTCCTTACCTTTCGGCCTCGTCCTTCTGTTTTTCTTTCTCACTACAGCTTTCCGATTCTATAGCTTCAATCAGCAAAGAAAATCATCTTCAGTATCTTATTTGCTTCATTATCAACCCCAAATTCTGACGAAGAAGAAGTTACTTCACTCTATCGGTCACATGCACGAAGAAAACAAGGAAGAGTTCAAAACAGAGTGAGTTTTGCTTCTTACCTACTATTGTTCACTTTCTCCGCCGCGAATCACCTCCTCTACGGCATATGCGACGGAGGAAAACCCACCGGTAGGCAACGGCAACACCGTGAGAAAGACGCAGCTAAAATGGACCGAGAAGAAGGATGTATCAAGCTAAATATTTCTGGAGTCAGAGAGCTAAATCTGTGGAGATGTGAAGGAGACGCGTGTATCCCACTAACTTCATCTGATATTCTGATTAGTGTTTCTTGGCCAATTTCTCAAAACTCCTCCTTCATGAAAATCAAATTAACTCGGGTCCTTGCACTACTTTAAAATTTCAACTTAGGCGCAAAAGACCCAAACCTTTATTTGTTTAAAACAATATCAACTTATCTCTGCCAATTAACAAAAATCTCCTTATATTTCCCAAATATTCCAATTTCATAACCTTTGAATTTATTCTCACTCAAAATGGTCCAGGCAATCTTATGTTCAGTTTGATCCTTGAGTATGACATGTATGATCACAACATTTTTTTTCTTACAAGATCCAAAATATTCACCTTGATAAATTTTCCCAATTCCTTATTTAAAGGTTCCCAAAATACTTATCTTCAATTTGACATTTTACTATATGCTGCCTCAAAGACCTTGAGTGTTACTCATTATGAGCTTAATGTGAATTTATTTATTATTTATTTTTTATAAGTAGAGTTATTCATTCACTAAGTTTTTACTCACCCATTTCTTTTACATAATCTTTTCAGAGCCAATGTTAGACAAAGAGTGTCTGCTTGAAGAGTAGCGGAATTCTTGTTGTCAAGACCCTCTTTTGTTTCCAAGGTTGGTTTCTTCTATGTAGAGTCTTCATTTTTGTTTGTAAATTCTAGAGTCGCTTTATGGTCATATAAGACTCTAAGGATAATATGTATGATGTCACGCCCCACTTACAGGAACATGACCGATACGATGATAGGATCTTTACCACCGCCGTAAGCCTAAATTCACAAATACATAGACCACACAGCCAAAAATAATAATTTAAGGAAAACTTCACACATCGCGATACTTATAATACCTAGGAGTTCTATCTATTACAGAGCGATTCAAGGAACCTAGACATATCTGACTTAACGTCAACCCAAATTTGAATAAGGGTTGATGACAATGAAGCTCCGCAACTCTCCGTATGGAGTCTAACCAATTGACCAAGTCCTGCAAGGACACAAGAGAAGCAGTGAGTACGAAAATACTCAGGTAGAAAATAACTATACTAAATAGATTATCACCGCATGCTGCTCACAGGGATGGGACACGAAACTAATAACCCAATCACCAACACTAGGCCCAAGTCTCGTTTCATACAACCTGCATAGTCAGGTAAATAAATCCTATCCAATGCACATGATTATCATTAAATCATACCTTACCGGGGAGAATACAAAGTCCATACTATCACATGACCCAATCACACAAGATTATCACATAACATCAAGCAACCTAAGATCAAAAGTGTTCCGCCATGATCACTACACTTAAATAAATAAATTTAAAGCCTCCACATAAAACACACAGTAGATGAATGGCCATTTAACTCGACATAAATCCAATCTATGCAATAGATCTACCATTCCAAGACTTTTGAAATATACAATATGTCCATCGTTCCAGGACATTGGCTATAAATAATTAAATAGGGTCTCGTCCAACATTTCAAGACAAAAACTATGATTAAATAAATGGAGTCACGTCCACCATTCCAGAATAAAGACTGTGATTAAATAAATGGAGTCTCGTCCACCGTTCTAGAACAAAAACTTTAGTAATTAAAACAATTCCTTCTTGGCAAAGCCGTAGGATTATAATTCTCTCTTGGCAAAGCCACAGGATTATAATTTTTTGTATGGGTCCTCTATAACTATCACATATGATCAATTATAATTAAATATTACGTCAGCATCAACAATATTCAACCAAAGAAAGTATGTATACACATATACATTATGCAAGCATCTCATAGTATAATAAGTCAATTGATTACTATCACCCTATAACATAATCTCCCACACATATCTTATTATCATTGAGGGGTCACTTATTCAAGAAATAGTAATTCATCACAACACATCACATAGCATTTACAATCATAAGATTCCTCTAAAGTTTCCCAATCTCAGGTGTCCTATAGTCAAAGGGTGAAATTTGCTTATGAAGCAATTTATGTACATATATACAAGAGTACCTTCCTCTACCCCAGAAGTAGGATATAACCTTGTGTATCTATACATATATGAATACTCTCTTGAAATCATTCTAATAATTATCTTAAACTCCACATCTTTACACATATACATACCTTCAATAATTTCCACATCTATATAGGCGTAAAGTTATAACTAACTTATTACCATGAGTGGTCTTGCTCATTTACAATACGGTTTACATTTATCTTGTTTATTTATACCACACAAGCTCTTGCTTCACCACAATCATAATCATTAATAACATTCACATAATAGGGAAAAATATATCTATCTATGCTTACTCATATTTGGTAATTTGTTTAAGGGTTAACCATCATTAAACACAAGTAGCCACAACTTACGAATGTCTCAACACACATGAACATCTAACAAATAAATAATAGATTTTTGCAAATCACTAAATAAGGTAGAGTAAGGTCCCCTTACCTTTGCCCAAGTTTCCTAAGTGAGTCTATCTCTTTAAAAGTGGCTTCACAAGCTCCAAATGTACTCGAAGGATGCTCAATACACCACCCAATACCTAAGGACCAAAGATACATGAGAAAGAAGCCAAAATTCCACGCTGGCGCTTGAGGCTCCAAGCTGCAAACCTTCAAACCTCTACTGCAGGTTCATACGTTTTTAGCCAAACAATCACCATTTTCCCCAAAATTTCTTCATGGGTTTCCATTCCTAATGTTTTAGGATTACTATGGCACAAACCTCTCAAGTTCAAACCAATTATATAGGCTTGAATCATCAAAAATTTGTCATGAGCCCTAACTTTCATCATCTCCATTTATTTTCTCAAATCCAACCTCCAACATGACAAAGCCATAAATTTCTAGTTCCAATTTCATCACTAATCATCCAGGAATATTTTAAAATGTGACCCAAACCTCAAAGCTTGCAAAATGGTCCATTTCCTTCCCAAAAACTCCAAAATCCAAAAATGGAGTACAAAGGGAAAGAGAGAAGTACTCGCTTTATCTTTCTCACTTTTCCAACGTGGTGGTTTGCCGAAGAGTAGCCATCAGATGCTTGAATGGAGGCTTGGGAGAGGATGGAGGGAAGAAGGTCCCTTGGTGCCAAGAAATAGAGAAAAGTCATGAGAAGGGAGAGGAAGAAAAAAACAAGACGAAGAAAAAGGGAATGTGAGTATTTAGATTAATTGTGTGGGGTCCACCTACTCCTCTTCCAATTTGGTTCTTCTTGACTGCATTTCTAATTTCTCGCAAGGTAAAAAGGACAATTCAGTTGTTACAAAAGCACCCAGTCATATTCCCATAAAGTACACATCATTACGCCCCATTCCAATAAAATGCTAGGATTTCTCATTTATTCTTTTTAGTCCTTCTTGGTATCTCAACACCCATTTAGCCTCAATCCACCAGCTTCAAGGTGTCAGGTTCATAATTTATCTTCAAGAAATTCGTTCGCCCACATGGTCTACCCATTCCATCATTTCTCTAGAATGTCCCATATTTTCATTTCTTTTCACTTTAGTCCCCAGACCCACTCTTTAGACTTGTCAAATAAGTTTATTTTCCTTGCTAAAAAGGAAAAAAATTTCTTGCTCTCAAAATACTCCTTAAGAAAATTTAAATAAACTAATATCCAAAAATGACAAATATTACATATGCGTTGTTTTAGCTTGATTATTGAAGGATGAAAATATTTTGATTCTTTTGTATTTCATGTTTCTAGATATTCCAATAATTGATTATTTTGTTGCTTATGAGAACACTTAGAAACATGGTAAAAAATGTTAGAAATGAACTCATGTTTATGAATGAATGACTATGATTTATCGTCCATATTTTGAAACGATGTATGCTTTTATTTCTTTGTAGATGTTTGAGTATTGTTTAGGCTTATGGTAGATAAGGTTATCCCCAATTGCCTTGCCGATCACATGGTTGATTTTAGGGTGTGATAGATGATGATTGATGGTAATGAATTTCGGTTCTAGAATTAGTAATTGAAGTTTGATAATTTTTGTTGCACTTTAGTATGATGTTTGTTTTAGTCACTAATAGATATTTTTTATTCTTTATTTTGCAGTATGATTCTTTGTTTTATTTCCTATGATGAAGATGGATTGGCGTCCTTGGAAGTTGGAAGTTTAATCCTTAAAACTTGATGGTAGACTTATGTCTAAATCTTGATGTTGATCATGAAAATTAAATATTGTTGTATTAAAATGGACGTTGACATGTTTGCGGTTTGCCTTCAGTGATAGTGGATTTTTGTTGTTTTCCCTTGGTTGATTCATGATGCATTGAACTTGAAACATATGAATATAATCAATAATTGCTAATTTTGATTATTTTGTTATGTGCACACTACACATCAAACTTCAATTTCAATTGTTAAAGTCTTAAAGGAATAAGAAAAAAGAAAAGAAAGTTCAAGCCCAATTAAATTAGGCAAATAAAAAAAGAAAAAAGAAAAGGTGTGCGAGTTGGCTGACTCATTTAGTCTACTAACTCGAATAGGCCAGACTAGTCTGTTTTGACAAGTCTAATTCTATCACAATTATCCTATGCTTCCAATTCATTTGGGTCTTTTGCTTCTTTGGATTTTTTTTTTGGGTTCTTTTATGGCTTTTGGTTGAAATTCCTTTAGAACCCACTCTTTAGAAACATTATTTTAAATTATTCCTTACCATTTTCAAAATTTCATGTTTGCAAGTTTTTTAAATTATTTTTTATTTTGGTCCCCAAAAGACTGGGAATTTCAAATGGCCTAATTTCAAATTTTGAATCTCACTTTAACCCCAAACCATTTTAAAATTATAAGATTTGAAATAATCCCCAAAATTTTTAGATTTTTAAATTAGTCCCTTTTCACAAAATTTTGTCCAAAACTTTTAGGGTTTAAAATTAATCCCTTTTCAAGGTTCACCCCAAATTTCTTAGGAATTCCAAATTGGTCTTTTTCAAATTTTATCTAAAACTTCTAGGGTCTTCAAATTAGTTTGTTTTGAAATTTGACCCCAAAATTCCTCAAACTCCCTAATTAGCTCTTTTTTTTCCCAATTTGACCCAAAATCCTTGGAAGTTTTAATTTGGTTCCTTTTTCAAATTTAACCTCAAATTCATGAGATTTACAAAAGGGAACTTTTTCACTTGTAGTCCTTAAAATTTTGAGATTACAAATAAGTCCTTTCCAAAAATCTTTTCCAAAACTTTGGAAAATTTCAATTTGAGTCCATTTCAAAAATTAATCCAAAAACATTGTAAAGGATTTATTTGAAAATCCAATTTGGAATTCTCAAGAATTTGGGGTCAACCTTGAAAAAGGATTAATTTTAAACCCTAAAAGTTTTGGATGAAATTTTGTGAAAAGGGACTAATTTGAAAAATATACAATTTTGGGGTCTTATTTCTTAAGGGGCCATTTTAAAATTTTCAAAATGGGTTGGGGTTAAAGTGAGGATCAACTTTTGAAATTAGGCCATCTATTTGAAACTCCTATAAATGTAGGGTTTTTTTTGTTGTTGTTGAAAGATTAATTTTTATTGGGAGTTGAGGCCTTTTCGACCTAATTTCATTGGGACCAAAAATAAACCTGTAATTCCCTTGTAAATTAGGATCAATGTTTAGAAAATTAGACTAGTTATTGAACCAATTGAAACACGAGTTCAAAGATCAATAATCAAATCATAGTCAAACAAATAATACTTAAAATATATATAAAGTCATTCATACTTATTCATTAAGCTTATAACCATTTACTAAGTAGTATATAACTATGTTTATCTTTCTTAAATATCAAAACAAAAGTAGACATCAGTGTTTTGTGACTCGGCCCAATCCAGTCAGGTCAACCTGAGCACCAACCCAGACTGAGTCACACTATTAGACCGTTTTACATTTGGCTCGACAAAGATTTGATAGACTTGATCAAGTCTTTATTAACCCGGTGACCCATTGACTCAAAATAATTCGTTCTATTTTTTACTTTTTAGAAGCCCTAAAATCATTTTTTTATGTATTTTAACAGAATTTTAAAAGTTAATTATCTTGTGTGTGTAGATTTTATACATGTAACATATATGTGTGTGTGTGTGTGTGTGAATGTATGTATTCTAGATTTAATTAATTTTACATGTTAGAATATATGGTGAAATAAATTAAATCAATTAATTTAAAGCATAAAATTTGTAAATAAATTATTTATTTTACTTGTTTTGATATTATTTATAAAGTTTATATAATTTTTTTAATTTATTTATTTATTTCACATTGCTTTCATTACTACTAATTTAATATTTATATTTAACAAGGTAAATATTTTTTTGAATAAAAATATTTATTATTTGAATATATATATATATATATATATAATATTTATTAATTTTGAATGTTTTCCTATTCAATCAATGATTCGTAAATCAACGACTGAAGAAGTAAAAACTATGCTCAGCAACCTCCCCTAGAACGTTGCATTTGGATAATTACTTGTTGTGGGAGGACAGGAAGGATAGGAAGACAAGTTGTGACCGTTAGATCTTTTAGATTCAACGACCATGATTGAAGACAGTGAAATATGTTTTTTTTTGTAATCCCTAATCAATTCCTAGCTGCCATGTGTCCACCACACCTACCCATTGCCAGACCGGATCCGGATTTGCTGCTGATCAAAATTGCTGCTAATGCTACTTTTCACTTTCAGCAACGGTTTTTACCGTTGCTGAAAGTTTTGGCAACAAAAAAATTGCTGCCATATCTTTTAGCAACGGTGAAAATCGTTGTTAAAAGTGAAAAACAGCCAAATGATTAGCAGCAAATCTTGATCCTACCAGACCAGCATGTATTACTGCCCGTGCGTGTGAATTTACTGTGTAACAAGCAGTAAAAATTTGCTGCGTGACAAGCAGTAAAAATTTGCTGCTTACTTTCAACATGATTTTTACCGTTGTTGAAAGTTTTGGTAACAATAAAACCTGTTGCCTTAACTTTTAGCAACGGTTTTACCGTTGCTAAAAGTGATCAGCAGCAACAATTTACTGCTTGTCAAGCAGCAAATCTGGAGTCATTGTCCGTCGTCTTCTCCCCCTGGCCGTCTTCTTCATAATTGTTTTGCCATTTTCCTGCTCCAGCCTCCGTCGTCCCTGTTGGTCTCCATCATCCGTCGTCGTTGGTGGTCTGCATCTCTGGTGGCCGGCATCATCGTGGTTCACCTGTGGTGGTCAGCCTCACTTCTCCATTGTCGTGATTTAACAGATTTTTTTTTTAAATTTTACATCTTTTTCTTTTCTCCCTTAATTTAGTATTATCCTGTGGTGTGAAATCGAAGGAAGAAAAGGGATTAGAGCAGACTGTAAGTGGGTATCTGCAGTAGCTATTATTGACATTAGAAATGTATTTGTTGAAATATTTGAATGATGAGTTAAGAGATACTTACATGTTGAAATATCTGGTTTTAATCTCTATTTGACTGCTTCTGAAAGTATAAATTATTCTTTTTGTTAAAATTTTGTAGTAGCTGCATCTTCAATCTCCAGTCTTCATATCTCTTCCTTTTCATTTTTGTTGATTTTGCAACTTTCTCCCAATATGTTGCCTTAATGGTTTAGAAGTCTGTTACTGAATCTTGTTGGCACAGCTTCACAAAGAAAAAGCATCACGAGAATGACTCTGCAGAGATCCCACTTTAATCTTTTCTTTTTTAGTTTGTCCCTATGTTGAATGTAAAATCGGGGACGCTAGAATGTCCGCATTTTTCTCTTTCATCATGCGAGATCGCCCAATAATAGTCGGACGAATCATGTTTTGACTTTCGATATTTCGTTTGTCTTCTTTTGACTTCAAACTCGATATTTTTTAGCCACACCAATCAAAAGGCTAAACATTCGGATAAAGCACCATAAGGAAGGCGAAGAAGAAGGAGAATGCTGTTGAAGGCGATATTAGCAGCAGTGAAATCAGTAATGGCGGCTTCTGCTGTTTCTGATACTTACAGCAGACATGACTTCCCTCCTGACTTCTTCTTCGGCGCTGCAACCTCTGCTTTTCAGGTTCTCCTTCTTCTTCTTCTTCGATCTAAGTCTCTATTTAATCTGTATAATCTCTCTCTTTGCCTTTCTGTCTCTCTCGATTTTAATGGAATTTGTATAACATTTATCCAAGGTTGAAGGCGCGGCGGATAAAGATGGGAGGACGCCCAGCATATTCGACACCTACACTCGCAGTAAAGGTACCTTGCTAGGCCCTCAGAACCTTTGTTGAGCGCCAAACGACCGACAGGTGCTGAGCTTTCCAAAAACGTCTGATGGGGTAACCCCACCCAACGCTCTGTTGGGCGCTTGGGTCTTAGGAGAGGTTCTGGACTTCCCTGCTAGTGGCTACTCTCAATAATTTCACAAACTCACAAATTCTTCACTTTCTCGCATTCTTTCTTCTGCTCTCCACTTTACTGTTCTATTGCATTAAGGTCTGATTGAGAGTTTTGAAAAGAATGGAGTGCAGTCTGAGACAACCACTCTCTTGATTAGAATTTTAATGAAAAAAAGATGGTAAATTTTAGGATGACATGAATGAAATAGGTTTCAAAAATTATGAGAAAAATGCGGGAAAAAAAAAATCCCCTCAACTTGTTTTACTTCGAAGTAGCCCCTCAAACGTTCCAAAAGATATAAGTCCTTTTATCTATTTTTTTCCTGTTAGGAGTGGCTTTTTGGCTATGTTACGCTTTGTGTATCTTTAATTTTTTTTGCTAATTTAAACGTTCCAAATCTCCAATGGTTGGATTTGACGTATAAAATAAATGAAATGACCTATTTTTTAAAAGTTAAAAGTTCAAAATCTAATTTCAGAAATTAAAAGTTCAAGAGGTCATTTTACATTTTTCTCAAAATTTATTATTATCTCTATAATGTCAATACTAAAAAAAAAAAAGGCAAGTGGAGAGAAACAAAAAATTATATCAAACTCAACCATTTGAGTAGATTGAAAATTGGGAACTCACCCCACCTCATCCCAAGTCATCGCCCCTGTCAAGCCACAGCAGAGAGGGTTTTATTTTATATATATATATATATATATATACACTCCTATTGATAATGTGAAATACACAACAAGACAAATGCTTTAGTCTGATATCCCTTGTTTAATTTTTTTTTATTAATTAGTTAGTAAATACGAACATATAGGTCACTTTTGCAAATTTAGAATTAATTGAATATTGATTGCCCTTATAATTTCAAAATTTCTAGGTGACATGTCTGGAGCCTCTGCAGATAGAGGCAGCGATCAATATCACAATTACAAGTTCTGTAAATCTGCATAAACGGAAAGGCATATAATACATGGAGAATTCTAGATTTACAGACAAATTAGTTATAATAACTAAAGAAAAAGAAGCACCCCGCTTTGTATTTGTACGACTTACAAGATTCAGACATTGATTTGTTGCAGGATGATGTGGGACTAATGGCCGAGATGGGGTTAAATGCCTACAGATTTTCCATATCGTGATTAAGGCTTATTCCAAATTACGATCATATAAACCCAATATTACTCACATCCATCAAACTCTTGATGTTAAGTTTGGGTTTGACAATTTTGTTCTGGTGTAAATTTCAGATGGAAGAGGACCTGTTAATCCAAAGGGACTAGAGTATTACAACAACCTCATCAATGAACCGCTAAGCCATGGTCATTTATTGTTAAAACTTGAAACTATATCAGATTCCTAAATCCTTAGACAAAGCCTTTCGTCACATTTACTGTCTTTTCTTCATTTTGTAGAAATTCAGCCACATGTTACATTACATCACAGTGACCTACCACAAGCACTTGAGGATGACTATGGTGGATGGCTTAATAGAAGAATAATGTATGGCTTCTTTTGCTAGCTAGTAAGTTACACAAAATGGAATTTACTGTGACTAACATATCTATATACATATATTGTGTGTGTGTGTATGCCTTGTTGAAAAGACTTCACAGCATATGCAGAAGTGTGCTTCAGAGAGTTCGGAGACAGAATTAAACATTGGACCACAATGAATGAGCCGAATATATTCGTGTACGCCGGCAATGATGCTGGCAAACTGCCACCTCAGAGATGTTCTCCTTCTTTTGTAGCTAACTGCTCCAAGGGAAATTCCTCAACTGAGCCATATTTGGCAGCCCATAATATACTGTTAGCACATGCTTCTACTATTAGCCCGTAATATACCATAATAACATTTAACACTTGCTTTACTGAAAAATTTGTTTAGTAAGGTCACTATGGTGGCAATTTAATATCCCAGTGCCTCAAGTAGGATTGCCTCCAATGAAGAATCTTTGTGGGAAACCAAAAGGGAAAAAAAAAATCATTGTGGTAACAATTTCAATCCAAGGTTAAATGTGAAATGCAGGGGAAGCAGCGTGGATTTATTGGGATTAATATCCTTACTTTTGGTTTCATACCTCTAACAAATACTACTGAAGATTTTAGTGCTACTCAAAGGACACAAGATTTAATAATTGGTTGGTAAGTAGTAATTTGCCCCATGATTACTCTCAAATATGTTCTATTCATTGTAACGAGAATAATTACTGATTTAGTCTTGGAAAGATTATATTTGACTCACTTTAATTTTTTTTAGTTAATAAATCACAAAATTTACCGTGATTAAATTTTAAATTTTTGTTACTAAAAGTCACTTTGACAAATAAATGGATTAAATTAAAACAAATATAACTTTTTAGGGATTAAATTGAAATTTTGATCATTTAAGGATTAAATTGAGATAACTGTAATATTTTGAAGATCAAATTAGTAATTTGCTCTTGTGATTACAGTATAGCATCTATGACATCTGGATGTTGCAGGTTTTTAATCCAATAATGTTTGGAGAGTACCCTGAGACAATGAGAAAGAATGCAGGCTCGAGACTTCCTTCATTCACAAAAGCCGAATCAAATGCAGTAAAGGGATTAATTGACTTCCTAGGAATAAATTATTACTACACAGTTTAAGTTAAGAACAGCCCTAGCAACCCACAGGAAAAGGACAAAGACGCTTTAACGTTTTAATTCGGATTCTCCATTTTTTTTGTGCTAGCTATAAAGTCTTGTTACACAATCATAACTATTCGTTTTGGATTAGAGAGCCATGATAATCAAAAAGAGTATGTCTAACCGCATGCAGTTAGCACCTTCTTTTAATTGTAACAATTTAATTCAAAATGAAGGACCACAATGTAGAATAAGATTTTGTAGTTTTGGCATTAACCACAAAGAATCTGGATTCATTTAGTTTTATAACCTCTGTTAAATCAGCACCTAGTTAATTAGTGAAGTCAAATCAGTCTGGAACTAAGAAAACTGGTTAATTTTGTTTGTGGCAGTAAGAGGTGTGGAAAATAATACACATACATTTGAGGTAAGAGTTAAAACTAAGTGCCATTTTTTTTTTGTTTTACTGTTAGATAGAGCTTCAGTGTTTATCAATAACTATGTGGTTGGATTAGTTTCCATTGACGCCTTGGGGATTGCGAAGGATGTTGGAGTCATTGAAGCAAACTTATGGGAATCTTCCTATTTACATCCATGAAAACTGTATGCCTCTGTTTCTATCTCTATGTATTTCCCTCAACAAAATGAACCTTCCATTCTAATGTCTTGTTTAATTTGCTAGATTAGAAATGTAGAGAAAGAAAATAGGAAATGGAATGGCACAAGTGTATACTTGGTTGGTCGAAATTCTCGTTCTTTGTCATCCTCATTCAAGGAAATTTATACCTTTTAACTCAACTGATAAATGACTTCTCATTCTTAAAAACGAAATGTTTTTTTATCATTATACTTTTATAAAACTCAAAAATTACACATCTCATTTAGACTTATATCCCATTACTTTATAACTGAATTATTTTCACCTTGTGAAAAAATGAGTTATTATTAAATATTAGATTAAAAAAGAAAAATAAGAAGAGTTCAAATTTTTAAATAAATAATAAAAACTAAGTGGGACCTACTTTTGATATAATTTTTTTGGTTACTATTTGATGTTTGATGAAAAAGATAACAAACAAGAAAATATTGAAAATTATTTTTGAGCCCCCCCCCCCCTTTTATTGATTATGTTTAATTTTTTTGATGGTGTTATTATATATAATGTTACATGGTATCATGGTCATTTGCTCTGTCATTCTTACATGGATTAACCAAATAATAGAGTTGACTAATTTTTTCATCTCTTTCCATATTGTACCAAACAAAATTTTAGACCACAAGATTTTATTTCATTAAAAGTCATTTTTATTTTCTTTTCCATTTCCATTTTATTGAACGAAACCTAAGTCAGAGCATTTCGCAGGTCAAAGAACACCACGAAACTCATCATTGGATGACTATTCAAGGGTGAAGTACTTGCATGTACACATAAAGGCTGTGCTCTTTGCATTGAGATACCATGTCATATGATGTTTTAAGTGTGTGTTTGATTTTTCGTTAGATTTTTACAGACTATAATTTAAACTGTATTAACATAATTTTGATGTAAAATAATATATTTGAAAGTCCTTAAATTAATGTAATTTTACCTTTAAATTATTATTTTTATAAAAGTTATAAATTGTTGTTCCTATAAATTATAGTTTGTTTAAATCTAAATTTTCTCAAAATTAATTCTATAAATTTTGATTTGTCTAAACTTAAACAATCTTCGTTTTCACTTTTTCCATTGTATTCTTCTCTGTATAACAAAGTTCGATTTCCTTTGTTGACATGTTGAAAGGAATGGAACGAATGTGAGAGGTTACTTTGTGTGGTCATTGCTGGACTTGTACGAGTTAGTAAGTGGATATGAATACAGCTTTGGGCTGTATTACGTGGATCTGAAGGATCCGAATTTGAGGAGGCAACCTAAGCTCTCTGCTAAATGGTACTCAAATTTTCTGCATGGGAGGACTATGGATCCTCAGCTCACCATAGAACTTGATGAGAAGAATGCACCTATGCCCTCCCTGCATAATGCAACTTTAAAAAAAAAAAAATATATATATATATATATATATATATACACACACACACAAGCACACGTACACACAGACATAGGTAGAATAATTTGCTGACAGTCAATGTGAGAATGAAGTGACACGATGCACTATGTGATTATAGGCATTTGATCATGAACGGATCCTATTACGTACTTACAGTTTTTTGTATGTCAAATAAAATTCAAAATACGTCCCCAAATTAAATCTAATTGTGGTTTGCAGAGGACCAGTATTATTTCCCACTCGATATAAGAAAACAGAGATGATAAAATTCCTAAAGGGTTGAACCAAACCAAAGAAAATAAATTCCAATAGGAATTTTATTACACGTAACAAAAATTTAGAGTTGCATAATAAATGCTTATACGCGTAAATGAGGTGGGTGCTTGGGCTGTATATGTAATTCCAAGTCCATTTAAAATTCACTATGAATGCAAAGTATTTGAAATTGGTTCTATCTTCTACCCCTTTAATCAATCAATATATATAAAAATACACACGGAAAGTACACATTTTAACAATCAACACAATTAAAGCCTACTTTAATATAATGAATCCAAAAAAAGCCCCATTTATTTTACTGAAAAGTATTTTTCATCATCAATCTATCAATTAATATATATAATATAATAAAATATATAATCGAAATTATTTAAGACAAAAAAAAATGAACATCAGATTTTAAAAAAAAAAGTCTTACATCATCTCTCCAAACTAGCAGCCACTTATTCGAGATTAGTGTGACGGGATCGGACGACTTCAGGACTCTCACCCAAGGCTTCACCCAACTTGTACACCACCATCTCAAACAACACAAACAGAGCCCCTTCATACACACTCCCCATCGGAAGCAACGGTCGAGATTTCACCTCCTCCTCGACCCCATCATCAGCCATCGTCTGCGCCGCCACGTAAGCCACCACGTTCGCGTGCTTCACGCACGACCCCGTCTCGGGCTGAGCCGTCAGCAGCAGCACTCTTCCACCGTAGGATCGCGCGACCGAACAGATGGCATCGACGGTGGAGAACCCGCCGGGCCCGGCGGAGGCAACGAGGAGGTCGCCGGCAGTGATGGGGGGCGTGGTCATGTCAAAGACGAAGTGGGCCGAGAGGCCCAGGTGGGCAAGGCGCATGCAGAGGGCCTTGAGCATGAGGCCCTCGCGGCCCACTCCATAGAGGAAAACACGGCCGTTTCGAGAGGCGGTTAGGGTGAGCTCGGAGACCAAGAGGTCAAAGGGGGGTGGGTAGGGATGGGTGGGCTTGGAGAAGATGGTGGCGATGTGGGTGCAGATTTGGGAGGCCAAGGAGGAGGCCGTCACT
Organism: Biancaea sappan; assembly: GCA_037074585.1. Classification (NCBI taxonomy): domain Eukaryota; kingdom Viridiplantae; phylum Streptophyta; class Magnoliopsida; order Fabales; family Fabaceae; genus Biancaea; species Biancaea sappan. Next base: position 38,750,844 of record CM073492.1, read on the forward strand.
GTAGGGTCTTCTTGGGAAGCCATTTTTTGATCCAGATTCACAGACTGTGTGTGGATATGATAAAGATAAAGCTTCGGTTCTACTCTCCAGTTTTGCATTTGAGTCTTAGAAGGATTAGTGTGGGGGGCCAGTGTAGGGTTTAGGGGATCCACACACCAGTGTAGGATATGTGGGTAACTGGGTATCAACGGTGCTAAATTACTACATATATATTTTTGAAAAAACTAAATGGTATTAAACTTCGAGTGGGTTAACATTTTTTAACTATTAAATTATTCAAACAATACAATTTAAAATAATGATAAACTTAAATAATATTAGCGGATGGGATTTTTTAAATTTATTTTTAATATGAAATTAAAAATAATCACTAACTCATTTACGCGTATCAGCATTTATTGTACGACTTTAAAAATAGAATTCCTATTGGAATTTATTTTCTTTGGTTTGGTTCAATCCTTTGGGAATTTTATTTTTTGTTTTCTTATATGTAGGAAATAATACTGGTCCTCTACAAAACTACAATTAGATTTCATTTAGGGACGTATTTGGAACTTTGTTTGACATACAAAAATCTTTAAGTTCGTAATAAGATCTGTTCATGATCAGATTTGGATCCTCTTATGTTTCAGGATCATGTTTTTTATTTGAATTATTCATATAAGATTAAACGGGTTAAATTAAAAAATAAAAATATTTTATGAGGTCTAATTTTTTTTAATATGGACCATTCAATCTAAAATAAATAATATAGAGTTGTAGATTATGAACATGAGGGGAAACAAATATCATTTTTTTTATAAGGGGGATAAAATGTGGAGAATGGCCTCTCTATATATGGTGGTGAGAAATGTAGAGTAAAAATAAAATCTCAACCGTCTGATCATCAAATGAACGGTTAAAATTGAATTGATGAAAAAAAAAGAGTTATATTTTCAATTTTATTCATTCATTCAATCATAATTGTCTATTTGATGATTAAACGATTGAGATTTTAATTTTACTTTACATTTTCTGCCATTAAATATAAAAGAGTCATTAGAACATGTACTTTTATATATATTGAAGAATGGGATAAATGTAGAGTTATATATCCCATCTATTCCATCAATAACACAGTAATATCTATATACTCGACTAAAATAATTCCACCTTCACAAATTTAATGCACAATTTAATGCTTATTCGTAATGACATAATACAGCGTCATGCAATTACAATTTTTTACTTTCGTAATTTGTTAATTCTCTAACTTTAAATTTGACTGCATGATTAATGTATAAATTAAAAAAAATTAAAATTCAACTTTTTAATATTCCGATTAGATTACATGCTTAATTAATATTGACTTTAATACGTGAATTAATATTAACTTGATTCTTGCCAATTAAAAGTTTTGATTTTATGTTATAGTTTTTTATTTTAGCAAATTCAACTAAAGTCTTGGCACATCTCCTTCAAACCTCTCACACACACTTTCTCTGCAAAACCCTAAATCGAACAAGATTTCACAACCACACTCCACATTATAGATGGTCGTGACAAGATCAAAAGCCAAAACTTTGACTTCAAAGATATTAGATCTAACTACCGTCCTTCCTGATGAAATATTGTCCCTTATTATCTCCAAGCTTCTCATAGATGAAACAGTGAGAACCAGTGTTCTTTCACGCAAATGGAAGCCATTTTGGCAGTACATCACCCGCTTTAAGATTGATGGAAAAAGAATAATCATGTTATTATTTCAAGAAACTTCTACAAGGAGCTTCATTATCTCAAAAAGACACTTTCGCGGCACATCATCTGACTTTGGTTGTTGAGTTAACAATCATCATTGGGTTGTACAAAGAGCTTTATTTTACAGTCACTTTGTTGAATCTAAAGTTCAAGACGGAGTGAAGCTTGCATTGCGAACTGGACGGATTTTAATTCTCTACTTGCTTTATTATTTGTTTGTGTCTCTTACTATTTTTGTCATGACTCACAAACCAAGCACGCAACTAGCACGGGGCTAAGGATGTACCCCTCGGTCCTGTAAGCCTAGACTTGACCTGATTGACTAGATCTTGACATTTCATTTACACTTACTAAATCACATGAAAGAGGATTATAAAGTATTCATGATTATACTTGGCTCAAGAAACATAACCATCATTATATTTACAAATGAAAATTTTGTCACCAAAGAATGCACTCCACATAACATTGAAAACATTTAACATTTAAGAAAACTGAAATTTCCAAGAAGGAGTTACATACTTTATTTATCAATAACTTTTTATTAACATATCCTAAGACCTAGGTGACCTATCTGACCACATAACTTTCTAACAAGACATAAGCAAAACTATCACGTAATGCCGACTAGAAACAAGAGGGCCATGCAGGAAGTAACCACTACTCTTTCAAGAAACATAACCATCATTATATTTACGAGGCCGGTTCAGTTACACAATTTCTAGTGGTACCTGAAACTAAAGGGGCTTGAGTTGTAAACTTAGTGAGCAAGTCCTATCTTACCACAATTTAATTACATTAATGTGGGCAAACAAGATAAATATACACATGTATACATAAGAAAATATGCTTAAGAATACCACAACTAGTCAAGGAAAACATATCTTAATTGACAATAACTCATTTATAATTCTAGGATTCCCACATTTGGGACCATGCAACAACGAAGTATATAATTAACTTTTAGTTCTTGATAAAAGACGGCTTGATGGAGAAATAATATGCCATGTAAGTAATAAGATGAAATCATGATAATTAAGTCCTAACAATATCAGTTACACGGTGTAATTTCATTGAACATCACGTGTGCGACATATATATATGAGAGCAAGAATGGAAGATAAAAATTTTCATGTGATGCACAAAAACATAATTCACTCACATCGGTCTCCCTTGTGCTCCATGATCATTAGTGGCACAAAAATCCCCCCTTATCCTCTGCATCGTGTTCACGGTATCATGGGCCAAGGCAGTGACCATCGTCTACCCTTATCCTCTAATATTTCTTTCCATCTCAATCTCATCATGAATATGTATGCATCTTTTGCATATGATCAATACCAATGACTTAACAAGAATGAAATAATTTATTGTACTTGCACAAATTACTCATGAAATAATGCAACGTAAGCATAGAGACACAACATTGAGAATAACTTGCTATATTGTCATCATAGGAGGTAAATCATTCGACGACTGGCTAATCGGTCCTAAGCAACTCACGACCACAAAAGCACGGGACCTCCCCTATGCCCCCACTCATGCTTACAGCACTGTGAGACCAAGGACAACGAAGCTAACCTATCTTGTACACAATTCACATTGCAAGCAAGTACATACAATTCCAAATTTACCAATTCAGTGAGGCATGTTATCTACACCATGGTTGCTTTAGTAAATTAATAAACTTAACTACATCAACAACTAAATCCCAATATTACTTATGTCACATCCCAAAAATTGAACATGTGAAAAGATACTACTTTTAGGAAAACCTTAGTGGTATCCCGAAATCCTGGACAATCTTAATATCCACAACTACTCATTTGATAAAATTCTCAAACATAAGTTATTTACATATATTCTGTAAGGTTTTACATTCAACCTTAATCATTCATTCCACACGACAGAATTATATTCATTTGATAAACAAATATAGGCATACATAATCTGATGTGTTTATCTCATCGCAAGCTTAGGAGACCTATAGAAAGTACAGAGCATTTCTAGTATTCACATTAATAAGTACTGGTATCCCACCAGATAGAAATGGAGAATATTTCCAAAGGGCTTCTAATCTTCAATCGGATACTCTTCTTCCTTGTTTTCTGTATCTAAACAGATAATCATAGGGAGTGTGAGTTTATTTAAAACTCAGTAAGTAAATAACTGTACTGTATAAAATATCAAAAGTACAAATACCACATTTACTCATATAATCAATTATCTTATACATCGAGTAGTATGAGACTCTAACCCTTTCAAACTCGTGAATAAGATTTCATAGATATACACCGAGTAGTATGTGATTCTAACCCTTTCAAACTCGTATTTATGATTTCATCAATTTACACCGAGTAGTATAGGACTCTAACCCTTTCAAACTTATATTTATAATTTCATCAATTTACACCGAGTAGTATTGGACTTTAACCCTTTCATACCCGTGCATAAGTTTTCATAGTTATACACTAAGTAGTATGGGACTTTAACCCTTTCAAACTCATGTATTAGATCCCGTAGATCTTTGCTCGTTAATAAAATAGTGATAATATATCACATTGTACAAAACCATGAAATAAATTAATTTATACATACTTTTATTCTTTTGAATGTCTGTAAAAAATATGTCAATCGTCATATACCGTCATCTAAAGATTGATTGCCAAATAATATTTTAAATGGGACTTATATTGTACTTTGACTAATAATATCAAACTAGTCTAGCAAGGTTATTCACTTACCTTAATATTTGTCCAAATTTACCTTGTTCCACACTAGAATTTGTGTAGGAAAATTTCCTAGTAAAAGATATCATAAGAAAAATAAGAAAGGGAACAAAATATGAAAACATGCGACATTTTCTGATTGATACAGTAACGGTCAACGTAGCTACAGTAACGGTCAACGTAACTACAGTAACGGTTCACTACAGTGACGGTTTTGCTACCGTACGTTGACTGCTACAGTACCATTGACTGCCGACACTACAGTAACTGCTACAGTAAACTAAAAAATTTCCAGATTTTTCAGTTGCTACAGTCAGAAAATCTTCCAAAATTTTTCATCTTATAATTCCTTGTTTCTAAACCAAATTTCATATCTCCTAACTTACTTAACTCAATCTTAACTTAAAAACTTCCAAAACAACTCAAATCCATGAATTATTATCAAAATCTTCAAGAACAAAATCTCTTCCAATCTTTCACATAAACTGAAATTTAAGGAAAATAATGAAATTAAAACTTACCTTTGATCTTTACCAAGCTTTTGAACCGAACAATTCCCAAAAACAACACCAAATCTATGGGAGAGTTGAGAGGGGAAGTTTGAAGGTTGAGAGAATGTGAGAGAATGAAAATGAAGAAGAGGCGAAAAAGTAAAATGAAGAAGGGAGAGAGAGAGCCAAAAACTTAGTGGGTTAGTTGGATAACCCAATGGGTATACATATCCATTGTCCAAACCCATTTGACCCAACATACAAAACACCTTAATTAATTCTTCAATTAATTAAATTCAATCATTTTCCCACAAATTCCACTATTCTTAAGAATATACCCCAAATGTTTAAATATCCAGTCCAGTCATTTAACTCAATTTTTATAAATAATATTCAAATAGAATAATTAAATATGAAAATTAAAAATGACAAAAGTAAATAACTAAAGTAACGTTGTAAAATTCTAAAATACTCTCAAACGAATTATACTCCAAAATTAACGGGTATTACAACTTAACAATTTATGTAATGGCAAAATGATTAATTTTACAGTGTACTCTTACACTCTTTTCAAACACATAAGGCATAAATAATTTCATGGGCATCTTCATTTGAACTTACACAATTCAATATCAAGCAACCACACAAACATGGAGATATATTACATCTTACACCTTTCTACTTGCAACATTCACATATGCTCAACTTTTGCGTATGTCGAAATACATATTTCAAGATTTTTGTTTGGTTATAAACATTCAAGCACAGTGATTTCTTCCTAGTTACATACTTATCAAAATTCAATGTCATATAACATTATGTTGGGGAAGGCACTACCAAAAAAAAAACTGCATTTAGTAGCACTTTTTTTTTTCCATTTCTAGGCCGTTATTTTTCATCACTGGTATAATCGCCATTAATAATTAGCAGCGGTTTTTCTTTCTTATTTTGGTGGCTTTTTTTTTAATGTAATGTTAGTTCAATTTGCGGCGGTTAATATTGCATGGTTTTTAATAAAATTTTGCATTTAACGACAGTTCCACAACCACCACTAATAGACATTTTTATTTTTTAGAATAAAAATATTTAATTTGTACTATTTCTAAATATGATTGAAATACTTATTTAAATTATCACAATTATTAATAAAAACTGTAAATATTATATTTATTATAAATATTAAAAGAATAGTCATATACATTTAGTTTAACTAAAATAAAATATATTAACGTTACAATATCCATCAACATAACAAGACCTAACACCACTAGACCTTTGTCACTTAGCACTATATCCTTCGTCCCAGATTTACAAACCATATCCTTTTTTTTTCCTTATCTCTTTTGATTCAACAAAATGTCTATGTAACTTGATGCAATCTCTACTTTATGTTAGCAAACCTCTGAGTATGTGCAGATCTCCCTCTAGAACTATTGTCAAAATCTAATTCAAAAGAAAAGAAACTCTCTAAGAAGATGAGGTCCCAAATTCCCTTTTCTTGGAAAATATCAAGTGTCATGGGTGAAGAAAAAAGAACATCTTTAAATGCATTGAGAACTGTGTCATGTAGGACTCTCATGAAGACTCACAAAAAGTTATAAGAAACAAAATTAGCACACTAAAAAAAGTTCTGATTCTAACTTGAGCAAGCTTTGATGCAAGAAAATATTATAACTAGAACCCTCATTACCCACTTGAATACAGTTCACAGTATATATGCTTCAGTTCTGTCACATCCCAAAACTTACATGTGAGATAAACATAAATACCTAGAGTGTACCCCCATGGTACCCCTTGATCTCTATGAACATTCTTAATATCCATAACTATGTGAATTATAAATTTTCCAAGAAAGATATTTTGCATACATATTCAGAAAATGTTCAACATTCATACACTACACAGTACTATACAACCTCCCAAGCCTAGGTGACCTACCAGATTACAAAGTATGTCATAATCCTTTGTCAAAATTACATCCAAAAGTGCAACAAACAAAAGTGGAGTATAACCTTAAAGGCTATAAATTCTCATCATCAACCACTGTATCTGAAAAGATAATCATAAAGAGTGTGAGTTAATCAAAACTCAGTGAGTAAACAACTGTACATGAAAATTTCACAAGCACAAATACCACATTTACTAATACAATCAATCTATCATTCATTTTAAATAATTATAGTATTACATTTGTCTGAATTTGCGTATGATTTCTTGGGTGATCAATCCCTTAATCACTTTGCATTATGTGTCATAAATACTTATATCGAGTGACTTGAGAATTTAACCCTCAAACTCTTTGTGCATAGGTTTTCACAGTTATACACTGAGTAGTATGAGACTCTAACTCTTTTAAACTTGTGCACAGGTTTTCACAGTTATACACCGAGTAGTATGGGACTCTAACCCTTTCAAACTCGTGCATAGATTTTCATCTATATACACCGAGTAATATGAGACTCTAACCCTTTCAAACTCGTGCATAGGTTTTCATCTATATACACCGAGTAGTATGAGACTCTAACCCTTTTAAACTCGTGCATAGGTTTTCATAGTTATATACTGAGTAGTATAGAACTCTAACCCTTCCAAACTCGTGTATTAAATCCCGTAGATCTTTTGCTCATCAATAAAATAGTGAGAATTTATCACAATACAATTACCATGTAATAAATTTATTTACACATACTTTTATTCCTTTGAATTTCTATCATCAATCATAGCAATCATCATATATTATCAATTGAAAGATTGATTGTTTAACATTTCAATAATATTGTAAATGAGACTTATATTGTACTTTGTCTAATGATATCAAATTAGTTTAGTAAGATTATTCACTTACAAAATGTTCCAATTTATTCAAGGAACTATCACATCTAGTTATTTAGTCAACTAGGAAAATTAATTCACAAAAGGTAATAAAATAATTCCTAATGATATTGTGATTTTTCTCAACTTGAACATACACTGGTAATCTTCTCAATTTCACAAATAATGCAAATAGGATTTATATTGTACTTAGACTAATTTAGTAAATTAATTTTGCAAGGTTGTCTACTCACCTGGATTCCACGCTCTCGGTGTTTCCACCTTGCGCCTCAACCATTCCTCGATTCCTTGCTTTTCCTATGTTGCTTGACTCTTAGAGGCTCACCCCGTAGTTCGAGATCCGCCCTCCAAAGCTCAGTTGTGGAGTTAGAGTGTAGAGAGAAAAAGTAGAGAGAAGAAAGAGAGAAAGAGAGGAGAGAAGGTGAAGAAAGAGAGAAGAAAGAAGAAAATGAGGAAAAAGAGGTGAGGCCACCTATATACTCGTCCGGAGTGAAATTATCACTTGCTCTCCAGTTGACTTTCAGTCAAGACTAGTAAAAGAAAATTCGTAAAATCTCACCTCGGGTGTTTGTAAATCCTAGGGGCCCCATAGTTTTTCCTTATTTCACTTTAGTCACTCTCGATGTCTCAAACTCCACTTTAACCTCGAATCTATCTTCCTTTCGGTACCAGACTCATAATTCATTCTCATAAGCTTTATTCTTCTTCTCGGGTTCCAATTTGGTCATTTCTCAAAAGTACTCCATATTTTCTTTTCTTTTCACTTTAGTCATTGAGAATTTGTAAAAATTTTCCAAATTAAAATTTTGAAATTTCTATTCCCAAATTTCCTTCACTAATTCAAAAAGAACATTTTTCATGTAATTAAATTTTTCAATAAACTTTAAATAGATTTTAAATATTCATATAAATTCTTGGGATATTACATTCTTCCCCCTTAATAGAATTTGGTCCTCCGAATTCAAAACTCACCTCAAGATTGAAACACATGCAGATATTTGGTCTATATCTCATTCTCTCTTTTAGAATTTTCACAATCAAGTACAAAATATAACAAGTCTAACATATTTTTATTTCTCAAGTTTCTTCAGTAAAAGAATTACCTCAACAAAAAAAATCAAATACTAAAATTTTATTTCTAGTACATAAGTTACAGGCAACAAGCTTAACTTGATTTACAAAATGGATAATTTTAATACGTGAAGGTTAGATCAAACATCAGCTTTAGGTACAAACAAAAGAAAGAATAAATGAAGGACGATGAGGCTTTTGAGATGTAGAAGATGCTCTAGGTCTAAAAGAGGAAGGTGCTTCTGATCTTAAGGAGGAAGCTAATCGTTGCAGCCTAGAAAGAGTTTCTGGAGGAAGCAGCTGGGAAATTTGGAGAAGAGCAAAAGTCACTCTATTCATACAGTTAATACACCTCGCTTGTTGGTCATAAAAATTTTGAGTTGCAAATATCGAATGTCTATCAACTCTATTCGCTAATTCCCTAAAATGATGATTTAAAAGCTTCTCTTGTTCTGGAAAGAGACGATTTATCAACCTCCCCTGGTCCTTAAAGTGGCGGTTTATCAACCTTTCTAAGTCCTCCATCTTTTGTCTTATAAGTACAAGCTCATTATTAGAAGATGTTGTTGTGCTAACATCCTCTAGCTCTACTATATCCCTTTTTCTTTTCTTAGCCTCTGGTGACTCTTCCATGGATCTCTTATTCTTATAGTTCTCCAAGCTAAGATTTAGATCTAGCTCTACCTTGCCAGCCTCAAAGTTTAAATTGAAAGATTTATTGCCGAGCATATTTTCTAAGCTACAAGGGTTGTATGCAAAGAGAAGTTTGATGCTAGAAAGCTTATAGGTAATGAACTCTTAGTGTAGTGAGCACTGTAATAGGGCACCCATTATTTATAGACGAAATTTAGGGCTACAAAAACCTTTATATCATACTCTAAAGATGGCCTATAGACTTTATCCATCACAATGCCAACGGTCTATGACAAGCATGCCAGAAAATAATAAATATAATCTAATGCAAAAGATTTCCTCAAAAATTTCGGCTAACTTTTGACTCTTGCTCAAATTATTCAACTAATCGCCGCTTCAGACTATGACTTCCTAATTCTGTATTTGTCTTATCCAATAATCCTAGATCGTGATATTACTCCATGAACGGGTAGCTTCATACTAGCCTTATCTAGGTTTCTAATCCATGGCTTTGCTCTAGGCTTACACATTTTCAAAAATACATATTAAAATAAAAACTTCTCACATTTATACATATCAAGCGTTACAATAAAGTGAGAAAAATTTTTACCTTTCACTTGCCTCTACGAGCATATATGTATGTATGTATAAACATGGAGATACATCATCATCTATATATTTTCACCTATTCAAGTCCTTTTAAATTTCTAACTTCTTATTCTCTGAATGTATGTGGAATCATTACATATTATTTCTAGCCATAACAAATAGCCTTTACTCATTATGTATGAATAGCATACATATCATATGTTTTTAGATACATGTAATCACAGCATGCTTCAATCAATCATGTATATTATACTCAATTGAAGGTTTTCAAGAACAACACAATAAAGCAGAGAAATACATTTCAGTTCATCATAAAAGCATCCAAGGCAATCTTTAATGGCTACATTGTCAACTTCTTTGAATTTTAGAAAATGCCAACAGGAGAAATGGGAAAACCAAGTATAAATCGGCCGCAAATCCACCGAATATTGACTTTCTGATTTTGGCATTAATGCGGCACACTGTTGGTGTACATGCCTACCCTAGACCTCTGACTTCCAGCATGCATAAATCCATAGGTTGAGGGTGTAGGGGTGCAGCGAAGATATATCTTCTTTGGCTCTAAGTCTAAATTTTCTCTATAAAAACTGCCCCAGAGTTCTCAGTTACCATACCACAAAGAGTAATCATCTCTGAGCCTACAGTTTTCCAGCATTCCTCTATCCTCATACTCCTACAAAAACTTCTAAATTTTCCAAACCATGGCTACAAGGAAGTTCATTAATCTCACGGTGGAGACCAAGGAGGAAGAGCTTGACTTAAACTTGAGTTTAGGCAAGGACAAGGGCAAAAGACCTTTTGAGGGGTCTCAAGAGAATCAAAAGGAGAAGAAGATAAAGAATGAGGAAGCTGAGGAGATTAGCACAGGCCATACGTCAGAAGACAAAATCGCTTATCTAGAGTAGGAGGTGAAAAATTTGAAGAAGATGATAGAGGACATGGAGAAGTTAACTAAATGTAATAATGCGGCAATGACTTCAAGAATAGAGAGGTTCTTCTATTGGTCTACCCAATGCTTCTGCAATCAACAACAAAGAAGTGTTGATTGTAAGAATGGAATTTACACTACCCTCCGTGACATTACTCTGTCTCTTACTCCAAGGAATGGTTGAGGGGTGATGATACAATACAACCCTCCTAATCGGAGACTACCGCGCCTGTAGATTTCTCATGAATGAGTAAACTTTTTTTTTTTGAAATGTAATCCTTCAGTTTTTTTTAATATCAATGGTTTCTTTTATTAGATGGTACTTTAAATAATAATAATAATAATAATAGTAATAATAATAATAATAATAATAATAATAATAATAATAATAATAATAATAATAAAGAAAGATAAAGGAGATCAGCCACACAAAATCAATCACGAATTCAGCTTATAAAGATAATCACATAAAAAATTTAATGACCCTATAAGCTGACACAAAGACGAATAAAAGCTCTATACAAGTCTTGTTGTCTTCCCTCTTATCGTACGGGAATAGACAAAGGCATTCCGTGTAAATCGATTAAACTCGATATTATACCCTCGAATTGTCATGAACTCTTACTTGAGAGCCTCGAACTCACAAGCTTTCCTTAAACTAACGCTATGAGGTACAAACTACTATAAGAATGTCTTTCTAAACCATTCCAATCATACATCACGTTTAACAATTATGAATGTTCATATGCCAACAGCCCACCTATAACATGCCCTAATTGTTCCAATGACAAAACTTCTACGTTTTTTTTTTGAAACACTTCTATCACATAGTACCATCATGTTAATCCTTAACTAAACAAGTGCAACTTAGGCGAGTCGCCCCTAGAGAAGACTTATAACTTATCCCAACATCTCTTATGTTGGGTCCCATTTTACCGTAGTGTCTCCCTTAGGAAAAACTACATAGCCCACATCGATTTTCTCAACCAAGCTTCTATCAAGGAACATATTGTTTAGGCACTTACAGCCTCTTCTATAAATCATATATGTCTGGCATCTATCAAAACCAAATCTTTGATCTGCCCTTCAAGAGTTCTTTCTCATTCCTACATCAGTAATCTGTGCTATATACTTTGGAAAAATCTTTCTTGAACTCTAGCCTATGCCTCATAATCAACTTTACCCCATCTAGTACATCACTCTTGGACTAGCCCTCAAGCCATATTCTAGCAACTACTGATCCTCAGCTTCAAGAGTACACGACAGAGTTATGTTCCCAATTTCTCAAAAAAAAGAAAAATTTAACAAAGAGGTCATACCTCTTACATCGGTACAAGGATCGTGCCTCCAACAAGATCCAAAGTTCTACACATGAAATCAATTACTTCTTATTGTAACAAAATTATCTCTAACTAACTTCACCAAAGGGTAAGGTACAAAAAGAACACTTAACTCTACAAGGTCTTTTATAGAACCTAATCTCATGATCATACCGCAGTTCGTGACAATGGGAAATGGCCCACAAAGAATACTTTGCTTTGTAATCTATAGGGGACCTAAAAACCAGCTCTGATACCAATTTGTCACATCCCAAAACTTACATGTGAGATAAACATAAAATACCTAGGGCGTACCTCTGTGGTACCCTTTAATCTCTATAAACATTCTTAATATCCATAACTATGTGAATCATAAATTTTTCAAGAAAGATATTTTGCATACATATTCAAAAAATGTTCAACATTCATACATTACACAGTACTATACAACCTCCCAAGCCTAGGTGACCTACCAGATTACAGAGCATGTCCTAATCCTGTATCAAAATTACATCCAAAAGTGCAACAAACAAAAGTGGAGTAAAGGCTATAAATTCTCCTCCTCAACCACTGTATCTGAAAAGATAATCATAGAGAGTGTGAGTTAATCAAAACTCAGTGAGTAAACAACTGTACATGAAAATACCACAAGCACAAATACCACATTTACTAACACAATCAATCTATCATTCATAATCAAAACTTAGTGAGTAAACAACTGTACATGAAAATATCACAAGTACAAATACCACATTTACTAACACAATCAATCTATCATTCATTTTAAATAATTATAGTATTACATTTGTCTGAATTTGCGTATGATTTCTTGGGTGATCAATCCCTTAATCACTTTGCATTATGTGCCATAAATACTTATACCAAGTGACCTGAGAATTTAACCCTCAAACTCTTTGTGCATATGTTTTCACAGTTATACACTGAGTAGTATGAGACTCTAACTCTTTCAAACTCATACACAAGTTTTTACAGTTATACACTGAGTAGTATGTGACTCTAACCCTTTCAAACTCGTGCATAGGTTTTCATCTATATACATCGAGTAGTATGGGACTCTAACCCTTTCAAACTCATGCATAGGTTTTCATCTATATACACCGAGTAGTATGAGACTCCAACCCTTTCAAACTCATGCATAGGTTTTCATAGTTATACACTGAATAGTATGAAACTCTAACCCTTTCAAACTCGTGTATTAGATCCCATAGATCTTTTACTCATCAATAAAATAGTGAGAATTTATCACAATACAATTACCATGAAATAAATTTATTTATACATACTTTTATTCCTTTGAATTTCTATCATCAATCATAGCAATCATCATATATTATCAATTGAAAGATTAATTGTTTAACATTTCAATAATATTGTAAATGAGACTTATATTGTACTTTGTCTAATGATATCAAATTAGTTTAGTAAGGTTATTTACTTACAGAATGTTCCAATTTATTCAAGGAACTACCACATCTAGTTATTAGTCAACTAGGGAAATTAATTCACAAAAGGTAATAAAATAATTCCCAATGGTATTGTGATTTTTTTCAACTTGAACATACACTGGTAATCTTCGCAATTTCACAAATAATGCAAATAGGATTTATATTGTGCTTTGACTAATTTAGTAAATTAATTTTGTAAGGTTGTCTACTCACCTGGATTCCATGCTCTCGGTGCTCCTACCTTGCGCCTCGACCATCCCTCGATTCATTGCTTTCCCTATGTTGCTTGGCTCTTAGAGGTCGCCCTGTAGCTCGAAATCTGCCTTCCAAAGCTCGGTTATGGAGTTGGAGTGTAGAGAGAGAAAGTAGAGAGAAGAAAGAGAGAAAGAGAGGAGAGAAGGTGAAGAAAGAGAGAAGAAAGAAGAAAATAAGGAAAAAAAGGTGAGGCCACCTATATACTCGTTCGGAGTGAAATTATCACTTGCTCTCCAGTTGATCCTCAGTCAAGACTAGTAAAAGAAAATTCGTCAAATCTCACCTCAGGTGTTTCTAAATCCTAGGTGCCCCACAGTTTTTTCTTATTTCACTTTAGTCCCTCTCGATATCTCAGACTCCACTTTAACCTCGAATCCATCATCTTTTCAGTACCAGACTCATAATTCATTCTCATAAGCTCTATTCTTCTTCTCGGGTTCTTATTTGGTCATTTCTCAAAAATACTCCATATTTTCTTTTCTTTTCACTTTATTCCTTGAGAATTTGTAAAAATTTCCCAAATTAAAATTTTGAAATTTCTATTCCCAAATTTCCTTCACTAATTCAAAAAGAACATTTTTCATGTAATTAAATTTTCCAATAAACTTCAAATAGATTTTAAATATTCATATAAATTCTTGGGATATTACAAGTTCATAGAATATGCTTTAGTTAAATTCCCTCAACTATTTACTTTTACTCTTTTTGGTTGGGACGAGTTAGGCATATTCAAATTAAGAATACGCAAATAGATAATTGTGTTAGCATAATTTAATGGAACACTAATAAAAAATTAGCGACAAGGATTTAATTACAAATTTTTAAACTAAAAAGACCAAATGAAAAACATAAGTAGAATTCAAACAAAAAATTGATAAATAGATAATGAAGATTCTAAACACGAGGGTCAAGAATATAGAAAAGAATGTAATGGAGAGTTTGAATTTAATTTACCTGACCGGGCATCAGTTCTCCATTAATCTCTTTGATGTTGATGCCAACATGAAGGCAGGCTTTGTAATGTGCGTCCACAATGTCATGTCCAAAGGCCTTGTTAGCTCCAATACCCCAGTAGTATGGTCCCTGTCATAATACCATAGAAAATCTTAACAAGTGAAAACTCAACTTTTGTATCTATTGTGTAAATCCCTCATATAAAAGGATTTACATCTAATTGGATTTGTATTTGGTTCAAACTCAAATGGGGGAAAAATTGAAACTGGTTGATTTATGAACTTGAATGTGAAGAGAAAGAGAATTTTCACTTGAGGTCCAGAAAAGCCACTAATGGGCCACCCAAGAGGTCAATGAATATCTTTCTGCAACAACATCAGGATGGCTGAATATCTTTGTAGCAGCATGCCTCTTGTTAAAGGCAATGGGTTCTCCAGCAGGAGTATATGCATCACACATAACCCAAATACATTCATAGCAATGGATTAAGTTTGATATAAAAGAAGCTTGTGGGAAGGATGAACAATGGACAAAACAAACCCACAAGAATATTTTCCCCCTTTGAATGGATCCCTGAAAATTACTTGTGGCTTGTTGCAGTTTATGAACATAAAGCAAATTGGAGAGGACAATCTTCAACAGGGAGAGGAAAAAAATCCTCAAGGTGGCAGAGGAGGTCGTTCCAATAGACCCACATGCCAATTGTGCACCAAGGTAGGCCATACTGTTCATAATTGCTTTTATAGGTTTGATCAAACCTATTCTAGTGTGTTAGGAGGTTTAGGGGAGAACAGCAAAGAAAATAGTACCACCTACTCAGCCTATATTGTCACTCAAGATAATCTTGAGAATCAGGACTGGTATGTAGATAGTGGGGTATCTCACCACATCACCAATGACTTAACTATTCTCGAAAAAGGTATCTCTTCCCTTTTAAAAAGGTTATTATTGTTGGAAATGGTTAGAAAGTTGATGTTGAAAGTACTGGAAATACTTGTATTCAAGGCTTCTCTCTAGAAATGAGCAAGATGCTTTTTGCCCCAAAAATTAGTAAAAATCTTGTTAGTGTATCCCAATTGGCCTATGATAATAATGTGTTAGTTGTTTTTGACTCCTATGGTTATGTTGTGAAGGACAATCAGATGGGAAAAGTGCTAATTAGAGGTGTCAAAGCTAAAGGACTTTACATAATCAAGGGCAATTCAGAAGCTTCTCACTGAAAGAAAGGGAAAGTGTTCATAAAGACAACTATGGCATAGAAGACTTGGGCACCCATCTAGAAAAGTTTAGATGATGTGCTTAGACATTATAGAAAAGAGAATTTAATAAATAAAGAGAAGTCTTTATGTGATGCTTGTATGTGTGGAAAAAAGGTTGAGAATGCTAGTTGAAGCAAAGGTACCTTTGGATTATTAGTCAGATGCTTTTGTGACAACTGCAAGTCTGATTAACTCCTTTCCTACCTCTACTCTACAAGGGAAAATTCCCTATTATTGTTTATTTAAGAAGAATCCAGACTATGACATCATAAGGGTCTTTGGGTGTGCCTATTCCCATACCTTGGACCTTATAACCAGCACAAATTGAGCTACCATTCTATTAGATGTGTTTACTTAGGTCTTACCACTTCTCACAAAGGATACAAATATTTGTCTCCTATAGGAAGAATCTATATCTCAAGACATGTGATCTTTAATGAGATGGACTTTCCCTTCAATTTCTTTGGAGAAATTAATTCAGAGGAATTAAGGTAAGTAATTTACATTCAATCACCACATCATTTTTTTGAAACTAACTTGGGTTCAGATGATTATTCAACTGTATTGTAGAGAACTAAAGACTTAGCCACCTTAAATGACAATTCTATCTCTACAATAGATGAAGTTAGCCCTATTGTTGATACTGTCATTGATTAGAATCAGAATCAGGCCTCTGGTGAGTCATCAGATGCATTACATGAAGCTGGTGGCCATATATCAGATGGCCAAAATATCAATCAGCCCAGATCTGTACATCCTATGGTTACTAGGCTCAAAAGTAGTGTTATCCAGCCCAAGCACATCTTTACTAGTCTCACAAAACTTGGAGATACTGCTGTCCCAAATAGCCTGCTATGGCTTGGAAAATTTCTCACTGGAAGAAGGCTATAGAGATTAAGTATGAAGCCTTATTAAAGAATAGCACCTAGGATCTTGTCCTTTATGATGGATAGCCTTTTGTTAACAGTAAGTGGATTTTTAAGACCAAGATTAGAGTATATGGATCAATCCTAAAGTATAAAGCAAGGTTAGTTGCTAAAGGTTTCCAACAAGATCCCGGAATAAATGTTGGGAAAACCTTTAGCTCGGTGGCAAAACTAACTACAGTAAGGGTAATGTTGTCTACTGCCATTTTGTTAAATTGGATTATTAGACAAGTTGACTTTGATAATGCCTTTCTGAATGGTAGTTTGAAGGAACCTGTATACATGAGATAGCCTTCATGCTTTGAAAATCCTAAGCTGCCTGATGCAGATTGAGAAAAGCACTCTATGGGCTAAAACAAGCCCTCAAGAACATGGTATGATTGACTTAGAGAGACCCTTGTGCAGTGGGGATTCCAAAACACAAAGAGTGATCACTTTCTCTCTATCCTGTGTACCGAGAAACATTTTATCATTACTCTTATTTACATCGACGACATGCTTATCTTGGGTATAGAAGTTGTTAGAAGTAGCAATGGAATGGTCTTATGTCAGAAAAATTATGTGAGGAGTTTATTGAAGAAGTTTAGTCTAATTGAGTCTCTTCTTGTCCTACACCTTTGACACTTGGTAAGAATAAATCAAAGGTAAAGGATGAAGCCTCAGAAAATCCATCCATGTATAGGAGTTTGATTGGGGGTCTTCAATACTTGACTAGAATAAGACCTAATATCTCTTTTGTTACAAATAGCTTGAGTCAGCACTTCAGTGCTCCTACAACTCAGGATTGGAGGAAAGCTAAAAGGGTCTTAAGATATCTTAAAGGTATAAAGGACTTAGGCTAGCACATTAAGCCTTTAATTGATTTCTGTCTCACTAGTTTTTTAGATTCAGATTGGGCTATTAATGAATTGGATAAAAATTTTATTGGTGAGAGTCTTTGGTGGCATGGTCAAGCAAGAAATAAGGTGTTGTTTCTAGATCCAATGCCGAGACAGAGTTTAGGGTAGTAGCAGCTTTGACAGGGGAGATTGTTTGTCTAAAATCTCCTATGAGTGAGATTGGTTATCTTGTAACTAGAGTGCCATAGTTGTGGTGTAATAATCTAAGTGCCAAAGCCATAGCTACTAATCCTGTACTACATGCAAGGACTAAGCGTCTGGAAATAGATCTCCACTTTGTGAGAGATAAGGTGTTGAATTAGGAAATTACAATTAGCTATGTCCCAAGTTTTGAGTAGCCAACAGACATACTCACTAAGTTAATGATTGGTTCCATATTTGTTCAGCTTCGTGGCAAACTCAGATTGGTGAAGACATCCTCCTCACATTTGAGGGGGACAGCTAAATAATAGCCTTTAGTGGAGTAGTCTTGGCTTCTTAGTGTTTTTACTATGGTAGTTATGTTTGGTTATGCTTTACTGTTATGTGTTATTTTGTTTCTCTTGTTCTTGTGTTGTTGGTTGTTGAGATCATTATTGTTAAGTTAGGCTTATATATATAGTCGTGACCTCATTAATAATAAGCAGAGCATTATTCAATTTTTCCCTTATGTTTTCAATTCTTTCTGTTCGTGAATCTTATCTACTATTACTATTATTATTATTATCCAATATGGCACACTATATATTGACATGAACATCTGGTATATTTTTCTAACCATCTTAGCTTCAATATACCTATTTATGGTAATATTCACAGCTCTTCTGTCAGCCTCAAATGCTAGAAGATTAGACATGATCTTGATAATAACACCACCAAGTTTCTGTTTAAGAATTTGATGAAAACCATGGAAAATAAAAGAGCAAAATGAGAGAATATATATCCATGAGGGGAAAAGCTTCAATACACCCACCTGATAAAATTTGTAGAAGTCCTATGCCCTGTAAAGAGTGTTTCTCATTATTTCAATGTTCATATCATCTAGGTTCTAGGAACAGAAAGAAAATAAGATGCAATATAGAACTCAGAGGTCAGAGGCTTCTGACAAGAATCATGAGTAGACATATTAGAAATTGACCAATTCCCTAATTAACATCAAACATCTAAAACCAAATTGAAGGCTTAACAATAACCAAACATCAAACATTTTCATAGCACAGGTTAAAACCAAATTAAAGGCTTAACAAGCTAGCAATAACATTTGGTATTAATTGCATACAACTATAGACACATGTTTACTTGAACCATGGATGCCCATGAATATTTTACATCCCTTATATTTGGCAATTCTAAAATCTTGCATCTACCAATTTTTAACATGTCTAGTGTTTAACACCCTCCTCATTCATAGCAATAAGTCTAAGATCTCGTACTAACCAGCACCTGACACCAATTCCATCGGCTTTGAAATTCCCCTTCAAACTAGGATTACATAAAATAAAATGTGATTGATTGACTTCAAAAGATTTTTAGGGAAAAAAAAATAAGTTAAGATCCAAGAGAACATTTTTAATATATCAAAAGGTCTTGTTTTAAAAAACAGAACCAAACCCAAGGGATCACTTTACTGCTTCATATCATCTATATATCTTTCTATCTATAATTCTTTTTTTTTGCCACACCATAGATGCAAACATATACCATTAACTCGATATTCATTTAGACGAAGAAAATGGCAAACTCTCAATTTCGAAGAAGATATACGATTATGCATTCAGAAAAACAGAGGACAAAAATGACAAGAAAAGGTGATAAAGGGAAAAGAAATCTAGCTAAAAGTGTATAGATGTTTGTTTGTAACAAAAACATGTGATTTAATATTATATTGCAAAACAATAGAAGTAGAAAATTATTTGATTTTTCACTTTTTCACACCTATTTTAACTTCTTTTTCTTATTATATATATATATATATATACACACACACACACACACACATATATTAATTATGAATGACTAATGACCCAAAAACTATATATGTTAGTGTAGGTGTCTGTGTATATACATAATCTTCGGTTGATAGGTGAAAATTTTCATATCTCTGGAAAAAAAAAGTTCTTCTAATTTTAATGTTGTCTACAATATATATACACAAATAGAGAGAGAGAGAGAGAGAGAGAGAGAGAGAGAGAGAGAGAGAGAGAGAGAGAGAGAGAGAGAGAGAGAGAGAGAGAGAGAGAGAGAGAGAGAGAGTAAAATATATATGATGGAATGAAGAGAAGTTTTTATCTTTTTATGATAGGAGGATTCAAAACCTATAACCCACAATATTTCAATACTATACTACTTGAATTACAAGTCCTACCTCCTAGTAGTTCAAGACCTTTCTCGAGAACCCTAGTAGCTCATCTTCAACAGCAGCAACACCTCTTTATCTTCAGTAGTAGTGGTGCCTCGACGGAGGCTACCCTACCCATACTTTTTCCCTTTTCTTTTTCATCATTTTCTTTCCTCTCTCCTTTGTGAGAGTTTTTCTCCTTATTTTGATAGAAGATATCTCTTCTTCTTTGTAAGAACATTTTTGTTTTCGGATCCCATGCCTTTGTGTAGGAAAAGCAACAATTAGTATACTCGTATTCATGCCAATCCCCATCGACAACGTAGTGATCTCTATCGATAGTGTCGGAAGCTGTGGAGGAAGGTGGGAGTGGTGAACCTGTCGGCTAAGGCTCATGTTAGACCAGCCACAAACAGAGACAAGGAAGGCAGTCTTGATTCGATGACAGTGTGGCAGTTTAGAGGTTTTTTTGGGGCTTTTTTTTTTAAGACTAACTCTGATATAAGATTTAGGGATGCGTTGCTTCTATTTAATCTCGCTTGATTTAGGGTCAACGGGTGTGTTACCTTTGTTTAGTCTTCTGGTATTGATTTTTAGGGTATGTCCTAAATTATGTATCTTTTCTTATAAGTTCAGACTTGTAATGTATTTGACAATCTTTAGATTTTGGTTATTTTATGTAATCCTGGCTTAGTACCATTTTAATAGAAATGATTTTCATTTTGTCCAAAAAAAAATTACAAGTTCTAGAGATAAATAACTTTTTAATACTTCTTTTTATTATTTTAAAATATAATAAACATTACTACAATTTATTTATTTTATTAAAATTAACTTTTTGCATGTTTTTTCTTCAGGATAAAATTACTTAACAATCTTTAACTTTCATTTTGTATTTAATAATTTTAACATTTATTTGTTTAAAGTTGTTAAATAACGGATTGGACTAAATAACTATATAAGATAGTGTAATATTTATGTTTATATTTGTTGATAACAATATGTTCAATGCGTTAGTTAAGTTTTGTTAATAATTTGTACCGCATTAACAAATAATAAAACATCAATAAGTTTTATATCAAGAAAAAATTTAGGTATAGTTTCTTGTATATTTGCTATCAAGGTTTGCAATTAGAATATAATAAATCTGTGATTTTGTAATTAGAATACATTAAATGTACAGTCTTTAAAATTTTTTTATATTTTTTAATAATTCATCAATATATGATTGGTTTTGCAAAATTTTTTTTTACACATGCTATATTTTATTGTAGAATGATATAAAAAATGTAATATTAATTTTCTTATAAATATATAGAGAAATTAAAATCCACTACAAAAGAAAAGTAATTTTTTTCAAATTTTTTTAAATGGAAAATGGAAGGTGATGGATTGAATGCAAGTGATATGAGGTAAGTCTAATCTGTCTCGGAAATGTATCTTCTGTTTTTTTTTTTGGTAGGGTGTTTGATCTACTGATAATTTTCATGATTAATAGCATAAATTTTAAGGTATTATTTTTTTAATTTTTTTAAAAAATAATATCTTAAAATTTAAGTTATTATTTTTTAAAATTAACAAATTAGACAAAACACTTTAAAAACCAAGCTGAAGGCTCATTTCCCTAAGTTTCTTCACGTTGATGTGTCGAACTCTCATTGGCCGGCCCAAAAACGACGCGAAGGGCCGGATGGCATCTGCGGCACTATAAGAAGCAGAAAGTGCTGTATTTGCCTCATAGTTCTCGCTGTGTCCTATGGCTTCTGAGAAAGAAGCTGCTCTAGCGGCCGCTCCTTCTGATGCTCCTACTATGTAAGCTTAGCTTTCTTCCTTTTCAACCTTTTTCCTTTTTCACCTTGTTTCTCCAATAACTTCGTAGATTACTTGCGCAATTTGATTCTGTGCTCCTATCATTGCTTCATTAGGTGGAATATTTCCTTGTGCGGAGATATTATCTCGCTGAGCGTTATCGTTGATTTTACGTTTTCCACACGAAATTCCTTGCACAATTTGTTTTGGAGTGTGAAAAGCCCTAAAACTTATGCTTTCTTGTGCGGTTAAATTTAGTGAGTTAACGTCTTTCATACTTCAATACACAGTCTTGTTACTAGAGAAACGCAATTTTATGAACTGAAGTTGGCGTTGGTGGATGTTTATGAGTACCGTTAAGCTGCTTATGACATTACATTATATGCTTGAAGTAATCCCTTTCTGATTGGAGTCGGCTGCTTCCTTGTTTACATAAATATTTGCATTTGACGGGATTTAAAATGTGTACCCAATGAGGATGGATATGTTATATGTACCCATAATCCCGCATCAATTATTTATTTATTTATTTATTTTAAATCCAGAGGTTTTGCTCAAGTGCATTGGAAGCAGGATTTATAAAGAAATATCTATTTGATAATTTTTTAGTACATGGCATTGATATTTGATACCTTATGTGTTCTATGATACGCAGATTTGACAAGATCATCAAAAAGGAAATTCCTTCTACTGTAGTGTACGAGGATGATAAGGTACTGTTGGATGTTCTGTGTTGTCCTCAACTTATTTGTATTATAGTTTTGCACCTTTTATCTCAATTTTTCTGGGATGGACTGAGGGAGATTTAGTGTGTTTGGGTTGCTTGTTCTTAAATATAGAGGATGCTTTTTTAAGCTTGTTGTATCTATTGGGGAATTTGAGATATCTAATCATGCTTCGAATATCACCTCCTAAAAGAGATCATAACATGGAGAATGCTACTATTCATTGTGAAAACAGAATTATAAATAAATAGGCAAAAGTCCAGTAGTAGTGTGCTAGTATTGTGAAGTTTGTCAGTATTCACTTTGATTATAGTCCTGGCTCCCACCTGTTGTTTCTGAAGTCTTAACATTTTCCTTACTCTCTAGACGAACTGATCATGCAAAGTCTGAAATGGTAAAAAACGCAAATAGATTTTTTATGTTTAAATAAATTAGGTAATGTGACATGTTTTATGAATCTTTTACTTTCACAAGAAACTAGCTTTCCTGCTGGCTTGCAAGTGCACACCCAATGATCCTGATTTCCCAATAAGCTGGTTATGTGATTTTCTACTCATTAGTCCAACCTACCTATAGAGGTATTTCCAATTGTCCATGATACTCTAGTCTTTACTAGACTGAGTTTTGTATTGTCAATTCTGCACTTGTATTGCTATCATGATTGCCCTCTAGGCATTTTTAATACATAAGTAACACCAAGTCTTTGAACAGACAGACACACAAAACGGAGGAATGTTGTCATGATCATGGTTTGCTGTTGACCATTTTTCTGGTCAGCATATGCTTTGTTAAGTCTGTCCAAAAGAAATTTTAGGACCAAAATCATGAGCTAACGAGTAGGGGGTCTCTTTCTTTGTTTTACTCTTTTTTTCCCCCCTTCCTTCCAGGTTCTTGCCTTTAGGGATGTTAACCCTCAAGCTCCAGTACACATTCTGATCATTCCAAAAGTGAGAGATGGGTTAACCGGTGTGTCCAAGGTATGCATATCAACTCATTCTTTTCTAGCATATGATGAAATAGAGGAGACACTCATTAAGATTTCAACACCTAGCACCATCAACAACTGCTTAGCACGTTAGCTTGGTTTTGTTTGTGTTTTTGGACTGTTATGTTATGGCCCTGTTCTCCAGGCTGAGGAGAGGCACTGTGAGATTCTTGGCCGTCTTCTTTACACTGCCAAACTAGTTGCTAAGCAAGAAGGCCTTGATGATGGCTTCAGGATCGTAATTAACGATGGACCAAAGGGATGTAAGTGTTCTTCTCCATGTCCATGAACATTTTGGCCCACCATCCCTTAGTTTTAAAGACACATTCCCTCTTTTATATATATATATATATATATATTGCATATTGAGTTGAAATCTTGTTTTTTGGCAGGCCAATCAGTTTACCACATTCATGTGCACCTCCTTGGGGGACGACAAATGAACTGGCCCCCTGGCTAAGATGTGGGAAATGATTCATAGTGAGCCAAAGGGCTGACAAGATTCCTGTGGCAGTAATACTCTTCATCTGTGCTTATGCTATCTATCAAATAATGGATTCAAGTAACTATTGAGTAGTAACATGTTACTTGAAGTAACCGAGTTAGATGACCTGTATTAAACATGTTTGTGCTGTGTTGTTGAACTTGAGCTAAAACTGAACGGTTTCGTTGTTGATGGCCTTCCTTCCCCTGTGCTTTCTTAGACACCCTGTGATGGGCATCTTATATGATGGGTTCACGTGACAGTGAGAGAGAAAGAGTATAGGTTTTATATGTTGATTTAGTTTTTGAAA
Organism: Biancaea sappan; assembly: GCA_037074585.1. NCBI lineage: Eukaryota > Viridiplantae > Streptophyta > Magnoliopsida > Fabales > Fabaceae > Biancaea > Biancaea sappan. The sequence goes on from CM073492.1 coordinate 38,775,582, forward strand.
GATTATAATTACTTCAATTTGGTGCTTGAAAAATTAAGTGCTTTAATTTAGTGTCTTAAAGAATGTGTATATCTTTATCTGGTCATTTTTGTTGTTAAATCTTAAAACTTACTATTGCAAAATCTTGTATTTTTTGTATGAATGGGGGTTGAAATTGTGACACACAATTATTCAATGACTAAATTGAAATATCTTATCTTTCATAAATTAAAGGTATATTTGGTATGAAAAAAAAGAAAAGGAAAATGAAAATGAAAGTGAAGTATTTTATTAAAATATCTATTTAACAATAAAAAAAAACTATTAGTGTTTTTTAATAGAATAATTTAGACAAATTTTCATTATCTATCCTATTATTTTATGGATTACATCATTATATAATAAGATGCTAAACATGCTGTAAATTGAAATAATTATAATATTTTGGGATTGAATTTGTGTGTTTGGTTTTGTGTTGACTTTCCCTCAACACACGGTGACTCTTTCAAAACTTAGTTTCGCCAAAAAAGAGAGTTTGGTTTTGCAGTTGCTCAAGTGAGATAATCAATTTTGCCTCCAAAACCTTGGTTTCCTTCAACGCGTCTCTTGCTTGCTTGCTTCTGAGCTTATGAACGAGATTCGCCTACTCTTGCCCACTGCATTTTCCCTTTCTATCCATATATTATGTTTTCATTCGTTTCGTTGTCTCGTTTGTTTTCTTCCTCTTTATTTATTTGCTTCTTGCTGTACTACCATCAATATCTGCCTCTGCACTGATCCTACTGATAGCAGTGAGGAAATGCAGTCAGAGTCGAGCTTTTTTTGGTGTTTTTTTCTGTTTTTTTTTGTGGGGGGGGGGGGGGGGGGAGGATCTGAGCTTCAACGGAATTTTTAATTTTGGCTAAAATTACATTACTAAGCCTCACTTTTCTAAAAATTGCACTTCAACCCCAACTTATTCATTTCTGTTTATCCGGTCCTTATTTTAATACTTTTTGATCCAATATTTTCACTTTATTTTTGAGGTTAGTCCTTAGAAATTTAGATTGACTAAAATTGAGGTGAACCTCCATTTTATATTTATCTTTTCATTTTAGTCCTTGACAAAATTGTACACATGGATTCCTTTGTTAGTATATATTTAGAAATTCGTTGGATAACTTAGATTTGAATAAAATTGATTTTGAGTATAATTAATTTTGTATGAACGTAATTTATATTTAGAAACTGATATCAGAAAAATGATTTTAGAAAATGAATTTTGTTTGGATATAGTTAACAGAAGTACTTTTGAATGTGTAATTATCAGAAAGGTATAAATTTTACATTATTTTATTTTATTTGACTATTAGTACTAATATTAAAATTTATGAATATTGTAATAAATAAAATTATTTATCTCCAAATTAGTTTTAATTATTATTTTAATAATTTGTTTTTTTGGGCCCAATATATAGCTACAAATGGACTCAAAAAAGAAAACAAAACTGATAATTTTTATTTCTAAACTTTGTACCAATCTCTCAGGTGGGCCCAAAAAGTAAAAAAAAAAAACTAAAAATGTGTAGGCCTGTGTACCAATTTCTCATGTGATATTTATCATCAATAATTCTTTTATTTCCTCAGCTTCATCCATATGCTACTCACCTTCATCCACCACACGGGCACACTTCCTCTTCCTTTCCACATATTCAACTTCATACATACGCTACTTAGCTTCAGTCTCCACATGTTCATATTCTTCCTATTCACTCTCCAGTCCATTGTTTGGTTCAGATTCTTCCTCTTTCTCTTCCACTTTCTAGTTGAAGCATACAAAGGCTTCATGTTTGGCAACCGGCGACCTCCACCATCGTGTCCACTACGCCGGCCTCCTCTCCTCTTCCTTCTCGTCTCTCCTTCTTCTCCCTGTTTCTGTGGTGCTGACAAGAAACATATTGCAGAATTGAAAAAAAATGGCAGAGGAAAGGAGAACAGGGACCACGAAGTGATGGTGGGAGAGGAAAGGTAAAAAATTGCATAATGGGTACTGGTTATAAGTTACTTGAATCCACTGTGAACAAAACCTTCACACTTGAGTTTTGGATCAAAATCAATTTTGGAATGTATAGTTGTCGCAAATCCAAACATACTAGTTTTTGTATAAAATCGATTTTGGAACAGTAAATGTTCGTTTGGATCTGCCCGCCACAGATTTAAACACGTACTTAATGGAGAAGGCAAACTTTCAGTCTTTATTTTATTCATTCAAATTGACTATAAACTTTTATTTTAACCTTTATTTGTATATTTTTCTTATGTAAGTTTATTAATATTATTTTACTAACTATTAAAGATGTAATTTTTAAATAATTCATAATAAAATAATTGAAACAAAAATTGAAATTAATAATTAATAATAAAAATAGTTTATTACAACAATAATATAATTAATTATATTATATTTAAATATGAGTAAAAATTAAATAATTAAACCTTGCACTTCTATTTAAGAGCTAACATACGTATATTTTCAATCAAATATTAATAATAATAATTTAAAAAATTATTATTAAAACATACATTTAGAAATGAGTAAAATTAAATAACTATGATAAATGAAATAAAATAATATAAAATTTATACTCTTTTTGATAATTACACATTTCAAAGTGATTCTACTAAACAACATCTAAACAAAATTTATTTTTCAAAATTACTTTTTAGATAATAATTTTTAAATATAAATTATATTAATGCAAACTTCAGTTTATTCACAATCAATATGAAAATCACTGCCCAAAAGCAATTCAGTCCAATACTCTATTATTATTTTAGTGGAACCCACCAGTTAAATGGATTCTATCAGATTTTGTGGTTATATCTCCTTTTAAAAAAGGCTGATATGAAAAGAGTTCCAACCAAAAGAAAAAATCCTAGTTAGCTCCTGACTAATCTGAAAATTGGAATTAGAGATGGCTCAAGTCTAAGTTGTTGAAAAAGGATGAGCTTTCAACTCTTCAACCACCTCGAGTAGCATCTTGTATGCATTTATATGAATATTAATGGAACCAGCAAGAGAGCAGCAAATTAATCAAGCAGGTTTGTGTCTAGTCTACTACATTTTTCCTAAGTTCCCGGCCAACCAATTAATTCTGTGTCCCTATATAACCACGCTTATGCAATGGCCTATTACAGTGAAACAGAAAATCTCTAGTCTCCATTGTTCATGCCATTGCCATGGCTTCTCTTGTGCTTATTTTGTCTCTACTTGTGCGTCCTGAAAATAATAACCCAGATTCAACTGTGACTGCAATCTCAGAATATGCTTCGAGTTTGGTTGTGAAATTGGGATGGAAAAGCGAGAGCACCAACTATAACAATGAGTTGGAGGAAATGGTGGATTTTCTACAGGAGCCAAGAGTTTGCATCGATATAATTTAGCCATGGAGAGATACGTTCCAGAAGCATAGCAGTTTGGACTGTTTGGTTCATGAATCATGTTCAAACGTAACATATACTTTTCTGGCAATTTGAATAATTCCCATTGTTCAATATAAGTCATATTTTTTCTTATGGTCAACATATATATATATATATTCCTCTGTTTTGTGCTGACTTCTCCTATCCCCTGTATTTACATAAAAGCTGTGTTTTTTTTTTAAAAAAATGAAAAGATTTTTTTTTTCAATTTAAGGGGTTGTACAATTTACTTTTCTCAACTTTTAAAATTGAAAATGACTTTTCAAACTTTCAATTGTGTGTAACATAAACCTTCAATTAACATTTTTAGTTCAAAATACTAATATTCACTACTACCTGTCTCTATAAGTTAAAGAAAGCAAAATTAATTATAAAATATGCACGTAAAATTTATTATTTTAGACTACTTTGTTGAAAAGAAAAGTATAAAAATAACAACAACAAAAACAAAATCATTATTTGCCATTTTAAGATTACAGATGCAATCTTTCTTTTCCTTCTGATCCACCTTTTTAAATTATATGGACAAGTGATATTTAGATTTTAGGCCAAAAAAGAAAAAAAGAAAAAGTAGGGGTTATGTTACATAAGATGATTTGGGGAGTCAATTATTGACTTTTAAAGACAATGAGTGTAAAATGCACAACTTTCTAAACTAAAGGACTGTTTTGCCTTTTGGATTTTATTTCATTAGATAGTTTATTGGATATACAGTATGTATGATGTATTGAATTAAAATAATGAAGTGAATGATGTAATGAAAAAGATAGTGAGAAATTGTCTAAATTATTATCTTGAAAAACATTTAGCTGTCCTTTTTTTTAAAATTGAAATATTTTAATAAAATCTCTTATTTTTTTTCTCATTCTTGTTCCTTTTTCTTTTCTCTCTCTGCATACCAAGCTTATTTATAATTTGACTCATTAGATTAGTTCCATGTATAAGCTAAGAATTCTATGGCACATTTTAATGACGGATGTGACCCTATTGACTTAGTCCCAAAATGCTCGGCAGAATCAATTTCCTTGAACAGTTAATATCTTGGGTGGATCAAATTTTCACAATACTTTGTCCAAGGCATTCCTTTATTCTCTTAATGCCAAGCGATAGCAAAACTCAGGGCACATGCTCATACAGTTGCTAAGCAAGCTTGTAGCCACCTCTGGGTCAAATGGTATCTTTCTTTTATTTATTTTTTAAATTATGGTACTTGCAAATGCATTATTTTATTTTCGTTCGGCACCATTGTTGGTTATGAGCAGTGCTGATCGCTAAGAAAAATAGAAATGAAGGTGAGGTAAATATGTTCTTTGCTTCATCGCAATAGGAACTAGCTAGGCACAATTTATTCCGAAGTGGGGAAAAAATGTAAACAGGTTGGTGAATATTTTGGCACAAATCATTCTTGAATTGATTATGAAATACAATGCCTTACAAATTAAAAAGAAAAAAAATCAAATAAACAAAACGGTGTGTCTGTCTGAAATTCTGTAATTTGTATTTGACTACATTTTGAAGGGGCGAAAGTAGTTATAAACTATTATTTTATGGAGATTTTAAATTGATTATGAAATGTAACGCCTTACTGATTTTAAGAAAAAATCAAATGAACAAAACGGTGCGTCGCCTAAAATTTTGTAATTTGTATTTGACTACTTTTTGAAGGGACAAAAGTAGTTTTAAAGTTTAAACTATTTTACGGAGATCTTAAATTGGTTATGAAATGCAATGCCATACAAATTAAAAAAATAAAATCAAATAATCAAAACGGTACGTCGGCCTGAAATTTTGTAATTTGTATTTGACTACTTTTCAATGGAGCAAAAGTAGTTTTAAAATTTAAACTATTTTACGGAGATCCTAATTGCTTCCTTTTTATTTATTTATTTATTTCTTTCTTTTCCTGTTAAATTATTGGGTGAATGTTTTCTCCTATGCATAAGAAGAAAGTTGAGAATTATTGGATCAATTTGATCCAACGATTTTTATTTATCTAATATTTTTTTTATTTTTTAAATAAAAATTTTACAAATATCAACTAATCTAATAATAATTATAAACATAATAATAAATATAAAATGACAATTACATATTTTTTAACTTACTTTTTTAAAAAAATATTAAAAAATACTAAATGAATGAGAGTTGGTAAATCAAGATCTAATAGCTCAATTTCTCTCTTACATATAGGAAGCTCCTATGCATAGGAGGAATACCTTATCCTAAATTACCATAATAGCGCTTTATGGCTTCCTATGCATAGGAGGAATGCCTTATCCTAAATTACCATAATAGCGCTTTATGAGTTTCTGACTCAATCTTTGATTATTTTTAATCTTTCATTTTGGTTATGAACCCTGCTGACAAGAGAAAATATCTGGATGTTTAGTTTAAGAGATCTGGCTGGCGTATCAGCAAATAAAATATTGAAAGACAAAGCATCCAATAGTAATCTTACCTCTTTTTCTTGACATGACTCAAAAATTGATATCATCTAATCATGGCATGTTGAATAAAATTAAAAACTACGCCATGTCACTTTATTCTCGCAGAAAATTACACTGGAAATAGAGATGAACGGTTTCTAAAATCTTAGCTTATTGACATTAGTTTAAAAGGCATTATGCAGTGAGTGCATAGGTGCATTCTTCCCAATGATATTTGGGTCCATAGTCCTCCTATGCAGAAAATGTGAGTACCATTTAGCAGAGAGTTTAGGCACCCTCGTCAGATTTGGATCATTCAGATCTACGTAATATAAGCCATAGGTGGTCTGATATCCCGCCAGTAACTCCAACAAATCCAACAAGGACCATGCAAAATATCCTCTCACATTCGACCCACTCCTTCAATTGTGCCAAGAATAAAGAAAAGGAAAAATATATCAGTAACTATTGGATATGTTCATTGACAATAAAAGTACAGAAGAACATGGTCCTGTCACCTCAGTGAATCACGCACGCTCTTAATGTATGCATGCAAGAACTTGATCCTTGACCAGTCATCTAATGATGAATTCCGCAGCGTTTGTTGTCCTGCAAAGTCCACAGGCTTGTCACTACGCTGCTACATAATGGAAGGTTAATTTTTTTGAGTGAGACATAGACAGAGACAAAGGCGAACCATTTTCATGGATGTATACAGGAGGATTGCCAAAAGAGTTCTTCAATAACTCCAGCAAGCTTCGCAACCCCCACGATCTAATTGGAATCTAATCCAACCACCTAGTTAGTGGTAAAACTGAAGCTCAAATGTTTGAACAAAAGGAATGACACCTTGTTTTAACTCTTACCTCCAATATAGATGTTTCATTAAAAATACCTGCTACAACCACAAACAACATTTATGTAGTTGTCTCAGTTCCTTATATTTGGATGAAGGACAATTTAATAGAATGTTAGATATGGGCTGTTAAGATTTGATTTCAAGGTCTATGATCTAATAGAGAGATGATAAAAGAACAAATATATGGTTGTTAAAGTTCAAAATAGAAGTTGGTCTATGCAGTTATGTTCGGTATAGCCAGGAAACAGTTTTATTACCTATCAATTCGATACCCAAATCTGAGAAAATGTGTCCACCCTCAATACGCGAGCTGTTGGGATTGTTTTTTACATAACCGGTGAAGTAAAAATTTATTCCTAGGAAGTCAATTGAACCCTTAACTAGATTTGATTCAGTTTTGGTGAAGGAAGGAAGTCTCGAGCCTACACTCTTTTTCATTGTGTCAGGGTACTCTCCAAACATTATGGGATTCAGAAACCTGGGACATCACAACAGTGCAAATGCCATACGGTAACAATTATAAATTGTAATAGAACATTAGAGTAATCATCCGGCAAACTGCCACTTACCAACCAATATTAAAGTCTTGTGCCCTTTGAGTGGCACTTAAATCTTCAGCAGTATTTGTTAGAGGAGAAAGACCATAAGTAAAGATATTAATCCCAATAAATCCATGCTGCTTCTCCTGCATTCAACAGTTAACCATTATAATTCAAAATTTCAATACAATGTTGTTCACTGTCCAATTTTAAAGAGTGAAGAAAGTGTTATATATTAATAATACCTGATACTTCTTCCTATACAATGCAGCAGCTGAAGCATGTGATAACAGTAAATAATGGGCTGCTATATATGGCTCAGTCGAGGAATTGCCCTTGGAGCAATTAGCTATAAAGGAAGGGGTACATCGTTGAGGTGGTGTGAATCCAAAATCATAACCAGCCAGCACAAATATGTTTGGCTCGTTCATTGTGGTCCAATATTTAACTCTATCACCAAATTCTCTGAAACACACATCTGCATATGCTTCGAAGTCTTTCCTGCAAGGCAGCGTATGTAGTTACATATATAGATATGTAGATCACAATTCACAGAAAATTCCATTTTGTATAACTTGCTAGCCAGCATAGCACTAGATGTCATACACTACTCTTCGATTAATCCATCCTCCATAATCATCCTCAAGTGCTTGTGGAAGGTCACTATGATGCAAGGTAACATGTGGCTGGATATCTTCAAAATTAGGGAAAAAAAAACAAAAATTAGCATTTGTATAACTTAGGAAATAAATCTGATCATGAATTGAATAGTTGGCCTAATTTCTATTTCTAAGAAGTTCCAAGCCGGCTCAAAATTGTGTATTTGGGGTAACTTGTGTTAGGGGCTTAAATCTTAATATATAGCTTTAACAACCACCATGGCTAATCAGCTCATTGATAAGGTTGTTGTAATACTGTAGTCCCTTGGGATTGACTGCTCCTCTTCCATCTGAAATTACACAAGACCAAAATGGTCAAACACAGAACATCAAGAGTTTGGTGGATGTAAGCAACATTTGGTTCAAATGATCCTAACTTGGAATAAGCCTTGACCATGATATGGAAAATCTGAAGGCATTTAACCCCATGTTGGCTATCAGTTCCACATCCTCCTGCAACAAATCAAACAAGAGGTGCATGACTTTGAAAAAAGAAAGCAAGATGAATTATAATGTAGTTAATTATATTATGAAATGATTAACTATAATTAATTCTATGGCATGTTTAAAAGTACCTACTTTTTAAGTTAATGTTCCTAATTAGTCCTTTATCCATGGCTTGAAAAACAAAAGAAGTGCTCGTTGCATATGCCACATTTACGGACCTTATATTTGCGATATTGGTCACATGCTCTGTCTCCATATACTCCGGTCAAGTTAGCTGGAAATATTTATTGAGACATGGAATCAATCATTCTAAATTTGCAAAAAGTGATCACCTAGTTATAAAAAAAAATAATTGCACCTGCTAGTTTTAGATAGAAATATAAGTAAAGCGCTTGCGTATTTGCCATTATCAATGTATCAACAGAAACTCCTCATATATATACATGAATATGATCAGCTTGGTAATTTTGAGTGTACCAGCATGGACATAGGTATCAAAGATGCTGGGCGTCCTCCCATCCTCATCTGCTGCGCCTTCAACCTTCGTTTAATGTTATTCGAATTCCATTAAAATCGAGAGAGACAGATCATAGAGATAAAAGGGAGAGTTAAATCGGAGAAGAGGAAGAAGAGGAATAAGAGAAACAACCTGATAAGCAGAGGTTCCTGCACCGAAGAGGAAGTCAGGTGGGAAGTCATCTCTGCTAAGAAAATCTCCACCAGCAACCGCTGCCAATGTCAGTGCTGCCAGTAACACCTTCATCGACATTCTCATCCTCCTGCTACTATGCTGCCCTTGGTCTCTTTAATTTCTTCACAATCAAGGCATTCGAGCCACTAAATTCATTGTGGACTGGCCGAAAAAGTAAATCGAATTTGTGGACACCAGGAAGCCAAAAAATAAGAGGACAGGAAGTACTGCCGGGATTTTGTTTTTTCTCTAGAATAAAAGCAGTAAAGCAGTACAGACTGAAAAAAGTGGATCAAAAACGGCATCGTACCATGACTGTTCACCCACATAGTTTTTCTTTTTTTTTTTAAAATATAATTTATCAAGTGAAATTTGTTCTATGTACCGAAAAAAAAAAAAAACTTCCATGAAGTATAAACATAAGCAAAAGACATTTATGAATTATTATATTGTGCCGTCTAGTTGAGCGTTATTGACAGTGAAGTGAAGTGCCACGTTTTTATTTTTTAAACTCTCATGCGTCTGAGTGACACGCCTCATCAGCTCTCTTTTTTGAAATGAAGTCCAAGTAGCTCGAGAAGAAACAACGCCGTAAAATGCTGTGCCGGAGGGGTTCCCGGAAACGCAGTTCAGGATTCATGCCGGTGCACCTCAACGTCTACAATCTGACTCCGATCGCGGAGCGTACCATTCCGGCATTTAAGATTGGTCTTCGTACTCGAATCTCTCTCCTTTGTCTTGAATTTGAATTTCTCATATCTATGATTATAGGGTTTTAGAATTGCGATTTGGATGCAGTTCACGGCGTCGAGTACGCATTTGGCGCTCACGAGTTCTCCACGACGGGGATTTCGAAGGTGAGCCAAAACGCTGCGATGGCTTCACTTTTAGGAAGACGATACTCATTGGAAAGATAGATATGGGAGCTGAGGAGGTTAGGCACGTGATGGAAGAGCTTGCCGGAGAGTACAAAGGAAGTTGCCTATAATTTGATTACCAAGACTTACAACCATTTCTGCAACGATGCTTGTATCAGACTCACCAGAAATCCTATTCCTAGTTGGGTGAATCGTCTCGCAAGAATCGGTAACCATTTTAGTTATAGTTTCATCTCATATTTTGTTCTCTAAGAAGCACTATACTGAAACTGATGCTGACACTGTAACAACATGACTGTGTGTTGTATCTGATTCCACTGTGACTCAATTTTAGAACTATCATTGTTCATATTCATAGATAATGCTATTGCTTGTTGAAAAACTTTTGCTTTACTCGATTGATTTTGACTTTGATGAACTGCGATGTAGGGTTTTTGTGCAACTGTGTTCTTTCGGTGACCTTGAATTCTACAAAAGTGAGGCATCTCATAATGGATGTTGATGGGGGATTTATGGGGTAAATAGACGTCTGTTTTCACTGAGTGATTTCAAAGGCTTGGATGAGTCTAGACTCGTCATCCTCTGTGAATTGAACGCCGTTCATCTCATTTTTTTGCTGGTGAAGAGCGCACTGTTCCCTTATTTTTTGTGGCCGAAGGCATGTTGTGATTGAGGAGATGAGGTTGATGTGGGGCCTAATTCATTTATTGATATGATATTGTTGATATGACATTGACTATGTCAATATTAATTATTAATTGATTAACAATTAACTAGACAATAAAAATTGTTTGATACGAAAGTTTATATAAATTTTTTGTTTAGTTTTAAATTTAATAGGAGTTTTTTATATATAGAATAAATTTTGTAGAGGTAAAATGTATTTTTTTTTTTTTTGTGGTAACATCTTTTCTTTGATTTTTTATTTATTTTCCTTTTCTTTTTGCTTAAATCAGTGAATTGTAACACTAACATCAATTTCTTTTTTTTGCTTACATGTAAGTATGTAACATATAAGATAATTTTTTTTGGAGACAAAATGGAATCATTTCCATTAAAAATGTATCAAATTAAAATCAACTATTACATCACAAGCCTGTACTTATAGAAAAAGAAACTACATGATTTAGAACAACACATTTTAAAAGCAGTACCAAAACAACAATACTAAAACACCAAAAAGAAACAACACACCTTTAAACTATAAAACAGAATTAGTCTAAAAAGAGCTAACACACTCCTATACCTTATATTAGAGTTGGTCTTCTAGCATTGTCGAGTGTCGCTGACTGCGTTTCAGAGTGCCACCATGTATGGCAACCACATGATCTAGAGCCATCCTTTAATCTGACCCATTAAGAGCTTCTAGGTCTCTCTTCAAGTGGGCTTTATCCAAATAATTAGACAAGGCCCAACTAGAGCCCTTTTTGACATGAGGCAGACAAAGTATGGCCCAAAACGTGACGAGCATGAGAAATGCAAAGAATCCTGTGCTGAAGCTGATAGCCTTACCCTCGAGGATAAACCTCTTCCATATTCGATTGGCATCATTTACACCATCACCAGCACCACTGCCTAGTAGAAGCAACAGACCTTTGTGGTCTAGGATTGTTCCATACAAAAGCCACTGCCCCCCTCAAAGGTGAAACAACCCAAGACGCAGCAACAGAAGCAACCTACATCTGTCATCTTCTTCATTTCTTATCTCATCGTCCTTGTCGTGAGAAGGTAACGCTGTCATGGGTAATATCAACTGGATCTAATTACAAAAGTTCTATTCCAAAGAAAAGGGAGAATCTTCTACAAAAAGATAAGGGAAAAACACTCTCATGAAAGAGGGGGGAAATGAGAAGGTGAAGAAGAGGATGGGTGAAGGCTGCCCTCGCACGAGTATTAGTTTAGAAACCTTAGTAGAGACGTATAAGACGATGTTGTAGTACTTATAGTAATGGACAAATATTAGGCTTGACATTTAAGGCCTATCTTGCCAACCTATAATCATTCAATCACCTAAAATTAATTGTTTTTTTAATTTTTATTAAATTCAATTATGTTAACACAAGGGTCAAATGGATTTAGTCAATAAGTTAATTATCAAAATGTGAATTTTCAAGGGTCAACTAATATTCAAAAACATGTATAAGGATAGAGCAAGTGAGAGATCACGCACATATACGCACACATTATATAGGATAGGTGCAGAGCCTCTGGCTTTTTATTTTAAGCTGTTGGATTCATCCAACGACTAATATTTGTCTTGTGTGGCAAAAAACAATTTTTTTTTTAGTTTGTGATGAGATAGAGTGTGGGCACAATAGAGAGAGCGACTGTCACGACCCGTTTTCTGGGCACATGACCGGCACAATGATGAATCTCTCATCACTGTAAGCCTTCTGATAAATATATCAAATTTTCTTATATGAAAATCATAGATTATCAATTTAAAATACATTATTATACTGACATACAAGCCAAATGTCGAACCCCTGAACTAGATGTCCTAGACGATTACAGAGCAACATAATCTATAACAGAAGAGAGGTCTACCCGACAACGGGAAGGTCCAAAGTGATCTACTCCTCTAGCAGATATTCTTCGATGGCAACCTGATCTGAACAAAAAGGTTGTACAAACAATGTGAGCTTTTAAACTCAATGAGCGAATCGGCCTCGCATTAATAAAATTCAAATACATTACCAGTCATGCAAGCATATCCAAAGGCTCATACTCAACCAATAGACAGAAGATAAAAATTTATCCAATTCAACAAACGTTACTAGTACTCGTCAATGGCAATATATCCCGGAGAGCGCACACAGGCCGGCTCACCAATTATGTATATTTCCGCCATGACGCACAACATCATCCTCTTACATACAAGATAAAAATTCATCCAATTCAACAAACGTTACTAGTACTCGTCAATGGCAATATATCCCGGAGAGCGCATACAGGCCGGCTCACCAATTATGTATATTTCCGCCATGACGCACAACCTCATCCTCTTAGCTAGGGCGCCTCACGGATTTATCACCAATCCGGGCTATATCCCTACTGAGGGAATCGTTGTCTCCACACTCATTGGTCAAGACACCCTGTCAACCGGGTTTTCCGCCTTGCCGTGAGAGGGGGTACTGTCCCGCTCAATCACAATCAATAGCATTTCATATCATAATCAGAAGCTCAATATAATATTCATCCATATAACAGGTATAGTATATAACTATATTATGGATTTATAAACCACATATCAAGATAACAATTAATCCATTTTTGAAAACATTCAAACTTCACATCATCATAAGATACTTATTTCATTTTATCCATACTTATGGATTAATTATCTCATTTAGATTCGTCATTCTGAATCCAATTTCCCCCTATGAATCTTGGGAGTGTCCTACGACATACTTTTTATCACCAGTAATGCTAAAACTCTATTAAAACGGGGTCGTTTCACTCACCTGGATTCCGTACGAACATCGCTTCTCTAAGTCATTACAGACAAGAGTTCTCAGGTGAATTTCGGTGTTCTGCTACGGAGATTTTCATGAAAGATTAGAGAAAATACATCAGGATTGTTTTCGTACAGATACTGTTCATATATATAGTTACTATTCATACAGTCACTATTCATACGTACGGTTACTATTCATATATACGGTCACTATTCATACGTACGGTTACTATTTATACATACAGATAATATTCGTACATACGATCACTATTTATACGTATGAATATTATTTTTATGTACGGATACTATTCATATGTACGGTTACTATTCATTCAGTTACTATTCATACATACGGATACTATTCATACCAGAAATAGAGAATACAATCTGTAAAAGAGTACACCAGGTAAGTTCCCAGGAAAGAGTGGAGGGTCACACTGGACACACTTAAAAACCAGGTCTTTCCTTAGCCAGAACTTTCCTAGACATGTATTCTTCACAGTTTACATTCTATTTCGGTAATCAGAGAATCAAAATAACATATAAACAGCTAAGGACAGTTTTTCTGATGTGGAAGATCAGCCAAGGCCGCAACCACAGAGCATACTTAAGAAATTAACTTCTAAAATTTGAAAGACATAGAAAGGGCATACTATCCTTACCTAAGCTGAAAAGGAAAGACCCAAAATCTCAGACGCCTAGCTTTGGAGTAAGAGAAACTTAAGGAGAGAAGAAGAGAAGTTGAATGTGTGAGTTTAGAAGTAAAATGGAAGGCCTATTTATAGCAAAAGTCAAGGGTACTATTTGATACTATGCGTTAATAAAATATTCAATTTACTATTCATGAAAATGACATTTCTAATAATGCAGTTACTGTTTACCTCACGCAAAATTTTTCTATTATTACTATTAGAAACTTAAAAGGAAAACTATCCTTTCACCTTAAACCTTTAAGTTTCTTTTCAATTCAGTCCTTTCACTTTAGTCCCTGAGGGTATTTTCACACATAAAACGTCAGTTTCTCCTACGAACTTCTTTCTAGTTTTCTCTTATGACCAAACAACATCTAGTACTTGACATTTCGATTGTATAAATGAACAGTATCATATACGTAAATAGTATTATACTGGTGAATAGTACCGTATACTAAAATAGTAACAGTAGTTTGTAAACAAATATTTATATTTTATTTTTCTTGGGTATTACAGCGACGACCAATGAAAGAAGAAGAGAGGGTGCAACAAAAAAGAGGAAGAGCAACGTTAAGAGAAAGTCGCTTCACCCCGCCCAGCCTCCGATTAATCTGCGCCTCTACCCCCACTCACAAATATTGTAGTGTTTAGCTTATTCTCATCTTCTAGTTTCTTTGGATTGTCTTTCTTGGGCTCTTCCTTCTTCTCCTCTTTCATTGGTCACACTGACACTATCTCTATGTGACACACCTTCCTCAGCTTCCCCACTACATCCACTAGGTCTATCTCCCTTGTTAACATCATCTTCTTGTCCTTTGTCTCCACTAATACTAAATTAACCCCTGTAATTTTTACAACCAAAAAAAGAGGCTTGAATTAAGCTAATTCAATAAGATAGGGGAGTGAAGGAAGATGTTTTCGTAAAGGTTCGGTTAAGAATAGAGGGCTTGGAAGAGGAAGAAGATAACAAGTTGAAATTAAGTACCCGAAATGCTAGAGATTGTCTTCATAACTTTCTGCTTGATTTTGTCATCGTGCAATTCCACCTTCAACACCACGTCACAAAACAATATTCCAAATTGGTGCTAGCACTCAACATTGAAGTCATGGTCACCATTCCTAACAATCAGCTCCCCACCATCAAAATTATATGAGAATCAAATGAAGCGACTAACTCACTTGATGTTAACTCCTCCTTTGAAGTTGTAACGTGTGATGTTCTTGCCGCTGTTTGGCTCGATCGTAGTCATTCTTTCACTTAGTTGCAAACAGAGTATTTTGTGAGTGTGGGTAGAGGTGCAGAGTCATCAGAGGATGGGCAGGGTGAAGCGGCGTTCTCTCACCGTCGCTCTTCCTCTCTCCATCACATTGTCTCTTCTTCTCTCATTGGATGTCACTCTCTTTATCATGCCCACTCTCTCTCTCATCACAAACTCCAAAAAAGACAATTTTGCCACGCAGGGCAAATGAATCCAACAGCTAAAAATAAAGAGCCGGAGATCCTATTATATAGACATGCGCAACCATAGGTGTCAAAATAGGTATTAGCCTATTAGGTCCCTTGATTTGCCGATGCACACACATTAAAAAAAATATTCAAATCTTAAAAAATAAGTTAATTATTAATTGTTGAAGAATAATAAAAATATATTTTAGGTAAAACTATTAAAGCTTTTATTAATTATTTATTGCTAACTTAGTATTAATAATTGTTTTTTTTTCTTGTTCCACCTATTCTTCCAATTTTTGATAATATTATTAATTTTTTCACACAAAAAAAAAGAGAATGCACCTTTATAAATAGATTGATTATTAAATTACTTAGTAATATTAAATTAAATAAATTTTAAGTTAATTAGTTATTAATATAATGTTATTAAATTAATTATTATATTATTTCATTATTAATTTTAAGACATTATATGTCTTAACGATAGGTACATAACTAGAACCGCCACTCATTAGACCTCAAATTGTAGTGGCAGGTTACAAACTATTATTAGATGGTCGTTTCATGACGAGAGTTCGTGTAACCCTTGTTATAGTAACACTGCTGAAAGCTTGTTTAGTTCTGCGTCAAAAAGTATTTAATGCATGATTGAAGTTCCATAATCAATTTCTTTCACAAAATTGTAACGTTTGGTTCGGCGTTTCTTCTCCCTTGGTCAAAATCGATTATGATGCAAATTTAAGTTTTATTAGACACAATTTGGGGTAGTTTCAGGCATAAACCTAAGTTTTGCGTCTCTTCCTTTGTAGCTTTTTTCTCTTCTACCCCTAGCTCTTCCTATTTTTCTCTAGTCAAAAGGTATGAAATGGAAGCTAGAGGTGACTATGGAGTTGAAAAGAGAGTTAGTAAAGGATAAAAATGAAAAAAAATAGGGGGGGGGGGGGGAGGAGGATCAAAATTACATTCTTGAGTCCCATTTTTTGTATTATTTTCATTTTGCTCCTTTTAATTATCACTTTTTATTTTAGCCTTTACTTGCATTAATTTTTAGGTATGATTTTTTTTAATCTTATTTTGGTAAAAATACAAGAGTAGTTTTTAAATAATTCTAAATAAAAACAATTGAAACAAAAATGAAAAATAAGGTATTATAAAACATTAATATAATTTATTTTATTATATTTTGATATAAAATAAATTAAATAAGGGTAAATGAAATAAAAAAAAAATAAAAATTCATACCTTTTTCGGTAAAAACAATTGATTTTGGGCAAATCTAAATTTGTATGAACGTGATTTATATTTAGAAATCGTTATCAGAAAAGTGATTTTAAAAAATAGATTTAATTTAAATACTGATTAGTAAAAATACTTTTGAATGTGTAATTACTAAAAAGGGTATGAATTTTATATTATTTTATTTTATTTATCCTTATTTAATTTCTTTGAAAATGTAATAAAATAAATTATATTAATATTTTAATGATAATTTTTAACTATTGGTACTGATATTTCATTTAAAATATACTCTTATTCTATGCATATATTTTAATTTCACTTATAAAATTTAAAAAAAAAAATTAATGTGTTACTAAGTCAAAGTCATGTACAATTATATTTATATAATTTTCAAATTAAAGTCAATTAAATCAAATACTAGATTATTAAATCAGACTTTTATACTCAATTTAAATAATTATTAATCAAACATTTTATAATCAATCACAAATAAATTATAATCAATAAATAAATAAAATAAAATAAAAACTATCTTATAATCAATCATTTTTTTTCTTCACCAATACCACACTCTACATGCCCACGCTTTCCAACACTCTCCATACTCTCCAACTCGATCTCCACGACACTCTCCACACGCACACAACTGAGACAAGGCATAGCAGAGCACAAGGGAAGGAGAACTGCGAAGGGCGACGGTGATGGGAGTGAGGACGGGGACGACGACCATGACCACAACGGGCAACCTTCAATCTTCCACCGACAACTCTCTCTCTCTCTTTCTCTCTGTGGTGCATGTGCTTTCTTCCATTTTCTTTCCTTATAAGATTCAAGCTTCAAAATGAGAAGACAACCAGAGAACAAATGCGCTGGAGATAATAGAGAACAAATGCGCAAAGAGGAAACAAGAGATTGAACAAGATAAATGCACAGAAAGGGAGGGTTATAGAGGAAAATAATGGCTGCAGATGATTTGGGTGGTTATTGATTCTCCGAGAAGCTACACATACCACTGCTATCAAAACCAAGGTTTAAGCGACAATCAATTATGTTTCAAAACTTGTGCCGCTCAACCAAACATATTAAAATGAGGATAAACACAATTATAGAAAGAAGAGAATCGTGTTCATATGTGCTAGCGTCGAACCAAACATGCTCAAAATTCATTTTTTGAACTTAATTTTTTTATAACAGTTTTTAAATATAAATTAAACTTATACAAACTTAGATTTGTCCAAAATCAATTATGAGAATTAATTCTATTCAAAACTTAAGTTTACCTAATTGTTTTCTAAACTCTCCTAAGATGCATTTTTTTCCTAATAGTGGTGTATGAGTTCAATCTTTTTTTTTCCCACAAGATCAATCTTCATTGCTCTACTCCAAAAAGCATAGTTCTCAACCCTTGTCCAAGAGTTGTGAAAGTAATGGAGCCCGATGTTTCTGAAGGATGTAAGAACAATGGACGATTATATATAATCCATTACAAGAGAAGGTGGAGCGCAAGAGGTGGCAGTGTTCTGTACTGAGGATCAGGATTCCATGTAAGAGTATTGAGCAAGTTGTGAGGAGATACAAAATTAAGCATCATAGATTTTAGTTTTGATACCATGTAGAAAAGCAGTAAATGCATAAATTCACAATATTTAGAGACTAAATTATGTGTAATTAAAATTTTTAAAGACTAAATAATCAGTCTACATAATTTTTATAAGGACATCAGTATTGGCCTTTTAATTATTAATTACTAGCTTCACGAGGAAGCGACATTGAAGAGAAGTTAATTTTTGTTTTGTCATGGGAAGATCTTCATGGACCCATGGCATTGCCTGTTTCGCCGCACATAAATTTGTAGCCACTTCTTTGGACAATAGGTCTGTTAGGTCTCTTCGCTTCAAATCCAAAGCCTATGTCTCCCTTGTTGGACTCTGGCTGTACTTCTGAATAGCTCTGATGCATTCTCATATATGTGATATGTCCATCTATAACTTTTAACAAACATGGATATATATATATATATATATATATATACGCATGACGATACCCCTTACCAAATGGTGCACTGATTCGATCGATCTTTCTCTATTCTTGCTGTGCTATGATCCACTACATCTCTTGCTGGGCCATGCATGCGTAAAGCATAATTAAGGTATCATTTGCCTTCCTTGCCCTTGAGTAAGTGTATATCATCAGTATATCCGTTTGGATTGATTCAATTTGATTATTTTCACTAAATCAACTTATTTAATTGGAAAGAAAGATATTTTGTTTAATCAATTCAATCATTTTACATAAAATCAAACTAATTAAATTTAATTATAAGTAGTTTGAATTGAATTAGATGACTAGTTTTTTTTTTCAAGAAAACATTGTTTAAATTTTTTTAAAATTGAACATTATTTTTTTTATTTTCTAAAGCTCAACAATAAAATAGGCATTTCCAACATATGTATAATATATAAAATATAAAGCAAATAATATATAATGTATAAATATATTAGTATGTAATTGGCCAGCTCAATTTAAATTGGATGGTACTATCACAACAAAAAGATGGCATTTCTTGGCGGTTTGTGATAGAAAATTAAGCCAAACAATCCAGAATACCAATTGATAGAAAATTAAACCAAACAATCTAGAATTATGGAAATTCAAAGTGTGGAAAATACTCAAAAATAATTATGTTGTTTGTTGATCTTGATAAGTACTAAGAACACAACAAATACATGAATATGGATCGTACCTTGATCCACTGCAAACCCGAACACATATCAAAGGGGTAGGCTCTTTTAGGAAGATGTGAGAGACTTCCTCAACCTTTGGTGTGATGGAAACATAAAAATGAACTCTTTTTTTTTTTTAACCAAAAGTTTATCTTCTCATATAACTCAAGAAACTATTACCCATAACCATCTATCCATGGGTCAACTCATCGGTTGACCCATAGAATGACCCTTTTTTAAATAACACCCCATCACTATTATATATCAAATAGGTCCCTCAACATAAAATACAAAAAGATTTTATTATGGACCTAATTAAAGATAGCACTCAAATATATATGTCTAAAAATGTGCATAAATATACAGTATTAATATGTCAGTCTACTCAAATAAATTGCTAGCACTAAACATTATTTATAAAATAATATATATATATATATATATATATATATATATATATAATAAATCTTGCCATCAATTCTTCCACTTGGACGACATATGATTATGAAATTGTATATGCACATACATATAAACTCATAGTGCGCATATTCTACTATCTTAACAGATATATCACAACAATCTGGTCCATTAACTATACTAGCACAGAATCAAAGAAGTTTTTGTAACCAGTTGAATTGAAACTAAACCCAACAATGATCACAATACTAATACAGCCAACGACATAGATTAAGCCTAAATGTGTAGCATGAAAATTATGTCAAGGATCTTCATACATGCCTATTTCTAACTGGTTCCTACACTTCCTCAACTTTATGCTAAACTGTTTGTGCAAAACTGCATGAGAAAGCAAAACTCATATGTTCAGAGTATTTCACACATACAAATATATGTGTATATATATATATATATATATATATATAAAACACATATTTATATATCATAAACACCACAAATGAATATCCAAAATTATAATCAATCAATTATCTAAAAGTTTTACTACATCCATATGAGCTATATGCTCATGAAATACTTTAGATGTAAACCTTTAGACTGATATTTTGTAGTTATATGATCAGTAACCACATGATCTATTGACACAATATTGCTCTGAACAATTTTTAACAACCAAAAACTTAATTCTATGTGGTTAGAATTAGATAAACTCTGGTTGTTTTACTTGAATGGATGCTTCACAATAGACAAGCTATAAATTCTCCCACTTGGTTGAAGAAGCTACGAGTATCTATTTGACACTTTTCAAGAATATAACTTTTTCAGCCAATATGAACACATAGCCTATCATACATCCCACAAAATTAATATCGGAATAACTGGTGATCTCAAATCGATTTAACCTTTGATAAATGAGGATGGAGACCTTTATCCTCTGAAGATGTCTTAAATCCCATTTAACTCCCACTTAATGAGCCATGTTTGGGTTATTCTTATATCTGTATGCTAAAATACTCAATAGTCTCTAAATGTATGCCTTCTGTGATAAACCCAAAGTATGTCTGGTGCGATCTCTATGGATCTCAATCCTCAGAACAAAAGATGTCTCACCAAGGTCTTCCATTTCAAATTTGTTTGAAAGAAAGGACTTGGTTTCTGTAACATCTGCATTTTAAGGGGGAGGGGGCCTTAATTTCGAAGTTGAACTCATGGATGTGTAGGGATGAAATTTTAATTTCATATGTTGATGTATTAGTAAATTTTAGGTGTGCAATGTTTGATGACTTGATGTTATTATTTTGGTTCTATTATAGTTTAGAGGAATATAAAAATATGTGAAAATGTGTGATGATTTAATTGTTTTGTTTTGGGATTCACTAGTCTGGGAATTGAGTATATGGGACAAGGATGAAATTCTAGGATTTCTTTCCTTTTTTCTAATTACTTATACAATTTTCTCCTTTCCTGAAGCTTAGAACACATATCCATTAATTTACTTCCTCTTTCCCTTTGCCTTCGACACCCCCTTCCTCACATATCTTACCATCGCTACATTCACATTAGTCTCTCTTTGGAGCTATGGTCATGACCCTCTCCCCCAGCTGAAGATCATTTACTTTGTAAGTAGTATTTTACCTTTCTTCTTCCATTTTCTATATTTTGGAAACCCTAAGGGTTGGGAAGGGAAAATTTGGGATTTGGGGAAGCTTGGGACGAAATTTCTATAGCTTCTTGTAATAATGGTATTAGTTAAGAATGGTGTGGTAAGAAGATGGAAATTAGGGCCTTGGTAAGGAGTGGGTTATAGTAAGGTCAGAAAAACTTAGAGAAACTTTTGAAATAGGGGAGAAAAGTGAACAATATAGTGGTAGCTTGATTGTGTGCCTTATTGTTGAAGTTTATGACATACATTGGCTTTTCTTGGGAGGATTTATGTTGGGAAAAAAACTTGCCTTTGAGTGGGAATGATTAAAGTTCACAAGAGGAGAGGAACGATAAGAGAAATGCTGACAGAGGCTATTTTTCGAAGCTTCTGTCGCTTAAGCGCTTAAGCGAGGACCTACACGAGAGCAGTGAACTCTCTGCCACTCATCACTTTAGTAGGACAAAATTGTTGCTATAGCGGGCAGTGGTTCTTTTCTTCTTATTTTTGGCACTTTGTCTCATACAATGTGATCTCTTATAGCCTAGGGAAACTTGCATACCATGTCTCTTATACCTTATTGAAGGTCTATGGTAACTTTAAGCTATATTGAGGTGAGTGGAATAAGACTTTCTCTTTTCTTAAACTTTCTTTATATTCTAAGGAGGGTTCTATAAGTTTCCTTTATATACTAATCTGATATGTTGGAGTGAATCTGGTATGGGCTTTCACTATGACCTTATGTTAAGCATAAATTAATTGGTTTAGCTTGTGATTTGGTGCGGGAAGTGGTTATTGTGTGATCTTACTTCTTTATACTATTCTAGAATGTTTAACTAGTTATTGTGTGTTCATTTAGAAGTAGTTGTGATAATATGTTATAATGGTTTAAAATGGTGTTGGTACGGGCACATATAGATATAATAAAGATTCCGGTGCCGGGTGCAAACACATACTAATATAAGAACGGATATAGTACTGGGAACAAGTACTAGTGGACATATTGATGTACACGTAGAAATTTACTAGAGGTATTAGATTGGGGGCCAACTTATCATGCACCTTGTGATGGTATATTTGTATGTATTGTGTATGTGAGAAATTTATGATATGATACTGGCTTATGTAAAAGTCTAGGATACGATTGTATATTCATGAATTACTTGTGCTGATCATTATTATTAATTATTCTAATAATGCCCTCACTAAGTAATTAAATTACTCACGGCCTTTTTGTCATTTTCTTTTCAGAGTCGGTAGCTAAAGCAGAAGACCCCTTAGAAGGATAGCAGTCCTCCTATTCTTCAACCTCTTTTGTCCTCGGGTTGACTCCTCACTCTTGGATGTATACCTTTTTGTAATATTTTGTTGAAAATTTTAGAGGTCACTCTGTGATTGCGTGAGTCACCTAGGAGGGTTGTTGTATAGCAATCGCATGTTGTCCTTTATTTTGTAATGTGGAGATACACTCTAATGTTTTGGAGGCATCTTGTGATGTAGTAAAGAAACAAATTTATTCTAATTTAAGTTGAATGTTAGTTTAAATCTTTATGTGAATTAGTTTCTTATTCTGAAATTGTTATATCATTCATAGATAGGTACTTAAAGTAGGCTTATGGTATGGGAACACCCTTATACCATGCCGGTCACATACTCGGATTAAGGGATGTGACAGTTTAACACAAGAAAGATATATCGTCACTAGCTAACAGTATGTCAACGACATATAAAACTAGTATCACAAACTTGCTCCTACTCAACTTGAGGCATATATATTGGTCAATTGGATTCTCTATGAATCCAAAATATGAAATTCAACATATCAAAATACCGGTATGTTGACCCTAAGGCTTTATGCCATAAGTTTTGATGATGAAAAATGTATTTGAATTGTAGCATTGATATATATAAAGGTTAATTATCATATACATGCTACAAGTATTTAAGCATGACTATGTTATTTAATGTGTAATGTCTTATACATTAATCATGCTATTTATCATGAATTGAACTAACCATTTGGTTTGTAAGTAAGATATATTTTATAGGTTGGTTCAAAACAAGAAGAGTGAGCATTGGATTGAAGATCAAGGAAAAGTAACATCATGCCTCACTCAAGGAAAGCAACATACAAGGACAAAGCTCCAAGAAATGAAGAATTAGAAGATTTGAAGTCTTGGAAGCTTGGATGCATCAAGATAGCCTATGTGTTTACATTAGGTATATTTTATATAGGCTAGTATATTTGTGCAACTCAATGATTTAGATTTGCATACATTGGCTCAAGCATTTTTGAACAAAAAGATAGTGAGATATGAAGTTTTACAAAAGTTATTTTTTGACCTTTGGTCACTCCTTATATCATATCTAATAAATGAAAATTTGGTTTTTCAAGTATCTTAATCTCATTTGATAGTAGACTCAAAGATCGTTTCAACGGTATATTATTTATTCAAAACGGAGTCCAAATGAGAAATATATGACTATTTAAAATATAGTTTGAAAAACTGAAAGTTGATTTTACTATAATAAATTATTCTGTTCTGACCTATAGTCAGTATTTTGATTATATCTTTTAAAATAAAAATAATTTTTGAGTAAAACTTGTTCATTTGAAACTAGACTCCAAGAGCTTTCCAACGGTATATTATTTGTTTAAAACGGAGTTCAAATGAGGGAGTTATGAATTTTCAAAGAAAGCTCAAAATCTGGACTGCACTATAAGTGCTGTAACGGCTATATAACGGCTAGTTTTGTAAAATCTTATATATATGACCTTAGATACACGATTTTGAGCTAGAACAAAGTCCTACAATGTGATATTAACTTCTTCTATCATCTTTGAAAGAAAGGAAAGCATTCTTGAGCTAAATCTTGCATATTCTCTATCATTATAGTTATTAGAGCTTCATTTGTATTCATCTACTCTTTAAAGAGAGTTTCTTTGTATTGTTGATTTTGATCAACACATATATTATTCTGAGTTGAGGTTCGCAAGTACCAGTGTTGGAAGAACTTGCTTTGGGTTGAGGAGGAGCCCGGATTCATAAATTCTCCATTGTGGCTTCGCAAATACCCGGATCGAATTTGCGTGGTTGTAGTGGTTTGCAAGTACCCGGATTAAACTTGCAATTATAGTGGAAATACTCAAGTGGTCTCTTGAGCACTGGATGTAGGCTTGGATTAGCCGAACCAGTATAAATCTCTGAGTTTGCTTTCTCTATCCCTTACTCTTTAATTTGTGCATATTGATATCTATTATTTAATTCCTTGATCTTTATAATTATTTATCTTGACAGTACATTGATTTTCTGTATTGTATTTATTATCCTAAGCATTGTACTTTTACAGAAAATCATTTTAACTTCCAATTAATTCTTGTGAAAAATTTATAAAACCCAATTCACCCCCCTCTTGGGTTCCAACCATTACTTTCAATTGGTATCAGAGTTTGGGTTCTTGTTTAAAGACTTAACCGTCTAAGAGTTAGCATGGTTGGATATAGTGATTGGTTTATTTCTAAAAATTGTTCTTTCACAGAACCTCCAATTTTTGATGCTAATCATTTTCAATATTGGAAGTATGAAATGAAAATGTTTTTAATTTCAGTAGACCATAAACTCTGGGATGTTATAGAAAATGGTTCTTGTATGTCTGTCAAGGAAGAACAAGGAAAATGCATTCCAAAACTTAAGAGTGAATGGAATGATACTGAAAGAAGTTTAATGCAACTCAATGCTAAGGCAAAATTGATTATTTCTTGTGCATTGAGTCAAGATGAATTTTTCAAAATCTCCAACTGTGCAACTGCAAAAGAAATGTGGGAAATTCTTGAAGTTGCACATGAGGAAGATCTTATTGCTGAGGAATTAAGGTATAGAAGTTTCATTAATGAACTTGAAATTGCTCAAATGAACAATTACAAAACCATTAATGAGATACAACTTGTGCTTAATCAATTGCAAGCTCTTGGTGTTGAACTTACAGGAAAATCTCAAATCACCAAGGTGGCAGACGAAGAAGAAAAAGGAGAAAAAGAGAAACCACAACCAAAAGGTGAATCATCAAAGAAAGCTTACCTATCTTCCATTTGGGGAAATAGCAATTCTGATAAGCAGAACACAAATGAAGAAGCCAACACTTGTCTTGTGGCCAGAGATAAAGATGAGGTAAATTCATTTGACTACTCTTTTGAAGAATTACAAGATGCCTTTGATGATTTACATGAAGAATCTCTTATACTTGCAAAGAAACTAAATGTTTCAAAACAGAAAAACTCTTCTCTTGAAAATGAGTTGGAAACATTGAAAAATGAATTTTCTATTTCCAAGGAAGAGAATTTTGTTTTTGAAAATCAAAACAAAACTTTGCAAGAAGAGAATTTGATTTTAAAAACAAATATCTCTACCAACAAAAATTACTTTTGTACCAAGTGTGATTCTTTGAAAAAGGAAAATGATAATCTTAAAAACACACTTGCAAAACTCTCTCAAGGTAGAGAAATTTTAAATACCTCAGTTTTGAAACAAAGAAGAATTAACAAAGTTGGTCTTGTTTCTAAAAAGAAATCAAACCAAAAGCAGTTTAAAAACTTCTTTGTTTCTGCAAAGATGTCCAATAGTCCAACTTGCACTTGTTTTTATTGTGGACTGAAAGGACACAAATCTTACTCATGCTTTTATAAGAAAAATCTTGTTCATGGAGTAAAAATGAAATGGGTTCAAAAAGGAACTCATGACCCAGGTGGACCCAAAGAAATTTGGGTACCAAAAATAAAAGATTAATTTGCAGATTCACCTCGAAGCAAGGAGCGGAAATGACATTTTAATGGCTACATCATTTAAACTCCACTTCCTTGCATCAAAAGGAGGCAATGGATAAGTAAACATATAAGCTGGAATGCATTGTAAGAAATTTGACTAATATGTTTACTGCTCTCTAATGCTTTTGTCTGTTCTCTAATATGCCTTACATCTATCCTTGATACTCATGCATGCTATATCTGAAAACAATTGTTAGGTGTGCAGATTATAGATTCGAATTTTGTTTTGAGCTAAAATCTTTCTTCCAAATTTTGCTCAAACTATCCTTTTTACCGCATCATGAAAACTTGCTTCCATTACACGCACATTTTTCTTGTCTTCACAACAATAAGATTCCTCCTACCTATAGTATTTATCTTTGCTGTAATCTTATTTAAATATTTTCAATGAAATCAAATATTTTGCAAAATTGCATTTCATGAAAGCATAGCACTTTTATTAATATGGCATATCTTGAACATAATGTTGCTCCTAGTACTCGAGATTTATTTGAACATTACTGATTTGAACATCAAAGTGCTCCACCAAAAGTGTTTTGCAGGAGTTAATCCTCAAATCTATCCTCTAAGTGGTCAACTAACGAAGCCTATATTGGACCAACGCCCAACGCCAGCTCATTCTTAATTGTCGACCAATGCTTGACAGTGATCTTATGAGAGATTGTTTCCAAGAGGATCTTGCAAATAATCAATCAATTAAGTTCATTAAAATTACAAGAAGATAGAATCAAAAGAAGAGCAATGAGCAAAACAAGAATATCAAAATCTTGAGGAGGAACTTCAAGAAGCAATAAGAGTTTGCCAAAATTGATGAGTATCTCTATCCTTTACCACTTCACTATTTAATTGAGTGATACTCCCTGATCATAATTGGCTATGTTGGCAATTTTTTTTTTCTGACATACTTTCATTGCAATGATATATTGTTCTCTGATGTCTTACATACTTGATCATATCATTGTATATAAAGATATTGTCTTTATACCATTCATCATGGTTTGAGCATTATACATGTCATATCTTTTCAAAGCTCTGGTTTATGGACCATTGGTTATGGATTATAGTTTATATCCAATTATATCTTATGAATCCATATCACCTCAATTTTACTACTACATACTTAGGTTATAATATGTTTTATCTTGAGTAAGTATGTAATTTGCTTTTGCTTTGAAATGATGATATATATATCCATGTCAGAAAATTCTTTCTTTAAAATGGATATATATTTTTCAAAATATATATATCCTTCTACTCTGCTGAATTTGTGTGGTTGATTTCTTTTATCTTCATTATTATTATTTTTTTTGTACCGTCCAATGAAAGAAACCACTTGCATTAAAAAAAACGAAGGATTACATTGCAAAAAAAAAAGGAAGGTTTGCTCATGCATGAGCAATCTACAGGCGAGGTGGTCTCGGATTAGGTGGGTTATATTGTATCATCACCCCTCGGCCATTCCTTGGAGCAAGAGACTGAGCAATGTCACGGAGGGTAGTGTAAATCCCATTCATACAATCAACACTTCTTTGTTGTTGATTGCAGAAGCATTGGGTAGACCAATAGAAGAACCTATCTATTCTTGAAGTCAGTGCCGCATTGTTGCGTTTAGCTAACTTCTCCTGGTCCTCTATCATCTTCTTGAGTTTCTTCACCTCCTGCTCCAGACAAGCAATTTTGTCTTCTGACGTATGGCCTGTACTAATCTCCTCAGCTTCTTCGATCTTCATCTTCTTCTTTCGGTTCTCTTGAGATTCCTCCAAAGGTTTTTTGCCTTTGTCCTTACCTAGACTCAAGTTTAAGTCGAGATCTTCCTCCCTGGCCTCTACTGTGAGATCAATGAACTTTCTTGCTGCCATGGTTTGGAATATTTAGAAATTTTTGTAGAAGTATGAAGAGAGAGGAATGTCAGGAAGTTGTAGGCTCAGAGATGAATACTCTCTGTGGTGTGGTAATTGAGAATTCTGGGGGAGTCTTTATAGAGAGAAAATTGTGACTTAGAGCCAACGAAGATATCTCTTCGCCGCACCCCTACACGCTCATCTTATGGATTTCTGCAAGCTGGAAGCTAGAAGTCTAGGGTACGCATGCACACCAACAACGCGTCGCATTAATGGTAAAACCACGAAAGTCAATTTTCGGTGGATTTGCGGCTGATTTAATTTGTTTTGATTAAAAATTTTAAGGATTAATAAAATGGTGATAAACAGAACCGTATTTCTCTGCTTTGTTGTGTTGTTCTTGAGAGCTTTCAGTATAATATACATGATTAATTGCATCATGCTATGATTATATGTATCTAAGAACATATGTTGTGTATGCTATTCATGCATCATGAACGAAGGCTACGGCCAAGAATAATATTTCATGATTCCACATGCACTCATACAAAATGAGAAGTCAAAAATTTAAAATGACTTGAATAAAATGAAATGTGTAGAGGCTGATACATCTTCATAGATACACATACTTGCATATAATGCTTTTGTGGGTAAATGAAAGGCAATAATTTGCTTACATCATGATAATGCTTGATGCATACGACCGTAAGCAGTTATTTTTGCCTTTAACCTTTGAGTTACATTACTAACTTAAGCATTAGAGTGGCTGTCAAAATTTTTACATGTACTCATCCTCAAGATACATATATAAATTCATTTTGAATGGGTATATAAATTGCTTCCTTTGTACTGAAATCTATCTTATCCTTTATGAAGCAAATTTGTTTTGAAAAAGGACTTTAAAAATGCTTATGTTATGTTAATATGTTTTATCATATGAAGCAATATTTTTTTTTTTGAAAAAGAAAAGGTCTTAAAGATCTCTTTTGTTGTTGATGACAAAGGGATATTGATGTTTGATGTATAGATTATGACCTATATGCTTGAATATATCATGCTTTGTTAATCCATATATCATACTTCTGCTGTGTGCTGCAAATATTTCTATCATATGATAGCAAATGATGTTTATTTTTTTTATTTCAAAGAGTTCAATTTTTTTGCTATTTACTAAAAATGCCTTTTCATAAACAAGCAGAAATCATTTTCAATGAAAATATTGCAGAAATTTCTTAAAAAAAAATCTTACTTCAAAATTCTGCAATCAAAAACTGAATTTCCTTTATAATGATTTGGACAATCTTTTTCAAAGGAAAAGGGTTATAAAATTCAGGGCGAGCTTTATCTCTTTTGAAAATATATAGATGACCTTGAAAAAGAATATATCTTAAAAAAATTGAATATTCATTATTCATTATTCTTTTTCAAATTATGCAAGGTTTAAGGGGGAGCCTAAAACTCTTTCAAGTTTTATCTTTTGGCTCATTTCATTTGACATGAGAAATTTTTCTAAAAATTGTTTTTACATGTCAATGAAAACAATGGTAAGTTTTGATGTATCCTAGCCCTATGCTATATTGACATCTTTCGACATCCTGGCTTAAATAATGTATGTGCTTTAACTTCCATATATTGTGTTACTTACACCTTTTTGTTGATGTCAAATAGGGGGAGAAGAAACAATAGAAAAATATGTGTATGTGCTTATAACATTGCATTCATTATCTTGTAATACATATTTTTCTGTTGTGATTTGTCATCATCAAAAAGGGGGAGATTGTTGACCCTAAGGCTTTATGCCATAAGTTTTGATGATGAAAAATGTATTTGAATTGTAGCATCGATATATATAAAGGTTAATTATCATATACATGCTACAAGTATTTAAGCATGACTATGTTATTTAATGTGTAATGTCTTATACATTAATCATGCTATTTATCATGAATTGAACTAACCATTTAGTTTGTAAGTAAGATATATTTTATAGGTTGGATCAAAACAAGAAGAGTGAGCATTGGATTGAAGATCAAGGAAAAGTAACATCATGCCTCACTCAAGGAAAGCAACATACAAGGACAAAGCTCCAAGAAATGAAGAATTAGAAGATTTGAAGTCTTGGAAGCTTGGATGCATCAAGATAACCTATGTGTTTACATTAGGTATAATTTATATAGGCTAGTATATTTGTGCAACTCAATGATTTAGATTTGCATACATTGGCTCAAGCATTTTTGAACAAAAAGATAGTGAGATATGAAGTTTTACAAAAGTTATTTTTTGACCTTTGGTCACTCCTTATATCATATCTCATAAATGAAAAATCGGTTTTTCAAGTATCTTAATCTCATTTGATAGTAGACTCAAAGATATTTTCAATGGTATATTATTTATTCAAAACGGAGTCCAAATGAGAAATATATGACTATTTAAAATATAGTTTGAAAAACTGAAAGTTGATTTTACTATAATAAATTATTCTGTTCTGACCTATAGTCAGTATTTTGATTATATCTTTTAAAATAAAAATAATTTTTGAGTAAAACTTGGCTCATTTAAACTAGACTCCAAGAGATTTCCAACGGTATATTATTTGTTTAAAACGGAGTTCAAATGAGGGAGTTATGAATTTTCAAAGAAAGCTCAAAATCTGGACTGCACTATAAGTGCTGTAACGGCTATATAACGGCTAGTTTTGTAAAATCTTATATATATATGACCTTAGATACACGATTTTGAGCTAGAACAAAGTCCTACAATGTGATATTAACTTCTTCTATCATCTTTGAGAGAAAGGAAAGCATTCTTGAGCCAAATCTTGCATATTCTCTATCATTATAGTTATTAGAGCTTCATTTGTATTTATCTACTCTTTAAAGAGAGTTTCTTTGTATTGTTGATTTTGATCAACACATATATTATTCTGAGTTGAGTTTCACAAGTACCGGTGTTGGAAGAACTTGCTTTGGGTTGAGGAGGAGCCCGGATTCATAAATTCTCCATTGTGGCTGCGCAAATACCCAGATCGAATTTACGTGGTTGTAGTGGTTTGCAAGTACCCGAATTAAACTTGCAATTATAGTGGAAATACTCAAGTGGTCTCTTGAGCACTGGATGTAGGATTGGATTAGCCGAACCAGTATAAATCTCCGAGTTTGCTTTCTCTATCCCTTACTCTTTAATTTGTGCATATTGATATCTATTATTTAATTCCTTGATCTTTATAATTATTTATCTTGACAGTACATTGATTTTCTGTATTGTATTTATTATCCTAAGCATTGTACTTTTACAGAAAATCATTTTAACTTCCAATTAATTCTTGTGAAAAATTTATAAAACCCAATTCACCCCCCTATTGGGTTCCAACCATTACTTTCACGGTACCACTACCAAGACGCCCATTTAAGACCACAAATGGATTTATATAGCTTATATACTAGGTGCTTTGAATCTTTATATTTAAAGTTCTCTGGCTATATCATGTATATTGTTTCTTCAATTTCACAATTGATAAACACTGTTTTCACATCCATTTGATGTAGCTGTATATCATAATAAGCTACAAGTACCATTATGACACTAAAGGAATCCTTCAAAAACTGAAGAAAAGATTCTCTTAAAGTCAACGCCCATTTATTTAGTACAATCTTCGGCTACTAGATATTCATTATATTTTTCGATATTACTACTCAAATCTCGTATAGTTTTAAACACCCATTTAGAACCAATTGGACTCACAGTATATAATAACTCTACTAGATCTTATACCTCGTTCCTAGCCTTAGATTACAACCCATCCCTTATGGCATGAATCCACTTTTGAAAGTTACTGGTTGACATAGTCTCCCTGCAAGTGATTGGATCATCTTGCATGCCTATACCAAATGTATGCTCCTAAAATAAACGACACAGTCATTTGAATAAGTAATTCCACTCTCTCTAGTGGATCTCCTCTATGACAGTTCCACTTGAGGTTGTTGTTGTTCAAATTCAGGAGAATAAATCTCTTGATCCTAAATCAGAGTGACCTTTCTCTCATGACCATAGTGTTTTTAATAGTTCCCTCATTTATAAGTTCAACTGTATCATGTAGTGTCACCTGATCAAGTGTTCCTGTGACTATAGTAGGAAAACTCACGTGTTCCTTTTTCAAACACAATGTCATTTAGTTAATCACTCCCACTATGACTAATATCCTTAATAAAATAGGCATTCTCGATCTCAAGGAAGGACATGGCCTAAGGGTCATAAAACTTGAAACCATTTGACCTTCTGAGCATCCCTACAAAGCAGCAGTTCACAGTCTTTAAGTCTAGCTTTCTCTCATTAGGCTTATACGACATGGTCTTAGCTAGATAACCCTAGACATATATACCTAATATTAGGTTCTTGCTTGTCCACAACTCATATGGGGTCTTTTGTACTGCTTAATTGGGTATTCTATTAAAGATATACACAGCAGTCTTAAGAGCCTCTCCTAAAGTGATTTTGACTAATCATACTTCTCACCATGTCCTTAAGAGTAGGATTATGTTGCCCAACAGCACCACTTTGACTAGAAGTCCATGACTTATTGTATTATGGCACAATCCCATCTTAGGCAAAATATTTTGCAAAAAGCTCTTGACAATATTCACATAATCCATTGTATCTACTGTAGAACTCACATCCATGATTAGATATAATGACTTTAATTTTCTTGTCTAATTGATTCTGAACTTGGCTTTGAAAACCTTGAACACATTTAACGACTAGGACTTCACATGTAACACGTACATGTACTCACACCTAGAGCAATCGTCTTTGAAGCTGATGAAATATCATTGTCCATTCCAAGAAACTATAGGGAATGAACCACATATAGATTGCATCGACTCTAAAGTTTTACTAGCTCTAGTAGCACCTATTCTCTTAATTTTAGCCAGTTCGTCCTTAATACATTCAACATAAATATCCATATTTTCAAAAGTGGATACCTGTAGAATGTAATTGGACATAAACTTTTGCATACTTTGTTTAGAGATGTGCCACACATGCCTATGTCATCTTCAGTCAATTTAGGCTTAATACCGAATTTACATAATGCATTTTCACATAGTTATTAGTTTTCCTCACATTTTTGAACAATGAGTATTATTAATTAATGAATCAGAAACAATCATTTAGAATTTAAGAAAACACTGAATGTTTCATTACAAAATGAATAAGGATACCCATATTTATTCAAACATGAAACATAAAACTAATCTCGTCTAAAAGATGGTACAACAAAAGTGTTTTTCAAATCTAATGTTTGTTTATTCCTTAAAGATAATCTAAGTAAGCTGATAACTTCCATAGCCTCCCAATTGTCATTACTCATATAGATGTATCTTTCACCATCAATTGGCCTTTGAGCGCTTATCCAATATTGCATAGATACACCTGTGTGAGTAGTTGTATCCGAATCTACTTACCAAGTATCATTAGATACTAAAACTAAATTAACTTTAGTACTAACAAAGTTAATATGTATACCCCCCCTTGAACTATATCCTTCTCATGAGTCGTCTTCCTCTTACTAGAGGAAATCTTAGTAACACGCTAAGTGAGCATTCTCATCTTTGTCATGCTTTAACTGCTTTTCCTCTTGCACAAAAGTTATAAGCTCATTTATGAGCATTTAGAAGAAAGAAAGATTATAACCAAAAGTATAAGTATGATGTACTCCCTTATGTTTCTCTTACCCTTATATCTCATTGAAACTAATTAAGTCAAAATAGCAATAGTCATAGTTGTCAAGATCTACTGCTAGATCCCAAAATCTTACGATTCTACGATCTTGTGGATGAAAATTGATCCCGATTCCACTCAGGATCTATTTTGTAATAACATTGTGCAAGATCTAGATCTTGCATGTAGGATTGTGTAGGATCTTGATCTTGCACGGAGGATTAATCCTAACAGTCTTTTTTCACTTAGATCCATGGTCAAAATTTTTCTTTTGTCCAATTTTTGATATAAATTCATATTTTATTTCATCTAGGTCCCTAGTTTAAGAATATATTTTTTTTATTTGTCAAAATCATCTCCTATAAACTTTTTAGTTTGTTCACTTTAATCTCTGCTCTTCACTTTCATATTTTTTTCTCATGGTTTGGTCCTCCAAATCTATACTAATTTCATTATTAGTCATGATATGATTAAATCTATCATTTCTATTCAAAAACAATAGAAGAAATAAATTAAAATTCAAGTTTCAAAACCTACCATTTATTCACTCAGGTCCTTGGTCAAAATTTTCCTTTTGAGTTTTGTCCAATTTTTTATATATCTTCTAAGTCCTGAGTTTAAGAATGTGTTTTTTTATTTGTCAAAACCATCCTTTACAAAATTTTTTGTTTATTCACTTTGGTCCTTATTCTTCATTTTTATGCTTTTTTCTCACGATTTGATCCTCCAAATCAGTCCATAATTTTATTTTTAAGCATAATATGATGGTTTTGTATTATATACAAAATATATGTTATTATATATATATTTTTATATTTTTTAAATATATTTTTGAACAGTATTTTGATAGGATCTTACGATTCTCGATTCGAGCCTACGATCAATATTTCCTGTGCTGCCTTACTATCCTACATAAGATCCCGATCTTGATAACATTGGTGCTAGTTTTGACCTTTTCGTTTGAAGCGAATTGGTCATAGATCACTTTTAGGAAACTCTTAGCATTACTCTGTTCGAAAATCTCATTACGAATAGATTCTAGAATAATGTGTTGCATGATCTGTAGACTCATGTGATTTGAACACTCATATTTCTCAAATGCAGTTCTTTAAATAGTAGTACCACTACTAATCAATTCAGCTGGGTGTTTAGCTCTTAATGCATAGTCTAAATCTAAGCAACCAACATTAACACAATGTGTTCTTTTCATCCTATTGTTATTTGTACAATTAAACACAAGAATAATATTAATATGGCAGATATGTTTATAGTGGCAAATACTATAATAGAACAATAACTAACATGCTCAAAACAACATATATGTGTATTTAATAATACACAAGCTCATATATATACATTACACACAAAGAATATATCAACTTGTACATGTGAAACACAATTTCTCTATTAACACAAATTAGAGATATAACACATTATTCCCATGTACACACAAGGGTCTTAATCATATTTAGAGATGCCTAGTACAACAACACTTATTAGTCTTTAGACAGAATAAATGCTTGTAAGTGACACTCTCTATGCAAATATAGTTAATCAATGATTAAGCTCATAAAAATACTCACATATATATTCATCAAATTGTACATATGAAACATAACAACTCTATTAATAGAGTATATATACAATAGCCTCATGTACATACAAAATTTCAATTATATTTTAGAGATGCCTTGTACATTAACATCTGTTAGTCTTTGGACAGAACAAATGTTTGTAAATAGCACTCTACTCAAATTTAGATAGCCAATATAGAACAAATACACTTATTCAGTACATGTCTTCCTTTAGACCGACACATGTTAAATAAGTCTCTCAAATATGCTTTACATTTATTAACTACCTCAAGCCTGGCCAACTAAACTCCTTTGGGATATTTAATATGCATAGGCATTTCACAAGTTTTCATGTTATAATCAAATCAATTTTACCTAAATTAGCTACTTTGTACAACCAAATAGTTCAATCAATTTAATTCTAACAAGAAAATATACTTTAGATTGATTAGGATCATGAGAAAAACCATATGATGTGATTTGAAATTATTTTTTAAAAAATGCAAATTTTCTGGATGAACAATAACTGTCAAAGTCAATAGTTAACATTACAGTAATCACAAAAAAAAACCTTTTTTTAATGAACAGTATTTTTCTAGAAATTTTTTTAGAATGAACAGTATATTCTTCATCCAAAAGTTCCAAAATCACATCCAAAACATTATTTTCATGAATTCTAACTCAAATATATTCAAAAATTGATTGAAACTTCAATATAATCGGTGAAAAGACCCAAAATCTCTCAAAATCTCATTTAATTAGAAAATCCTAAATTCTAGGGTTCATCCCAAAAAATCCCCAATTATAGATATTTCTCTCAAATATGATTTGTTCCTTGAAAAACTTATATAATCAAGTGAAAAATTAGTGTATAATAAGAGATTTAACATCAAAGAACCCTAAAATTTCCTAATTTTACCAAATTTGAAATTTATATACATATAGGGTTCTTCACAAGAAATTCAAGAATTGTACCCTAATTCAAATTTTT
Organism: Biancaea sappan; assembly: GCA_037074585.1. NCBI lineage: Eukaryota > Viridiplantae > Streptophyta > Magnoliopsida > Fabales > Fabaceae > Biancaea > Biancaea sappan. Next base: position 38,812,082 of record CM073492.1, read on the forward strand.
AAACTCAAAAGGTTCTTACTACTTATCAGAACCTGGCTCTGATAACAATTGATAGAAAATTAAGCCAAACAATCCAGAATTATGGAAACTCAAAGTGCGGAAAATACTCAAAAATAATTATGTTGTTTGTTGATCTTGATAAGTATTAAGAACACAATAGGGAGTGTACCTTGATCCATTGCAAACCCGAACACAAATCAAAGGAGTAAACTCATCTAGGAAGATATGAGAGACTCCCTCAACATTTGGTGTGATAGAAACACAAAAATGAATTCTCTTTTTTCTACTAAAGGTTTGTCTTCTTATATAACCAGAAAGCCACTACCTATAACTATCTATTCATGGGTCGACCCATAGATTGACCCCATTTTACAATGACACCTTATCACTGTTATTATTTAGGTCTGACATTTACACATTAAATATTTTTACTAACACCCTAGACCAAAATAAATATATATCAAATAGGTCCCTCAATACAAAATACAAAAAGATCTTATTATGGACCTAATTAAAAATAACACCCAAATATATATGTCCCGAAAATATGTATAAATATAAAATATTAATATGTTAGTCCACTCAAATAAATTTTTAGTGCTAAATATTATTTATAAAATAAATAATATATATAATATATAAAATAAATATTGTCATCAGTTTTTATTGCTAGGAAATGCAACACATGGTGGTTAAAAAATTGTCGGAACACATTTTTTTGGCAATTTTTTTGTTGTATTCCACGGCAGCTTTTTGAAAACAGATTTTCCAGAAGTAACCGCTGTTATTTGCCCAGTTTAGCAGCAGTGCAGTAACTGTCGCTAAATTTATCATTGCTATTTAATAAATGCATGATATAGCAGCAGTTCCTTAACTCGAATGAAATTGAATGAAATCAATTTTGAATACCTCTACCCTTAAGAGTATTGTTCGTGATTATTCTGTAAATATATATATCATGAGCTTTTTATGTAAGATAGCAAACCAAAGTTCGAGTCTGAAGTTGAACATTACTTTGAGCATAATTACTTCGAGTAGAAAATACTTAAAGGAAACAAAATTTCCGTAAAATCTTCATTAGTTAGTTAGCGTCTTGCCTCAACTTTGTCAATTATCTTTCTTTTTCTTTTATTTCTCATGTCGTACATGCTGATTATGAACGCAAAATATACAATATATAAGAAATAATACACTATTATACAATGATGCAATATGTAAGATTTCCCCATGATTTTTTAATAGAAAATCTTATATGTATATGGAGGATTAACCTTATCTAAAAGAGACACGCCCTGTATATAAAAATTAACCTGGAATTGTTGATCTATCCATCAGATAAGCATATATATATATATATATATAAGAGATAAACAAGATTACACAATTATTGGATTGGAATCTGAAAAAGAAACCCAACAAACAAACAATAGGGTGGATATATTATTTTAGGTGGCTCCTTCAAAGAAGTGGATGATGATATGTCTGCAAGCAACAGCCATGCATGCATTGCACGTCAACTGTACACATGCATACATAGCCATCCATCAATCATCAAATGCCTATGTTCCGTAAGGCAGGGACATGCGAGCTGTGTGAGGCGGAGGCCTTCCCTGCGGTGCCTTATTTACAGTGCTTGCCCTACTGCTCACATGCCCATGCCTCGACGACGCTGTGCAACTTGTGGCCCCTTTCTGTCCCTCTCCTGCCTCCACGCTCCTCACCGGCCGTGGCCCCACGCTCACCGCCTTCTCGCACCGACAGCTCAGCAACAACGATGACCCTTTCCGTTTCCATTTCTCCGGCGCGTGCTCCCCACCGCCGCGGACGCCGCCCGCCTCGTCGGCCACCTCGGAGAAGTTGCCCACGCTCGCTCTGTCGAACCCTTCAGCCGTGGTCACACTCCAATCGATGCTGGCTTCGCTTGGCTCGTAGTACTCTGTGATTGTGGGTGTTAATGAATCAGTGCTTCGCCGACCAAACATGTAGGTGTTATTGTTTGTGCCTAATCGTTTTGTGTCGAAGCTTGTAGAGTCATCCAGGGAGTCTCTTCGCCGATAGATGATTGGGCATGTCGATGTGGTTTGAGTGGAGAAGCTCTCTAGTTCAAATAGATCGGAGCTTGCGTCGCTTGCTACATCGTCGTCGATGATTCGTGACTTGGGGCTCGGGGGCAATGGGAAATTCTGACGGTCTCTGTCAATGTGTTTCCGAGAAACAGACTCGGGTTCGATATCGGGGGGTCGGAAAACTTCCAAGGAATTCCTGGGTAGATCTTCATCGACTTTATTCACATCCTGAGGTTTTATGGAGGAGACTGCGGACTGTGGGCTCAAAACAGGAAAAGTGAAGCCATCAGTGTAGGGTCTCACAGAGGCCACAACTCGCTGAGATTTCAAAATTGCAGGGACTTGAGTCTCAGCTGATCTTTGAGACTTGGCGACAAACATTTCCTGGTCCCGAGGTCTCTGGTCCACCCAGTCCTTTCTGTGTATAATGGGAATCGGAATCTTTTGGCTTTCAGGCTTATTGGCTGCTGTCGTCTCCATATTCATTGTAAACTTGTGTACAGGAACCTTGGAATTGGGGCCGTTTAGGTCCTGCCTCTTGAGGTTCAAACAATCTCTGGTAATTTGGCTGTGTGATTGACATGGAGGTGCGGGTGGTGGTGCTGGTGATGTTTGTGACAGTCGAGTTTTTGACTCTGGAGTGTTTTCCTTCACTTCTACGGATTTCTTACCAGAGCAAGGACATTTTCTTCGGAAAAGCCATATGGGTTTGTACAGTGAATCTCTGAATTTTCTGTTGGAATCAGTAGGATGAGAAGGATTCCTCATAGAGACTGGAAGTGCTCCTGGAGGATGAGATAGCAATCCAGTTTGGCTGTTCCAACTGGCTTCAGAACAGGCGGTAGGGGTTGCAGCATGGAAAGAACGAGCTCTGTAATTCCTAATATTAGCATAGCCATCAACAGAGGATGAAGCAGAGGAGTATCGTCTTGTCTCTGAAATAACATCACCCAGCTCTGGATTGTGTTGGACATTCATATTAACGAGAGGAGACACCCTACTGTTGCTGCTAATGGTCGCTTTTTGCATGTCACTGCTGTTAGTTGCTTCGTTGAAGTACTTGTGGGCATCAAATATACTAAGCTCAGAATCATCAAGAGCTCTACATCTACCATGGCCAATGGCGTGATGTGGCTGGCAGTTAATTGGCTCATGGGGCCTCAGATAAGAAGAGAAAGATGCATCTCTATCTCCAAGAACACGAAACTTGGGAGGAGTCAGGTTCCCATGAAAGGTCTTCATCACTGCTGCTCTTTCCATTTTGCGTGCTCCTTTTTGTGAGTTGTTTAATTAATTATATATTTGTGACTGGAAAAGCTGAGGATGAAACTGAAAAAGGGACCTATTTCCTCTGAAATTCCTTGTGCTGATATATATGATGAGTTCAGGGCTATGTGTCTTAGTGTACCAACTTGTCCTGTCATCAATCATAAAGCAGTAAAAAACTGCATATTCTTCCACACCTTTCTTTTTTTCTCTCCCTCTTCTTCGAAACAAACTTCCAATATATGATCTGCCTCAGACAGACACCTTTTTAATGTATTATGAGTAAACAACAAAAGTAAAGTGAATATAAAATACTGCAACCCAACTAGTTATGATATCTTTGTGGATAGAATGATAAGAATAACCAATTACATGTGGTAGTTCATCATTTAGTTGCATTAGGCTACCTGTTAGCAGCAATCTCTGTCTGGGGATCAATCATTGTAACAATTTTCAATTCCTTGAGTGTTACAGTAACTTAGGTTATCAGACATCATGCTCAATAAAAAAGATAAAAGTAGCAGACACATGCATGTTAGTGAACTTGCTCTGAAGTACAGGTTATTCCATTCACAGCAAAAATACTGAAGCTAGCTGCTTTTGAAACAGAAAAGCACGAATTCAGGATTAAATGATGAACACAAAATAAACATGTTAAGCTCTTTCATGTATTGGATTCACTTATTGCAATGACTATGAGACTATCATGTTTTTCTTTTTCTTGTTACATAGCACTGGTGTTTTGTGACTCGGCCAGGCCTGGCCGGTTGATCTAGTATCTAGCAGCTCAGACACCAACTCAAGTTGAAGTAATACCATTGGATCATTTGACATTCAGCCCAATGAAGATTTAGTTGGCTCGGCTGAGTCTTCATCAACTCAGTGACTCATTGATCGGATTGATCTGGTCTTTTTTTTAGAAAATGTATCTAAAAGAAATTTTGAAAGTTAATTACCTTTTTGTGTGTGTAATGTTTATATATATATATATATATATATATGTAATGAGTTAATTAGTTTTAAACATAAGAATATATGATGAAAGAAATCAAATTAATTTAAGGTATGAAATTTATATATGAATTATTTATTTTACGTGTTTTTATATTTATTTATAGACATATATTGGTATATATAATTTTTTTAACTTTTTTTATTTATTTAACAGATTCAGCAATTAAACTAATAATTGCAAGTTAAACCAATAATTCAGTAAGTTAAAAGATTGATTCAATCAACAGGGTTATTCCAAAATTGCACAATAGAACCAATCCACGCAATCAATCTGACTTCAATCTTAATGATAAAGGCTTATGCCATGTGAACTATTAGTACATCATACAAGAATGTTGGCTCCGTCTTAAATGCCCGATAAGCTTCATAGGACTACGAAGCAATCAAGGGTGACAATTTAAGAGGCCTAAAATGTGCTTGAACCCACCACTTTTTCTTTTTTATTTTTTTCAGATATCTTTCATTAGAAGTAATTTTACTAACGACAATAAACATAGATACCTCTTTTACAAAAAATTCAAACCTCGCTAATTTGCTAGAATCCTTTCTTACCCTTGAAGGATTGCATCCAGGTCAAGATCTGTGATCAGTGCTCACCTTCTTTTCCGTATTTTCAAAGTAAGCTTTCTTTTTCTTCATGCGGCCGCCCCTTGTAAGTTTGATGGTACTGGTTCACTCAGGCGATGAGGAAAAGAAGGAGGTCCCATCTGACATGAAAAAGGAGCCAGAAAACAATGTGAACGTGTGAGGGTCCATTTCATTTGACATTTAGGGAAGAAGATGTGTCTGAACTAGATTCGAGAGAGACCGTAAAGAAGAGTCTTTATGGCAGCATTGCGCAATCAAACCCATCAGAGGTGGATTGATTTGAGAAGGAGTGGATGGTGGGTCACCTTTAATCTTCTAGGTAACATGCAGTGCTTTATGTGGCCTGCCTCTGGACAATTTATGTATGGCTCTTGGTCCTGTGGGCTGGATTTTGTTCCACTGAAAGATTTGGTTGCATTTTTTTTTTCCATCTAATCATACATACAATTGATGTATTCTTTTTACCTTGTAATTGTGGAACTTACTCATTGTCAATGTGCAGTACACTTAGGCTGTTCATTGACTAGAGACACATGCTGTGTTGATGTGATATTGAAAATAACCATTTATATATGATATGATTTCTTCCGTTCTTCTGCATATGGGTGAATCTGTTATACGGCTTTTGTGACATGTGAATAGGTGTCCGTAATGTCCGAAACGGATTCTCTCTTTGAAAAGTATATAAAAGTTCTTACTCTAAAATAAACAAACTGTTGGATATGTATCTAATAATTTATTTTTTTAATTTTTTTAATTTTTAAAATTATATTAGACTTTGATGATCGTTGACCAAGATCAAATGATCAGTGAAATTTAAAAAAAAATACAAAAAAAATATAAACCATTAGATGTGACGTATTCAATAGTCTATATTAAAATAAAAATTTTCTATGCTTTTTAAACATAGGAGGAATCCAATTCCCATAGTGTCATATCCCATAATTTGATAAAGTATTAAATGATTTAAAAATATTTTCTCATAAATCAATGACTTGTAATCATGTTTTTTTGGTTGTTAATTTTTTTCTCTTCTGTTATTTGCACTGAAACTTACTAGTTAGAGTGTATTTGGGAGTTTAGTGGGCAAACGTAGGTGGGGACAAATTAGGTTTGATTGAACGTAGTTAGAGAAAACTTAGATTTAGATGAATGTGATTTATGTTTAGGAGACATATGAGCAAATATGGTTTAAGACTGAGCATGATGTTTAGATGTTGATTTGCAAATATGATTTTAAATGTATAATTATCAGAAATGACATGAATTTTATATTTTATTTTTGATAAACCAGGATGTTTTGAATGTATATTCTAAATTTTATAGTTATAATGTTAATTACAAATAAATTATTGACTAATTTTTTATTAATAATTAAATTTTAAAAAAATGAACTAAATGTTCATCATAATTAAGTTTTAACAAAATGAATTGACAATTTAAACAAAATGAATTATCCATTATTTAAATTTGATTTCTAAACTTTTTTAACTTCTTACTTAACTAGTTTAAGCTCATTATTTAACTATACAACAATACTCAAAATTTGGTAAACTCCTGCTAATCTTAATTAAAATCCCTATTATAACAATTCTGTTCATTTTCAAATATTTTACTTCTAACCTACAACTTTTCATTTTATTCACTTAGTTCCTTGGCTAATATATTTCATTTGTCTTTTGCATGATTCCAAATCATATTTAGTTCCATCTAGGTCCCTACTCCCAGAATATAATTTTTTCTGAAATTAAATCAACCCCTGTAAACTTTTCATTTCTTTCACTTTAGTCCCTATCATGCATATTATTAATTTTCACTTGGTATATTAGTTTTAAATTAAAGTCTAGTTCAGTCCTTCTTTGTCCAGTTCACAAATTGAATTTAAACTAAATTTTACTTTAATTTCAATATTTACTAAAAACCTTTATGTTTATTCCTTAGATCATTGGTCAAAATTTTCCTTTTGTCTTTTAGATGACTTAAGATCATATTTAGCTTCATATAGGTCCATAGATCTAGAATATGTTTTTCTCAAAAATTAAATCAACCCTGTAAATGTCAGTTCGAGAGAGAGAGAGAGAGAGAGAGAGAGAGAGAGAGAGAGAGAGAGAGAGAGAGAGAGAGAGAGAGAAGACTCTATTTTCTGAACCAAAATCAGAGGAAACTTTTCCAGTTAAAAGAGAGAAGCTGAAGAGAAATTTCAGCCATGAAAGTTCAAAATTTTTGGATTCTTAAATAATAAACTCGTGTGACTTATAATTCAAAACAGAAATCATGGGGTTGAATTGGAGCTAGAAACCAAGAAGGAAGCTTGAAAACCAAAAACATAGCATGAATAAGGTAAGCTTAGATTTCTATTTTGATTCATCTTTTGTCTTCTTCTTTGGGTAGAATTTACTAAAATAAATTAGTAAAATTGAAGAGAACAGAATGAAGAAGAAAATGAAAGTACAGTGGAGGGTCTTCAAGAAAATGGCCAACCATGTTAAACACATCAGTGAAGCTACAATATGGAGCTTTGGTGCTAACAATGTTAAGGACCCATTGCTGCCAACCACATTGCTGTTACCTCAGTTTGCTATTACTGCCAAACATCTCATAAATCCTTCAAACATGATTGAGCAGTTAAAAACATAGGTGGTGGCAATGCGAAAGTGCTCCCAAACATATACTTAGACATAGTGCAGTACTATGCTTAGGTGATATGAAATTATTAACTTAATTGACTTCGAAAAAATATACTTTATTTCTCTAAATTAAAGTCTAGTTACAACATTAATTTGTCAACTTGAGAATGTAATAAAACACCACCTATTCTTTAAAACAAATTAAAAATATTAACTCCCAGTTTATTTAATGTAAGAGTGTTTTGTGTTCTTTAAAAAAAAAACACGTAGAGATTTTTTGTTAAATTTTAAATTGATATATTCAAATTATAACGAAATAGTAATCGGAAGAGATAATATATTAATTTTTTAAATGAATAATAATATTATTTTAAATCATGTGTATCTAAGACTCGCCCAATCATAACAAAAAACAGAAATAACACATAAATCATTTGAATTATAATTTAATTATAATTTTAGTATTCAAATTTTAAATTTTGAACATTTTGTTTCTCTAAAGTATCACAAAAAATTTTTTAAAAAAATGACATAGCAGTTAAAATTAATTGCTAAAAAAATAAATGCATGATCATTTTTTTTTTGTCAACAAAAATTATATGATTCGTAAAGTGATAGTTTAACCCTCCATCATCTTTTTCAATTTTCACCCACTCATAATCTCTAACATGTATTTTTTAAAAATTTTTAGATATTAATTTTAAATAATATGTAACTTTTTTCCTTTTTGTAATTATTTAGAGGTAAAGTGTTACATTTTAAAATTTAAAGACTAATATTGTAATTCGACTGTTATTTACAGGGAATTATGTATAGTGTTCCTTAAAAAAAATTAGAATAATTATATCTTTGTTTCAAATCAACACCAAGACAAAGACTTACGTCGAAGTGAATGAACCCATTTAAATTTTTGTTATTAAAAAAAAAGTGCACTCATTTGAAAAAAGAAAAAAGAAAAAAAGAAAAAGAATGAATGAATGAAGTCGTTTAAAATCCAAACAATTCTGTAGACATTCCATAGAAAACTAACAGAAAATATCTAATTGATTAAATGAACACTCTTAAAATAATTCATCCCTTTCTGCTTTCTTTCTTTTCCGGTTTATTTTTAATATCTGTAGCACCACAAATCATCAAATGTTTAATGGCAAAAATAAAAAGTGATGTAACCAATACAGGAGGTCATATTTGGGCCGTGTTTGCATACAAAAAAGTTAGTTTATACTTTATTTAATTATTTTATATATTTGTTAAAAATATTTGTAAATAAATTTATTTGATTAGCTTATAACTTATTTTGAAACGTTACTCATTTATAATTTATAATTTTTATATTTTTCTTCTTATTTTATCATTAGTATTTTATTAAAATTTTCATTATACCTTCATCTGTCATATACATTATCTTTGCATCTTTTCTGTTGTCTGTTGTCGTCAGTTATCATCCATCGTCATTTGTCATTGTCTATCATCATCTATCATCGTCTATCGTCTTTTCACTTTTGTCGTTACCTGTTTGGCCTTTTTTCTATTGTTGATATATATATATATATATATATAATTAATTAATTTTGTATATACAATAATTTAAATTAATTTAATTAAAAAATAATATACTTATTTGTATTATTTTATATATCATTTTATAATAAGTTAACTTAATAACTTTTAGTCTTTAAATAATTTATTAGTTATTTTTATCAAACATAACTTTGAATAAATGTTACAGTAGAAGAGCAAAAGCAACGGTTTTTGATTTCTTAGCTGCCACGACCTTCCACCACCACCACACAAGCTCAGAAAGAAAATATGGCTAAGGTTAACAGAGTCCTTTCGCCAATCATCTTCTATGGCTCTTCCTCCTTCCCTTGCCCATGTCTCCTCCCAACTCCGCCTCCTATTTCTTCTTCCTCCTCTCTTCAACCCCATTTCTTCTTCTTCTTCTTCCCAATCTTTCAACTCTCTGACTCCATTGAAGCTGCGCCTGAACCACAGAAGCACAAACTCCAACCTCTTCTCTGTTTCTTACAGGTATTTCACTGACGAAGATGATGATCCTGAGGACGCCGAAGATCACAACTTCGATGAAGCAGTGGCTCTCTTCAACGACAGAGATTACTACAAGTGCCATGACTCTTTAGAAGCCTTGTGGCACACAGCTGAAGACCCCACCAGAACTCTGATTCATGGTATTCTGCAGTGTGCTGTGGGATTCCATCACCTCTTCAACCAGGTTTTTCCCTTTTTGCAATGCCTATGAAAAGAGTAAATTACTGATTTAATTCCTCAAACATAATGGTTCTTTCAATTTGATTTTTGAAAATATCAAATATCTCAATCTTTAAAAGATTGTATTTATTTCAATTTAATTCTTTCGTTATTAAATCACAAAATCTATTGCATTTATATCACAAAATCTATTGCATTTATATCTCAAAATATTTGTTATTAAAAGTTACTTTGACAAAAAGAGAGATTAAATTAAAATAAATATAATTTTTTAAACATTAAATTGAGACACTTGCGAAACATATTTTTTATAAATATTAAGAAATATGAATTTGAATATTAAAATATTATCTTTAAATTTAAATTATTTTTCAACATCAATACACATTAAATATGTTAGTAAAAGATGTATCTAAAGTAATTAATATTTAAAAATTTTTCAGACTCCACATGAGATCTGATTTAAAATGATGCATTTAGGGCTATTAAAAAATTAATAAAAAAATGCACTTAATGGTCTCTAATCTAGACAAAGCAAATTTAAACCTTTTTAAGTGCAAATAAGTGCCCCTTTTAAAGAACCAAATTAGTAATTTACTCCTTATGCCTTTTCTATTTCCTGAGTATGGATTTTGAGGTTTGGTTTGAAAATTGTGAGTAGAACCACAGAGGAGCAATGATGGAGTTGGGAGAGGGGCTCTGTAAACTGAGGAAGATGGAGTTTCGAAACGGACCGTTTCATCAGTTTGAGAAAGACACTTCTGCTGTTCTAGATTTTATATACCAGACCCAGATAGAGCTAGCTGCTTGTGTGTCACACTTCACTCTAAAGTTTGAATGCCGCAGTAATTGAATAAGTCTGTTTTGGTTTATAGGTAAATAATGAAAATGATGTGTTGTTGTGCGATATAATGTGAGCAGGTGGTGAAGACATGTGTGTGGCAATGGATCAATCAGAAAGATCGTATCAGCTTCTGGGGGAATATGGAGCAGGTCAACGTGTGTATGATCTAGAGCTTGGTCATGATGCATCAGTCTACATTGTGTTTTGTCCTCGAGGCTCTTACGGTGCTACTGAACCCCCAAGAGTCAAGCTTCCTAAACTCAAGGCTACCACACAACATCTTATGGCCTATGATTACAAGTGACAAAGAACTCGCATGATATTTGTAAAAATATAGGCCTCTTTGATGAAAATATGCTAATTGCAAATGCATAATCCTCTTTGGTAAGGATTCACCACATTCACTTGGGCAACAAACTGTAATAGCTTTCTTCTAAGATACAGTGTATTCCAAATTTCTCCTTATCTTCAATATGATTTGGACAATCAACATATTGTGTTTCTCAATTACAATAGAAATAATGCTGGATGGTACAAAGCTATCAAATGGATCGAGTCGGTCTATACCGGCTCAAGCCATGTAAGGTTAATGATAAGTATGAGTTAGACTAGATCGGGCCTTATATAATTCATGACTAAAAATTTATAGCACATATCAACCTATCATGGGTCATGTGCCTATTTATCTTGTTTAAAAAATATATTTTAAATTATTTTAATGATAAAAATTAGATATTGGGACAATTAAATTTCCAAATAATTAAATTAAACTTCTAAAATATATATTAAACCTTAAAATAGGTTGTTTTTCTTTTCTAAAATATAAATTTAACTATTTTGAATGACAAAAAATAGGTATTAAAACTATAGAACTTCAAAAAATAATATAAACTTCTAAAAACAAATAGGTTAAAGCTTAAAATATAAAAAATAATAAATTAAAAAGCTCACAAGGGCCAACCCATCTCAATAACTTAAGTCTCAAGAGTTTTGATAGTCGGGCTAAAAGTCTTTTTTTAAAATAGGCTACGAAATTGACCCACCTCATTTGTAGAGTTGAGGTGAACTAACCCAATAGATTAAGTCTATTTTGATAAACCTAGGTATGACATCATAATTTAGCTTAGGATGATCTTGAGATAATGATTTGGATACACGTGTAGAGTGCCTCGTATTTTGTGATCTACAAATGTAATGAATTTTACTTTCGTGCGTGCTTGCTCCTCCAATGAACCTATATCATCATTGGAGGACATTGCTTGTCTTTATACCTTTCATAGGACTTTATTACCTTAGATGTGTAATATTATCTAATTGAGTACATTTTAATGATATGATTGAAATTGTAATTTGCCAACTAATCTCATACTGATGTATAATTTGTCAATATTTTAGGAGATATAGAAAAAATAAATAAAAGGAAAAAATAAATACTCTGTCAATTTTATTAATGACAAGGAAAGTATATATAGATGATGCAGGGCCAACAATAATAACAAACCAGGCACAACTAACGGACCAAGCCCAACAAACTATATTATAGAAAACTACACCAACTTGTATTCCTTAACATCCCTTCAAGTTGGTGTTATTCACGTTTATAACTCCCAAATCAGAAAGCAATGTTTCGTGTTGATCAATTCCGAAGGGCTTGAATCATTATCTCAGCAGTTGTTGCTCATAACACATGTATTTGGTTTCAACTTTCAATGGTGTCATCCTGTATTGTCTTGAGTAAAATTGTAAAATTGCAATCTACTTCTATGTGCTTGGTGCGCTTGTGGTAAATTGGGGCTCATGGTAAACTGGAAACCAATGTAGGCTTCAAGTCCATGACTCCCAAACTTTCAAAATGGCTATGCTCTCAGGCGGCCGACCTTTTAAAAAGTTGACTTTTTTCACACACATTCGTGCATTGATTCTTGTGCTTGTTATTTTTTTTTATTCGGGCACGTAGCCCAAGAAATTTTTGGGGTCAGAGAGGTCGACCACTCCCTATCAAAATCCCTTTCAAAATGCCATGAATCCATGTCAACTCAACTACAGTACTCACAAGGCCTTTGTACTCTGTTTTCACAGAGGATCTTAAGATAGTCTTTTGTTTTTTAGCCTCCCAAGAAACTAAAGAATCTCCAATATTAACACAATACCCAAAAATTAAGCATCTACTCACCCTGCTAGTTTCCCAATCAAAGTCAGAGTAGGCAGTGAATTGAAGATTCTTATGAGCGGGGTATATGAGATTTTTTTTTTGAACAGAGCATGAATTGACTAAGATTTTGCATAGCATACATAATATTAGGTGTAGTTTGTGTTAAATATATCAGCTTTCCTATTAATCTTTAAAGCACAACAAGGTCATCTATTTCATAATCTTTAATATTTTGATTAGTTTGCTTATCATTGTCTTTGCTAGTAAAGTTCACATTCTACTCTAAAGGAGTTCTATATGGTTTTGTTAGTTCAAGTAAGTACCCAAGAAGAAGGGTTGAATTGGGTACAGGGTATTTTCAAATTTTTTTGATAAAACTTTCCTTTTCTTAAATAAACAGTATCATGAAAAGATAGCTTTTTGAAAGGAAAAAAAAGTTGTATGAGTTTAAAACTAGTATCTTAATCTCATTTTTTTTCTTTTTAGAAGAATTCTTCTTCTGAACTTAATAAATTATTTTCTTTAAAAATGAAGAATAAATAGTAAAGTAGAAGGAGATGCAACAAAATATAGTGGTTCGAAATACCTCGAGGGAAATTCCTATGTCCACACCTCAAACACGTAAAAAGAGAATTTTATAAAGAGAAAATAGTAACTAATACAAATAGCAACCTCAAACACTGAGGATCAACACCCTTCTTTTACGCTATTACTGCTAAGTTTACAACCAATAGGCCTTTTACCTGAAGGTTACTCAACAAGATCCCAAACACTATTGTTGGCCTTAAATTTCATCTCATCCTGCATGACTTCAATCCATTTGTCAAAGATCCCATAAGATTTTTGCTTGATTGACAATAACAAGGTCATCCTCTAGTCTTATATCAAAATCCTGCTCCTGAAGATAGACATCATAGTTATCTAAAATTTTCTTCTTCCTTTCTCTAAAGGATCACCTTAAAAGCAAGTCTTGCTCTTGAGGTTGTCAAGGACCATCATCTTGAGAATAATGTTCTCGAACTTCCATAGGAGCCAACTCAGGTTCTGTTGTGTTTTCTATATTTGCTTGATTCACAAGTTAAATGATATTAGGTACATATACTTAGTCATTGTCAGCTATGACTATAGTGGGAATATTTACATATTCCTCTTCAAACATAATTTACCTAGGATGTTAAATCGTACTCAAACCAACATTCTCAATAAACTTGGCATTCAACATTTCAAAAGAGGACCAGTTTGAAGGGTCATAAAATTTGTATCCCTTAGACCTCTCATAGTATTCTACAAAATAACAGTTGACTATCTTTGAATCTATCTTCTTCTCATTAAGCTTATAAAGCCTAACTTTAGCTAGACAACCTTAAACATGTAAGTGCCTAATACTACGCTCTTTACCTATCAACATCTTGTATGGGGTTTTAGCCATTGCTTTTGTAGGGACTCTATTCAAATATAAACTATAGCTTTTAACTCTTATGCCTAAAGAGAATCTAGTAAAGAAGAATTTGTAATACCCATGGTTTTAAGGAGGTTGGCTAACATTTTAGCCTGCTAATTTTTTTGTAAATGAAAAATTTTGAGAACTCGAATTAGAAAAAACTCTCCTCGAATAAGTTATTATTATATTTGGTAATTAGAATACCTATTTATATTTGGAGTTATATATGTGAGACGGTTATGGGTGATGGAGTGGTCAACGGTTGTAGCTGGAAATGAGAGCTCATGACAAACTATGGCATTGGGACCTCGGTGTAGGGACCAATTTCAAAAGATATGGAAAACTCTAGTGGTGGAAGTGAATAATGAGATATTATTATTCAAAGTAGAAGGGATAGCCATGAAGAGTGGTCACGGGAAAAGTGTGTTCAATTGATACTTTATTTTATGTTTAAGGAAACTTCATTTAAACCCTTGGGTCATATTTGGAATTGTGTGGAAATGGAGGGACCATTTGGCAAAATGAACATTGTTGGGATTATATATATGTAAAAACACCTACACTTCAGCATAAATGCCTCCTCCCCACACCTTTCTCACGCCTATCCCCCTTCTTCTTCCTCCCTTCACTTTTCTTAGCTCAAGAGTGGCTTTCCATGGAGATTTTTGGTGAGGGTTTGCCTTTGTCGACATTCCTCTGGCAATGAATCAAGGAATTCAAGGTGAGAGCTTTGTATAAGTTGTTTTCTTCTCCTTCTTTTCCATTTTTGGAACTTCTTAAACCCTATAATAGAAAGTGTGAAATTTGGGTGGTTTTGGTTAAACTATTGCATTAAATCTCTTCCTAGAAGTATTTTAGTGTGTTGGGAAAACTGGCATTCATGAATTAGGAAGCTTCGAATGGATTTAATAAGATGGAAATTTTGAGATCAAGAATCTCACATTTTCTAATTTAATGCAATGCTATAAGTCGATCGTCATAAGCGATCAGTCAACCGGTAGCCCCATGTGCAAGGTTCTCAGTTCTGACCAGAGCAATCGGTTGACTACTCTAGGGAAGACAGTTGACCGATAGCTCCCCGATGTGGGGTAACCAAGAGCAACCAGTTGACTGCTCCAAGGGAGCCAGTCGATCGACCAATGTTGGGCTATTTATGAACAATGTTTGATGTGATTGTTGAGTTCTCAATTTAGTACTATTTTGGTACTAAATCCCATTTCTTCTTGGTCTTTTTCTTGTTGGCTTGTGATTCTTAACCCATGTTTTGAGTAGTTTAATTAGTTTTAGTTTTCTTTGATCTTTTAATAAATGAAGTGATTTCATTTTTTAGATCTGTTGTTTAATAGTGTTATTTGTTGTTTTTGTTGTAGGTTGAGTTGGTGAGAAGTTCTTGTTAGAAGATAGAATGTTAGAGCTGAAATTCTGAAGATGCTAAAGTAATTACTGAATTCCCACCGCTATAGCGATGGAATCTACAGCTATAGCGGTGGAATGCTGAAAAAAATATTTTAGAGTCATCTTCTCTGCCAGTCACTACTATAGCAGTGGATCTTCACCGCTATAGCAGTGGAACTTGGAAAAACATATTTTTAAGCTTTCTTCTCTTCCTTCCATTGTTATAGCTGTGGGAATTCACCGCTATAGTGATGGTTCACGATTCTGCATTGATTTAAATAGCATCAGAACATTTTTTTGGGCCATTCTGAGTTAGAGACAGAGGGGAGGCACCGATTTCTGCTAGAGGAGAAGGAAGAATCCATTCCCGAAACCTATCAAGCCCGACTTCCGTCAACCCAACATCAGATTCATAGAGTTTGCTTTATATTTTATTATTTTCTGTAATTTTAGAGCCATGAGTGGCTAATTTTTTGTACTAGGGTTGCCATGAATGTAATCTCTGATTAGGAATTGTTTTCTTTCTAACATTGTGATTTCTATACAATTAATGCATTCTTATCATTCATATATTTTATATACTTGCTGTAAAACTAGCCATTTTATAGTTTGTCTATTGCTTTCATCGAACTCAGGAGATGGAGATATTGGTAGAACATTGAGTGATTAGGGCGGGTGATAGAACTTAGGGGATTTTACTTGTTAATTAATAGGGATATTAATTAACCTCGTTCGATCAAATTAGGTTGGCATTTACTCGGCTGAAACTTACATAAGGGATTATATTAGAGTTGAGTAGCTTAATTTAGGTTCGGGAGAATCGCTTTAAGTCATTAGAAAACCTAAGATTAAAGTGTATAATTGGTTAGAATCACAAGTGTTAGGGAGAGTTAGCAATTCTTAGGACGAGAAATGGGGATTAGTAGCCCTAGGTCTTTTTATTGAATTAATTTTCATTCGAATTTATTTCTTAGTTTTCAATTAGAGCTACCTTTAATCTAATTTGGTTTGCCTAATGTCACAACCTATTTTCTAGGCACATGACTGGCACAATGATGAATATCCCATCACTGTAAGCCTTTCGATAAATTCTTCCCACAAGTAAAATTATTAGTCATTATCTCTATATTCTCAAAATACCATTCCTTAATAAATACAAAGAAAATACATCAGATTTTCTTAATTAAAAATAATAGATACTCAGTACAAAATACATTATCATACTGAAATACAAGCCAAATACCAAACCCCTGACCTAGATGTCCTAGACGGTTACAGAGCAACATACTGTATACCAAAAGAAGGGCCTACCCGACAGCGGGAAGGTCCAACGTGATCTACTCCTCTAGCGGATGTTCTTCGGCGGCAACCTGATCTGAACAAAAAGTTTGTACATAGAGTGTGAGCTTTTAAACTCAGTGAGCAAATCGACCTTGCGTTAATAAAATTCAAATACATCACCAGTCATGCAAGCATATCCGAAGGCTCAAGCTCAACCAATAGACATAGTTAGAAATTACATACAAGAAGATAAAATCATCCAATTCAACAAACGTTACTAGTACTCGTCAATGGCAATATGTCCCGGAGAGCGCATATAGGCCAGCTCACCAATTCTGTATATTTCTGCCATGACGCACAACCTTTTCCTCTTAGTTAGGATGCTTCACAGATTTATCACCAATCCGGGCTATATCCCTACTGAGGGAATCGTTGTCTCCACACTCATTGGTCAAGACACCCTTTAAACCGGGTTTTTTGCCTTGCCGTGAGAGGGGGTACTATACCGCTCAATCACAATCAATAGTACAGTATTTCATATCATAATCAGAAGCACAATATAATATTCATCTTTATAACAGGTATAGTATATATGATTCAAATTTCACATCATCATGAGATACTTGCTTCGTCTTATCCATACTTCTGGATTAATTATCTCATTATATTCGTCATTCTGAATCCAATTTCCCCCTATGAATCTTGGGAGTGTCCTACGACATACTTTTTATCACTAGTAATGCTAAAACTCTATTAAAACAGGGTCGTTTCACTCACCTGGATTCCGTACGAGTATCACTTCTCTAAATCGTTACGGACAAGAGTACGCAGGTGAATTTCAGTATTCCGCTACAGAGATTTTCATGAAAGATTATATAAAATACGTTAAGATTGTTTTCGTACAGATACTGTTCATACGTACGGTTACTATTCATACAGTTACTATTCATACATATGGGTACTATTCATGCCAGAAATAGAGAATACAATCTATAAAAAAGTACACCAGGTAAGTTCCCAGGAAAGAGTGGAGGGTCACACTTAAAAACCAGGTCTTTCCTTAGCCAGAACTTTCCTAGACATGTATTCTTCACAGTTTACATTCTATTTCGGTAATCAGAGAATCAAAATAACATATAAACAGCTAACGACAGTTTTTCTGATGTGGAAGATCGGCCAAAGCTGCAACCACAGAGCATACTTAAGAAAATAACTTCTAAAATTTGAAAGACATAGAAAGGGCATAGTATCCTTACCTAAGCAAAAAAAAGAAAGGCCCAAAATCTCAGAGGCTTGGCGTCGGAGCAAGAGAAACTTAAGGAGAGAAGAAGAGAAGTTGAAGGTGTGAGTTTAGAAGTGAAATGGAAGGGCCTATTTATAGCAAAAGTCAAGGGTACTATTTGACACTATACGTTAATAAAATATTCAATTTACTATTCATGAAAATGACATTTCTAATAATACAGTTACTGTTCACCTTACGCGTACAATGGAAAATTTTTCTGTTATTACTATTGGAAACTTAAAGGGAAAACTATCCTTTCACCTTAAACCTTTAAGTTTCTTTTCAATTCAGTCCTTTCAATTTAGTCCCTGAGGGTATTTTTACACATAAAACGTCATTTTCTCCTACAAACTTCTTTCTAGTTTTCTCTTATGACCAAACCACATCTAGTACTTGACATTTTGATTGTATAAATGAACAGTACCATATACGTAAATAGTATTATACGAGTGAATAGTACTGTATACTGAAATAGTAACAGTAGTTTGTAAACACGCATTTATATTTTATTTTTCATGGGTATTACACCTAACTAATGTAATTAAATTTCTGGAGCACTTAGCACGTTAGTCCTCTTGGGTTTGACACTCTTTACTCATTTTCATTATATTACTTGTTCGACTAGTGCACTTGCCAGAATGTACCAACAAGTTTTTGGCGCCGTTGTCAGGGACTAATAGTTTTTCGCTAATATTCTAAGGAGTTTAAAGGTGTTAGATTACCCATTTATTTTATTTTGTGTTATTTCATTTTAGTTCCTTATTTTAGTTGTTTTTATTTCAGTAGTTATTTTTACTTTAAGTGTTGTTTTTCTAAATTTTGTTTGTCATTTCTAATTAGTTATTTCTGTTGTGTATGCGAGATACTCTTGATCCGTCTGAGCTTTTATACGAACCTAAGATCGAGAAACTTGCAAGAAGAGTTAGAAAGGAAGCGAAAGCTAAGAAAACTCAAGTGAGCTAAGCTCCAGAAGAAGATATGGCAAAAAATATTGGAAACAATGGAGGAAATGAAGTTGCAAACTTGCAACAAGATGATGATAAAGCTATTTGGGACTATGCATCACCCACTGAGGCTGGACACCCGTCCAGTATGGTAAAACCTCCACTCAGCGCGAACAACTTCGAAATTAAAGTTGTTCTGATGAACTTAGTCCAATAGAATCAGTTTGGGGGAAGTCCCATAGAAGACCCGAACAACCATATCACAAATTTTCTAGATATTTGTGACATTGTTAAACTTAATGTAGTAAGCAACAATGTCATACGTCTTCATTTATTTCCTTTTTCCTTGAGGGATTCGGCTAAGAGTTGGTTGAACGCTCAACCGAGAGGGAGCATCACAACTTGGGATGAACTCCAGAAGAGATTTTTAGATAAATTCTTCCCTCCATCAAGGTCGGTTAAATTGAGAAATGAGATCTCAACTTTCTATCAGCATGAAGGTGAGAGTCTTTATGAGGCTTGGGACCTATTTAAGAATCTGCTAATGAAGTGTCCTAATCATGGTCTCCCAGAGTGGCAGCAGTTGACTATCTTTCATAGTGATCTCATATATAAGACTCGAGATAAATTGGATACCACTGCTGGCGGTGCTTTAATGGCAAGATCGATTGCTAAAGTGAAAGAAATTATAGAGACTATAGGGGCAAGCCAAAATACTTCAAACCGGACTAGAAATGCTTCAAGGAGAGGAGTTATGGAACTGGATACCCTTAATGCTCTTCTAGCTCAGAATGAAACACTTTCCAAGAAGGTGGATATGTTATGCTCGAGGCAACAAGAATCTACAAGAGTGAATGCTATAATCACTCTGGGACTCATTTGTGATTTTTATGGTAGTGCCCATACTAATGAACGTTGTGATGAGTCAACTGTGATGGAGCAATTGAACTACATGAGTGATGCTCAAAGGAATCAAAAAAATTCCTATTCCAACTCATATCATCCGTAGAATAAGAATCACCTAAATTTCTCTTGGAGCAACAATCATTGTCTAAATCCTACAGCTCCATCATCTTTTGGTAGGCCTTCTCAACCTCCTGGCTTCAATAACCAGAACAATATCCCTCCTCAAAATAGAGCTCCACTACCTCAAATGAAAAAGAAACCTTCAGTGGAAGATATGTTCATGAAGTTCATGGAAAGGAGTGAGTCAATGTTTCAGACTCAAAATGTGGCAATTAAGAATTTAGAAACTCAGATGGGCCAGCTGGCACTTGCACTGAATAATAGGCCACAAGGTACTCTCCCCAATGACACTGAAAATAACCCAAGAAGGGAGGGGAAAGAGCATTATAATGCCATTACCTTAAGAAGTAGCAAGGAGCTCCTAGATACTATTAAGTCACATGATCCACCTAAAGATGTGATTGTTGAAGAGGGAAAAGATAAGGTTGCTAAACCTCAAGAAACTATAATGGAGGAAGCTGATGTTTCAGAGGAAAAAGGTAAATCTAGAAGGGTGGTAAAAGATGTGAAGGCTGAAAGTTTTGTGCTACCACTACTGTATCCTCAGGCTCAGAGGCCCAAAAAGTATAATGAGAAGCAGTTCAGTAGATTTTTGGAGATATTGAGTAAATTGCAAATAAGCATACCTTTTGCTGAAGCCTTGGAACAAATGCCTATGTATGCAAAATTCATGAAGGAGATGTTGCTGAAAAAGAAGAAGATAGGGAGTAATGCGAAAGTCACATTGAATGAAGAGTGTAGTGCAATCATACATAAGAAGTTGCCTCCGAAACTCAAGGATCCAGGGAGTTTCACCATTCCCTGTACTATTGAGGATGTCACATTCAAGAGGACTTCATGTGATCTTGGGGCTAGAATTAATCTTATGCCCTTATCAATTTTCAAGAAACTCGAGATTGGTTAGGTGAAACCAACCATGATGACTCTTCAGCTTGCCGATTGATCCTTGAGACATCTATATGGGGTAGTAGAAAATGTGCTAGTCAAAGTGGGAAAATTCTTCTTTCTTGCGGATTTTGTGGTATTAGATATGGTGGAAGATAAGGAAATCCCTCTCATTTTGGGTAAGCCATTCTTGGCTACTTCGGGAGCGGTAATTAATGTGGCTCATAAGACGTTAACTCTAATAGTCCATAACGAGACAAAGACTTTTAATGTGTTTAATATTGCAAAATCGTTGGTGAAAAAGGAAGCCTGCAATAATAGGGAAGAAACGATGTCGATTCAGCTTCAAGACTCCTACATGAGTCATTGTGATCTAGGATAAAACCAATAAAGTCTGACTGAAGACTATAAACTTAGCGCTCTTGGGAGGCAACCCAAGTTTATTGCTTTCGTAGTTTTTTTTGTGTGGTTTGGTGTGCTGCTGTTGGAAATATTTTAACTATTATTTCAATTCATATATGGATTTGAATTGTTAAATGCTGAACGTGGTCATGATTATTATCTTGGTGAATGGCAGTTAGGATGTTTGTGATAGCATTTTGTTTTGTTTTGCTTTGTTTGTTATGTTGTTTATTCTTTTCCTCTGTGTGCTGATTTGGGACGTTGAGAACACTGTCAAATTTAAGTTTAAGGGAGAGGTTTAACATGTTGATGGGTTTCTTCTTTGAGAAAATTTTGGCTAATTTTGTGTTGTCCATAAGCATGTGTTATAGGAAGAAAATTTTTGAAAATTTGAAATCTGAAAGTTTGGAATTCTTTGGCAAGTCAAATCTTGTTATATATATGTAAGATTCACCTCTTGAGTTTGCTAATCTTAAGTTTCTCAGATTTTTATGAGCGTTAGCCTTATCACTTCAAAATAACAGGAGTTGTGTTTTTATCTCTTGGTGAATAGTTTTTAGATTATATTCATTTTAAAAAAAAGGATTCAATAAGAGGCTAGTGAAAAAAGGATTCAATAAGGGCATAACTGAAAGTTTCAATAAGGGATAGGCTCCTATAAATAAAATAAAATGAGAAAATTTGCAAAAATTTCCAAAGGAAATAAGGAAAGTAAAGAAGCTTCATCCTTGTGAACAAAACAACGAAGCCCTTGAGAATCGAAATAAAGCGATGCCCTTGAGAATAAATTAGTAATTTAGTCTTGGAATTTTTGTGAATTTGGTTTTATAAATTATTCTAAGAGGTGAAGCTTTGATTTCAAGTTTTCTTGTGGTTTGGTTAACACTTGTTATTGAATCCTTAAAATTGCAAACTCTTGAGTTAAATCTTTTTAGTATTGGTTTGATGAGGCATGGCTTGCCTTAATTCACATTTTCAGATCTTTACTCCTCCTAGTTGCACATATTCCTGGTTGCACATATTTTTCTCAAAATTTTTCTCATTGAAAGTTTTTGCTTGAGGACAAGCAAATGTTCAAGTTTGGAGGAGTGTTGAGTTCTCAATTTAGTACCATTTTGGTACTAAATCACATCTCTTCTTGGTCTTTTCTTGTTGGCTTGTGATTCTTAACCTGTGTTTTGAGTAGTTTAGATTAGTTTTAGTTTTCTTTGATCTTTTAATAAATGAAGTGATTTCATGTTTTAGATCTACTATTTAATGGTGTTATTTGTTGTTTTTGTTGTAGGTTTGAGTTGGTGAGAAGTTCGTATTAGAAGATGGAATTAGAGCTGAAATTCTGAAGATGCTGGAGTGATTACTGAATTCCCACCGCTATAGCGGTGGAATCTACAGCTATAGCGGTGAAATGCTGAAAAAAAATATTTTGGAGTTATCTTCTCTGCCAGCCACCACTATAGTGGTGGATCTTTACTGCTATAGCGGTTGAACCTAGAAAAACATGTTTTTAAGCTTTCTTCTCTGCCTTCCATTGTTATAGCGGTGGTTCGTGATTTTGCACTGATTTAAATAATGTCAGAACACTTTTTTTTGGGGTCATTCTGAGTTAGAGACAGAGGGGAGGCGCCGATTTCTACTAGAGGAGAAGGAAGAATCCATTCCCAAAACCTATCAAGCCCGATTTTCGTCAACCCAATATCGGATTCATGGAGTTTGCTTTATATTTTATTGTTTTTTCTAATTTTAGAGCCATGAGTGGCAGATTTTTTGTACTAGAGTTACCATAAATGTAATCTCTGATTAGGAATTGTTTTCTTTCTAACATTGTGATTTCTATACAATTAATGCATTCTTATCATTCATATATTTTATATACTTACTGCAAAACTAGTCATTTTATAGTTTGTCTGTTGCTTTAATCGAACTCGGGAGAGGGAGATGTTGGTAGAACACTGAGTGATTAGGGCGGGTGATAGAACTTAGGGGGTTTTACTTGTTAATTAATATCCTCATTTAATCAAATTAGGTTGGAATTTACTCGGCTTAAACTCACATAAGGGATTATGTTAGAGTTGAGTAGCTTAATTTAGGTTCAGGAGAATCGCTTTAAGCCATTAGAAAACCTAAGATTAAAGTGTATAATTGGTTAGAATCACAAGTGTTAGGGAGAGTTAGCAATTCTTAGGACGAGAAAAGGGGATTAGTAGCCCTAGGTCTTTTTATTGAATTAATTTTCATTCAAATTTATTTTTTAGTTTTCAATTAGAGCTACCTTTAATCCAATTTGGTTTGCCTAACTAATACAATTAAATTTCTGGAGTACTTAGCACGTTAGTCCTCATGAGTTCGACACTATTTACTCATTTTTACTATATTACTTGTGCGACTAGTGCACTTGCCAAAATGTACCAACAGTGATTTTTGTATCACTCTTCTAGGATTTGGTACTTGCTTTCAAGATAACTTTTCCTCTCCTCTTTCGGTAGGATTGAAGTAGGTGTTTGACTCAGAATCGAGGTAAGGGAGAATCTCTATCTTTATCTTAATATTGTGTTGATTTTTCCACCTTAAACTCCTTATGAAATTTTATTGAACTGTAGAATATTATTTGGCTTGGTAAGAATGGAAAAATCTGAAATCATGTAAATGCAAATTTGGTGATGAATTAATACTTTGCATTACATTCATATGGTAGCCTCAGCTCTATCGGCATAACTTGTCTATGGCGTAAGATTGGTAGTATAACTGTGTACTAGTTTAGTTGCAGATTGGTAAGAATGGGATTGAGTATGGTAGAGGTGTTGTTTGAATTATAAATGTTTGAATTAAATTCTATGAATATGAATAAGTATGGACTAGCCTTACATTAGACATAATGTAACACTTTATGCTAGATGGGTTAGAATACCCTTGGAGTAAATTCCCTATAAGTGAAAGAATCTAACAGTGTCGTGAGGGTATAAACTTATCTCTAATCCTGTGGTTGTTTAAAAGATGGTTCATTGTGTCTTTGTTTTAAATTAAGATCTTAAGCATGTACAAGGAAATGTTTTAGTAAACCATATGCTTGTATAAATAAATATTGTATATGTTGTAAAAGCAATGGTACTAAGGTTGGCCCCTCATGAAAGATATATACAAGAGTTGGCCCTTCATGATACATATATATAATGTCATGAAGGTTAGCCCCGCTTAGAATGAAATGGCATGAGGAGGGTTGGCCCCTCTATAAAATATAATGGTGCTATTGTGTTTACTTATCTAAATCAATTGAACGAATGATGTATCATTCATTACATCGTTGTTAAGTAATGTGTTAGAGTTTAATGTCATATTTCTGGTATATGAGTTTTTCTACTTTTTGTGTATGTACTACTTATCGACTAAACTGGGTTATATAGTGTTGTAT
The DNA here is from genome assembly GCA_037074585.1 of Biancaea sappan. Taxonomy (NCBI): domain Eukaryota; kingdom Viridiplantae; phylum Streptophyta; class Magnoliopsida; order Fabales; family Fabaceae; genus Biancaea; species Biancaea sappan. Next base: position 38,836,933 of record CM073492.1, read on the forward strand.
TTAAAGGAGTTACCTAAGTGGCCCTCCTATTTATACTTCATGATGATGGAACGATGTGGATGCCCATGATACAAATTTTTTTATATAATGGTGGATGATAATAACACATATATTTATATAGATGCTTTCACTTGAGAGTTGAGATGCCCTTGCGGCATATTCATGATAATTTAGTGTCCTACAGGACGTGAATCAGTTATGCTAATGTGAAATAGGTTCTTGGTGAAGGGTAGGACTAATCAAGATCCTACCCCTACAGGCTGTACACAGTTTGCTTTCCTTTCAGTTGCTTACTTTGGTTTTCATTTAGTACTTTATACTCACTTCCTCTCTCTTTGTGTACACCTACAAGTCTTCAGTACATCTAGCAAGCCTCCGTATAAGGAGTTGAAGGGCCTCCGAGTACTTGACCCCTTCTAGTGTCGATCGGGTAAAAGTAGAGGTAGCATTCTGGGATGAGTCGCTCTGTAGTTAGATAGAACACCTAAGAAATTTGTATTGGTTGTAAAATGGATTAAGGATATGCGTGCATACTCAAATTTACTTCTTTCATATTCATTAATCAAGATGGTTATTTTAATAAATTATCACTTTATATGGAAATGGAATTTTGTTCTATGTTGTTAGGTTCATTGGTTGATCATTAGTTAGGCTTACGGTGATGGATATAATTCATCCCCATACTAGTCATGTTTCCAAAATTGGGGCGTGATAGAATAACTAATCATATTCTTCACCATCTCTATCAGTGTGCGATTACATCTCTTAGCTACACCATTTTGACTTGAAGTCTCTGGCATGGTGTATTGAAGATCACTCTCACACACCATGAGAAGTCAAGCAAAAGGTCCTAAACATTGTTCACTTGACCCATCATATTTTCCATAATAATCACCACTATAGTCAAATTTGATAGATTTGATTTTTTTTTTGCCTAGTTGATTTTCAACTTCGACTTTGAAAATCTTAAAAGCTTCCAATACCTATGCTCTTCTCATGAATCGAATACAAATATCCATAACGAGAATAGTCATATATGAAGTTAACAATGTGATAACTATGGCTGGAACCCAAGAGGGGGTGAATTAGGTTAAATAAAAATTTTCTTAAAAGATAATTGGAAGTTCAATCTAATTTAAATGCTCAGTAGAAATTCATTGACAATACAGAAAATAGAGTAATATCAAAATGAAAGAAGATATAGTGCAATTAATTAAATGCAAGACTTTAAGCAATTAATGAGATAAGGAAAAGAAATAAGCACAAATATTTATACTGGTTCAGCTTAATCCAAGCCTACATCCAGTCCTCAAGAACACTTCTTGAGTTTTTCACTATGAACCACAAGTTTATGCAAAAGGGCACTTGTGAGCCACTACAACAGAGATCCTTTTCTTTCCAAGGGTGTTTCTCCCCCTCACAAATTTGTTTCCTCACAAAAGCAAACTCAATGAAAGAACTTCCTTGATTAATACACTCAGAGAAAAATGGTTTTTCAGAAGAAATTCTCAAAACAAAGTGAATAAGACAGTAATAAGCTCTTCAGGAATACAGAGATTTGAAAGAGATTCACTTTAAGAATATAAAGCACACTTAATGTATTTTCTCTTATGCTTTTGAACCTCCTTAAAGCTGATATTTAAAGACCAAAGAGGAATAGAGCCGTTGGAGATGAATCCCTAAATAAATTTACATGATGTTAGCAAAAACTAGCTGTTGTAACACATTTTCTGATGTTTGTGGTCGACCACTGCGGCACGATGGTCGACCAGTGAGTTCCAGAATTGATTTACCAGTTACGGTGGTCGACCAGTCACATTACATTGGTCAACCAGTGCTTACTCTCATTCATCTCCTGGAGTTAGATGGTTGACCAGTGGAATGATGGTGGTCGACCAATCTTTAGTGCTTCAAAATATTTTTCCTTACTGAAACATGATGGTCGACCAATGTCCAAGGAGTGGTCGACCAGTGAGATGCAGTCTTGCTCACTGGAGTCCATTGGTCGACCAGGGCAGGAAGAGTGGTTGACCAGTGTGTCACCATTATTATAGTCTTTTGTTTCTGGACTTCTTTGGTCGACCAGTGTAGGTAGAGTGGTCAACCAGTGTGATATCATCATTATAGTCTTTAGCTTCTGGCCTCCATTGGTCGACTAGTGCAGATAGGGTGGTCGACCAGTGTGAAGCTGAAATTCAAAAGTCTATAGAAAATGAAGTCTCATTAATTAAGCATGCACTATTTTAAGTTGTTTTTGTCATTCATCAAAATCAGATGTTGCTTTAAATGCAATGAGTTCAACAATCTCCCCTTTTTTGATGTTGACAACCAAATTAAAATAGGTGAATGATTGACATACTCCCCCTGAATTATATATCCTTTAGTAAAAAGAAAAAATGAGAAGCAGACAAGATAGATTAAGCATTAGTACCATAATAATTAAATATAACACTAAGAAGTAGAGATACATTCATGATATATAAGAGAATTAATAAAGTTAGAAAGTAGCAAACATAATAAAGCATAATCCCTAAAACAATAAATACTTCTCCCCTTTTGTCATCAACAAAAAGAAGGACGCAAAGCCCTCAGCCCTGAATTCTTATGGCTACTGCTCAATGCCTTTGGTGAAGATCACGAAGCATATCCTTAATCTGCTGGAGTTCAGAGGCTTGAGCAGAAGAAGTGACTTCCAATGATTGAAGTCTGGAATTCAGAGAATCCATTAAAGTGAGCATGTGATTTAAGTTGTCCAATAGATCTCGCAGCATATGAGATGATGTATCAGTAGAAGTGGAAGGATCGGCTGAGGGATCTACTGGTGGAGCCGCCTCTTCTTCTTCTTTAGAATCTTCTTCAGTGCTAGTTTCTTCTGGTCGAGTACTCATGCCACTCTCTCTTCTTTCTCGAGCGCTTTTCATAGTCACATTCTCAAGAGCTCTTCTCCATTCATTTCCAACCAGCTCAAAATTCATCCGCTTCAAGGAGTTTTGATCAATGATGGAAGTGGGTTTCATAACGTTAAAGTGATTGTTGATTCTACAATGCTTAATAATCTTGGAGACTATGTCAGCATATGGTAGAGGAGCATGTTACTTTGAAACACTAGAGGCCATCCGTTCCATAATGAGATGAAGAATATTAATTTGAGTTCCATTTAGGATGCAAGCTATAATAAAGAACTCGGATTCACTTCCTCCGGCCCAATTTCCAAGTTTGTTGATAAAAATATGAGTGATAACATTGAGCAATAACCTGTCATTGGCATCCATAGAGTTGATTTTGATTCCCTAACCAGAGTATTTAGCTTCTCTATTGATAATCCTATAAGTTTCCTCTTTGTTATAATCAATAGAGCTTAGAGAATAATAACTATAAGAGAAACGCATATACGAGTTATCGGGAAGTGGAATCCCAATGATTTCAACAAGTTGAGTTTCACTGAAGAGAATTTTGGTTCCTCTGACCTCAACAGTACATATCCCCCTTTTTGAATTATATTCAAATGTAGTATAGAATGCTTTAACAACTTCATCTGACCAATGACCTTTGTATTTCACAAAATTCTTCACACCCATATTTTCTAGACAATCAATGAAAGGCATATTTCTTTGAGCAAAATAATCCCAATCTAAGTATTTACTGAGAAGAACTTTTCTAGATTGGAAGAATTAGGCATACCTTTCTTTGTGTTCCTGAGTGACCAGAAGATCTCCCATGGGTAGAGTACTTGGATTTTTGGTCCTAGTCTTCTTTGATCGTGAAGATGAAGCCATTGAAGAACTTTGAAAAATCCTTGGGGAACACAAGATTAGGGCAAAACTAGGAGAGGAGGCAATGTGATGTTGTATTCAGGCAAAAGGCTTCGAAAAAGCCCTAGAACTTGCGATTTGGGATGAAAAGAAGGATTAAAGTTCAAAGACTTGAAGAAATTTTTACCTGGGAGACGAAGAGACTTGGTCGACCAGGAGAGCAGGGGAGTTCAGCCAACGCGAAAAGTGAAGAATGATTTTAGAATCACTAAATTTTAATATATATGTGCGTTATTAAATGAGTGTTGGTCGACCAACGTAAATTCACTGGTCGACCATCGAAGGGATGAGAAGCGAGAAGGAGCTTACTGTCAAGCATTGGTCGACCATCGTGAATGAGCTGGTCGACCACTCCATACCACAATAGCCTTAGTGAGCCACTGTCTCGAGTTGGTCGACCAGTATGATTACCTTGGTCAACCACTTGTCTCATGTAGCAAAAGCATTCACTCAACGTCCAGTGCTCGCCACCTGACGTTGGGCATTGGTTCAATGAGGGCGTCGTTGGTCGACCATTGATAGGAGCATTGGTCAACCAACCAACTTCAGAATCAAAAAAATTTATTGATTTCAGAGTGTAAAGGGATGAGCGAGCCTTAGGGATTTTTATGAGGATAAATTCCTGTAAAATATTTTTAGCGGACACTCCGAAGCTCAAGTTAGTAGGGTGAAATATTATAAAAGGGACTGAATTTAAACATATATACAATGATGACACAATTTAAAGTTCAAATAGATTTGCTATGCCAAGTTCTCTTCTTATAAAGCTAAATCTTTCCTCAGACAGAGGTTTTGTAAAGATGTCAGCTAATTGGAATTTAGTTTGTACAAATTCAAGTAAAACATCTTGCTTTTGAACATGATCTCTTAGAAAATGATGTCTTATTTCAATATGTTTGGTCCTCGAGTGCTGAACTGGATTCTTGGACAGATAAATGGCACTTGTATTATCATATCTGATGAGAATATTTTTAAGAAATACACCAAGATCCTCAAGTTATTGCTTCATCCATAAAATTTGAGCATAGCAACTTCCAGTTGCAATGTATTCAGCTTCAACTGTGGATAAGGCAACACTATTTTGCTTTTTGCTAAACCAAGAGACAAGAGAATTACCAACAAATTGGCAAGTTCTACTTGTACTCTTTCTATCAGTTTTGTTACTAGCAAAATCAGCATCTAAGTAGCCAATTAAGACATTTGAGAATCCTTTAGGATACTATAAACCCATTTTAGATGTGTTAATCAAGTATCTGAAAATTCTTTTTACAGTTTTAAAATGAGATTCCTTTGGGCAGGCTTGAAAACGTGCACACATGCAAACACTAAACATGATGGTCTACTAGTAGTTAAGTATAAAAGTGATCCGATCATACCTCGATACTTAGTTATGTCAACTGGTTGACCCTCTTCGTCCAGATCCAAGTTTGTTGAGGTGCTTATTGGTGTAGATGCAGGTTTTACATTATCCATTCCAAATTTTTTAGCAATTCTTTAGTATACTTGGTTTGACTTACAAATGTACCATGATCCATTTGTTTAATTTGAAGCCCAAGGAAGAAGTTGAGTTCACCCATCATTGATATCTCAAATTCACCTTGCATGATCTTGGCAAACTCTTTGCAAAGCTTTTCATTAGTAGTCCCAAAAATAATATCATCAACATAGATTTGCACAATGATCAAGTCATGCTTTTCCTTTTTAAAGAACAATGTTGTATCAATCTTTCCCCTTGAAAAATTATTTTCTAAAAGAAAAGAGCTCAATCTATCATACCAAGCTCTAGGAGCTTGCTTAAGATCGTAAAGAGCCTTTTTTAATTTGAATACATAATCAGGTTTTTCAAAATCTTCAAAACCAGGAGGTTGCTCAACATAGACTTCTTCCAAAATATTGCCATTGAGGAAAGCACTCTTTACATCCATTTGAAATAGTTTGAAATCATGTATACATGCAAAAGCTCAAAGCATTCTAATAGCTTCAAGTCTAGCCACAGATACAAAAGTTTCATCATAGTCAATACCTTCCTCTTGATTATAACTTTTTGCAACTAGTCTAGCCTTGTTCCTAATCACAATTCTATTTTCATCTAGTTTATTTTTAAATACCCATTTTGTACCAATTATTGTATGATTATTTGGTCTAGGTAGTAAATCCCAGACTTGGCTTCTTTCAAATTGATTTAGTTCTTCTTGCATAGCCAAGATCGAATATTCATCAATAATAGCATCATCAATGTTTTTCAGTTCACTATGAGAAAGAAAAGTGGAGTGATTACAAATATTTCTAAGGGAGTTTCGAGTTATTACCCTTTGTGATGCATCTCCTATGATGAGTTCTTTGGGATAGCTTTTGGCATACTTCCAACCTTTTGGAGGATCATCATTGTTGTTGATAGTGATCTCCTCAAGAGATATTTTCTCTTCTTGTGATATTTCTTCTCCTTGATGTATAGTGATATCTTCCTTTGCATTTCCTTCATGATCCTTCTTTACTTTATCATCCAAGGAAAGATTTTTGAAAGAATCTAACACTTCATAATCATCAATACAATCTTTAAGAGAGGGGTTATGTAATACCCAAGAAAAATAAAATATAAATATTTGTTTACAAACTACTATTACTATTTCAGTATACGGTACTATTCATCCGTATAATACTATTTACGTATACGATACTGTTCATTTATACAATCGAAATGTCAAGTACTAGATGTGGTTTGGTCATAAAAGAAAACTAGGAAGAAATTCGTAGGAGAAAATGACGTTTTATGGGTGAAAATACCCTCAGGGACTAAAGTGAAAGGACTGATTTGAAAAGAAACTTAAAGGTTTAAGGTGAAAGGATAGTTTTCCCTTTAAGTTTTCAATAGTAATAACAGAAAAATTTTCGATCGTACGCGTGAAGTGCACAGTAACTGCATTATTAGAAATGTCATTTTTATAAATAGTAAATTGAATATTTTATTAGCGCATAGTATCAAATAGTACCCTTGACTTTTGCTATAAATAGGCCCTTCCATTTCACTTCTAAACTCACACCTTCAACTTCTCTTCTTCTCTCCTTAAGTTTCTCTTACTCCAAAGCTAGGCGTCTGAGATTTTGGGCCTTTCCTTTTCAGCTTAGGTAAGGATACTATGCCCTTTCTATGTCTTTTAAATTTTAGAAGTTAATTTCTTAAGTATGCTCTGTGGTTGCGGCCTTGGCTGATCTTCCACATCAGAAAAACTGTCCTTAGCTGTTTATATGTTATTTTGATTCTCTGATTACCGAAATAGAATGTAAACTGTGAAGAATACATGTCTAGGAAAGTTCTGGCTAAGGAAAGACCTGGTTTTTAAGTGTGTCCAGTGTGACCCTCCACTCTTTCCTGGGAACTTACCTGGTGTACTCTTTTACAGATTGTATTCTCTATTTCTGGTATGAATAGTATCCGTACGTATGAATAGTAACCGTATGAATAGTAACCGTACATATGAATAGTATCTGTACATAAAAATAATATTCATACGTATAAATAGTGATCGTATGTACGAATATTATCTGTACGTATGAATAGTGACCGTACGTATGAATAGTGACTGTATGAATAGTAACCGTATATATGAACAGTAACCATACATATGAACAGTATCTGTACGAAAACAATCCTGACGTATTTTCTCTAATCTTTCATGAAAATCTCCGTAGCAGAACACCGAAATTCACCTGAGAACTCTTGTCTGTAATGACTTAGAGAAGCGATGTTCGTACGGAATCCAGGTGAGTGAAACGACCCCGTTTTAATAGAGTTTTAGCATTACTGGTGATAAAAAGTATGTCGTAGGACACTCCCAAGATTCATAGGGGGAAATTGGATTCAGAATGACGAATCTAAATGAGATAATTAATCCATAAGTATGGATAAAATGAAATAAGTATCTTATGATGATGTGAAGTTTGAATGTTTTCAAAAATGGATTAATTGTTATCTTGATATGTGGTTTATAAATCCATAATATAGTTATATACTATACCTGTTATATGGATGAATATTATATTGAGCTTCTGATTATAATATGAAATGCTATTGATTGTGATTGAGCGGGACAGTACCCCCTCTCACGGCAAGGCGGAAAACCCGGTTGACAGGGTGTCTTGACCAATGAGTGTGGAGACAACGATTCCCTCAGTAGGGATATAGCCCGGATTGGTGATAAATCCGTGAGGCGCCCTAGCTAAGAGGATGAGGTTGTGCGTCATGGCGGAAATATACATAATTGGTGAGCCGGCCTGTGTGCGCTCTCCGGGATATATTGCCATTGACGAGTACTAGTAACGTTTGTTGAATTGGATGAATTTTTATCTTGTATGTAAGAGGATGATGTTGTGCGTCATGGCGGAAATATACATAATTGGTGAGCCGGCCTGTGTGCGCTCTCCGGGATATATTGCCATTGACGAGTACTAGTAACGTTTGTTGAATTGGATAAATTTTTATCTTCTGTCTATTGGTTGAGTATGAGCCTTTGGATATGCTTGCATGACTGGTAATGTATTTGAATTTTATTAATGCGAGGCCGATTCGCTCATTGATTTTAAAAGCTCACATTGTTTGTACAACCTTTTTGTTCAGATCAGGTTGCCATCGAAGAATATCTGCTAGAGGAGTAGATCACTTTGGACCTTCCCGTTGTCGGGTAGACCTCTCTTCTGTTATAGATTATGTTGCTCTGTAATCGTCTAGGACATCTAGTTCAGGGGTTCGACATTTGGCTTGTATGTCAGTATAATAATGTATTTTAAATTGATAATCTATGATTTTCAGATAAGAAAATTTGATATATTTATCGGAAGGCTTACAGTGATGAGAGATTCATCATTGTGCCGGTCATGTGCCCAGAAAACGGGTCGTGACAGGTTAGATTTATTAAAGACAACATGTATGGATTCTTCAACAGTTTGTGTTCTTTTGTTATAGACTTTATAAGCTTTGCTAGTGCTAGAGTAACCAAGAAAGATTCCTTCATCGGTTTTAACATCAAATTTTCCTAAATTTTCTTTTCCATTGTTCAATACAAAGAATTTACAACCAAAAATTAGGAGATAAGAAATATTGGGCTTTCTTCCTCTATACAATTCATAGGGAGTTTTCTTCAAAATTGGCCTTATTAAGGCTCTATTCATTATATAGCAAGCAGTATTAAAGGCATCAGCCCAAAAGTATTGAGGAAGATCTCTTTCATTGAGCATTGTTCTTGCCATCTCTCCAAGTGTTCTGTTTTTCCTTTCAACAACACCATTTTGTTGAGGAGTTCTGGGAGATGAGAAGTTATGTTCAATCTCATTTTCATCACAGAACTCCATGAAGTTATGGTTGTCGAATTCTCCACCATGATCACTTCTAATTCTCAAAATGGTCAAGTTTTGTTCTTTTTGAATGAGTTTTACCAATTTTAGAAAAGATTTGAAAGCTTGATCCTTTTGAGCTAAGAAGAGAGTCCATGTGTACCTTGAATAGTCATCTACAACAACTAGTGCATAGGAGTTGCCTCCTAGACTATTTGTCCTAGATGGTCCTACAAGGTCTAAATGGAGAAGTTGTAATGGTTTTGTAGTTGAAACAATATCTTTGGTTTTAAAAGAGCTTTTGACTTGCTTACCCTTTTGACAAGCATCACAAAGTCTATCATTTTCAAATTTTATTTTGGGTAAACCAATCACAAGATCTCTCTTGACTAATTTATCTAAAAGATGCATGCTAGCATGAGCCAATTTTTGTTCCAAAGCCAACTTTCCTCATTTACACTAATTAAGCATGTAGAGTCTATAGAAGAATCTTCATCAAGATTTATAAAATAAACATTATTGATCCTTTAACTAACAAGCTTAATTTACTTATCATTGATGTTCTCAACTATGTAACGAGATGAATCAAAAATAACTCTATTTCCTTTGTCACATAGTTGATTGATGCTAAGCAAATTATGGTTGAGGCCTTCAACATATAATACATTTTCAATGGGTGTTGAAGAATTCTTACTAACCTTACCAATACCTTTGATCAAACCTTTGTCGTTTCCTCCAAAGGTCACTTTGCCTCCTTTTGGAGATAGGGAATGAAACTTGGATTTGTCTCCAGTCATATGCTTGGAGCAGTCATTGTCCAAGTACCATTTTTCACTCCTAGTTTTGAGGCAAACCTGCAGAAAATTTCAACTTCTTTTAGGTACCCAAATTTGTTTGGGTCCTTCCTTGTTAGTTGTTCCTTTAACAACCCACTTTTTCTTGTTTCCGTTTGGAGTCATTTTCTTGTAGTAGTAGAAGTTAGAACTATGTCCTTTTAAACCACAATAGAAGCAAGTAATGAAGGGACTATTTGACATTGTTGTTGGAACAAAAAAATTCTTGTAATATTTTTGCCTAGCTTTAGGTCTGTAACCTATTCTAACTTTGTCAAAAACACATCTTTGTTTTCCAAGCAATATGTTCAAATTGTCTCTTCCTTGTATAAATTTTGCAAGAGTAGTTTTCAAATCCTCATTTTCCTTTTTCAAATCATTGCATCTATAACGAGGACAATTATCTTTTGAAGAGTTAAGCAGTGATTTCATGCTTGCATTTTCTTCTATCAAAATAGAATTTTGTTTTTCAAAGTCCAGACTTTCTTTCTTGAGTGTGACATGATCATTTTTCAAACTTGAAATTTCACTCTGAAGCAAAGAAATCTTTTGTTTTGAAATGCTTAACTTTTTTGCAAGCTGTAAAGATTTATCATGCAATTCTTCAAAAGCTTGTTGTAATTCATCAAATGAATATGAGGGTTCAAAAGAAATTACCTCTTCATTGTCTCTTCCCATGAGACAAAGATTTGTCTCCTTATCTGAATTCCTTAAAGTGCCAACTGTATGGCAAAATTTTCAACTCCTCTTGCCATGAAGCAGAGGTTAGCTTCTTCATTTTCTTAATCTGATTCACTATCTGCCCAGATTGAAGAAACATATGCCTTCTTCTTATTTTTGTCATGACCTCTCTTTTCATCTTATTCTTTGTTGAGTTATGGACATTCCCATTTTAGATGCCCAATGTAATACCCGTTAATTTCGGAATATAACTCGCTTAAGAGTATTTTAGAATTTTACAACGTTACTTTAGTTATTTATTTTGGTCATATTTAATTTTCATATTTAATTGTTCTCTTTGAATATTATTTATGAAAATTGAGTTAAATGACTGGACTAAATATTTGCACAATGTGGGATATATTCTAAGAATGGTGAAATTCATGGAAAAGTGGTTTCAGAATGGTCAATTAGTCCATTTATTGTAAATTGACTGGATGGGTTTGGATGTTGGGTTATGGATACCCATGGGTTATTGAATAACCCATTAGAAATATTTAATATAAAGTTTCAATAGTACCCCCTCATTTTTCACTCAGCCGAAGGAAGGCAGAAAAGCGTTTTCTCTCTTCTTCATCCTCTTTTCAAATCCTTTCCTTAATCTTCAGAGTTTTGATTGTTTGTTCGGTTCAAAAGCTTTGTAAGGATCAAAGGTAAGCTTTAATCTCATTATTTTCCTTAAATTTCAGTTTATATGGAAGATTAGAGGAGGTTTTGTTCTTGAAGATTTTGATGATAATTCGTGAATCTCAGTTGTTTTAGAAGTTATATTTGAGTTATAATCGGTTAAAAGAGTTGAGATTCTGGTTTTGAATCAAAAGAAAGGAAAGGATGAATTTTTTGAAAGATTTTCTGCAAAATTCGAAGTACTGTAGCAACTGGAAATCTGGAATTTTTCTTCGAGTTATTGTAGCGACCAGAAATTTCGGAAAAAAAATCTGGAAAATTTCCTTCGGGTACTGTAGCAGTTACTGTAGTGTCGGCAGTCAACGGTACTGTAGCAGTCAACGGTACTGTAGCGAACCGGAACTGTAGCGAACCGTTACTGTAGCAAACCGTACTGCAGCAAACCTTCCTGTAGCAAACCGTTACTGTAGCAATCAGAAAATTTTACGTATTTTCGTGATTTTGTTTCCTTTCTTATGTTTCCTTGTAATATATTTTACTAGGAAATTTTCCTACACAAATTCTAGTGTGGAACAAGGTAAACTTGGACAAACATCAAGGTGAGTGAATAACCTTGCTCAGCTAATTTGATATTACTAGTCAAAGTACAATATAAGTCCCATTTACAATATTATTTGGATTATAAGCAATCAATTTTTCATATGGGAGTATATGATGATCGGTAGAAATAAGAGTATGTGGAAATTATTTTATTTCATGACAATTGTACTATGTGATAAATTCTCACTATTTTATTAATGAGTAAAGATCTACGGGATCTAATACACGAGTTTGAAAGGGTTAAAGTCCCATACTACTCAGTGTATATCTGAGAAATCTTATACACGAGTTTGAAAGGGTTAAAGTCCCATACTACTCAGTGCATATCTATGAAACCGATACACGAGGTGAAAGGGTTAGAGTCCCATACTACTCGGTGTATACCTATGAGATCTTATTCACGAGTTTGAAAGGGTTAAAGTCCCATACTACTCGGTGTATATCTATGAAATCTTATTCATGAGTTTGAAAGGGTTAGAGTCTCATACTACTCGATGTATAAGACAATTAATTATATGAGTAAATGTGGTATTTGTACTTTTGATATTTTATATAGTACAGTTATTTACTTACTGAGTTTTTAAATAAACTCACACTCCCTATGATTATTTTTTTCAGATACAGAAAACAAAGAACAAGAGTATCCGTTTGAAGATTAGAAACCCCTTAGGATTATTCTCTATTTCTGTCTGGTGGGATACCAGTACTTATTAATATGGATACTAGAAACGCTCTGTACTTTCTATAGGTCTCCTAGGCTTGCGATGAGATAGAAGTATCAGACTATGTATGTCTATATTTGCTTATCAGATGAATATAATTCTGTAGTGTGGAATGAATGATTAAGGTTGAATGTAAAACCTTACAGAATATATGTAAATAACGTATGTTTGAGAATTTTATCAAATGAGTAGTATCTTTTCACATGCTCAATTTTGGGATGTGACAAATTTGGTATCAGAAGAAGGTTTTATAGGTCCCCTATAGAGTACAGAGCAAAGTGATCTTTGTGGGCCCTTCCCTATTGTCATGAACCGTGGCATGACCATAGGATTAAGTTGCATAAAAGACCTTGTAGAGTATAACGTCATTTTATAGATAACTTCTCAGTGGGGCTAGTAAGTGATATTTTGTTTATATCTGAAAATTGTTTGTTATGTGTGTAGATCTGTGACAGTACAATGTCAGAAGGATCTTCTAATAATAATGAGCATATGGGTCCAAGGAGGGCCATAAATCCACCAGTACATGTGCAAGATGATCCTAACCGTGGTGATAGTTTACATGCTCAAAGTACTGAGGGCGCAACTAGTGAGCAAGCAAGGAGAGTCGAACCTGATGCTCACGTTGGCAATGCAACTATTGCACATGTAATTAATTTGATGAATGAACGATTTGACCGATTTGAGGCTGAAATGAGAGGTCGAGCTGCACAAGCTAACCTGCCAGTGGATCCTCCTATTGTTGAAGCTGAAATTGTACCACCAGCTCCTTTAGCTGGACGAGATAACGTAAGGGAGGTAAGAATGTCTGAGTTCCAGAAAATGAGGCCTCCTACTTTTTCAGGGGAAGATCCCAAAGAGAACCCACAATGTTTCCTTGAAGATTGTGAAGCAATCTGTGATGCTATAGGGTGTTCTCCTACTCAAAAGGTAGAATTCACTTCCTTTTAGTTAAAAGGTAGGGCTGGTAAATGGTGGAGGAACTAGAAGAAAGCTAGAATTCAAGGCGCACCGTCAGTTATGTGGACAGAATTTTACAGATTGGTTATGGATGAATTTCTTCCGGCAAGTGAACGATCATCTAGGGCCAGGGATTTTCTGTATCTGCGGCAGGAAAACATGACTGTTGATGAATATTCAGCTCAGTTTGTTAAATTATCTGAATATGCCCCTGAAATCATTCCTTCTGAAAGGAAGAAAATAGAAAAGTTTGTGGAAGGGCTTCGTGATGCCTTATATGATTAAGTGGGTTCCAATATGAACGATTACTCTTCGTACTCAGAGGCTGTTGATGTGGCCCGAAGAATGAAAAAGAGGTCAAAAAATAAAGAAGAGTATCGTCAAAAGAAGAAAGCTAGATATAGAAGATCTTTTGATCAAGGGGAAGACTCAGGGACTTTGAAACCCCTTACTGCATCACAACATGCTCCAGCCACTCCTACTAAGTCATCTTATTCTACAGCCAGTGTGGCTAAGCCTCGTTCAGAGACCAGGGGTGGTTTTAGCTCTTCTAGTAGAGGAGGTACTCAAGATAGAAGGGAAAAACTTCAATGTCCTGAATGTGAAAAGTTTCACTTCGGAGAATGCAGGTTAAACACTGTTGGTACAGTCTGTTTTCACTGTGGACAAAAAGAACATTTTATAATGGAGTGCCCTCAGCTCATGACAAGACCAGGTCAAGGGTCTACTTTGCCACTTCGACCACAGTCTATTTCTGCTTCTATTACTCGAACACCAACCCCTTCAATAGGGGGTAGTATGGGAAGAGGTTCTGGAAGAGGCCAAGGTGACCGTGGAAAATAAGCTGCTGGCAGAGGAAATGCAAGAGTATATGCTCTAACCCGACAGGATGCACAAACATCCAATGCTGTAGTTACAGGTATATTATCTGTTAATACTTTTACTACACGTATTTTGTTTGACCCCGGTTCTACTCACTCATATGTGTCGCCCCTATTTGCCATGAGATTTGCATTTGATTCGATTATTCTTAAAGAACCATTCTTGGTTTCCACACGGATGAGAGAGACTTTGATGGTTAAAATATGTTATCGTTCTTGTAAAATAATCGTTGGAGGCATGGAAACTGAGATAGATCTTATGGTTCTCAATATATTAGATTTTGATATGATTCTAGGGATGGACTGGCTATCTTCTTGTCATGCTACTATAAATTGTCGTGACAAAGTTATTTCCTTTAATATACCGGGGAGGAGTAATTTTGTGTTTCAAGGAGATCGAAGTGATGTACCTTGCAACATGATATCTATGTTAAGTGCCCGGCGTATGTTACCAAAGGGATGTCAGGGATTTCTAGCTTTTATCAAAGATTTAGAAAAGAAAGAATAGAAGTTAGAAGACATTCATGTGGTTAATGAATTCCCAGATGTGTTCCCAGAAGATTTACCTGGATTACCACCAGAAAGAGATATTGAGTTCAGTATTGATTTGGTCCCAGACACAAGACCAATTTCTATTCCACCTTATCGTATGGCTCCTGTTGAGCTAAAAGAACTCAAAGAACAATTGGAAGATTTGTTGAACAAAGGGTTCATTCGTCCAAGTTTTTCACCTTGGGGTGCTCCTGTTCTTTTTGTGAAAAAGAAAGATGGTTCTATGAGATTATGTATAGATTATTGTCAGCTGAATAAAGTCACAGTGAAGAATAAGTATCCTTTACCAAGGATAGATGATTTGTTTGATCAGCTTCAAGGAGCAAAATACTTCTCAAAGATTGATCTAAGGTCTGGATATCATCATTTACGAATTAAGAACGATGATATAACTAAGACAGCCTTTCGTACACGGTATGGACATTATGAGTTTCTTGTGATGTCTTTTGGGTTGACAAATGCACCAGCAGCATTTATGGATTTAATGAACAGAGTGTTTAAATCCTTCCTTGATAAGTTTGTAATTGTATTTATTGATGATATTTTGGTGTATTCAAAGAGTCATAAAGAACATACTGAGCATTTGAGAATAGTGCTTCAGACCTTGAGAGAGCATCAGTTGTACGCAAAGCTCTCCAAATGTGAATTCTGGATGAGTCATGTAACGTTTTTGGGACATGTTATTTCCCAAGAAGGTATTCATGTAGATCCAAGTAAAATTGAAGCAGTTAAACAGTGGCCTAGACCAACAACTGTGTCGGAAGTACGTAGTTTTCTTGGCTTAGCAGGGTATTACCGTCGCTTTGTCAAAGATTTCTCTAAGACGGCTCTCCCATTAAATAAGTTAACCCGAAAGAATGTTAAATACAATTGGGATGATTCATGTGAGCAAAGTTTCACCCAATTGAAAGAGTGTTTAACTTCTGCACCAGTTTTAATCCTACCATCAGGACCAGGGGGTTACTCTGTATTCTGTGATGCCTCAAAGATAGGCTTAGGGTGTGTGTTGATGCAACATGGTAAAGTCATAGCTTATGGCTCACGTCAGCTTAAAAAGCATGAATTGAATTACCCCACTCATGATTTGGAAATGACAGTTGTAGTGTTTGCCCTAAAGATATGGAGACATTACTTGTATGGGGAAACTTGTAAAATTTTTACAAATCACAAAAGCCTTAAGTACATTTTTGAGCAGAGAGATCTCAATCTAAGGCAACGAAGGTGGATGGAACTTCTGAAAGATTATAATTGTACCATCCTTTACCATCCAGGTAAAGCAAATGTAGTGGCTGATGCTCTAAGTCGAAAGTCTATGGGAAGTTTAGCTCACATTGCCACTATAAGGAGATCTCTAATACATGAACTACAAGAATTGGAAACTGATGGAGTATTCTTCGAGATCACTGAGTCAGGTACATTTCTAGCTCATTTAACAGTTAGATCATCTCTTGTTGAAAAAGTAAAAGCAACTTTAGAAAATGACATTGATATGGTCAAAATCAGAGATAAGGCAAGGCAAGGTCTAGCACCAAGTTTCTTGGTAGATGAAGAAGGAGTCTTATGGTTTAATGGAAGACTCTGTGTCCCCAACATTGAATCTTTGAAACATGAAATCTTAATGGAAGCTCATGGTTCGCCCTACGTTGTACATCCTGGTGCTGTGAAAATGTATCAGGACTTGAAACAAGTTTACTGGTGGGAGGGCATGAAGCGAGACGTGACTGACTTTGTAGCTCGATGTTTGACTTGTCAGCAAGTTAAAGCTGAACATCGACGACCACCTGGTTTGATGCAAAAACTAGATATTCCCGAGTGGAAGTGGGAAAGGATCACTATGGATTTTGTAATAGGTTTACCTCGGTCAACAAAAGGAAATGACTCAATATGGGTCATAGTGGATCGACTTACTAAGTCAGCACATTTTCTTCCTGTTCATACCACTTTCAGTGTAGCAAAACTTGCTCGACTTTATGTTAAAGAAATAGTGAAACTTCATGGTGTACCAATATCCATTATATCAGACCGAGGACCTCAGTTTACTTCTCAGTTCTGGAAAGTCTTTCAAGAGGCTTTGGGTACCAAAGTGAATCTTAGCACAGCATTCCATCCTTAGACTGATGGACAGTCCGAAAGGACAATTCAGACTTTAGAGGATATGCTAAGAGCTTGTGTGATGGATTTCAGTGGAAGTTGGGAAGATCATTTGTCTCTTATTGAATTTGCTTATAATAACAGTTACCAAGCCAGTATCCAGATGGCACCTTTTGAGGCTTTATATGGGAGACGGTGTCGATCTCCTATAGGTTGGTTTGAACTTGGTGAAACCAAAATATTTGGACCTGAGATGATACAAGAAGATATAAATAAAGTTAAACTGATCAGAGAGAAGTTGTTAATTGCTCAGAGTAGACAGAAGTCTTATGCAGACAACCGACGACGTGACCTTGAATTTGCAATTGGTGATATGGTTTTCTTACGAATCTCACCTATGAAGGGAGTAATGAGATTCGGGAAGAAAGGCAAGCTTAGCCCGAGGTATGTTGGCCCATATGAGGTTGTTGACAGAGTGGGTAATGTGGCATATCGCCTAGACCTACCTTCCGACCTAGAGGGAGTCCATCCAATATTTCATGTGTCCATGCTACGGAAATATCTTCCTGATCCTTCTCATGTCATTCAACCCCAAGAAGTTCATTTTGATGAAACTCTCACCTACGAAGAGGTACTAGTAGCTATCCTTGATAGAAAAGTCAAGAAATTGCGCACTAAAGAAATTCCTACTGTCAAGGTTCTTTGGAGAAATCATTCTCGCGAGGAAGCTACGTGGGAGGCAGAAGATGAAATGTGGAAAAACTATCCACATTTATTTGAAACTTGAGGTAAGATTTTAATTCGGAGGACCGAATTCTTTTAAGGGGGGTAGAATGTAATACCCGTTAATTTCGGAATATAACTCGCTTAAGAGTATTTTAGAATTTTACAACGTTACTTTAGTTATTTATTTTGGTCATATTTAATTTTCATATTTAATTGTTCTCTTTGAATATTATTTATGAAAATTGAGTTAAATGACTGGACTAAATATTTGCACAATGTGGGATATATTCTAAGAATGGTGAAATTCATGGAAAAGTAGTTTCAGAATGGTCAATTAGTCCATTTATTGTAAATTGACTGGATGGGTTTGGATGTTGGGTTATGGATACCCATGGGTTATTGAATAACCCATTAGAAATATTTAATATAAAGTTTCAATAGTACCCCCTCATTTTTCACTCAGCCGAAGGAAGGCAGAAAAGCGTTTTCTCTCTTCTTCATCCTCTTTTCAAATCCTTTCCTTAATCTTCAGAGTTTTGATTGTTTGTTCGGTTCAAAAGCTTTGTAAGGATCAAAGGTAAGCTTTAATCTCATTATTTTCCTTAAATTTCAGTTTATATGGAAGATTAGAGGAGGTTTTGTTCTTGAAGATTTTGATGATAATTCGTGAATCTCAGTTGTTTTAGAAGTTATATTTGAGTTATAATCGGTTAAAAGAGTTGAGATTCTGGTTTTGAATCAAAAGAAAGGAAAGGATGAATTTTTTGAAAGATTTTCTGCAAAATTCGAAGTACTGTAGCAACTGGAAATCTGGAATTTTTCTTCGAGTTATTGTAGCGACCAGAAATTTCGAAAAAAAAATCTGGAAAATTTCCTTCGGGTACTGTAGCAGTTACTGTAGTGTCGGCAGTCAACGGTACTGTAGCAGTCAACGGTACTGTAGCGAACCGGAACTGTAGCGAACCGTTACTGTAGCAATCAGAAAATTTTACGTATTTTCGTGATTTTGTTTCCTTTCTTATGTTTCCTTGTAATATATTTTACTAGGAAATTTTCCTACACAAATTCTAGTGTGGAACAAGGTAAACTTGGACAAACATCAAGGTGAGTGAATAACCTTGCTCAGCTAATTTGATATTACTAGTCAAAGTACAATATAAGTCCCATTTACAATATTATTTGGATTATAAGCAATCAATTTTTCATATGGGAGTATATGATGATCGGTAGAAATAAGAGTATGTGGAAATTATTTTATTTCATGACAATTGTACTATGTGATAAATTCTCACTATTTTATTAATGAGTAAAGATCTACGGTATCTAATACACGAGTTTGAAAGGGTTAAAGTCCCATACTACTCGGTGTATATCTGAGAAATCTTATACACGAGTTTGAAAGGGTTAAAATCCCATACTACTCGGTGTATATCTAAGAAATCTTATACACGAGTTTGAAAGGGTTAAAGTCCCATACTACTCAGTGCATATCTATGAAACCGATACACGAGGTGAAAGGGTTAGAGTCCCATACTACTCGGTGTATACCTATGAGATCTTATTCACGAGTTTGAAAGGGTTAAAGTCCCATACTACTCGGTGTATATCTATGAAATCTTATTCATGAGTTTGAAAGGGTTAGAGTCCCACACTACTCGATGTATAAGACAATTAATTATATGAGTAAATGTGGTATTTGTACTTTTGATATTTTATATAGTACAGTTATTTACTTACTGAGTTTTTAAATAAACTCACACTCCCTATGATTATTTTTTTTCAGATACAGAAAACAAAGAACAAGAGTATCCGTTTGAAGATTAGAAACCCCTTGGGATTATTCTCTATTTCTGTCTGGTGGGATACCAGTACTTATTAATGTGGATACTAGAAACGCTCTGTACTTTCTATAGGTCTCCTAGGCTTGCGATGAGATAGAAGTATCAGACTATGTATGTCTATATTTGCTTATCAGATGAATATAATTCTGTAGTGTGGAATGAATGATTAAGGTTGAATGTAAAACCTTACAGAATATATGTAAATAACGTATGTTTGAGAATTTTATCAAATGAGTAGTATCTTTTCACATGCTCAATTTTGGGATGTGACACCCAACCTTTTTGCATTTGTAGCATGTAGGGCCTTCTTTGCTATCTTGGTCTTTTCTCCATTTTCTTGTATTTTTGTTCCTCATAAAAAGGCCAAGATCTTCTTCATTGATCTCTTCTTCTTCATATCTTTCTGCTTCTGGTTTCTTGGAGGGAGATGACTTCAAGGAGAGAGTCTTCTTTTTCTTGGATTCATCTTCTTGCCTCATTTCTAGAATTTTTGGCTCATAGTTTTGAAGATTTCCAAACAGAGCTGTGAGTGATTTCATGGATTCTCCTCTTACTTTCATAATTGTTGTTATCTTAGCTTCCCATTCAAGGGTGAGACATCTCAATATCTTGGTGGTTTGAGAAGATTCTGCATAAGTTACACCAAGAGCTCTCAGATGGTTAGTGATGTGAGTAAATCTTAATTGCATTTCACTTATACTTTCATCACTCTTTATTTTGAAATTTTCGTATTCATTTGTAAGAGTACTAATTTTTAATTCCTTAACTCCTTGAATTCCTTCATGTGCAACTTCCAAAGTGTCCCACATCTCTTTGGCAGTTGTACAGCTAGAAACTCTGAAATATTTATCTTGACTTGAGGCACTAACAATAATCATTATAGCTTTAGCATTTAGATGAACCAATTTCTTTTCTGATTTAGACCATTCTCTTTTGGGTATTGGAATACTTTTCCCTTCAACAACCTTCATAGATATGTAAGGTCCATTTTCCACAATATCCTAGAAGTCTAGGTCTACTGCATTAAAGAATAGTTTCATCTTGGATTTTCAGTAGTTATAATGATTACCATTAAAACCAGGAGGTTTTGTAAAGGAGCTTCCTTCAAGTAAAATACAATCACCAAGACCAGCAATTATATACTCTTAGATTGTTAAGTCTTTAATCAAGAGCCCAAACTCTATACCAATTGATAACTATGGCTGGAACCCAAGAGGGGGGTGAATTGGGTTAGATAAAAATTTTCTAAAAAGATAATTGGAAGTTCAAGCCAATTTAAATGCTCAGTAGAAACTCGTTGACAATACAGAAAACAGAGTAATATCAAAATGAAAGAAGATATAGTGCAATTAATTAAATGCAAGGCTTTAAGCAATTAAAGAGATAAGGAAAAGAAATAAGCACAAATATTTATACTGGTTCAGCTTAATCCAAGCCTACATCCAGTCCTCAAGAACACTTCTTGAGTTTTTCACTATGAACCACAAGTTTATGTAAAAGGGCACTTGTGAGCCAATACAACAGAAATCCTTTTCTTTCCAAAGGTGTCTCTCCCCCTCACAAATTTGTTTCCTCACAAAAGTAGACTCAAGGAAAGAACTTTCTTGACCAATACACTCAGAGAAAAATGGTTTTTCAGAAGAAACTCTCAAAACATAGTGAATAAGACAGTAATAAGCTCTTCAGGAATACAAAAATTTTAAAGAGATTCACTTTAAGAATATAAGGCACGCTTAATGTATTTTCTCTAATGCTTTAAACCTCCTTAAGGCTGATATTTAAAGATCAAAGAGGAATAGAGCCGTTGGAGATGAATCCTAAAATAGATTTGTATGACGTCAACAAAAACTAGCCGTTGTAACACATTTTCTGATGTCGGTGGTCGACCATTGCGGCACGATGGTCGACCAGTGAGTTCTAGAATTGATTTACTAGTTACGGTGGTCGACCAGTCATATTACATTGGTTGACCAGTGCTTACTCTCATTCATCTCCTAGAGTTAGATGGTCGACTAGTAGAATGATAGTGGTTGACCAGTCTTTAGTGCTTCAAAATATTTTTCCTTACTGGAACATGATGGTTGACCAGTGTCTAAGGAGTGGTCGACCAGTGAGATGCAGTCTTGCTCACTAGAGTCCATTGGTCGATCAGAGCAGGAAGAGTGGTCGACCAGTGTGTCACCATTATTATAGTCTTTTGCGTCTTACTTCTTTGGTCGACCAGTGTAGGTGGGGCGATCGACTAGTGTGATATCATCATTATAGTCTTTAGCTTCTAGACTCCGTTGGTCGACCAGTGCAGATAGGGTGGTCGACCAGTGTGATATCATCATTATAGCCTTTAGCTTCTGGCCTCCGTCGGTCGACCAGTGCAAATAGGGTGGTTGACCAGTGTGAAGCTGAAATTCAAAAGTCTATATAAAATGAAGTCTCATTAATTAGGCATACACTATTTTAAGTTGTTTTGTTATTCATCAAAATCAGATGTTGCTTTAAATGCAATGAGTTCATCACAATGTATGTTTGTCCATTCCAAGCAGCTGTAGGGAAAAGACAACATACATTTTTATGAATTAACTTCAATAGATCATGACATCTATCTGCACCTAATTTTCTTATATTCGTTTGTTTTCCCTTAATACATTCCACACTAATCTCAAAATTAGATAAATTAAGGGAATTCAAAATTTCATCTAACATAGTATTTACATTCTCTGTTTAGTGATATGTCCTAAACGCTTAATCCATAACATAGGGAAATTCTCATAAGTAAATTGTCTTTTAGTACCATAACTCAAAGTATGCAGGTTTAAATTACTATTGATATTTCTTGTATTCAATTTATATATTTTAGCAAAAAGAATATAAGTAGCAACAATATTTAAATCCAATGAAACTGGAAATATTTCATTTCTAAATGACCAAGAATATTTAATTGCCTTTTAGTACCATAATTCAAAATATACAGGTTTAAATTACTATCGATATTTCTTGTATTCAATTTATATATTTTATCAAAAAGAATACCAGTAGCAGCAATATTTAAATTCAATGAAACTGGAAATATTTCATTTCCAAATGAACAAGAATATTCAAATTTGTCTAAAGAAGAAATATAAATTAAATTCTATCTAAAAGACAATACAAATGTTTCATCAAAATTCAAATACAAGCCATTATCTAGATGAATTCTAAATACTCTTATGGCTTTCATTATTGCTCGATTGTCATTTCCCACACAGATGTATCTTTCATCATTAATTGGCAGTCAACTCCTTAGGCAATACTGCATAGAAACACTAATGTGAGTAGTGGCACAATCTACCCACTAAATGTCTATAGTTACTACAGCCAAATTAACTTCAGAACAAAAGAAGTTCAAAGCGTACCTTTCTTTGCCTGCCAAACAACTAGTCTGGGACAATCTTTCTTTCAATGTCTAGGCTTCTTGCAAAAGAAATAGGTGGGACCATGATCTTGTTTCTTTTGGACATTTTGGTGGGATGTCTTACTTTCTACAATTTCCTTATCTATTATTTTCCACTTATTGGAGGTCTTATTATTCAAGGTGCATGCTAAGTGAGCACTTTCCAATTGTCTTACTTCAATCTCTCTTTCTCTTGCACACAATGTGCAATAAGTTCAATAAGATTCCATTTTCTTTCTGTGTATTACATGAAATCTTGAACTGATTAAATTGCACAGGTAGAGAGATCAAAACCAAGTGCACCTAAGTGTCCTAAAACAATTTCAACTTAAAGCCCCTAAGTTTTATGACAAGGTCGGATATTTCCTTAATGTACTTCCTTACGTTTCCTTTTCCCTTATATCTCATAAAGACAAGCTTTGACAACGTAGTGCTTCTCTCAACCTTTTCATTTGCAGCAAATTAGTTAGAGGCTTTTGGAAACTCTTAGCATTCGAATCCTTAGTAATACCACCCCGATAGATTCTAGAATCAAATGTTACATGATCACGAGACATATGCAATTAAATCGCTCCCACTTCTTGTATGTGTTTCTTTGAGCAGTAGTATTGGTGTTAGTGAGATTTGTAGGGAGATCAAGCCTTAATGCATGGTCTAAATCAAGACAACCAAGCACTATCATCATGTGCTCTTTCCATGTCTTAAAGTTGGAACCATTTAGCACAAGGATATTATTCATAGCAGTAGATATACCAACAACTAAATAAAATAGAAAACAAGCTCACGATCAATAATTTTATTCAACATATTCATGTGCAAACAATCAATTTCAAATTATTCACATACATATAACGTTGAGTCTAAGCACATCATTACTATTTTGTCTTAGGACAATAAACAATAATATGTAAGTGACACACACATGTATACAATCATGAGTATTGATTTTCCCAATTAGACCCATTATTATTGACTCATTAACAATAGTAATGGCTTAACAGGTTTCTACACATTTGACCAAAACCAAATACAACCATATATATAGCCCACCTTATAGAAAAAATACTAACAGATGCTTCTTCTTAGCTGCTCGCTACTGCTCCACATTGGAGCCACTAAAGCATCTATAGGAGATTTTGACTTACTCGAATCTCTGAGCTAGTGAATTTTTAGTTTTATTGTGTGGTTTAAGGGGTGTTTCCTGTTGAGGAGGTTTCCTATTAATGTTCGTATTGTTGAAAGGCAACAGTCACACTTTTATTTGTAGTTTTCTCCGTTAGTTTCATAAGCTTATAATCCCCATTGTGATAAGATCATTGCTTTCTCAATGTTATGTTTTTTAACCTTATCCAAGTAAAATAATTAAAAGCGGTTTATAAGACTAAACTTCATTTTAGTTACTTATAAATAGGGTCTTTCTAACTTTAGTCTTTCTTAGAATTGTCTTCTTATTTTGATCTCCTTGTATGAATTTCTCAACTTAGTCGGTCACAAAAATTGTCTTACTAATTTAGTCTCTCCCAGATAGGGTACTTTTTCAATTTAATTCCTTCCAAGCAATATTGTTACCGATATTGTCCTTCTATTAATTTGCTATTAATGAAACTAATTGTCAATATACATATCATACAATAGTGATTAAGCAATAATTATAAAAAGAAATGTTACATAGCATCAAATATGTTAATTTCATTAATAACAATATAATATTGACGAAAAACATTATTGATAACATTCATTTGTGAAAGACCAAATTAAAAAATATCCATACGAGGGAATAAATTGAAAAGACAATTTTATGAAGGATCAAATTGAAAAATATTCCATCTATGAAGGACCAAGTTGAAAGGATAATTTTATAAGTGACTAAATTGAAAAATGCCCTATATATGAGAGATTAAAGTTTTATTTATTTAAGGCTTTTGAAGTATTTCTCAATTTCATAATAAAAACATTAACTGAAATTGTTTTAAAAAACTCGATTAAATATTGTTGAACTGTTAATAAAAATTTCATTTATCATATTTTAATTGGACAACAAACCTCAAATAAAATTTTCTCAAGACAATAATGGTGCCAAAAATGAGATGTATTTGCTTTCAGTTTCAAATCAAGACAGTTAGTTATATATTACTTACTTTCGACCATCGAGTTAAAATCCGTCAATGTATGAGAATTTCAAGTATTTTTCTTTCTCCTCTTTTCCTATTTGAAGCAGTGTACCGTATCAGAGGTGAGGTCGTTCAGAAGGAAAATTTTAGTGTAGCAAGTATACCAACGGTATACTCATGGTAAATATAAGTAGAATAGCTGTTGATGGTCTTGGGTAATTACTGCGTTACTGTGTTGGTGTTTATGTTTTATTTTTCTAAGTTGTATTTTATATTTATATGATGTCTGTGGTCTGTACTGTTAGTTTTATGTATACACGTGTGGGGTATAGGAGTCACTGTTTATGTGAGAGCAGTATGGAGGTACGTCTCATGTATGTGGGGGGTTTATAGCAGTTATTGTATCTGTACTACTTATGCGTTATGTAGAATGAATGAAGGAATTATTCTGGAATATCGTTATTAGACTTGGTGAGTTTAAACTGAGAGATTATTAGTTCTCTCTCTAATTTAGAGCCACCACGATATATAGAAAGAAAAACAAACAAAAATTCTCTTTCCTTGTCTAACTTTACTGTAGCAAGACATAACTCGATCCATGTCAAGGGACACTGACAGAAAACTTTTTAGGGAAAACATCAAAAATACTAAACAAGAGAAACTTAAATTTGTGATCTAAAAGTATAAACATTCGGAAGTATCCGTTGTGCTTAATCTACAAAAGAAGTAAGCTTAAAATTAAGGTGCTCATCAAAACTCATCAGCAAGAACACAGCTTGTTATTTTTCATCCTTCGCAAAATATGATGGGAAAACGCACAAAAAATTATCAAGCAGCATTCTTGAAAACCATCCAAAAGCACTCCAACCACTCCTCTTTGCCCTCTTCCATACAAGTCCAAGCTAAGTTTTGTGGTAGATGGGTCATACCTGGGAGAGGCCAGACAAGCATCGAGATTAAAGATGAGATGTAAGCAGAGTAAGTGCAGATATTAAATCAATTTATTACTTCCAGAATCCAGAGATTACTGAAGACAGCCAGCTTGTGGTTCTTCGATACAATCTTGTAACTGAACAAGGCCAATTTCCCATCTCCCATCTAATCAACTCGCGATTCCACTGGATAGCAAAGATTGTCCCGTCCTGTCCTTGTCATTGATCAAAATGGTTTTCAAGAAAATGAGGAAAAGACAGGGTACAGATCGTATTCACATATTCCAGACCCAAGAAATTATAAACTGGATAGCTGGGAGCAACAGGGAATAATTTGTTGTCCTGCACACTTACAAATGCAACACCTAAAGATTCATCAACCAAATCTTTAACATAGCTAGTTCTACAAATATAAGATCAAGGGATTAAATAAATAAAAATATGAAGAGGGCTTTTGGTTTTTTCAATTTACATAAGCCATGGGGATTGTTGTACAAGTGGGTTTAAAAATTATGACATCCAACAATATGTGCTTTTTCTCTCTAATACACGTTCTTTTATCCCCCAAAGAAAAAAAAATTAACCAGTGCTACCAGAAAAATCGCCAGAAAATGCACTTCCATATGAGGCTGATCCTGTTTGTGAAGTGCTGCTGGCTCGTGCTTTCTGAAACTGTCGTATACGGAAAGCATCTCGAGGAAGTGGTTGGCTTTGGACAGTTGTAGTATCATCATCCTCTTGCCCTGGACATTACATAAAAAATAGTAATAGGGAAAATTATGAACCTTTGAAATAAAACGAGTCAAGAAAATGCTATATATTGATGCCATATGATGAACAGGGTCATTTCTGAAAGACGAAATTAATAATCATCATTATTGAGGACGTCAAGTTTTTAAGCTTTTGGTACATGAGGACTCATGAATCAAGAGGAACTATAAAAATGGTATCCGCAACACATCAGGCAGAAATGAAACCTTCGAGCATAAATGTGGCCTCATATAAAGACATCCATTCAATTAAAAATGAAACCACAAGCCTAAGTAAAAGACAATTGCACTCCATTTTGGGAATCTCCCATGCCTACTAATTAAAAAGGAATGATGAGTTGTACATAAAGCAATTTAGCTTCGACAATTAAAATGCTAGCTCAGCTTCAACATGGAATCCAAAGTAAACAATAATACCTACTTGCCGGAAAGTATAATCCTACATAGCTATCACAAGTCACGACAATGTTTGGACCTCCAGTTAAATATTTGACCCTCCAAAATACAGTTTTATATATGTAGAAATATTTTTAGAGGTCCCATGGATCAGGTATAAGCAGAATATTCTCAGGGAAAAATGGCAAGAAGTCACATACTGTCTAATTCTTTCCTCTTTCCATATTGTCTTTTACTGGTTGGTTTCAAAGATGAGCCACTTGGCATGGGGTGTGACCTGCTTGAACCAGAAAGTTCGCTTGTGGAAGGAGCAGGACCTGTTGGCAAGTGGGTTGGTGCCCCTATTTTCCCACTTTGTCCTGTTGGCAAGTCACTCTGCAAGCAAATTGATAACACAATTTCGACATTTGGTGTTGGACCTGCAATTATTACAACAAATTTCAGTAAATAGTGTATAAAACATATATATATATACACACACATATTAAATCAATAATTTAAAAATGTTTCTTTCGTATTCAATAACTTTCTAATCCAACAAGTCTATATTACATCATCTTTCTCGGGAACCCACAAGTCTACCAGGCTCAAATGTACAAGAGAAGTCTCAGCCAAATTTATTCTTTTAATAAAACCCTACCTATAGAATTGATATATAAGGCAACAAAACTTCTATGAAAACTTGCAGCAAATAGCATTAAACAAAAA
The DNA here is from genome assembly GCA_037074585.1 of Biancaea sappan. Classification (NCBI taxonomy): domain Eukaryota; kingdom Viridiplantae; phylum Streptophyta; class Magnoliopsida; order Fabales; family Fabaceae; genus Biancaea; species Biancaea sappan. The sequence goes on from CM073492.1 coordinate 38,864,970, forward strand.
AGGTTAAGACATTAAAAAATTTCAAGAGTCACAGAAACCCACAAATATAGTCCATCGTTCAAACTCGACAATAACATAAATCTAGAGGAGCAAATGTTAAGGGGAAAATAGAACAATAAAAGGAACAAGGGGAAAAGGAAGGAAGAGAAAGGCCATTCAAAACAAACAACTCATTATATTTGCAAGAAAGACAAAAGCTCATTCCAGTAGAAATTTTATCGCTATGTTCATAAACTGATTGGTCATTGATAGAGCTCAATGGCGTCGTGCGATCCATGTAGCCGACTCCACTTAGTGGGATAAGGCTTTGTTGTTGTTGTTGTTGTTGTTCATAAACTGATTGCTTACAAAAAGAAATGATTGACTATGTACTGAATATTCATCTTAGTTAACAGAAATTTGAAAAATTACCCTCAACCGCAGGCAGGTTTGCTAAAAATGCTACCAATGCTGGTGGTGTTGCTTTCAGAATTTCATCAAAGGCATTTGTCCCTGCCCCTGTCATCATAGCAATTTAGTATTATTCAATAATTCAATATAAGGAGATCAAAACCAAGATGTCTACAACAGTCTGCCCAGTTTCAATGAGTTCCAATTAAATTTCCAACAAATTAATCTTGTATATAAAGAATGTATCCACTGAAAATTCAACAAATTGAAACCATCAAAGAATATAACAATCTTTCACCTTGTTCAAGATATATCAGGGACTTTAGATCTAAAACAAGATATTGGGGACTAAATATACTATATATTACCTATACCATGTTCATTTTGTAGTTTTAGAGGAATTTCAACAAATAAATAATCGCAGTTGCATATAGATTTTTATGCAAGTTTTTCCACTTAGGAAACACAATCCAGTATTTAACCTTCTTCATAATTAGTTTTTGTTAATAAGCTTGACACACATTAGCGAGAAAACAAGAAATTACTGTGTTACATTTTTGTGTTTTTAGATATAAATAACAGCATGAAGTAGGAGTAACAAGGTAAGGAAGTATGGACATAGGGCAACAAGGTTATGCATAAAGCAACTATATTACATTTGTATGCACTGCAAGAATTAATAATCATTAGTATGGAATTCAATAGTAACTCAATCAGAATTTTTAAAAAAATTTAATTTCTTCCAAGTAATAATTATTAGGGTGCCACTTCAGGGTCTTCCATCATAGAATAGAGGTTTAAGTAGAAGTTAAATGGTCATCTAATAATCATTATTTACTTAATTTAATTATTGAAAATTTCCATTTGATGTACTTTTGTGTTTGTCTATGTATGCTCCCCCTTTCTTTCTATTCCTCCTATTCTTGTGTGCTTGTCTCCATTGTTTCTGTTATTACATATTAGAGTTTGCCTTAATTCAGAATCATACATTAACGACTAGAGGGGAAAAAAAATATATGCCTTTAAGCAGGCATTTAGGATGCATCCGAGTTGCATTTCCCACATGCATTAGAAAAGTAAGATCAATTTCTAGTTTTCAGATCATTGATACTGTATCTCTTAAGAGAAAAAAAATAGTATATGCCATCCAGAAAAAAGGGATAAGTCCAAATTCTAGTTTGAAAGGATATTCACTATAATTTATAGGATACCCCATCAGACTCCAGAAGCATTAGAATTTCACGTTTAAGAAAAATTCATGATCAAGTTTAATAAAGGATATTCTCTTGGATAAGTCTACTAAAGATTTTACGTATCCAAAAGGCTATATTACCCAGAACAAGAGGCCTCAAATTAAGATTGGGAGGCAAGTCTTTGATGAAATATGTACAATTTGAAATCAGACTGCATTGTCAGATGACGCATGATAAAAGATCATTACCAGTAATTGTTAATCAAATTTCAAACAGCGTGGTTTGCATACCAGGGTTAAGCGTGGGATCATATATCACCATCTTTGAAGTATCAGGATAAACAACCTTTGTTGACATAGCTGAAATGTTTGTTATACCCGTAGACACCTTATCTGCACCAATAGTGCAGCATTTACCACAAAAAAAGACATACTGAGAAGCCACATGTGAAAAATAAATTTATAAGATCTGTACCTAAAAGGCTGGTTCCATTAGGCAGAAGAGATTTCTCCACTTTCTTATTGATATTTTTTGCGAGCCACTAAACAGGTAGAAATGAACATTGAATTACTATATAGGACATTTTACAAACACAAATACAGACAAGCATGAGACCAGAAATAATTCTCAGCAATCTAAACATAATCTTGTATAAGAAAACCTTTTCATTAAGTTATTGTTTGTCAAATGTAGATTTGTCATAAAATAAATAAATAAATAACGGTAAGAATTGCATTATGACCAGTACTTAAAAAAATGAACTGGCGACCTCACTATATTTAATAAGAAATAAAGCCTTCATCCTCATCATTATGTGATTAATTTCATTTCTAAATTCTGATGGCTATATATTTAATTAGTTAACTGCCTGCAGTAAATCACAAACAATTATTGATTTGTAAACTGCATTATCTTATCTATAGAATAAATGGGAAAGGGACAAATGAAAATCAACATTTTCATGCCCAAACTAATAGTCAAAGAAACTAGTATTTTATAAACAAGTCTTCTTTTTCTAAAGGTTGATATTCCTCCAATTTTTTTTTTTTTTGGGGGGAGGGGGGTGTTGTGGATGGGGTTGGAGGATATCCTATCAACTGGTATGTCCAAACTTTCTTTTAAAATTTGAAAAATCAAAAAATGACTTTCTTAACAATTAGAAGAGAAACTACTCCTGCTGATGCCAAGAACTTTTCCTTCCTCTTTCATTTAGGATAAGTCGATGACCTTCTGAAGGACGGACATACTAATGATACACACAACAGGTGCCAAGTACTAAATCAAAGCCAAATTAGCAAAGGAAAAAAAAAAAAAAAGGTTGGTACCTCTTCCCGAGCTAAATGGTCAAGATCCTTAGAGGAGCATGGCCAAAGCTCCATGAAACTGTACCGTGACACAACATCCTGCAGAGAACTCTCCAATGCTGATGTTCCATCTTCACCTGCTCCAGAAAGTGCTTCTTTTCTTCTTTGCTCAACCTATTTATGATACACAGATGCAAATCATTTCAAAGAAAGCTACATGGCCTACAAAAGCAGGGTAACAAAATAAATTAAATTTGTTAGATAACTAGGTAAATGACTGAATATCTTCATAACTGTTTCTGCTTGTCATTGTAATAAATCAAAGTGGGTAGTAATCTATGCTACTAACATAAGAAACTAATGAACAGTTTTGTATATCGACATAGCTACAGAATAGATAAAGAATTACATATATGAATTTTTAATAAAATTTTCTTGCCATCTCTCAAGATCATGTTTCCAGGTATTATTGCAGAAAAAAGTACTCCAGAGTTTCTGTCTAGAGGAGACATCTTTGCTATGTACAAATGGATTTCATGAAGGAAATATAATGCCACAAACTTTTGTTAATTACATTTTTGGGCTAATGGTTGGGTTCGTATTTTGTTGAAAGGTAGAAATTTTGATAAGCCTAATCATGAATATATGACTGTATACAAAGGAAAAAAAAATGAATGAAGCTACCACCTTCAACATGCTAGCAAGGTCTCCATAAGTTTGCTCAAACTGGGTGAACTTTTTCCAAACCTGCAGATGAGAATATGTTACAATCACATTGAAACTGGAAGTATGTTACAACCACATTGAAATAAAGAGCACCCATTAAACATACTCAACTGAATAATTGCATAAGTTACGAGTGAAAAGAATACAGCATCATACAGATGGTCTTTATGAAAATATCATGCATTTCTAAGTAATGATGTCCCATAATATGTATTGTAAAAAGAATAATGCAAAAATATTTATACATTCAGCACTGAATGCTCAGAGTAACTTGTACACATTATTGCTTGAAAACATCATCATAAAAAATATTAAAAAATTGTCAACATTAAAAACTTTTTCTTCAGGGAGCATCAATTATATCAATTTAATGTAATGAAGACAGTCATACAAAGGATAACAAAATCTCAATGTTAAAGAAACATCTATCAATTCTCAAATACATTCACTAATGAAATCTCTGTATCAGAAGAGATTGGGCCTGGAAATAAAAGTCCAGCTTATGAGACATCAGTATATTCTAGAACAGGCAAGAGGGATGAGGTGGCAAGAAGGGGAGAAGGGGAATTAGGAGAGCCAAAAACTGACTCTGGCACAGATGCTTGGGATGAGCTGGCAGAATAGCAGAGACGCTGTAGGAAAGGGTTTAGAGGAGTGGATTCTGAAGAAAGAAATTGGAAGAGAGCGAGCCCCTCAAAAGCTAGTATCCTATATTTACTGTTTTCTCAATTTTCTTTGTTACTCCGTATATGATGTTGCGGTTATCTTGCATATACTATTCTGATGAAATGCTTTCTGCCTAAGATACTGGTAGGATTGTGGATCAAAACAGCCTGTTTATTCAATGAATTGTAGTGAGTTCTATCACATTGATATGCGGATACTCAGTTTAATATATTGTGAATAATGAGATTAAATCTAACAGCATGCATCTTATCTCAAAATGGCAAGTAATTGTCCATTAAAATAGAAGAACGAGATAAGTAACTGAGATGTACCTCAACAGATTCATCAGGTGGAAGAGAACTTAAAGCCCGCTCAAATAGAGCCCTTATATTTTGGTCATCATTCAAACGCGTCAAGAAATCCGCATACCTGAATCATCATGAAAATCATTCACAATAGTCAATCACTATTATAAAATTGGGACACTAAAAGTAATACAGTTTTCTCAAGGACTAACAGTAAAACAAAGCAACAAGAGGCACAGGGATCCTGCTGTCTTTCATTTTTGTGACATATAAACTGATAGGAATCCAGAATTGAAATAAACCAAAGACAGATTTTATTTAAAATGATAAGAGGCCTACAGACTAATACAGAAATTACAAAGAACAGAGATTAAGAGCATAAAAGAAATGAACTAAAAATAAGAACAGAAGAGTAATTGAAAGCTAGACTCAGTCCAGGGACTCCAGAGACTCAAGGCCTCCTCCAGAGGATACTATTCCTCCTAACAACCCAAAGGCATCTGAATATTTTCCATGATACCTCACACCTTCCCCACTACCCAATTTATAACCAACTCACTCTCTGCAAATTACCTAATTACCCTTTAACAGAAATCTCCTATACCATGATACCTATCATAAACAGCCACAAATGTTAATGCACTTGGCTGCAAATTCAGTTGCAATATAAACAGCTCAAGATTCATAAGATTGTCATTTTTAATAAACCCAAGATTCATACTGACAAAACAAATCGTAATGTTCCAAGAATTTTTTTTCTGGGACAGGAGAAGAATTTTATTGATGAGAAGGAATTTATAGTAATGTTCCTATGCAACACTTTCGAAAACAATTTTTAGGCTGCCCAGTATGGCACTGAAGACATCAGCATACAAGACTTAAAAAGCTAGGTCAAGCACCATTAGATTGTACAAATACAAGCCCAGCCTCAGTGAGGGTAACTAACTAATTTGAAAAAAAAAAAAAAAATACTCCGACTCACAGCAATTACTGCAAAACAGACTACTGTATTCTTAGTGTATTAACACATTCCCCCCCCCCCCCCCACAAAACCCAAAAAAAAAAAAACGAATTGAAGAAACAAACTGAGAATTTTGATGAAAGGAATTCTCTGATTCATAATGAAACCAAAACCTAATATTTATAAAGAGGTGGCTGGCCTTCAAGTCCATAACTCTAGGAAAAGAATAAGAGGAGAATCCTTCTTAAATAAGGAATCTTCACTAAACTAGGAAAGCAAATAATTAGTAAATAACTTATCCTTATCTATTAGGAAAGCATATCCTAATCTATCAGATTAAAAGATAAATAATTTCCTAAACATAAGGATTGGCTTCCTTCTAAACAAATCCACTCCAATTGAAGCATTGACTAGTATGTATGACAGCATATAGAACAAAAGAAGAAATTTTGCAATCATGCACAGAGACGGAACAGGGTGGAGCAAAGCCCCTAAATGATGTCTTAAAATAATAATATAATGGACTAATTAACACTAAGCATAAGAGGTGTGCATCAACAAAGTACATTAAACAAGGGGTTGTCTAAATTAGGACGAAGAAGAACTCACTCAAGAATATAAACGGGTTCATGCATAAACCGTTTTAGTCCTGCTTCAAAAACATTGTGTGCCATCTGCATGGATTAAGAAAACATCATGCAATAATTCATATATTATTTGCCAACAGTTTAGTGTTTAGCCTTATCATTTGCTGGAAGTTAAAAGTTCAAGTTTTATATTTGTAGCATCAAGTTATAGTAAGACATTCATTCCCAGACTGAAAGGGAAGAACCACAGCAACGTTTGTGCAACCTTAGGTATTAATAGACAGCTCTTGGATATTCTCACTTTTTTCTTTTCAACTCACACAATTTCATAGATACAAATCTACATGTTCAAGCATACACATAGAAACATGCAAAAAGACATGTTCATTTGCATGTGTAGAAGCAGCAGAATGATTAGTGGCAACTAGCAGGGACACGATTCTATAGATTATATAATCCCACTCCTTACAGCGAAAAAAATCAAATTGAATCAATTATCTATCATGTAAAGAAAGGAGGAAATAGAGGGACCTTCGGGTCCTTGTCAAGACAAAAGGCCATCATAGCATAAGCAATATAAACATGATATGTGCAATTTGGGGATTTGCGAGCATCCAGAAAGTATTTCCGAGCCGCTTCAACACCTTCTGTTCTTCTTAGGAAACGAATGAACTGCAGCATGAAACAGATATTACATTATATCAACAAGCATTGGATAGTAAAGTCATTCTACATTGTCAGTGAATGAATTGTAGCCTAAAAGAAAATAATGCTTTTAACTAAAACTTGTCTGAGTAAGGCCACTTGTTGACATCACATTTTAACTGGAGGACTTCTATGTGGATGAAAGGTATGCACATGAGATCCACTAGCAAATTTGAATAGTTTAACACAGAATACTGTAAACTTCTTGCAGAAAATCAGACCTGTGTTGTAAATAACCAAACACATGAAAATTTCTGCTGATGTCATGCAGCTCTACTCAAACTTGCTAAAACTTTCAGAACTCAATGTCAGAAAATAATTAAATAATTAATGATTACTAAGTCCATTTCTCCCCTCATTTATGCACAAAACTTATTCAACTCCCCAGTACCCAACAGGCCAACATCACTAGTGAGCATTTAATATATATCCAAACTATTTCACATACTTGAATATGTGCAAGTGCTGTTGCGCTGACACCGTCTCCCAAAAGGCTTTCATATATTTTCTTTGCAGCCTGACAACACATAATAGAAAAAAAAGATTTAAAAGAACACAAAATCTAAGACATATCGAACCATATGTACAACTTGCCACACCTGAATTGCGCCACGAGATTCCTCCAGCTCCGCATAAGCATAACGTAGCATTTGTGAATCTGTTTGTAAATAATGTCAAACAAAAGTAAAGAGAAAGAATACAAAGCAAGATAGATTCCTGTAAACCATATTAATGCAAAATTAAGTGCTACACTAAGCCAGAGGAGAACAATGGCGCCTCAACCAAAATATATTCTACAACAGACATAAATCAAGGCAAGGTAAAGAAAAATAAAATCAAGGAAATGACACTCTAATTCTCAAGAAAAATTATCAGAATTAATAGATTCCACATATCATACCCAAACTTTATAACCATATAATTTCATAGTTCAAAATGACATTTTCTTTTTGAAGCCAGCCTTGGGCATGAGTAGAGTTAAATTTTCAAGTAGAAGTTAAGATTGCAGGCACCACCAAAGACAATTTGAAATTATAGTTAAAAAAAAAAAAAAAAGAAAAAGACTATGTACCAGGGAGAGCCTTCAAAGCCCGCTGAAACACTTTGATTGCAGCATCTATTGAACCACCTTTTGCATGCCACGTTGCATAATCATACCATATATCAGGATAATGGTACAGATACATCAGACACTGAATACCAGTACAATGAAGTAAGCAATCCCAGACATATTCATCAACAAAAAGAAAACATAACAAAAAGTAAAACACATCATTGATAGCACATCTCAAAAGGGAGAGATTTCTTCCCCACCACTGCACCCCTTCTTTTGAATGGATAGATTGTGAGTTGAGAGAAATGCTTCCGATTGACATAATACTTACCCATCTAGTACATTTAATCAGTAGCAAGAATTTGATATTTCTTAACAAACTAGGTCAATAATGAGGATTGTAATGATAAATTCATTCATTTATGATGACAAATCCCAGTTCAGAATCAGTATGAAGGAAATAATCCTTGTGAACTTTCCTAAACAAAACTTCTCGTGGAATTTTACTTTTATATTATTGCAGTCTTACTTGGGCAAGTGAAAAAGGTTAGAAAGAGAGTTTTTCCACCATTTTCTTTTTTGCTATTATGAAAAAAGAATTTATTGATGAAGAGATAGAAATTACAGAGAGGCACATAACAGAGGCAAGGAATCCTCCCCAAGCAAAAGTTCAAAAAAAAAAAAAATACAACCCAGGCTCTAATTCAAAAGAGCCTTCCGATCCCTTTAAAGATCCATAAGAGACACACTCCTAAAAATGCCATTAGAAGAAACCCACAATCAGAAAGATAACTTAAAAATAATCCTATACCAGAGAGGTAGTGGGAGAAAAAAATGCTGATTTAACATTGCAGCATTTAGTTCTAACCAAATACACCATAAGCTAGCAAAAAGTGCACAACGCCAAAAAACTTTATGCCCCTTTTGCCTCCCAAAAACCATAAACTCGATGCCTATAAAGGTACCAAGGTTAACTGAACAAACCTACCTCTAATTAAAAATGCTTCTTTTTGGGGAAATAAATTAATGAACATTTTCCCACATTAAGTTCAATTAATCTCTCCAAGCCATACGTGTTTGGGAGTTGGATAGGAATGGTAACTTCTTTTCCTTCACTCTATCAGCAACAGCACCAACAAGTGAGTATATAATGGCTTTTCTATCCTGTTTTCTTCTATTAAAAAGAACAGATGAAAACATCTAGTTTACCACTAACAACCCAAATTAAAACAAATGTATATACTCATAATTTTTTTCAATTCATGGTACTCTTGAAGCAATTGAGAGGTGTTTATTGTATTCGTCTTGTATTTAAAGTTCTACAAAATATAAAAGATTCATAATTTGGGGGGAAAACTAACAAGTTAGTAACTAAATGGGACACTGAAAAGAGAAAGACATGTACAAAGATGATAAAAATCAAAATTGTTATCAATGGTATAAATAAGCATAAAGGCATAATGCAGAACAAGTTGGGACTTGGGATCACGTTCTTGGTGATAATTACAACCTTTAAACAAGAACAAAATACACTGACACAAGATACAACCCATGCAGATGAAACATGAGAGAAATATCCAATCAGAATGGACATAGAAATAGATATATAGGAAAGAAGAAATAAAAAATAAAAATAAGCATAGTTCCTATTACCTGCTCATAAGTAAATATGACACGCTTGTTGGAGGAAGCAGTATCTATTCTCTGCGGATTTCCTCTGAAATGCAGAATGATTATATTGAATAAGTTCGATAAAAAAAAATAATAATAATAATATTGAATAAGAATTTGTCATTAATCTTTGTCACATAGATCAGTAGAAGAGGCTATAAAGACATGATGAAGGCACGCATTAGCTTCATCTAATAGCTTTTCTAAATGATTCATTAAGATCATACAAATCCTTAATACCATATTTTTTCAGAGATTTTTTACTTAGATTTCATGTCTCATTAGCAGCTGAACTACCCAGCATTAAGATGACTATCTGTAATTTCTTTAGAACTAGATAAAATAAACCAAAATGTTGCCCTAAGATTATACTTATAGTATATAAATATATAAATTCCACTTGACCACACCAAAAATATTTCTTGAAGGAAACTTCTTCAGAGAATCTTAAAAGAAAAAAAAAACTAATATACGAAGCAATTGATCTCTCTTTTATCCCCTCTTCATTGGTAAAGCAAGAGAGATATACAAAAAAAGTTCTTACTGAAAATTGCAATGTTTAGTGGTATTTGGAGTATATGGGTACAATATAATGCAAGGCCGCGAGGTTAATAATCTCTTCATACTCAAAGGGTTAGAGTTGTATTCCCAACTTCCTTGGAGCCCTGTGAAAAAAGATCAAGGAAGACCAAGAACGACACTTAGAGAAGTTATTGAACGGGATCTTCTGGTAAATGAGATAACTGAAGAGTTAGTCAATGATAGAGTTCAATAGCGTCATACGATCTATATAACCGACCCCACCTAATGGGATAAGGCTTTTTTTTTGTTGTTGTTGTTGTAGTCCTTTTTTGTCTACTGTACTTAATTGGTATATTATGCTACCTTTTTGTTCTTGCTCCTCTTTTAATAAATCCTTAATTATCATTAAAAAAAATAAATAAGTCTCTGGTAAAGGAAGGGAACATCAGATCTCTTTTAGGCAGATATTTCCTTCTGCCAACACAATGCTGCTTCCTCCAGCATCTACAACTCCACTAGACAACCCATCTAGTAAGTGTGTGTCCCTGAAGGCAATACTGAAGTCAGCAATGGTGCCTTTAAACTCTGTCATATCATCCCTGACATCAAGAAAATACTCCTTCAACCCTTCCATCTCTCCCCTCATTCCTTCATAATGTTTTTCTAAACCCTTCTATTCTTTACAGATCATTTTCAAAATTACAACCTACTCTAATAAATTGATGGAACCTTCTCCATAAGTGGCATTAAACATATAAACAGAGATAAACCAGCATCCTAGCATGAAAGGAAGCTATATACTAGATAACAATTCCAATACAGAACTTGAATACAGAACAGAAATTAATAGTAGAAAAGACTAGCTAAGAGAATAGAAACAATGCATAAAACAAGATAGGTACTAGCACTTTGAGATGCTAGAAATCTCCCTTTAATTTCCTGTCAAAAACTTCCATACCCAACACCTACCAACCTCCCCTTCTTATCAGTAGTTTACCTCACCTCTTCTCGTACCTCCACTACCACAGCCGTCCCACTAAAATATCCATTATACTTGTCAATTTCCCCTTCTAGCCCCAGTGCCACCTTTCCCACTTCATCCTCAGCCAGCCATCTATTCTTTTTTTTTTTTCTGGTACACACTGTAGCATTACTGGCTTCAACCCAGTTGACCTGATGGACCCCTCAAGCACCCACAAAGTTTATAAAAATTTCAACGTTGAATCTGATTTCAATGTAGATGTACAGTCTTCACCAAAAAATAAAAAAATAAAAACTTGATACTTCCATCTATCAAAGGTTTCCCTCGCACACTGTTAAAGATTTGAAGTTACTCCCAGATTTGTGCTGTAATTTTCTCGTGCTATTGCTGAAATCTCTCTTTAATTATGCTATTTATTTCCTTTTCTATTGTTTCCTTTCTTATTAGGATTCTTTCCTTATTCATTCCCTATTATTATGGGATTATGATTTTTCTTCCTTTTTTATTTCTTTTCCCGTTTTGTTCCCTAAATTATAGGAGTTTGTATCACTAATTTTATGGAGAATCATTGGCAGATCTGTCACCAAGTTTCTCTAGAAAATCATGTACTCTCTTCTTTTTGAAATAAGTCAAAAAGTATTTTTCTATTTCTTAAAAGTTTACATGACATCATAGCATGGTTATGATCACCATGCCGCACTTTGATTCCACGTCTTATACTTTCTGAAATTTTCCCATGGTTGGTTTCTCTCATTCTTTTTCTTTATGGCCGGCAAACCTCCATCTTTTCCCTCGGGTACGACCATGACTAGTACCTCAGAAAAACCGAAGTCAGCACAGTCCGCTTCTGTGATTAATGAAGGTGCAGTCCAACTTCCCTACTATTGGAACTAGAGTCAAATCTCCACCCAAGGACAACCACCTACTACTGAAACTACTCAGGGGCAACAACCAGCCACAGGTACCTAGCCCTTCAGACAAAAAGGTACCTACCTTGCAGCCTTGAGTGGTAAGACATTGATCTTTGGGTAATAGACTCGGGTGCCACTGATCACATGACTGGTTGTGCAAATTTATTTTGTTCTTATAAACCTAGTCCAGGAAACTTAAAAATTAGGATTGCTGAGGGTCTTTTGCAACAGTTTCTGGAGTTGGTGATATTAATATTAGCCCTCTAATATCTCTCAAAGATGCTCTTCATGTTCCAAAATTATCTTGCAACCTACTCTCCGTTTGTAAGATCACTAAAGATCTAAATTGTACAGCTTAATTCTCACATTCCTCTTGTAATTTTCAGGATATGACTTTGGATATGAGGATTGGCAGTGCCAGGGAACACAATGGTCTCCACTAATTTGAAGAGGAGAAATCCAGCAACCAGCATGCTTTGACCTTTGGCAGCTGCTCTACTTTCTTGACTAGAGAACAACAAATAATGTTATGGCACTCTAGGTTAGGCCACCCTAGTTTTTCTTATCTTAAACACTTGTTTCCTACTCTTTTTGAGAATAAAGAAGTCTTTCAATGTGACATTTGTCAAATTTCAAAACACCAAAGAACTGTGTTCCCTTCCCAACCTTATAAATCCTCTAAACTGTTCATGTTGATTCATAATGACATATGGGGACCCTTTGGGTTACCAAATGAAATGATTTCTTACCTTTATTGATGACCATACGAAAACCACTTGGGTTTACCTTTTGAAAGAAAAAATAAGCTACCCAAATCTTCAAAAAAAATCAGTAGAGTGAAAAAATTCAAATTATGCATACTAATAATAGGAAAGAATATTTTAATTCCATCCTTGGAGAATATTTTTTAGAAAATGGGATTGTCCACCAAAGTTCATATGTAGATACCCCCAATAAAATGGGGTTGCAGAAAGAAAAAACAGCCATCTCCTTGAAGTTGCTCGCTCTATTATATATGTTAATAATGTTACTAAATATTTTTGGGGCATGCTATTTTGATAGCTTGCTACCTTATCAATTTCCTCCCTTCTCGTGTTCTTAAATAACAAGCTCCTCACAAGTGCTTCCTTGAATACTACCCTCATTCTCGCCTCATAAGTTCCTTACCTCTCAAGGTCTTTGGCTATAAGTCCTTTGTCCATATCTATGATCATAACAAAAATAAACTTGATCCTCGTGCTCTTACTTGTATTTTTGTTGGTTACTCGGCCACTCAAAAGGAATACCATTGTTATTCCCCTACTAAACGAAAATATTTTATGGATACCACCTTTTTTGGAAGTCAACCCTTTTACACCAAAAATTCTCTTCAAGGGGAGAATGGGGTTGAAGATTGTTCTTAGGAACCAATACCAAATCCCATTTTACCCATTTCTGATTCTGCACCTAATCCCACCTTGCACATCACTGATTATCCACCCTCTTTTTCACATCAAGAATGTGACCCTGTACTTGAAACAACTAACCTGGAGTCAGCCATAAACATTGAAAATTCTGAGACAGGGAGAATCTCAACAGCAACAGCAGCAACCTCGCAACACAGAGCCTGTTGTGGACCCTAGGTCTTGTACTCAGCATCCGATCTCTAATTATGTTTTCCGTGACCACCTCTCACCTTCTCTACAAGTGTTTATTGCAAAACTTGGCAGAGAAAAAAATTCCTAAAGATGTTCAAGAAGCTTTACAGGTTCCTGAGTGGAGAAAGGTTATTATTGAAAAAATCCATGCTCTTGAGAAGAATCAAACATGGGAGTTGGTACAAAAACCTGAAGGAAAGAGTCCCATTGGATGTAAATGAGTTTTTACAGTGAAGAACAAATCTGATGGTAATATAGAAAGGTACAAAGCAAGATTGGTTGCTAAGGGATTTACTCAAACATATGGCATAGACTACAACAAGACTTTTGCCCTTGTAGCCAAGGTCAATACAATTCGGGTCCTTCTATCTATTACAACAAATACGGATTGGGAACTCCAACATCTTGATGTGAAAAATGCTTTCCTTAATGGAGACTTGGAAGAAGTGCACATGGGCCCATCCCCCACTTTTGACAGTGAAAGGAAAAATGGGAAGGTTTGTAGAATAAGAAAAGCTCTCTATGGCTTGATGCAAACTCCTAGAGTTGGTTTGGTAGATTCACCAAAGCAATCCTTGAACAAGCGTATATGTAGATGGTAAGATTACAATTCTCAGAGTCTATGTAGATGATATAATCCAAATAGGGAATGGCATTATGGAGATGACAAGACTAAAAAGTCAAATATAAACAAAATTTGAGTTGGGATCTCTTCGTTGATTCCTTGGGATGGAGATTGCAAGGAATAGGAAGAGAATTTCTGTCACCCAAAGGAAGTATGTACTAGACTTATTGAATGAAAATGGGATGTTTGGGGTGTAAACTTGTGGACACTCCTACGGAGTCTACTATCAAAATATGCAATCAAAAGGATGCAGTTCCTGTTGACACAGGAGGTTCCAACGCCTAGTAAGGAAGCTCATCTACCTTTCTCATACTAGACCTAACATAGCATTTGCTATCAGTGTTGTTGCTCAATAAATGCATGCCCCTTGTGATCCTTGTGAAGAACACACAGAAGCTGTCTATCGAATTCTCAAATATCTCAAAGGAACCCCTGGTAAAGGCCTATGAATGAATCTAGAAACATAGAAGGCTTCATGAATGCTAACTGGGCAAGATCTATTGATGATAGAAGGTCTACTTCAAGGTATTGTACCTTTGTTGTAACGACCGGGTTGCTTTCCAGGTTAACGACTATCCCCACAAGCCAACAACGGGTCCTTATAGCATACTTTATCCTCACTCGCAGAAAGTCACCATTCCATAATTACCCCAGGCTAAGCACGCTTAGCTGTGAAGTATTTATGAAATAGGCTCCAAAAAAGAAAGTGCACCTTTTAATATAGGTAGTACCTATCAAATCGTCAACTATACAATTTCATACCTACACAATCTTGAAATCTCTTAACTGTACAATCTCATACTTGTACAGTCAGTCCCAGTATACCTCTCATTCCAATGTGGAGTTAGTTCATTCATGTGCCCCTTCGCCTAAAAGCATTCATGTGCCCCTTCGCCTAGAAGCCTGCTGCTCCTTGTTTGTGCTTCTTCTCTGCACCAACAATCACTCCCCGCAACTTGTAAGGACCGAGTTGTTTTTCAGATTGACGACTGTCCCCTACAAGCCAACACAAGTCTTTACAGCATGCTTTGTCTTTGTCCTCACTCGCATGCTTCCTAGAAAAATTCCTCAGGAGGTCACCCATCCCAAAATTATCCTAGACTAAACACACTTAACCTTAAAGTACTTATGAAATGAGCACTCGAAAAAAAAGGAGCACCTTTTGGTATGGGTAGTACCTGTCAAATCTTTTAAGCTCTCCTTAACTGTACAGTCTCATACTTATACAGTCTTAGAATCCCTTACCTATACAGTCTCAAGATATCTCTCATTCCGATGTGAAGTTGGTTCATTCATGTGTCCCTTCGCTTAAAAGCTTGCCAGGAGTCTCTCCTTGTCCGTGCTTCTTCTCTGCACCGGTGATCACTTCCCCCCCTCATCGGCAACGGGTGTCACACTTTTGTGGAGAAATTTGGTTACTTGGCAGGGAAGAAACAAAGTGTGGTATCTAGAAGAACAGCTGAGGCTAAGTTTAAGGTTGTTGCTCATGGAATTTGTGAGATGCTATGGCTAAAGCTTCTTCTTGAGGAATTAAAAATGAAAATTATTCTTCCCTAAATGTATTGTGATAACAAGGCTGCCATAAATATTTCACACAAACCTGTCCATCATAACTGAACAAAGCACGTGGAAGTAAATAGACATTTCATCAAGGAAAATATTGAAGCTAGGATCTCATGCATATTCTACATGTCGATACAAGATTAAGTTGTTGATGTTTTAACAAAAGCCCTAGCAAGGAAGATGCTAGAAAGACTAGTGGATAAGCTAGGCATGTTCAACCTTGGAAGCACAGCTTGAGAGGTAGTGTTGAAGATTTGAAGTTATACCGAGATTTGTGCTATGATTTGCTTGCGTTATTGCTGAAATCTCTCTCTTTAACTGATATTTGTTCCCTTTTCTGTTGTTTCCTTTCTTATTAGGATTCTTTCCTTTTTCATTCCCTATTATTATGGGATTATAATTGTTCTTCCTTTTTTATTTCTTTCCTGTTTTGTTCCTTAACTTATAGGAGTTTGTATCACTAATTTTATGGAGGATCATTGGCAGATCGGTTGCCAAGTTTCTCTATAAAACCCTGTACTCTCTTCTTTTTGAAGTAAGTCAGCAAGTATTTTTTCTAATTCCTAAAAGTTTACACACACATATAGTGCTCATCAATGTTTTAAAAACCATATCAATCATTGAACGAGAAAAATGAGTGGTTTACAGTTTAATGGTCAGACCATAGTTGAAATGCCATTGAATCAATTGAATAAAAATATTATAAAAATATTATTAGATATGTTCTATATATTTATAGCATAATGTTTTATAATAATTAAATTAATAAATTCTAGTAATAAATTACAAGTAATTTATTTTTTAATATTAGATTGTTGTCTCTAATGATATATGATATTATAAAATTTGTTTTTAATCTTCTTCAATTTTTGTATCATTTAAAATTATTTTACATTAAATTTTTTGATAGAAAAAGAAAATATTATTAAAGAAGAAAGGAGATTACAAAGGCAAGATGAACAAACAAGAAATAAGGTAAGAGGTCCTCCTTAAAAATACAAAGCTCAAACAAAACCAACCCAAAAAACCCAACAAGAAGTCTAATACAACAGAGCACTCCAATCCCTATGGACATCTAAAAGGGCCCCCCCCCCCTTCTTAAATAATAGCATAATTTATACTTTTTCTAAGGGTCAACTGTTTATTAACTTGGATATACAAAAATTTAGGATATCAAGAGCAAGGAAGGATCCGTGAAACTGATGGTAAGGAATGTTTCTCCTATTCCTCATGGCTCAGGTTCACTTCCAGCATTATGCATTTTGCAGGAGGCACCCTAATAGCAATTAGACCAATTCAAAGCCAAATTAGTGGCTGGTCAATCACTGCTTTTGACTAGGTTTGACCAGTTGCTGATAACTCCCAGATCTAGGTCCCTTTTGAACTAGACCATGGTCCAGTTCCCAATCCAACATATTGAACCAACGAATTCAGTCTAGTTTAGAATACAATGGTTATCATTGAACAATGAAGAAATTAAATAAAAGAAAAAATATTTTGCTTACCCTAAACCCAAGACTGTGCAAACATTGTTTCATTAGTCAGCTAAGATCAAAGCAGCACAGGCTTTTGTTGCATGTATTTAAGTTAAACTAAAATGTACGCAAAAATACAAAAGCAATTAGCTAAAACTTAATCAGCATCAATTAAATATTTTATCCCAATAATGCATCAATAATGGATTGTAAAAATACAACTGGGAGGAAAAGCAACATGATTCTCACTTTTCAAAAGCCAAAAGTCTCTTCCATGCCATCCACTGCATTTCTTCCTGTCAAGAAACAAATTACAACTGTCATGACAAATAATCACAGAAAAATGTTCAATATAAATATTGTTAAGGACCACTTCAACCCAAAAGCTGAAGTTGTCAAGCTACAGCCCATGATTGGTTTTATTAATATCTCTAAGATGCCCCCTCAAATAAACTGTTTGGGCTTGAAGCGTAGGAAAGAACACAGGCCCATCATATGTTGTGCTTAATCTTAATTTTAATTAAGAAATGGGGGCAAGAAGGATTGAACATCTAACCACTTGATCATAAAAGACTTTGATACTGTTAATCAGACAAGATTGATTGGAAAAGTGTGTCTTTCTCATTCATAGGGATGAAATATATATACAGAAGAGCCATAAATACAAACAAATCAAAAATCCTAAATAATCCCTACAATCAAGCTATCCCTATAATTATGCTGTAACATATCCCTATAATCATGCTATTTACAATTTCTATCATAACACTCCCCCTCAAGATGGATCATAGATGTTACTCATACCCAGCTTGTTACAAATGTAGTTAATGCAGACTCCATTTAAGGCTTTTGTGAAAATATCTCTCAACTGATCTTCTGTTCTAACATATCCTGTAGTAATGAAATTTTCTTCGATCTTTTCTAGAATAAAATGACAGTCGATCTCAATATGTTTAGTTTGTTCGTGAAACACAGGATTAGAAACAATGTGAAGGGCAGCTTAGTTGTCACACTATAGCTTTGCTGATAGTTGAAGCTCGAAGACAACTTCTTCCAATAGTTGGTATATCCATACAATTTCACATACTGAGTTTGCCATAGCTCTATATTCTGATTCTACAGTAGATCGAGAAACTACATTTTGCTTCTTGCTCTTCCATGAAACTAGATTCCCTCCCACAAAAACACAATAACCGGTAGTGGATCTTCTATCATCCTTGCACCCTGCATAATCTGCATCTGAATAGACCTCAACCTTAGTGTGTCCATGATACCCATAAAATAATCCACGTCCTGGAGCCCCTTTTAAGTAGCAAAGGATTTGCTCTAGAAGTGTCCAATGGTTAACTATAGGAGAAGACATAAAGTGGCTGACTACACCAACTGAATATGAAATGTCAGGGCAAGTCACAATAAGATAATTCAATTTCCTCATAAGTCTCCATGAAATGGCTCACTGTCGTCCTTTGCAAGCTGTATGTTAGGAATCATAGGAGTACTAGACGGCTTAGCCCCTATCTTTCCTGTTTCTTTCAACAAGTCAAGAACATACTTCCTTTGAGACAAGAAGATCCCCTTCTTGTTTCTCATAACTTCAACCCCTAGGAAGTATTTCAAGAGTCCCAAATCCTTTGTCTAAAAATGAGAGTGCAAGAAGGTCTTAAGGCTAGAGATGCCTGAACTATCACTCCCAGTAATCACAATATCATCAACATATACCACAAGTAGAATAATGCCATCTTTGGACCGCCTGTAAAACACTGTGTGATCAGACTTGCTTTTCTTCATTCCATATTCCAAAACAACTTGGCTAAACTTGACAAACCATGCCCGAGGGCTCTGCTGTAGACCATACAATGATTTCCGAAGTCAACATACTTTCCCATACTCCCCCTGAGCAACACACCCAGGTAGTTGCTCCATATAGACCTCTTCCTAAAGAGTACCATGAAGAAAAGCATTTTTAATATCCAACTGGTGCAGCGGCCAATTATGAGTAGCGGCTAAGGAGATCAACAACTGTATTGAGGTAAGTTTGGCAACTGGAGAAAAAGTGTCTGAGTAATCAGTCCCATAAGTCTAAGCATATCCTTTCGCAACAAGTCATACTTTCAAACGGGCCACAAAACCATCAGGATTGACTTTAATTGTAAATACACACTTGCACCCAATAGCTTTCTTGCCAAC
This sequence comes from Biancaea sappan, assembly GCA_037074585.1. Taxonomy (NCBI): domain Eukaryota; kingdom Viridiplantae; phylum Streptophyta; class Magnoliopsida; order Fabales; family Fabaceae; genus Biancaea; species Biancaea sappan. The sequence goes on from CM073492.1 coordinate 38,884,434, forward strand.
TGGTAAATCCACTAATGTCCAAATATTGTTATTATTGAGAGCATTTATCTCGTCTAGCATGGCATCATGCCACCCTGGATGGGCCAAAGTTTCACGAACAATTTTAGGAATAGACACAGAGTCTAGTTTGGCCAAAAAAGAACAACAAGTCGAAGACAAGTTATCATAGGAAACAACAGAAGCAATAGGATAAGCACATAGACGTTTACCTTTGCGGAAAGCAATAGGGAGGTCAAGAGTAGTTGAACCAAGATCCAACGACGAAGTAGAGAGTGGAGGGCATGAATCTGAACTGGCAGTGAGAGGTTGCCATCTAGTATAGACATGGACAATAGGTGGCCGAGTAGACTCTGAAGGAGACGCAGATGGGAGAGGCGAAGAACAAGGGACACTTTAGACTAACAGATCATTGTCCTCCCCCTGATCATGAGAAGTGGAGGAAGGAGAGAAGAAGGGAATGTTTTCTTGAAAGGTAACATCTGCAGAGACAAGGTAGTGCTGAAGGATAGGGAAAAAACACCTATATCCCTTCTGGAGACTAGAATAACCAAGGAAAACACATTTAAGGGACTTAGGGTCTAACTTTGTGACCTGGGGTCGTGTATCCCGAACAAAACAAGTACTACGAAAAATACGATGTTCGATAGGGAAAACAGATTTAGATGAGAACAAAACAGAATAGGGTATTTTTAGATCAAGAATAGAAGATGGCATCCGATTGATTAAAAAACAAGCTGTTGAGACAGCATCAGTCCAAAAAGTTTTAGGAAAATGCATTTGAAATAAGAGAGCTCTCGCTATCTCAAGTAAGTGTCTATTCTTTCGTTCAGCGACCCCATTTTGAGCAGGTGTGTCAACACAAGAGGACTGATGAAGAATGCCATGCTGAAGCATATAAGACTAAAAAGCATCAGATAGGTACTCTTTGGCATTATCGCTTCTCAAAGTTTGAACGGAAACGTTAAATTGCGTTTTAATCTCAGCACAGAAGGCTTGAAAATGTGAAAAAACCTCAGAGCGACTTTTCATCAAATATAACCAAGTGACACGAGAGTAATCATCAACAAAAGTAATAAAATATTTAAAACCAGGCTTAGAGACAATAGCGCAAGGACCCCAAACATCAAAATGGACTAACTCAAAAGGGGATGTAGCCTGTTTATTAACTCTAGATTGTAAAGGGACACGATGGTGTTTGGCAAACTGACATGACTCACAAGGTAAAGAGGATAAGCGACGAAACTGGGGTTGAACCTGCTTGAGAACTGAGAGAGATAGATGCCCCAAACGACAGTGCACCTCGAACGCAGACGACGAACTAGAATATGCCAGGGATCTCGGTTCCTGAGTATTACCAATATATAGACCTCCAGATTCATGTCCTCTACCAATAATCTAATTCGTCGTAAGATCCTGAAAAAGACAGTAAGTAGGAAAGAATGAGACACTACAATTTAAGGGACGAGTGAGTTTACTAACAGAAATCAAATTAAATGAAAAATTAAGTAAACTCAACACTGAGGATAAAGATAAAGATGGGGTTAAGTTAACCGTGCCAGAACCAAGGACACGAGTTGTGGATCCATTAGCTATACTTACATGAGATGAAGGGGCCTGGGTATGGAAGGTAGAAAAAATGTTGGGATTACCTATCATATGATCTGAAGCACCAGAATCAATAACCCATCTGGATGACGAAGAGATGAAACATGTACGAGATTTACCTGTATCAGCAAACACAGTAGTAGGAGTAGGATGAAGAAATGAGACAACATGTTCTACCATATGTGAAACAATACACATGGCAACCACCAAAGAGGGACGATCAAAATATATGAAGCCCGCAGAGAGTAAGAACGCTGTTTACGTGAACAACTAAGTCCAAATCCAAACAAAAAATTCAAACTTCGACCACACCACGAGACAGTGCAAGAATGTTGTATACTGTGACAACCAAATCCAAACCAAAGAAAAAAATTCAAACTCTGGGAATCAGTGACCACACCACGGGATCATGGCAGAAAAAGGTCGAAAACGTCGTCGAGGCTAATCGGAGACGAAGAGAGTACCGAACGCGCCTCCATGCGCTTGCGCATGGACACTATAGCAGAAAACTTGAGTGGCACGTGAAACACGCACCGCCGATGGCTGCGGGACTCTCGAGATCGGCCGACCAGCAACGTCTAGACGCAATGGAAGGGGTGGTGAGAGTCAAAGACCACCGGACAGGGGAGCTCCCTTCTCACACACACTCACAGCCTCACAGAACAAGGACCCCACAAATGAAACACTCGAACCTGCTTCTGATACCATGTTAATCAAACAAGATTGATTGGAAAAGTATGTCTTTCTCATTCATAGGGATGAAATATATATACAGAAGAGCCATAAATACAAACAAATCAAAAATCCTAAATAATCCCTATAATCAAGCTGTCCCTATAATCATGCTGTAACATATCCCTATAATCATGCTATCCCTATAATCATGCTATTTACAATTTCTATCATAACAGATACCATGTTGAGGACCACTTCAATCCAACATCTTAAGCAGCTAAGTGAATGCCCATGATTGATTTTATCAACATCTCTAAAAACCATGTACTGGTATCTCTTAGGCATCATAGGGAAACATAAAAAGCACTCTTTTGAATATACATCTGACACAATTTCCAAAGAAACACTGACAACAGTCAGCTTAAGCAAGCTAATCTAAAACTTTTCAAGACTAAAAAGTAAATATACATCCTATGAAAAATCAAATTTTATAATCATGCCATATTTTCATACATGGCTAACAACTGCATATAAGTCCATTAAGTTATATCAGAAAGCTATGCAGGATTTAAAAAAATAAAAACTCAAATATATAATTTAATCAGCATCTCTCCAACTTCCAGTAAAGCTCTCTTTCCGGCACACTCATCATCTCGCATTTTTCTTTGAGAACCTTGATTGCATGTTTAATTAAAGAAACTGTCCTGATTCATGTTTTATAGTTAATTTATATTTAGAGCACCAAAGACGCAGGAAATTGCCTTGACAGATCCAGTTGGTGGTACAGCAAGCATATTCCAATCAACTTCTTCAACATATTTCTTCCGCTCCCTGTAAACTGCCCTGGCACTAGTATATTTTGGTTGATATTCGGATATCAACCCTTTAGCCTGTGAAATACCTTAATCATCAGATTGCATGCCTTTGGAATATTGTTACCAGATACCACAAAAACACAACTGCAGATTTAAGTAAGATAAAGTAGTTCAGATTAACTATGAAGCCAATATGTATTACCAACTGACGACTAACAGAATTTTCAAAATTTTCATATTCCTTCCACAGCTGTTCAATGTGATGGGTAGGAGTAACAATAGCCTTTTGATATGCTTTCCGCACAGCAGTCATCCGTTGCGATTCTTCTTGAGTGTTTAGAGCCTTAAAAAGAATTAATAAATAAATGAAAAGCAATAATGAACTATGCTGTTCAACCTATTAGCAGTTGCACAAAACAGATAGGAAACTGCACAAACCGGCAATGACTTTAAAAAGGATATGTACTCCATCCATACAGGGCCAGATGCTATGTCTGCTCCTGTCAGTACATTATTGGAGTTCGTCAAATTATTGAAAAGAAGCACCATTGTGTTATTCTAATCATATAGATCATAGATAATTACTGCCCCCTCCTTTCCCCAAGTAAATTCTCAAACCTCAATATCCTTAAACAGTATTATAAAAAAAATAGGAATTTATATTATCAAAAAAATAATTATTATAAACAAGAACTTCAAATAAAAGAAATTTTGTTGCAACACAACTTACAGAAGAAGGCCACTAGCAGCAGGCTCTAGAGACAAATAAGTGAAGGTAATACAAGTTCCCAAGCACTTATTTGGTAGCATGACTTGAACTAGATAAAACCAAATTGAAATTTACTACTAACTAGATCCACTAAGTGACGCCTCAATAAACCAACATATAAGAAAATTAGGATACATACATATGTTCAACAAGATATATTATAAATTACCCCAAGCCAAAACATAACCAGCTTCTATCTTCATGTTATATAATATACATGCTAATCGCTAAGACTTTCTATCCATGACTGGCAAAGTTCAAGTCATGCAGTTCCCAGGTAATAACTGCCTGAATCTTGACCAATATTACATCTGCTAATTCTTTTAAGTTGCTATTTTCTTTCAAATTGATCTCTGCATCAAGTAGTTTCCAAACAGACTCCCCATTCAGCGGAAAGTAAAAGCAACAACAACATTATCCAATGACCTACTAAAATATAGGACAATAAGAATAAGGGAAAAGATTTACCAACATAGTTGAGCATAAAATCAAAAGCTTTTCTAGTCTCTTCTTGACCCTCTACCCCTTTCTTCTCGTTGACCTTTCTAATGAAACGAATGTAACACCGCCTACAATGCCAAGATAAACAATTTGAAAGAAAAAAATACACACTACTAGTAGAGAGAGAGATAAGAAGCAGGTTATTCATCCATTTTTGCAAGGAAAACAATCAAAATGGATCTTACTAAATCTAATTATCATAACACGGACACTGATATATTATAATTTATATGCTTTTAAAATATGTATATGTGGGAAGCAGGGCAGCCATCAGAAAATAGTATACAAACACAAGATAAGTAAGTATCTTCACAGGGACATCCAGCCTGTTTCTAATCCATTCCATTGGCAAAGAATTGAAAAGGAGGAAAAAAAAAAAAAAACCTCAACAAAGAAAAAGCAAAAAAAAAAAAAAAGATGCCAATCATGTTTCAGGTCTAATTCCACAGTATTGTATGAGTAACATATTAGTGTACAAGAATTACAAATTTCCTCATGTGCATAAAAGAGTCTGGACCCTCCATCATTCTGACAAGTATTTATGTACATCCTTTTTTCATTTCCTTAACCACTCTTCTTATGACAAGAATTTTCTCCATGAGAACAAAATTCCTTCCAAGGTAGTGGCCTTCCAATTAGGAACAATTTTCTTTGATTAGCTTCAGGGGCTTTGGTAGAACAAAGAGGGAAAGTCTATGAGGAAGTTTGCAATTCATGCTGCTCTTGGTGTAATTGAACCGAGCAAAATGCTCTTATCTTAAAAAATTCTTCTCAGCCTTTTGAACTGGTATGGGCCAGGATCTTTTTTTTCAGCCCCCCTTTCTTGTTTATCCACAATCTATTCAAGGAAGCCTGCATAACTAATATACGAAGGGATTGAAGAGCTTTATCACATTAAGTTTTTCCTTTTGTTTCTATTTTCCTTCCCTGCAACTTCAACTGGCAGGATATTTACCCTCCTCTTTTTATGAAATCTTTCTTTCCTCTCTCTAATGATATTTCTTCTTTGAAAAAAAAAAAATCTCAGATGTGACCAACTGACTATAAGTTTTCTCTTTTTGATCCATCGGATTATGAGCTAAATCACTAGTAACCCACTTCTCAAAAAAAAAAAAAATTCTGGGTTTTGAAATTTCTAACTTCCCAGCTGCAGTTTACAGGTTAAACTGTTGGGGACTCCTCCCAGTGACTATTTGACTGGTAAGTGCACACACTATTTCTTAGTATCATGGGCTTGAATTCTTGACAGTCTTATTCCCTCATACAAATATTTGGTTGAAGAAGACCAAAGAATACTTAGGTCAACCTTTCAAAACAAAGAAAAAGAAAAGAGTGATATTTTGACACGAGTTACATCAGTAGTGATATAAAAGCAAGTTTACTCCATCAACTATTGCCATAATAAGATTAGAGAACTGACATACCAAAGAGGAATCTGCAGACAAATCAACAAGCACCGACTAAAAATCTGTTTGGTAGCATCATCATTATTTACAGCCATATGCGCCTCCACATATTGCTTCCAAAACTTGGCCTGGAGGCAATAACATGCGTTACGAAGCATTAGAAGTCTGTACAACCACATCAATCGCGCCCTACTACAGTTACGGAACATAATTGAAGATCTCAATAGAACACTCACAGCCGTCGGAAACAACGTAAGAAGTTGCTCGTATATGGGTGTCGCCTCTGCAATTGGCAAATGCTGAATAGAGAAACACGTTCAATGAATAATGGCATTTCGTCTCATAGGGATAGAGGTACTATAATAAGGAACGAGATTTGAACTGATAAATGGTCAAACCTGAGCCTCATTTGCCAAAATTTCAGCAGCTTCAACATTGTACTTATCAGCTATCGGCTTATCATTGCCAATGGCATTATCCTGGAAAAAATATCATATTTTTATGCATAATCTACGGAAACACCATTCAAGCGAACCAAGAAGAAATAGGTCCTCTGATATAAAACCAACAGTGTAGCCAAGGGAATGAGCAAAGTGCGTACCATGATTGGGCTTTGAAGACGCCTCTCCTATATAAGTATTCACACAGCAAAATCTTGAAAGAGCATGGCTGATACCGCTCTTGGTAGCAACGTCTTTTGATCAGAAGCGGCACTGTTGCGGAAGTAGCAGGGGAAGAAATAAGTACGCGAAGGAGAAGTATTGGATGGCTTGCAGCGCTGGAAGAAGTACCCTTCCTTCCTACGGTGCTGTATGCTCAGGATTTACGATTCGAAGAACAAACCGAGGGGTTGGGGACTTGGGGACTTTCCACATGTCCATGGGCGTACTGGCGTAGGCATTAAAACAGTTGTATGTTATTTTTGGCCTGTATGTCTTTTATAATTCAATATTGTATAATTTGTTCTTTTAATAATTTTTTTATACATGCTTCACTTTCAACGTAGAATCGGATAATAAAAACATATAAAAAAAATTATATATAAGTTTTAAGTTTTTTGTTTTTTTACGGGGTGTTTTTCCTCGTTATAATTCTTATGAATAGTGACACATCGAATATGTTGGACAGGAATCTTTATCTCCATATCTCTTTATTATGTACCAAAAAGTATTATCATGTAATTTTTACTAACCACATGAAAGAAGAAATCTCAAAGATATTAAGATGAGCTAAAGAGCTCCTTCAATTAATCACCTTTTTTATGTAGAAAATCCTTTTATATTTTTAAGGGCAAACATCAATTTTTTGTAACGAACATAGGACATTAGTCAGCTAGTTAGATTCCTCCTTTGGATTGGGTTGCCAATGGAAGCAAGTCTAGGATTTAGTCTAAACATTCCATGGAGGTAGTTTATCTTATATATTATATATTATATTATTATATTTTTGTTTATGTTAGTTTGCGTCACTTAGAGGTAGTTAAGTTACTATTTCTTTCGACTCTGTATATATGTATTCCCCTTACTCTGTTCTAGGTATGTATGAATCTCCTAGTTTATTTCGTTCTGTGAGAGTAATAAAAGTTCAATTTTCTTGTTTTTATCATCAATTTGTTCGTGGTAACAGAGCCTTAGGTTCTGATCTCTACACACATGTAATATCCCAAGAATTTATATGAATATTTAAAGCCTATTTTGAAGTTTAGTGAAAAATTTAATTACGTAGAAAATTTACTTTTTGAATTAGTGAAGAAAATCTGGAAATAAAAATTTTAATTTTTAATTTAGGAAATTTTTACAAATTCTCAAGGACTAAAGTGAAAAGAAAAGAAAGTATAGAGGACTTTTGAGAAATGACTAAATAGGAACCTGAGAGGACGAATAAAGCTTATGAGAATGAATTATAAGTCCGGTACCGAAAAGATGATGGATTGTGAATGGCATGTGAACTGAGTTGAAATGTATCATACTCTGATTGTTGAGTTCATTCATATGCGGATAGTTGAACTATGTTATTGTTGAATAATTGTTCTATATTATGGGTTATGTTGTATACATGCTATGTTGCTGGAACCATATTGATTATGTTGTGACTTGAATTGTAAATGACTGAGTTGTGTATGTGGCCCAAGATTATGATTGAGGATGTTTTTATATATGATTGTGATTGTGTTTGACTAGAAAGGAAAGGCATGGTGGTGCACCCCATAGAGAAATCTACATAAAGCTATAAGGGTGGAGAATATACATGGAGCGATAAGGGTAGATGCGGCGGGGGCCACGGGCAACGATCCAGAGGTATCCTGAACGATCCGGTTGGTACGGGAAATGTGTGAAATTGATTTCACTGTTTGCTGTTATGAATTATTTGAATTATGCTGAAATGTATTTGATTTACTTGGATATTGTTGTGAAGTATTATGAATTATATTATCATTATGATGCATGATATTTTTTTGTCATAGTGTTGTGTTGTCTGCTCACTGGGTATGTGGTTTGCTCATACCCCTCTTATTAACATTTTTTTCAGAGTTGACAGCTGAAGGTAAATATCGGTACAAGGAATTATGGATCCTTAGTCCATGATTACCTTTTCATTTGTTCAGGATAAAGGTATAATAGTTAAGTTTTATTCTAAGTTGTATAAATCTAGAAATCTCTGTAATCGGGTGGTTCATTCAGTGATGTAATGTGAATGATTGTAGTGCGTATAGAGAACTCGGTTTAGTTGCATGAAAAAGAATGGTATGATGCTTAAGAGAAAAATAGGCTTACGGAGGTGAAATGAAATTCACTTTCCGTGCCGGTCACGTGCTCAGATTTTGGGACGTGACAAGTTGGTATCAGAGGTTTGGGATTAGGTCTCCTACCGATTACAGAGTAAGGTAACCTTAGTGGGATCTCCTCTATCGTGGTGAACCCGGGCACAACTATAGAGAGACGGCTCCACTGAAGGTCCTTTAGGATGTTTTCATTTCCTTTCCCTCCAAGACTTGTCTTTTCTTAGGAATTATGTTTTTAGTTTTAGTTTTAGACAGATATGGCTATACTTTTGAACTCGGTTAAAGAAAGGTTATTATTTGTTTTGATTCTGTTGCTGTCGGATCAAATTGTATGTATGGGGCTTTATATGTTGAATTCATGATTGATTTTGTTGACTGATTTCCTTTATCTTTCTTAATTTTATTATTACTATTTTTTTTTTGAGTACCATCCCATAAAAGAAACCAATGGCATTAAAAGCAGAAGGATTACATTGCAAAAAAAAAAATTACTCATGCATGAGTAATCTAAAAGCGAGGTGGTCTCGTATTAGGAGGGTTGTATTGTATCATCACCCCTCGACCATTCCTTGGAGCGAGAGACAGAGCAATGTCGCCGAGGGTAGTGTAAATCTCATTCATACAATCAACACTTCTTTGTTGTTGATTACAGAAGCACTGGGTAGACCAATAGAAGAACATGTCTATTCTTGAAGTCATTGCCGCATTATTGCGTTTAGTTAACTTCTCCAGGTCTTCTATCATCTTTTTCAGATTTTTCACCTCCTGCTCTAGACAGGCGATTTTGTCCTCCGAGGTATGGCCCGTGCTAGTCTTCTCAGCTTCCTCGTTCTTCTTCATTTTCTTCTCCTTCTGCTTCTCTTGAGACCCCTCAAAAGGTCTTTTGCCCTTGTCTTTGCCCAGACTTAAGTTTAAGTCGAGCTCTTCTTCCTTGGCCTCCACTGTGAGATCAATGTACTTCCTTGTGGCCATGATTTGAAAAATTTAGAAATTTATGTAGGAGTATGAGAAGAGAGGAATGCTGGGAAGTTGTAGGCTCAGAGATGATTACTCTTTGTAGTGTGGTAATTGAGAACGATGAGGCAGTTCTTATAGAGGAAAAATTAGAACTTAGAGACAAAGAAGATATCTTTTCCCCGCACCCTACACGCTTAACCTGTGGATTTCTGCAAGCTGGAAGCTAGAAGTCTAGGGTAGGCATGTACACCAACAGTGCGTCGCATTAATGCCAAAACCACGAAAGTCAATATTCGGTGGATTTGCGGCCGATTCATACTTGGTTTTTCTATTTCTCTTGTTGGCATTTTCTGAAATTCAAAGAAGTTGATAATGTAGCCATTACAGAGTGTCTTGGATGCTTTTACGATGAACTAAAATGTATTTCTCTGCTTTATTGTGTTGTTCTTGAAAGCCTTCAGTTGAGTATAATATACAAGATTGATTGAATCATACTGTGATTATATGTATCTAAAAAACATATGATACGTATGCTATTTATGCATAGTGAGTGAAGGCTATTTATTATAGCCAGGAATAATATGTAATGATTCTACATACATTCAGAGAATGAGAAGTCTGAAATTTAAAAGAACTTGAATAGATGAAAATATACAGATAATGATGTATCTCTATGTTTATACATATATACATATATGCTCGTAGAGGCAAGTGAAAAAAAAATTTTTTTCTCACTTTATGGAACGTTTGATGTGTAAATGTGAGAAGTTTTTATTTTAATATGTATGTTTGAAAATATGTAAGCCTAGGGCAAAGCCACGGATTAGAAACCTAGATAAGGCTAGTATGAAGCTACCCGTTCATGGAGTAATATCTCGATCTCGGATTATGGGATAAGACAAATACAGAGTTAGGAAGTCATAAATTGAAGTGGCGATTAGTTGAATAATTTGAGCAAAAGTCAAAAGTTAGCCGAAATTTTTGAGGAAATCTTTTGTATTAGATTATATTTTGTTATTTTCTGGCATGCTTATCAGAGACCGTTGGCATTGCGTCGGATAAGGTCTGTAGGTCATCTTTAGAGAATGATGTAAAGGTTTTGTAGCCCTAAATTTCGTCTATATATAACGGATGTCCCATTACGCTGCTCACTACACTAAGAGTTCATTACCTATAAGCTTTCTAACATCAAACTTCTCCTTCCGCACAACCGTTATAGCTCAGAAAAGTATGGCCGGCAATAAATCTTTCAATTTAAACTTTGAGGCTGGCAAGGTAGAGCTGGATTTAAATCTTAGCCTGGAGAATTATAAGAATAAGAGATCCATAGAAGAGTCACCAGAGGCTAAGAAAAGAAAAAGGGATGTAGTAGAGCTAGAGGATGTTAGCACAGCAACATCTTCTAATAATGAGCTTGCGCTTATGAGACAAAAGATGGAGGACTTGGAAAGATTGATAAACCGCCACTTTGAAGACCAGGGGAGATTGATAAATCGTCTCTTTGCAGAACAAGAGAAGCTTTTGGATCGTCATTTTAGGGAATTGGCGAATAGAGTTGATAGACATTCGATGTTTGCAATTCTAAATTTTCGTGACCAACAAGCGAGATGTATTGACTGTATGAATGGAGTGACTTCTGCACTTCGCCAAATTTCCTAGACATTTCCTCCAGAAACTCTTTCTAGGCTGCAACGATTAGTTTCCTCCTTAAGGTCTGAAGCACCTTCCTCTTCTAGACCTGGAGCACCTTCTGCATTTCAAAAGCCTTCTCGTCCATAATTTTTTTTTCTTTCTTTTGTTTGTACCTAAAGCTGATCTTTGATCTAAGGTTTACGTATTAAAATTATCTGTTTTGTAACTCGAGTTAAGCTTGTTGCCTGTAGCTTATATAATAGAAATAAAATTTAAGTTTTCGAATATTCTTTTGTTGAGGTGATTCTTTTATTGAAGGAACTTGAAAAAAAAATGGACTTGTTATATTTTGTACTTGATTGTGAAAATTCCAAAAGAGAGAATGAGATATAGACAAGATATCTGCATTTGTTTCAATCTTGAGCTTTGAATTCGGAGGACCGAATTCTATTAAGGGGGGAAGAATGTAATATCCCAAGAATTTATATGAATATTTAAAGCCTATTTTGAAGTTTAGTGAAAAATTTAATTACGTAGAAAATTTACTTTTTGAATTAGTGAAGAAAATCTGGAAATAGAAATTTTAATTTTTAATTTAGGAAATTTTTACAAATTCTCAAGGACTAAAGTGAAAAGAAAAGAAAGTATAGAGGACTTTTGAGAAATGACCAAATAGGAACCTGAGAGGAAGAATAAAGCTTATGAGAATGAATTATAAGTCCGGTACCGAAAAGATGATGGATTGTGAATGGCATGTGAACTGAGTTGAAATGTATCATACTCTGATTGTTGAGTTCATTCATATGCGGATAGTTGAACTATGTTATTGTTGAATAATTGTTCTATATTATGGGTTATGTTGTATACATGCTATGTTGCTGGAACCATATTGATTATGTTGTGACTTGAATTGTAAATGACTGAGTTGTGTATGTGGCCCAAGATTATGATTGAAGATGTTTTTATATGTGATTGTGATTGTGTTTGACTAGAAAGGAAAGGCATGGTGGTGCACCCCATGGAGAAATCTACATAAAGCTATAAGGGTGGAGAATATACATGGAGCGATAAGGGTAGATACGGCGGGGGCCGCGGGCAACGATTCAGAGGTATCCTGGATGACTCGGTTGGTACGGGAAATGTGTGAAATTGATTTCATTGTTTGCTGTTGTGAATTATTTGAATTATGCTGAAATGTATTTGATTTACTTGGATATTGTTGTGAAGTATTATGAATTATATTATCATTATGATGCATGATATTTTTTTGTCATAGTGTTGTGTTGTTTGCTCACTGGGCATGTGGTTTGCTCATACCCCTCTTATTAACATTTTTTTCAGAGTTGACAGCTGAAGGTAAATATCGGTACAAGGAATTATGGATCCTTAGTCCATAATTACCTTTTCATTTGTTCAGGATAAAGGTATAATAGTTAAGTTTTATTCTAAGTTGTATAAATCTAGAAATCTCTGTAATCGGGTAGGTTCATTTGTAGTGCGTATAGAGAACTCGGTTTGGTTGCATGAAAAAGAATGGTATGATGCTTAAGAGAAAAATAGGCTTACAGAGGTGAAATGAAATTCACTTTCCGTGCCGGTCACGTGCTGAGATTTTGGGACGTGACAACACGTCAAGATGGCGACTATGAACAGAGACACCGGCGAAGGTGCCAAGGAAGATCCACTATCTTTACATAATTCAAATCATCCTGGTATGACCTCTATCACATCTCTCTTGACTGGAAGTAACTACCTTACATGGACCCGTTCGATCAAGATCACTTTAGGGGCTAAGACCAAACTTGGATTTATTGACGATAAATGAAAACGATATGAAATATGAAATGTGGCTCAAAGCTGATTGCATGGTCTGATCATGGATACTCAACTTCATTGCTAAGGACATTGATGAAGCCTTTTTGTATGTGAATACTGCAAAACAGCTCTGGGATGAATTGAAGGAGCAATTCGGAGAATGCAACGGTCCACTCCTTTACCAAATACAGAGAGAGATCTCGACTATAACTCAGGGAAGTCTCATTGTTGCCCAATATTATACTAAACTTAAAAAATGTTGGGATGAATTAGCTTGTCTCATCGTTGTTCTTGAGTGCAGTTGCAGTGCTAAAAGACTATTGCAGATGTTCTTGATTCAAACAAACTCATATAGTTTCCAATTAGCCTTAACGATGTGTATGACTCCATTAGAGGCCAAATACTTCTCCTGGAACCTCTATCCAATACAAACAAAGCATATTCGATGGTTCTCCTCGTTGAAAAACAAAGAGAAGTTAATTTGCAATATACGAGGGTCCAAGAAAATAGTGCGCTTCTAGCAGAACTCAACAAGGCAGAGGTAAAGGGAATGACATGACTTAAGGAAAGATTAATTAAAATGCTGGCATTGGAAGGGGAAGAGCGCGTAACAGTGACAAAAGTGCAAGACTCTGTAACTACTGTAATATTCCTGGGCATGTAAGAGATACTTTTTTTCAACTAAATGGGTACCTCGACTGGTACCAACTGCTTAAAGCAAGCAAAGAAAGTGCCCAACATGGTAAAATCTGAAACAGGTAAATGTCCTTTAAATTTTGCTTATGACTCCATCACCAATCAAGGATCTGTCATAAGTATCTTGCAGAATTTGCAACAAGAACTTAATGAATTAAAGGAAAGGTGCAAGGTGATAGCCACTCTGTTAATCTCATGCATGTAGATAATCATTTTGCAGGTAATCTGCATACTACTCTGCATAATGTTTTAAATGTTTTTCATAGTCTTCAACCAGGTTTATGGGTTATTGACACGAATGCCACTACGCACATGAGCGCAGATTTAAAACAATTTTCTAATCTTACTTTTACACCATAACCTATTTCCATCAAGTTACCCAATGGAAGTATAAGATGTGTCACTCAAACTAGAGATGTTATGTTGTCTCCTAAACTTTTCTTGAAAGGGCTTCTTTATGCTCCCTACTTAAAATTATTCTTATATTTGTAAGTCGTTTATCTTATAAAGTTCATATTTAAATTGTTTTTTTTCCTACATATTGCCTATTGCAGGACCTCAGGACTGAGGATACCATTGCCAGAGGGAAAGTGATTGATGGACTATATGTTTTGGAAAATTCTTCTATTGATGTTACGAAATTTGCTTCTATCTTGAATTGTAATGATGCTGGTTCTTGTATAAGCAATAATTCTTCTTTGGAATGTAATGAAACTGATGCTATTAGTAGTTCAAGAAATGATTCTTGTACTTCTTTGAAATTTAATAAATGCAATTCTTTTGCTTCTTGTAATACTCCATTTTAAAGATGTAATGTTGCTAGTACTCACAATGTCAATACTTCTGTTAGTCCTAATCCCCATATCTGGCACAAAAGGTTAGCGCATGCTCCTTACAATACTCTACAGCATATAAGTTCTTTTAATAATACTATGTATTTTTACTATAAGAAAGTCCCTTTAAAACTTTGTGGAGTTTGCCATAGGTCCAAACAAACTAGGCTTGTCTTTCCTACTCATACTAGTAATGTTTCATCTATTTTTGAGCTTGTACATGTGGACATTTGGGGTCTATACTCTAAAGCCTTACCTTCTAATCACATGTTGACCATTATAGATGATTACAGTCGTGCTGTCTGGACATATTTATTGTAACACAAATCACAAACTCTTACCACTTTTGATGCTTTCATAATCATAGTGCAGACTCAGTTCAACACCAAATTAAAGAGTATTCATACTGATAATGGAAGCGAATTTACCAATACTAGTTTTAAGGCCTTGTTGGCTAAAAATGGCATTATGCATCAAAGAACATGCGTATATACCCCTCAACAGAACGATGTCGTGGAAAGAAAGCATAGATACCTTCTACAAGTAGCAAGATCTCTCATGATGCAAGCTTATTTGCCTAAGTATTTCTGGCTCTCTTCTCATGGCGATCTATGTTTTAAATAGACTACCCTTGCCTATTCTTAACTGAAAGACGCCATATGAGCTACTTTTTAATAAAATTCCTAACTATTCCTCTTTGAGAGTTTTTGGCTATCTTGTTTTTGCCACAAATACTAAACCTCATAAGCATAAATTTGAAACAAGGGCCTACAAAATGTATTCTCCTAGGGTTTTCACCAGGACAAAAGGGCTATAGGCTTTATAATCTTGATTCTAAGTAGATTATGGTGTCTAGGGATGTTATTTTCTATGAAAATATTTTCCTTATAAATCAATTAATGATCCTATTGAAGAAAATACTTTACCTTTGCCTATAGCATGTGATAATTCTGATTCTCCTGATGAATAGAAAATGCAAATGATCCATATCTACCTAATGATCAAGCTGCTGAGTCACCGTTGCCACATAAAAATTGTGGCACTGATGAATAGGACAGCACAAGAGAACAAAATGTTATGCATAGGCATAGTAGTAGGCAAAGAAAACCTCCATGTTGAATGGAGGATTATATGGTTAATACCGCTGCTATTCATAATGCTGATAATTTTGCCACTAATGTTAATTCCATTAGCCCTTTAAAGTCTGCTACTACTTATACTCCTTTAACTTACTCATATGTTGTTTCATCAAATTTTAGTACTGCTTATGTGAATTTTATTGCTAATACTGCTTGTGTTTTTTAGCATGATTCTTATGAGCAGGCCAAAATGAGTGATAAGTGGGTCAATGCCATGGGAGAGGAAATAAAAGCCTTGGAGTGAAACAATACTTGGTGGTCACTAATTTGCCACCGGGCAAGACCACTATTGTCTGTAAATAGGTTTACAAAATTAAAAGGAAGCCTGATAGTAATGTAGATCGTTACAAGGCTAAATTAGTGGCCAGAGGGTATTGATTATACTTAATCATTTTCTCCAGTGGCCAAACTTGTGACTATAAGGGTACCGTTAATCGTTGCAACAACTAAGAATTGGTATGTTCATCACATTGATGAAGAAAAATACATGATACCACCAAAAGGTTATGTCAAGGCTAAGGATGGTCAAGCCTGCAGATTGCTTAGGTTCTTATATGGCTTGAAACAAGCAGGCAGGCAATGGAATATAGAGTTGTGTTGTAAACTCTTAGATTTTGGTTTTGTTCAATCTAAATTTGATCATTGTTTGTTTGTTAAAAGTTCTTCTGGAGATTTCACAGCTTTATTGGTTTATGTCAATTTTGTTGTTATCACAAGTACTAGTGAGAAGGAGATTACTGATATTAAGAAATATTTGGATGAGATTTTCACTATTAAAGATCTTAGTCAAGCTCAATATTTTCTAAGTCTCGAAATAATACAAGGTGTGAATGGTATGTATGTTAATCAATGTAAGTATGTGCTTGACACTGGGTTGCTTGGTTCAAGGCCAGCAGATACACCTTTGCCTAAGGGACATAGATATTTCAAAAAATAGAGTACTGAGTTACCTGATGCTCAAAAGTACAGGAGGCTTAGTGGGCACCTATTATATTTGAATTTTACTTGGCTGGATATTACATATGTTGTCCATATACTTAGTCAATTTGTTAGGGCACCAAATTTGCTACATTGGGATGCAGCTTTGCATGTTTTATGTTACCTGAAATGTTGTCCTTCAAAGGGTCTTCATTTTCCTTCTAACAATTCCTTACAATCGGTTGCCTTTTGTGATGCAGGGTGGGCATCGTGTAGAGAAAGCAGACAATCTTTGATTGGATTTTGTATTTCTTTAGGGCCAGCATTAGTGAGTTAGTGCACAAAGTAGCAAAACACCGTGTCTCGATCTTCTTTGGAATCAATACAAGAGTATGGCATCAACTACTTGTTAAATTTAGTGGCTTGCATATTTGCTTTCGGATCTACATGTTGAGTTTCGTGAGCCAATTGATTTATGTTACATGGCAGCATTACATATTACAGCTAACCCCGTTTTCCATGAGCACACCAAGCACGTGGAAATAAATTGCCATGTCGTACAAGAAAAATTTCAGAAAGGGTTAATCTTGCCTCGTTATATTGCTTCACAATTCTAACTTGTGGACATTTTCACCAAGTCCTTGGCAAGTCAGTAATTTCATCGATTGTTGTCCAAGCTGGGGCTATCTGATGCATACCAGCCTTCAGCTTGAGAGGGGGTGCAAAATATATTATATATTATATTTTTATATTTTTATTATATTTAGTTTATTTTTGTTTTATGTTAGTTTGCGTCAGTTAGAGTTAGTCATGTTACCGTTTCTTTTGAGTTTGTATATATGTATTCCCCTTGCTCTGTTTCTGGGTATGTATAAATCTTCTGGTTCATTTCTTTCTATGAGAGTAATAAAAGTTCAGTTTTCTTGTTTTTCATTATCAAATTGTTCAAGGTGTAAGTTTCTCAATTACAAGAAGGTGGATACAATTTGGGAAATACTTGGAGAGTTACGTAAACAAACATAAGAGAGGTAGGAAAATATTCAATGCTTCTTTTTTTTATTTTTTGGGAACAACTAGAAAAGAAATTATAGGGGTGAAAAGCCAATCTACTTTCCTAGATTGATCATCTGACATTTGTATAGCTTGATTAATGCAAATTAACTTATATCACTTATCTTACTTTTATCTTTCCAAACAAGAAACTAGAAAATGTGATTCTCTATTAACAAATTTCTTTCAGAGGAAAGAGAAGCAAAGTGAAACTCCTAGAATGATCTCACGGAAGATGATATGTAGATCCAAGAAAGAAGGTACCCTAGGCATCATATATTTTTAATAATTAAACACCATATGATTTGCTTGCCAAGCAGGTGTGGAGACTCATGCCTAAGTAAATCTTGTTGCTTAGCAAAATATTCACAAGTAAATATGGAATAAGCTCTTATTCAAGAGAGTTCAATGACTAGTTAATTCCTTCATAAGGGAAAAAGGGTCTTCATTGTGATTTAATAGATACATTATATTATAATGTGGCAAGTTAGAAATAGATTAACTATCAAACTAGATAGCAAATTTCAGTCCCAAAACACTCCACATAACCCACAATTAATGACAATAAACAATCTAATCATTATTAAGGGAAAGTTATGGAACAGAAGTAAGTTGTCCAGGCTTTATGATGATGATATGATTATGAGGATAGAATGCACAACAATGTCTCACAAATGGATTCGACTTTGAAGATAAGTTTATTTATAAATATCATTTATCAAGAATTTATGATGTCAAGACGGAATATAAATTCTTAGCATGTTATCAAAATACCACTATGAGGACAAATGTCAACTTAAATGTTGTTTGGAAACTGGACATCCCAAGGAAATTTATCTGTGTTTTGGTGGACATTTTACCATAATGTTTTGTCCTTAAAAGTGTTCATGAAAGGAGGCTTCAAAGTTCAAGACACGTGTGTTTGGGTGTAGCACTACTGAACAGGCTGACCCTGTTTATAAACGTTCTTTCTTTTGAAAAACCAAGACTGCTCGTGGCTAGACCACAGATAAACGGTCCAACCCGTGGTCTTCTTTTTTCAGCTTTACTAAAAAAAAAACTCTTCAACCCTTCCCTCCTACACGGCCACACCGTGTCGACCAGCGATGGCGAAGAAAGATGAAGATCAGAGTCAGAGAGATCAAAGACTAGAGAGATCAGAGAGATGCTAACTCAGAGATGATGCTATAATGCTGAGCTGAGAGAAGAGAACGAGAGAGGCAAAGCTTTTGATATGAGAGACGAGGTCGACATAGAGATCTAAGACAAGAGATAAGGATGACGCAGAGATCTGAGACGAGAGACAAAGAGAGGTAGAGCTTCTAAGCTCTAATGGCTTCACCAAGAGAGATGAAGACAACGATTGATGAGGACAAGAGAGGCAGAACTTCCAATTCTGATGATGAGAGACAAAGAAAAGATCACTGATGAGTGATGATTTCACTACCTAAGAGAGAATGAAGAGTCGAAGACGAAGAGTTAGGAAGACTAGACAATGAACGAGTGATGCGAGACTGAGGTAAGGCTACTAAATTGTGGATTGGGATTTGGGATTTATAAAAAAATTAAAAAAAAATAATAATAAGGCCAACCTGAGGGCCTAAAATGGGCTAAATCGTTTAGGCCAGTTTTTAAAAGGTTTAAATTCCAAAATTCAAAATAGTCCATTTATGGACGATCCTGATCTTGTCTGCGAGCCACGATCTTTTTAAATAATGCTATTTGGGTGTGACCATGTAAAAATGATTGAACATTTGTTTCTTCAACGTACATTCACTTAAGCAGTTTGGCTTAAATCCAACATTGCTATTAGATTTGACTTGATTGGAACAATTTCATTGTCTATTTGGATAGGATCACTTCTTGGGCGACAATTTAACAAAGATGATGATTTTCATGAAAAAGTTTTAGGGTCATCACACTATGTTACATGATCTATGACTATATGAATAAAGTACTCTTTGAGAACCTTGAGTCCATTCCCTTGAAGGTGATATACATTTATCTCACCTTCAAAGATAAATGAAATTGTATTGAAGAGTTAAATTTTTATTTCAAAAATAAAATTACTAACAATCTTTACTATCTGTTTACGGTGTTTTTTGGACTAACTAGAATCTAACAACAAATTGCCTATGCGTCAATTCGTTAACAGGGATCGTTGGTCGAAGGTCAAATTTGATAACAAATATTTGATTCTATCGAGAGCGATTGTGGTTTCAAAGTTATGCGATAATCTCGTTTAAAGGAAAAATATGTCAAATACAAGTGGCTCGACGAGCATTATATGAATTAGCGTGAGGCTTAAAAATAAACTTTTTGTAGAAGTTAAATAAAAACGATAAAACTACAGGAAAGTAAGTTGCAGAATATAAAATGCATAAAAAGGTAATTGCAGAAAGTAAACAGTAAATGGCAGAATGTAAAGTGCATAATGTAAATCGCAGAAAGTTAAACTGCAGAATGTAAATGAAAGCGATTAAATTGTTTAAAGATAAATGAAAGCGATAAAGGACTGGAATGGTAAAAGACTTTGAATTAAATTTGACTTAAATGTAAGGTGGAAAACATAATTTGATGTTGATCCTTTAATCTGCTTGTGTGAGATGTTAGGATTTTTAATCAAAAGTTTCAACCCCTTTTACAACAATTACCCTAGTATTTATAGGCAAATGACTAAAGTAACTGTCTATACCACGTGTATGACTGTTTACATTTACATTGCATCAGCATAATTACCTAAACCCATGTTAAGTAACAGTTTACATAGTCCGACACAACTGCCTTAGCCATGTGATGGTGAAGTAAATGTCTTCGATGGCTTCAACGTTCGACAACCAGGCTGATTGACGTACTCTCATCTTTCGACAACTATAGACGACTTGTTTGAAATTGACTTGATTGTCGAATGGCGTACTTTTGATAACTTCACTTTCGCAATCATACATAAATGTTTTTGGAGATGTCTATTCTTACTCTTTTCTGTCAAATTCATCTTTGTCGAATAGCTGACCTTTGTCGAATGTCTGAGCCATATCATTTGTATTGACACTTAAGCAATCGATGCTCTTTTTTTGTTGAGCTATTTAAGATAATTACTTGTCAGACAAATAGCTTATTTATTTTATTTTAAAAATAATCTTCCAACACTATCATATTAAAAATAAAATAATTTTATGTTAGAACTTAATTTCATTTTTGGTGAACGTTAGAACTTATCAACTAGACATTTTGAGCAAGTAATAATGTCAAATGGGGCACAATGAGAGTGTTATATTTGTCCGTTGTGGCCCACAAGGCCACTTTCTTATTTTCATATTTAATTAATTAAATATTAATACTTTTTTTTTTTGTAAAAATATTCAACGATTTATTCTAAAAAACAATTTTTATTGAATTATCCATAACTTATTGAATCAATATATTATATTAAATTTATATATTTATTCAAAAATTTATATAATTTTTCATATTTAAACTTGTTATATTTATTAAATATGTCATAATATATGAAATTGTATAAAGTTTTGAATATAAATTAATATAAATTTTACAAAAATAAAAAGGAGTTTGCCTTCAGCCAAAACCTATCAAGCCCATAGACTTTAGCCTATTTTGACAACTAATGGAAGAAATAGAATTCTGGAAAACTACTTGAATGATGTTAAAAAAAAAAAAACTAGTTGAATGAATTTTGTTATTTTTCAATAATTTGATAAAAAAATTTGTTATTCTTCAATATTGAAATAGCAAAATGGTTTATCCAAAAGCCACACATTTGATAAAAAGATCCAAATTTTCTCCAGATATTCCAAGTGACTATCTCAAAACTCTAAAATTATCAGCCAACTCTTGTGACATTATCAACTTTTACATCTGTAAACGCTTCTTATGTCTGTCTAAAGTAAGCTGTAATGCTAAAATCTTACCGTACGACATACTTTGTTCTGTTCTAATTTTCGTTTAGCGGATGGAGAGATGCGTTTTCAAACAAGTGAACACATAAAATTCAGTTTTACACATGAAAAATTCAACTTTGTTTCTCTAATTTTATACAAAAGGAAGAAAAGCAATTACATAAAGTGGAAAAGGCACAGACCATCGTAGTCTAGACAAATATGCACCAGTATCTTCAAACATAAAATACAGGCATTTCAAAACTACCACTCACTCAGCTTTCTGAGGCACTGTAATCCCTCAGTTACACAACACAATCTGTACAGCATACAATGTATTCACGTTTTATAAATTGCAGAGTTTATGAAAACTAAAGGACGCCCCTAAAGTGGTATCACCTTTTATCAACACAATGGTTTTCAATCTGCTACCTTGCCTTCATCAACATGCTTGTTTTCGATTTCTCCCCTGCGTTCATTTTGCTGAGATTTTTGTTCAGGAACAAGCTGGCCAACCTTCACATATTTTTCCATGAATTTGTATTCCCAATCCTGTAAAATTACAAGCTCCTCCTCACTCAGACCTTCAAGATTCCCATTAATATCGTCAGGTTTGAAAGACAGAAGCGCAAGGGCTCGGCTGCACTCCTTTCCAGCAAACATTGCATACGGCCCTCCGGGACCATAAAAATTCCTGCATATGTGGTCAAGCAAAATCAGACTGTAATTGTAAGAAAAAAAGAAAATGAATGATCATGCAACATAATCTAGACACCTTCAAATATAAGTAAGTCAAGAAGCATTAAAAAATAAAATATTGAAGGACTCTTGTATGCTCTTGGTAGTTGGTAGTGATGAAAATGAGAGATGAGTGGAGTGAGAAGGGGAAATTGGTTATTCCTACCAAGCACACCCTAAGATGCACATAGGCTGCTTTGATTAAGAACTCGTCCATAGAGAAAGAGTTACGGCATTAATCAAATGTCTCCAAAGCAAAGTGCATGATCACAAAAAGAAGTAAAACGGTGCCATACCGTTATCTCAGTGCAAACTCATATCATAATAGCAGATACAGATTAACATCATGTCAAAGATTTAACAAGATCACTTTCCCTGTAAAACATGTAATTTATAAGCTAGACTCTCTTGTTGCTCTATTCTCTTTTCTTTAATATAATATTTAGCAATTATAAAGTCCACACCTTGGTCCTATTCTCATAAGAAAAAAAAATTATATATATATATATATATATAAATTGGAGATATAATTAAATAAAGTCCTATTTTGTCGAAGAATAGAAAAGACAAGAACTTGAAATATTCTTAGACTGAACGAGAAGCCAATAGCTACCCTGTTAACAGAATAATTAGAACATTATTACCGTTATAGTTAGTTATGTTAGTTGTCATCTACTCCTATATAAATACTTCACAGTCTCAGTAATAATACAACACACTTGATTTTCTCTTTCTAACTCTCGACTCTAACATGATATCAGAGCTGTAGGAAACTATGGAAAGCAATTCCTCTTCTTCGGGCCATCTTGAGAATCCACAGGTTGAAGGACCCCTACTCGGAATCGCAACCAAGAACAACAGTACAATCTCATTCCCACAACATCTCGCTGAAACTCAATGAAGATAACTTCTTGCTGTGGAGACAACAAGTTCTTGCTGCCATTGATGGCTATGCACTGGAGAAACACCAGAAGGAAGAACACATTCCTCCCATGTTCAAGAACTCGCAAGAAGAAGCTGCAAGAATCTTTAATTCAGAATTTACAGACTGGAGAAGACAAGACCAGCTCCTAATGTCTCGGCTACTCGCATCCATGTTACAAGGGATGCTTACCAAAGTTGTGGGATGCAATTTTGCATGCGAGGTTTGGGAAAAGTCAAAATCCATTTCGCCTCCCAAACCCGGGCCAAGATCAAACAATTGAAAACGCAGTTAAGAATGGTAAGAAAGAATTCACTCAAGATAAATGAATATCTTTTAAAGGTTAAAAGTATTGTTGATGCACTGGCATCAGTGGGTAATCCAATATCAGAAAATGATTACGGCAATCTTTGAAGGACTACCTGACGAATATGGGGCAGTTGTCACCACTGTCATCTCCAGGACAGAGGCCTATATAGTAGATGAAATCAAAGCGCTATTGTTATCACAAGAAAGAAGATTAGAAAAGAAGTTGCAACTGTAGGTCTTGGGCGCTAGAAAATCTGAGACAAACAACAATATTTCGACCAATAGAGCACAACAAACCAAAAATGGTGGAAACAGAGGCTCCAATTCTCCCTTCTTCAATAATAGAGGAAGGGGTCAATGAAACTTCAAGAATACAGGAGGCCAAAGAAGGGGCAGAAGTTTTCATGGTTTCCAAAGCAACCAGTTCAACCAGAACTCTTCCAGCAAACAGCAAATAACTTGTCAATTGTGTGGTAAAAATGGGCACTTTGTTTGGATCTGTTATCATAGATTTTATTACAGTTTTCACCCTTCCCAGTACAACAATAAGCAGCCCACCAATTCTTAACCACAAATCTCAGCCATGATTGCCTCACCTGAGACTGTATATGACCCAAGTTCGTATGTTGATTCTGGTGCATCAAGTCACATAACGCCAGACTCTTAGAACATCATGCCTAAAAATGAATACAATGGTCAGGAATTAGTTCAAGTTGGCAATGGCACAGGTTTGAGAATTAACTCCATAGGGCATTCCTTCATTAATTTACCAGAATCAAAACCTCTTATCTTACATAATATGTTGTACGTTCCAAGAATTACCAAGAATTTGATGTTACAAAATTTTGCAAAGATAACTTTGTTTATTTTGAACTTCATGCTAACTCATGCTCTGTGAAATCACAAGGTTCCAGACAAACACTTTTGGAAGGGAGAGTTAGAGATGGGCTTTACACTCTTGGTGGCTTGAATCTTTCGCATCTTGATTCTGACTCTAAAAAGAACAAAAACCCAACTGTTCTTTCTATAGCATCATCTAAGTCAATGTCTTCTTCTCATAATTTTTCTAATGTTGACCTTTGGCATCAAAGACTTGGGCATCCTAGTGCCAAGACTGTTTCATGTGTATTGCAATCCTGTAATCTTTCACTTACAATAAAACCTTTTCATTTTGCAAAACATGTTGCTATGGAAAATCCCATAAACTTCCCTTCCCTACTTCTACAACTACATAAAACTTCCCTTCCCTACTTCTACAACTACATATTCTAATCCTCTGGAACTTGTGCACACTGATTTATGGGGACCTGCACCCACATATTCTGATAATGGCTATGTTTATTACATTACATTTGTGAATGCCTTCTCCAGGTTCACCTGGATTTATATGCTTAAGAAAAAATTTGAAGCTTTGGCTGCGTTTACTAAGTTTTTAAAACTATGGCTGAGTTCCAACTTGAAAGCAAGATTAAGGCTGTGCAATCGGATTGGGGTGGAGAATATAGAGCTTTCTCCATTGTTTAACAGCATCATGGTATCCTACATAGGGTTATTTGTCCACACACTCATGAGCAAAATGGTGTCATTGAATGAAAACATAGACACATAACGGAGATGGGTTTAACTCTCCGTGCAAATGCCATTATGCCTCTAAAACATTGGGACGATGCTTTTGAAACAGTTGTTTTTCTCATTAATAGATTACCTACCAATGTTTTAGGAGGCATATCACCTATTCAAAAACCTCTAAAGATTCAACCTGATTATCACGCTTTAAAGATCTTTGGGTGTGCATGTTTCCTTTTTTAAGACCTTATAATCCTCATAAATTCGCATACAAAACTGCTGAGTGTGTCTTTATTGGCTACAATTCTGCTCCAAGGAATACAAGTGATGGGATCCAATTGTAGCCCATAAAGACACACTCAGTAGTTTTGTATGCTTCTAAAATGTATATATCTCGTCATGTTAAATTTAATGAGCATTGTTTTCCCTTTTTAGGATCAAAGAACTCAACTTCTGCTCAATCTCTATCAAAAGCATGGCCTCCATTGTCTGCTAGGCCTCCTTTACCACCATGTTCCACAACCATGCTTCTTACTTTTGAATGTAAAATTTCATTCACTCTAAAATCTCAAATTGTAAAATAAAATTAGAGAGAGAGAGAGAAAGAGAAGGAAGAGAGATAGAGAGAAAGGACACAATGAACTACATTGTTAAGTTGTTACTGATACAAGGAGAAGCTAGGATTTATATAGGCCTAGCTAACGCAAATAAAGGAATAATCTAAGGAAGAAAAAAAG
This sequence comes from Biancaea sappan, assembly GCA_037074585.1. Lineage (NCBI taxonomy): Eukaryota > Viridiplantae > Streptophyta > Magnoliopsida > Fabales > Fabaceae > Biancaea > Biancaea sappan. Next base: position 38,910,195 of record CM073492.1, read on the forward strand.
AAGCAAACCAAGGGGGAAAATCCTCAAATTAAGGAGGAAAATCCTCTTACAAATCAATCAAGCATTAAAGGAGAAAAGGACAATCCATTCAAGGACTAATAATAAATATGATAATTCTACACCCCCTCAAACTGGATTGTTATACAATCCTGATAGACCCAAGGGCTTAGAAGCAATAAGGATGAAAATAGACTTGGATTATATTGGAAAACAGTGGCTACAATGTCACCTATTACAGCAGCAGACTAATACTAATAGTAAGGAATTCTAAGAACAACACACAAACACAAGACAAACACAGATAAATTGCCTAGCTTTCGAGAGGCTAGGCTCCTTCCCTCAATCCTCAAACTTCTTCACATCCTCCCCTTTCATGGCAGACCACGTATATCCTCTGTAGTGCCCTCCCGTGCCTCCACTACTGTGTCAGTCCCTTTTTCCAGATCTGTCCCTGCTCTCTTGTTTTGCTCTTCATTCACTCTTGGGCCACTATTACTGCTAGGCCCAACCTTTCCAGCCCCATTCCTATTCTTGTGCTTACGTTGGTATGTTTAGGTAACCTTAGGCCCATCAATACCCTCCCCTATAAGCTTCACCTTGTCCTCAAGGTGAAATTCCGGGAATTGTTCAATGATAACATCCTTCTTTTCCCAAGTACAATCACAGTCGGGAAGATCGATCCATTTAATCAGCACCTCTTGTTCCCCATTAGTCATTGTTCTAACTTGTTTGACAGCTTCAGGCAGCACTTGCAATTCCATCTCCTCTGTCAAATAAGTAGGTAAAGGAGAAGCTACCGTGGTGGGGTGAAGAGTCCCCTTAAGTTGGGAAACATGGAAAACGGGGTGGATGCGGGTGGAAGGCGGTAACTCTAGTTTATAAGCCACTTCTCCATACTTGGCAGCAATCTTATAAGGTCCATAAAATTTAGGACTCAACTTCTCATTTGCCTTTCTTGCTAGGGCCTTCAACTTGTAGGGCATGATCTTCAAAACTTACTTCCCTACGACTTTTGTTAGCCTGCAACTTCATTCTCTCTTGGGCCTTCTGTAAATGCCCCTTGAGTTCATCTAGAATCTGATTTCTAGTCTTCAATTGCTGATTCACTTCTTCTACCGCCGAAAGGGTGTCTCCGAACCTGAAAAGTGTGGGGGGATCTCTCCCATAAAGTGCCTTGAATGGGGTCATGCCCGCTGATTGATTAAAGGTGGTGTTGAACCAATATTCAGCCCATTGAATCCATTTTGACCACTGTTTGGGCTTGTCTCCTGCAAAACAACGAAGATAAGTTTCTAAACTCCGATTAACCACTTCCGTTTGCCCATCGATCTCCGGATGGTACCCCGAGCTGTAGTTTAGTGTTGTGCCTGCCAATTTAAACAATTCCCTCCAAAATTGGCTGATAAAGACTCGATCTCGGTCTGACACTATGGATTTGGGAAATCCATGCAATCTGATCACTTCCTTGGTGAAAATTTCAGCCACTTCTTTGGCTGTAAAAGGGTGAGACAACAGTAGAAAATGGGCATATTTTGTAAGTCTATCTACTACCACCATTACAATGTCATACCTTTGGGACTTCGGTAATCCAATAATAAAATCCATGCTAATATCCTCCCATACTTGCTGTGGAATGGGTAATGGCTGCAACAATCCTGCTGGACTCATAGCTTGGTATTTATTCTTTTGACATATCTCACACCTTGCCACAAATTCCTGTACATCCTTCTTCATTCCTTCCCAATGCACATGTTCTGCTAAACGTTTGTAAGTGTGGAGATAGCCGGAACGACCCCCTAAAGGTGAAGAGTGGAACTCAGCTAATAAAGTGGGTATGCGAGTGGATTTCTTAGGCAGCGCCATCTTTCCTTTGTACAGCAAGCACCCCTTCTTCATTGTATAGTGTTCAACAATGGGCTGTTCTCCCATTAATTGTCTCAACACAGAAGACAATTTCTCATCATTTTGCACCTCTTTATGCCATTCCTCTAGATCTGGATACTGCCAAAGTGAATAGGCCTTCAATTCCACTATTTCTCCCCGCCTTGACAAGGCATCCGCTGCTTTATTCTCTAATCCGGGTTTATAATGAATTTCAAATTTTAGCCCCATTAATTTTGACACCCATGTTTGCTGGTCAGAATCCAACACTTTCTGCTCCAATAAGAACTTCAATGCCTTCTGATCCGTTCTTATTATGAAAGGATGACCCATCAAATATTGCCTCTATCTCTTAATAGCAAAGACCAAGGCCATGAGTTCCTTCTCATAAACCGAACTCAATCTCGCCTTTGGGGATAGCATTTGACTAAAATAAGCAATCGGTCGCTTTTTTTGCATTAGGACAGCACCAACACCTACCCCACATGCATCAGCCTCCACTTCAAACGGCTTGGAAAAATCAAGCATGGCAGGCACAGGTACAGTAGTCATTGCTTTCTTCAGACTTTCAAAAGTTTGCTGTTCCTTTTCTCCCCACTTGAAAGCATCCTTTTTGAGTAGGTCAGTAAGGGGTGCTGCAATCCTCCCATAATTCTCAACAAATTTTCGATAATAACCGGTTAAACCCAAGAATCCCCTCAGTGACTTCAAATCTTTTGGTATTGGCCATTGAGTCATGCTCTCAATCTTTGCTGGGTCAGCTTGCACCCCTTGTGCAGAAATGATGTGTCCAAGGTACTCAAGTTGGGCTTTTGCAAAAAGACACTTCTTCTTGTTTACCACCAACTTGTTCTGACGCAACACCTCTAAAGCTACCTTCAAATGCTCCTTATGTGAAGAAAAATCAGGACTGTAAATAAGGATGTCGTCGAAGAAAACCAATATGAACTTCCTTAAATATGCCTTGAATATTGTGATCATCAAGGCTTGGAAGGTCGAGGGAGCATTGGTTAGTCCGAATGGCATTACCAAAAATTCATAGTGCCCCTCATGTGTCCTGAAAGCTGTCTTGGCTTCGTCTCCTTCCTTGATGCAAATTTGGTGGTACCCCGATTTCAAATCCAGCTTGGAAAATACTATGGCTCCTCCCAACTCATCCAATAATTCATCAATGGCCGGAATTGGAAATTTATCAGGCACCGTTATTTTATTTAGTGCTCAATAATCCACACAAAAACGCCAACCGCCATCCTTCTTTTTAACCAACAGTACCGGGCTTGAATATGGACTTCTACTCGGCCTTATGATCCCAGCCAACAGCATCTCATTCACAAGCTTCTCGATCTCTGTTTTTTGTGAGTGAGGATAATGGTAGGGACGAATACTAGGAGGATTTTCTCCATGTTTGATGACTATAGCATGATCACTCTCTCTAGCAGGAGGTAATCCTCTGGGTTCCTCACAAACTTCTGCATATTCTTCCAATAGAATTCTGACTTCCTCACCCATTTCCTCTTCTGATTGAGTTTGCAGGGAAAGTGCCCCAAACTCCACCAAGAACCCCTGTTCCCCCTTTTTCATAGAACTCAGCATACTCTTAAGGGACACTATTGTTTTTGTCAGTGCAGGATCTCCTTTTAGACAGACTGCAGTTTCTCCATCTTTGTAATTCATCGTTAATTGCTTCCAATTAACTTTAACATCTCCTAAGGATTCCAACCACTCCACTCCCCTTCTCCTCCCAAATCAAAAACATAAAAATTCTGTTTAATGTGGGCTCCTTGCAATTTAAGCTCCACTCCCTGACATATTTTCTTCCCCTGAACTCGATACCTGTCCCCTACTGTAATAACAAACCTCCGGTCTACTGTGGGTAATTTTAATTCCTCCACTACTTGGCTGGAGATGAAATTATGAGAGGCACCGCTATCAATTAACACTAAAACTTCCCCCCCATGAATGGTCCCCATCGATTTCATAGTATTACCAGCAGAGAGACCCACTATAGCGTTCATGGACAGAGCCATCGTCTCTTCTATCGCATGAGGTTCCTCTTCTCCATCCTCGGTCTCACTATTGTCTCTTCCTTCTTCACCCGTTTCAGCCTCTTCAATTTCGGATAACAAGAGCACACTAAGCTGCTTGTTCTTGCACCGATGGTTGGGACCATACTTCTCATCACACTTGAAGCAGAGCCCAAGTCTCCTCTTCCGAGCTACTTCAGCCTCCGATAGGCGCTTCGAACTTGTGCTACTATCTCTTCTTCCTGTCGATGTCATTGCTGAGCTCGCACTACTAGAGGCGTGTGATTTGTTGTTCGCAGGGGGTCGCAGGTCAGTTCTACCCGTAATGGTCGATGAAAGGGGTACGGTTTTGAGTTGGTCCGGTGGGTTGGAAGTCCGAATCGGGTTGGGTTTGGGTAACCCGCTCTACTTCGACCCCAAAGCTGCCTTCAGAGCTATTTTTTGGGCTTCTTTTTGCTTCTGTAGGAGGTTGTTTCTATCCTCCACCTTTTGGGCTAGCTCCATCAGGCCCAATAGTGATTGGGCTCCTAGCATCCTCACCTCTGCTCTCACTTCCTCTTTCAATCCATTAGTGAAAGCCCCCATGAGCAGCTCATCAGGTGCTTCCTTCAGAGTTGCCGACACCACCTCAAATTGTTCACAATATTCAGCCACGGTGCCGATTTGCCTCAACGCCATCATCCGTTCATAGTTTCCCCCTTGCTGAGATGGATGGAATCTTCTGAGCAACTCTGTTTTGAATTCCAGCCAGGATTTAATTGGCTTAAGGGTCTCTAGCCATTGAATCCAGTTAAGTGCCGTACCTTCCATACCAACCACCACGGCCTCCATCTTTTCGTCCTCTGAGAAATGGTTAATCAGAAAATACCGTTCTGTTCTGGATATCCATCCGGTGGGATCTTCTCCGTTGAACACTGGCAACTCTAGCTTCTTGTATCTGTTTGGGTACCTCTCGGTTAATCCTTCAATATTCTGCTGTACGTTTTCACCTTCATTCCCCCTTCTGAGTTCTGGGTTTTGGTTCTCTTGTACACTGCGATTATCTTCCTCGACTCTTCGAGAAGTTCTCATTTCCTCAATGGCCTCTTTAATCTCCGCTACCCATTGTTTGATGTTGGCTACGTCCTGCTTCACATTTTCCAGTCTCGCTTCCATTCTTGATTCTGTTCGGGTACTGACCATTCCCTCACGTCACCACTCTGATACCAATTGATAGGACCCAAGGGCTTAGAAGCAATAAGATGAAAATAGACTTGGATTATATTGGAAAACAGTGGCTACAATGTCACCTATTACAGCAGCAGACTGATACTAACAGTAAGGAATTCTAAGAACAACACACAAACACAAGACAAACACAGATAAATTGCCTAGCTTTCGAGAGGCTAGGCTCCCTCCCATCCTTAAACTTCTTCACATCCTCCCCTTTCATGGCAGACCACGTATATCCTCTGTAGTGCCCTCCCGTGCCTCCACTACTGTGTTAGTCCCTTTTTCCAAATCTGTCCCTGCTCTCTTGTTTTGCTCTTCATTCACTCTTGGGCCACTATTACTGCTAGGCCCAACCTTTCCAGCCCCATTCCTATTCTTGTGCTTACGTTGGTATGTTTGGGTAACCTTAGGCCCATCAAATCCTAGCTTAGAGTTGATTTTGCTGGGATGAATCTTGGAAGATTAGGATATAATTGAAGCTGTAGAGAGTTGAAACACCATGTGATTCTAGAGGCACAACTGAGAGAGATGGCCGAAGATGCTCCGATTGACAAGGAAATGTCGGAGACGATGAGCCAAGGTGAAAGCTGAGGAGAGTTGAAACACCAGATGAAGCTTATGGAGATTGGGCCACTACTGAAGTTGTGGAGGAATAGGAACCCCTTAAAGGTGATTCCAGAGACACAAATGAGTGAGAGTGAATCCTTGAGAGTCCCCAGAGATAGACACAACCATTGAAAGATACTAAACAACACTTAAGCTTTAGAAGAGCTGCAATGGCGTCGAAATCTCCCTTGGTTGATAAAGAACACATGGACAGATGCCCAAACAAAACGATTGGGTAATGCTCTAAAGTGGCCGGCGACCGTTTATGTGAAGACCTGTGGTGGAGGAACGGCTCCGCACGCTCTTATGCGCCAGCGTGTGGAAGACGTGGCTAAGGAGATGGGCGGTGTGTGACGGCGTGTATGAAGTCCAGTGAAGCTCCGGTTGGCGGGGATATGACGACGACGAGGTTTTGAGGTTAACCCTAGGGTGGTCAAGCCAAGACAGAGACTTTGCAAGGTTGGAGGAGGTTCTAGGCATTTGCACAGGAGACCAACGGAAAGAGAAAATTGAAGAATCAGAATAATAGCTGTAATACCATGTAGAATTTCATTCACTCTAAAATCTCTAATTTTTTAGAGAGAGAGAGAGAGAGAGAGAAAGAGAGAAGGAAGAGAGATAGAGAGAAATGATACAATGGACTATATTGTTAAGTTGTTACTAATACAAGGAGAAGCTAAGATTTATATAGGCCTAGTTAACGCAAATGAAGGAGTAATCTAAGGAAGAAAAACAAGGAGCAAACCAAGGGGGAAAATCCTCTTACAAATCAATCAAGCATTAAATGAGAAAAGGACAATTCATTCAAAGACTAATAACAAATATGATAATTCTACATTGAAGAACAACGCTCAGCGCCAAGTCCAACGCCCGACCCAGCTACAGCTACACCTTCGCAACGCTCAACATCCACCTCAGCACCCATCGCTACGACCAACCACCACTCCAGATACATCTGACCCTCAACACCAAGTCCAAAACCCAACCCAGTGCCCACTTTGGCTTTGCAACGCTTAACGCTGCCTTCAGCACAAGGCTCAGGCACCCTTCTAGCAACAAATCCAAGTCATTAACCAATCCTCCGTAGCAGCTCCTATTTTACAGAACACAAACTCTCACAACATGATTACTAGAGCAAAATCAGGCATCTTCAAACCAAAGACCTTCCTTGCTCATTCTGTCCCAACTTCCACAGCAGAAGCATTGCTCGATGCAAAATGGAGAAATGCCATGACTGAAGAATACCAAGCTTTACAAGAAATAACAGTTGGACCCTTGCTCGCCTTCCATTAAACAAAAAAGTAATTGGGTGTAAATGGGTATTTCGAATCAAATAAAATCCTGATGGCTCCATTCAAAGATAAAAGGCGTATTTGGTGGCCAAGGGCTTCAATTAGAAGGAAGGACATTATTTCAATGAAACATTCAGTTCGGTTGTAAAGCCCACAACCATCAGATTAGTTCTCACCCTTGCCTTAACTTACAATTGGCCCATCAATCAACTGGATGTGCATAATGCCTTTCTAAATGGCAATTTGGAGGAAGAAGTGTTCATGCAGCAACCTCATGGGTTCAAACATTCTGACAAAACATTAGTGTGTCAATTAAACAAAGCCTTGTATAGGCTTAAACAAGCTCTTCGAGCGTGATTTGAACGATTGGCATATGCTTTTAAGAAGCATGGATTTTTTGCCAGTAAGTGTGACAGCTCTCTTTTCATCTGCAACTACAAAACTCACAAAATGTTTGTCCTTGTCTATGTAGATGACATTATTGTCACTGGTATCTCATCTCAAGCTATCTCCAGCTTTGTCATGGCTCCAAATCATGAATTTGCACTTCGACATCTTGGCAAAATGTATTACTTTCTTGGTGTGAAAGTAAGGCGAACAGTGGATGGAGGTCTCCACCTATCTTAGTCCAAATACATCAGTGATCTGCTTATAAGAGCTAATATGCAGTCTACAAAGAGAGTCACCTATGGCTCTTGGGCAGAAAACGCTAAGTCATGGTAACATTCCATTAGCTAATCCACAAATGTCCAGGTCCATAGTAAGAACACTGCAGTATGTGACGATAACTAGACCAAAACTCACTTTTTCAGTACATAAAGTTTGCCGGTCATGCGTAGTCCTCTTGAGGAGCATTGGAACTCAGTTAAATGAATTTTAAGATAACTTACCTCCACTGTCACCCATGGACTCTTATTAAAACCATCTTCTCCTCATTCATTGTTTATTCAGGCCTTTTGTGATGCTGACTGGGGTTCAGACTTGGAAGATAAGAGATCTATCTCAGGTCATTGCATTCTTCTTGGTCCAAATCTGGTGTCCTGGGGATAAAAGAAACAGACCACTGTCACAAGATCCACAATGGAAGCAGAGTATAGGTCTTTAGCCAACACTGTTGTTGAAGTCACCTGGATTCAGTCTTTACTGAAAGAGCTACATGTTCCCTGTCAGCAACAACCCATCGTGTACTGCGACAATCTCAGCACAGTGCTTCTCACAGCCAATCCCATTCTCCATGCCAAAACTAAACATCTTGAGCTGGACATGTTTTTCGTCCGTGAAAAGGTTCAAAGGAAAGAAATTTCAGTCCAACATGTTGGTGCCCACTTACAGATTGCAGATGGATTAATGAAACCACTGTCTGGTCCCCAGTTTCAGCATTTCCGAGGCAAACTCAACATCATTAGCCATACTGAGTTGAGTTTGAGGGAGGATAATAGACAGAAATCATAGTTCCAATTTAGGGAGGATGTTAGAATATTATTACTGTTATAGTTAGTTATGTTAGTTGTCATCTACTCCTGTATAAATACTTCACAGTCTAAGTAATAATACAACACACATGATTTTCTCTTTCTAACTCTCGACTCTAACATACCCCATTTTGCCCAGCGTGCACTTCTTCAAGACAGAAGTAGTAGAACTAACACTAAAGAGATACTAGTAGAAAGTTGAGTCCAAATCCAAATGAGGCGTGAGAAAAGAAAATGAGAGTAATTGCTTGATAGCCAAATTGACAAAAGCTAAAAGTTCGTATGAAATTTTAACCTCGCTCAAATGGTTGGCTTTTGACAATCACACATATACACATATTCCCATATATGTTCTCATACATTTTCCTTCACTTTCCCAGCCACCAAACACACACTAATGAAACTAATGAACAATGCAACTATCGGCAACCCAAAAGTGAGCTCGGTTTCATATTTCAAACTTGCTCATTTTGTTGCCTATTAAGTATTAAATAAGCCCAATCATTGTTCACACGAAATTCCTTCACTTACCAGCTACTTAACAGTCACGAGTAAAACTATAGTACAACTTACGAGTTAGGGAAGAAAAAAGGAAAATTGGAGTACCTAGCGGTAGATACGTCGTAGATCTGGCCTTTGATTGCCATTAAGAGAGGTTTATTAGGGACGGAGCCATCATAAGCTCGCAATTCCTGCTCGGTAATTTCTCCCACTTGAACTGGTTCAGGAGCGGCATTCCCACTATCCAATCCAAGATTGTTGGAAGCAGATATAATTGGGGGCTTATTGTAATCTTCAGGAGAAACAAACATACCGCAGACCATTCGATAGACTACAACCATCATAGCCATAATGGTGAAGAAGGCCGTAGGTGATAGCCCTGTGTACCATGTTATCTCCTCCATTACCGTCGAGTATACCCCCATTTATACGTCTCTCTCTGTGTGGTGGGGTATTAGGACACGGTGAGTCTGGGAAATAGGAAGTGACGCTGACAACGGAGAGCAAGAGATGAGAGTTGTCGCAAACGAGGGCGGGGTTGGAGAAATGGCCGACGACACCTAATTACCTTCGCCTACCAACCTCTTGACGAGTATGGTGAGGGAGAAAAAGAAAAAAGGACGATAATTTTCGTACCCTTCTATAGAAAATAAATATGCAAGACTATAATGCTATATATATATATACAGGGATGATTAATCTAATTTCAATTTTATGAATAATATTACAAATTCATAAATTAATATATATATATATATGTGACTTTTAATTTTAATTTATTTTTAAATAATTTTTAAATGTACAATTATTTATAATAATTTTTATTTTTAAAAATAACAAAAGAAATAGAAGAAATCAAATAACATTTCATCAATGTTCACTTAAATTTTAACTTATTTTATTTTAAAATTTAAATATATAATTAAAATAGAATATTTTTATATTTTAAAATAATGAAATTTAACATTTCAATCTCTCATTTATATTTTAACTTTTTATACATTAAAATTTAAAATATTTTAAAGTATATATACTTTTTGATCCTTAAAAGTATATATTGGTTACAAGTTAGTTTATAAAAGATTACTACTAACCACTTTGGTTCTTGAAAATTAAAATCCCTACAACAAAATGATTCATTTATCTAACCTTGTAGTCACTATAGTCATTGTTACTATTATATGACATTTAAAGACTATTTTGTTTACTAACATATTATATATATATATATATATATATATATATAGTGGTGATGTGACATTGATGTAGCATCTATAGATGATTTCATTTACAAAAGAAGAACTTTTTGGATCAAATTGTTTGTTTTGATCCTTGAAAAAATTTTCACAAATAATTTGAGCCCTAAAAGCTCTTCTTTTGTGAACAAAATAGTCTTTAAATACTGCGTCAATGCCACATCTATAGATAAAGGCACATATTAGTAGATATCAGTGACTCTGATTATAAGATTAGATAGAGAGATCATTTTGTATAACAATTTTAACTTCTAATAGATCAAAGTGGTTAGTAGTCATTTTTTAAGAACTAAATTGTAATTGAGATACACTTAACACGACATGTCGACAAAAAAATAGCTCCTAAATGTTACGTCATTGCCATTTCATCATATAATAGCACATATCAGCAAATAATGATGACTGAGATTGCAAGGTTAGAAGGAGATATTATTTTGTATAACGATCTCAACTTCCAAAGATCAAAATGATTAGTAGCTATATTTTAAGGATTAACTTGTAACCAAAGTACATTTTGAAGGACAAAAAGTGTGTTTACTCTTTATTTTATACGTGTGCTAATATATGGAATGAGATTGGTACTATTAACTAGAAGACTGTAAAAACCATATATATTAGTATATATGTACGTATGTACCTATATATATGCGTACGTGTCTGTGTATATTATGACGAATAGGAATTGTAAGCAAAGACACAAACTATTAGGACTATCAACAAAATTCCAAGAAACATTATGCTTTATACTATCAATCAAGTTTTATAAAGACAACCAACCTTTTCGTTATAAAACATAATTAACACTAATAGAAATCATGTCTAGCGGAAGAGACTAATTTTCTATAAGATAGTAAACTAGCACCTAAATCTTCATTAAGAGAGATCCCACATTTAGTTTTTCAATAATGCTTCGATTAAGATTGCCTTCAATAAAAGATACCAATATGGAAAAAAAAATTCAATGTATACAAATAATCTAAAAGGAAAACTTGAACATCTAACATATAGTTAAAAAGATGACAACAACCATCATCCATGACCCTTCTTAGAAAAAACTAGTTGAAGAGTAGAGCTAAGATCCTATGGAAAAAGACAAAGTAGAACAAATATAGGAAAAACATTAAAAGATTAGAATAAGTTGATCATTCTATTAATATATTATTAAAAAATATATTAAAAATAGATTATATAGATTATTTATTATTTATATCAAGTTTCTATATTCTATTTTTTTATTATTTATTATTTTATATTAAAATATTCTAAATTATATAATATTAATAATTAATAATATTTAACAATTAATAATATATAGTATAGTTTCATGGTATAGTTTAATATAGTTTCGAACTACTCTTTCATATAAAGAATGAGATTAGTTCTATAACTGTACCTACATCAATTCACACTCTTTAGCATTTTATTCAATTAGGAATTTAGTATATAAAATTTTTTCCTGGTTGTATCAATAAGGTCATGAAATTTCGATTTATTTATTTTACATCTAATAGATTTACCTGAACCGATACATGACTTTCTTTTAATCTTTCTAGGATCAGGTCTTGTATTAGGAAGTCTAGGAGTAGTATTACTTACTAGCCCAATTTTTCTGCCTTTTCCTGGGGACTGGTTCTTGTTTGTATATCTTTATTCTATATTTTATCAAACTCCCATTTTGTAGCAGCAGCACAACTACTTATTTATGTGGGAGCTATAAATGTTTTAATCATATTTGCTATGATGTTCATAAATGGTTCAGAATATTACCAATATTTTCATATTTGGACCGTTGGGGATGGAGTTACTTTGATAATTTGTACAAGTATTTTTGTTTCACTAATATTTTTTATCTCTATCAAGATCTTTACTTGTAGCCAAAACTTGACAACAATTATTCACTTTATTCTCATTGTAAAATGCCGTATTTCTATGCACACTATTTCTATTCCTATGATTGAAACAAATTAGAATTCTCAATTCTCTACGACGTCTAGCAGATAAAATATTTTCAGGAACAAGCAAATCATAATGATTTTTTTTTTAATTTTCAGTCAGCTTTTGATCTGTTGTTCTTGGAATAGATTTATCAAAATTATTCTTATCAACATAATTCTTCTGAGGCTAAAATGAATATTGATTTCTAGATTTAAAAATTTAACTAAAGGAACCCTTGACAAATTTGATTTGTAATTACACCTTTCAACTAAGAATGGAAAGATGGAGGGAAATAGCAAGTCTTCATGTAATATCTTCATTGAACTTTAATACGATAAATAGTGTCTAAGGGAGAAATATTTTTGCCATCCATTAACTTCTGATTCTAAGCAAATTAATTGTTCGGGGAATGAGGGGTTTAAACTTATGAGGTACAGAGTAAGTCAAATGGAATCGATCTCTGGGAATTTCGAATAGAGAAAATGTAGAGCACAATAGGTAAGTATTAGACAAGACAAGAGAGGATATCACCAAAAAATGTTTTGGGAATGAAGGGTTCGAACTTAGAAGGTATAGAGTAAGTTAAATGGAATCAATCTCTTAGACTTCTCAATAAAGGAAAAGTAAAGCATACTAGATAAGTGTTAGACAAGACAAGAGATGATATCACTTAATAAAACAAGACCTTGTTTTTAGTAGCTCAAACTTATGAAAATGAGTTATAGAGAAAATTTGTCAGAGTTTCAGTATAATGGATTTTGTCCATCCTTTTGAATGATTTTAGAGAGGTATTTATAGGAGAGGGCCTGACTTGTCAGTTGAATGACCTAACAAGCATGTCATGCAATATGGCCATACCCTTGAAAAAGGAGAGAATTCACATGAGTGTGACGTCATAGTGAAGGAATTTATAAACAATTCTTATATATACTAATATTGCAAATAGTTCTATAGCATATATGAATAACAACAAATATATGCATACCTAGGGCAATAGTAGAACTCATGATGGCAATTGATGATCGAGTATAAGTAAGAGAGAATAAAAGAAAAGAAAAGAGAACAATTAAGGAGAGTAAATTGCCTTCTTGACCTAATCTGCTTTATTGGGATGTTCATTTAATGAGGTTGTAACACCACATATATAGATAGACTGTAGATATCCCTCCTTATGAAAACCTTAATAGGTTAATCTTTGCATAATTAGTCAGCCCACATAAGGCCCATGTCTAATAAGGATTATATAATTTGAGATAAACAATGACTCACAATTAACTTATTATTAAACCTAGAATATATATAAACATGATTTGATTATATATATAGAGAGATAAGCATGATTTATGGTAGTCCACATGGAAAATCTAACACATAAGTGCTAAGTGGCTTAAAAAGGAGGAATATTGCAATTATGGGTGTGACAATTTATTGAGGGAATAAAGTAAGCCAAGTTAGCAAGTTAAAAATAAGAATGAGCTTAATAAAAACAATATACTTATTTTATTAAGAAATAAATCACTGCCTAACTTACCTAGGGTGATTGTGCATGACATGAAGACCCTCTACTTTTGTAACACCTGGTTTTTAGGGGTCTTTGATTTTGTGTGCTTGATTGCGTGATTCTGGGATATCAGGATTTTTGAGTTATAATTATTAATTATAATGTGTGCTTGAATATTTGGGATTATGATGATGTGTTGTGTTTTAACTAATGTGGCTAAGTGTGGGATTTGTTGACTTTTGGATTAGGAGTCAAGGGGACATGGAGGGGATTATTGATATTTCCCTCTTAGAGTTTTAAACCCTTCGATGCTTCTTTTCCATTCATCTTCGTCACACTCATCTCTCCTGCCAAAGCTCTTCCCTTTATATCCCTCTTCATCCCCTTTCCATGGAAGCAACTTGGTAGTGGATTTTTTCCTCTTTCTTAGGTGGAGCTTCAAGTTGGTAAGCATCCTTCCCCATATCTTCTTTTCCTTTTTGTAGCTAAGGAACCCTAGGTGGGAAAAAAGGGGATTTTCTAAAATGGGGAGTTAGGTGTGGTGCTAAACCTTTCCTTTAATGTTGAATGATCCATAGGGAGTGTTGCTGAGGGATTATTTGTGGAATCTTGGCAAACATGGGGTATTTCCTATCAAATCAAAAAAAAAGGAAAGTTTCGGAAATTTCTTAGCTATTAACTCTTATGGTGATTCTTTTATCTTCGGTATATATTTCTGAATTGTTTGGGTTGAGTATACACCCTAGTTGAATGGGGATTTGAATTAGATTGATGTTGAGATGGATTTGTGAAATTTGGTAATCTGGTTGTCGAAGTCTGTAGGCAACTAATCAACTGTCATAAGTGTACTGGTTGACTGGCTATCTTCAGTGCGTTGTCCAATTCTGACAGAGACAGATAGATTGATCATGGATTATCATCAGTCGACTAGTTTCTCACTGTTAGGACTGGTATTTCTGGCTAGATGTAGCGGTCGATTGGTTGAGGGCCAGCATTCGACCGGTTGCTCTTTGTTTGATTTCTCAATTTTTATTTAAAATTATAGCGATGACTGGTAAGGGTCAAGCAGTTGACCAGCTGATCACAGCCAAATTGGCTAAGTTAAGCTAGTCAATTGTCAAGTATAGAGTAGTCGATCGATTGTCCCCTGCCAATATTATTGGAGTTCTAATTAAATTTTCCTCTTTCATGTGCTTTATTATAGGGGATCAATTCTTGAACCTTGGGACTATTTCCTTCCAAGTTAATAGACTTACAGTAAAGTATAGCTTGGAATTGAGGTGAGTAAAATAACCTTACTTCTTTAATGCAGAGTTACATATACAATATTTATGAGATTTAAGAGTATTGATAAATCAAGAAACCAGTATGTCCATCACTTGATAAATTAAGATTGTGGTTTCCTATGGAAACATGAGATTAAATATGGTTATGTGTGCTGGTAATCATAGTGAACCAGATGTATGGAAATTATGTGGATTATTGAGTGTGTGTTATGTCGTGGTGTGACATTTATCTTATTCCATAGTACCAAGGTATGGTACATGTCATGACTAAACTATGCGATGGTATGGCACCTGTTATAATTATTGTGCCGAGGTATGGCACTTGCTTGTTGTGTTGACCTCTCTCATGCCATGAGATGATGGATATTATATGATTATGAACTCGAGATATCTTAAGTTGTTCCATTTTATAATGCTTATGTTACTTATGTTGTTGCTCACTAAGTATTTGATTACTCACACTCTCCGTTCTTGAATCTTTCAGAGTCCATAGCCGAGGCAAGTGATGAGTACGAAGAATAGAAAGCCCCTAAGTTGCCAACCCTTTTTAATCCTTAGGTTGGTCCTTAATTTGAGTTTGGTAAATTATTCAAAACTATAGGTGTGTTGCTCTGTAATTATATAGGTAACCTAGGACTTTTTGTATGTCTTTTAGAACTTGATCTAGGGTTATGAATATTCTTTTGGAAACAAGAGATGAGATACTATATATTCTTTTGTATGAACTATAAAGTTCCATCTATGGAAATGAAATGGCATTTTATATCTTGGTGTTGTGCAAAATATGTTATTTCTGTTTATTTCAAAAGGATTATAGTGGTTATGTTGTGCTTATTGAGTTTGTTGTTAAGCTTATGGTGTAAGAGGTGGCCTTACCACCGTGCCGGTCATATGTTGGGTTTTGTGGATGTTATAATTTCAATCCTACCGGGCCACTTCTTGAGATTGTTCCCAAGAAGGAGGGTAAAGACCACTCCTTCACAATGTCTTGACCTTGTCTAAATTAGGCGTTATTGATAGCACTTAGCCTATGCCAAACCCACTCTGAGAGCATTGCTTACTTACGAAGTTAAGGCAGTCTTGGCATGATGCTCCTTAAATCAACACTACATTGACTCTGAGGGAGGAGGTGTCCCCATCACACTTGCGTTTACCTCAAGTTTCTTAGGATGTAGAGAGTAAGGTACTTAGTATACTGTCCAAGGGACGGATTCACTAGGTACTCTGAAGCACTTTATGTAGTGACCTTAAATATTTCCTACTTATTTAACTTTTATACCTTTGCTCTAACAATTTAATAGATAAAAAGGGCTTCTTTAAAGCTTTGTTTGGCAAAATTAGCTTATAAGTTAGCGGATAGCTTATAGCTTGTAAGCTAGCTTATTTGAATTAGAAGTGTTTGATAAAAGTAACTATTGAAGTAGCCAAAAAGTGTAAAATGACATAAAAGGGCATATATTTTTTAATTCTAAAATAATATAAATAAATATATCATTTTTATTTTTAATTAAATTAATTTAAATTATTATAAATATAAAATTCATTAAAAATATATTTATATATTTTATTATATTTTATATATGAATAATATATTTTCACATATATAATATATTTATATATATTATTATATATAATAAAATATATTTACATATTTTATTATTTTTATATATATTATATATATTTATATATTTTTATCATAAATTATTATATATGTATAATATATTATATATAAATATAGATATAATAAAAGATGAGTAAATAAGATATAATAAAGAAAAGGGCATAATAAGTATTTTGAAAAAATAATAAGGGTAAAATAGGAACAAAAAATTTTAAACTATAAGTTATAAGCTATAAGCTACTCAAAGTAGCTTATTAAAATAAGCTATAAGCTACTAAAATAAGCTCGTTTACCAAACACTTTTAACGATCTTATAAGTTAGTTAAATAAATTATAAGTTAGCTTATAAGCTATAAGCTACCTTGCTGAACACAGCCTAAGTGGATTATTAGGCAAGCAGTTGACTGCTTGTTTGTTGACTTGCATATTTCAAAAGATTTTTGTTTGATCAATCAACTAATATAAGCATTCAATCGACTGGTTAACTTTTCCTAGCCTTTTAAAGTTTTGATTTATCTACAAAGATGCCTATTTTCTTGTATTTAATTTATTATTTCCCCTAGCCATTTTTATATCTCCTATATTAGTGTATTATTCTTCATAAACTTATTATTTTGTGAGTGGAAAAAAAGAGTTTTTATCATTCTCTTTTTATTCTTCCATATTAGTGTGTATTCATATAGGATATCCAACTCTTCAAATTTCATTTGGCCATCTACTAACCTTTCCTTAAGATATAGTTAGTTAAATCTTTCTTCCCAACTTTTATCTTTAGGTGAAATAAGTATCTTCAAGTCTTGAAGAATATATTAGTGATGGTTCCTTACATTATTTATCAAACAAAGGATTATGAATACTTGCTTATGATAGTTTTTGGCTTCGATCATGCAATTCTCAAATTTTGTAATGAAGATGAAATAATAGCATAAGAAAATAATCATTTTAGGGTAGATCAGTTGACTGCTTTTATCATGAAGTCTACTGCTTGTATCAAAATTCTCATTATACGCCATCCTAAGTTTAGCTGGTTGATTGGTGTCGTATGCACTAGGTGACTAGCTAACTTATGCAACTTGTTTTTTAGCTAGAATAAATTCTTCTGTTATTGCTTTGTTTTTATCTTTTTCAAATGCAAGATTTCAAGCGAACATAAATTAAAGCTATATGTTAAGATTTATAGCAAAATTTACAATACTTACAACGGAATACAAATGTTTAAAATAGTGCCTTTTATACAGAAATCAAAATTTGGCACTATCCTTATTATTACATTTTTCCTACTTAAAACATTCCTACATATAGCCAACATCTTAAGAGTCTTGCTTATTGCTTCCCTTGGATCCATTTCTTGGAATGGTGAGTTTGAAATATAAAACAATGAGAAGGATTCTTAGTAGCCAGCATACAGTAAGAAAATATCATTACAAAGACATTTAACCATTCCAGCCATATAATCTCGAAGTCAAGGATATCAAACAATCATTTCATGTATAGTAAGAACTAAATAATATCAATTAAACTGATTCTTCCTAAGATTTTTCTTAATTTTTATTTGTTAGGATATCACGACCCAAAACCATGCACGTGACCGGCACGGGACCTAGGGGTATGTCCTCCTTTGACTCGTAAGCCTACACTTTGAACCCTTACTAATTGATCCTTTGACGAGATCAAATTCCTTTTTATTATCGCCAAAAGGTAATCAACATAATGAACTTACAATTTACATAAGTACATATAATCTATTTTCCAATTCTTTACTATTTAACCCAAAGACCTAGATGACCTATACGGCTACAGAGCAATTCTAGACTAGACTTTAACTGATCAAAATCAAAGAAATACTGACCTAAGATGAGAAGGTTTGTCTCGGGAGAATTCTGCTACTCTTCTAATGAATGCTTGTTCTTCCTCCATAACTGAACCTGAAAATGCTAACCACAAAAAAACATGAGTTTAGAAAACTCAATAAGTAGTTAATGCTACAATAGAGTATGAAAAATTCATTAAGTAGCATACACCACTCGTACATGCTTACATGAAATACGATGGGGCATACTAAAGTAATAGTTCTACCTTGGCTGGCATATGAATGCCTAAAGTTCTAGTTGTATCCATAGATACGACTAGCTAGATGCTTAGCATCTTACCTTTCTCTTACCTTACCACATAATCATGAAATTTCTAGCTCAGGGTACTCTTTCTTGTTGTCTCTTCTTAGCCAAACTATCATCCAGGTAGGATTAAAGGATACAGAGGGAAGATATATATATATATATATATATACATAAAACACATCCCATAAAACACTATGATAACATGTTCTCACATGTACAATCATACGTAAACTAGAAGTAATTAAAATAGACAAGCTCAAACATATCATGCATAGCATGCTCTTATTCCTTGGCAATCTCATATTGGATAGCTATTAAACATATCTTAAACTACATCTAAGTCTACCAACAGATTTTCATAGACCTCATGGACCACGTCCCACTAGGCTTCATAGGCGGAAGTAAATCTTTACCAGTCCCCATAGGCACCATGGACCACATACCACCAAACCTACAGGATTTTTGAGGCTAACATGTCACTATGATCCATAGACCTCATGGATTATGTGCCACCGGGCCTCATGGGCAAAATCAAAACTTTACTTGTCACGTCCCAAATCTGGGCCTATGACTGGCACAGACAGTGCCTACCCTACATTGTTGCAAACCTAAGACTTCTTTAAAACTCTTTTACTTTCTTTATCTCAAATATTCCTTAATTTAAAACAAATCAAAATTTTTATAAGTGTAGATGATCACAAAGTAATTTTCCTTTTCACAACTATACATGAAGGTATAAATAAACCTTCCTTCAAATTAATTATCAATTTTCCAGCTTCACTACACTCACTAGTATTTTTCATTACATAATACATAATCATATTACACAATAATATGTGACCTATCCGATTATAGAGCTTTTCTAGAATTATACAACTTAACATAAACTAAGGTATTATACCTTTACCCTGAACAAAATGGGAGGTATTCTTGGCATACATGTCATCAAAGCTAGAGAGTCTTCAGTACTTGAAATTGTGAAGGGGTGAGTCCGGTCCATTGGCTTACTATAAAACTAGTCCTACCTATCACATACATTCCACTATGCATGCTAAAAGTACATATAATCATGTACAAACATATGAATACTCACAATATAAGTAATTCATGAAGTAAATATGAGCCAAAAGGAAACTATCATGAGAGAGTTCATAAATAATCACATGCACCTCGCCCGAAGGCGTCATCCTACTTGTAGGCAATGTCCTCGCCCAAAGGCGTATCCTACCTATAGGCAATATTCATGCCTGAAGGCGTATCTTGACAATAGGTGTTAACCTTATTTCACCCTTGCCCTTAAAGGGATATTAAAGCAATTCAACCTTATTTCATCCCTGCCCTCAAAGGGATGTTAAAGTAATTCAACCTTATTTCACCCCCTCCCTCAAAGGGACGTCAAACAATTTAACCTTATTTCACCCCCGTCCTTAAAGGAACGTTAAAGCAATTTAACCTTATTTCACCCCTGTCCTCAAAGTGACGTTAAAACAATTCAACCTTATTTCACCCTTGCCCTCAAAGGGATGTAAAAGTATATGAAATCTCTATTTCTTTCAAATAAAACACATACACAAACAAGAGTATCCATATGTATATTATGAACTTTAATAAATCTATGTCATTCATAGTCATAAATGCATAACATATTTCCTCACAAGATTTGATTCCAATGCATTAATAAATACACCATTATAAAGGTATCAACATCAACCATTCACATGAACTTCTTTTGCAAGTTCAATCCATACACAGATAATGTCTCAATCCAAATATATAGAAAGTGTATTTATTCATTATTTTATTACATCTCTAGGAAACAAAATTCTAAAAAAAAAAAATCAAACAAGGCAAGGCTAGATCCCTCACCTGGAGTTCAACCTATATTTCTATCCTTTATACTCAAAGAGAGACACCAAGAGCCTCATCATAAACCTAGAAATTAATTCTAGCAAGTATCAATACCAATTCAAAACATAAGATATTAATCATTTAACTTTATTTTATTTTGAGACCAATCAGATCCAAACTTTAAGAAATTTCTGGTAATAAACTACAGCTCCAAAAATTATGAAATTTGGTACGAAGCCTTGTTAGTATGTTGACATACTAGGATAAAAATTTCAGAAGTTAATTCTATCATTTGTTCTCAATAAAAACCCTTTAAGTAACTGTAGGTCGAAGCTGTCTAAATTCTAAATAGGTATTGTGTTATGTATTTTAGACTTAGTTAACCATGTCCAAATACCATGAAAATTTTTAGATCATTAGATTAATGTCTTAGCTAAGTATATAAAATTTTTCAATCAAAACAATATCATTTAGTTTCCCAAACAGAGTAAAACTCCCAACCTATGCAGGTTTGTTCAGCACAGAATAAGATTCTATTCTTGGGTTAGTTCACCAAGCTAAACTCCTCTAAAAGTTTTGAAACTTTCTAGTTTGATTAAGTAAGCTTTCAAGAGTCCTTCAAAAAAATTTCAAGATTTAAAAGTTTCATGTGGTCACCCAAAATATACAAATCAGTAGCATGACAAATCAATCTTGTTTTTATATTCTTTAATTCTTAGGTACTGTTTTAGGTACCTTAAGGGTACTAAACTAACCCAAAAAATTTTGAAATAAATTATGCATAATCTTAGACACTACATCCAATTTCTTTCCATATTTCATGACCATTGAAATTTGTTTGTTACCTCAAACAGTCCAAACCATTCTTAGCAGTAATGAAAAATTCTGCAGAAATATAATCAGCTCTGTTATTCATCTCCTTACCATTTCCTTCGATTTTTGCTTCTTAATTCATGCCTTATTTTGTTTTTATTCATTTTTTAATCTATAATAGCTTGTATAATCACCTCTACCTAAAACTAAACAAAAAGAAATAAATTAAACTCATAGATTCAAAAGATTTAAGTTTACCATTGCCTTGCTCTATTTTATGGTAAGAATCACACCCATGACCATGTTTTCATCAATTTGGTTTCTAGGGTTCTTAGCTCATGACAGAAAAAGAAAATGGGAGAAGAAAATGAAAAAGAGGAGAGGAGAAGAAGATGAACTTTACTTCATGACAGAAAAGAGAAAAGGTGATTTCCATAGCCAGACTTCTCCTTCCCTCTCCCTAGCTCTTGGTCTCTCTTTCTCTCTCTCAATCTCTCATTCAAACTCATTTTCCCATGAGCATCCAATCCTCTTTAATAGCTTCTAATTTGTGAGAGAGAGGAGAGAGACATATTGGGCCACATACTTGTCTTTTTGTATAAATTATACAAAATATCTCTTCCTTTTTTTATTTTTCTTTTTTTAAGCTTCACCGAATGAAGCTTCCCCCAAGAAGCACCAAATTTTAATCTAATGGATGTAAGGCGCACATGTGTCCCTGTCCAAGTCGTTGGATTTTCCCTAGTTAAAATTACTCATAGCTACTCTAGCTTGTAAGATTTGTTCACTTGGGTCCTTGAGAATTTGTAAAATTTGCCCAAACTAAAATTTGAAATTTTCTATTCCCATTTTTTTAATTAATTCAAAAAAAAATATTTTTCATGTAATTAAATTTTCCAATAAACTTCAAAATAGACTTTAAATATTCATATAAATTCTTGGGGTATTACACTACTAGTCCCTATAGGCTTCATAGACGTGTCATTGAGCCTACTAGATTTCCAAGGCTAGTACATCATAGGAATCCATAGACCTCATGGACCATGTGCTACTGGGCCTCATAAGCGGAAGCAAAGTTCTACCAGTCCCCATGGGCTTAAGGGACTGTGTGCCACCAAGCCTATAGGATTTCTTAAGCAATCTTATACAATGGAGGTGCACTACTATGATTCACATATCATTAAATCTCAAGTTTTACTCTCATAACTGAATTATATCTTTCAATGTAACAGGAACATACAACCACAATGTCTAGATCACAATCGGGCTTTTATATATCCACATCACATTTGCATTAGAAGTCATGGTACTCTAGCTTGGCCAGAACAAAAATTTCATGTAGTATTTTGTCAACCTTCATATGTATAAACATAGCTATACATATACATACTCTAGAAACTATAGGTTACATGATACTTAACTTAGATCCATGATTCCTACTTCGCTTGCATTCAATCTAATGCTTAGATCTTTAAGTTTTATCTTGAGATTCCTTTCCAAGTTACTACTTTTCTTAAATGTATACATTAATTTATAAGAATAGATTTTTACTCTATCTTTCTTATAGCCTTAGCCACTCCTACATAACATGTATACAATGTGCCATTTCAATGACTTCACGAAATAATAATCAAGGTTAACTATCATTCATCCATTTTCTAATTTTCATTATTTGTGTGTCTACGGTACCAATTTCTTGGACCAATACCCATTTTTTATGCCACAAGCACCTTTGGCATGAGACCTCTCAATTCTTAATATGGTGAAGGAATAACACCCTCCCCTTTGTTCTTTTAAGCAATCATAAGTACTCATATCTAAATCTCCTACATTGATGATTTTTGTGTCACTTCTAACTTTAAGAACCCAAATAAGTGAGAATTTGCACTTTAAGAAAAGAAGTTCCTAAATATACCAAGCATCCAACGTTTAACATCAACACTTTCACATTTAACCAAGGTAGGGTTGACTAATTACTTATTTTTCAAGCCATAGTTATCATTCTCCTTCATCTTGATCAAGGATTGAATGATCCTAGATGATTAGGGAAGCATTCCTAGTGATTCCATCAAGAAAAGAAAGCAAAAGTTGTCATAATCATAAAATAGGAAAATGCTTGTCACAATTTCTGACCTTTGGTCACTCTCTTAGTCATAAATCTCAAATCGTAAAGAATTCTTAGATGAAACTTATTTTATTTGAAACTAGACTCAAACAGCGATACATAATTTTCTAAAAATGGAGCTCAAACAAGAGAGTTATAACTATTTAAATCAAGCAACCATTAGATCACAGCCTAGGGTATCCTGGGCGTCTACTTGGCACCAAGGCTTGTTCCCCTCGGCCTCATGGGAACCTCGGGTGCCAAGCCTGGCACCTTAGGTGCCCATGGCTAGGCATTCAACCATAGTTATGGGAAGAGCTTCTAAAACCATTGTTTTACCTCCACAAACCACTTAAAACTCAAAAAACCAATTTAGGTCATCAAATACTTGTTTTTGACATTTAAAAACATTCTAAGAGATAATTTCAATATTGAATCAAGATTACCATCATAATTACTCAAGATTATCCATAATCTTTCTCTAAAATTCTCAAATTTCATTCTTCCTCTTCATGTATTTCCATCCATACTTTTTTTGAATTTCTAGGTTCTTACTTTAGTTTGAAACATAAAACAACAATTCCATTCAAGACCAACTCAAATTTCACGGATCCTAATCTTATGCTATCTTAGGGTTTACTTTGGGAAAGAAGGAGAGGAAAGGAAGAATAATCTTATCTCTTCAATCTTGAGGGAAGGTTTCTGGTGGTCAGAATTTCGCTAGAGGTGAAGATGGAAGCATCCTTGAAGTTCCTTTGCCATGGAGGGGAAGAATGAGATAGAGAAAAAGAAAACATGAGAGGGGGTGTGAGAGGGAGACCAAATGAGTGTATGTGAGTGTTTAAATAAGGGTGGGACCCACTTTCATTGCAAATTAGTCCCTCTAAATAAGGGACTCTAACAGGGACCTCAAGGGAAATTTTTAGAAATTATTTTAAATAATCCGTAACGCCCTAAAACATACCTCAGTAAGAACAACACTTATACACTAATTCTCCATTCTGCAGTGCATGTTGTTAAAAGTATGAAAATCTTATATTTTGTTCACTTTGGTTCCTCTTAATGTCCTATACATTACCGTGTCTCTACTTCTACCTTCCTCTTGGCACCGACTCCTTAACTTCACCTCACTAAACCTTCTTTCTTCAAGGGCCCTTACTTATGCCAATCACACGGAATTACTTATTACTTTTCTTTCTTTTCACTTTAGTCCTTTCTTCACTACTCGAGTTTCCTCTTAAATGCTTATTTATCCGAGAAAAATTTTCATGTTCAAGAAAAAAGAACTCCCGTAATTATCTTCATCACCATGGAATTTCTTCCAAGTTCAAAAAGTCAGTGATCATTTGACTTCATGGAAGAAGATTTTACAGCATCTCTATCCAAGCTCACCTTAAAATCATGAGAGGAAAGGTCTGCACACCTGTTTACTCAAGCTCATATTTAACCTTAAAAAGTAGATCTGTAATCCCAATCCTCAAGCTCAACTTATTTGACATTGGGGTTGGCCCCCAAGCTTAAATGTAATGCCCCAGGTTTTTGAGGCGACATGTGGCAAGCCCTAAAAAATTAAATGTAATAACCGAGAACTTAAATGAAATTTTTTTAAGATAAGTCATTTGGGACTAAAGTGAAATTCTAGAGAATTGAAGTGGGTGACAATTTAAATTTCAAAGAATTGATATGGTCAATTATGGAAACAATTAAAAAAGTGAATCTGGGGAAAGAGGAAATAGAAATCTCTAATTTCTACTTAGGGCATAAATGAAATTTCACCCATGCTATTATGGACTTGAGTGAAATCTAAATTTGAAGAGAGGTTAAACTTAGAATTTTAGTCTAATTAATTTAGTGGCCATTATCAGGAGATGCCACGCAGATCCCACTAACCTTGCACATTTTTTAGCTGAGAAAGCGTTCTAAGAAGAAATTTCTAAACACTTTATTCCTCCTTATTGACTTCATCCTCATTACTCTTTTACTTGACCAAACTTAAGTCTGTCTTCCTCTTCATGTGTCCATTGTCTGCATGCAAGCTCTTTGTGCTCGAAAGGTTTGCTTGAACAATGTTCATGGAGGACAAAGGAAGGAAACAATAGGAAGAAACGAAAACAGAGTACCTACGATGGAAGGTAAGAACTTGACTTGTGATGTTCTTCTTCTATAACTTCTGGCCGAGAATTCTTCTTTGGCTTAATTAACTGTCCCAACTATTGGCATATAGGAATCAAGAAAGGTCTTGAGCTAAAATCATAGTTGGAAAATCAGAAATAGAAGTTGAGATTAAGAGGATAAAGCTGTGAGCAAAATCAGAACAGCGAAGCTTTGTCAGGTAAGAAGTAGTGGCGAATCCACGATCTTGGGTCAAGGGGCAAAATGTAATTTTCAAAATATTTTAAGGGCCAAAATGAAAATGAAGTTTAAAACTTAGGGCCCAAATATAAATTTTCAAAATATTGTACTTAAAATTGTAATTTTAGCCAAAAAATAAGGGCCAAAGTGAAAAAGAAGTTTAAAAATTAGGGCCAAAATGTAAATTTTCAAAATATTGTACATAAAACTGTAATTTTAGCCAAAAATTTAGGGGCCAAAATGAAAAAAATTTAAAATTTAAGGCCAAAATATGAATTTTCAAAATATTTTACTTAAAATTATAATTTTAGCCAAAAACTCAAGGGGTGCATATGCACCCTTTGATCTCAACGTGGCTCCGCCTTTGATAAGAAGAATTTTAAGATCTTAGAACCAAATTCATCTTTGTCGTGTTTGTATGTGCGTACTGCTACATGAATAGCTAACTTTGAAATTTAAATGAATTTTTAAATAAGGGTTTGATGTTAGATTGTTGGGATTAAATGCTGAATGACATTGAAAAATGAACCTATCATGATAGCTATTTGAAAATAGTATACGCATTGTGTACATGTATGTTTATATAAAATGGTTTGAGCCATTATATGCCAAAAATGGTAAACACGGACTAAAGGCTGAAGGAATAATGAAAATTAATGGTGATGAATTTCATAATTGAATTTTAAAAAACCTCAAGTTCTAGTACGTGTAGATATGGGATAAAGGAAGAGAGCCTCGAGTCCATGTTGTTGCAATAATGATGGGAAATGTTTGGGTTTTTGTGCTATAAGGTCATGTGTTGACCGACACATTACCAAGAAAAGCACATGGAATGAGGGAAATTCAAGGTAAAAACATGTGTGGTGAAATAAAGGAGGAAAAAACATAATACGACATGAAAAAGCCATGATATTGATTCTATAATTCGCACCCCATGTGTAGACGTACATAGTAGGGGCATGTGATGAAATAAAGGTGTATGATGAGAGTTTGTGGCTAGAGAAGTGGCAGTGGAGGGAGAGCACAAAATGTGCTATTTGTGTTATGACTTTACTTTCATTGTGATGTGTAAGTGTGCTATATTATTGGTAGATAGATGTGCATATTCTTTCTTATTATGGATATTATTTGGCAAGTCTTTGTATTGACCGTGTGACCCTACTTGTAGAGCACCATAGGTGCTAAATGTATAATGTAATAGAATTTAATGCTGAGACATTGACGAGGTGATTGTTAGGTATGCACTTTTCATATGATGAATGCTAGTATGGCATTCTAAGTCTGTAATTTATTGGAATAAAAAATTTGGTGGTGAGTTGGAGCTATGTTAGCTATGTATTGCTATGAGTGATGGTAACATAGTGAACTGGGATCCTGGTGATCATATACTTAACGTTTTCACTTATTAATTCGAGCTTATGATATGAACAATGTTGAAGTAGCCATATATAGATTTATACATGTCTCATTCTTTTTCTTATGCATGTGTGACGATGGCTCACACATTTATGGTCATGATATATACATATATAAACATATATCTATGGGCATACATATATTTGTATTTTTCTGCTGGTATGCATAATCATATTTTTGATAGGCTAGACTGCTTTTGGTGAGTCAAGTGGACTAGACTCACTCCCTTACAATTTCAGGTGAAGAGGAACCTACTGTTTGAGGACGTGTGTGCTGAGGATACCTCCCCTCTTGTCCGGGGGTATGGTAATTTGTAGTTTTATATTTTGAGTAAAAATATCTAAAAAAACTCTGTAATCAGGTAGGTCATGTTCTACTATGTAACGTGGACGGCTGTATTGTGTATAGGAAACACTAGAAATGTAACAAATAATTGAGATTATGAAACTTGAATTTATATGAAAGATGATTCATATTTATTTATCTATATGTGAGAAGAGAATTGATTCTCTTGTGATATTTAATTAATGGTATATGAAGATTAAATTTGTTTTAATCCAATGGCATAATGAGCTGATGTGGATTATGGGTTTGAGAAAATATAGGCTTACGGCGGTGTGGGTTAGGCACCATTCGGGCCGATCACATGTTCAAGACTGGGATGTGATAGTAGCAACTCAAAAAAAAAATGGTTCTCTTACAGATTCCAGGTGAGTGGATAAATCCTTAAATAATAGGATCATAACGTAGTTTATTATGATGTATGAACCGGGTTGATATCTTGAAGTTCACCATTAAAGAAAATATCATTTTTATGAATAAATTCCACATGTTAAAATTTAGAAAATTTCAAATATAAAGAGTAAATAAGGAATCCGGAACAATTATATGAATATTGATTATTATTATGATTATGTGAATTTAAAGTGTATGAGTTCATGCTATGATGAACTTTTATGATTGAGAAAGCTGTATGGCATGTTTGGGATATCGAGTGGTATCCCCTTCTACAGAATGAGTTATACTAGTTATGAAACTCAATTGATAGGGGAGACACTGTCCCACGATAGAAAGATTTAACCTGAGTAATTGAGAAACTCGTGAAATGCCTTATCGATGATAATGTTAAGTGTGGGTGTCATTAAGGGTCTTAAGAGGGTCTAATGATGACTCTGCACAAGTGACGAGTACCAACTCAATGGATGTGTGTTTCATGACTGATTGTAGAATTCGGCTATATTACGGTATGTTTTATTGACTGTGTTCTGAATGGTATTTTAGCCAGTGTGTTACTTTATAATTTACTTTGTATTTTGTTCTTATTATTGAATGTCCATACACTCATTGAGTTACCCCATAACTCACCCTCGCATTTTCCGCCCTTTCAAATCTAGTTGCAGGCAAGGAACTCCTTCTAGAGGAATAGCGGGGTGTTTCATTTTGTGAGGACTTTTTGTTGCCGGTTAAGTCTATATGATTCTGACTATGAGTTAAGGTTTTGTGATCTCCAGGACTCCGAGGATATTTTTTGGGATTTTTGCACGGGACTTTAATTAGATTTCTATGGATTTTGCGGACTTATTACATTAGATTGTTTAAATAATTATTAAGTATTGCATTCAAAATATCCATTTATTTTGATGATTGAATGACTTAGTAAATTTTATGATTGAATGAATTATTGTCTATTAATGTTAATTGCTTATAAAAAAATATTTATTTATTTTAATGATTGAATTATAAAAGAATTATTATGCCTATTGATGTCACCTTCCTTGTAAGATGATGATATGGCGTGAATTCTCCTATTGTACTTTGACTCATTTCGTTTAGACTTAGGCGTTGCATGGAAAGCTTGATATTAGTTTTATTAGGTGTAAAGGAATAGAATTAAGAATAATTAATTTTATTTCATAAAATTCTAAAGAGGGAACTGTAGAATAGATTCAAATTTGACATAAAATAAAAATACATTTATCCTTAGGATAAATAGTAAATTATTATTAAACATAAAATAAAAATAGCACAATAGATAAACATAAAATTGGCTAATTATAAATTACTTGATTGGTTAATAATGGACAAATTACTATATTTAGTAGATGGAAAGAATAAAGTATTCAAAATTCTAAAGTGTTAGTTTAGCATAGTATAGACATCAAGGTAGTTAGTAAATGCCTAGACAAGTAGAATTAAGGTAGCTAGTATCACCAATTGAGTACGTAGAGTGAACTCTGGTTATAATTGTATAAATTAAGTAGCGAGAAAACTAGGTACGTCCTCATCTCGAACTAATTGGTTCTGATTGTTTATACGCTTTCATGTGATTATGTGTACTTTATAAATGAATAATGTGTGGGATGGATACAAGGTAAGGAAATCAGGTATGTCCCTACTCTCTGTGTTGATATGATGTGATAGAAAATAATATTATATGCTTTCGCATAATTGAAATAAAGGGGTATGGGTGGTGATAATTATAAGGCTTAAGTGATAGGGACATCATTATTGTGCTAATATTGACTTGAGTATCAGATCATGGCGTCCAGATAAATTGATCCTCAATATAGCACACATGATAAAATATAATTATTAAATAATGGATTATTATCACAAGCCATTATAACTAGGTTATGCAAATTTTAGCGGATTATCATCCAATATATGATTTTTATTGTAACCAACTTTTTAAATAACTTTTTATAATTTCCTTGGATTAAAGTCTTATGGTTTCCTTATGACAACATATTAAATTAGTAATAATGAGTTATTTGTGTTACCACCATATCACTTTGCATTATTTTGGTTACGTTTTACGAATTATGTATTACACCATGAAGTCTCATGGAAATTGGAAGAAGCTATCCTACATTACATAATAAGATGATCGATCCTAGAATTGGGTTAAAGAGGGGTTGTCCACTCACTTAGATTCCAACGTTAACATTTCTACCATGTCCCAAGCATTATTAAGAGGGGTATGGGGTGTAAAATAGCTAGTTCGCAACTGCAATACAAATATTGCAAGGAAAGGTCAAAACTATGAAACTAAAAAACTATGTGTTATTGTACACAACCTATCATCACTGTTTTGGTCATAAATCCCAAACGGTAAAGAATTTTTAAACCAATTTTATTGCACTGGAAAATAGACTCACAAAGGTTTTCAGTGATATCTAATTCATTAAAAATGGAGTTCATATAAGGGAATTATGACCATTTTAATCAATATGAAAATTAGAGTACAAAAATTTGGGTTTTCTCATTCTTACCTTTGTCTCCAAAGCACAAGAATGAACTAGGTCCTTTCTCTTCTCTTTAGGTGTAAATGGCAATTAAAACCATGGAAAGATCGAGAGTATAAGTGCTCTCTCCTTGACTGTGGGTGACGGCTAGGTCTTAGGAGAGTGTTTGAGAGTGTGAGTGCATAGGCAAGAAGATGCCTAGAATGATTTTAGTGGAAAAGAGACGCATACAATTTTCTTAAAATTATATAGTTACTTGGGATTTTAGCTAGGGTGAGAATGAGGGGTGGCTAGGACTAGTCTGGTATACACATACAAGTTTGGCATCAATACTCATATATAATTCAATTCCTCATTATCCATTCATAGCATTATTCTTTCAATTGGCTACTTGCATACTTTCATAGGTACTTGTAACACTTCTTGAAATTCCTTGAGCTTATGTAAATGTATGTACCTAAATTATATATAACTATATGTACACTAGCTTGTTCCACAACACATTATTTCATACTTAGGCATAATTCACTACAAGGCTTAGTCTCGTAACATTATTTTGGGAACAAAGGCAATAATACCAACATCAAATGCTTTCATATGAGACAAACAGAAATCAAGTACTTCATAGTCAACAATACACATAGGAATGTTGTTTTCATCTCCAAACATATGAGGACCTATACACATCAACATATCATCATCTTAACACATACTTTTATCATGAAAATAAACCAAGTATGGCTAGGATCCCTCACCTTTAATTGGAGCATTGTTTAGTCTACTTAAGGTGTCTTGACTGAGCCTTAACCAACACAGGACCTAGAGATCATTGAAACACTAACTTTAGCATGTAAAAATGCAAGAAAACCCCTTACCCAGGTTGTGGCGCCATAACCTTTCCAAGGTTTTCCCCACATTAGGCTTGGGCGCCTTGGGCACCTATACTTAATGGTCTTGGGCTAGGTGGTGCTTGAGGCGCTAGCCCTTCTCCCAAAGGTAGCTCTCTGCTTTGGCACCACTGGAGTTCCACGAGAATTCTCAGTTTTTCATGCTTTTAGTACAAATCTTCACCATTTAACTTAGTTCCTTTCATGAGATTTCATTATGGATGTTTAACAAACATTTTAACACTAAAATCTTGAGTTAAAACGAAGTATTCAAGCTTGAATCATAAAATTCCAATCCAAACCCTAACTTTCCCTTTTGTTCTTCTATATCTTTCCAAATCCACTTTAATCATGCTTAAACCATATATTCTTAGTTCTAATTTCATTATTGAACATCAAAGATGGTTTTAATCACTACCCAAGCTCCAAATTTCACAATCAAATTCATTTCCTACTCAAAACTCCATAAATCCAAAAATAGAAGGAAAATTGGGAAAGTGAGATACTTACCTTAATCCCTTACTTTATCGGTGGTGGTTGATTGTTGTTGACCCGAACCTACATTGGAGATTGATGACCAGAAATTGGGTGCAGCCTTGGTGGTGAAGGATTTGATGAAAGATGAAGAAAAGTGTGAGTTGGGACTTCAAAGATTGGGCAGCACATAAGAGATAGAGAGAGAGAAAAATAAGTGTATGAGTGTATATGCATGCTCTATATATTTATGTATATATATTTAAACTATTGAGGGGAAATTACCAATTTTACCTTTGGTCAACCTACAATCAATTTTAGTAATGGCGATAATCATAATTTCTTAACTTGGGCATTTCCATTCTCACTAGGCACTGCACACTTCCCATCACTAACTTCTCTACTTTTCTAAAAAGGCCTTTCACATTTCTTTATATTTCAAACTAGTCATTCCTCAAACTTGATATTCATCTGACTTTACCTGTCACATGTGCACCCTCTTCCCTTAGCCACTCATCACTTCATTTATCAAGCTACTTCTAATCTAGCATTTCCTCCTCGATAAAATGAAAATTTTTTTCCTTGTACCAGAATATTAAATCATAAATTTTGATAAACTAATACCCAAAAACTGCTGTGTATTATAGTGTGGGTTCTCCTAATTCATGTTAACTTATATATATGAGGATGCTTGGATTTCTCTATAGATTAAGAAAAACATTCGAGTAGGTTAGCTACTTACTTGGAATCCAAGCTAAGTTTACCATGTTCTTGTATGATGATTGATAGAGAAGATGATGTGTGTTGCTTTAGATATGTTTCATACTCCTTCCAACATGAAAAGAAGGGAAGAAAATAGTTAAAATCATGGGAATGGGAATGGGAATGGGCCACCGTTGCAGCAAAAATCTCATCGTTGCAGTGATGTATACAACTGTAGTAGCCATTCACATCGTTGTTGTAATATCTACGGTCCTCAGATATTAGTATGGTTGTATTTTTAAGGAGTTTCCAGCTGTAAGGGAAAATTTTCCATTTAGTCAGAAAAGAGACGACATTTATGTAAGAATGATAAGTGGCCAAGGGTAAGGGTGTACATGTCGCATATAGAGAGACAGATGGAAGCTAAGTTCGTGGAAGGACTAGAATGAAATAAGAATAGAAGTGAGATGCCTCTTAATAAAATGGGAAAGTTAGTGATGAGAGTTTTGTAGTGCCTAGTGAAGATGAAAAGACCTGAAATGGGAAAATTACAAATTTGTCATTACTAAAGTTGACTGAGGGTTGACTGAGCGGCAGAATGATAATTTTACCTTATGGGTATAAATAGAGCACCCACACACTCACACATTCATTCTCCCTCCCTCACGTGCCCTCTCATTCTCTCTCAATGCCCTAACCCCCTTATTCTTCATATTCCATCAATCCCCTATTACCAAGCCTCCAACTAAGCTTCTAACAACCATTCTCCAGCAAGGGTTCAGGTCTCTGGTGACTGACCACCACTAGAAAAGCAAGGAATTAAGGCAGGCATCTCATTTTTTCGATTTTCATTCCATTTTCAGATTTATGGAGTATTGAGTGGAAAATGAGTTGGATTGTGAGATTTAGAGCTTCATTTGTGATTAGAAATAATATTTGATGTCTAATAATGAAATTAGAACCAAGAAATGATGATTTAAGCATGATTAAAATAGATTTAGAAAGATATGAAAGAACAAGAAGGAAAGTTAGGGTTTTTGAGTAAAAATTTATGCTTCAAGCTTGAATACTGGGTTTAAACTTGAGATTTTAGTGTCAAAATGTTCACTAAACATCCATAATAAAAAAATAGAAGAAACTCTGAGAAATGATGAAGATTTGGGATGATTTGGTGAAGAATCGAGGCATAGTCAAGTATGTGTAGTGTAGGGTGCCACATAAACAGAAGCATGGTATGGGTAAGGGTGTTGGCATCCAAGGCGCTGCCACCTAAAGCTAGCGTATATGAAAGGGGGCCTAGGGCATCCCAAGTGCTATATTGGGTGCCTAAGCCACAACTTGAACAAGTATGTTTTTCAGCAAATTTTGTATTGAAAATAATGTTTTGATGACTCTTAGGTCCCATATTGATTGGTGCTTGATCAAGGCATCCTAAGAAGACCAAAACTGCTTCAATTCTAGGCAAGGGATCTAGCCTTACCTTGATTGTTTCTTTCCCAGGACTGTTATTTTTCTTAGCAGTTAATATGATAAAAGTATGTGTTAAGTTGATGTTATGTTTAGTATGCATGAATTTTCATATGTTTAGAAGTGGAATAAGCATTCTCATATATGATTGTAAATTTGAGATGATTGAATTCCATGAGGCATAAATAGAAATAGTATTGGTAATATCATG
The DNA here is from genome assembly GCA_037074585.1 of Biancaea sappan. NCBI lineage: Eukaryota > Viridiplantae > Streptophyta > Magnoliopsida > Fabales > Fabaceae > Biancaea > Biancaea sappan. Next base: position 38,944,418 of record CM073492.1, read on the forward strand.
TCAATTTTATACCAAGTATATTTTTGAAGAAAATATTGTGGTAATTTATGTCCATAGCTAATCAATTGAATGAGGGTTGAACATGTGTATAGATATATGTGGAATATATGTATAACGATCATGTTGCTTTCTAGATTGACAACTATCCCCATAAGTAAACACGGGTCCTTACAGGATGCTTTGTCATCATTAAGAAAACTTTCCAAGATGTCACCCATCCCAAAATTACCCCAAGCTAAGCATGCTTAACTATAGAGTACTTATGTGATGGGTTCCCGAAAAGGAATATGCACCTTGTTGGTATAGTAGTACTTATCAAATCTTTTAAGTGCTCCTCAACTATACAGTCTCATACCTACACAATCTCAAAATATCTTAACTACAGAGTCTCATACCTGTACCGTCTCAGGATACTTCTCATTTCAATGTAGAATTAGTTCATTCATATATCCCTTCACCTAGAAGCCTGCTAGGAGCCACTCCTTGTCTATGCTTCTTTTCTGCACTAGTGATCACTCCCTGTCCTTATTGGCCCCAGGTGTTAAATGTCCACTATCTTCTATTTGGTTCATCCCTAAACCATACCGTACTAGGAAAGGTCAAACTATCATATTACTTGTAACGATAGGGTTCTCAAAATATCTTAACTACAGAGTCTCATACCTGTGCAGTCTCAGGATACCTTTCATTTCAATGTAGAATTAGTTCATTCATATATCCCTTCGCCTAGAAGCCTGCTAGGAGCCACTCCTTGTCTGTGCTTCTTTTCTGTACTAGTGATCACTCCCCGTCCTCATTGGCCCCAGGTGTCAAATGTACACTATCTTCTATTTGGTTCATCCTTAAACCATATCGTACTTGGAGAGGTCCAACTATCATACTACTTGTAATGATAGTATTGCTTTCCAGATTGAAGACTGTCCCTATAAGCCAATAAGGGTTCTTACAACATACTTTGTCCTTATCTACATACTCCATAGGAAAACTTCCTAGGAGGATGAAGGTATGGATGTAAGGGTGTGATAGGAAAACTTCATGGTTGAAGGTGTGGCATGTGAAGCAATAGGTAGCCAAGTATAAGGGTATGCATGTAATACTGGAAAGGCGTATGATTATTGATACTTGAGAGGGACCAAAATGAATTAGAATGGATATGTGATACCCTTTGGTGGATAAGGGGGAATAATTTGACTTTGAGAAATTTTATTAGCTAAGGATAGGATTTGAGTGGTTGAGCATGTGGTACTCTGTAGGAGTGGGATAAATAAAAGTTATGGGAAATTACGAACTTGCTTTTACTTAAGAAGTTGACAACAAGTTGACCTAAGGGCATTAAGGCAATTCTCTCCTTATTTACATATATATATATATACATACCTCACACCACTCAAAACCATCACTCTCATTTTTTTTTCCTGATGCTTCTTCCTCTTTACTCTAAAGCCTTTCCATTCCTCCTCTCTATTCCACCCAAAATCTCTTCACGCTCTTAGAATTCTTGAGGCTCTGGTGAGGATTCCTTCCTCTAGTAACCCTTCTTCACCGAAGAATTGTAGGTTTGAGGTAAGTAATCAAATTTTCTTTAAACCTTCTTAAAATTTCACCTATTTCAAACCCTAGGCATGTATGGAGAGAAATTCATGCATTGGGTGGTTGGGTCTTAATCTTTTATCTTCCTCTATGTGATTTAAGTCTTTTGGAACTTGAAATTTGAGGAAATTGGTGGAAAAAATTTACATTTAGGGATGACATAGTGTTAGATGATTATTTTTAAAATATATAATTGTCGACAAAAGTTATGTTGCTTGGCCGACAAGTAATTGTCTTCAACGGTGCAACAAAATAATGCTGATTGTAGAAGTGTCAAACTAATAATCTAGCACGTAGAAATTTAACAGAAACCAACAATCTAATAAGAAGGAATTCGATAATGAAAAACAAGTAGAATAGACAAGCTGGCTTAAAACAGTTTGAGATAACACTATTAAGTATAAGTCTATCAAAGTAAAATCATCGGAAGCACACTATTCAACAAACGAGTTCGAGTCAAATATCGAAGACATACTAATTAACGGTGTGACCAAGTTGTCGAATGTCGAAGACATGCTAATTAATGGTGTGGCCAAGTTATTGAATGTCAAAGACAAGATAGGCAATTACTTCCATCATCAAGTGGCCAAGGCAATTGTGTCGAGTAATATAAACAGTCACTTACATGGCAATTAGATAGATAGGCAATTATTTCCATCATTTACTTATAAATATTAAGTGTTATGTAGTAAACAAAGTTGGAATCTCTTGATTAAACATCCTAATATCTCGTTTCAGAAGATTAATGGATTAACATCAAAGTATGCTTTCCTCTTAAACATTCTAGTCAATTTCAATTCCAAGTTCATCTTTTTAACTTCTTTGTTTTTACTTATTTTATCATTTCCCGCAATTTTATTCCAGTTGTTTATTGCTTTCTTTCACTTTCTGCAATTTACTACACTTTTGTTAATCTTTCTGCCATTTACTTTCTACCATTTAGATTCTGTAATCTACTTTCTGCAACTTAACTTTTATGTACTGTCATTTTCTTCCAATTTGGTCACTTCTTATTGCTTTTATTTAACTTTTCTACAAAACCGTATTTCCAGTCTTCTTTTCTTTATTTTATGCAGTTATATGTTTCAAGTTACTAAACATTCGACAAATTTTCTACTTACTGACGAGATTATTGCATAACTTTGAAACTACATTGTTCTCAATTTCTATTATTTGTTGTCGAATTTGGCTTAGACCAAAAATCACCGTAAACACATAGGTAGGGTGCGAAAATTAGGGTTTAAGGGTTCTTATGCTTATGAAAGATTTTGGATTATGATGAGTTCCTCAGGTGGATGAGATGAATTCTTGATGATAAAAATGATTTGTGAGAGATCTGGGAAGAAAGGGATCGATTGAAGGGACTTTGGGGGTCAAAATCATAAGAACAAAGTTGAAATATTGTCCTCTACCTACTTAAGCATGCATACACACACTTAAATAAGAGAGAGGTAGAGAAGGCGACCCTCTGCCAACTTAAGCAGAAAAAGTGCCTGCTTAGGCGTACATGTGGCAGAAGGGTTTAACAGTTTTTGACCAATTTTCAAATGGTCATAACTCTCTTATCCAGATTTTGTTTTTAGAAAATTTTATATCATTGGAAAGATCTTTGAGTCTATTTTCTAATGAGATAAGAATTAGCTTGAAAAGTCCTTACATTTTAGGAGTTATGACCAAAAGGGTGATCAAAGGTCATAATTAGTGATAAAAAGTTCCTTATTTTGTGACATTAACATGTTTTTATATGGTTACCTTATAGGGATGAATTATTTGAGGCTTCTTTTACATCTTTTAAGGAGGATTATCTAGCTCAGAGTTAAGGTAAGGGATCTATCCTTGCTAAAATGGTTTCTTTTTTAGAAATTACTCTCCTAGTATGTTTTTCATTATGATACATGTTATTATTAAATAAGATGATTGACGTACATTCACATTAAACTCTATATGGCTAGAGATGGATTAAAAATGGTTACCATGTGAGGAATTCATGTGATTTCAATTAACTTAAACCATGTAATCAAATTTATATGTTTGTGAAATTGTATGATTCCATTGTGTTAAGAAAGGTGTAAACCTAAATGGCTTGGAGATGTTCTCCCTCCCTTATGTGGAAGTTAAATAATTGGTTTATTGTGCAAAGTAGTAAAGGAGATTAGTATGGGCTAAACTTTATTACAAAAGACTACCTTCATTTTTGTCTTGATTACATAACTTGTGGCATGTACAATATTGTTCAAACTAGACAGCAAGATTGGCATGATGATATTGTGTCGCATATAAATTGTTCCTTTGTGGGAAAGTGACAAGTGCTTCCTTGATTGTAGAATTTATTTACCATGACTAGGTGAATTAGGAGATTATTATTTGTTCTCTTGAATTAAAGCCTTTGTTTCATTGAATGTTTTATGTTGTAATATTATTGTACACTAAACTTAATTTCTTACTTGAGTATGAGGTATGTATGGTGAACCATATGAAGAGCTTGTGTAGCTTTCTAAATAACATATTAAGGGTGACCCTGATTGTGGTGGTAGTGGTTTAGTACATGAATTATGGTCCATGGGAGTTGTGATATTCCTCACATTTGTCTAAGTGATGAGTAAGGAATTATATGTTGTGATGAACACTTTGTTTTCGTATGGCCTTCGAAAGCTCTATTTAGGATTTATGAGTTAAAATCCTTTCTTGTATTGGCATTACTTATTGTTTGCGATTGTTGTGGATGAATATTGTGGCTCTCCCGATAGGGATGAATTAGTGGTAGTATGAAGAGTCTCTCTCACACTATGGATAATAATGTATTATGCGAGAAGTCCTTATGACTCTCTCAATGAAAGTGGATTAGTGATAGTACGAAGAGTAGTGTGTCTCTCTCTCACATTATAACTAACGATATTAAGAGGAGCCTGTCTGGGATAGAAATGCGAATGAAATGAGGAGTATGTGGGGCCTTCTTAACGTGTTGAAAATGAAATGAGGAGCTAGTAAGGCTCTCCCAGTTTAAGACCTATGTGCATATGGTAATAATTGAAAACCTAGTGAGAAGCTTGTGTGGCTCTCTCTAGTATGGTATATGGAAATATTAAAGGAAGCTTGTGTAACTCTCCCTCTATTATGATCCATGAGAGTATTAAAGGAAGCTTGTGTGGCTCTCTCTCTATTATGATCTATGAAGGTATTGAAGGATGCCTATGTGGCCATCCTATCTATAATTTAAGATGATAAACTGATGCGAATGCTCATGAGGCAATGTTTAAAATAATATTACAATTTTTTATATACGTTGTATTTCCTATAGTTGATGGCTTGATTTCATTGATATGTGGTTGGTTAGCATTGTGTTGTGGACCCTAGCCATAAGTGTGTGTTGGTAATGTGTATGCAAATATGTATTTATGTGATGGAAATGTGATAGTCTTGGATTTTGGGTTTATGAGATGAATGATGTAGAATTATTCATATGGAGATTTAGACCTGTCATAATATTTCTCTCATTTTGACATGATGAAATTCACTCGCTCATGATTATGATTTTGGTACGCACTTATACTTTTAATTGCATTTTTGTTGGCATGCATTATCGTATACTTTTGTTAGGCTAGGCTGTTTATAGTGAGTCACATGCACAAGACTCACTCCCTTACAATTTCAGGTAAAGAAAGAAGGGCCTACTATTTGAGTACGTGTGTGCCGAGGATACCTCTCATTTGTTTAGGGAATAGTAATAATTAGTTTTGTGTATTTGAGTAAGAAATTCTAGAAATCTCTATAATCGAGTAGGTCATGGTTCTACTGTGTAGTGTGGTTGGTTGTAGTATATGTATGAGAAACACTGGAAATGTAATAAACAATTGAGATTATGAACCTTGAAATTATGTGAAAAAAGTTTCATGTTTATATAGGTATTTATAAGAAAAGGAATAATCCCCTTGTGTTATTTGATTATTTGCATAAAAAACTTCTTTTGTTTAAAAACAAAGGCTTATGGGTTCATGTAAATAAGTGAATTGAGGGAAAGATAGGCTTGTGGCGATGTAGGTTAATCACTGTTCGTGTCAGTCATGTGCTCTATAACATCCCATATTTTCTTTATCTAAGTTTCAAATAATGATATAATTAAATTATTTATACCTTTAGATGCCTAGAAGCAAGTAATCAAGGAAAATGAGCTAAAAGTAGAAAAAAAAAAATGAAATTCTGAAGCAATCAATCAATTGACTGAGTAGACCAGTCGACTGATGAGGAGAGATCAGTCGACTAATTACGAATCAGTTAACTATCGGGAAGCAATCAGTTGACTAATCGCCTACTAGAGTGCGAGAATAAGTCAATTCTAACTAAAAAATTAGTGGAAAAATTGACTAGAATACCCCTAACATGCCAATAAAGCTCAAAAACATGAAAGTAGGGGTAAAAGAGGAATTTCCATACTAAAGGGACTCTTTAGACTCTTTTAGAAACAAGAAAGGAGAAAGAAAGATGATTTTCTGAAAATTAGATAAGAGAGAGAGAAAAAAAAACGTGGAGGAGAAGAAGAAGACAGAGAAGGAAGTTCTAGTTGGGTTTCTAGCAAGAAAATCATCTTTTCCTAGTTTAGATGGATTCTAGTGCTTGAGAATTTATAGAATAGCAATTTTCAGACTAAAAAAAAGAGAATAGAAGAAGAAGAATAAGAAGAAGAAGAAGAAGAAGAAGAAGATGTCTGAAATTTGAGAAAACAAGAGGAGCTAGAGAGAAACTAAGAGAGAACTCACAAGTTTCAGCTATAGAAAGAATCAATGGTAGCTAGTTTTTCATAAAAGAAAGTTATTTATATGCATTATCATGCTTATGTATGATATAACATAGATTTTATGATAAAGTCTTCCATGAATGTTTAAGAACATGATTTCTCATGAAAGTAGAACTTGACTCCTCATGGGATGTAGAAAATTCCTCATAAGATGTAGAGCTTTCTTCATGAGATAACTAGCAAGTAAGTTGTTTCAGTTATTTATCATGCTCTTTATATGATTTAGCAAGTATGTACATGTTATAGCTTTCTATGAGTATGTAGAACCAACTTTCTCTTAAAAAGTAAAGTTTATGTCCTTATAGGATGACAAAACCCCAGAAATTGCCTATGGGATAACAGAATCCCCAGAAATTCCTCATGGGATGACAGAAATTCCTTATGGGATATTGAGTACTTTTCTTGAAAAAGTAGCTAAAGTATAATACACTATATTGAAAGAAAAGACCATATCACAGTTATATGTTTATATGATAGTTCTTTTATGTTTATGGAAGTGTGAGTTATTTATTGAGAATTGCTTTTATGACTGAAATGGTTCTTAAAATGATTCTTTAAGTAAACTAGCTATTGAGATTATATATCTCATGTTTTTATGTTATGACTAACCATTTCAGGAATTGAAATAGAAAAGCAGGAGAAATCAAAGAATAAACTAGCATAGTTGTTAAGTAGTTAAGTAGCAAAGGGGAATATGTAAACCTTTAGAGACTTATGCACATTTTGTGTATGTGTATAAAAAATATGAGTTTTATGTAAATCTTTTGTATTGTAGCCCTACTCTAGAAGAGAATTTGCAAGAAAAGTTGAAGAAGTGTTGTAGATGTATACTGAAGTTAAATGATTTTACTATGTTTTCAAGTTAATATTTTTCTGAAATCTGAAGTTCAGGGCATATCAGTCAACTGACGATCCTACATCAATCGACTAATATCTCTTAGTTTATAATTAGTACAAATTCACAGTCAATTAGTTGACTGATAGTCATGGATTAGTCGACTAATCGCTTTCTGTCAAGAGTAAAATTTTTATATTTTAAGTTACTCCAAAATTTACTTATTCTTATAGATGTGGTTATTTTATAAGAATTTTCAAAGAAATATCAAGGTTTTAATCAAATTCTCATTTGGTCCATATTAAAATTTTTACTAAATTATACAAAAGGCATGTAATTCTAGTAGATGTTGCATGCTCGGTTTTTTTGGGGCGTGACAACTAAGGAGTTGGACGAAATTACTCAAAATAGGACCAATAGGTAGGGATTAATTTAATAAAAATAATGTGAGACTTTAAAAGTTAATTAAAAGTTTAAAATTTATAAAAATTAAATGTAGGGATAATGAAGAAAAAAATTTCCCTTAGATAAATATAATTCCAAGAAAATTAAATAATAAAAATAATAAACAAAGAAAAATACATATTAGGTGTTGGAAGCCTAATTCAAATTAAGTTGAATAATATGGTGACGTAAAAATAATAATAAATAAGAAAAGATAGGATTAAGATAGGAATGAAGTTTAAATCTTCGAAATAACATTAATAAAACAATGATATAAAGAACTAATAAAATAAAAGGAAGATAATGCACTCTTCCTAAATTTTAGGTGCGTGCTCTTTAATAAAATAATATAAGTAGGATTATTGATAGATTAACAAATATTAAATCAAGATAAATAAGATACAAAACAAATTCAAATTTAAATCAATTAGACTTAAGATCTAAACTAAATTATAAGCTCCTAAAGATAAATGAATTAATAAACAAAAACAACAATATGACTTGTTGCCTCCTTAAAAGTAGGCGTGTAGCTTCTTGAATAAACTTAGAAAATATTAATAATAGAACGATAAACCAAAAACCTTTCTACTTAAAATTCAAATTCAAATTAAACTAAGATAATTAAGATAGAAAGATCTAATTCAAACTCAAATTTAAATTAAATAGATTTGACAATTCAAACTAAACTAAAATCCCTCTAAAAGATCTAACATAGATTAAACCTAGATAATTCAACTAAAAGACCATACCTAGCTTTGCATATAACCACACGGCCAAAACATCAAAATACACAAGCAAAGGACTAAAAAACATAATGCAAAACACGACCAAATTGCCCTAGCGTCTCTCTCTAAAAAACAAAAGAACCCTAGATACCACACATTCACAAATAAACATCAAGGAACACATCTCTGGTGGTCCTTCCGAATGTCAAAAAATTTGAAGAAACTAAGGTAAGAACTAGAAAATCCGTTTTATTGTACTTTTATTTTCAAAAAAATTAAATGGATTATAATTCCCTTAATCAAACTCCGTTTTTAACAAATGAAATATCATTGGAAAGCTCTTTAAGTCTATTTTTTAATGCAACAAGTTTTGTTAAACAAGTTCTTACCAATTGAGAGATATGACTAAAACAATGTTCAAAGGTCTGAAGAAAAAATGAGAAGTTCTCTGATTTCATGATTTTGATTTCTTTCTGCAACCCTTTTGTTAAAATTATTAGAAATTTATCTTGGAACCTTACACACACCTTCCCTCTATTCGGACAACATGCAAAACCCAATAAACATAACAATGGAATCCAGGTGAGTGGTTCGACTTCTCTTTAACCCTATTTTAGTGTCGAACATTGTAAAAGATGACGTAGGGTAGTCCTCCGAATATTGTAGGGTAAATGTTAAAGTCTTTAGGTAGGATAGTAATAATGAAATAAGTGTGACCTATGGTATAAAGTGTAGATTGATTAAATTACCATATAGGAACTGTATTTCTATTTAGTTTGGTCCTTATGTTAGGTGTTGGTGCAAAAATTGATGTACCCAGTTTAATTTAAAATTAATTTATGCCCAAATGGTTTGGGAATGATGAATTGTTTTTAATTTAAAATTAATTTATGCATAGACACGTGGGGAATGATGAATTATTTTTAATTTAAAATTAATTTATGCCAGGACATGTTAGGAATGATGAATTATCATTAGTTTAAAGTCAAATTATGTCACGCCCTAATTTCTGAGCACATGACCGGTGCGAATGATGCCTAACTGAAACCGTCACATGCCTATCATAGTCCCAACCCATATAATCTCATCAACAGATAATACCATTTTATTACAGCAAAGATAAATCTTTTATATACAAACAATTAAATCACACAAGAGAAGTAGTTCTCTTCTCATAAACATATTCATAAATATAAAACATCTTTCGTGTAATTACAATTTCATAAGTCAATTAACAAATATAATTCAAGTATTTCCTATTCACTCTACAACCATCCATACTACACTACAGAATATGACCTACCCGATTATAGAGCTTTCTAGAATTCCTACTCAAATACACAAAACTAAATATTATCATACATCGAACAAAAATGGAGGTATTCCTCGACACGCATGTCCTTGAGCGGTCAGCTCCTCTTCACTTGAAACTGTGAGAGGGTGAGTCTAATCTACTTGAAACTTACATGAGTAGTCTTACATCATTCGTGTCATAAACCCAATATAATAGATGGATAATATTACATGCATAAACACAATACCAATATACATGCAACATGGATAAAGCTTATGTCCTCAATCTCATTTAATGAATTGTATATGTATGATGCCATAACATATCATATTTGCGTTCATCATATAGAAAATACAGACCTCATCATGTGCCACATAGCATCCAATTCCATTACATCATATATATATATGTAGCATTTACGGTGCTCCACAAGCAATGTCATATGGATAACACAAAGATTGGCCAAGCAATAACACCATATAAAAGAGATGCATACATTAACTTACTAATACATAACATACTTACACTTTACACAAGTACAAGATCGATATACAAATGGCATCTCCTATACTCTTTCTCCACTACCACTCCTCTATACACAGTTCATCATTATACACCTTTATTTCATTACACGCCCCTACTATGTATATCTATATGTAGGGTATGAATTATAGAATAGATATCATGGCTTTTCCAAGTCATAATGTGTTTTTCCCTCCCTTATTTCGCCACATGTGGTGTTACCACAAATTTTCCCTCATTCCACATGCTTTTCTTAGTATGTGTCTGTCAACACATAACCTTATAGTACAAGCACCCAAGTATTTCCTCTTATAAAGGCTCAAGCCCTTAGTACATGCAGATATGGGATAAGGAAAAAGAACCCCTAGCCCATGATGTGGCAACCATGAGAGGAAATACTTGGGTATTTATGCTATAAAGTCATATGTTGATGGACACATAGAGATTCGTGGGTATGTATATCAATCATCATATTAAATAACAACATGTATTATGATATAATCATACAAAGAAAGTAGTTTCTTTGGAAAAAAAAACCATTTCGGTAAGGCTAGATCTCTTACCTTAACTCCAAGCTAGCTAGCCCTCACTATATCTTGATGTTTGGGAGACTAATCCTTGTTTAGATCTTTCAAAGAGGAATCCTAAACATTTGGAATACCATATAAAAGATAAAAGACATGAAAAAGCAAGTGCTAGAGGTTACGCTACCGCTGTGGGACTCAGCATACTGCTACAGCACTGAAAACCTCAAAACAAGGCAAGCCTCTCTACTAACCACCATTGCAGTAGCCATGTCTTACCGCTGCAATGGTGGTTACCACAATTCCATGCTGCAGTGGTGGATCACAGTACCCATCTTCATAGAAAAGTGAAAAAGATCCTCACGCAATTTTTCTTTGATTCTCACTCGATTTCTCACCAAAATTAATGATTCTTTCCATGGTTTTGCTCTAGGAATGGTTATGAGACATAAATATACTCAAATTATAGATTAAAATGAGAATCAGACTCAAATCCATGAAAATTCCCTCCAAGAACCCTAACTTCTCTTATTTTTCTATCATGTTTTCTAAACAAAGATTTGAGTGTTTTAATCCATAGTTTCCATAAATTTCTTATTCCAAAATGTTCCATAAACATCCAACAAAGGTTCTTGATCATCATTCTAGCTTTAAATTCCCAAGAACACTCATCATCACCCCCAACACTCATGCACAAAATTTTGGGTAGAAGAAGATTAAGTGGAAATTTTCCTTGTTTTCTCTTCCTTTTGGTGATTGTTGGTCACCGAAGACTTGAACTTCCACTAGAGATCGATGGTCAGAGGATTGGCTAGTGATCCTAGGGTGAAAGAGATGAAGAGAAGTGAGAGTTAGGGCTTAGAGAGTATGGCTTGCGTGAGAGAGGAAGATGAGGGCTAAGGTTGTGTGTGTATACCATATATTCATATATGTAAAATATTCTCCACTAAGGGAAACTAATAAGTTTCCATATGCTTAAGCTTCAGTAAAATAAGTAATGACAATCCTGGTAATTTCCCAATTCAGGTATTTTTAACATATACAAAACACCACCACACTTCTTCCCTCATTTCCTCAACTCTTAGAGCACCACTTCCCTTAACTTGCCTTGAATTCCATTTTCATAAATAGTATTACTTAAATATTTTTATTTCACCCCAATTCCTCTACAGTCTCATTACCCATCTGCCTTTGTTATATTGCACATATACCCCCATCCTCGACCACTTATCACTCCACATGCCACACCCTCAACCATGAATTTCTTTTCTTACAACAAATTTTTTCCCACGTCTAAATATTCATTTGAAGACCCAAACTACCCTCGGGTATCACAAAGTATGTCCAAACATATTGATATTGTGAATTGTTCTTTATTGACCTGATTTTGGATATTTGATTTGGAATAACATGTATATATTGTTAAGCTTGCTTGGTTGATATTAGTGGTGTAATACTTGTGAATTTAAATTTCCATCTCTATGTTTTTTTATTGTGTTTGGAGGAACATTTCTTGGTTTCGATATGTGTGTGTATGTGTGAAAATTTCTTGTTGCACAATATGATGACATGAGCATTGATGACTGGGTGCCACGTGGGAACACCTTGGACATAAGGAAGTGATGTGGGGCCCACAGATTACTAGAGCAATGACAACAAAGAATGTCATAAATAATGAATAAAAATAGAAAGTTATGTAAGGAAATAAATAAATAAATACTAATAAAATAAAATCTATGAAAGGAAAATATACTATATTTATTAATGAAATAAAATGTCAATTTTGGTTGCTGGGAGAGAGACTGGCGTGAATTTAAGGAAGAGAACAAAAATTAGGAAAGTCAACAAAAAGAAAAAAAATGAAAGAATGAGGGAGTTAGGTATTTAGCTCAATTAGGCAACTTCCTACCACCTTCATGAGCTCTTCCACGCCTCACCTTCTAGGAAAACCCTAGACACACATTTAATTGCTATAAATTTTGTCAATCAATGTAAATAGGAAATTATGACCATGTAGCAAAAAGAGAAAAAAATACATAATTACCAAATTACCACCCTTGCTTCATATAGAAACCCTAGCGCCACCTTGCTCCGTTCTCCCTCTCTAATCCTCCCAAACCTTAGCTGCCCCTTCCTTCTTGTGTTTGGCCACCACCCCTTTTCTTCTTGTAACCCTAGCTACACTTAATTGGAAACAATTAAGGGCTTTCCAAAAAAGAAATAGTTGCTACTTGTCAAAGGGTAAACCCTAGCCGCCCATGCTTTATCTTTTTCTCTCCAAAGTTCTTTTGTTCCTTTTACCCTAGGAGATCTAGTCACCAACCATATCCTTTAGTCTTTGCCACCATACACACAAGAACACTTTTGCTTCCTTAGCATCTCATAAGGGAAAGATTAACCAAAGGAAAATTTTTTAAAAAAAAAAACACTATGGTAAATGTTTTTCTTCTCTACTCAAGTAAACTTGTGTTAGTCACGTCATTTTTGCCCTTCTTTATGTAAACACCTTATGTAGTCATTTCGTCAAAGTTCGAGTTGTGGAAAGATATCGTTGGAATCCAGGTGAGTGAAATGGACAAATTTTAATCCAAGTTTAGATTTTTCATTATTTAGTAAGGGATAGGGTAATCTCTCAAATTTAGGAGCAAAGGAAGCTTTCAAAAGACAAAACGAAAACTTGATGGGAAATTTTGAATTTTGTATTAAAGATAACTTATTATATTAATTTTGTCAACGATGGAATTATAGAATCCATTCTTGCTAATTTTTGTCATTTTTTTTGAATAGTTGACGTTTACAAGAAATATGACAATACTCTATCAATTTGGAGGAATGAGAATTTCATTAGATTGTGCTACATGGAAACTTCGGTAAAATTACATGATAAAAGTATTTTATAAAAATTGAGGAATATAAGAACACTTTTTTTAATAAATCAAATAATATGAGAATTCTTAGGAGTTAATGAAAGTAAGGAATCTTGATCAATGGATGTCATTAGGAATATGTGATAAATTAGCGATGTTGTACAAGTGTAATAGTAGATTTCTTAAATTTGTTAACGTTGGAAAAGTAGGACATATTCTTGAAATCTACTCAATTATTTCCTTTGTTTATTACCAATCACAAGCAATATGGTAACACTATATGAATTTGGAGGACAGAGGAATTTATTAAATTGAGTTATGCAAAAGTTATCATAAATTATGCGATGAGAGCATTTTAATGAAATTAAGAATATAAGAGAGTATCTCTTATAAACTAAATAGCATGAAAGTCTTTAGGAGCTAATTAAAGTAAAGAACCTTGATGAATGAACGTCACACAAAATATGTAGTAAATCAATCTTGGTTACATCTATGATGCTAGATTCCTATTTTTATTACAGAAGTGGACTTTATATTGAATCTTACTTGCTTAGGAGTAAATTGTACTATGTTATGGCTTCATATGTTGGTATCAAAAAAAATGTAATTGACATATAATGTGTACTTGCATGGTGTAATATGTTGTTTGACATCACTTTATGTGGTTTGCATAATTGTGTTGTTTGGTACTAGTGGTACACACCCTTACGACATGGTCAAGGAGGTGACCTAGGCGAGCATGGCTCCTTGACCAGTGAGTGATGGTAAGTGTCCCTCATGGCGAGGTGAGGGAGGTGGCCTAGGTGAGCATGGCTCTCGATTGGCGCCTCGACTTGTGAAGTAGAGTTGTGTCATGGTAAAAAAGTGGCTTGGGTGAGTGGAACTCCCATTCGTTCCTTAGCATTGACATGTGCCATTAGTTGGGTGCTATGGTGCTATATGGCAAGAAGGTAGCCTGGGTGAGCTTAGCTCCCGATTGGTGCCTTGTCATGTACATCCGTTAGATGCTATATAAATGCTAAAGATCTGGTATGTTTGCTAAACCTTATCATTGGTTTGAGAAGTTGGCCTATGGCCCTATTGTGTAATGTTAAATTGTTGATTTGTATTACGGTTTGATCTACTCGGCACATGACTAGTGGTGCCTCCTTTCATGATAAGGTCAAGGAGGGTGGTTGAGCGAGTTTAACCCTCGATGGAACCTTGACTAATGAGGTGTCGGTGCTTTAGGGTAAGGAGGGTGGCCAGGCGAGTCTAACTCCTGATAGTGCCTTACCACTAACAAATATCACTAGTTGGATGCTTTTGGATGCGACTGAGATAGTAACTTTTCTTATTACAATTTTTGGTAGTGAGATTTGGCCAAACAAGTGTAATGCTCCAATAATTTGTATGAATATTTAAAATCTATTATGAAGTTTAGTGAAAAATTTAATTGCGTGAAATATGTTTTCTTTCTTTAAATTAGTAAAGAAAATTTGGGAATAGAAATTTCAATTTTTAATTTAGGAAATTTTTTATAAATTTTCAAGCACCTAAGTGAACAAATCTTAAAAGCTAAGGTGACTATGCGTAATTTTATTGAAAAAGAAATTGGTGGGGCCCACACTTACAATTATTAGTTTCTCTTCTCCTTCTTCCTCTCGAGACTTCATTCACCATTTCTTCTTCGTTTCATTTTCATCTTCTTCTCCAATCTTTTCTTTAAGTTCTTCCGGTGATCTGATATTTTCTAACCATACTTCCGATTCTTAGGAATTCTAGAGGCAAAGAGGTAAGTTTTATCTACTCTATTTCTCTTTTTCTCCATTTTCGGACCTATGGAAGAAAATTAAGATTTTGAGTTTTAATGGATGAATTTAAGTGTGGATGTTAATGTAAAACATTCTTAGGTGGTTTATGATGTTATTAGAACAAGAAATTTCATAGAATTTGAATATTTGAAAAAGTTAGTGTTCTTGATGAAAATTTGAGATTTGAGCTTGGATTGTTGGTAAAAATTAGGGGTTTTGGTGTTAAAATACTCATTAGACATTGAGAAACAAAACCCATGGAAGAAATCAAAAGAAATGTTGTTTTAGATATGATTTTAAGATTTTTGGATGAAGAACACGAAGAACATCCAGAAATTTTCCCCAGAAAATAGTGTTCACCGAGAAAAATTTTCCAGATTTTCTCGGTTACTGTAGCGTTGACTCAGTCAACTTACTGTATCATTGACTCGGTCAACTTTACTGTAGCATTGACTTAGTCAACTTTACTGTAGCATTGACTCGTTCAATGTTATTGTAGCATTGACTCGGTCAAAGTTACTGTAGCATTGACTCGGTTAACGTTACTGTAACATTGACTCGGTCAACGTTACTGTAGCTGCGTTCCGGACTAAGATACTGTTAGAAAGCTTTTTGAATCTAGTTTCTAATAGTACAAGTTTCACTTGAAAATTCTAATGTATTATTTATTTTTCATCTTATTTGCATTTTAGGAAATCTTTGAGAGTTATTTCCTAACACCTCTCATAATTTAGCTGCAAAAGAAAAGGTAGTTAGGGCCACATTCGAGGTGAGTGTGATAACCTTATCTCATCTATATTTCTTCAAAAGTATTGTCATCAAATATCATAAAGAAAATTGAGAAGGTAGACTTAAACAGTATGTTGTGTATTCATTATTAAGGACTTGCATTCCTTGTATTTAAAGGTATTATGGATTTCAAACCTCTTGTTTGATTAAATGTTAATTCTTTTAAAAAATGTAAAGTTAATGTTGATATTGCCGTTATGATATTGAGGTTGTGTAAATACTTGCGTTATGGTATGACATTGTTATAATATTTTCGTGGTGGTGCACCCCACGTAAGAAGTTACAAGAGTTATAAGGGTGGAGATATATCTTTCATGGAGAGATAAGGGTGGATGCGGCCAGGGGGCCGCGGGCAACGATCCACTGGTACCGTGGACGACCCGGTTGGTACGGGATTTGTGTTGGCACTGAATAATTTATACTGTGTATATCATTGGTAACTGATGTGAGTTTAATTCAATGATATCTTTATGATACTAATTGCTAAATTTACTTTTGATTGATAATGTTATCCATTCACTGAGTATTTCATTACTCATCCTATTATTTTATAACATTTCAAAATCTGTGGCTGACGTTGGGGATTTTCCAGGGGAATAACGAGTTTATCTTAAACCAACCTTCTTGTATTTTCTGTTGGTTCCTTTGTATTCTATATCTTGTAAGCTCTAAAAGTAGCTCTGTGCTCACATAAGCCTCCTAGGATTTTTTTTTTGTGTAAATATGAATATTATGTATGGTTTCATTGTACGAAAGTTAAGACTTTGACGATGTTTTTAACTTAGAGATAACATGAATCGGACTCACTGTTGAGGATGTGACAACAAGCCTCTTTTGTGTTGTTTAATACATTTAAATCTTGTTATAGTGAAGCCATTCCATTCACTGATTATAGATTCAAGGCTCATCCTTACCATTTTGGGTCATTAATTACACACTCTTAACACCTAAAAACCTCCTAATAGATCCCTTTCAAGCATTGATTCAATATTATTTCAAGATCATTCAAGATCTATGTTTTTCCCTAAAATTTTTCTGGTTAAACCCTCACACTCCCAAACATAAATTTCTCCATTTAAATAAACTCTTCCACTCAAATCCAGCTCCCTAAATGTTAAGAATCGAAGGAATGGTGTTTTAGAAGCATAATACATCATTAACCACCAAGATTTCTCCAACATACTAACCTAGGGTTTTCCAAAATGAAAATGGAAGAGAAAGGGGAGAAATCTTGCCCTTACCTCAATCCCTGACATTCTTTGATAGGATAGGAGGTTATCGGAGACCAAAAACAAGCTAGAAATGACAGTGGACGTAAGGATTGAAGGTTATCGTGGGAGAAGGAAGGAAGAATATTGGTGTGGGTGAGAAAAGGTGAAGGAAGAGAAGATAAAGGTAAAAGTGACGTGTGTGTGATGCCTTGGCATGAGCGTGCACATACACACACACACACACACACACGCACATATAGATGTAATATGACTATTTTTCCCCTTCACCTTGAACAAAGGGAATTGTAAGCCAATGGCAAAATTAGACATTCCTTTAAAACATTTAATCCACACATCCCCAACACATCACACTGAAACCACTACACCTCACACACTCCATCAACCCCATTATCTACTTAAAACTTTGGTTTTTCATAATTAACTGCATAGGGAAAATTTCTCTTGTTTCGATTCATTTCATCCCTCTCATGAACCCATAAGCACATTAGACCCCTTGGAAAGAAAAATCCACCCTCGTAACATGTTCTACATTTGGGCCACTCCATTATTACAACCTTACCACACACTAAGTCAATATTTCACCAAATTTCCTGAGAACACTTATTCCCTATATTGATTATGAATAGATCCCTCACTGGGGATTACTTATACACATACCCATCAAAAGCACAATCGCATAGTCACGTACTCATTTCGAGTATACACTCTAAGTTTTAATGACCTCAAAGTTTACACATATGCACACATACCAAAATTTTCACATGTACTAGAATAAGCTCCTTACACGAGTTTCCTAACTGACTCAAGTATTATAGGTTAGCCCCCTAAACCAATGGGCCTGAAAACCAATACAGAACTAGTTACACTGGTCCCAAACTAATAGAACCGATCAGGTTACCAATTTCACCAGTTCCTAAAGGAAAGAAAGCCATTCAATTGTAAAGAGAAGAACAAAAAGCCAAAATTGCTTGATAAGCAGGCAGGACAAAGCTTCTTCATTCTTTTAAGTACATTGTAGAGTTTGCAATGGTTGAAGCCGTCATAAGCTATTTGTCCTTCATATAACTACGAAGCCACTACCAATCATTTGTCAAAGCTCCACTGACCATCCTCTTCCATCAATCAGTGGTTCCTTTTCTCTATGTCAGTCATTTGTTCATCGAAGCAGAAGGTTTATAGCGACGAAGAAGAAAGAATGGAGAGAAGAAGAAGAAGAAAATCGAGAGAGAGAGAGAGAGAGATTACCTATGGAGAAAGAGAAAGATTGCCTTTTAATTAAAGTTGTACAACTTTAATTAATTGTGTTTGCAAATCGGTATATATGCATTGGGAAGTGAAAATGTTGAAAAATTATTTAATATTTATAATTTGAATAAAAAATTAATATTTTATATTAAAAAAATATTGTTGTAATTTTTAATATAATTATATATAATAGTATTTTTTAAAATAAAAAAGAAGTGTAATTCTTATTTATTGATATAATTTAATATATACATACACACACACACACACACACACACATATATGGTTGAACTAATGACCCTTGAACTGGTGCCTTCACCTGTTTAATGACCGGTTTGATTTTTAAAACATTGGTTTTGAGAGATATATTTGCTTATGACCCAAAAACTAAAGATAATAATTAACATGGTTTGATCTCAACAATAACATGTATTAAAAATACTAAAAAACCATAAGCATATCATAAAAATAATAAATCTTCTAGAACAAATTAAGTTTTGTTTTCAACATAAAATTAATAACCCCTTTATAACATGCTCTTTTTTTAAAATGTTGAATTTGTAATTGAAGAAATTAATATTATCCTTGATAATATTTTTGTTATTATATGATTTTCAAAGACGTATGTGCATATATTTATGGGACAACTATATAAATAGAAGAACAAGGCTTATATGTAATTTCTTATATATTTGCTATCAGGTTTTTCACTAAAAATAAAGCGTGCAGAAAGTTTCTTACTAAAACCAATCATCCCAGGCTGAGTTATAAAATATATGCAATGATTTTTTAATAAGCATATGCTAGTTATATTTTTATTTAAAAACTATACACTTGTCATGTTTTAATTAAAAAACTTGATAACAAAAATATAAGAAATTACACCTAAATTCTTTGTTTTCCTAATAGAAGCCTCTCTGAAAAAAGAGAGTAATCAATATATCAATATATTATCATAAAGCAGTTACACCTCCAGCAATTAATGCAGCTAACTAGGACTACCACATGACACAATCTTTCTATGCTAAGTTTCCTTGATTACATGTTGTCCAGTTGTTTATCGGTTGCATCATACCACATTTAAATTGGACCATATTTAATTTATTTTTTCTATCAAAATTGGGGTGCTATAGGGTTATGTATCTTTAATGGCTTTGAAAATTTAACAATATTTAATGCACTAGTATAACACCAATAAACTTCACTTGTGACATGCGATGCATCTCGAGAAGCATAATATACAATGTATCATTAATTAGACATATATATTTGTTTTTAAATTATGTAATCTCACTTCAATATCATTTATATTGAAACATTTATTATTATTTATTACAAAAGATGAGAAGTTGGCTTGATAAAGCATCATACCATGTCATTTATTAATTTATTCATTGTTTCCTTTAACGTAAGTTTACGTGTCCCAAAAAATGATATAGGACAAGGTGTAATAAATAAAAAATAATATTAAATGAGTCAATTAAATAATACGAAATAAACAAGGGTAATTTGTTTTTATGAATATTTCAAATTTTTTTAAAAAAGTTGTAGTATACTATTTATTTATTCTTTCAATCAATATGAGTTTACGTTTTTTAATATGTTTTTCATTATTATGTGTGCTACTCCATACATTATAAGTCTTGAAAGAGTTTGATTAATAATAATACTAATACTTCTTATTAATGAGTTGCATGTTTTGTGAGAAAATATAGTCTCATTAGATATTTGAAAAGTCATAGATGATGGATTTTAACTGTTGATTAATTTTCTAACTTATAATTAAGATAATTAATATAAGATATAAAAATAATAAAATTTAGATAATTACCACTTAATTCAATCATGTTAATTTATTTCTAAAAAATACAACATATTATAAATAAAATTAAATATTTAGAGTATTCCAATTATTTATAAATAATATTAAATTATTACAAATTATTTCACTATATCGACTCTCTTACAAACAAATTATGTGATGAAAGATTATCTAATTTAATAAAAAATAATAATAGATATGGTCTATTTTTTTTTAACTTTCGCAAGAAGTATCTCCCGCCAATTGCATGGACTAATCTCTTCTGGAGTACTGAAAGCAAAGGGTAAACCCCTGGCCAATTAGATCTACTCTATTCACAAGAGATGAGGATTAAATCCCTCACCACTTGTTTAAGGGGCAAAAGTCCTTACCGCTCATGCCAACCTGAGTTGGTTAGATATGGTCTAATTTCCAATAAAAAGAATTAATAAAAAAATTGATTATACTAAAAAATTTAGATTAAATAAATAAAATGATCACATTTATTCATTTTTTAATTATTTCATATAATGTGACTTTATATTAATATTTATTGAAACATTTATCATTGTTTGTTACAAAAGATAAAAAGTTTGCTCGCAAAATATAAAATCATACCATTTATTAATTATTTCCTTTAATATAGATTTACATTTTCCAAAAAAATGATATAGGAGATTATGTAATAATTTATTTATTGAAAAATAATATTAAATGAGTTAATTAAATAATATGAAATAGACAAGGGTAATTTTTTTTTTCGAATACTTGAAATTTGGGTTTAAAAAAGTTGTACTATACTATTTATTTATTTATTCTTTCAATCAATATGAATTTACGTTTTTCAATATGTTTCTCATTATTATGTAGTATGCTCCATGCGTTTTGAGTATTGGAAGACTCTGATTAATAGTAATGATTACTTCATTGATATTTCTTATTAATGAATTACACGTTTTGTAAGAAAATATAGTCTCATCGGATATTGGAAGAATCATAGATGGTGGGCTTTAACTGTTGATTGATTTTTCAACTTCTAGTCAAGATAATTAATTTCAGTTAGTAAAATAATAAAATTTAGATAATTATCACTTAACTCAATCATATTAATTTATTTTTGGGCGAAATACTATAAATTATAAATCATATTAATTTAGTGAAAGGAGTTAGTCGTCCACAAGATAGTGAACTCATGTTTGATTACATCATTATTGGGAGAGGTGTTTACATTTAGTATCCAATAATACTTCGAGCGAGACTACCTCCCATGAAAGGATACCTATGGAAAATCACAACAAAAAAAAAACATTGAAACTCCTCTGCATTATGTTGGAGTTTATTATTATAAAATATTAAATTAAAAATAATCTGAAACATAACCCTTGCCCTTTGTGATTGCGCTTTAATATATATATATATATATATATATATATGTTGGGGGCTGAGCATTAACATACATATAACTGAAGCTATGAAGTGTATGCGTTTTATATGTATATATATACATTTGTTCAAAACGGTTGTCTTAATTCCTTATTACTCACCAACAATTTTGTTTCAAGAAATGTTATTTGACACTAACAGTTCTCAATAAATTAAAAATTAATTCCAAGTCAGGAACTTTTATGAAGCCTTGGTTGAGGTTGAAGCTAAGCTCAATTACATATAGACACTAACTATTCCAAATTCCAATCAAGGATCAAAGAAGAAGCTAAGAATAAAAGAAACTCAAAGTATGGCTGTGAACAAGGTTGCGATGACTCTCTTTGTTGCTATGATCATGATGATGTTGCTCATAACATGTGCGTTAGGAGATTTTGTGAAGCCCAATGTGAATAGAGATTGCATCATAAAATGCTTTCAACCATGCTTAGGAAGAGGATCTCTTCCAGAAGTGTGCAGAAATCTGTGTCATTGTTGGTAATTGAAAGTTCTATGTAAGCCTTTACCGGCATCATTAGGTGCCTCCTTCTACCTATCAATAAAACTCCAACTTTCTATTTCATTTTCTTCAATTTAGTTTCTTTCATTCTTCCACAGTACCAATAGAATTAAATTTAGTGAAATAAGTTAATTGTCCACAAGACGGTGAACTCATGTTTGAATCATTATGGAAAAAGTATCTACATTTAGTATCTAACAATACTTTGAGCGAAACTACCTCCCATGCATGAAAGGATACCTATGAAAAATCAAAAGAAAAATAAAATTTTGAAACTCCTTTGATTTATGTTAGAGGTTATTATTATAAAATATTAAATTAAAAATAATCTGAAACATAACCGTTGGCCTTTGTGATTGTTCTTTAATATATATATATATATACACGCTGAGGGATGGGCATTAACATACATATAACTGAAGCTATTATGTGTGTGCTTTTTATATGTATATATATACGTACAACAAAAAAAAAGACTTTTAGTGACGACTCTTCAGTGACGACAAAAAAATTTGTCACTAAATGTCGATCTTCAGTGGCGACATATAATGTTGCCACTGAAAGTCTCACTTTCAGTGGCGACAACAAATGTTGCCACTGAAAGTGAGACATTCAGTGGCGACATTTCTAAGTCGTCACTGAAATATGAAATGATAAATTTTTAATCAAACATTTAGTGACAGAAGCATATTGTCGCCACTAAAAGTCTACTTTCAGTGGCGACGTTTGTTGTCACTGAAAGTCTCACTTTCAGTGGCGACAAAAAGTCGTCACTGAACATTACTTTTTAGTGGCAACTATCTTATGTTGTCACTGAATGTCTTTAATATAATTTTTTTTAAAAAAAATAGAGTTTTAGTGGCGACATTATTTAGTTGTCACTGAAAATGGACTTTCAGTGGCAACATTTTTGTCGCCACTAAAGGTCTTCAATAATATATATATATATATATCTAAAAATTTATATATATATATGTATTATATTTATATATAATATATATATATAATACATATCTAAATATTTATATAAATATATATATTTATATATAAAAAATTTTGAGTCTCATAGGAATTGAACTTATATAAATAATAAATAAATAATATATATATATATATATATATATATATATATATATATTATTAATATTTATTAATATATATATAAATAAGAGATATATATATATTTATATAAATATTTTATATATAAAAAATTTTGAGTCTCATAGGAATTAAGCTTAGATAAATAAATAAATAAAATATATATATATATATATATATATATAAAACGGGGACATAGGAATCGAACATGGATCTTCATAGATAAAGTAATTACACACTAGCCATTTGAGCTACCATCCTGTTTTGTTTATTAACGGTAAAATAATATATATAACAAGTATTTTTGTTAAAAGAAACTCGAGTGCAAAACCTGGGATTCGAATGCGTAACTTCTTCGATAGGCAATACACTCACTTGCCACTTTAGCTTGTCTTCCTTTGTGCTTCTAACTCATAATGTTTTATATAATGTAGTACTTGCTTATTAATTTTCCAGTAGATTTAATTTGTTTATATAGGTTATAATGTTATGTCGACAATCTTGTGCAAATGACGAGCTCATAAGTTTATCGGTCGGGCCAATTAATAAAGTTAATCAATATCCCATATTTATGGTGAATGGATTTAGATTTCACACAAAAGATCGTGTTTTAGGGAAAAAAAACTCAAAATAGTGGAGTTCTTGTGAAGGGGGATGATTTAGATCCAGAAAAAGAGTATTATGGCGTAATAGAGGACATTTATGAGTTGTCTTATGTAGGCAATAGAAAAGTCTACCTCTTTAAATGCCATTGGTGGGATGTGGCACATTTAGGCAAGGGATACAAAATAGATAAGTACGGTTTTACAAGTGTGAATGCTCGTTGCTCACTGAACACAAATGAGCCATTTGTTTTGGCTTCCCAGGCAGAACAAGTTTTCTATATCAATGACAATGTTGATCAAGATTGGCTTGTGGTTGTAAAGACAAGTCCCCGTGACCTTTTCAATATGCCACAAAATAACGATAATTTGGGTGATGACAATGACATATTAGTCAATGATGAAGAAGCATATCAACAATTAGAGATTGAACTAAATGTGGTGACCAACAATGAAATAGAAGATGATATTGTAGTACCCTTACATAGGGATGATGTTGAGCCTCAAAGCATTAATCATCTAGGTCATCAATCACGAATAGGTGTTCGAACTGCAAGAGAAGAGGATTTTATTAATGATGATGAGGTGACTGTGCATGAAGAAAGTGAGGAAGAAAATTTTATAGATAGTAGTGACAAAGAGACAATGACATAGTTTTTTTAATTATGGTAATTTATGACTTCTTTTTAAGCAATGTGTATATTCAATTATGGTAATTTGTGACTTTATTTTTTATTATACTTGCATTATCAATATTACTCACTTGTTTATATTCACTATTGCAGAAAATGAAATCATTTGGCAGGGGAAGAGGAGGGAAACAAGTAAGAGGCATTTCACATAGCAACAATGGGGAAGTCACATCAACCTTACGCTTGTCACAACAAGCAACGCCTCCCATTGATCAATTCCCTACACAATTAGCCACTGAAGGTGAAAGTTCCCTACCACCTACCACAGGAGCTCAACCTGAATCTAGTACTGCAGGTTTGTTTTCTTGGATCTTAGATCATATTGTCAAACTATTAAATTATGTGATATCTTGTAATGTAATTTTTTTTTATGTGGATAGCAGTTTCTTGCAGTGTATCTAAAAATGTTAGAAAGGCATATAGATCTATACAGGTTGATATGAAAACTAGAAATGGAAATAAAATAGAAGTAGAAATGGCAGATTTTATTAACAAAGCTGTAGGACCTGGAGCTAGAGATCTTGCCAATTACTGTGGCTTAGTGGTAAGGAAAACAGTGTCATTTAGAGATGGTGATTGGAAGAATATCACCGCAAAATGTGGAGAAGATATGTTTTTACAAGTACAGGTAATAAGTTAAATATACAAATATAACACTTTATTGTGTTACTTATGCTATTTCTAACAAATATCACTTTATTTTTAGGAAAAATTTACTCCTGTTGGCAATGGGCAAGAGCATGTATTTCAAGGATATGTAATTCAAATGTTTCAAAAGTTGTTTAGGAGATGGAAGAGTGAACTGCATGAGCACTACAAAAAATACAACACTGATGAGGAGAGATTAGCTCATCCACCAGAGGGTGTGAGACCTGAAGATTGGCAATGGCTAGTCCAAGAGCATTTTCCTTCTGATGCTTTCAAGGTATTATGTTGTTGACATATTCTAACAAAGTATTTTTTTTTTCAAATGTATATAAATTTATGAATGTTAACTATAGGCTAAAAGTGAGAGAAATAAAGCAAATAGACGGTTACAAACAACGAAACATTGCACTGGAACAAGATCATTTGCAGAAGTAGAAGCATCTACGGTAAAAAAGCATTTATCCTCTTAAATTATTAAGGAGTTCTATTTTTATTAATATATCTATAATTATCTTTCACTGTTATTGTAATGTTTTATAGAAAGACCTGAAACTGGGGAAAGGGCACCACCTGATCGAGTGTGGGAATTGCAGCACACTAGTAAAACAAAAGAAGGAGAAGTGGTGTGGTCGGATCCTCGTTCACAAGAAATTCATGTGTGTTTACAAATAAATTAGTTTTTCTTGAATTGAATTTACATCTTGATTTTATTATTCTAAGGTAATGCTTGAATTGTAGGGTCGCCTCCAAGACCTAGTAGTTGAGCAGCAAACATAAGAAGGTGGATCTCAACTATCAAGAGATGAGATCTTGCTAAGTGTACTTGGTGAAAGATCCAGATATGTCCAAGGGAAGGGTTATGGAGCAAGGCCTCCAAGAAAAAGAGGAATATCACAAGTTGAGGTTGAAGATAGGGTATATTCTGCAATAGAGACTGTTCGTATGGAGATGGAAAGAAAAATGGAAGAAGATCGTGTTGAGATGCGTGCTGAGATGCATGCTGAGAAGGAAAGGAAAATTGAACATGAGCGCGCTGAGATGTCAAGTAAGATGCAAGAAGAGATTGATCGACGAATCCAAACTCAATTGGCAGCCTTAATGGCAACTATCCAACAAGTAAGTTTTCTAATATTAGTTTAATTCACCTAAAAATGGGTTTAGGTCTTTTATTTGAGACTTGAGAATTTATGGAACTGATTTGGTTTATTGGATATTTAACTCAAAGTATGAGTTGCATTTTTGACATCTTGTCTTCTTAATTCTGTGTATGGCTTGGATCTTTGGTGCTTATTTTTTTTGTTAGTTATGTTATTTTAGTTTTGGCAAGGGATAGAACTATTCATTCTGCAATGTTATAGTCACTGTTACTTTGATTTGAGTACTCTCTTATGGTTTAAATTGGGAGTTTTTTCATAAATTTGACATATATCTTTGTTATTGTTTGATTTACTAATTTGAAGAATAACTCGCTCATTGTGTTGAAACCTACTATATTAATTATTGGTGGAGTTTTTTTTAATTTTCTTTTCCTTTTTATTTATTGGAAGTATATTTAAAGTGATTTGGACTTTTTGGTTAGAACTTGAGCAATAGTCAACCATAATTTGTGGCATTTTCTTGGGTTATTTATAACTTTTTTTAGATTGACCAAAAATAGAAGCTTGTGCCCTTTTATTGTGCAAAATATGTAGAAAAATAAAGTACTAAATTGATTATTGAAAATTGATGTGTAGCTACCTCTCTTGGCATTTTCTAGGTTTCTTTGTAACTTTTTTGGAAAGTTTTTACTTCACTTCATGGGGATTGCTTGAAAGACAAATATAATTTTGAGAATTGTGTGGGTATTTTGTTTTTGTTGTGATGTGGTGAGAAACTTCAAAAAAATGAAAGAAAGAGAGAGAGAAAGGAATATTTATATCATTTAATATCAATGTCAAGTGAAAAAGCAAAGAAACCTAAAGTTACTTTTGGAGAATGGTGAGGCCAGTACATTCATCTTTCTATGATATTACCATTTTAATGATAAGTCGTGTGTTTCTGACTTTATGATGGGGAAAGACTCAACCAATAGAAAATTGGTTATTATCATTGTTATTGTTCATTGATCTTTCTTTTGATTTTAATCTCTTCTATTTCACCCAACTTTTTTTTTCTCAACAGTGTTTAGAACCTTTAAATATTTTAAAAAGTTCATATAATACAATTAAAAAAAAAAGAATATGTAAGCTCTATAGTTGTCATGATTATATATAAGATTTATATTTAATAATAATACTTAGTCCTTGTATCATTAATGGATGAACATGCTCCACTAGACCTTGAACATGTTTTATATTTTAGAGTCAATACCAATTCAAGATACACAAGTAATGCATTTATGATATAATTGTCATAATATTTATGTATTAATTGTATAATGTGATTATAAATAATTTTCAATTTAGTTTCTTAATAAGTTTACTATGTCCTCTAATTTATTTTGTTTCAATGTTATCATTTAACTTATAACAATCAATTTTTTCTATGAAATATGTTAAATGATACTTGTTTTATTTGTCTCATAACAGGGAAACAATCATGCGCTGGATATAAATACCGTTGGATACTCTGGAACCACCAAAGATGCAAGGAAACATAGGAAATGATAGATTAATTGTACTTCTAAGTACTTTTTTTTTGTATACCTTTTGTATTAAGTTTCAAAAATTAAATGTTATCTGTATTTCAATCATTTTCATTAATATATCATTTTATACTGGTGGTTGCTTGTATTTTATGGCAATAGTGTTATTTGATAGCTTGATAATCAGGATGGAAATATTTAGGGAAAAAAAAGCATTAGTGACAACCAAATATTGTCACTGAAGAAAGTATCACTTTCAGTGGCGACCTTATGTTGTCACTGAAAACTATACTTTTAGTGGCGACATATGGTCGTCACTGAAGAAAGTATCACTTTCAGTGGCGACATTTGGTTGTCACTGAAAGCTATACTTTCAGTGACAACTAAATGTCGCCACTAAAAGTATAGCTTTCAGTGACAACTAAATGTCGCCGCTGAAAGTATATAGCTTTCAGTGACGACATAATGTCGCCACTGAAAGTGATACTTCAGTGGCGACTTCTCTTCTGTTGACAAATTATATTAGGTGTCGCAAATTTTACTTTCAGTGGCGACAAATGTCGTCACTGAAAGTGGGATTCAGTGACAACTTTTTAGTGGCAATGAAAGTCGCCACTGAAACTTTCAGTGACACGACTTTAAGTGGCGACAATGTGTCGTCACTGAAAACCTTTTAGTGACGACTTTTTGACATTCAGTGACAACTTTAGTCGCCACTGAAAGTCAAGTTTTTTGTAGTGACGCTGGTTCAAAACGGTTGCCTTAATTTCTTATTACTCACCGATAATTTTTGTTTCTAAGGACAGCTACATATATAGCCTCTTGGTTGAAGTGGGATGTAGACAAAAAACAAACAAGAAAGAAAAATATATGAGATATATTTTACTACTTGTGTAATATTTTGGACAAAGAAAGGTATAGGAGAAAGTGAGTCTGATTTACTTCTATGCGTAGAGATAGTAAACAAACATATGAGTACTAGACTGTTATATTCTGAAGATAATGTGTCTGAGTACCCCTGCATCTAGTAATATAACAAAATTAACCAGTGAGAAACGTGAAATTACCATAAAGAAAGTCGAGATACTCAGACCTCAACCTAGTATCACGCAATTTATATTTTTACTCTGACATTTAATTCTTCTATTTTTGTGTTTATTCTTATTTTTTAGGTTGCTACTCCAACAATTTTAAGATAATTTTCTACGTTTAATTCCACGAAAACAGCAAATTAAAAAAATAAGAATAGTGAAGGAAGAATTTAGAAATTCATTTTTTATGGGATTTTCTCAATTGTGAAATTTCTCTAAAAAGAAAATTTGTGATTCACAATTGAATAAATCAAAAGAAATATTTTTGTGAAATATTTATCTTTTTATTATAACTCATACTTTTTATGAGTTTTGGAATTTAAGTATATGGTATTTCTGACACTTTATTTAAGGTGACAAAAATTTGATTTCCATATATATATATATATATTCCCTTGGCATATAGGGCCTTTAGTGATTTGCATGTTGGAAACTATTTTATTTTATTTTATTTTTTAAATGTTGGTTAGTAAATGTCCAATCATCTTATTAATCATTTTTGCATCTCATGGTTCTTTATGAGTAGCTAATAGATTTTTTCAATGGGTAGAAAGGTATTATTTTTATGAAATTTTATCAGTTGTGAATTTTTTCTGTGGAGGAAATCTTTGTAATTCACAATTGAGTAAATTTATGAAACTTTGAGGGATTATAAATATTATTATTTTTTATTTGGTTGTAGCTCACAAAAGGAGATTTTATTTATGAGAAATTTTTTTTTTTACTATATGAGATACCTATCAAGGTATGTTGACAAGACTTTAACTTTGGCTATATATTGTTTTGTATATCTGTATTATTTTTGCAAGTTCTTTTACTTGGTTTGGAAAAACCTCTTTTAAAGTATTTATGTGTGTGTATATATATATATATATGTGTGTGTGTGTGTGTGTGTGTGTGTGTGTGTGTATGTATATGAGGAAAATGTTACAATCTATATGCAAAATAACATTTGTACTATGTGGAGCAAATGCATATTGATTTGATCCACTAGCAAAATATCATGTACATAGGGTGAAATTATTATTTGATATTTTTTTTATGAGCATAACTCTTTTTTTTTTTTGAGTTCTAATTTGAGTTATCATCAAATGATCAATTTTTAGTCATAAAATAAATTTATGCAATGGTGATTTCTTTTCCTTATATCATAAAGTATGTGTCACTATTTTAATTTTCTCTTTTTTTGGAATATTTATTAATAGTGGGGGCAAGAAGGAAAAATATTTTTGGGTATTATTTTTATAACAATAAGTGGGAAATGTAAGTGTGTTTGTCACGACCCATTTTCTGAGCACGTAACCGGCACAATGATGAATATCCCATCACTGTAAGCCTTTCGATATATTCTACCCATAAGTTAAATTATTAGTTATTATCTCTATGTTATCAAAATAATCATTCCTCAATAAATACGAAGAAAATATGTCAAAATTTTCTTATTTGAAAATCATATAGATGATTTGTATATAATAATAGATTCTCAATATAAAATACGTTATTGTACTGAAATACAAGCCAAATGCCAAACTCCTTACCTAGATGTCTTAGACGATTACAGAGCAACATAATCTACAACAAAAAGGGGCCTACCCGACAGCGGGAAAGTCTGAAGTGATCTACTCCTCTAGCAAATATTTTTCGCCGGCAACCTGATCTGAACAAAAAGATTTCACAGAGAGTGTGCTTTAAAACTCAATAAGCGAATCAGTCTCGCGTTAATAAAATTCAAATACATCACCAGTCATACAAGTATACTCGAAGGCTCAAACTTAACCAATAAACATAGTTAGAAATTACATATTAGAAGATATAAATTCATCCAATTCATCCAACGGTACTAGTACTCATCAATGGCAATATATCCCAGAGAGCGCTCATAGGCTGGCTCACCAATTTTGTATATTTTCGCCATGACGCACAACCTCATCCTATCAGCTAGGGCGCCTCACGGATCTGTTACCAACCTGGGATATATCCCTACTGAGAGAATCGTTGTCTCTATACTCGTTGGTCAAGACACCCTTTAAACCGAGTTTTCTGCCTTGCCGTGAGAGGAGGTACTGTCCCGCTCAATCACAATCAATAGTACAGTATCTCATATCATAATCAGAAGTACAATGTAATATTCATTCATATAACTAGTATATAATTATATTATAGGTTTATAAACCACAAATCAAGTTAACAATTAAGCTGTTTTTGAAAAGATTCAAACTTCACATCATCATGAAATACTTGTTTCGTCTTATCCATACTTCTAGATTAATTCTCTCCCCAGATTCGCCACTCTGAATCCAGTTTACCCCTATGAATATTGGTAATGTCCTACGACATACTTTTTATCACCAGTAATGCTAAAACCCTATTAAAACAGGGTCGTTCCACTCACCTAGATTCCGTATGAGTATCAGTTCTCTAAGTTGTTACAGACAAGAGTACACAGGTGAATTTCAGTGTTTTGTTACGGAGATTTTCATAAAAGATTAGAGAAAACAAGTTAGGATTATTTTCATATAGATACTATCATACATACAATTACTATTCATATGTACGGGCAATATTCATACTAGAAATAAAGAATACAATCTATAAAAGAGTACACCAAGTAAGTTCTCAGGAAATAGTGGAGGGTCGCAATGGACACACTTAAGAATCAGGTCTTTCCTTAGCCAGAACTTTTCTAGACATGTATTCTTCACAGTTTACATTCTATTTTGGTAATTAGAGAATCAAAATAACATTTAGGCAGCTAAGGACAATTTTTCTGATGTAGAAGATCAGCCAAAGTTGCAACCACAGAGCATACTTAAGAAACTAATCTCTTCTGGGGTACTGAAGGCAAAGGGTAGACCTCTGGCCAATTAGATCTACTCCATTCATAAGAGATGAGGATCAAATCCCTCACCACTTGCTTAAGGGGCAAGATTCCTTACCACTCATGCCAACCTGAGTTGGTTAGATATGGTCTAATTTCCAATAAAAAGAATTAATAAAAAAAATTGATTATACTAAAAAATTTAGATTAAATAAATAAAATGATCACATTTATTCATTTTTTAATTATTTCATATAATGTGACTTTATATTAATATTTATTGAAACATTTATCATTGTTTGTTACAAAAGATAAAAAGTTTGCTTGCAAAATATCAAATCATACCATTTATTAATTATTTCCTTTAATATAGATTTACATTTTCCAAAAAGAATGATATAGGAGATTATGTAATAATATATTTATTGAAAAATAATATCAAATGAGTTAATTAAATAATATGAAATAGACAAGGGTAATTTTTTTTTTCGAATACTTGAAATTTGGGTTTAAAAAAGTTGTACTATACTATTTATTTATTTATTCTTTCAATCAATATGAATTTTTACGTTTTTCAATATGTTTCTCATTATTATGTAGTATGCTCCATGCGTTTTGAGTATTGGAAGACTCTGATTAATAGTAATGATTACTTCATTGATATTTCTTATTAATGAATTACACGTTTTATAAGAAAATATAGTCTCATTGGATATTGGAAGAATCATAGATGGTGGACTTTAACTGTTGATTGATTTCCCAACTTATAGTCAAGATAATTAATTTAAGTTAGTAAAATAATAAAATTTAGATAATTATCACTTAACTCAATCATATTAATTTATTTCTGAGCGAAATACTACAAATTATAAATCATATTAATTTAGTGAAAGGAGTTAGTCGTCCACAAGATGGTGTTCATGTTTGATTACATCATTATTGGGAGAGGTGTTTACATTTAGTATCCAATAATACTTCGAGCAAGACTACCTCCCGTGAAAGGATACCTATGGAAAAAAAAAATTGAAACTCCTCTGCATTATGTTGGAGTTTATTATTATAAACTATTAAATTAAAAATAATCTGAAACATAACCGTTGCCCTTTGTGATTGCGCTTTAATATATATATATATATATATATATATGTTGGGAGCTGAGCATTAACATACATATAACTGAAGCTATTAAGTGTATGCGTTTTATATGTATATATATACATTTGTTCAAAACGGTTGTCTTAATTCCTTATTACTCACCAACAATTTTGTTTCAAGAAATGTTATTTGACACTAACAGTTCTCAATAAATTAAAAATTAATTCCAAGTCAGGAACTTTTATGAAGCCTTGGTTGAGGTTGAAGCTAAGCTCAATTACATATAGACACTAACTATTCCAAATTCCAATCAAGGATCAAAGAAGAAGCTAAGAATAAAAGAAACTCAAAGTATGGCTGTGAACAAGGTTGCGATGACTCTCTTTGTTGCTATGATCATGATGATGTTGCTCATAACATGTGCGTTAGGAGATTTTGTGAAGCCCAATGTGAATAGAGATTGCATCATAAAATGCTTTCAACCATGCTTAGGAAGAGGATCTCTTCCAGAAGTGTGCAGAAATCTGTGTCATTGTTGGTAATTGAAAGTTCTATGTAAGCCTTTACCGGCATCATTAGGTGCCTCCTTCTACCTATCAATAAAACTCCAACTTTCTATTTCATTTTCTTCAATTTAGTTTCTTTCATTCTTCCACAGTACCAATAGAATTAAATTTAGTGAAATAAGTTAATTGTCCACAAGGCGGTGAACTCATGTTTGAATCATTATGAAAAAAGTATCTACATTTAGTATCTAACAATACTTTGAGCGAAACTACCTCCCATGCATGAAAGGATACCTATGAAAAATCAAAAGAAAAATAAAATTTTGAAACTCCTTTGATTTATGTTAGAGGTTATTATTATAAAATATTAAATTAAAAATAATCTGAAACATAACCGTTGGCCTTTGTGATTGTGCTTTAATATATATATATATATATATATACACGCTGAGGGATGGGCATTAACATACATATAATTGAAGCTATTATGTGTGTGCTTTTTATATGTATACGTATACGCTGGTTCAAAACGGTTGTCTTAATTTCTTATTACTTACCAATAGTTTTTGTTTCTAAGGACAGCTACATATATAGCATCTTAGTTGAAGTGGGCTGTTGACGAAAAACAAACAAGAAAGAAAAATATATGAGATATATTTTACTACTTGTGTTATATTTTGGGCTGAGAAAGGTATAAGAGAAAGTGAGTCTGATTTACTTCTATGCGTATAGATAGTAAACAAACATACGAGTACTAGACTGTTATATTATGAAGATAACGTGTCTGAGTAACCCTGCATCTAGTAATATAACAAAATTAACCAGTGAGAAACGTGAAATTATCACAAAGGAAGTCGAAATACTCAGACTTCAACCTAGTGTCACGCAATTTATATTTTTACTCTGACATTTAATTCTTCTATTTTTGTGTTTATTCTTATTTTTTAGGTTGCTACTCCAACAATTTTAAGATAATTTTCTACGTTTAATTCCACGAAAGCAGCAAATGAAAAAAATAAGAATAGTGAAGGAAGAATTTAGAAATTCATTTTTTATGGGATTTTCTCAATTGTGAAATTTCTCTAAAAAGAAAATTTGTGATTCCCAATTGAATAAATCAAAAGAAATATTTTTGTCGAAATATATATCTTTTTATTATAACTCATACTTTTTATGAGTTTTGGAATTTAAGTATATGGTATTTCTGACACTTTATTTAAGATGACAAAAATTTGATTTCCATATATATATATATTCCATTGGGATATGGGGCCTTTAGTGATTTGCATGTTGGAAACTATTTTATTTTATGTTATTTTTTAAATGTTGGTTAGTAAATGTCCAATCATCTTATTAATCTTTTTTGCATCTCATGGTTTTTTATGAGTAGCTAATAGATTTTTTCAATGGGTAGAAAGGTATTATTTTTATGCAATTTTATCAGTTGTGAATTTTCTCTGTGGAGAAAATCTTTGTGATTCACAATTGAGTAAATTTATGAAACTTTGAGGGATTATAAATATTATTATTTTTTATTTGGTTGTAGCTCACAAAAGGAGATTTTATTTATGAGAATTTTTTTTTTACTATATGAGATACCTATCGAGGTATGTTGAGAAGACTTTAACTTTGGCTATATATTGTTTTGTATATTTGTATTATTTTTGCAAGTTCTTTTACTTGGTTTGGAAAAAACCATTCTGAAGTATTTGTGTGTGTATATATATATATATATGTGTGTTTTTGTATGTATATGAGGAAAATGTTACAATCTATATGCAAAATAACATTTGTACTATGTGGAGCAAATGCATATTGATTTGATCCACTAGCAAAATATCATGTACATGGGGTGAAATTATTATTTGATATTTTTTTATGAGCACAACTCTTTTTTTTTTTAGTTCTAATTTGAGTTATCATCAAATGATCAATTTTTGGTCATAAAACAAATTTATGCAATGACGATTTCTTTTCCTTATATCATAAGGTATGTGTCACTATTTTAATCTTTCTCTTTTTTTAGAATATTTATTAATAGGGGGGCAAGAAGGAAAAATATTTTTGGATATTATTTTTATAACAACAAGTGGGAAATGTAAGTGTGTTTGTCACAACCCGTTTTCTGGGCACGTGACCGGCACAATGATGGATATCCCATCACTGTAAGCCTTTCGATAAATTCTACCTATGAGTTAAATTATTAGTTATTATCTCTATGTTATCAAAATAATCATTCCTTAATAAATACAAAGAAAATATATCAAAATTTTCTTATTTGAAAATCATACAGATGATTTGCATATAATAATAGATTTTCAATATAAAATACATTATTGTACTGAAATATAAGTCAAATGCTAAACCCCTTACTTAGATGTCCTAGACGATTACAGAGCAACATAATCTACAACAAAGAGGGGCCTACCCGACAGCGGGAAGGTCCGAAGTGATCTACTCCTCTAGCGAATATTATTCACCGACAACCTGATCTGAACAAAAAGATTTCACAGAGAGTGTGAGCTTTAAAACTCACGGATCTGTTACCGACCCAGACTATATCCCTACTGAGGAAATCGTTGTCTCCATACTCGTTGGTCAAGACACTCTTTAAATCGAGTTTTCCACCTTGTCGTGAGAGGGGGTACTATCACACTCAATCACAATCAATAGTACAATATTTCATATCATAATCAGAAGTACAATATAATATTCATTCATATAACAGGTATAGTATATAATTATATTATAAGTTTATAAACCATAAATCAAGATAACAATTAAGCTGTTTTTGAAAAGATTCAAACTTCACATCATCATGAAATACTTGTTTCGTCTTATATATATTTCTGAATTAATTCTCTCCCCAGATTCGCCACTCTGAATCCAATTTATCCCTATGAATATTGGGAGTGTCCTACGACATACTTTTTATCACCAGTAATGCTAAAATCCTATTAAAATGGGGTTGTTCCACTCACATGGATTTCGTACGAGTATCAGTTCTCTAAGTCGTTACGGACAAGAATACACAGGTAAATTTCAGTGTTCTGTTACGGAGATTTTCATGAAAGATTAGAGAAAACAAGTTAGGATTATTTTCGTATAGATACTATTCATACATATAGTTACTATTTATATATATGGTTACTATTCATACGTACGTCCAATATTCATACCAGAAATAAAGAATACAATCTATAAAAGAGTACACTAGGTAAGTTCCCAGGAAAGAGTGGAGGGTCACAATGGACACACTTAAAAACTAGGTCTTTCCTTAGCCAAAACTTTTCTAGATATATATTCTTTATAGTTTACATTCTATTTTGGTAATTAGAGAATCAAAATAACATTTAGACAGCTAAGGACAATTTTTCTGATGTGGAAGATCAGCCAAAGCTGCAATCATAGAGCATACTTAAGAAACTAACTTTTAAAATTTGAGAGACATAAAAAGGGTATAGTATCCTCATTTAATCTGAAAATGAAAGGTTCAAAATCTCAGAGGCCTAGCATCGGAGCAAGAGAAACTTAAGGAGAGAAAAAGAGAAGTTGAAGGTGTGAGTTTAGAAGTGAAATGTAATGGCCTATTTATAGGAAAAGTCAAGGGTACTATTTGACACTATGCACTAATAAAATATTCAATTTACTATTTATGAGAATGACATTTCTAATAAAATAATTTGTACGTTAATCATTTAGTTTACTATGCAATCACGGAAAAGTCGAAGGCGGCTTTACTATTGAGAATTTAAGGGAAAACTATCCTTTTATCTTAAACCTTTAAGTTTCTTTTCAATTCAGTCCTTTCATTTTAGTCCCTATGGGTATTTTCTCACATAAAACGTTATTTTTTCCTACGAACTTCTTTCTAGTATTCTCTTATGACCAAATCACATCTAGTACTCGACATTTAAATTATATATATGAACAGTATCATATATGTAAATAGTATTATACATGTGAATAGTACAGTATACTAGAATAGTAACCGTAGTTCGCAAACACACATTAATATTTTATTTTTCATAGGTATTACAGTGTTGTTATAAAAATATACTGATTTTGGTAAAATGTTTTTATGGTCAATATTTAATAATATTGTGGCTTAATATAAATTTATGGATTTAATTATTTATTTTTAGGAGTGTGATCCCATAAAATTCTATTGAGATAGCTATTAACAATATGGAAAAAGCTTTTCTTCAAGCTTATGTGTGACCAAGCATTTAATTTTAAAATGCTAAAAATTGTTTTGTGGAATTTTTTAAAATTCTACATTAAAGTTTTATGATCATATTATTGTGAGCTTTCTAAAGCTATACGAAATATATATCTTCACTTTGTGGAATTTTTCATTCTACATTTAATTTTGGCCATTGGTCCAGAGAATTAAAAAATAATGTGTTAGTAGAATTTTGTTTTATATTTTGCTATCGTGGGCTATATAAAGTCATTTTATAAGTTTTTTCAAACACGTGTATAACCACTTATGCCATAAGATAAATCAAATAAGCTCAAAATAAGCTCTTCCAAATAGGGTCATTGTGATAAATACCGTCTTATTTGGATTCTTTGAATTATGAAATTTTTAAAACTATAACTATAGTCAAAGAATCTAGAGACATCGATAGAGATGAATATCAAGCTCATAGGATTAAAAGTAGCCTATAAAGATACTACATCTTGTGACTAAAGGTCCTAAGAACTTGGTTCAAAGGAAAAAACAAATCACATGATTGCTTGTTTAAATGCACATTTTATAAAAGTCCAAACTCTTCAATTCATCCTTATAGTGTCAATGCATTTTCTTGTAGTGAATATATGAGGTTGAGTTTTAAAAACTCTTATTGAAATATGTAGCTCTATAAAAGTGGGTGTCTAAACTGCAAGAATACCCTTAACAGAAATATGGCACTAATAATTGTGTTAAACGAGCCTGGCTGGGTAATGGTCTTTAAGTAAACAGGCCAAAATATCAAAGTCTAAGACTGCTCGTATTGGCCAATGAGCCACTCTTTTTTTTAAAAAAAATTTTAATATTAAAATAATATAATTTTAATTTTTTTAGTAAAAAAATTCAATAATTTTTTTTATTAAAATAGTATTTATACTTATAAAACATTACTTTTCTAATATTTTTAAATAACCAATAACTTTAATTTTTTATATTTTCTTTCAAAATTAACTATATTAAATTTAAATTTGAAAATTCTATATTTATTTTTAAAAAATCACAAATTTTTTATATCTAAATTTACTATATTTATTGAATATAAGGTTATAAAATATAAAAATGTGATAAAATGATATTATTTTATACTAAATAATATATTTTTCAAAAAAATTAAATAAATAAATAGAAGGGGATCCAGCCCACCGTTTTTAAATGTGTAATACCCCTAAAAAAAATTTCAGTATATGATACTATTTACCTATACAATACTATTCACGTATACAGAACTGTTCACGTATATGGTCATCATGAATGAGTGCTAATTTTGATTTGGAATAATTCAATGGAGAAAATGATCTCTCTGTTTATTTAATTTCTCATATGCTTATGTGAATCTTGTTATCTTGTATGTGTATGTTGATGAAAATACAGATTTTCACAATATTGTATAAATTGTGGAATGTGGCAATGATCCCACGGGTAAGATGTGGATTGGGCATAAGAGAAAACTAAAAAGAAATTGGGAGAAAAATGACGTTTTATATAAGAAAATCTCCCTTAGGGGACTAAATGGAAAGGAAACTTAAATAGTAAATTGATTATACTGATAGATGAGACCGATAAGTAGAACTGGTAGATGAGACTTATAAGTAAAATTGGTAGGTGAGACTAGTAAGTGAAATGGTAAGTGAGACTAGTAAGTGAGACTGGTAAGTGAGACTAGTAAGTGAGACTGGTAAGTGAAACCGGTAGATGGAATAGTATAGGAGAACAGTAGATGGAATAGTATAGAAGAACAGTAGATGGAATAGTATAGAAGAACGGTAGATGGAATAGTATCAAATAGTACCTTTGATTTCCCTATAAATAGGCCATTCTATTTTACTTCTAAACTCACACCTTCAGTTTCTCTTCTTCTCTTACCCCGGCACTAGGTCTCTGAGATTTTAGGCATTTATCTTTCAGCTTAGATCCAAGGTGAGAATACTATACCCTTTCTTATAATTATACAAGTTAAATTCTTCAGTATATTTTGTGGTTGCGGCTTTAGCTGATCCTCCACACCAGAAAAGAACTTTTCCTAGTACGAATAGTGATCATATGTATTTATATCGTATTTATGAATAGTATTCATATGTATAAATAGTAACCATACATATAAATAGTATATATATGTATGAATAGTAATCGTATATATGAATAGTATCCGTACATATAAATAGTATCTGTACGTATGAATAGTGATCGTATATATGAATAGTATCCATATGTATGAATAGTAATTGTGCGTATGAATAGTGTCTATACATGTAAATATTAATCATACGTATTTTTGAATATTACAAGAGTCGAAGGAAAAGGAGAGAACAGTGCATCCCAATGGAGATGCATGTTTAGCTTTGAGCCTTCAATGAGATTTTGGACATCCTTTGATTGATATAAGATGTAGAAATCTAGCTCGGACTCGAGGTGAGGGATCTAGCTATACCTTGTATGATTATATTTTCTAGGATTGTACTTTCTAAAGTTTCGTAAAATGATATCATGTGATAAGATGATTATGTGTTTGACATACATGATATAAGGTACCACATGCATATAATTTGAGCTTGCAAACTGTATGTGGATGAAGGAATATAGAACTTTATACTATACCTGAATTTTGAAAATTTGAGCTCAGTTGAAGGATTGATCTATCCTTGTCTTGTTTGATTTATTTTTAAAAATTTGTTTGTTAGAAGATATAATAAATTAAGGAATGAATATATTTTCTATATATTGGGATAGAGCTTGCAAAGGAAATCATGTGAATGATTGATGATTATGAATGACATGGATTTATTAAAGTTCATGATGTGCATATGAATGCTCTTGATTGTGCAATTGATTGTATTTGAAAAAAACAGAGATTTCGAACACTTTTGCGTCCTTTGAGGACAGGGGTGAAATAAGGTTGAATTACTTGACTTCATTTTAAGGACTTGACACAAGATATTCAATGTATATAATTATACACATGGAATAGTTGAGGGATTCATCCCTCCAAGATACAATATAAATTCCATCTCATATCGCAGTTAGATTCTATATTTAATGATGATTGCTAGATAATGAAATTTATTGTTGATTTAAGATTATATTGATGAGAATTATGAATTGAGTATATAATATACATAGAATGGTTGAGGGCTTGACCCAAGATACCAATGCATGAAATTATGGAAAGGGAATGGTTGAGGGCTTGACCCAAGATACCAACGCATGGAATTATACACATGGAATAGTTGAGGGCTTGACCCAAGATACCAATGCATGAAATTATACACATGGAATGGTTGAGGGCTTGATTTCCCAAGATATCAATGCATGTAATGGTTGTAGACGTGAATATATCTTTAAGCAGAAATATTACCTATGGGCAGAACACGCCTTTGGGCGGGATGACATCTACAAGTGGGATAATGCTTTCGGGCGAGGTGCATGTGATTATTTATGAACTTTCTTATGATGAATTCCTTTTGACTTACATTTATGTCATGAATTATTAATGTTGTGAGTTTTCACATATTCATACATGATTATATGTACTTTTGGCATGCATAATTGATTATATGTGCGATAAGGCTATTTTATGGTGAGTCAAGTGGATAAGACTCACCCCCTCATAGTTTCAGGTAAAGAAGGCCCTTTAACTTCGAGGATGAACGTGTCGATGATGCCTCCCCTTTGTTCGGGGTATGGTAACAGACTTAATTATGTTGTTTTAGTAATTTTAGAAAGCTCTGTAATCGGGTAGGTCATGTATTGTTGTATAAGATGGTTAAATATGAAAACATTCTCTTGTTTTACTTCTTCATTGTGTAATTTAAAACAATTATATTTAAAG
This sequence comes from Biancaea sappan, assembly GCA_037074585.1. NCBI lineage: Eukaryota > Viridiplantae > Streptophyta > Magnoliopsida > Fabales > Fabaceae > Biancaea > Biancaea sappan. The sequence goes on from CM073492.1 coordinate 38,986,049, forward strand.
GAATAATTGGATTAAGGAAAGAGTAACAAGTTAAATGGAAAGTTAGGCTTGCGGTGGTGTGAGATTAGACATCGTCCGCGCCGGTCACGGGCCTAGATTTAGGGCGTGACAAAATGATTCTAAACTGCTTAACCCATAACCGCTCACTTACGAGCAGTCCCGTTCTAGCCCATAAACCATAAGCTTTGTAATACCTGCTATTTAATTTTTTCATTTTTTATTGTTAAATTTTATTTTACAAATATTGATTTGCAAATTGTATGCAATATGTGTTTGTGATATTGTATTGTGATGTAGTAATACTTTGGTATGTGATTTTGGGCTATAGACTAGTAATGTGAGATGCTAGGTCATATAAGGACTACAGTGAAAATTTTAAGGGCTAAAATGAAATATTTTGAAATTTGGTGAGGTGTAGCGAAATTTGTACAAAGTATAGGAATAGATGGAGAAAATTATAGGGAGCTTTGATGTGAAATAGGAAATGGAAAATGATTTCTAAATCTCGAAATATTAATTTTTGAAGTAAGGAGTATGATTAATTTATTAAATGGCTTTTAGGAATAAAAGAAAATAAAAATAAAAATAAGTTAACAGTGCATGAACCATGTATGAACAGTATTTTTGGAAATTAAATAGATTATACAATTAAATAAAAATAGTGCTATTAGATAATTGGATAAAGTTAAAGGATTAAATAAAGTAATTGGTTGTTTATCTAACTAACCAAATTCCTTTTATTATTAAAAATAAGGATAATTGGTTTCCTTTATTTAATCTGCAGAGCATCTTAAGAAAATATGATTTAATCATATTATATTTACTTAAGATAATGTAAGATTTGAATAAACAATCTTTTTGAATTTAAATAATTAAATTAGTAGGATTATACATTCTAGAAGGATAGTTAACAAATAATCCAAGTGTAATTAAATTTGACGTTATATCTTTCAAAAATCAATATTTTAAACCTTAGATTTTGTTCACATAAAACTATGTTGGGATATCCAATTTAATTTCGAAATTTTGCAAGAAAGAAATTAATAGTAAGTATTAGTCTTAGTTAATAGTTGATAATATATATAAATAAAAGTCCTAATCTAAAAAGCTACAGTATTTCAGAAATAATTAAATAAGTGCATGGATCTAATTAAACTAATTAAGAGTAAACAAATTGGAAATGCTAAAACATCTCTCTCTTCCACCTACTACGTACCACCACATCAATGTAGTTGGGATTATATTCTTTTCCAATATATTAAAATTGTTCCTGATAAGGATTCTAGGATTCAATCAATTACCCTATGTCCTTTAATTTTCAAATTCATCCTGTCCCTCCCTATATCGTATTGCTGTGTCGTCATACACCCACTTTCAATTCTTCATTCGACCATGCATATCAACCCCAACACATACCAAACTATACCCAAGTCTCCAAGTTAGTCAAGCTGCCACCTCCATCTTCCCAAATCATACATTCACACCCAATATCCATTCGGTCACCTCTCAGCGCACACACACACACACGATAATCCAATCCGAAGTTTCACCCACATGCCGTCGTCAAATACACACATTGCTATTATGCCCCATCCCTTCAACCCTAAACCTCCAACCTTCAATCTCGTGTACCCTCTCATTCACATGGCCACCGTGAACGCCTCTCCCCCTCAAAATAATAACCGAGGCACCTCCTTTTAACATTCAAGAAGCAAGAAGAAATTAATGTAAGTCATAATCTCTCATTCTTTGGTATTTCGTCTCTTTTAAAAAAATATAAACATAAAAATTCATTTCGACATATAGACTCTTCTTTTCTTTCCTTTTTTTTTTTGAAAACCTCAAGCATCATAGAACAAATTTCCTTTTTCACATCAAGGAGATTTTTGATCGGTAGGATTCGTTAAATTCTAGGTGAGTGAACTAACTATTCTTTAATATTATCTGAAGTGTTAAAGTAATAGGGTATAAGGATAGGTAATGATCATGGTGAGAAAGAAGAAATCTGGTTAAGGGATTCAAGTTTTGAAAGTTTTTTGTAATTCCAATATTGATGAAATTACTAACAAGGAACGTTAGGGAAAAAGAAATGGTTTGTAAGACGAACACGATAAATTGTGATTTGTAATACTTTATGGTTATCCAGTAGAAAGTGATATGATGTTTATATTGATAAATATACTGATAAATATACTGATAATATATTGACAATTTATTTCGATGATTATTTGAAATTAGTTGAGACTTGATTGTGTTTGAGTGAGATAGTAACCTCTCTCATTTTCAAGTGAGAAATCTAGGTGATAGGATGGCTTGACCTCTGAAAATAGAGATAACAATTCTCTCGGTAGGAAGTTAAGCCTAGATTAAGTTCGTGAGGCGCCTTGACTATAGAGGATGAGGTTGTGCATCATGGCAGGTTTGATGAGATTGGTTGAGTCATGTGTGCTCCCAGGTTTTTGCCATTGATGAGTACTAATTCCGTTGGTTTGAATTATTTAATTGAATTACAATTCTCTGGTAGGTACTTTTCCTGTGATTGGTGATTCATACTTATACTTTTATTTTATTACTTTACATTGCTGATTTTATTAAAGTGGAGATTAGCTTGCTCACTGAGATATTTATCTCACACTCTTTGATTTATCTGATTTCAGATCAAGTAATGAAATGGGAGTTTCCGCAAGAGGACTAGCGTTGCCGTTGGACCATCTCATTGTTGGGTGGGTCCCATGTTAGCAATATTTTATTATTATTAGGAAGCTTTATGGTCAAATATGATATCTAGGGGGTCTCAGGCGATTAAACGACTTTGTTTATTGTATTTAATTTGATTTAAATTCGATGATTTGTTTTGAAGATTTATGATATGGATTATGGTAGAAGTTGAGATTATAGTTATAAATTTATTTAAGTTAATATGATTTTATGAATGAATGAAGTTTTGATTATTTTATTTAAATATTAAAATTGTAATTTGGGAGATTGTAATGAATCCAGGTAAGTTTTCATCTCCCTTTATGTGTGTATGGTATATGGTTATAATAATTTATATTATTTATATTATAAATTAATAATCATTTTAACTAATATTTGATATTTATTTATATTTATTTCAATTAATATTCAGTTATAAATTAATATTTGTTTTAATTAATGTTTATTTATATTTAATTAATGTTTCCTAATTTTAGTCTTTATTTTATTATACATATATTCATATATAAATATGTGTATATATATATATATATATTTTAAACTCTGAGTTGTCTATAAAATCTAAACAGTTGAAAATATTTAAATTATTTAAAATAAAATTGTCTTATTTGTTTGATTTGATTCGTATGTTTGTTAAATTCTAAATAATTATGAAAGGTATGTTATTTAATAGATAAAAAAAGAATGATGCATGTTATAAATATTCATAAATAAACCAAAAGGGGTAGAAAATATATGTCAGTTAGACTTACAATGACACGAGATTTATGTCAGCGTGCCCGGAATTAGGGTCGTGACAGGCTTTATCCCCAATACTAGGCACAAGGCTACATAATCATGCCAGCAAGAACTCATATTTACACCTGGGTTGTTATGTGCGAGATATAAATCTTGTCTTCTCAAAGCAGTCTATAGTTCAAGGCAGATACTACTATGACTCTGAATTAAGAATTAAATTTTTGCTAAGTATGGGTTCAAGACAAATTTAGCTACCTATATTATATATAATAATCCACCTCCACCCAAACTGTATATATTATTGTGTGCTATTTTATAATAACAAGTGGAGGATTATTGGAGTTTATTATTATAAAATATTAAATTAAAAATAATCTAAAACATAATGCTAGCCTTTGTGATTGTGCTTTAATATATATATATATATATAACTGAAGCTATTATATATGTGTTTTATATGTATATATAACATTGGTTCAAAACGGTTGTCTTAATTCCTTATTACTCACCAATATTTTTTTCTCTAAGGCCACCTATATATATAGGCTTTTAGTTGAAGTGGGATGTACATGGAAAACAAACAAGAAAGAAAAATATATGAGATACATTTTACTACTTGTGTGATATTTTGGATAAAGAAATGTGTGGGAGAAAGTGAGTCTGATTTACTTCTTATGTGCATAAATAGTAAACAAATATGCGAGTCATGTGTTGTTGCATCTTGGAGTTACCAAGTTTGGGTACCTCCTGCATTGGATAATATAGCAAAATTAATCTGTGGGAGATGTGAAATTACTTTAAAGAAAGTTGAGATACTTAGACCTCAGCCCAGTACCACGGAATTTATATTTTTACTCTAACCTTTAATTCTTTCATTTATGTATTTATTCTTATTTTCAGGTTGCTACTCCAACACTTTACTCATTCATCATAACCAAACTATTAATGAATGTAAAATAAATAAATTGCAACTTTTTGATAGACAATATATTTTTGTTGAAAGTTAAAATTTTCAAAGAGCTGAATATTTTAAATTCAAATTGGAAATCAGCCACAAATTTTGACACAAACAATACCATTACAGGAATTAGTCATGAAAAAAAATTAATTAATGAATCAAAGATGGAATTTGCCACTGAAATAATTCGTGCCTAATCTGAGATGAAATTTGCCATCAAATATTTTCCATCTCAAATTTAGATAAAATAATAATGACAAAGTCAAATTTTTAGTTACTAACTTTGAGATAGATAAATTTGTCTCAAAATTTTGAACAAAAAATTAAAAAAAATGAAGACGATTTTTTAGATGGAAATATCCATATCTAATAACAAAGGGGAAAAGAACAAAAATTATCTCTTTGCAACAGATTTTGAGACAGATACTAAGGGTCTGTTTGGTTTATGAAAATATTTCATGTTTTCATTTTCAGTCTTTATTTCCTAAAATGCATTTCTTGAAACACTGAAAACATCTTTCTGGTGTTTCCAGATTTAGGCATATTTTAAGAAATGTTTTCAAGAAAACGTTTTCAGTTAACTCAACCAAACACATTTTCAAGTCCGTTTTCTGTTTTCAGTGAAAATGAAAACAGGAAATACCCAAACCAAACAGGCCCTAAATTTTTTTTGTCTTAGATTCCATCTCAGAAGTCTACATTTTTTTTATATTCCCCCTCTTTCTTTGAGATGAAATTGATATAGATTTGCAACAAAATTTTTTTTTATCTCGCTTTTCTATCTAAAATTTTGGTTTTTTTTTGTATTGTAGTTTTTTGTTTGAATTAAATAGTACATTGTTGGTAAGGAGCTAATTAAAAAGTTAGTTAAAATATGATTTTAGTCCCTATAGTTTCATCCAATTTGTAATTTGGCTCCTAATATTTTTTTTTGTAAATTGGTCCTTATATTATGAAAACATTCGCAAAAAGTCCCTACTATCAAATTTCATTAGTTAGCATTAAGCTTGTGGCAAATATAATAAGAATGTAGAATGATGTGACACATTAAATAATCTAGTTAGCATCTTACGAGAGCAAATTCAAACCACATGACATCAAATTATTAAGTCAAAGTCAAATTGAAGCTTTTTTTTTCCTCTATCCCCTAGCTATTCACTTTTTGATAAAGACAATGACAATACTGGACTCAACTCGCCTTCCCTGACGCTCACACCCCCTTCTCTCTCTCTCTTCTCTCGTTCCTTATTGTTGCTCCCCCACTAATTTTGTAAATCAAATGGGGATTATCATTGTTAGGAAGCTTTAGACACTCCTTCAACATGTTAATATAACCCATCACTAGAGGTAGAGATTCGTTCTCCCAATTTGCACCAACATTGAAAACATAATCATTTCTTTTCTTTGAAATCAACTTAATAGCTTTAGGGGGAAAGAACAAAAAGAAAGCCTAATCATTTTTAACTCAATTTAAGGCTCTAGATCTATGCCTGAGAATGTCTATGGACCGGGTCCCCTCAGGCCAACTCACCAACGACCTGCACATTCTGAACTTGGTCATAGCAATGAAAAATAAGAATGAATGGGGAAGAAAGAAATAGAAATGGTCATAATTTGCCTTTGACTTTAATGATCTAATGTGGCTTGGATTTGTTGACATAAGGTGTTGATTGGATTATTAATTTATACATCTTCCACTACAACAATACTATAACATCCTCACAGAAAGAATATGAGTAATATAATACTGAGCCATGTGCTGACGTCTTTCCTAGCCTTATGCAACCAAAAAATTCCCAATAGTCCAAGTATAACCCCTTCTCTTCCACATACAATCTTGGATATTGAGACTATCCTAATCTGAGATATGGGAACACTTCAAACCAACTTTCATACTAATAAAGATTCAGTGCTCTTAGTCCTAGCAATGTCCCTCCTCCACCCCTAGGAAACCAAATGAGTTTGGAAGATTTGGTCAAGTAGTTGCCAACATATACACTGCAATTCCAACAGCAAACTAAGTCAAATAGATGAAATTTAGAAACTCAACTAGGCCACCTAGCTACTATAATCTATGAGCTTAAAAGTCAAGGTCCTGGTAATCTCCCTTCCTAACTAGTAGTCTACCATAAAGCCAATATGAGTGTCATTTCCCTAAAAAGTGGCAAACAAGTAGTAGGTCTAGCTCCTCCCCCTGAGTCAAAAAAATTAGATGGGCAAAGAGAGTCTCCATTATCCTTAAGTAGCTCTAAATAGAAAGATAAGGATGATGAGGTATTTCCTAGCAGACCAGTACCCTTTCTTAGGAGATTGACCTAATCAAAATTCTCTACAGTTGAAATTGATAAGGAAATCATGGAGAATTTTAGGAAGGTTGAGATTAACATCCCCCTGTTGGAGGCAGTGAAGCAAATCTCAAAGTATGTCAAGTTTCTTAAAGAATTATGTACCTATAAAATGTGAAAAGGGTAAATAAGAGAGTTAATTTGGGGCAAAACATGGCAGCCCTTATCCAACCACCTATGGCTTCAAAGTGAAAAGATCCAGGTACTTTTACCATTCGATGCACCATTGGGAATAAGGAGTTTTCCAATGCCATGTTAGACTTAGGAGCTTCTATAAATGTCATGCCTGTGTACCAAACTTCACAAATTAGGACCATTTCTCCCACGGGAGTGGTAGTGCAATTAGCCAATGGAATCATAGCATACCCATAAGGAGTACTATAAGACATTTCAATAAGGGTGAAAGATTTTATCTTCTTCCCTGTAGATTTCTATGTGCTTGAAAATTTTAGTACTCATGGACATGCACCATTTGTCATGCCCCAAAAATTAGACACATGAATATATAAATCCTAGGATGTACCTCCATGATATCCCATAAATTCTCGAGCAATTCTAATATCCACAATTATGCAAATTATAAATTTTCAAAGAAAATAAATTTACATAGTACCTCCTCCCACATCCCATAACATCGGGAAATATATACAATAAGATGCAAAGCAAATTATAGCCAAATGAATAATAAATTTCCTAAACACAATAGGACCTAAGTGGCCTATAGGATTATAGAGCATTTCCTAGACTTATAGACCAAATGTTGGTTCAAAAAATGGAGTATATCTCTAAAACCCGCTAAATTTACAGCAATTTACCTTCCACCTTAGTTGCTGCATCTAAAAAATGATAACCATAGAAGGTATGAATTCATCAAAATTCAGTGATCAAATGACTGTGCTATAAAATAACATATGACACAAGTACAAATACTATAATCACAACTATAAATAAAATAAATACCTCTAGTACGTATATGCACAAATAGATACACATACACAAGCATACCTTATTATGAAACTGTGACATGCAATTCCCATGCAAGTCTACATTCTCGTAATACCTCATTGAATTGCAACTCAATAAAGGTGTGCTAAAGGTCTACATTCCCTCAACCTTAGTTTTCCCAAACAATTCCAAAGCTTGAACAAACATAAATAAATTACACACATAGAATACAATTATGCAAATACTAACATGCCTTTCCTCCCGTGAGTCTATGTTCTCACAGATATCGTAACAATAAATCACGAGACTTACCTTCCTATATTATTAATTCTCAATCGATTGGTTCTAGAGGTCTACATTCCTCTAAACTTAATTCATGATGTTTATCCGTACGGATGCCCCAATCCATAGATATAGTAATTGGTTTTCCTTTTATGGGTCTACATTCCCACATAACTCCCTTTTTCCACATATAATTCACATACACAAACACAACACATTACATACAATAAACAATCCACCATTCCTAAATATAATTCATAAAATAAACCCCTAATATAATAAGAAAATTTTATAATCTGGGGAATTTAAGTCCAATTACGATGTGAGTGGAATTTGTATTGTACTTGAGTAATTTAATAAAAACTCATAAGTAAGGTCACCACTCACCTTGAAACCAATAAAGATTTACAGTGTAAGAAATCCTAGAAACACAACCGTATAACTTCTCACAAACACCTAAAACCAAAACTAATAAGTTAGCAACAAAATCCTATTTTTCCCTTTCAAAACCCCTTTTTCCTCACTCTGCCTAGACCAAGGTGCCTAGGTACCACCTTTGGTGCCTGAGTGCCACAAGCCCTGCTTCCTTTCTACAAGCACTGGGCGCCAAAGGTTTTGCAATCTTCCAGACCTTAGTGCCTGGGAGCCTCAGATCAGGAGCTCCCTTGTTCTTCACGGTTTTGGGTGAAAAACCCACAAAAAATCTCACTTTTCCATTCCATTTCTTCTTTCTTTGGTTTTTGAACTTAAATAGATATTCAGGAGTGAATTGTGGTGAGTAAAACCCCCACAACAATCAAGAATAAAAATGGTTTCATGGATTCCTTGAGAATTCTCAATCTCTTCTTTTAAATGAACTTTTACCATTTTCTTTCATGAAATCAATTCTATCTCTTCCCATAGGTTGTGTTTCATTATAATCAATAAGGAACCAAAAGAAAATAGCAAATAAAACTAGGTAATAGCACCAACAACCCAAAACTTCAAAAATTCCCCTCTAGGGCATCAATGGAGAAGAATAAAGAAAAAGAAGAAAGTGAAGCTAACCTCAATCTCTAGCAACTTCCAAGAAACCAAAAAGTGAACAGAAAAACAAAAATAACCAGAGAAACTTGGAATAAGAGATGGAAGAAGTTGAGAAAAAAAACCACACTTTCTCCTTCTTACTTTCTTGTGTTCACATGAGAATGAGAGAAAAAGAGAGAGGACAAAGGCTTTAAGTGGTGATGAGTCTTGGGTGACCCATGGGTATCCATACCAAGATGCCCCAAATCTAAGTGATCCGACTATAATTATTCCTCAATAATTATATTAATTCCATTTAAATTTTCTCAAATCATTGAAAATTCCACACAGCACCGAAATACCCAGTCTAGTCATTTATCTCAATTTTCTATAATTATCATTCAAATAGAACAAATAAATTATAGAAAATAAAAAGAATAAATTAAATTAAATAATTTAACGTTATAAATATCGTAATACCCTCAAACACGTGACCCTCATTTTGGCGAGTATTACATTATTCCCCTTTAATAGAATTTGGTCTCCCAAATTTAAAAACTCACCATAAGACTCGAACAGGTGGGACACTTTTTCAGAGTCCCCTATACCCCCTCAGGTCTCAGCACTTTCACTGCACCAAGCTCAAAACTGACTAGTTGGAGACCAACATCATCTCCCACACAAAGCCTCAAAAGGCGTCAGCTCCATGTTAATCTGCTAATTGTTACCACAAGCAAACTCAATAAGTGGCAAATGGTGTAGATACTTACCACGCATACGTTCCTCTATCTCTCAAACTAATCCAAACACAACCCAAGAGCACTTACACACACACACACACACACATATATATATATATATATATATACTCTGAAAACCCATCCCACACAGCATCTAGTCGCCCCAAAAACACACCTATGGGGTGGTATCACGCTCTTATCTCTCTTAGAGCGTACTCCTAACACCATCATATATTATACCCCTTCATTGGCCTTCCTAATTTTACCCACCACACATATGCATACTATAGACATCAAACCATAAATACATATCATGCAATCAAACCTCCCTATGGGTCTATGCTCTAATCCTTACTCAAGAGTTTTATTGTCGTGGGTCTACATTCCCGTGGATTTACTACTTAAGAGTCCTATCACGTAAATCTGCGTTCTCACAGACTAAATATCTCCCACAACGGTTTCTCTACACAAGTATACATCCTCAAATACCTGAGCCCTCAAGCTCCCAAGTACATCCCTCTTGGTCCCAACCCATGTACCCCACATTGATAACTATCAGTCTCTGACCTCAAGAGTACACTAGACAGCTCCCACATCACTAATCAAAAATCACTCACCCAATTCAAGTCCTACTAGAGGCTGGTCCTAGATTTTCAGTCCTTCTTGGACGTTAACCTTTGATTCTCCACAATGTCAATTGACTAAAGTCACTAGGAGGCTTATCCTAGGGACCCAGCTTATAAGACGAATCTTTTAACTAGCTGTTATAGTGTAAACCCCCTTTCAGAGTTTTGCTGGACTCTAGGGATGCACTAAGTTTGTCTCAAATCTTGATTTATTAGGTCATGTCCATAACCAATACCAGGTTGCTAGGATCATGCCCTCAACTATAACCACAATAACCTATTGGCCTAGGCCTTAACCTCAATTCACGAAACCAAGATCAAGCCCACTAAAAACCTACTCCATATTTTCTCGTCGGTATGCTCACATTAACAATTAGTTTCAATTGAATTTTCGTCCTTCGGGATGATATGCCCTAAGAAGGTTATCTTGCCCAAATAAACTCACATTTGGGGTCCTTAGGTAATTACACATATATGCACACCTATGTATGTTCATATGTGAGTAATCGTACTTCCACACATATCCAAACACACTCTTTCTCAAATTAACATGCATAGAGCCCAAGCACTTGCTCTAACACCAAGGAGTTTTAGGTTTAACCTAAACTCACCCCAAGCCATATTCATGGCACTATTTCTCTACTATCAACCTGAAACACCCTTAATGCCCACACAACTAGTTCACCTTCTCGACCTTACTCGATTTTATGTGATTGCCCAAGTGTGTTATATATCCACTGTATATACACACAATTAAACCAAATGCCCTCTAATCATAGAAAAGTGGGCCAAACCTCCCGTTAATCTCTGACCTTACACATCTGCCACCACCTTCACTTTACTCTAATGGCATAGATGCCAATAGCTTACCAACAACACATTTTTCCTCGTGATAGAATTTCTCATAAGCCATCTTTCACGCCATCAAGATTCCTCAATTTAAGAACCCTACTAATCATCTAACCCCACACATATTGTATTCTCACCCAAATTACCACCGAGAACTTGTTTTGTGAGTCTTTTATTCCTAAGACGAATCTTATTTACCTAAGCACACTCATTACACAGTACCACCACTAACAAACCTTAACCAAACGGGTGTAACATAAACAAGTGCCCCTAAAAGATTGACAACTTACTCTAATATCTCTTGTATCAGATTCTATCTCACTATGGTATCTCCTCTAAGAGAATTACATAGTCTAGATCGGTTTCCTCAACCAAGTCCTATGCTACTAGCTTTGTCTAGGATATAAGATCAAGTACACACTCCAACTCTAATCAACATAACCACCTCGATGTCCAGTCCCTATGCCAAAACCTACATCTTAGCATTCAACCCATCTCACATGAACATTCTTTTATCTTGAGTACGTGTCTATGCACAGCCCACCTAGGATACCATCAACATTTAAGGAAATGGATTGTACACTAATCCATACAAGTGTCGATTCCCTCACCCTCATACTCGTCACTCTATGTGACCAACATTGGTCGAATCCACAATGGATTATCTACACACCCATAATAAGATACACTTTAATACATACACACATGTAAAGTATATAGCCTATTTCCATGCTATAACCATTCCCTAAATTCTCCTAACTTTTCTACTTCCACATTTCATTAAAATATATTAATGAAAATTTCCTTCAAGATATGCACATAAGCACCTCACTAAGAAAAGAAACCCCAACAAGTGTTTCCCTAACTTAAAAATATATATACTTATATACAACTACCTTGCATCAGCAAAACAAACCAATAATACCCTTCCAGAATAATAACCGATACCTTGGTTGCCCGTTTACCATTCTCAACCAAATTCCTGAGTATCACATGCCCTTGTCTACTAGTCCAATCACTTTTGCCCAAAGTTTTCCCATTACCAAGCAAATACATATAAATAAATGAATATATACATATATTCCATTACACAAATAACTTTACAGATCATGACAAACTAAATGTCAATCTGAAATAAACTACCACACATTATAAAACATAAATAATTACATGATGTCACATGGAAAACCCATCCACATCGTTATCTAGACAATCCATAACCACTCCGATGGTAATGTAGCAAAGCTACATCTGAGCTCATGAGCTCCCTATGCTCCTAGGATTTCTTCTACACTAAAAAGCCAGGAACCTACATATAAGAACAAACACTTCTCAAGTCAATAAAATTACTTCCGACTAACTCCATCGAGGAGTAAGTTACAAAAAGGATACCCAACACTTGACAAGGCCTTTTATAGGACCTAAACTCCTGGTCATGCTACACGGCTTATAACGATTAGGAAGGGCCCACAAAGAATACTTTTCTCTATAATTTATAGGAGATCTAAAAATAAATTCCCTTTGATACCAATTTGTCAGTCTCTGAAAATCAAATACGTAATCATACAAAAATCTTAGGGTGTACCTCTTTGATATCTCATAAATTCCTGAGTAATCCTAATATCCATAACTATGCAAATCATAAATTTTCAAAGAAAATAAATTACATATTGCCTCCTCCTACGTCCCATAACATTGGGAAATATATACAATAAAATGCAAAGCAAATTGCAGCCAAATTAATAATAAATTTCCTAAACATAATAGGACCTAGGTGGCCTATAGGATTATAGAGTGTTTCCTAGGTTTATAGCCCAAAAATTAGTTTTAAGAACCCACCGATAAAAAATGAAGTATATCTCTAAAACCCGCTAAATCTTCAACAGTTTCCCTTCCTCCTTAATTATTGCATCTGAAAAATGATAACCACAGAGGGTGTGAATTCATCAAAACTCAATGAGTAAATGACTATGTAATAAAATAACATATGACACAAGTACAAATATCATAATCATAATCACAATTAGAATAAATACCTCCAACACGTATAGGTACAAATAGATACACATACACAAGTATACCTTATTATGAAACTGTGATGTGTAATTCCTACGCAAGTCTACATTCTTGCAATACCTCATTGAATCGCAACTCAATAAAGGTGCGTAAGGGTCTACATTCCCTCAGCCTTAGTTTTCCTGAACAATTCCAAAGCATGAACAAACATAAATAAATTACATACACAGAATACAATTATGCAAATACTAACATGTCTTTCCTCCCATGAGTCTACGTTCTCACAAATACCATATTGAGAATAAATCACGAGACTTACCTTCCCGAATTATTAATTCTCAAAAGATCGGTGCTAAAGGTCTATATTCCTCTAAACTTAATTTCTAATGTTCATCTATACATATGTCCCCATCCACAGATATACTAATCGATTTTCATCTCATGCGTCCATATTCCCACAAAATTCCTTTTTTCCATATATAGTCCACATACACAAACACAACACATTACATACAATAACCAATCCATCATTCCCAAATATAATTTGTAAAATAAACCCCCAATATCACAAGAAAATTTCATAATCTAGTTAATATCACTAACTAGGGAATTTAATAAATTTAAGTCTAATTACGGTGTGAGTAAGATTTATATTGAACTTGAGTAATTTAATAAAAAGTCAGAAGCAAGATCACCCACTCACTTTGAAGCCGATAAAGATTTATTGTACAAGAAGTACTAGAAACACAATCGTAGAACTTCTCACAAAAACCAAAACTAACAACTTAGCAACAAAATCCCACTTTTCCCTTTGAAAATCCATGTTTCTTCACTCTGCCCAAAAAACCAAGGCACTTAGGTGCCATAAGTCCTGCTTCTTTTCTGGTGGTGCTTGAGTGCCCAAGGTTCTACAACTCTTCCAGACCTTGGCGCCTGGGCGCCCCAGGTTAGAAGCTCCCTTGTTCTTCACGATTTTGGGTGAAAAACCGACCAAAAATCCCACTTTTCCATTCCATTTCTCTTCCTTTGGTTCTTGAACTTAAATGGATATTCAAGAATGAATTGTGGTGAGTAAAACCCCCACAACAATCAAGAATAAAAATGATTTCATGGATTCCTTGAAAATTCTCAATATTTTCTTCTAAATGAATTTTTGCCATTTTCTTCCATGAAACCAATTCTATTTCTTCCCATAAGTTGTGTTTCGTCATAATCAACAAGGAACCAAAAGAAAATAGCAAAGAAAATAAGATAACAGCACCAACAACCCAAAACTTCAAAAATTCCCCTCTAAGGCATCAATGGAGAAGAATGAAGAAAAAGAAGAAAGTGATGCTAACCTCAATCTCTAGCAACTTCCAAGAAATGAAAAAAAAAACCAAAAATAACCGGAGAAACTTGGAAGAAGAGATGGAAGAAGTTGAGAGAAAAACCACACTTTCTCCTTCTTACTTTCTTGTGTTCACATGAGAATGAGAGAAAAAGAGAGATGATGTAGGCTTTAAGTGGTGTTGGGTCTTTGGTGACCCATGGGTGTCTATACCCAAATGCCCAAAATTCGAGTGATCCAACTATAATTACTCCTATATAACTATATTAATTCCATTTAGATTTCTTCTTCCTTCTATTTTCTCAAATCACTGAAAATTCCACACAATACCAAAATACCCAGTCCAGTCATTTATCTTAATTTTTCACAATTATCATTCAAATAGAACAAATAAATTACAAAAAATAAAATGACTAAATTAAATTAAATAATTTAACATTATAAATACAGTAATACTCCTAAACACGTGACCCCAATTTTGGCTGGTATTACACCATTGGTACTTGGTAGACTGTTTTTGAAAACTTCAAAAGCCATTATCAATGTGCATGATGGTACTTTTCCCACGGAGTTTGCTAGCAATAAAATTCATATCAACATTTTAGAGCAATCTATGGGAGAGCCCTCTGTTGTGCATTCTTTTAATTTTATTGAATCATTGGTGGATAATGTATGTGTTGACTTTGATCATGGAATGGTCTCTAATTTTTCTGAGTTTGTGGTTTAATTTCAATATGACTATTATGGTTTTGAAAAATGCCAAGCATGCATAGAAATAGAAAAAGTTTTAAGTCTTGGAAAGTATGATTTTGGAAAATCTAGTTGTGTTGAACCATATTTTAATTTTGTCTTTGTTCTAGTTTCATATTATGATCTTGTTTCTGCTACAAATTCAAATTTTGATTATGTTTCTATTGTTTCTAAATTTGATTCCAATTTTGTTTTCAATTTAGGTCCTGTTTGGGTAGACAACTTATTTAAGTACTTATAAAATAAGTGTTTATCATATAAACGCTTGTATATAAGCTATTTCTACAATTGAAAAGTTTCTGAGGGCAAACTTCATATAAGCTGCTTTTAGCTTATTTTCATAAGTTATTCTAGAAAGCTTATGAAAATAAGTTGAAAACAACTTATGGACATGTCATAAGCTATTTCTATAAGTTCTCTTAAACACTTGCATAAGTACTTATTGTCACGACCCGTTTTCTGGGCACATGACCGGCACAATGATGAATCTCTCATCACTGTAAGCCTTCCGATAAATATATCAAATTTTCTTATCTGAAAATCATAGAGATGATTTGCATGTAATAATAGATTCTCAATATAAAATACATTATTATGATGACATACAAACCAAATGCCAAACCCCTGAACTAGATGTCCTAGATGATTACAGAGCAACATAATCTACAACAATAGAGGGGCCTACCCGATAGCGGGAAGGTCCAAAGTGATTTATTCTTCTAGCGGATATTCTTCACTGGCAACCTGATCTGAACAAAAAGGTTGTACAAACAATGTGAGCTTTTAAACTCAGTGAGCAAATCGACCTCGCAATTATTAACAACATTTTTAAGATCAAACCAAATCACATTTCAAACAATTCAAACAATTCATACAATTCTAAATCAAGTTCCCAGACATTTTTCGGGTCCCGTCCACAATAAGTGGCCGTTGCCCCACGGCCCCTGCCGTATCCTCCCTTATTTCACCCCTGTCCTCAAAGGGACAAATCTGTAGTCTAACCTTATTTCACCCCGTCCTTAAAAGGACTAATATCATATTCAATATCACGTGGCTATAGTGATTTCATTCCACCCTTATTTCATCCTATGGGATCCCATAAACTTTATTTCCGTTTCTATTAAGATCAAACACAACCACATTACACAATCATAGGCAACCATATGCATCTCATTTTAGGAAAAGTTCACAACAGAATCATATTTACACATTTCAATGTATAACATGAATGCATGAATTTCATGTCACATATATATATAGAGTATACTTTTAATATATACATTAAATAAGCAAACAAGGTAAGGTAGGATCTCTCACCTCGATTCCATACGAGTATCACTTCTCTAAGTCGTTACGGACAAGAGTACACAGATAAATTTCAGTATACCGCTACAGAGATTTTCATGAAAGATTAGAGAAAATACGTTAGGATTGTTTTCGTACAGATACTGTTCATACGTACGGTTACTGTTCATATATACGGTCACTGTTCATACGGTTACTATTCATACGTACGGTTACTATTCATACCAGAAATAGAGAATACAATCTGTAAAAGAGTACACCAGGTAAGTTCCCAGGAAAGAGTGGAGGGTCACACTGGACACACTTAAAAACCAGGTCTTTCCTTAGCCAGAACTTTCCTAGACATGTATTCTTCACAGTTTACATTCTATTTCGGTAATCAGAGAATCAAAATAACATATAAACAGCTAAGGACAGTTTTTCTGATGTGGAAGATCAGCCAAGGCCGCAACCACAGAGCATACTTAAGAAAATAACTTCTAAAATTTGAAAGACATAGAAAGGGCATAGTATCCTTATCTAAGCTGAAAAGGAAAGGCCCACAATCTCAGAGGCCTAGCATTGAAGTAAGAGAAACTTAAGGAGAGAAGAAGAGAAGTTGAAGGTGTGAGTTTAGAAGTGAAATGAAAGCGCCTATTTATAGGAAAAGTCAAGGGTACTATTTGATACTATACGTTAATAAAATATTCAATTTACTATTTATGAAAATGACATTTCTAATAATGCAGTTACTGTGTAAATAGCGGCAACGGCTGAAAATTTTTTCTGTTATTACTATTGAAAACTTAAAGGAAAAACTATCCTTTCACCTTAAACCTTTAAGTTTCTTTTCAAATCAGTCCTTTCAATTTAGTCCCTGAGGGTATTTTTACACATAAAACGTCATTTTCTCCTACAAACTTCTTTCTAGTTTTCTCTTATGACCAAACCACATTTAGTACTTGACATTTCGATTGCATAAATGAACAGTATCGTATACGTAAATAGTATTATACGGGTGAATAGTACCGTATACTGAAATAGTAACAATAGTTTGTAAGCAAATATTTATATTTTATTTTTCTTGGGTATTACATTATCACCCCCTTAAGAGAATTCGGTCCCCCGAATTCAAAACTCATCTCAAGACTGAAAAAAGTATGATTACTTCGTCTATATCTCATCCTTTGTATCTCTTTCTTTCCAAACATCTTCACATCCTTGGTAGGATTTACAAGAACACTATAGCATCAACTGTGAACTCTAGACCGCATTATTAATAATTTTCATAGGAATTTTTGCCTTTTCTAAATAGCAAACAATCTCTTCCTCATCAGTTTGATCTTCTCCACAACCTTTTGTACCATAAAGTGTCTCATCCTCATAACCTTTACCAAACTTAAACCATCTGATCAGAGACGAATTCTGTCTCTATGTAAAACCTCAAATAGGTGTCTTCTCAAAAGTGACACGTGGTCTTTCTAGTTTATACTGAATATCAGGACACAAGTTATCACACACATAACTTATAACTTTTACGAATACAAGCACCTCACCTGAAGACATCATTTTGGCCATAGGCAATATTCTTGCCCGAAGGTAATCCTTCTACCTTAAGGCGATACTCTCAGCTGAATGCGTCATATAAAAAGAAAAATCACGTAAAATTATTACATAAATCTCTAGGAAGAACAATCCCAGAAAATGTGTTAAGTAAATAACATACTCCTCATGCATAATTATAAAATAAATATATATAGAAATTCCTCTCACCTCAATGACTCATATAGAGTCGTATCCCTTCAATGATTAGGGCAAACTCATAGTTCTTATAGGTTCATAAAATACTTATTTAGCATTCCTCCATATTTCAGAAGTGTAATGAAATATCATTTTAATAACTCTGCTCAGTCAAAAAGATATTACCATACTCTGCTTTAGAGTTTCCATAATCAAGTATGAAATATAAGTCCAACATCTTCTCATTCCTCAAGTTCTTTCAGTAAAAGGAATCACTTCAACAAAGAAGATCTAAATACTAACTTAAATTTTATTTCTAGTACATAGATAATTTTAATACATGAAGCTTAGACCAAATATAGCTTTAGATACAAACAAAAGAAAGAATAAATTAAGGACGAGGAGGCTTTTGAAATGTAAAAGGTGCTTCAGGTCTAGAAGAGGAAGGTGCTTCAGACCTTAAGGAGGAAGCTAATCGTTGCAGCCTAGAAAGAGTTTCTGGAGGAAGTGCCTGAGAAATTTGGCGAAGAACTGAAGTTACTCCGTTCATACAGTCAATACACCTTGCTTGTTGGTCACGAAAATTTTGAGTTGCAAACATTGAATGTCTATCAACTCGATTAGCTAGTTCCCCGAAACGACGGTTTATCAGTTTCTCTTGGTTTTCAAAGAGACGATTTATTAGTCGCTTCTGGTCCTCTGTCTTGTATTCCAGGCTCTCTATCTTACGCTCTAGGAATGCAAGCTTATTTTCTGAGGATGTTGCAGTACTGTCCTCCTCCAACTCTATTACATCCCTCTTTCTCTTCTTTATTTCTGGTGACCTGTCTACAGGTCTCTTCCCTTTGTTGTCTCCGAGACTTAGATTTAAATCAAGCTCTACATTGCCAGTCTCAAAATTCAAGTTGAAAGACTTATTATCGGCCATTGCTCTAGGGATATCAGAAATAACTTCGAATGAGAAAGGAATGGAGATTGAGAAATAGGTATGTAATGAAAGAAGTAGGTTTGCTTGGTGCGATGAGTAGGGTAACGGGCAAACAAGATTTATAGACAACCCGAAGCCCCTGGAGCTAAAGCCACCACAACCTATACGCCACTCGCTATAAGGTTTACAGATCACATATGTCGCAATGCCAGCAATTAATGTCGGACATGCAGATAAATAGTAAATGCAATTAACATAAGTCAAAGATTTCCTCAAAAAAAAATTTTCGGCTAATCTTGACCTTTCTCAAACTTTTGACTAACTACGCTCTTCAGTCTGAGATTTTCTCCCTCTAACTTGTTTTATCCTGTAATCCCATATCACGATGTCCCTCTATGATCGGGTAGTCTCATATTAGCCTTATCTTAGATTCTGATCGGTGTCTTTATTCTGGATTTACACATAATATATGTATATCAATATATATATATATTAAAACAAAGTTAACTGCTTACGGTCACATGCAGTAAGTATTATCATGATGTAAGGAAATCACTGCCTTTCATTTGCCCACGAGAGCATTATATGTAAGTATGTGTAACCATGAAGATATATCATCATCTACACATTTTATTCTATCCAAGTCATTTTGATTTCACATCTCTATGAGTATATGTAGGATCATCACATATTCTCCTTGATTGTAGCCTTCACTCATTATGCATGAATAACATACATACATGTAATTACAACATGATTCAATCAATTATGTATATTATACTCAACTGAAAGCTCTTAAGAACAACACAATAAAACAGAGAAATGCATTTCAGTTCATCATAAAAGCATCCAAGGCAATCTTTGATGGCTATGTTATCAACTTCTTTGAATTTCGGAAAATGCCAACGGGAGAAATGGGAAAACCGAGTAAAATCGGCCGCAAATCCACCGAATATTGACTTTCATGGTTTTAGCATTAATGCAACGCGCTATCGGTGTGCACGCCTACCCTAGACTTTTGGCTTCCAGCTTGCAGAAATCCATAGGTTGATCGTGTAGGGGTGCGGTGAAGAGATATCTTCTTTGTCTCTTAGTCCAAATTTTTCTCTATAAAAACCTTCCCAGCGTTCTCAGTTACCACACCACAAAGAGTAATAATCTCTGAGCCTACAATCCCCCAGTATTCCTCTCGCCTCATACTCTTACGAAAATTTCTAAATTTTTCCAAATCATGGCCTCAAGGAAGTACATTGATCTCACAGTAGAGGCTAAGGAAGAAGAGCTCGACTTAAACTTAAGTCTGGGCAAAGACAAGGGCAAAAGACCTTTTGAGGGGTCTCCAGAGAAGCAGAAGGAGAAGAAAATGAAGAAGATCGAAGAAGCTGAGGAGACTAGCACGGGCCATACCTCGGAGGACAAAATCGCTTGTCTAGAGCAGGAGGTGAAAAATCTGAAAAAGATGATAGGAGACCTGGAGAAGTTAACTAAACGCAATCATGCAGAAATGACTTCAAGAATAGACAGGTTCTTCTATTGGTCTACCCAGTGCTTCTGCAATCAACAACAAAGAAGTGTTGATTGTATGAATGGGATTTACACTACCCTCCGCGACATTGCTATGTCCCTTGCTCCAAGGAATGGTCGAGGGGTGATGATACAATACAACCCTCCTAATCCAAGACCACCTCGCTTTTAGATTACTCATGCATGAGTAAACTTCTTCTTTTTTGCAATGTAATCCTTCAGTTTTTTTTTTGTTTTTAATGCAAGTGGTTTCTTTTATTGGCTGGTACCCTAAAATAATATAGCTACACAAATTCAATCATGAATTCAGCTTATAAAATCCACCATATAAATATTTGATCCGACAGCAACAGAATCAAACAAGTAGTAACCTTTCCTTTACTAAGTTCAAAAGTGTAGCCACATCTGTCTAAAACTAAAAACATAATTCCTATAAGTCTCGGAGGGAAAGGAAATGGAAACATCCTACAGGACCTTCAGTAGAGCCGTCTCTCTATAGTTGTGCCCGGGTTCACAACGATAGAGGAGGTCCCACTAAGGTTACCTTGCTCTGTAATCACTAGGAGACCTAACAACCATTCCTCTGATACCAACTTTGTCACGACCCGTTTTCTGGGCACATGACCGGCACAATGATGAATCTCTCATCACTGTAAGCCTTCCGATAAATATATCAAATTTTCTTATCTGAAAATCATAGAGATGATTTGCATGTAATAATAGATTCTCAATATAAAATACATTATTATGATGACATACAAACCAAATGCCAAACCCCTGAACTAGATGTCCTAGATGATTACAGAGCAACATAATCTACAACAATAGAGGGGCCTACCCGATAGCGGGAAGGTCCAAAGTGATTTATTCTTCTAGCGGATATTCTTCACTGGCAACCTGATCTGAACAAAAAGGTTGTACAAACAATGTGAGCTTTTAAACTCAGTGAGCAAATCGACCTCGCAATTATTAACAACATTTTTAAGATCAAACCAAATCACATTTCAAACAATTCAAACAATTCATACAATTCTAAATCAAGTTCCCAGACATTTTTCGGGTCCCGTCCACAATAAGTGGCCGTTGCCCCACGGCCCCTGCCGTATCCTCCCTTATTTCACCCCTGTCCTCAAAGGGACAAATCTGTAGTCTAACCTTATTTCACCCCGTCCTTAAAAGGACTAATATCATATTCAATATCACGTGGCTATAGTGATTTCATTCCACCCTTATTTCATCCTATGGGATCCCATAAACTTTATTTCCGTTTCTATTAAGATCAAACACAACCACATTACACAATCATAGGCAACCATATGCATCTCATTTTAGGAAAAGTTCACAACAGAATCATATTTACACATTTCAATGTATAACATGAATGCATGAATTTCATGTCACATATATATATAGAGTATACTTTTAATATATACATTAAATAAGCAAACAAGGTAAGGTAGGATCTCTCACCTCGATTCCATACGAGTATCACTTCTCTAAGTCGTTACGGACAAGAGTACACAGATAAATTTCAGTATACCGCTACAGAGATTTTCATGAAAGATTAGAGAAAATACGTTAGGATTGTTTTCGTACAGATACTGTTCATACGTACGGTTACTGTTCATATATACGGTCACTGTTCATACGGTTACTATTCATACGTACGGTTACTATTCATACCAGAAATAGAGAATACAATCTGTAAAAGAGTACACCAGGTAAGTTCCCAGGAAAGAGTGGAGGGTCACACTGGACACACTTAAAAACCAGGTCTTTCCTTAGCCAGAACTTTCCTAGACATGTATTCTTCACAGTTTACATTCTATTTCGGTAATCAGAGAATCAAAATAACATATAAACAGCTAAGGACAGTTTTTCTGATGTGGAAGATCAGCCAAGGCCGCAACCACAGAGCATACTTAAGAAAATAACTTCTAAAATTTGAAAGACATAGAAAGGGCATAGTATCCTTATCTAAGCTGAAAAGGAAAGGCCCACAATCTCAGAGGCCTAGCATTGAAGTAAGAGAAACTTAAGGAGAGAAGAAGAGAAGTTGAAGGTGTGAGTTTAGAAGTGAAATGAAAGCGCCTATTTATAGGAAAAGTCAAGGGTACTATTTGATACTATACGTTAATAAAATATTCAATTTACTATTTATGAAAATGACATTTCTAATAATGCAGTTACTGTGTAAATAGCGGCAACGGCTGAAAATTTCTTCTGTTATTACTATTGAAAACTTAAAGGAAAAACTATCCTTTCACCTTAAACCTTTAAGTTTCTTTTCAAATCAGTCCTTTCAATTTAGTCCCTGAGGGTATTTTTACACATAAAACGTCATTTTCTCCTACAAACTTCTTTCTAGTTTTCTCTTATGACCAAACCACATTTAGTACTTGACATTTCGATTGCATAAATGAACAGTATCGTATACGTAAATAGTATTATACGGGTGAATAGTACCGTATACTGAAATAGTAACAATAGTTTGTAAGCAAATATTTATATTTTATTTTTCTTGGGTATTACACTTATGCCATAAGATAAGCCAAATAAGCTCTTCCAAATACACTCTTAGAGCTTATTTTTAATTTAAATTCTATTTTAGATGATAGTTTTGTTTTAGATAGTAGTTCTGATTTGAAATTTGTTTTAGATAATAATTTTAATTTTGATTTTAATTCTGTTTTAGAAAGTAGTTCCCTTTTTATACTAATTTAGATAGTAGTCCTTTTCCTTTTTACTTTAACCCCTCTATGGCAAAAAGATCTTTTTTTGTTTTTAAGCAAGTGGGTGCTAAAAAATTAATTCTTTCCACTATGCATCCAACCACTTGTTTTGAAGAAAAACTTCTAGAAGAAGCTTGTGCCATGAAACTGGAAGACAAGAAAAGGTGCGCCATTCGATAAGGCTGTTTCTAATCCCTTTCCTTTTACATTTCATGTCCTCTATTTTATTGTGCTGATATGTGCTTATTTGCATTAAGGATAATGCAAAATTAAGTGTGGGGTTGGGGAGAATAAAATAGTTGTGATTTTTCTGGGTGCTTTTAAAGTTTTTATTGCATTTTTATGTGCTTTTTGTGATGTTTTAGCCTTCTTTTTTGCACCTTTCAGAGCTTTGAGCATGTGTTCTTGGTGTAGATTTAATTAGTATGTTGTTTTAGTGGATTTTTTATGAAGTTCTTGTGTGAAATATGCATGATGGAATAGTTGAATTTGAAATATTTTTAGCATGATGAGAATTTGATCTTATCTTTCTAGAATTTAGGTAAATGGCAATGAATTTGATTCCAATGAATTCTAGTAATAGTCTTTTAGCTGTGAGGATTTGAGCCTAAATGCTAAATGCTGTTTTTCTTGTTTTGTGCATTACCTATATGATTTTTTTCACTCTAGAACTTTTCTTGAATCTTGGTTGAGGCTACAACACATATGCATTCTTGGAAGTGATTTTGGTATCTTTTATTGTAACCATTTTAGCCAAATAGCCATCCTTTATGTTTATTCCATTATATGCCACTTTTTGCCTTTTATCCATTTTCTTTCTTGCATTTTCACCATTTTTCCCTCTCAAACCAGAATCTTCATTTTTCCCATGTCACAACCCAACTCTAGGGCACGTGACCTGTATAACAAATCATTATTTTCCTACATCGTAAGCCTAATTATCTTAGCTCCCAGCTTTCATGCAACATGTGACATGCATAATCATGTAGAGAAACGAGTAAAGTTACAAAATTAATATGTTACATTCCATGATATACCAAAACTCTCTACATGCAATCCTTCCCTTTTAAATATCCTATTTGAATATAGAGCTAACAACAACCAATATACCTATCAAAACTGATGAACCTCGACCTTTAAAGCAAAAGGATCTAGAGCCTCGATATTTATTACTCTTCATGTGGCAATCCATCGGCATACGCAAGGCCTGTAAAATTACAATTAATAAGATGAGATAGAAATCTCAATGAGTAGACATTACTACATTACCATTTCATGCGAAGACTTCAAGCATCAGTCACCACAAGATCGTAAGCCAGCACCTTCACTATCTAAGTGGTCCTGTACTGTCATTCCATGGCACATTTTGGCCATACAAATGGTAAATCCAATTACTGCTCATTACAGATATACATAAATTACTTCAAGTTACCCAAGGTAATCCTGATCTCCAACATGGACGAATCCCTCAATATCATCTATACACATCATTATTAAATCAACATCACTAAGTCTGAAGAGACTTATCAACTCATAGCCTGAAGGCCAAAAGCATCTCCGAGCCCATAAGCTTCCCATCCCGATAACCAATACTAAACAAACTCACATCCTACTCTAGCCTCAAACGACTATCTCTCAACATGCAACACAATATTAAGATAAATACAGATAAGTTCTGATTATCACATGACAACCTAACTCCCATTAAAATTTTGTACACTAGTATGCACAAGGCAAAATAAGCACATAATTTCACATCTCTAAGTCCTAAGACTAGTCAATGTATCTTGGCCCGTGGGCTATAATGCCTCCCAACCCACATGTCATAATATCTCCTGACCCGTAGGTCATTATATCTCTTGACCCATAGGTCATTATATCTCCCGACCATAGGTCATTATACCTTTTGACCCATAGGTCATAATATCTCCCAAATTGTAGGTCATAATATCTCCTGACCCGTAAGTCATAATGTCTCTTGACCTATTGGTCGTAGTATCTCTAATAAGTATACAATACAAAAGGTGAATTGCACTATAAACGACACTACATAAAGTGCAAGTTACATCCCAACTAACATTTGCCGAGTCATTTTCCAAAACTGCATAGAAGGTAATCACTTTGTCTCGAAGGCCATAATGATTCCATGGCTCGAAGGCCATAATGATTCCATGGCTCGAAGGCCATAATGATTCCATGGCTCGAAGGCCACAATATCCTCTCAGCCATAGGCCTCGAAAGTCTCCAATGGGGGAAATCACTTTGTCCCACTTTAGTTACCATTACAATACAACATACACGCAAGGATTCAAATGCCTGAAGGCGCTATGTGAGTATCTCAGTACCGAACGATATCACACTCCTATAGTCCAAGGCACAATAGCTCCCTTGCCCTAAGGCTCTACATCCTACTCACCTGAAGGTGATCTATCTCTCACTAATGTATGAGATAGCCTAAATGGCTTAAGACATGGATCACCCCCTGAGACAGTTACATGCCTAAGAGTCAACTAGCATTCAGACAACAAGTACAAGAAGTATACTACTCTAACTCCCTAAAGGAAACCCTTAATGTATATGTACAAATTCATACCATATTAATACAAAAGTAACAGAAGAGTGTGTGTTTGTGTAACAACCAAGTTGCTTTTCTAAATTAGCGACTACCCCCACAAACTAACATGAGTCCTTATAATATGCTTTGTCCTCACTCGCATATTCCCTGGGAAAACTTCTCAAGGGGTCACTCATCTCAAAATTACCCCAGGCTAAACACATTTAACCGTGAAGTGCTTATGAAATGGGCTCTCGAAAAGGAAGGTGTACTTTGTTGGTATAGGTAGTACCTATCAAATCTTTTAAGCTATTCTCAACAGTATAGTCTAATAGCTACACAGTCTCAAAATCCCTTAACTGTACAAGCCCATACATGTACAGCCTCAGGATACCTCTCATTCCGATGTGGAGTTTGTTCATTCATATGTCTCTTCACCTAGAAGCCTATCAGGAACCGCTCTTTGTCTGTGCTTTTTCTCTGCACCGACGATCACTCCCCGTCCTCTTTGGCCTAATCATTATAGTATGCTTGCATGTATCCACTCCCACTTGTTTGAGAAGGGTGTGAAGTAGTACCTACATATATGTCTATACAGTCACTTGCTTAAAATAATTTAGCAGCACATATATATATATATAATATTTTTCCTTTATAGATTAAGAAGAAGCCAATGGTGAGATGATAATCACTTGCTTGTTATAAAGTGGGGGATTGGGTTCAACTCTTGGTAAGTACATATATTAATATTTTAAATAAACTTGAACCCAAAAAAAAAAAAGAGCTACAGATCATGGCAGGTACGCCTATAACAAGTCCCAAACCATGACTCAGACCGTTTTCGGCCTTAGGTCACCAGGTTCCGGGTCAGGTCCAAATGCACTAGTTTTGGGCCAAGGAAAATTGTGGTTTACTTTTGCTGAAATTTCACTATAGCCCTATAATGTTCTTCATCTTTACATTTTGGTCCCTATTCTGTTTTCACTTTGGCCCCTATGTTGTTTGCAGTTAGCTCCTTCATGCCTCGTTATCTTTTGAGCTTAATGTTTTCCTATTTTCAGTTGTTACCTTAGTATGGTGAGTCTTTTGCTTTAATATTGTGTTCAACTTCTTTCTTACTTTTTGCATTTTAGTACATTTTAATTATGTCTTGTAGTTTTTATTTTGTTTTGTTTCCTATTTGTGTAAATGTTATGTGTCACTAATTAATCTCACCTAGCATGGTAATCCGAATAGCTTTCTAAAATATCCTCAATTTAAAAAAGGAAAAAAAATAGATAAATAAATAAAATAATTGAAAAGGGAAGAGATTCATAAAGTCATAACTTAATTTTGTTCAGAGTTGCCCAGTGTGACTTTATGTCATTTAGGCATTTAGGGAGTCGGTTGATGGGACTACGTGAGACCACATGTCTTTTTAGTTTTCACCCAATAGTAGTCAAAGTGAGTTTTGTGTTCTTCCAAAAATGCAAAAATACAAATAAATTTTGTAAATTAATTAGTTTGTGATAGGGTTGCCATGTGTGACTTTACGTCACTTCAGGCATTTAGAAAGTCGACTGATAGGGTCGAGTGAGACTACTTGTCTCCTCAAGTTTTACCTAACAACGGTCAAAGTATATTCTATGTTTTATTTTTCTTATAACATCTCTTTCGAACTTTTTTCAAAAAAAAATTTCAAAAATATTTTTCTTTTTACCTCATTCTAAAATCACTTCAAAAATTTTAAAAAATTTTCCTTTTGGAAATTTCTTTTTTTTTTAGGAATAAAATCTCAATTTTCGAAATACCAAAAAAATTTTAAAATGGGAATAAGCCCAATCAGAGTGAATTGTTTTCATAAATTCGAATATAGTCACAATCTTTTAGTCTCATTTGATTTATGAAGGCATTTATTTTTGGTTTTTGACCTTTTCCCGCTAAAAAATTTCAACCTTCTCCTTGCCCTTTGTGGCATCTCAAAATTCTAAACTATGTGTACTTTGATCACATTTTGAATGCGGCACTTATCATTTACAAAACTTTAGAAGTAGAAATAATTTATTTGAAGGAAGAAGCTTTAGTGGTAGATAAAACAAGCCACAACATCATGTGTGTGGGAAACTTGGATGGCATAGGACTATTATCATATCTCTTATCAAAATCTATATAGAACTATTATCATATTGTTAGAAATGGATAACACCCAAGAATGGGGTGAATTGGGTTATAAAAACTTTTTCTAAAACTTGTTGGAAGTTTAAGAAGTTTAATAAAACAATGCCAAACCTTTTTTAAAAAAAAAAACTAAAGTATGCTCAAGATGAATATAAATGAAGTGCAATTAATCAAAGATAAAGCTTTAAACAATTAAGGAGATACAGAGAAAAATATTGAACACAAGTATTTATACTAGTTTAGCTTATAACCAAACCTACATCTAGTGCTCAAGAGAACTTCTTGAGTATTTCATTACAATTCACAAGTTTGTACAATTAGGCACTTATGAGCCATTACAACAAAAATCTTTTTCTTTACATGGGTGTCTTTCCCCTTTACAATGTGCTTCCTTCAAACATTAAATCAAGGAACCTACTCCTTGATTAAACCACTCAGAAATGAATAGATGAAGCAAAGGTTAACTCTCTCAATAGAGTAGATATACAAAACAAAGCTTTCAAATCAGTAAATGATTGGCAAAAAGTAGTTTCAGAGAAATCAGAGGCAATGAGAATATATTCTTTTTTATTTGACACCCATTGTAGCTTATATATATAGCCCAAGTTGTAAAAGATTTGTTGGAAAAACTTGGAAATGATATCACATATTTTCTGAGAAAATAGACGTTATAACTGATGTCAGTGTACTGGCAGTCAACTAGTAGGTCCTCGCTGGCAGTCGCCAGGTACCTTTTAATGAGGTGCCAGTTGACCGGTAGGTACCTGACGGTCGATTGGTAGCTCTCTATTGTCTTTTAAAAAATTGCTCCAAATACTAGCGGTTGACTGGTTCCTAACGACCGATAGACTAGTTCCTAGAAACCTGTCAACTAATAGCCTATAACTGGTTGACTGGTAGCCTACTAGGAGTTTAAAATTTGATTTTTCAAAGTTTAAAAACTTCCAAAACCGAAGTAGAGTTTATTGAACATTTCAAAAAATATTTTCCAATTTATATAAAAGTTTAAAAACATTCTCTAAGGTTTTAAAACAAGTTTCTTGCCTTTCAAATACAGTTACAATATTTCTAAGTCCTAAAGGCACTACAAGAATAAAAGACTTCTCTTTGCTCTTGATGCCTTTGACTTGATCAAAATTCTTGAAAAATATATGTTAATATAACCAATAAATTTATTGTTTTAATTTGTTTGTTCTCCAAAATTTAAAATTATTCTTTCTCATGCAATGGGACTAACACATATGTATTATCAAAACCTATCAAACTCCTTAAACACCTCAGTCAAACTCTTAATCTAGTCAACATGTAAATTTTGTGAATGCACCCCTAACTTGTTGTACTAAAAGATTTGTATAATAACAATTGGTATCTAAATTCAAGTGCTACAAAGCTTGCGACATATGATAGCAACAATATTGCCTCCGAAACAAATTTCACTACTAGGAAAAAAAAAAGCTTTAGTGATAATTTTTTAGTGACAGACCGAAATTCATCACTAATTGGTTAAACACTACAAAATTTAGCGATAGATCACAATTGACTGATCATAGTTGAACCGAGGTCGAACTTGTAATAATTAGATATACATTTTTTAATTTTATATATTAAAAATATATAATATAATAAATTAATATATAATAAATTAATAAATATTTTCATACTTAATCTTAATAAACTTATATTATATTTTTTGTGTGTGTGTGTGTGTGTGTGTGTGTGTGTGTGTGTGTGTGTAATTGCTTTTCTATTTTTTTCTTGTTCTCTTATTTGTTTTTGTGGCAACAATAATATTATTATAAAAAGAATATAACATGATAGAAAATAATAAATAAATAAATAAAAGCCTATTAAATCCCACATAATGTGAGGAATAATTGTATTTTGTAAATAGTAAATTTTTTCTTTTTTTTTTACAAAAATACAAAAACTGGCTCACCGGTTTTCACAAGTTTTAAGGGATAACTAGATCGGTCGAATCAGTTAATCTGTCTTTTAAATCCATGCTCAAAACTTGTACCACTTGAGCTATAAGCTCAGTTAGATTTATTATAAATTCACATTAAAACAAATAGAATATTGTATACTTTGACAATTTGATGAATGTATTATAATAGAAAATAATTTATTGAATATTTGTGGGACAAGGGGTAAGAGTGTAGGGTAAATGTTGGAGTAAAAATATTTTATACAAGCTCACTTTGTTTTCTTATAATGAAACTCATTTGCTTGTTGGGCCTAAAGTCTAATTATTATTTTGGCTTAGTTAGTTTTTTATTCTCATGATATCACATGTTGCCCTTGTCTCTTTAAATATCTTTCTTTATTTTCAAGGGAGTAGGGATCCTCTGCTCTGCACTCTGCATATTTAGCAATGGTTTTTCAATTTTAGCAACGATTTTAACCGTTGTAAAAAGTATTGTTATAATCAGCAACGATTGTAACTGTTGCTAAAATTGAAAAACCGTTGCTAAATATGCAGAGCACAGAGCATGCAGAGCAGAGGATCTCTACTCTTTTCAAGGGAGCTGTCAAGACCAAGCATAAGGCAAAAAGGGAGCTATCAGAACTTGGGGAGTTGCGCCCTATACTTATGGACTGCATTTTCTCTCTTCCCACTGACTTTCATTCTCTCTCTCCAAAAAGAGCATTTATGGCACATGAAAGGAGATGAACTAGAGCAGTAAATGATATATATGTTGAGATTCAAAATAGAGCAACAACTATCTTTATGTCATTAGTATTTAATGCCTTGGCTGCTATGCATACCCAAGTCAATGCTTCATGAGGCAAAAGGAGGCATGTGTCATAATCTTAGGTTTCTCATTCACTCCTGTAGAAAACATCTTCACGCTTCACTATTCCCATAAGTGCTTTGCATTAATGAATAAAGATAGAGATGAGAATGTGCATTTATGAGCTGTAACGAATAGTTCCTAATCAACAGCTAGTTCTCCTCCTTGCCTATTTAAGCATTAGAGTGTTGATCCTAAGGCTTTATGCCACAAGTTTTGATGATAACAAATGTATTTGAAATATAGCATTGATATATATAAAAGTTAATTATCATATATATGCTACAAGTATTTAAGCATGGTTATGTTATTTAATGTGTAATATCTTATATATTAATCATGTTATTTATCATGAATTGAACTAACTATTTGGTCTGTAAGTAAAATATATTTTATAAGTTGGTTCAAAAAAAGAAGAGTGAGCATTGGATTGAAGAACAAGGAAAAGCAACATCATGCTTCACTCAAGGAAAGCAACATGCAAGGATAAAACTTCAAGAAATGAAGAACTGGAAGATTTGAAGTCTTGGAAGCTTGGATGCATCAAGTTAGCCTATGTGTTTACATTAGGTATATTCTAAATTGGCTAGTAAACTTGTGTAACTCAATGATTAAGATTTACATACATTGGCTCGAGCTTTTTGAACAAGTATCACATGATTTGAACAAAAAGATAGTGAGATATAAAGTTTTACAAAAGTTAGTTTTTGACCTTTGGTCACTCTTTATATCATATCTTCTAAATGAAAAATCAGTTTTTCAAGTATCTTAATCTCATTTGATAGTAGACTCAAAGAACTTTCCAACAGTATATCATTTATTTAAAATGGAGTCCAAATGAGAAACATATGACCATTTAAACTAAACTTTGAAAAACTGAAAGTTAACTTGGTTGTACTTAAGAATTATTTTATCCTAACCTTCATTCAATATTTTGATCATATCTTTTAAACGAAAAATAATTTTTGAGTGAAACTTATCTCATTTGAAACTAGACTCCAAGAGCTTTCCAATAATATATTATTTGTTTAAAACGGAGTTCAAATGAGAGAGTTATGAATTTTTAAAGTGAGCTTAAAAGTTCTAAGCTAACAAGATTTTTGACAGAGAGCAATCAGTCGACTAATAGACCACGATCAGTTGACCGATAGCCCAAAAACACTGTCTAACGGTCATATTTTTGTATCTAATGGATATGTTGAGCTATCAGTCGACTGAAAACCTTCAGGCAGTCGACTAATTAAACTTGGACTGTATTTTTTAGTGTAGTAACGGCTATAAACAACTATATTTCAATGGAGCCTATATATATGACCTTAGATACACATTTTTATGTTAGAACTCAGTACTACAATGACATATTAACATGTTCTATTATCTTTGAGAGAAATCCAAACATTCTTGAGTCAAATATTGCATATTCTTTATCATTAGAGTTATAGAAAGCTTCATTTGTATTCATCTACTCTTTAGAGAGAGTTTCTTTGTATTGTTGATTTTGATCAACACTAATATTATTCTAAGTTGTGGTTCGCAAGTACTAGAGTTAGAAGAACTTGCTTTGGGTTGAGGGGGAGCCTGGATTCATAAATTCTCTATTGTGGTTTCGCAGATACTTGAATTGAATTTGTGTGGTTGTAGTAATTTGTAAGTACCCGGATTAAACTTGCAATTATAGTGAAAATACTCAAGTAGTCTCTTGAGGATTAGATGTAGGCTTGGGATTAGTCAAACCAGTATAAATCTCCAAGTTTGCTTTCTCTATCCCTACTTTATTTACATTTGAAGTTAATTAATTAATGTTTTACATTTATATTTGATTTCTACCTCAAGCATTAATTAATTTATGTAGATTTATATTTTCTCTTTAATTCCTTACACTATAAAATTATTTATCTTGATAACACTTTGATTTTCTGAATTAAATTATTATCTTTAGCATTGTCCAATTTCAAAAAATCATTTTAACTTCTAATTAAGTTTTGTGAAAATTTTTATAAATCTCAATTCACCCCTCTTGGGATCCAACCATTTCTTTCATAGAGCAACCCCATGAAATAGTTAACAAAGTGTAGAAGAGAGAGTTTTAGCAAAGAAGACATTCTCAACCATATCTAATCTTCATTTTTCTATTATGTGCTCTATGTGAGCTCGTATCCTTTCTTGAGTAGTTAAAAATAGTTCCTTCTATTAGTTTATTTCTTGTATTTGTGTTGAAGGTTTTAGATTTACTTAGAGGGTTGTAAAAGCATGGTTGCTAAGCCTTGAGTGAAAGGTTAATTGTTTCCCTTATGAGAAGTGTTTCAAGGTTAAGTCTGTCTGAGTGTAGAAAGTAAAAATCTAGGAGGATTGTTCATGAATAGAAAATCAAGGAGGATTGTTCCAGAAAGTTTTTACTTGTAATACTCATACTATTAAAGGTTATAGAAATCTCCTTTGTCTTTGTACATTAGGAGGAGGACATAAAATCCAAGTGGTTAGAATCTGAATTTCTTTAAATTTTGTGTGTTTATCTCTTCCTCGTTACTCATTATTCTTTTAAAGATACTGGTTCCTTATACCTTACATTCTCCTGAACCAAAATTTTATTTTTTGAGCAAAAGGGAAAACATTTCAAAATACACAATTCAACCCCTCTTCTTGTGTATATCTGTTCTAATAGCAAATTATTCCCAGCAAAAATAAACAATGTGGAACAATGAGGCACGGATGGGATATATTATAGAAGAACGAGGACATTGAAAAACCTACCTCGATCCTCTTTATTGTCATCTCCAACCACCAACAACATCCTAAAGTTACATGTGGATCTAGACATCATCACAAATCATTTTTGGCATTTCATAGTAAGAGAGATTAGTATTTTCTTTAATCTACTTATGTAGAAATACTTATTGAGAACTTAAGAGAAAAAAAAAATAAAGATTGCACTCTTGACATTAAGGATCCACGTAAATTGTAGGCTCATTATTTATTGGCAAAAGTTAATATCAATAACAAAAGTTTTATATCCCACTTTGTATATATTGTCACATCAAAATATTGTCATTGACACAAATATATAGTAGTGTCCAAACAAACCAAAGTCTATGGAACAACTTGTTTAGCTTGCCATATAAACAAATTTGGGCATAAAAAAAATTTTGGTCTATTTAAAAATGTGTCTAAACAATCTAATCCATTTTGAATTGTGTGTCAAATAGGAAGAGCGCAGGCCGTTCACTTATATTATATATGTGTGTGTGGGGGGGGGGGGGAAGGGGTGAGGGGAATGGACATAGGCATGCGGATGGGCTTAGACTTCTAAAATTATATTAGTTTAAAAATAGGCCTAAATGGTCTTTGACCTGGTTGCCTACGAGCCTAAACAGTTGGCCTACTTTTGTTTTTATACGTAATTTTTTATTTAAATAACAAATGACTAATAGATAGATAATCAATTGCTTTATTTGAAATTTTAAAAAAAAAATTACAATTTGAGACAAAGATGAAGACTAGTGGGTATAATTTTTTTAAAAAATTATACATATCTATTATTATGTATAAAATAAAAGAATATTGAATTCACATTAAAAGATTTAAAAAATGAAATAAAATGGAACTTGAAAGTGTTGTGAAGGGACAGTAAGTAAGAAACAAGTAATTGTGTATTGATTTGTATAAATTATAAAAACAATATTTTATCACTAGTTTTTTTTGTTAAAAATTTAAAAAAGATGGCCAGAAGTGGGAAAAAAAAAACAAAGCCATTGATTAAAAATGACTTTCATAAAACGTTATATATATATATATATATAGATGCTTTTTTAATACTTTTGTTCCATACATTAGTTATTTTTTCATTGGATAAAAAATTTATAATAGTGTATTTTCCTAGTGTGAAAAGGTTATGTTTTATTTTTTTAATTTTTAAATTAATAATTTTGAAAATTATAAAAGTTTTTATAAAAAAATAATATTTAACAAGTCATTTAAAAAAAAGTGGCCAGTGAGTTCATACAAGCAAGTATGGGCGTAAAAAATTGACTTCCCAGTCAGATAGGGGACCAGCCTAGTGTCCAGTTTAGTCTAAACAAAAAATTGGCCTAGGCTTGAATCGGTACGGAATTGGTGAAACTGGCAAATCAGGCTGGTTACCAATGAACTGGCTTTTTTTTTCACCACCCGCACGTTGAAACTTAAAACAAAAAAAAATCTAAAGTTTGGGGGGACAGAGAGTGAAAGAAGCTATTCAGCCCTCTCCATCAGAACTATCGTGCCCCTCGCAAAGGTGTTGCATCTTGCATATGAACATAAAATTTATATTTATATATATATATATATATATTACTAATTCGATCACGGTTGAACTAGTAAACATTAAACTGATATTTTCTCTGATTTAATTATAGGTACGATTTTTAAAAAATTGCCTCTATATGTATAATTTACTTTATATATAAAAACTTTCTTTATTATATTTTATATTTTACAGCATTATATAACATTATATTCAATAAACATAGCAAATTGACAAATGAATTTTTTTTTTAAAATAACGAGATAATTTTTGTAAATATAAATTATCTTTTAATAAAATTTGTTAAATTTTTTACCCAAAAAAGTTAATATTTAATTATTTAAATATAAAAAAATTAAAACAATAAACATAGTCTACGAGCCACAACATACGAAAGAAGTACATTTACTAAATAGGCCGGCCTATTGAGCCCATTTAGTAGCCGAACAATTATAGGTTAGATCAAGTCGCCTATTTTTACATGCTACAAATATGTTGACATAATTTGTGTTGAAGTTGGCCCTCCATGTACAGAAAAAAAATTCATTTTTATTTTAGCATAAACAAATAAATGAAACAAAATAGAAAAGGAACCAGGATCTATTAAACAAAATAGAGCAAATGAGTTTATTTTTTTTAAGATACGGCTAAATTGTATTTGATATTTTTGTTTTAAAAATATTATTCACCTCAATTGATATCTGATACATATTATAAAAATGATCTCTCTAATGTATTACTATCTATCAATAAAATTAACTTCCTATACATTATGAGTATATTTTTATTCTTAGTATAACAATTTAATAGTCAAAACAATTAAGTTGATATTAAATTTTAATATAAAGTTGTAGTTTTAGCTTTAATATAACAGTAAATCATATATGGTATTTTTGCAACATGTTTACTATGTCAGGAAACACGATGATATTTGTTAAAAAATAGTATTAAATATAATTTAATAAAAATTTACCAATTTTACTATAATTTTCTTTTAAGAAAGAAGCAAATTATGATGATGTGGTATATGAAATTTTTTATTATCATATAATACTGGAAATTTAATTTTATTGCCATTTATTTTTTTCCAAACAATAGTATAAATAGTTTTAAATCATAGATAAATTAAACTTAAATTTTAAATTAAAATATCTATTTATCAAAATATAATTAAAAATAAGAGTAAATTATATTTTCTTCCAAGTTTTAAAGTTATCTCTTCCCTATCTTTAAAATCCATAAACTCTCTCATATAATTTTAAAATATATCACCCTTTAATCTAATTTGATATTTTTTGTTCAAAAAGATGTGTTATATTATTTTTTTATACTCAATAATTTAATGCTACATATATTTTGGCTAAAATACTTTCTATTAATCTAAAAACATTAATTTTTACATATTACAATACTTTCTTTTGTATAAATATGGGATAAGATATCACAAGTATTATATTTTCTTGTTTAAAAAAGCTAATATGTTGTATAGTGTTTTAGTAAAAAAAAAAAGAACATTGTATTAAATTATTGAACATAAAAAATAGAATATAATGATCCTCTTTGAATGGAAAATACAACATTTAGATTAAAGTGTAGAAATTTTATAATTATAGAGGAAGAAAATATATGTTTTAAAAATAGAGAGGATGATATTGTAATTTTAAGAACTTATAGTAGAGGAGGTTGTAATTTACAATTTTAGTATATCCAGGTAAAAATTTTTCAGTTCAAATAAAAAAATAATTAAAAAGTTTTTTAAAAAAAATTAGAGCTGCGCGCATTGCATATAGTAAGCTGTTGTAATTGGTCAGTAGCATATCCTAAGCCTACGCAGGTGTCCCGGGCAGAACATTCTGGTCATATTAATCTTGCTGCGTGGCTGCTTCCGTATGATAAATAACAAGACACGCATGAAAAATTGCCACGATTGGGACTTCTCACAAAATTTGTTGTTGATCCAATGGCTCAGTTTGCTTTAGCTTTTATCTTCTCACTAACTCGTTCCAGACCTTGAGAATGCATTATATCGAGCGACATTCCTAGCCATTTTTCGCATTTAACAGTCGTACATCCCGATGGGTATGTCCGCATGACTCTCCGCACAAGGTACGAGGGTTCCCCGCCATATCTTTACCATCATTCTCGTTTCACCCTGATAATCCTTCTGGGCTATTGTTGTAATTTGCGCAATCTGCTGGTTTCTCTCTTCTCACTGCTTTTTCTTCTCGTCGTAATCACACACCACGGTCTGTCATTTGTGTGTCCATGGGAAACCCGTGTGGCGATTGTTTGATTTGTACTCGTTGTCCCACAAATTGCTTGCGGTAATGACTTTGGTTTTCACTAATATATCAGCGAAGTGAGTATTTCTCTCTAAGGAAGAGGTAAGATTGCATGGCGTCATTTGATTCTTCAAGGCCTTTAGAATCTATGCTCCTGTACTGTCAGTTTTGAGTGTGTCAGTTTGTTTATTTATGGGTGATATGAATATGATTTTTTGGCTGCAAAAGTTGGATCCAATATAAATCCCTGCGCATTCTTGTTGATTCCTTGATCTTGTGCAAGTGATGTATTACTTCTTGATCAGTTAGGTCAATGCCAAATCCCAGCAGAGCGGTATTAAAGAAAAAGGGCATAATTTTCCTCGTAGGAACAGAAGGGAAGGATGAACTTTGCCTGTGTGGATCTAACCCTGCAGGTCGTTCACATGTCTTTTGAGTCTGTAATTGATTTGCTTTTAGGAAAATAATAGGAAAACCTTGTAGGGTATTACATGTCATCACAAAGCAGACAAAAATAGTGTTTTTAGGGCTATTTTTCTGTATGAAACATGTTATACCTCTGGCAATCTCACACAGGAGTGATGAAAACATTACTTGTTGACGAAAATGTGTCTCAGCTGCTTGCTAAAGTTTGAGTAGATTCATTAAACTGCATCTTAAACGCATCTTTACTCTTCAAATATGTTAACTTCAGAGTCAGGTACTCGTTTGGGGGGAAAAACAATTTGTGCTAGTAGTCTATGCTTTCAGGATAGGGTTTGTTTTTTATGTGATTTATGTACTTTGTGTGTGATAACTGGTAAGTATGTTTGAAGGGGGATTTGAGTGGATAGAACCACCAAATTCATTTTTCATTGTTGTAATTAGAATACACTGCACAATGCATGGTAGGCCATATGTAGGGGTGGCAATATCAACCCATAACCATTTATCCAACCCAACCCAACTGTCTTAAACCCATATTCGACTAGGTCAAAAATGGTTGAGTCGGAATTTTGATCCATATTTTTTGGATCCAAAGTGGTTAATATATGGGTTACCCATCTAACCCAATTT
The DNA here is from genome assembly GCA_037074585.1 of Biancaea sappan. NCBI lineage: Eukaryota > Viridiplantae > Streptophyta > Magnoliopsida > Fabales > Fabaceae > Biancaea > Biancaea sappan. Next base: position 39,024,679 of record CM073492.1, read on the forward strand.
ATCCCAACAAGGAAGAAGTGCCCCAATATTGAGAGGTACCTGATAGGCGGTGCTCAAAATCTCCACAGAGACACTCCTCAGTAGTCACCAAGAGCACCTTCCCAATACTTTCATTCAGTCCCCCTACTTCTTCTCTCTTTTACTGTATATTTTCTCCTAACTAACTTATTCTCTCAGGGATTCCACGTGTCCCTCCTTTATTCTTATTACCTCCTTCTCTCTCCATTCAATTAGGTAGCAGCCAGGTCACTCCCTTCTCTCATACACCTTAGTGATAGAGGCCTATCAATACCCCACTATTGGTCGCACTTTGTCCTTAAGGTGAAAAGTGGAAAATTGGTTACGAATCATCTATAATGGTTTGCAAGTGCTTTCAAAGCCTAGTAAGTTTTGCCATTGCACGAAAACTTCCTTGTATCATTGAGGAGTTGTGTGTATAGCCTTAATAGATTTGGGATAAACCATCAACTCAGCATCTTCAATTAGGAATTCAAGGATTTGTTGGCTCGGTATGTCCCTGTTTACAGCTCACTTAAGTTGATACACGTGAAAAACATTGTGTATACGTGTTGTGGAAGGGAGTTCTATAGTATATGCTGCAGTGCTGATTTTCTCGTTAATTGTATACAGTCCAAAAAACTGAGGACTAAGCTTCTCATTGACTTTCTTCGCCAGAGATTTGAATTTATATGGCTGCAGATTCAAGTATGCCAAATCTCCGACAGTAAACTCCAATTCCCTTTGTTTGTTGTTGGCATACATCTTCATCCTTGATTGAGCTTTATGTAAATTGGTTTTTAGTATATCCAGAACAGAATTTCTGTCATGAAGTTGTTGATCTACCTCTGCCACTGTACTCAACTTCAGAGTAGTGCCAGACAACTTAAACAGTTCAGTCCAAAACTGATTGAAAAAGATTTTGTCCCTATTAGATACTATGGAGGAGGGAAAACCATGTAGTCGTACAATGTCTTTCACAAAGACAGCCACGACGTCTTTAGCGGTGTAAGGGTATGCAAGGGCAATAAAATGGCTGTACTTGGATAGAAGATCCACCACCAAAATAGTATATAACCTCTTTACTTTGGGTAGTCCCCTTATGAAATCCATTGAGATATCATTCCACACCTAAGTAGGAATGGGCAAAGGCTGGAGGAGGCCCTCTGGACTAAGAAAAGCTCATCGGCAGAAAAGAGTTCTTGAGACAAGCCATTGTTGGTGATGAACGAAGTTAGAGCTCGAGTCCATGAGGCAATTCATGTGCTTCTGGGTCAAAGGGTGATGTGGAATTTTCTTGTCCATGTCATCTACTTACGTGGACAAAAAGAGATGATGTGACACTCAAAAAATCTCAATCAACATTGACTGTTAGTTAACTGGATGGAAAGAATTTTTTGCGCAAAATAGAAAGTTTATAGGGATTCTTTGTTGAGCTTTATAATTCATGGAAATTTTCTGCACATTGAAAAAAATTTATGGGGACAAAGTGCATTTTTCCCAATTTTCTTTTATTATTTTGTCCAGACGACTGTAGAGGCATTTTTAATCTATCAACTCAATTGTAGAAGATGATTTTTTTTTCTTTTTCTAAAAGGTCATGAATGTGTTTTTCCAAAAAAAAAATCAATTAATTAAATTTTTTAAAATTTTATTTACTCTTTGTTAAAATACTAGCATTGTTATTCTTTCACACATGTTCATCTTGTAGGTTCTGAATCACCTATATCTGAAAGTTTATTGAGTTTTGACTAATATGATTCAAGTCAGATTGCACAACGTAAAACTCTCTTAGCAATATTTTTTTTCTATATATAAGATTAAGATTCAAACTCGAGACTTTATTTCAAGAGAATAATCATTGAACTATTTGAACCAATCAACGTTGATATCTTCGTCTAAATTAACCAATAAAATGTAAAAGCTTATAAGTAATTCAGTTAGACTTTTTGAATGGCACTAATTAAAAATATGGGTTAGTGGTTGGGTTGGGTTTGACCCTAAAAAGTGAGTCATGGGTCAACCCAAAAAAAGAATTTAAATGGGTCAAAAATGGTTAATTGACCCATATTTAACCTACCCATTTTTTACCCAACCCACCCATTTGTCACCCCTAGCCATATGTCATTTGTAATTGCGACATTTATTGGATGTAATAATATAAAGAAGTGGGAAAAAGTTGGAATAATATATGACTTAATGGTGAATTGGATGTGCTGGCTTGTAGTCAAGTGTCTGAAGGCAACTTTTATGTTTTGAATGTAATTAATCAATTTTGTCATACTTCATTTTTTTTTTCCTTTTATTGGGTTCCTCTAAACATTTTCAATGATGAAAGCACCTCCTTTACTATTCTTTCATTTCCTTTTGCTGTGCACTTAATTTTCATGCATAACTAACAAGATTCAATCATAAGTCATGCGTTGATCAGTCAAAAGATTTCATGTACTTGTCAGAAACATTTAGGATTAAAGGCTTTTTGCTGGTCTCGTGCATTCAGGCAGTGTTAGCTAGATAGGGATTTGAAAAGATGGCATCCATGCAACTGAGAGCCGGTGCAACAGAAAAGGCATCATCTCCTAAAGAGCAGCAGGCCAAGGTAGTGCTTGACAATAATTTGGCTTATTTTTAAGACATGGATTGATAAATTTGAGAGTTAGGTGATATGTTTATTGTGTTTATGATGTTTTTCTATCCAAAAGCTTGAATTAGTCCATGTTTGTCAGGAGATTATTTCATTTCTTTTATATTTCTTTCCTGCCAAAATACAATAATGACCATAATGAGGGCAATTGCATTTCTTAAATTTGGGGGAGAAGGGAAACTTTTTTGCAGCAAAGGGGTTTTATGAAGATAGATATACCATTCTAGGGAATTTTTTGTTGTAGGCAAAATGATTTACTTTTTTTTTTTCCTCAGCTTTGTGAAGTCAGAAAGATCATTGGTCCAATTACTGATAAGTTCCCAGCTCTGTTTTCCGATGCATCAATACTAAGGTTCCTCAGAGCACGAAACTGGAGTACGAAAAAAACTGCAAAGACAATGAAGGATACCTTAAAATGGAGGCTGGAATACAAGCCAGATAAGATTCAATGGGTACACATCATCATGAGTTTTGTTTTATTCCTTTCTGTCAAATGATTGGAGGTCAATCCTGAAGAGTATGACAATTGTTTAAAACCCCTAGTTTTCTGTATGGTTTGTACTACAATTTCTATATAAAAATCTTATCAACTGAGATGCATGTAGCTTAAACTGAATAAAGGACAAGAATGCAACCCCCCAACAAAAACGAAGGTGTCAGCTTTAGAGATCAGTGTCTTACTAGGACAGATGTATAATTTAGAACCGCTGTAAGTATTGCAAAACAAGCAAGTTAGGTGGCTCTATCAAGGTAGATCCGTCTCTTTCTCTCATTTTTGATAAGCTTTATATATATATATATAGATACATATATTTGCCCGAATGTATATGACTCCAATGTATGGTTGGGAGATCATAAATCGTGATGAGTTGCATTCTGTTGACTTGACAAGTGCAACTGAATAACAAATTTCTTTTTGTGCAATAGGATAATGTATCTCAGGAAGCTAAGACAGGAAGGGTATATAGAGCTGATATTTTGGATAAGCAAGGGAGAATTGTTCTTGTGATGAGAGCTGGTGTTCAGGTAGTCTATATAGCTTGATCAGAATTTACACAACCAAATGCAATTTTATATTTATTTTTATGATTGCATTTGAATCTATTTTCTTTTTGGATGTCATTGTTAATGGGGTAAAATATAGTTTAATACCTTGTGGTTTTGTCTGATTCTACTTTGCTACCTATGGTTTATGAATTTTTCAATGAAATAGTCTATGATTTAAATTGTTTACATAGGGTATCTTTTAAAATCATTATGTTAACCTTTTCTAAGAAAATAATACATGCCCAGGATATGATCCAAATTTACCCCAAACTTACCCAAATTTCATCCAAAAAATGCCGCAATTTGATCAAATTTGATCTTTTGAAAATCTAATCCCCAAACTCTATGAACTAAATAAGATATTTCATTGAGAAACAACAACAACAACAACAACAACAAAGTCTTATCCCACTAAGTGGGGTTATTTCATTGAGAAACATTTGGACAAAATTAGACATTTTGTTTAGGGCAAAATTTAAGGAGTATATCAATTTGGGATTTTGATTGGCCAAGAGAGGAATTTTGGTCTTCACTAAACATAGGAAATTTGGGAATCCAACTTGCCAATAGAGGAATTTTGGTCTTCAATGCAATAGAAATTAGGGATTTTGTAAAATAATAGGAATTAGGGCAAAATTGGGGAAATAATTAAAGATTTCATTTTAGAGGAAAAGTTTGGGGGATATTGTGTTGTGTATGTTGAATTTGGGGTTTTAAACAGTCAAAAGAGTAATTTTAGTATTCAATGCATAGAAACTTAGGAATTTTGTGCCGAAATTTGAACTTAAGGAAATTTCATGGGATATTGCTAACTGTTTAAGCCTCAAAACACTTAATTGCAAACTTTTAAAACACATGATACAAAAGTGAATTTACTAAATTATTGGGTGTCAAACTCTATTTTACCCTTGTTAATATAATTGAAGTTTCATTTCTTTAATTCAGACCTTGTTTATCCATGGCAGAGTACAGGTTCACCAAATGAGCAGATTAAGTTATTGGTTTACTGTCTGGAGAATGCCATATTAAATCTAAATTCCAATCAGGAACAGATGGTTTGGCTTATTGATTTTCAAGGGTGGAGTAGATCAAGCTTATCATTAAAGGTTACCAGGGACGCCATTCAACTTCTGCAGAATTATTACCCTGAGAGATTGGGCCTTGCAATCTTGTACAACCCGCCAAAAATATTCGAGTCCTTTTGGACGGTATGCCATCATATCATCTCCCTTTCTTTTATTCTTGTCTAAAAGATCTTGTTTGATTAGCAAATGCACGTGTAAGTTGAAGGTGTATTTTGTCTTAGTTGGCTCCTATTACTAACTTTGTCGGGCAGATATAGATTCACAACCCCCATCAATGCCCTTTTTCTTTCTTTTTCATTTTGCTCTTAGAGAGTGAACAGAATTTTGTGAGTCTCTGATTCTTTATTCGTTTGTGTTTACAAGAACCAAGTGTTGTGCAATGTGTAAGGCTTTAAAACATGGGTATGAATGCAATTCTGAGTGATAAGATATATATTTATTCATTTAACTGTGCACAACTGCTATTTGATTTTGATCGGAAAAGGGCATTACAATGTATAACTGCGGAAAGAGTTCTATTCAAGCTTGATTGTCATCTACTTATTCAATTACTTGTGCAGTTGTGCTCAGTTTGACCAGTGAAGTTTTGCCGCTTAAAATTTTTACCGATACCTGTTTATAAAGAAGTATCATTGCCTTGCCCATTCTGGATTACAGCGCTCTGAGAAACAATAAACTAAAGATTGAGACTTAACTACATGATATGCATGGTGAAACAAAAATATACATCTAAGTTTATATTTCGTACTGACAAGAAAGATTTAAGACAACAAAAAAATTGCCAACAAAGTAAGCTTCTTCAGATAAAGAAACCTTGAGAAGTTGAAGTTTCTTCTTTTCTATCGAAATTTTATGCTTGGTCATTTCTTTCTGCAACTCTTTATTGTGAGTTATCTGCATGTGTGTCACAAGTTTGCCTTATTTTTGGAGCAGATGGTGAAACCATTTATTGAGCCTAGAACTCATACGAAAGTGAGGTTCGTCTACCCTGACAGCCCAAAGAGTCGCATGGTCATGGAAGAATTCTTTGACGTGGAGAAACTAGAAACCCGTTTTGGCGGGAAAGGTTCGGCTGGATTCAACTATGAAGCTTTTGCACTGAAGATGAGAGAAGATGACAAGAAGATGTCTAGTTTTGCTGACTTTGGTTGTCCAAGTCCAAGTGCCCTACAGTCAGTTATGGCTGAATCACAGCAGGCAGAATTATCAGCTTTTGAGAATGGTTGTGAGGATGAATCATCTTGTGATGAAGCAGATTGCTCAAACGTGGAGAAAGATGGTGAAATTCTTCAAGGCCAGTCACATAGCCTTCAAGATGACACAAAGAATAATGTCAATGGAGCCAAAAATGCTTAGGTAGCTAAACTAACAAGTAGACTATTACTTTTTTTGTCAGAAACTGAGGATAATAAGATATCATTCTTGAAATAAAAGTATGTTTTCTTTCTTTTCTGTTACAAAAATATCGCAAAATCTTAAAGTAGGGCGTGTAAAAAGATGCAAGACGATGATCAAGTCTATGGACTAGGATTCTCTGTTCCTGCCAAAATTGATTAGTTCAGTCTCATGATTTGAACTGTTAATTTTAGATCGTACAACTTAGATCAGAGAAAGGTGCTTTTTTCCTTTTTGTAATATTTTTTATTTTCTCTTTCTAATTTGGACTATTCAATCTAAAACTGACAACTAATTGGACTCTGTAATTATAGTAGAAACTACATAGAATTTCGTTCCCAAACTTACACCTATTATGACCTTGGCACTATTGACCGGAGAAATACAATTTGAGGATATATTTCTCTTTCTTAGTAGTTACAAAAAATTATGACCTTGGCATTATTTATTGACAAGAAAAATGTCATTTGAGCTAAGGTTCTTTTAAAAAAATTATAGGCAGTAAAATGTCATTCTTATTGAAAATATCTTATAATCAAACAAATTAGCATTTATGATAGGCTTTGGAGTTAGGGGCACCCATGCCTTTACAATTATTGAAGTACATGGCTTTGTTATTAAAGTATTCAGCTTTTTTCCTTGTAAATTAGTACAATAAGATTCCTAGCTTAATTTGCCGTTAATTCTCTTCCTATGAGCCTAAAAAGAAAAGGTTGCCAACCGATTGATGCTTTTTCTGAGCTTGACTGGCAAGTATAATTTTATAAGCAAAAAGTGAATCCTTTATCTTTGTAAGGGTATGTCACTGAAGACAGGTGGTTAGCATCATAAGAGATAATGAAATTAAATGGTTTGGTAAATTATTCTTGTGTTGGATGCTTTAAGCCGTGGTACCTTTTGTTGTTAGGGCGGGGCCGTCCAAAATGATTTAGAAGAAATAAGACGCGTCTTAGTCGGCGTTTCTATTTTTACATGTTCAAACTTTAGTAGATGACGATGAATCAATATTGAAATGCTGAACCTGTGGATTGAAACGTGAAAGCTAACACCAACCATGGTTAAAAATTTGTTTTTTTTTAAATAATGTTTTGAATTTGAGTGTTATAAATAAAAAAAAATTAACACTAAAAAATTTTATATTTTTATAATTTGACTATGCTTAAATTAAAGTAGTTAAACTACACTAGATTTTCTAAAACTTATAATTGCCACCCAAATTTTAAAAAAAGGGGACAAAAGTATCGATTTTTTCCTTAAATTTTGATTTAAGTTTTAATTTTTGTCACAAAACTTTAGTTTGTGTTACTTTTGTCTCGTATATTTTCAAACCAGATTTTTTAAAATTGATAGTTGCCACCCAAATTTTGAAAAAAGACTGGGGGGAGGGGTAAGTATCATTTTTGTCCCTAAATTTTGATTCAAGTTTTAGTTTCATCACAAAATTTTAATTTGTATTATTTTTATCTCGTATCTTTTCAATTAATTTTAATTTTGTTAACGAAAAACATTAATGTAACCACTACTATTATATACATCAATGTCAATTCGTTCAGTTAAGCATGCCCATGCAAATATTTACTTGAAAGGGCAAAGTGAATAATGAAAAATAATTTTGTCCTTATAATTATATATTTAATGTAGATGTCTACCTAAACGAGTTGATGTCAATACATTTAATAGAGGTGGCTACATAATATTTAATGTTAACAATTTAAACGATGTATGACCTAAGAATAAAATTGAAATTAATTGATAATATTTGAAATAAAATTGACAAAAAATGAAATTTTAAAAGGAAATCAAAGTTTGGATTAGACTTTAGGGATAAAAACAATATGGGAAGATGAAGAGGAAGATATGCTTATCAAACAAATTTACCAATTAGAAGGAAAGGAACTAGAGTTTTACTTTAACATGAAAAAGCTTCAAATAAAAAAGGGAAATGGTGTTGGTCTACTGGAATGTTGTTTTCTTCCAATATTTTATTGCTTATTATTATTTTAGCTTAATTGAATTTTTGGTGAATCGTATCATCCAAGGTGTTGTCATAGAATGTCTTCTTCCAACATATTGTCAATGTCAACATTTTTTAGATTATTAATAATTTTGTTTATAATAGTTAGAATTATTGATTTTTTTTTTGTTCGATGAATATTTTGCTATCAATGTTGATAGATAATTTTGGATACATAATAAGAATATTAACTCCAATTAATTTCAATAGAAGATAGATGTATAGTAATATTAATACATGTATGGTTTAAAATTTATTTTGTTATTTATAAATTTGTTTTAACCAATAAAAGGTTAATTTAATTTAATTTTAAATAGAAGAATTAAATTAATTTCTTTGATAACAATGGTATTAAAAAAATGTACTGAAGAGTGAAGACAAAGAAAAATTGAAGAATGTCAATTAAAGAATTTATTTTTAAATTAATTTTATTAACTTTTAATCAAATTTAAAAATGCATTCTAATGTATTCAAATAATTGGATGAAGCGTAAAAAAGTTTTCTACTATATTTATAATTTATGTCATTGGCATTACTTTGGTGTATTGATTTTTATTTTGCGGAATATGAAGTCTGCTCGGTGAGTTAAAAACTGAAAAGCCTCATCCAACAACTTTTTATACAGAAGGGTAAGATCTGTAAAATGGGTTTATTTCAGTTTTAATGTTTCTTTTTTTACACAAGTATCTTTTACCTAAAGTAATTTTCTTTGAATGTCGATTATTAAATATAAATATATTTTTTAATAAAAATTTAAATTTAAATTTATTATTTTATGAGAAACTAACTTATTCTTCTAAATCTAATGTTATTGGTAGTTTTACTGATTAATACTACTTCTTATAATTTTTGTGGGGTTGACGCACGCTGTGCAACGACCTAATCAATTAATGCGTTATTAATTCGATGTAGTTTACTCATTACGCTGTTTGTTTTCATTTTCAATAAAGGATTGTGCGTAACGTTTCCTCCTCTCTCATGACGAATCATGTTCGTTTGAATAAATCAATTCATTTTAAATAATATATTCTGGTATCGTAATATGTTGAGTGATAGAAACACAGTTGAAATTCTTAACTTAAGGACCACTTCTATACATATTTGGATCATCTAAAAATAACAAAAATTTGTTATTATTTCTTCTTGTTATTTTTAAAATATAATAAAGATTATTATATTGAATTTTAATACAGGCCAATTCACTATAAATTTTAAAGACTAATCACTCCATATACACTCACCCAGATGCAACCATAATATTTTATAAGTAAATTATTTATTTATTTTTTAAAATATTAAATTTTTAGAAAAAATAAATGTTTCAATTTACTCTTTAAAAATTATATTTTTCTTTATTTCTTATTTTTGTATTTTAAATAATTATTAACAAAAAAAATAAAAATATAAAAAATAATAAATTTTAAGATTTAACAATAAAAAATTAAATTAAAATAAATGTAAATTATAAAAAATTAAATTAAAACAACAAAAAAATATAGACTACTTTTTTGAACCTTTTTGCTCCCGGTATTCCGCAATATAATATTAAAAAGATGTACAAGAAAAAAGTTAAGATTGTCGAAGCTGTTTCTATAATTAACTTGGCCGGCCAAAAATGAGAAATAAAAATTTTAAAAATTTGGCAAAAATATTGAGTTTGCGCAGTCGCAACGCCAACCTGGGAAGTAGCAATGCTGACACAACCGCATGTTCTGAGGGGCAAATCGAAAATAATAAACAAATAAATTGTCAGAAACTCGAGGAGGGAATGATTATTACCAACATTCATCTTCATTCTTCTTTTTCTACAACATTTTTTTTTTATTTAAAAACTATGCCCTGAAAATGGTGATTACCTGCTTGTGGTTTTCCCGATGTCCCTCAATCTCGCTGTTTCTTTTCCACTCACGGTCAAGCAATTTTTTTATAGTTAAAATTGACTGATTTTCCAATAGCTTGAGATTGTAATTAAATTATATTTAAATGGATGATACTTAAAATATATAATTAATATATATGATATAAATATTAAAATATTTTAAATTATAAATATATATTTATATTAATTTTAGATATTATTTTAATAGCATAAATTTTTAAAATTTTTTTAAAATACATAATAATAATAATAATATTCAGTAAAAATTAAAAAAATTTTAAAAATTTTAAAAAAAGAATTAATTAAATCGGTCAATTTTATTAGTTTGAGATCAGTTTTAAATATTCATTGATTCATTGGTCCAAACAAAACTGATTTTCTAATTAGTTCACTAAATTTTTAGTTGAACCGGTCAGTTTAATCTAGTTCTCTAAACAATAATTTCTCCCAAATTTACAAAGCTGAGCACTGTAATAAGTAACAAAAGAAAATTTACATAGAGCTCGAGCTTTTTTTTTAATTGTTAAATTATTTTAAAATTTATATATATCATGATAAAAACAGATCTTTTATACAAATTTTAAAATAATTTGACAATAAAAATTAATTTTTTAATTCGTAAATTTATCTAATAGTAAAAGAAAAGGTTTATAAAGATTTTATTTTAAAAAAATTAAATTTTTAACCATTGACTTACTTTAAAATTTATATATATATATATATAATTAACTTTATACAAATCTCGGGAATTAAACTATAATAAATATAAGGGTCTATTTAGTTTGTAAAAATATTTTCTATTTTCATTTTCAATCTTCATTTCTTGAAATGTATTTTTTGAAATACTAAAAATATATTTTTTGTGTTTTCAAATTTAAATTTATTTTAAAAAATATTTTAAAAAAAATATTTTTAATTAACTCAACCAAACATATTTTTAAATTTATTTTTTATTTTTAATAAAAATAAAAATAAAAAATACCCAAACCAAATATCCTGACATTTCGAGCTGTTTCTTACACTTGCCTGCAATGTAATTGAAATGAGTTTCACCAGAGGCTTAAATTCCCATAATGACAGGAGTCAAGGAGTGTGACAGAGTAAAAGAAGTAGTTTATAATAGAAAGGAATTAAAACAACTAAAGTAGCTTTCTTTCTCATTTCTCTTTTCTCCTTTCACTCTCTTTCTCTTTCTCTTCTTTTTGTGTCACCCCACTCTCTCTCTCTGTCAAACGATCAAACAGCCAAACACCTTCCATACCATCACACATACAACTCCCCTACAGCTCTTGTTGCTTATACTGTGTCCCTTAAAGTAACAAAGAAGGAAGACAAACTAAAGGACAGAGGATTCTCAATACCTTTTTCGTTTGGTTTCTTCAATCCTAGCTGGTGACCATTCTCTCCAGAATTTCCTCCGGCTCGTATTGTGATCAACCCATCAGTTTCTTTTGATTGATTATTCTGATTCCAGGGAAAATTTCTATTGATTTAACTGTTGAGGTTAGTATGAGCTAATTTTTCTCTTCGATTCTGAATTTCGCAATTTCTTAGTTAGAATTGGTGTTTTTGGGGAACTGTTCTACATGGATCTTAGATGAGTACCCACTGGTTTGCTCCTGCTTGTTTACTTTTAACAGATTTTTGTTGGAGGAGTGTATCTAAAGAGAGAGAGAGATGGGATCCGCGTTGGAATTTGCAGTGCAAATAAGGAGAATGCTGATCGTTTCAATCAAAGCGTGTCATAGATCAGTTTGCAGTCATCCTTTCCTTGTGGGTTTTTTGGGATTCTTGATTTTTCTGTACAGATCTTTTCCTTTAGTATTTTCCATTTTGGTCTCTGCTTCCCCTGTTTTGGTCTGTACTGCTGTTCTGCTTGGGACCCTTCTTAGTTTTGGGCAACCCAACATACCTGAAGTTGAAAAGGACGAGGAAGTCACTCATAGCATTTCATCCTTTCAAACTGGGGTTTCAGAGGGTGCCACTGTTATTGCTGAGAAAGATGAGAGCCTCGTTCTGAAAACACATGCAGAAAATAGAAGTGTTATTGAAGAGAGGAGCATTGAAGAAGCTGCTTTGGTGGGAGATAAAGTTAGGAATGTTGAGGAAAGTAACAGTTTACTTTCTAATGTGCCACTAAATAATGAAGTCTCTTATAATTTTGAGAATGAGAAAAAAATAAGCGAGCAAGTGGCTAGGGAATTCAGCGGTATTGAGTTGGAAAAGAAGAAGGAAGTTGATAAGGAGAAATCGAAGGCTGAAGATGCTTCAAGTGATGATGAAGCTATTGAGAAACAGTATGTCTTTGTTCAAAAAATAGACAGTGATATTCTTGATAATGAAAATGAAGGAACGGCCCTAGAGCCACTTCAAACTTTTGAGGGAGACCACTTGGACTTTTCACCCCATTCATCTTGGAAACAAGTGGAGAACAATGAAGAGGAGGACTCTTTGGAATCAGGGTCTGATCGAGCAGAGAGCTCCTCGCCTGATGCTTCCATGGCAGATATAATGCCAATGCTTGATGAACTTCACCCACTATTAGACCAAGAAGCCTCGCAGCCTGTACATTTGTCCCATGATGATTCTGCCGCTACTGAGAGGTCTCAAAACAGTGATGATGGCAGCATTGAATCAGATGAAGATACTAAAAACCGGATTGAAGAGGAAGAAGATGATGAGGAGGAAGAGGGTGGCAAGGAGGATGAGAGTAAATCCGCAATTAAGTGGACCGAAGATGACCAAAAGAATCTCATGGATCTGGGAACTTCAGAGCTGGAAAGGAACCAACGTCTGGAGAATCTCATTGCAAGGAGAAGAGCACGGAGAATGATGACTGAGAACAATATGATAGACTTAGAAAGTTCTGATCTTCCCTTCAATGTTGCACCCATTACAACAAAAAGACGCAATCCATTTGATCCTCTTGATGATTCCTATGGTGCCATGGGGTTACCACCCATTCCTGGATCTGCTCCATCTATTATGCAGCCCAGACGAAACCCGTTTGATATTCCTTATGATCCAAATGAAGAAAAACCTGATCTCAAAGGAGACAGCTTTGAACAGGAGTTCATGTTGTTGAATCAGAAAGATACATTTTTTCGGAGGCATGAAAGTTTCAGCTTTAGGCCATCAGTTTTAGGAACAACCAAGCATGGGAGGCAAGAACTGAGATGGAAACCTATCTTTGTATCAGAGCAGATGGCTTCAGAGGGAACAAGCTATGCCTCATTCCAGAGGCAATTAAGTGAAGTAAGTGAAACAAATTTAAGTTCTGTTCAGGATACTGAGTCAGTGAGTTCAACTGATCAGGACGAGAGGAAGCTTCATGAACAAGATCTGTCTCAAGAAACAGAATTGATATCCAATGTTGATCATGCTTCTGAATGTGTTGAACTTGGGAGTCAATCCTTTGAGGAAGCTGATTCTGCGGAAATGATACAAGTATATGAGAGCAATGCTCACCATGATGAAGTTGAAATAGTGTTGGGTGGGACTCTCTCTGAGATGGAACTAACAAGAGAGGTTGCAAGGCATGAGGAATTCAATACGGGTGAAAGTGAAACCCATTTGGGAAGAGAACCAGTCGATGATGAGAGCAACAGCAGATCAAGTCGGTCCTCACGGTCAGAAGTGATAAACAACATACCTGATGAGAAGCAAGAAGAATCAGCAAGTTTGCAGTTAGGAAGCAATCATCTCCAGGACTCCAGAGTTTCAACTGAAGAGTTTCGGGAGGAGGTGGACTTGCAGAATGTGAGTGGTGGGGTGGGAGGCAATCAACATGGGGAACCTCTTTATGACTCTAGCCCACTTGCTGCTGGAAAGATTCCATCTTTTTCTTCTGTACCTTCTGATTCAGCAACAGAGCTTTCTCAGAGGGATTTCCCTCCACCACCAGCAAAAATGATTGCTGATGTGACAGATAAAGATGATCAGACACTACAGGATAATTCTTCTGCTTATGAAGAAAATCACACAGCAACTTCCCTAGTGCATATGGAAGTAAGTAATATAAATCAACATGATCTTAATGCAATTGAGCTGGCTGCAGTTGCCCCAAGTTTTGTAGAGCATAATGGATCTTCAGCTCCTGAGGTTATGCAACCTGTTTCTGTATATTCGAATTTGTCTTCAGATGTTGGATCAATAGAAGCTGAGACGAATAAAGCCTTTGTTCATAAATGGGAGCAGGCTGATCACTTACATGCTGATGAAGTTCTAAAAGACAATTCAGGTGATCCATCTTCTGACAATCACATATTTTCTGAGAAGTCACGTTCTTCAGATAATGAACCTGTGGAGGAGGGTTCAGTGCACCACGGAGTGGATTCATCAAAATTTGATGATGAAAGTATATCTAAGAAAGTCCAAGATGCAGATGAGAAGGATGATTTGGTGGATTCTTATTCACAGCATATTCCTTCAAGTGATTTGTTGATTTCTACACCACAGGACTTAGAGCCTTCAGTGGTAGTTGAACAAGCTCCAGTTGTTCAACCCAATCTTCCCTCTGAAGAAACCAAACCTCTGGATGAAGGTTCCGTGCAGTGTGGAGTGGATTCATCAAGATTTGATGATAAAATTATGTCTGAGGTAGTTGAAGATGCAGATAAGAAGCTCGATTTGGTGGCTTCTTGTTCCCAGGATATGTCTGCAAGTAATTTATCTATGTCTGCACCACAGGACTTACAGCCTTTACCGGTAGCCGTGCAAGCTCCAGTGATTGATCCCTATTTGCCTTACGAAGAAACTGAATGTGTAGATAAAAATTTGCCAAATAAGGAAGACTTGTTTCAAATTGAACAGGATAAAGCATTCTCAACGAATTCTTTTGAACAGGGCAACGCTGATCTTCAACAAGATTTGGATAAAAAGGTGGTTTCTTCCGTTTCTGATTGTCAATCAGTGCAATATGAAGAAAAATCTACCCCTCTCTCTGAAAATGACCTGTCAAGCTCAGATAAAGAGATGGTTGCACCATCTTTTAGTGATCATGATGCAAGTGAGGTTAGTCACATGATAATTATGCTACCATTTATCAGAATAACTTTTTCCCATTTAACTACCATTTATCAGAATAACTTCTGCCCATTTAACTTCTTTTGCTTTAAATTAACATTGTAGTTTCATGTGAAAGATGTATCCACCTTGCAACCTGGAGTTATTTCATTATACATCATCATTGTTTTAGGGATATGCAAGTTTGCCACTTCTAATTGGTCGGCATATTGAGTAGTGTCCCTCTTGTCTAGCTCACTACCAATGACCCCTTTGTTAACCCCCTTCCATCGAATGGAGCAAGAAAAGACTGTTCTGTAGGATTTTTGATGAATCATGCAAATAAATATCAAACATATTAGGTGCTTAGGTATGTTAATGAAATTTTAGTTTCATTGCATTGCTATTGGAAAGAACTCCATTTTGTTTCTCATCATAAAGTGTTAAAAAAATATATTATTTCTTCATCCAGATACTTTATGTGCATGTAACCTTCATTCTGCCATTTCCCCCCCCCCCCTCCTTTTTTTTTCCGCTTATAATACGCTTAAGACTCTAAATTAACTGAGATCAAGACTCCAAATGACTGAGAAAACAATTAAATTCTTTGATGTTCTTCAGAAATCTTGTATTGTCCAGGTAGAATCCACACCAGCCATGGAAGTCTTCCCCCAGATCTCTTCTGTTACTTCTCATTCATCTGACATTCCTGAATTTAAATCACCCACTGCCCAAGGGGATCTGGAAGCTGATAGACTTGAGAAAGATGTCAATGAGGTTCTAGAACAGTTAAATTCTTCAGCAGAAGGTGATAGGTCTCAAGTCACTGAAGAAAATGTTAATGAATCAGATGCATTAAAGGACATTGATGAAGGACTCTTGTCAGAATTGGACACGGTTGGGGATTTTAGCTTCGGTGATGCTGGTGTATCACTTCTTCCAGACCTATTGCCAGAGGAAACAACTGTTAGGGATGCTCAAGTTAGTTCAGTGCCTAAAGATACAGCAGAGTTTGAGCAGGAGATCCCATTTCTTGAAGCAAGATCACTTGAAGATGTCAATTTAGCTTTCAAGCAACTTAAAGAAGGAGTGGATGTTAAGGAGCTCATCCTACCAAGTGCAATCAAGGATCGGCTTTTCAGTGACATATCTGAAGATCATTTGGAAGCTAATTCAGACTCGCAAGTTGTTGAATCTAGATCTCTGGATGATATTGCTTTAGAGAAAACCTCGGAAGGTAATCAAGGGGAGCTGCCGAAGGTTTTGGATTTGAAGGATGGATCAGTTGAAGTAGATGCAAATGAAGTTGGCTCAGCTAATGTCACCGAATTCTGTGATGTAGGATCTGCATCTGGTACTGAGGAAATGAACAAAACTTCTGTGGCTGAAACGGATAATACACATGCAAGCAGCTCCAGGAATGAGACAAAGTCCCACAGTAGGAGATCTAGTTCCAGTTCCAGCTCTAGCTCCAGTTCAAGTGATTCTGATTGATATTGAAATTACACCATGGGCAGAAAGTAAGTCTGAAGTTTCTCATTTCTTAGTGTTTTAATTTCTCTGCAATTATGGGTGCTTGGGTTTCTAGTCTCTGTACCTTCATGCATTCTCAAATTTTCTCTGTTTTTGATGGATTGGTGTCTTCAAGAATGAGTTTTGGTTTGATTTCTTGAAGTGTGGCTTTTTTTTTTTTGGGGTGTTTGTGGGGGGGGGGGGGGGTGGTTTTCAATTTTACCCTTTGAGTGTGAGCAGTCTGAGGCATAGGTGAGAGCTTATTTACGACAGTTGTAAAATGTGTAATCCAAAAAAAGAAAAGAAAAGGGAAAAAAAAAACGTTGCATATTGCTGTAAATTATACTTTGATTGTAGAAATGGTGATTGGACTGTGTTCTTTTCTTGCACCAAGTGGTCGTTTTCTGGGCCGGCCTTTTCTATATGATAACTCCAAAAATGTGGGCCCAAGCTTGGCCTGAAAAAATGGCATATGAGCACGAATAAAAAAGGTCCCATATTCTTACATTTTTTTTGGTTTTTTTTTTCATATTCTTACATGTTAACTTGTAAAAAAAATCATAATTTTTTTTAAATTAAAAGGCCATAACAATGTTTTACGATTGAACAAATTATTTTAGAGATGTGTGACAGAATTAAAAATAATAATTAAAATTGATTTCTATCCTTCACTTGAAATTAAAATAAATTACATAATAACTCCAGTAATAACAATTTTACAAATCTATCAGTTATTTGGATAAACATAACACAAATTCATGAGAAATATATATTGGAATAATACTACATATTACATAAATAAATACATCAAAAGCAATTAATTTAGCATATCTAAATTATTTATAAATTATATATAATAAAAAGTAAAATAGATATTATATAAATGACATTTTCATATATATATTGATAAGGAATTTTCTGAATACTATTATATATATAACATTTTTATTATTTAAAATAATTTGCAATTTTTTAGTATACCTATATATATATATATAATTCGGATTGAATTCAACCTGTAATTTGGGACCTGTTTTCAAAACTTTTTCAACCCGGAGCCTATTGGGTCAAGCGAATATTTCGACCCATAATCTACTTCTCTGGTATATTTGTTTTTGATACTATATATTCCTTTCTGAAAATTAATGTCATCATGTGTAATATCCCAATAATTTTTATGAATATTTAAAGTCTGATTTGAAGTTTAGTGAAAAATTTAATTATGTGAAAAATTTTCTTTTTGAATTAGTGAAGAAAATGTGGGAATAGAAATTTTTATTTTTAATTTAAGAAATTTTTACAAATTCTCAAGGACTAAAGTGAAAAGAAAAGAAAGTATAGAGGACTTTTGAGAAATGACCAAGTAGGAACCCGAGAAGAAGAATAGAGCTTATGAGAATGAATTATGAGTCCAATACCGAAAAGATGATGGATTCGAGGTTAAAGTGGAGTTTGAGATATTGAGAGGGACTAAAGTGAAATAAGGAAATTTGTGGGGCACCGAGGATTTAGAAACACCTGAGGTGAGATTTTATGAATTTGCTTTTGCTAGTCTTGACTGAGGGTCAATTGCAGAGCAAGTGATAATTTCATCCCGGGCGAGTATATAGGTGGCCTCACCTATTTTTTATTCATTTTTCTCCTTTCCTCTCTCTCTCTTCACTTTCTCTCCTCTCCTTCTCTCTTCCTTCTCTCTAATTTCTCTCTCTACACTCCAACTCTACAATCGGGCTTTGGAGGGTGGATCTCGGGTTATGGGGCGAGCCTCTAGGAGCCAAACAACATAGGGAAAGCAAGGAATTGAGGTAGAAATTTCTATTTCTTAAGCTTTTCTCTATTTTCTAGTTTTAAGAGTGTTTGAGGTAAAATCGAGATTCCGGCTTCGTTTCTCGATTAAAATCGGTGATTTTGGTGTCTAAATGCTCCTTAGACATTAATGGTGAGATCCCATGGAAGAAATCATGAAAAACGGTGAAGATTTGGCCAGATTTGGGCCAAAACCGAGAGAAATCGCGAATGGGTCGCGATCGTGGCGCCTAGGCGCCAAGGTGAGATGGGAAGAAGAAGGAATTGGCGCCCAGGCGCCACGTGTGGCGCCTCGGCGCCAGGCATGGGTGGCGCCTAGGCGCCAGGTGTACCGGAAAATTTTAGTTTATTTTTCAATCGGTCATAACTTCTTCATCCGAACTCCGTTTTGGGCAAACTTTATATCGTTGGAAAGCTCTTTAAGTCTAGTTTCCAATGGTATAAGTTTCATTTGAATATTCATTACCAATTAGGAGTTATGATTCGAGAAGTAAGTGAAGGTCGAGAGTAGTGGTAGAAAATTTCTCTATTTCGTAACTCTGATGGTTTTTGTCTGGTTACAATAGGAATGGTCAAAGTGCAAAGTGGGAGTGCCGAGAGCGTGAAATCCAGGTGAGTGGGTTAATACTTGCTATGATTAAATATCTGTTATTGACTTTTTGCATCATAGTGGAAATATGTTGTATATCCAAGTTTGAAGAGGATAATGTGGAACGATGAGGCATAAACAAATGTGGAACGTGTCTGGTAATGTATATAATTATATTTTCTTATTTTCCCATGAATGGAGGTTATATGATGGATTGTGAATGGCATGTGAACCGAGTTGAATAATTGTTCTATATTATGGGTTATGTTATATACATGCTATGTTGCTGGAACCACATTGATTATGTTGTGGCTTGAATTGTAAATGACTGAGTTGTGTATGTGGCTCAAGATTATGATTGAGGATGTTTTTATATGTGATTGTGATTGTGTTTGACTGGAAAGGAAAGGCATGGTGGTGCACCCCATGGAGAAATCTATGTGAAGCTATAAGGGTGGAGAATATAAATGGAGCGATAAGGGTGGATGCGGCGGGGGCCACGGGCAACGATCCAGAGGTATTCTGGACGACCCGGTTGGTACGGGAATTGTGTGTGAAATTGATTTCATCGATTGCTGTTGTGAATTTTGAATTTTGTTGAAATGCATTTGATTCACTTGGATATTGTTGTGAAGTATTATGAATAATATTATATCATATGATGATCGATCTACGTATGATTGCTGCATGTTATCATTATGATGCATGATTTTTATTTTGTCATAGTATTGTGTTATCTACTCACTGGGCACGTGGTTTGCTCATACCCCTCTTATTGATATTTTTTTTTCAGAGTTGACAGCTGAAGGTAAATATCGGAACAAGGAATTATGGATCCTTAGTCCATAATTACCTTTTCATTTGTTCAGGATAAAGGTATAATAGTTAAATTTTATTCTAAGTTGTATAAATCTAGAAATCTCTGTAATCGGGTAGGTTCATTCAGTGATGTAATGTGAGTAATTGTAGTATGTATAGAGAACTCGTTTTGGTTGCATGAAAAAGAATTGTATGATTTTTAAGAGAAAGATAGGCTTACGGAGGTGAAATGAAATTCACTTTCCGTGCCGGTCACGTGTTCAAATTTTGGGACGTGACAAGTTGGTATCAGAGCTTTGGGATTAGGTCTCCTACCGATTACAGAGTAAGGTAACCTTAGTGGGATCTCTTCTATCGTGGTGAACCCGGGCACGACTATAGAGAGATGGCTCCATTGAAGGTCTTGTAGGATGTTTTTATTTCCTTTTCCTCCAAGACTTGTCTTTTCTTATGAATTATGTTTTTAGTTTTAGTTTTAGACAGATATGGCTATACTTTTGAACTTGGTAAAGGAAAGGTTATTATTTGTTTGATTTCGTTGCTGTCGGATCAAATTGTATGTATGGGGCTTTATATGTTACATTCATGATTGATTTTGTGTGACTGATTTCTTTTATCCTTCTTAATTTTATTATTACTATTTTTGGAGTACCATCCCATAAAAGAAACCACTAGCATTAAAAGCAGAAGGATTACATTGCAAAAAAAAAAATTACTCATGCATGAGTAATCTAAAAGCGAGGTGGTCTCGGATTAAGAGGGTTGTACTGTATCATCACCCCTCGACCATTCCTTGGAGCGAGAGACAGAGCAATGTCGCGGAGGGTAGTGTAAATCCCATTCATACAATCAACACTTCTTTGTTGTTGATTGCAGAAGCACTGGGTAGACCAATAGAAGAACCTGTCTATTCTTGAAGTCATTTCTGCATGATTGCGTTTAGTTAACTTCTCCAGGTCTCCTATCATCTTTTTTAGATTTTTCACCTCCTGCTCTAGACAGGCGATTTTGTCCTCCGAGGTATGGGCCGTGCTAGTCTCCTCAACTTCCTCGTTCTTCTTCATTTTCTTCTCCATATGCTTCTCTAAAGACCCTTCAAAAGGTCTTTTGCCCTTGTCTTTGCCTAGACTTAAGTTTAAGTCGAGCTCTTCTCTCTTGGCATCCACTGTGAGATCAATGTACTTCCTTGTGGCCATGATTTGAAAAATTTAGAAATCTATGTGGGAGTATGAGAAGAGAGGAATGCTGGGAAGTTGTAGGCTCAGAGATGATTACTCTTTGTGGTGTGGTAACTGAGAACGTTGGGACAGTTCTTATAGAGGAAAAATTTGAACTTAGAGACAAAGAAGATATCTCTTCGCCGCACCCTACACGCTTAACCTATGGATTTCTGCAAGCTGGAAGCTAGGAGTCTAGGGTAGGCATGCACACCAACAACGCGTCGCATTAATGGCAAAACCACGAAAGTCAATATTCGGTGGATTTGCGGCCGATTTACACTTGGTTTTTCCATTTATCTCGTTGGCATTTTCTGAAATTGAAGGAAGTCGACAATGTAGCCATTACAGAGTGTCTTGGATGTTTTCACGATGAACTAAAATGTATTTCTATGCTTTCTTGTATTGTTCTTGAAAGCCTTCAGTTAAGTATAATATACATGATTGATTGAATTATACTGTGATTATATGTATCTAAATACATATGATATGTATGTATGTTATTCATGCATAGAGAGTGAAGGCTATTTGTTATGGCCAGGAATAATATGTAATGATTCTACATACATTCAGAGAATGAGAAGTCTGAAATTTAAAAGAACTTGAATAGATGAAAATATATATAGATAATGATGTATCTCTATGTTTATACATATATACATATATGCTCGTAGAGGCAAGTGAAAGGTAAAATTTTTCTCTCACTTTATGGAACGCTTGATGTGTAGATGTGAGAAGTTTTTATTTTAATATGTATGTTTGAAAATGTGTAAGCTTAGGGCAAAGTCACGGATTAGAAACCTAGATAAGGTTAATATGAAGCTACCCGTTCATGGAGTAATATCTCGATTTAGAATTATTGGATATGACAAATAGAGTTAGGAAGTCATAAATTGAAGCGGCGATTAGTTTAATAATTTGAGCAAGAGTCAAAAGTTAGCCGAAATTTTTGAGGAAATCTTTTGTATTTGATTATATTTTGTTATTTTCTGGCATGCTTATCAGAGACCGTTGGCATTGCGTCGAATAAGGTCTGTAGGTCATCTTTAGAGTATGATGTAAAGGTTTTGTAGCCCTAAATTTCGTCTATATATAATGGATGCCCCATTACGCTGCTCACTACACTAAGAGTTTATATCTATAAGCTTTCTAGCATCAAACTTCTCCTTCTGTACAACCTTTATAGCTCAGAAAAATATGGCCGGCAATAAATCTTTCAATTTAAACTTTGAGGCTGGCAAGGTAGAGCTGGATCTAAATCTTAGCCTGGAAAATTATAAGAATAAGAGATCCATGGAAAAGTCACCAGAGGCTAAGAAAAGAAAAAGGGATGTAGTAGAGTTAGAGGATGTTAGCACAGCAACATCTTCTAATAATGAGCTTGCGCTTATGAGACAAAAGATGGAGGACTTGGAAAGACTGATAAACCGCCACTTTGAGGACCAGGGGAGATTGATAAATCGTCTCTTTACAGAACAAGAGAAGCTTTTGAACCGTCATTTTAGGGAATTGGCGAATAAAGTTGATAGACATTCGATGTTTGCAACTCAAAATTTTCGTGACCAACAAGCGAGATGTATTGACTGTATGAATGGAGTGACTTCTGCACTTTGCCAAATTTCCCAGACGTTTCCTCCAGAAACTCTTTCTAGGCTGCAACGATTAACTTCCTCCTTAAGGTCTGAAGCACCTTCTTCTTCTAGACCTGGAGCACCTTCTTCATTTCAAAAGCCTCCTCGTTCTTAATTTATCTTTTCTTTTGTTTGTACCTAAAGCTGATGTTTGATCTAATGTTTACGTATTAAAATTATCTGTTTTGTAAATCAAGTTCAGCTTGTTGCCTGTAACTTATGTATTAGAAATAAAAATATGTTGAACTTGTTATATTTTGTACTTGATTGTGAAAATTCTAAGAGAGAGAATGAGATATAAACAAAATATTGGCATTTGCTTCAATCTTGAGGTAAGTTTTGAATTCGGAGGACCGAATTCTTTTAAGGGGGGAAGAATGTAATATCCCAAGAATTTTTATGAATATTTAAAGTCTGATTTGAAGTTTAGTGAAAAATTTAATTATGTGGAAAATTTTCTTTTTGAATTAGTGAAGAAAATGTGGGAATAGAAATTTTTATTTTTAATTTAAGAAATTTTTACAAATTCTCAAGGACTAAAGTGAAAAGAAAAGAAAGTATAGAGGACTTTTGAGAAATGACCAAGTAGGAACCCGAGAAGAAGAATAGAGCTTATGGGAATGAATTATGAGTCCGGTATCGAAAAGATGATGGATTCGAGGTTAAAGTGGAGTTTGAGATATTGAGAGGGACTAAAGTGAAATAAGGAAATTTGTGGGGCACCGAGGATTTAGAAACACCTGAGGTGAGATTTTATGAATTTGCTTTTGCTAGTCTTGACTGAGGGTCAATTGCAGAGCAAGTGATAATTTCATCCCGGGCGAGTATATAGGTGGCCTCACCTATTTTTTATTCATTTTTCTCCTTTCCTCTCTCTCTCTTCACTTTCTCTCCTCTCCTTCTCTCTTCCTTCTCTCTAATTTCTCTCTCTACACTCCAACTCTACAATCGGGCTTTGGAGGGTAGATCTCGGGTTATGGGGCGAGCCTCTAGGAGCCAAGCAACATAGGGAAAGCAAGGAATTGAGGTAGAAATTTCTATTTCTTAAGCTTTTCTCTATTTTCTAGTTTTAAGAGTGTTTGAGGTAAAATCGAGATTCCGGCTTCGTTTCTCGATTAAAATTGGTGATTTTGGTGTCTAAATGCTCCTTAGACATTAAGGGTGAGATCCCATGGAAGAAATCATGAAAAACGGTGAAGATTTGGCCAGATTTGGGCCAAAACCGAGAGAAATTGCGAAGGGGTCGCGATCGTGGCGCCTAGGCGCCAAGGTGAGATGGGAAGAAGAAGGAATTGGCACCCAGGCGCCAGGCATGGGTGGCGCCCAGGCGCCAGGTATACCGGGAAATTTTAGTTTATTTTTCAATCGGTCATAACTTCTTCATCCGAACTCCGTTTTGGGCAAACTTTATATCGTTGGAAAGCTCTTTAAGTCTAGTTTCCAATGGTATAAGTTTCATTTGAATATTCATTACTAATTAGGAGTTATGATTCGAGAAGTAAGTGAAGGTCGAGAGTAGTGGTAGAAAATTTCTCTATTTCGTAACTCTGATGGTTTTTGTCTGGTTACAATAGGAATGGTCAAAGTGCAAAGTGAGAGTGCCGAGAGCGTGAAATCCAGGTGAGTGGGTTAATACTTGCTATGATTAAATATCTGTTATTGACTTTTTGCATCATAGTGGAAATATGTTGTATATCCAAGTTTGAAGAGGATAATGTGGAACGATGAGGCATAAACAAATGTGGAACGTGTCTGGTAATGTATATAATTATATTTTCTTATTTTCCCATGAATGGAGGTTATATGATGGATTGTGAATGGCATGTGAACCGAGTTGAATAATTGTTCTATATTATGGGTTATGTTATATACATGCTATGTTGCTGGAACCACATTGATTATGTTGTGGCTTGAATTGTAAATGACTGAGTTGTGTATGTGGCTCAAGATTATGATTGAGGATGTTTTTATATGTGATTGTGATTGTGTTTGACTGGAAAGGAAAGGCATGGTGGTGCACCCCATGGAGAAATCTATGTGAAGCTATAAGGGTGGAGAATATAAATGGAGCGATAAGGGTGGATGCGACGGGGGCCGCGGGCAACGATCCAGAGGTATTTTGGACGACCCGGTTGGTACAGGAATTGTGTGTGAAATTGATTTCATCGATTGCTGTTGTGAATTTTGAATTTTGTTGAAATGCATTTGATTCACTTGGATATTGTTGTGAAGTATTATGAATAATATTATATCATATGATGATCGATCTACGTATGATTGCTGCATGTTATCATTATGATGCATGATTTTTATTTTGTCATAGTATTGTGTTATCTACTCACTGGGCACGTGGTTTGCTTATACCCCTCTTATTGATATTTTTTTTCAGAGTTGACAGCTGAAGGTAAATATCGGAACAAGGAATTATGGATCCTTAGTCCATAATTACCTTTTCATTTGTTCAGGATAAAGGTATAATAGTTAAATTTTATTCTAAGTTGTATAAATCTAGAAATCTCTGTAATCGGGTAGGTTCATTCAGTGATGTAATGTGAGTAATTGTAGTATGTATAGAGAACTCGTTTTGGTTGCATGAAAAAGAATTGTATGATTTTTAAGAGAAAGATAGGCTTACGGAGGTGAAATAAAATTCACTTTCCGTGCCGGTCACGTGCTCAAATTTTGGGACGTGACATCATGGTCTTGGGAAAAACGGGACATATCCTGCCTATGCGTTTTCTGATTCATTTTAAAAAGAAAAAAGAAAAACAATGCGAGAACTACTTGTCTCTAGTTAAATTGTCGTCAAGGAGTAAAATTTATAAAAACTTGTTCTTTTAATAAAAACCTCTAAACGTGAAGTCTTTTAGTTAAGTTTTTCCAAACATTGTCTTTTGACCTAGAACTTGGCTTTTGACCTAGAACTTGGCCAGTGGTGATCAGTTTGGTCTAAGTCATTGAATTAGACCAAGTTATAAATCATTCGATCAAAATTTAGTTGATCCAAACAAAACTCATGTAACCAAGTTGGCCTGCAACTTGATCCTTTTTTTTTTAAATAACTTTTTTTGTTTTACTTAAATTCATAATGTGAGAGTGAGAGTAAAATGCGTCTGAGAAGAAATAAAATTCATGATACTATTATGATAAAACATAAAATGTTATTATTTAATAGAAACCATATTATTTTATGTAAAATGATTTTATATCATGAAAGTTGAACAAGGTTAGTAAAAATTTTATAATTTCATATAATATTATAAATAAAAATTAAATATTAAAAATAAATTACTTTCAATTTTTATTTTTATAATTTATTAATTTAATTATAAAGGAACATGTATAAATATGAAATATGGGATTTGTGTGTTAAATTATTTTAAGATACATTTTTTAGGATACTTTGATTGTGAAATTAACAGATAAATTATTTGTTTTATTTGCCTTAATATTTATTTGTGAATATAATTTTTTTAATTTATTTTCTAAGTTCAATAATTGTCCTAGTAACCCAATAGTCGGACCAATGACCCAGCTTCCTCCTTGAGTCAAAGATCGAGCCGTTCCTTAAACTATGTTTCTAAACATGTTTTTGCAATGAAAATGATTATTTCATTCAATAAAATTGAGAAGGAAATGTGGCCTTTCTCAAAATGGTTTTTGTCCTAGGTGCGAAAATATTTCTACTCCTCACATATTGTAGACTCAACACTACTTCCACTTATAAATTGTTATTTGTCCAAATTTTTTTACATCATCATGTTGACATGACAATCAGAGCGCGACCAATGTATGGTTCTTTAATCAAAACATGACAAGTGTATGGTTATTAAAAAGCAACTGTATTTTTTTTGCAACTAAGCATAAGAAAACTAAAAATAAAGTAAATAATAGGTGATAACATGGAAAATTTTGACACGACATATTTTAAATGGAAATAGCATTGAAAATTGGATACTACAGAAGGACTATATATTTGTTCCCTAGGTGCAATGCTCAAGAGGAAACAACATTATTTCCAATTGACATTATGTTCGCAACCTTTGGTTATTATTGGTACACCACACAAAATATAAGGAATTTTTCATTTTCGATCTCAAAACTTGGATTAGTTGGAATCTTTCTAAGAACATTGGCAAGAACTCGAGCCAATTTTGGAATTCTATCTTTGGCACTGCTCTTTGGAAATTTTGTCTTTGTTTAACGATGTGGTCTTCAAGGAAGCTAACCCTGAGACTAGCATGGTTCTAGCAGATTCAAGCAACTTCACGGGAGGTTTAGTATGTGAGTGTTATGGATGCAAAGATTCCATCACACATAACTAAGATTTCGGTCAAATGGAGCTTTCCTAATCATGATTAGGTTAAGCTTAATGTTGATGGAAATTGCTATAATTAGGGTGAGTATATCATGTGTGGTAGTTAGGGATGTGTGTGGAAGTGGGATCTATGGTTTTATGCATAATATTGGAGTTGGGAGTGTCCTACAAGTTGAATCTTTGGGTTATCTTAACCGTTCTTGAGATGACTTGGAATGCATGGAAGAAGAAAGTTCTTGTTGAGCCTGATTCTAACTTTGTCGTGAAGTTGTGTAGCAAGGGATCTAATTTGAATCACCCTTATTACTCTCTAACCATGAGAATTAAGGATTTGACTCTAAGAGATTGTCATGTTGCTTACCATTTGGCAAATATACCTCATTCGATGCATATTGGTGTTTAGAGTCTCTATCAACTGCCTGATGTTGCTAGTATTTACCATTCTAGATTAATAGTGTTTAGGTTTATTTGGCTCTTTTCTATATCAAAAAGATGAGGTCATCGGATAGTCAAACTACAAAAGTGTATTGTTAAAGAGAGCTATGGAAGAATCACGAGTTTATGAGGTCAACCAAAACAATTCATGAGTATTTGAGAAGAAAAAGGAAATTGTATCGGAACATTCGAGATCAGCTGAGAAGGTAGGGAAAATTGTAGTGCAAATAATGAGTGAAGAACTCGATTCAAGCAAAACAAAAAAACAAAAAGTACTGATAGAAAGGAAATCGATGAGACGTAATCCGAGATCGAAGAAGCGCCTACTCTAGGAACAAAAAAGGAAAATATGAGGACAAGTTTTACGGATAGCTTAATAGCTGTAGTAGAGGAAACCTAGACAGCAAAATCTTCACCAAAACTCTCATACATGGATGCTCTCTGTCTAGGAAACCTTAACCCAATTCAAAAATTAAAATTGGCTTAGTCAACTCACCATAACAGAGAAGATAGACCAGCCATCGCTCATGAAATTATAAGAGATAGCATCGCCTAAATCCTTAGCTTAAAATTTATAGATCAAATTCAAATCTACTGGAATCGAGCTCTAATAGTCCGAACGAAGGGAAGATCGTTTATAGCAACCTACCTTTGAGACCATCTATTTAGCCTCTGGAAGTTGAGAAAAAATCTAGAGATTCTACACTTAGGAATAGGCTTCTATGTGATCCACAACCTCATGGATGACGACAGGGTGAAAATCATAACCTATCACTAGAAAGTGGGTAATGATCCTCTTCTAGTTAGAATCTAGTAGCCAAACTTTGAACCAAGAAAAGTGACCATGTCAAAGGTTACTTTGATCTGGATCAGACTACCAATGCTTCCAATTGAATACTATTCACTGCAAATCCTCATCTCAATTGGGAACCTCATTAGTAGTATTGTAGCACTTGATGCAGAAAGGCCAATTCACAAGCAATGGCAACAAGAATTTGCATCAAAGCAAACATCTCATCTAATCTCCCATCGGTAATTTGTCTAAACGGTCTCACACAAGAGGTAATTTATGAAAACCTTACTTTCTTTTCTCAAACCCCATGACCATTGTTACTTTTTCTCGACATATCTATCTTGAGAAAAATGCCTTAATTACCATTATTCTGGCAAAAAATTCAAAATTTCCTGCAATTGAAAGAGGTACAACCTCAAATACATTTTTTTCAAAATTAATTAGGTTAACATTAGGCCTTACAAGAAAAATTCAATCTTTCTCCATGGGGAAAAATTAATAACAATTATTTAACATTAACTACAAATGGAAAAGCTGCTTAAATTAACTCTCCCCCTTCTTAGAAACTGAAACCCTTAAATCCTAAGAGGACAAATTCTCAGTCTGATGCCCAGAGAAGTAATGCTAAAAGATCTATCCCTTCTCCTTCCATATTACCTCCAATAAATTCTATTAATTGTAACTTTCTCATCACTTGAAATCCGTCTGCGAAGGAAGACATCCCACCATCTTCGAGCCTTGCAAAACATAATTAGATAAATCTATCCCTATTAACCTAGTAGCAAACACAAACATCATTATGGATAATTTTGCCTTTAACCCTTCGAAAGCACTTAATGAAGATCCCTTTGTGCCTCTCTTGCTTCAATCTGAACCAAAATCTCTGGGAAAATCTCTCCTCCCTAACAATGAACCAAGAGATTGTGAATCTCCTCTCAAAAAACACCAGAAGGAGTAATGCCAGCCGTCTATCACCGTCCTCTATCCTAGCTCCCCAGAACATTTCGCTTAACACTCCATCCAATTCATCCAGCCACTCCAGGTCACTGAATAGCTCCTCATCATCCCACTCACTGTCAAACCACAACCCAAATCTTGTTTTCCTAGTGATCCCGATTCACATACCTCTACCATACCTCAGGGATAAAGACAACAACCCTTCATTAAACGACGCTTGCTTCTTTCAACTAGTGAATTACTACAAAGCTCACCTTCATTATCCTTCCCCCATAACAGGGTCGACTCTTTGCCTGACCAACCTTCTACAAGGCCTTCTAAACAACTCACGGACTCACACCTGGGCCATAATGATGACCAATGTAATAATGGACTCGCTATCAAACCCTCAATCGAGACTAGCATCCCAGAATCTTCAATTTTGCAACTTTCTTTTAACACTGCCTCTAAGACTATCGTCTTAGCATCCACCCTACAACTTATTTCCACTACAACCCATTTCAACAAGCTCAATAGTAAGACCTATTTTGCAACCTCTCCTATTATCACACATCCCTCTTCACTAAAGAGGAACAATCATAGATGTTTAAGGAAACCAAAGTTGACCTTCTTAACAAGTCTGCCACCACGGACAACAAAACTACTTGTCTCTGTCATGCCTTTTCTCAAATACAAGACTCGAACTCTTGACTATTACTTGATCTTCTCACCTTTGGGATTCATTAGCTCTGCCAGATATTGTAACAGGTCTAGAAACCACTCCTCCTTTTCCTTATCCAAGAATATTTTAAGTTGGAATGTTAGAGGTGTCGCAAGAGCAGACTTTAGATGCACCTTTCAGGAAATGGTCAATACACATCATTCGGACGTTGCTATCCTAATGGAAACATGGGTCAATGACAAACGTGCAAACAACATCATAGCCGGCCTTGGTCATAAACACTACACAAAGGTTCAATGCTATGAAATTTGCAGGAGGCATTTAGGTTCTGTGGAACCCAAATGCTGTTTGTATCGAACCTATAGCCTCCTTCTTCCAAGAAATACACCTTGAATGCAAGGTTAGTAACATAACTTTCCTCTTAACTGCAATTTATGTTAGTCCAATCTTTGACCATAGGAAATTGCTTTGGTCCTCTTTTACAAATTTGTTCCTTGTGTTCAACACCCTTTAATTAATTATTGGCGATTTTAACAACATTTCTAAACCAGGTAAAAAGTTTTTTTTGTACCTTTTGAGTTTAAGGTCACATTTTTTTAACAATTTTTTAAATACTTGTGGACTTGTAGACCTAGGCTTTATTGGCCCCCCTTTTACCTAGACCAATGGAAGAAATGAAAATCAGATTATTAGAACTCATATTGACAGGCCTTGAATGAATTTCTCTTTCTCCTAATAGCAAAGTTTTTCATCTGCCTTGGCCTAAATCTGACCACTACCCTTTAATA
Organism: Biancaea sappan; assembly: GCA_037074585.1. Lineage (NCBI taxonomy): Eukaryota > Viridiplantae > Streptophyta > Magnoliopsida > Fabales > Fabaceae > Biancaea > Biancaea sappan. The sequence continues at coordinate 39,055,270 of CM073492.1, forward strand.
CTTAAAACACATAACTTTATCATTACTGGACAAAAGCCTTTTCGCTTTGAAACTATGTGGATGAACCACCTTGATTCCTAAACTTAGTATATAGATCTTGGAATCAACAACAACTCTTTCTCCATAATACCATAACTAATTTCACTAACAATCTCTCTACTTGGAACAAAAATAGTTTCAAAAATATTTATTACAAGAAAAGAACCCTAGCTAGAATTGCAAGTGTCCAAAGAGCCTTAAGCTTTAGGCATGATGATAAACTCCTTAACCTTGAAAAAGAGCTCCAACAATCTTATTCCACTATCCTTGGAAATGAAGAAGAGTTTTGGATGCTCAAATCTAGAGTATCCTAGCTATCAATTGGAGATAAAAACACAAAATTTTTTCATAGAGTAACCTTAATCAAGAGAAGGAAAATAAAACTAGTGAACTTTTAATTGGGGAAAATAACTTGATTTTAATCCTCATGAAATTGGTCTTGAAATTAGAAATACCCTTATCAACACCTTTTGGTCCTTAACTGCAACTGAACCACCTAATAAGACTTATATTCAACTTCTCCTTAAGCTCTCTCAAGAAAAAATCTCAAACTCACTGCCTTACCCCAACTTTCTTGAAATTAAAATGGCCCTTTGGAACATCCACCCCTTCAAAACCCCCTGAGGATGATGGACTTCACACGGTTTTTTATTAAAAAAATTGGGATTTAATTAAGACACTAAAAAAATTATCATAAATTTCAAAATGTTTTCTCAACTTGGCAATTTCCTAACTCTTGGTGTAAAACTCTTATATGCCTAATTCCTAAAATTGAAAATCCCTATATAACTAGTCACTTCGGGCTTCTAAAATTATGCATAACACATTATAAAATTTTGGCAACAATTCTTGTCAGCAGGTTTCGACTTTACCTTCAAAATCTCATATCCTCTCTCCAAGGTGCTTTTTTTAAGAGTAGACATTCTGCTAACCTTTTTCTTGTGGCCCAAGAAACACTCCACCCCATGAACAAATCTAAAAGCAAAAAAGGTTGGCTTATTCTCAAACTTGACATTAGGAATGCCTTTGATACAATATCTTGGTCACTCATACTTAATATCCTCCAGGCTTACAATTTTCCCCCTCAATGGATTTCTCTCATCAACTCTAGCCTTTTGAATATGGATTATACTCCAATTATGAATAACACTGAAATTGAGTCCATCAAACCTAAAAGAGGAATAAGACAAGGTGACCCCTTGTCCGCTTACCTTTTTATCTTGGCCATGGAATACCTCTCCATTCTTATCTCAAATTCTATTAACCATGGTACCTGGAAGCCTTTCAAAATAAAAAATCACGATTGTGAAATTACTCATTTCCTCTTTGCGAAAGATGTCCTACTATTTGCTAAAGCCGACCCGTACTCTATTTCATCTATTAAACATATTATAGACGACTTCTATATTACTAGTGGTATGAATGTCAATTTGGATAAATCCAAGCTTTGGCTTTCATTGGGCATTAATGAAAATAGAAAGATCCCTATATCTCAGCTCCTACAAATTAATAATACCTCCAGCTTACATAATACATAATACATAAACTTTGACAAAAGCTACAGTGATGGAAAATGAACTATTTATCTTTTGCAGGCTATTGTCAATTAATCTATACAACTTTAAATCAAATCTCTAAGTATCATATGAGTGTCTTCAGTTTACCACAAAAAATTCATTCCTAGATTGATAGACTCAACATGAATTTCCTTTAGGGCCGTTCTGAAATAGACAAAAAAAAAACTCACTTTATTAGCTAGGAAAAGATACCAAACCTAAGAAAGACAGTCGCCTTTGTATTAAATATAGCAGCATCCTGAATGTGGCCTTCATGGCAAAACCAAGATGGGATTTGGAAACAAACAAGCAAAAACTTTGGGTAACTTTAATTGCTCACAAATACAATTACCCAAACCACCTTTCAATACGATCCAATTTGTTTTATATCTTCAAAGGCATCTTTAAAGATAAAAATATCTTCAAGTTAAATGTTTCTCACACTGTTAGAAATGCAAATGATACAACTTTGTGGCATGATTACTGGATACATAATTTAACTCTCTGTAATATTCTAATTGGCCCCCTCTCTTCAGGTGAACAACTAAAAATTGTCTCTACTATCATCTCCTCTATGAACAATGCCCCTTGTTGGAACCTTGATCCTATTCCTTTCCCTATCTCCTGACCCCTAATATCATTCTCAAGATCCATAGCATTTTTCTTCCATTGTCCCCCATAAATTCCACATATTCAATCTATTCGAACCTTACCACCAACGATACCTTTACCTTTAAATTAACTCATAACTCTTTTAACAATAAAAATTTAAATGCTAAAAAATTCAATTGGATTTGGAAAAGTTACTATAATATAAGTGTCATGCCCCAATTTGGGGACATGACTAACATAGAGGTAGGCTTCGTCCACCACCATAAGCTTAACCTCAAGCCATTAACACGTAGATTAAATATAGCATATAAGGGTTCCTTTTTAATTATAATGCAACAATTTAATTGATGACCGATTCATTTAAAAGAATGATCTTTCCACAACAATCTCATTCATTCCAAAAAACAATAATACATGAACAAAAATTAAATCATAAATGTAATTATTTTGATCCCTTTTATAGCCAGGAAAATTTTTTTTAGATGTTCTATCTAACTGCAAAAAGACTCAGATACCCAATTATTAGACATACCAGCATCCCGAGATAAGGAAATGTGGACCCGAAGATTTTGCTACTCCTCAAACGGAGACTTACCAACTATTTGAGAAACTTGCAAGGGGTGCAAAAAGAGGGAGTGAGCATAAAACTCAGTAAGGGGAAATAAAAGCATAAAAGAAATCACAAACTAAGCACCGTTTGCAGAATTAGGACTATAGGTAGATTCTGTATGTCATCACCAATTCACACCACATACGTGGCTAACGCGAAATCTTCACTCGAAATACAATTAACATTGCCAGCACAAAGCTACAATCATAACACATAATTACATAAAGGGAATCCACATAACCACACACAAACAATTATCCATTTTGCCTCACAAGAATCCACATTACCCTATACAAGGGTTTTCATCTGGGCCACACAGGCCTCTATGCTACCCTATACAAGGGTTTTCATTATTTGCCTTATATGCATAGGTCTCAATCTGAGAGGGCTTCCACCAGCTCCTCTCATCTCAATCTATAATAGAGGGCACATAGGCTTCTATTATAATCCAAAATAGAGAGGGCCATATAGGCTTCTCTTCCAATCATCAGTCATAGTGCCAGAGAGCTATTTGGCCCTTTGTACTACCACTATTTCATTTTCATCAAATAAGCCAACTAGGATTTTTACACAATATCTAATACAAAGATTAAATAGAATAATTCTTTCCATTTAGGGTATTCGTTTCCTTAAGAAGGGCCAACACTTTCATACAGGTTTTCACAATGCAATCATGATCATATTTACATACGTAATAACCATTAAAGGACTTCATTGCATAATTAACATCTTAAAATAAAATATTAACATAGTGGATAATTTAAGTCAAACATGGAATTAAAGATAGGATTTAGTTCCTCACCAATATTTCCATTTACATGATTACATTCTTCAATTCATGCTTTGCCCAGTGATTCATTAGATTCCAATACAATACATTGAGAATTCATAATAGAAACCATTACACAATCAAGAATGAGAATAGAAAATTATCCCTCACTACTGGTCACACGATAGAAAAATAAACCATCTCATGTGCAAGATAACTTCATCTATATGAGATAATAATATGAGGTAAGAATAAAACAATTTTCACACTTAAGTTTAGTCCGTAACTGTTTCCACCTCTATTTCAAATATCAAAGAAATCACACTAATATCGTATGTGCCATGAAAATTTAAGGTTTAGTTGAGGTGTAGATGTCATAATAGGTAAAATTGAAATGGCATCTAACATTCGCATGGTTATTTTCGTAGCATTCACTTTACTGAGTTTTCTTAACAATATATGGTGGTAGGTCATTCATACTCATATTTAAACTAGTCAGTCTTACTCATATTAGAGCAATGTCTACACTTCTATATATTACCAAGGCTCCTATCTTAATAAAACATCAAGGCACTTTAGAATTTGCAATTCAAATTTGAAGAGAAAAGGTGTTTCCATTAAGATCACTTCATTGTTTCACTAGACTCAATGTGCCCACTTAAAACATCATTGAATGAGCCTACTTAGGAGTTAAAATCTATGAGACTAAGTCTTTATATGTTATTTACCTTTTTCCTACTAAGTTTAGAGGTAAACCCCTTTTAAAATAGTCAAACTTCACCAAAAAACTACACAGACTCTGGTTAAGACTAACTTTCACAACTCTGAACTTCATGAATTTTCTGGATAACAACCATAACCCCAAAATTTATGAAATTTGGTGGGTATCATCCACAATAAGTATAGAACCTTAGATAAAAATTTTAGAAAGAAATATTTTAATTTGCCCTTTCAAAACCACTATTTCGCAACTACTACTCAGACTATCTTTGTAGCCTCAAGGTCTTGGTTCTGTAAGCCTTTGACCTAATAACTCAACTCCAAATCCCATGAAACTTGGTAGACTTATAATGTATGACATCCTTACATAAAAATGTTAGGGCAAAACATGACCAATTGGACAGTATAACATGGCTTTAAACAAAACTGATCAGATTGTTCTAATTTCTGAAGTAGGTTCTCTTTATCTGATATTTAGCTTAGAAATACTTTCCCAAACTTTACAAGGTTGTCCAAATCATATCTACACATGCCAAGAAATGCCTCATAAAAACTTTAAGCCAAACTGACATGATTTGATTATGTTTTTATTTCAAAAAGAAGAGCAACAATGAAGTTGTCATACTTTGGTTCACAGTGCTAATTAGGTGAGATTAGGATATCTAATGAAGTTAGATTCTTATAAAATTTTGGTAAGCATTTCCTATGATATCATTACAAGTGGCCTACCTAATTTCAAGCCAATTGGAGCTCATCTAATGACACAAACAACCCAAAACTTCAGTAGCAGCAAATGACAGTAAACACATCAAGCAAATTTAATCCCATAATTCCAAATATTGTATAATTCCTTAGTTTTTGGATACCAAGTCAAATTGGTATTCCTTTGGATTAATCATCACTCTTCCTATAATTATTCTGTCACTTTCTTCCCCTACCACTTTCGTACATCCCAGGTTTTTACCTAAATATATGGATAAACTTTCTCAATCTTACTCTCACACATTTCCCACACTTTGATGACTCAACTCAGAATTTTCATGCTCAAAATATACATATATTCTCGGGTGGCAACTCACACCAGCACACATATATACACGTTCTTGGGTATCAGCTTGCACAAACACATATATACTATTAAATATCTCTATCGAACACCCAGCACAATTGTTTAACACAATGAGGTTCCAAATCAAAAATTTCTTGCAAAGTAAGTTTATAAGATTTGTCCCCTTACCCCCTTAGTGCTCTGTTCTTCCTTTCTCCACACTGTCATTAGGTCTCTCAACCTTAAACGATAAGGAAGGATAGCTCTAATCTCTGAGTTGCTTCCCTTTTAGCCCCAACGAAAAATAGATGAGAGAAAAAAATTTATTCCCATCCTTTTCTTCTGGGATCTTTCAAGCAAGAGAGGCAACAAAATGATTCAAAATAAATTCAAAAAAATTTGACACTTACCTGCTGTTGGCCACCATAGTCGGCGTGTATTCTCCCCTGTAATAGCCCAAATGAATAGAACCATGTAGGAAAGCAACAACTAAGAGCAAGGGGTAACATAGCAGACACTTATGCATTTATGCCTCTGTTTCTCTCACTCTTGGCCAACTCCACCTTCACGAAGGGAAGAAAAATATGAAGGAGAGGAAAGGAAAAGTGGTCATCGATGAAAGCTATCTAAGATGGGTCGCCGGTAGCCAAGGATGGTAGCTCACAGTGGCCACCACTTTCATCTCCTTTCTTCTCCCTATTGGCTTAATTATCTCCTTTCTCCTTCCTCTTCTTTTTCTTTTCTTTCACGAAGGGAGCCCTGTTTGACTTTTATGAGAAGCAAGTTTCATCCAATGGATTAGAACATTACAAGTGTCTCCACCTTATATGCCCCACTTCTTTTTGGCTCAAATCTCATAAAGCCACCACCTCCTTTAATTTTAATTCACTTGGGTCCTTGTAATTTCTAAATAAAAATTTCCAAATCACTCTCAAGTCCAAACTTATTTTATTTCTCCTTTGTCATACTTTCCCAAATAAACCCAAGAGCTCCACTTTATCCAACGGTTTCAAACAAGTCTCAAAATTTATTATCATTATTTTCAGTTAAGTCTTTCATTGAGGATTTATTTGGAAATTTCTCACAATGAAAATTAGAGATTCCAAGATTATTATGTTTTCACTAAATTTCAAATTAGCCCCAACATTCACATACAGGCATAAAATAGGATGTACATATTGATCAAGCAAAATGAAATTCAAGGGTATTTCAATAAGGGCACGTTTGGTACCGCTTTGCACAATGACACTGAAAAGGAAAAATGGAGTCCGTGCCACTGTAGCCTTGCTTCCTGCATTTGGTAAATTTGATGCAAAGTGACAATGGAAAGCATCAATGGATTCTCGCCCCCCCAACTTTTCCCCTCAAAAACGTACGGATGCTTTCCATCCAAATTTCTTTGGGAAAAGATTATTTTTTCCACATTTGCCCTGCATCTTCGTTTTGAATCCACTGTTGAATGTGCTTTTGGACTGTGGTTGTTCGTGTTTCTGCTTCATTGTCGTTGAACTCGTAGTGATTGCACTACAACCAGATAAATCTTCGCCAAATACAATCTTATCAAAACCTAATATTTCCATTTGTCCAATTTATTCACGCATAAAAAACAGCCTAAATTTTAACAGCTCAACCAGTAAATATCCGAGAAAAATATTTTAAAAATTAAAACAAGAAAAGAATATTTGGTGAAAACTACAGAAGAACCTGATCCTATGCATTCGCCGTTCTTCCCTTTCAAATTAAATGTTACGGTCCTTCCATTCTAATCCTCTTCTTATTCATTTTCATCATTAGTTTCTTTATTGCTTGATGAGGAAGATGACACAATAAACATGTGAAGCAACACACATAGTGCAGATGAGAAATTGAGAAGGAGGGAGATAAGGCATAGAGAAAATTTGATGAAGATGTGGGTGTGTGGATGTGTGTGTGTGTGTGTGTGAGAGAGAGAGAGAGAGAGAGAGAGAGAGAAAGAGAGAGAGAGAGAGATAGAGAGGGGGAGAGAGAATGAAGATGAAGATGAGATGAAATAAAGCTTCGGGAGAGAGAGAAATAATGAGTTTTTTTTAATTATAAATAAGGGGTATTTCAGTAATTACATAATACATTATTTACTTTTTTTCCTTAAAAAATATATACACCAAACACATCTTTTCCTTTTTCTTCCATTTTTTTCATCATATACCGAACATATTTTTTCCATCTTTCCTTTCTTTTTTCCTTTTTCCTTTTCTTTTCTATCTTTCATTTCCTTTCTTCAGCAGTACTGCGTATCAAACGAGCCCTAATAAGAAATTTTTTTTTATATGGAAAGTCTTTAATCAAGGTATTCCTACATCAAAGTCTCGACATAGACACAACCTTATTACCTATCCAATTTGGCCCATACGTAAATCGTGGGAAGAATATGCCAAACACATTCTCCGTGACTGTAATATTGCCTTCTCCACCTAGTCTAACTTTCAAACCCCTACAAATTTTATAATGAGAATCTTAAAACCTGGCTATATTCCAACACCACAAATCTTACTAAGAACAAACTAATATCCCATGGAGCACTATTTTCCTATTCACCTTACGTGCCTTATGGTTAGCAAGAAAAGAACTCACTAATTGACCATGCTCAAACTATAAAACTTGTACTTGGCAAGGCATCAGAATTTTTGTCAAACTTCCTTTTAGATGAAAACATCTCCTCAAGTGAAAACCAATCATCAGTAAACCTTTCTACCCATAACACCATCGCTCTTCCTTGGTAGCTCCCCTCACCTCTTGGTTCAAATTAAATTGTGATAGCTCCTCATCAAATTCCTTTGTGGGAGTGAATGGATGTTTGCAGGATGCTATTGGTCATTGGGTTGTAGGTTTCTCAAAGTTTGCTGGCATAGGAAATGCTCTTGAAGCTAAATTATGGGTTATCCTATTAGTAGTAAAGATTATCACTCAACTGCCTCAAATCTCCAAAGTTGTAATCAAAACTGATTCTTCTAAAGCTGTTAAAATCCTTCTTCATGATAATCTTGACAATCATCCTTTTGGAATTGTCGTTGAAAACTACAAGTACCTACTTTCTAAATTGAAGAACTTCAAGATACTTAAAGTGAGTAGGCAACAAAATAGATGTGCAGACATCCTAGCTAAGGAAGGAAGAAAATGAAAGCTGCCCCTAACAATCTTTGATGAAGTGCCAACCCTTGTTATATGCCAATATCAGGATGACTAATCCTAATCTTCTTCCTTGAGCTGATTTTCCTTTATTTGTTCTACTAATTTGCTGGCTATCTCACTCTAACATAGCGGCAATAATGCTTTACTTATGTCTCAATTTCTTCATTTGTTGTCTTCTCTCATGTTACTTTCATCATACCATTGTTTTAATCTTTTGGTTTCTATCTTTTGCTCTGATAGCTGGAAGCCTAATCAAGCTTCCAGCTTGAAATTGCTTAGTTGCTCTCTTACCAAACCTTATTTCTCTGCTTAATTTAAATTTCCTCTTCTACCAAAATAAAGATGAGATATTATATAATTGTTAATTCTCGTCTTCAACACTTAAAAATGATTCCGTTGTATGTTAAGATTAAGTTAGATATTTTATTTTAATGAATGAAATAATAACAAATATTTTCATAAATTGTGAGGGACTATGTTGATTGTTAAACAATAAAATTAAAAATTAAAAAAAATCATTTTTTGGAGAATTAAATTAAAAAAGAATAATTTTAAATCTTAAATTAAATTATTAATATCTAAGACTACTTAGGGTGCGTTAGGAAGAGTTTATTTTGAATTTATCTAGTTTATCTTATGGCATAAGTACTTGTGCACTTGTTTGGGAGAGCTTATAGAAATAGCTTATGACAATGCTCATAAACTATTTTTAGCTTATTTGCAGAAGCTCTCCAGTTTGTTCTCATAAATTCTTCAATTATAGAAATAACTTATATATAAGTGCTTGAATAAGTTGTTTATCCAAACAAGTCTTTATTTGTTATTCTAACTCCTAAGTTATCATCATGCTATAATAGAGTTGTTAAAACGGGTCAGACCTTATGGGTTGGCTTATAAGCCCGTAAAAATAAATAGGGTTAGGTTAGAAATTTTCTAGTCCTTTTTAAAAACAGGAAGGCCCAGCTTAGCCCAAAAAATGTTATGGCTAAAGTAATATAATGTTGGATTAGGCCCGTCCCAGCTCGTTTTTATTTTTTTATTTTAATTTTGATATTTTGGATGGAAATAACATTAGTTTCAATTTATATAATTAAAGATGTATTATTTAATCATTTAACATGTTGAGTTTGAGATAAAATTGTACTTTAATTATAATTATTTTAATTTTTAAATATTTGATAAGTTAGTTACTTATATATATATATATATATATATATATATATGTATGTATATATATAATTTTTGATATGGTTTAGTAATAATAAGTAATACTTTAAAAATAATTTTTTTTGTAAATAGGGTTTGACTCAACTTGGGCCTAAGCTTTAATAGAGTCAGGCTAGGTTAGAAAAACCTTGGTTCGTATTTAAAATAGCCAAACTCTAATAATATTAGAGTTAAAGCAGGCAAAGTCAAGTCAGGTTGATCTATTTTAACGCATCTAGTTATATAAAAATATTAGAATTATCTATAATAGTTGAATTAATATAATATAATATATTTTTTTTATCATACATGTTTGATTTCACACTTATTTATGTTAATTACATCCATTACCTTAGTCTTATTGCATAATAATCTTGATTAACTCTCTGTTTTGGAATTTACTAGGTTTGTATATATTACTGGACAAATTTGCTTTAATTTTATATTTGTTTGCACATGAATGATTAAGGACCCAATTAATTCTTTTTGTTGATCATGCATGCTTAATTAATTGGAGAGTATTTTGCTGACTAGGCGAACTTTGCTAACAAGGTGCTGACGTGGCACTTTTACTGACGTGGATGCTAACTAACTTGTTGATAGGCGTGGGACACATCTGCCACAAAAGTGGTATGGTATTGACATGCATTCTGACTTGTTATCTTCCCCAAACTTTTGTTGAAAACATGCTACGTTCCCATGTTAGCTTTTTGCACAAGAAAAGCCTCCTTCTGCAGCCACCATCTCTATTCTCTTTACACCGTTAGAATGGCAGCAACTAGAAAATCAAAAAAGTAGAAAAGTAATGAAGAAAAGTCAACTCCAGAAGGCATCTTCAGAAGAATATTCAATCAGAATTCATTTGTGTCAGTTTTGTTGTATCAGAAGCATCTTGTTCTTTGTTCTACATTTGTATTTCGTAGCCTCTTCTCCTTTAGTAGTTCTCTCTCTTAGTCCAGTCCATGGTAGAACTAGATATGTATCTTGAATTATTGCCTTTATTAGAAAAGTTATTGTGTTCTGTTTATTTCATTTTTGTCCTCTTGATGTCGAGTTTTTATGCTTAAATTTATGTCGGGTTAGAGCAATCTTGAGTATAATTTCTATTATGAATGATTTGCTCGAGGAATACATTTGTCGTGATCGATTGGTAGAGTAAACAAGATGAGAATGACTTGTTTATATGGTTTTCAAACAAGATATTGATTAGGATTCCATTAAGGTTTTGATTAGCGAAATTTTTCTAGATCTTACTTTGATGAGAATCTAGTCTCGAAAGGTTTTCTGAGCACTATGCTATAAATCAAGTGAAATTCAGAACCGAACATTTAGACAAGAATTAGGATATATATATATATATATATAGATAGATATATCTCAACAAAACCGTTGGTTAATTATGCTCTATGCTAGTATGAATTATTGTTTTTGCATGCATTTATGTTCTATAATCACCTTTCGTAGTAATTAGTGTAAATAAGAGTCCAAACAACTAATTTACAACGCGTTTGGTTCACTTTTTTTTTTTGGGAATGATGGAAATCTAGCCTATTCTTTCTCTTTCCCTTATTTAGTTTGCATACTCTCTTGGCAAAGAGTATTTCCATCATAGAAAAAAAATTAATTATTTTTCCTCTCTCATTTCCCTCCTTTTTTAGATGGAAAAGTGTTTTTTCTTACTAGAAAAATGTGTGAATTTATATGGTTACCCTAAACTATGTTTGGAATTCCCAAAATGTCTCTTGTTTGAACAATATAAAATTATATTATTATTAAATCATTTTTTACAATAATATAAAATATAAAATATTGTAAAAAATAAAAAATAAGATTTAATAATAATATAATAATAATATGATTATATAAAATATTGTAAAAATAAGATTTAATATAAAATATTTATATTATTAGAATTCCCATAATTTTAAATAAAAAATATTTTAGTAAATTGTCTCATATATTAAATTTTTTTAATTAAAATATTCATCTCAAGAGCAATTTTTCTATTTCATATTCCTTTTTCTATTACATACCTAATAATTTTTTTTTATTTTCTTTTTTCTTTTTCATTTTTCTTTTCATTCCATTTTCCTCTTTTCATTCCTATTCCTACCTTGTCTTGTGAACTAAACGTATTATTAATGATAGAAGTATAGGCTTCACGTGAAAAAAAGACTTATAAATTACTGTACCACAAAATTTGCTATAATACAATTGTGCAGTTCAACAATTTTATGATGCTTGAACCAATTTTTTAATTTGTAAAGGGACAAAAAATAAGAATTTGATCAATTAGACTCAAAATACATGTTAATATTTTTTAATTTATTGCTAATGAATATTTTTAGTATAAAAATGATTTCTTATTATATTTTTAAAAATGAAAAAAAGTAAGCGTTATTTAACTTTAAAGGCTTCTAATATATTTTTATTTTTTCTCATATATATATATTATGCATTTTATATATTTATGACGAATATATAATTTTAAAAATTAGTAATTAAAAAACTTTAAAATCATATAAATAGAAGAATATATAAGTGTGATTGTGACTGTTTTATACTAAAACGTCCGAGGCATATTTTTTTTATACCATTTCTTTTAATTTATTTATATGATCAGTCATTTTTCAAAAACAATTTATATGATCAATTGTTTATTCAAATTTCAATGAATATGCCTTCCAAAAATAAGTTCACCAAATTAAAAACGCAAGCAGTATATTCGTAAATAATCTTTATAACTTTTCTTTAATAGAAAATAGAAAACTTTTTTTATTAAGAAAAATATACTTTCAAATTTCAATCGATAATTTTATCTTGTTTGAAAAAAATTGTTTTTGATAAGACAACGAAAACGGACTGCCTAGAAAAATCGTACTTCCTCAAGTCTCAAGCGAACAAAAACCCTCCAAAAAAAAAAAGAAAAAAGAAAAAAGAAAAAAGAAAAAAGAAAAAAGAAAAAAGAAAAAAGAGGAAAGATATTTGATAACAACAATAATGGGATCACGAAACAGAGGAAGACACAGCTAATATTCCGACTTGGGTTGGGTGTCGAGACTGAAGCGGAGGAAGAAGAAGAAGAAGAAAACGCGGAGAAATAGAGAAGACGACAAGAGAATCTCGTCGGAGGCAAATATTCTTTTTTTTTGACCCTGCTTCCTTGTTCTGCCGCCTCCATAGTAAGTATCCTGGATCTACTCCGGCCTCACTTTCATTCCTCTTGCTGCGGCTTATTGATCTTATGCGTTAGGTTTTTTCCTACAAAGTAAATGAAATTCGATTTGGGTCAGCTTTAGCTGGAATTTGTGTTGGGCTTCCCTTGGGAGCACGGTTTCCTAGAAAACCTCACGCCACGCCCCAGCTAATTTCCTGTTGGAATCTTGAATTTGGGCGTTGTTGGTATGTCTCTTCTTTGGAATTTAAAAAAATTTCAATTGGGATAGCATGTCATTAAGTGGAGAGGAGAGCGTATATACATAGACAAGCAATTTGCTCAATGGAATGAAATAGGAATCCGCAGTGAGCGCATGGTGGTTTGGTTGGAAAAATCAAAGGGCAATGAGCATGAGAGGGGAGTTTGAGTAATTTTGTTCCGTTATCTTCGGTTGAATTCTGGTTTTACCTACTAGGAAAAAGAAAATCTACTTATTAAAGGGACAAAGAATGAATGGATGATTGAATGTCTGGTGCAGTGACAACTCTATTAGCATCCTCTTAATTTTGGGAACTTCTAAATCAATAACCATTTTTGGACCTTTTTTTTTTCCTTCCACTAGTCGTTTGCAATGAGTTTGTCTTGCTCACTTGATATCAGCTTGTTATGATGGTGACATTCTGAATACTATATGATTTGTATAGCTTCCACTGAATATAAATGCATATTATGCTCTATGCTGGGCATCACACAGTAGTGGTAGCCCGTAGGTGACCTTCACTAGGCTCCTCAAAGGTTCTTTGTTTGCACCTTATATCCTTTCATATAATTATTATTCTTATTATATAAATCAGTAAAATATCAGAAGCTGATTATCTCTTTGTTATGATGAAAGTCCTGATTTGTTTATACCATTTAATTTAGTTGTAACTTGTAAGCATCAAGATCCTTTTTGTAACTGATACTGTTACCTATAAATTGTAGGAATAACTCCAGGATATGTGAAACTTGTCAAAAAGCAGAATGAGCTACGATATATATGATGGGCAGATATTATCGGAGAAGTTGTTGAAACTCAACAATTCGCAACAAAGCATTGAATGTATCCAAAACTGCCTTTTTTATCCTCCTTTCTTTTAGATTCCCCATGGTATTTTTCTTCATTGGCAAAGCTGCCAGCACCTATGTACGAACTACGAATTGTGGCCGTGAGAACTTTCATGGCACGTGTACTTGGTTCATTACATGGTATCAAGTTACATGAAGGCTGCACCCTGGTTTATTGGGATTTTGAAAATAGATTATGAAAGAAATGTGACCTATATCTTTCATGCCGAATTTTTTTTTTTGGAACTCCTTCATTTTTCGTTAAAATTGGACTATAAGTAAAATTTCTGCCTCCTCCCTAATATGTTATGCTTGTGAGTCCTTCAGCCAGATCATTTTATAGCCATGGTTATTTTTATGCTTGTTCCAGTTGTTCTTAGACTCCCATATGTATAAATGATCTTGGCCACACTCTACTACCCGAGTCCTCCCACCAAATAAAAAGAAAAAAGGTCCTGATAATGGGATTCTTTACTAATTGTTAGAGAAACTGTACTTACAGCATTAATATCATCATAATTTATTTTCCAAATCAGAGGAAACAAGAATTTTCCATGTTTGAGATATTTTTATTTATTTAAAAGCTTGTTTGGTGTGCAAGTTTCCATCCTTTTGTACCAGAATCACCAATAAACTAGATGCATTCATACTGCTGTCATTCTGTTTTTTTTTTTTTTTAAAGGAAAGTTGCTGTCAGCATGTTTTACTTTCTTGACTATCATCCAGCTATTTCAGTCTTACTGTAATGAACTCTAAGCTATTGATAAACAGTTTACATACTCTGATGAATTTTCCTCTTTAGCTGAATAATTTGTGAGAAGAAATATTATTGATAGTCAGACATTAGGCATTGTTTTTTAGTGCATGTGATTTTATTTTGGCTGATATTATTTTCTTTGTGTCTAGTTTTTTTGGGGTCTCCTTGTCTTTTATTCTCTGTTATTGTGATTGGTGTTCTTTGAGATGTATTTCTTAATTATCCAATCAGCATTGTCCCAATGGTGTATCTCACATCGGAAGAAAGCAAAAGAAATAGTTGAAACATGGGATAAATTGTTTAACTCTTCCCAGAAAGAGCAGTGTGTCTCTTTTCTATACTTGGCTAATGACATCTTGCAAAATAGTAGGCGAAAGGGTAGTGAGTTTGTCAATGAATTCTGGAAAGTTCTTCCATCTGCTCTTAGGCATGTTTATGAAAATGGCGATGAATATGGAAAGAAAGCAGTCACCAGACTTGTAAGTCCTATTCCCAGTTCTCAGAAATTCTGCCAACTCATTGTATTACATGTCTTAGATACTCAGTGTAGTAACATTAAATTTCTTTGCGCAACGCTTGTATCAGTAACTACGTTATTTTGTGGGTTTCTGACTTGGGTGATACCTTGTTGTCTCTTCATTTGTTGGGCATTTTCCTATTTTATTGGGATATGGACTTTGCAATGAGCTGGTGTATGGATGAAAGAATGATGAAATTTTGAGTTCCTACTGCCTAATTCTCTATATTTTGTGGTATGCTTTCTATTTATTTTTTAATTTATTTCATTTTTCTTAATATGACTTTGTTTGCAGGATAGATTACTGTTACATCATATGTTAAGCAGAGTTCTTTTTTCCTCTAGATTTGGATCTTTGGTTGCAGGAAATTTCTTCATTTTATATTGCTCTGAGCATGATGATTATAATTTTTTAACTTCCCTATATTAGAGAAACAGTATCATTATGTATGCATGCATTATGAGAGACACCTCAGTCTGTGTGGAGGTTGACATGTATTAAGGTTAACTTTCTTGCCCTATAGACCTTCAGAAGCAGTAGTTGTCCCTCCTATATCAATACTTTGAAACCCTTTGTCCTAACCAATGGGAGTTGGGATAGTGGAAGGGACTAGTTTTATTCAAGGTGTCGAACTAAGGTTCAAATCCCTATTGAGAGAGGTGCCCATATTAAGATGTTATGGGATCGAATTCGTTACGTGGCTTCACTGTGGGTTTCAGCCAATGGGCTGTTCAAGGGGATGCCTATATCTGATGTTTATAGGGACTGGAGGGCGTTATTGCATTAATACGTTGTTAGGGGCTATGTGGGGTGTCTGTGCTGTCTGTTAGTTTTTCTTACTTTATGTTCTTGTTTTTTTAGGAGGATCTCTTGTCCTCCACCTTTTGTAACCATTCCCTTTGTATCTCTCTTTTCTCCTTAATAATACTTCTTTTTCTATCAAAAAAAAAAAAAAAAAACCCCTTCCCCTCTCTGCTGCATATGTGAGATGGTAATTTTTTATCCCAATCCAGTCTAATTTCTTGAGAAAAACTCACTTGATACCTTGTTTATACCATGTAATGATCGGTGTAAAGATGGCTTCAACATATTATGAATGAAACCATAGTAATCAAGATCAAGATCTTGATAATAAAAACGGGCAAGCTCAAAGTTAAACAAAACGTCCCAAGCGACGAGTCCTTCAAGCCAGCAATGGATCTCATGCCAAGGTTCCCTAGCACCACCTTTATCAATTGCAGTAGCCGTAAAGCAGGGTTGACGAAAGTCATCATAGTGTTCTCTATCTAGGGTTAGTGAGTGGAAGGGAGTATCATATCTTCCCCGAAAAGGATCAAAACCCCCAATGAAGTAACAATTCGTCGCTTTTATGACCTTCCGCTTGCCAACACACTGTCCACAATCACAATCTTCTGGTGATGGAAAACTAAGTATTTGCTGCTAAAATTTTAGATCGCCGGCGGCCAGTCCCTCTTCGTATCCCAGCTCCTCTCTTGCCGTCGTCTTTCTCTGCCTCACCCCTCATTGTTTATCTCTCGCCGGCGATTCTAACGCCCCACTCTCAGTCTCGATCCTCTCTCGCCGTCATTCAGTCTTCTTCGATCCATTGTATCGGCCGTAAGGAGATATCAGATAGTGGGCTGAAAACCCTTAATCGACCTTGAATCCATCATCGGCTAAGATTGTAAGTGTCGCTGCGACGCTGCGAAGAGTGCGACGGGCGACGGTGTGCGATCAGCGGCTGACGAGACTGCGAGAGGTGAGATACCAAGCTGCAATCCTCGTTGTGGTCAGTGACACGACTACAAACCGGAGAAGGACATTTGGGGAGGACTCGCTTCCAATCTGAAGCTTCTGATCATTACTCGCATGGCGTTCTCTCTTGAAGAGGTGATCCAGACATCGGCGACTACCCCAAAATCTGACCCCTTCCTCGGACTAGAGGACGAAGCTCGATCCCTCAACCAGTGAACCCCAAAAAAAAAAAAAAAAAAAAAAAAACAGTTGAAAGTGAGATGGTCTGAGCTGTGAGGATTGTCTTCTTTTCTACCCCACTGTCTTCCTGCTTTATTTTGTTTATTGTCACTATGATGATTCAAAGGTTTGCAATTGAGGCCAAAACCTTTGACTTGGTGAAGAAACATATCGGAACTGCTCCAATAGTTGTTATCACTGAAAAAGGGAGAGATTTCTTGTTTTCTATCTCTATGGGGTGGGAAACTGCTAGGTGGTTAATTTCTATCACCCACTCCCTAGAACCAGCCCTTTGGAAGGGATTTGAAAGTAGAAGCTGTAGAGAAAACGGAATCATCTTCGTAGTAGAATTTGGGAAGAATCATAAGGGTGAGTTTCTGATTATTAAAAAAATTTTTCCAGGAGGTAAGAGAACTACCCTTATTATCCCCAAAGGAAAGGGAGGAAGAGGCTGGAGTTCCTTCAACCATGCGCTGAATTTCCTCGTCCATTCTGAAGGAGCCAAAAAGTTGAAGCAAGAGAAGAAAGGTAGTATTTTGAAATTTTGCTCTCATGTAACAGATAACAGATCATATGCAGAGGTTGTAAAGGGCAAAAAGGTTATGAAAGGCCCTTCTGACTTTGGCGATCTCGGTAAGCATGACAATCACAGAAGAGGAAAATATTGTGCTGAAGGCGTGGCAGTTATTTCCAAATCGGACGACTATGATAAGAAAGGCTCTGGTCCAGCTTTCTCGAGGACCCTCAGGATATTGGTGAATCCAAAGGGGATTAGGAAGGTCCACTGGGCCTTGGTGAGAAATCAGGTTGGAGTAGAAGGTTGTTCTCGAAGGGAGCCAAATCCTGACTCCTCTGGGTCTAAACTTCCATTGGACAAGACACCAGTCTATGCATCCAAATCCAATGGGTCTGCCTCTTCCAACAGGGTCCTATTTTGGAGAGCCAAAAAGGCCCAAATCTCGGGTCCAGTAGAAGTGGAGAGGACCGAGAGGGCTGATCCGATCAAAGCACCTTGCTATCGGGGCCCAGAGAAGCAATGCGACCCGATCCCTTCGACCCCCTCCTCGAAAGCGTTTCAGGAGGCGGACATCGACCGGACATGCACAGAACCAGTTGACAGAGACTATGGGGTACCGGAGACCCCGCCGGAGAATCTGAATGGCCGGCAACTGCTCCCCCGTGATTCCCCTCATCCGTTCAAGCAAGGGGCGACGGTGAGGAGTTCGGTATCGTCGTTGAGGAAGTCTGTCGATCCCGAAAGCGCGCCAGCGACAGAGGCTATAAGGGAGGAGGAGTTGCTCTCTGAAGATGATTTATCCCTATCCGATTTCGATAGCGAAGATGGTCTTCTTATACAGCAAATTGAGGAACAAATTGATGATAAAGATGTTTCCATTGGGGAGATCGATGATACTCTGGAAGATGTCCACCGGCTCTTTGTGCAAAATAAGGATGATGGAGCTTTTAAGGGACCTTGCGATTTGCCTTTGACCTGGACTTGCATGCGTAGCGACAAATTCCAAGCAGGGTCCTCCCATTCTCCCGATCCCGCCAAACAATCTTCTGCCTGTAGGGAGGATATAGATCTAAAGGAAAAAGTCATACATCTTCGACATTTAGGAGACGAGAGGGCCAGCCAAGATCCACAAGCCTTGTTGGAGTCTCTTAACTTTATGTTGAGAGATAAATCTGGAAAGGAGGTCAAGTTGTCAGTTTCCCCTAGGACATACCAAAGGAAGAAGAACAAACTTGATAATGAGTTAAAAAGGTTGACTTCTTCAATTAATTATGGCACGTCCAAGAAAGGAAAGGGCAAGTCAGGTTCTCTATGAGGATTTTGAGTTGGAATGTGAACGGCCTTGGTAACTCCCTCAAAAGGCACAAGGTGAAAGAAGTTTTCAGGAGGGTGGATCCAGATATTGGGATGATACAGGAAACTAAACTAGGGGTTTTGGATAGATTTCTTATCAGAAGCATTTGGGATTTCAAATTCAAGGATTGGGAATACTTACCTTCCGTGGGTGCTTCAGGCGGTCTTTTAGTCATTTGGGATACTCGTGTCGCCACAAGAAGGGATGTTCTTCAAGGCGCTTTCTCTCTTTCGGTGCTTCTTGAGTTTAAGGACAAAGGGTGTTGGTGGTTTACCAATGTTTATGGTCCGACGAACCCTAGGTTGAGGGGCGAATTGTGGGAGGAGTTATCTTACATTCATGGTTTTTGTAACCCCCATTGGTGTGTTGGCGGTGACTTCAATGTGGTGAGGTCCCCTGATGAAAAGCTTGGAGGATCAAGGATCAATGCTAGCATGAGAGGTTTTAACTCCTTTATCAGGGATTGCGGCCTTAAGGATCTCCCACTTTCTAATGCTCAATTCACCTGGTCGGTTAACAGGGGCTCGATTTTCTCCTCTCGCCTTGATAGATTCCTGCTCACTCCCGAATGGGAGGATTCGTTTCCTGACCCCATTCAAGAAGTTGGCTCTCGCCTGGTGTCCGATCATTTCCCCGTTATC
Source organism: Biancaea sappan (assembly GCA_037074585.1). Classification (NCBI taxonomy): domain Eukaryota; kingdom Viridiplantae; phylum Streptophyta; class Magnoliopsida; order Fabales; family Fabaceae; genus Biancaea; species Biancaea sappan. Next base: position 39,075,023 of record CM073492.1, read on the forward strand.
CTTGAGACTAGCAGAGTCAAATGGGGTCCTACCCCTTTCAGATTCGAGAATATGTGGCTTCTACACCGGTCTTTTTTTAGCAACGTAGAGAAGTGGTGGTCAGAATACACAAATCCAGGATGGGAGGGATTTAAGTTTATGAAGAAATTAAAATACGTGAAGGAGAAGTTAAAGACCTGGAACAAAGAAGTCTTTGGAGACATCAGAATCCAAAAGTCTAACATTCTTAAGGAATTGGATGCTCTTGACAAACTAGAGAGTGAGGGTGGCCTTGAGGAGAATCTCGCTGAGCGTAAAGTGATTCTCAGGAATGATTTGGATAACATTAGGAAAAAAGAAGACATAAAATGGCGCCAAAAGAGCAGAATTAAATGGGTTCGTGAGGGTGATGTGAATTCAAGATTCTTTCACAAGGTGGTGAATGGAAAGAGGAGAAGGAACTTCATTAAAGAGCTTGAGACGGAGGATGGTATTACGGTGAAGGACAATGAGGGGATCTCTGAAGAGTCGACTAGTTTCTTCAAGAAACTCTACAAGGAGGACATGCAAGAACGACCCACAATTGAGGGTTTGGATTGGATCCCTATCGATGATACCCAAAGGACTTGGATAGAAAGACCCTTTGAGGAGGAAGAAGTTAGAAATGCAATTTTCAAGATGGATAAGGATAAAGCTCCTGGGCCTGACGGTTTCAATATGGCTTTCTTCCAAGCCTGCTGGTCGATAGTGAAGGACGATTTGATGAAAGTCTTTGATGAATTCTTCCATACTGGCCGTATTCCTACTAGCATGAATTCTACTTTCATCACCCTTGTTCCCAAAAAAGACAGATCCATTAAGGTGGGGGATTTCAGACCTATAAGCCTGGTTACTAGTGTCTACAAGATCATCGCCAAGGTCCTCTCCGACAGATTGAGTACGGTTATTGGGTTTTCCATATCGGAGAACCAAAGCGCCTTCATCGCTGACCGTCAAATTCTTGATGCCAGCTTGATAGCTAATGAGCTAGTTGATGATGTCAAACGCAGAAAACAACAGGGCTTAGTATTTAAATTAGACTTTGAAAAGGCCTATGATATGGTCAATTGGGACTTCTTGGACTTGATTTTTCGTCGCAAGGGTTTCGGTGATAGATGGAGACGGTGGATGAATGGATGTCTTTCCTCTGTCGCCTTTTCGGTTATTATCAATGGACAGCCCAAAGACTGGTTCAAGGGGCAACGCGGGATCAGGCAAGGAGATCCCTTATCTCCATTCCTCTTTACCCTGGTGGCCGACGTTTTTAGCTGCATGTTGAGGCGGGGGTCCGAGAGAGGGATTCTCAAAGGACTATCAATAAAGGGAGATGGATGTATGGTTACTCATTTGCAGTTTGCTGACGACACAATCCTCTTCTTGCCCAAGGATAAGGATAACTTTCTTAGAGTGCTTACACTGATTCAGATTTTTGAGCTGGTCTCAGGTCTCCGTGTTAACTTAGGCAAAAGTGGCCTAGCTGGCATTAACATTCAGGATGATTCTCTCGGGCAGATGGCGGAGCAAGCGGGTTGCGCGGTTCTCAACTGGCCTCTTAACTATCTAGGTGTCCCTCTTGGAGGTAATCCTAGAGCCAAATCTTTTTGGGATCCCATTATTCAAAGAATTTCCCGCAAGCTTGACAGTTGGAAAGGCCCTTACTTCTCCCTAGGAGGCAGATTGACCCTTATTCAGGCCTCCTTATCTAGTGTGCCCCTGTACTTTCTGTCCTTGTTCAAAATCCCTTCCGGAGTGGCTAAAACGATTGAGAGAATTATGAGGGACTTTCTCTGGAATGACAGTGGGGGGGAAAAGAAGGGCCATTTGGTTAGTTGGGAGGTGTGTTGCAAACCTAAGGATGAAGGCGGCTTGGGTCTTGGAAATATTGTGTCTAAAAACATCTCTCTTTTGGCTAAATGGTTATGGAGATTTCCCTTAGAGCCTAACTCCCTTTGGCACAAGGTGATCAAAGCTAAGTATGGGCTTCACCGGAATGGATGGGACGCTGGTTTGGGGGATGTCGTTACGCACGCAAGTCCTTGGAAAGCGATTTCTCAAGTATATCACCTCTTCTCTCCTTCGATATCTCTTATTGTTGGTGATGGTTCCCGTTTTCGGTTTTGGGAGGACTGTTGGATTGATCCCACCCCCTTCAAAGAAAGATTCCCGCGCCTTTACTCCTTATCTTCCCTCCATGACGCCCCCATTTCTGAATTCTTTTGCTTACAAGGGGATCACCCTTGTTGGAATTTGCATTTTGCCAGGAATGTTAATGATCGACTTTTGCCTGACCTTTCCATATTGCTTAACATCCTTGATCCTATTCACCTTTCTCCTTTTCCTGATAGGAGAATGTGGAAGCTTGATTCCTCAGGCTCTTACTGCTTCCTTCCTCAATTATCTCGCTCGTAACCCTATCGTCTCCCCCTTTTTTAAAAAATCTTATTGGAAAGTTAAGGCTCCTTCAAAGGTTAAAGCTTTTTTGTGGCTTGCAGTGCTCAATAAAATTAATACAAACGATCTGTGTCAAATCAGAAGGCCACTTAAGGCTTTATCCCCGGACGTTTGCATTATGTGCTTCAAACATTCAGAGACAAGTAATCATTTATTCCTGCACTGCGACGTGGCTTGGAGTATTTGGAATAGGTTATTTGATCTCTTTGACGAGAGTTGGGTTTGCCCAAAGGACCTTGGTGATTTCCTTGCGACCAAATTTATTGGCTTTGGCCATAGGAAGGACAACAGAACTCTTTGGAATACGGCTTTGTTCGCAACTGTGTGGTGCATATGGCTGGAAAGAAATGCCAGAGTTTTTAATGATCGGTGTATGCCTACTCAGATGTTATGGGATCGAATTCGTTACGTGGCTTCACTGTGGGTTTCAGCCAATGGGCTGTTCAAGGGGATGCCTATATCTGATGTTTATAGGGACTGGAGGGCGTTATTGCATTAATACGTTGTTAGGGGCTATGTGGGGTGTCTGTGCTGTCTGTTAGTTTTTCTTACTTTATGTTCTTGTTTTTTTAGGAGGATCTCTTGTCCTCCACCTTTTGTAACCATTCCCTTTGTATCTCTCTTTTCTCCTTAATAATACTTCTTTTTCTATCAAAAAAAAAATAATAAAAACGAGCAAGATCGCAGGTAGGATCTTTTCTACATCAGGATCGCATGAGATCGCGATCTTGATCGTAAGATCGTAGGATCGGATGATCCCATGTGATTCGATCAACAATGAATTTTTTTTTCCTGAGACTTAAAAACGATGTCGTCTGGAAGTGGAGTTTTTTTTACCATATGACATGGTAATCAAGATCTAGATCTTGCTCGCAAGATCGCATAAAATCTAGATTTTGATAACAAAAATGAGCAAAATAGCAGCTTTTTTTTTTTAAAGCTTCAAAACGATGTCATTTTGAAGTTGAATTATACCTAAATGGGTTTGATAATTATACCTAAATGGGTTTGATAATTCAAAGATTAGATTGTTAATTTACCATAATTTATGCATGTAATTATTGTTTACCATAATTTATACATGTTATTATTGGAATCATCGATTGTGAATTTGTGATGCTGAATGCTAATACCGTCATACACTCATTCATACTGATGAATGATGATAATTGATAATTTGATATTGAATATGGAATTATTGATAATATTTTTTGTGATGCTGAATTGTGATGCTGAATTGCTAATGGGAATTTGGGATTGTTGGTAGCTAGTAGCTAGCCTTATGAATGACATTTTGTTACTTTTGGTAATATATGATATGAGTTGTTTTATAGAAATATTTTGATATTTTGATTTTTGATAAATTTATGCTTATTTATTAATTTTAGCAAATTATATAAATATTTTTTATATTTATTTTTTAAAATTGCATAGGATCTTATGATCCTACAATTCGATCCTGTGATTTGATTTCACCCGACTTTTTCGATCCTGTACAAGATTTCGATCTTGATTATCTTGAGTGAAATTGTTTATGGATTGACCATGTGTTGATTTTTGAGGATTTCTATTGCTTCCAGCTTCCTCTTGTCTTTGTGTGTTTGTTCTTATTTTGAATTAGAGCAATGTGATTGCAGTATAGTCTGTCTACTGACAAACATGCACCACACAAGAAGTCATACCTCTGTAAGTGGAAGCCACTGATTTATTGCATTTAAATGTGGGCCCATCAGCTCATTTTGTGTAAGGCTTGTTGTGGCACTTATTAACTGTATCATCAGCATCCATTTTTATATCCATTTATTTCTATTTTTTATCTGTATGATTTTCCCCCCTTCCTTCTTCCCTCCACATTTGTTTTCTTGTGATTTCATTAATCGTCTTCTTACCTGATCATTTCATTCTCCCCCTTTCTGCGTCTGACCCCACCCCCTTCCTTTTTTTTTTTTGTTCCTGGGGTTTTGGTGGTGGTAATCATCTTATGTTGGCTTGGTTAGGTTGACATATGGGAAGAAAGGAAGGTTTTTGGTTCGCGAGGTCAGGGTCTTAAAGATGAAATGATGGGTAAGACTCCACTTCCATCCTCTGCAAGCAACGGAAAGAGTAATTCTATCAAGATAGTGAAGAGGGATGCCCACTCTGTGAGAATTGTAAGCAAGCCAACAGCTTTGTTTTTATCACTTACTTGATAGCTTTGTTTTGATATGTGTCTGATGAGGTGTGCTATTTGGACATATTTATTGCAGAAACTAGCTGTCGGGGGTTTGCCAGAAAAAATATTAACAGCATTGCAGTCCGTTCTTGATGAACATACTAGTGAGGAAGCTGCCTTAAGTAAGTGTTATTCTGCTGTACGAGATGTGAGTAAACTTATGGAAGATGTTGAAAATACCTTGGCCCAAGGTAAGAGAGCTCCAAGTGAAACTTGATGTTTCTTCCTGCACTTTATATATATATATATATATAATGAAGTATTGGATGCTGAAAAATATGTAACAAGGATGGTAAATATTTGACTGGCATCAATTATTTGAAGAGAATCTTTGATTTGAAATATCAATATTATGTGATGGTGAAAGAGTTTAAAATGTTAGGTTATGCTTGGTGGTGGCCATATGGAATTTAGAGGAATAAACTGTAAAGGAAGTAAAACAGGACAGGAAGTCAGGGGTCTTGCTTTTTGCTTAGTGGTACATGGGAGCAAAGGGGGGAAGTGGGAAGATTGTTAAGAGACTTGCCCTGTGATTTTCTTTTGGCCATACTTGCCCTGTGATTGGTTGTAGTGTAATTGATACCGAATTAATGGTATACTATCAATTACCATTCTACCCAGCATTTGATATTTCTTAAAGAACAAAATTGGAGGGGGGGGTTAAATTTACTTAATTTTCATGCAAGTATTGCATTTTCATTGCTTTTGTATCTTTCTTTTTATATATTTGAGAAAAAAAAATTTGAAATTGGTTGAAAAAGATGGAATGCATTTAATCTTCCCTGTGCCTTTGCTATTCATACTGCTACTACTGAACACTTAATGTGATATTGATGCAGTTTTTCTAATTACAGTAGAGGTATGATTTGTGAGAATTAGCATGAGTTCTATTTGAATGTTTGAGTCAGTTATTGGATTCAAATAGGCATTAGTTCTGGTGCTTGACTTCTGTGGAGGAACTATGGTTAATAGATGGTTATATCAGACATCCTGCTATTAAAAAAACTGTGGCAGTCCCTTGTAAATTGCTGATATAGAACAGTTTGAGCAGAGCTCTTTGGCTTGTCAATGTCAAATTTATAAGCCTGCATGAGATCATGACTACAAACAAACGAAAAAGGCCGACTTTACATTGAGGTACCAGCCAGGCTTATAATCTAATTCTAAGACTTCTAAGGCGTGCTTGACTTGCAACTATGAATGTAATTGGCAATGCCGAGAGTCACTACATGTTTGTTTGCTAATCTCAACTAAGTAGCAATCCATTCTTAATCATTTTTTGATCTATCTCTATCTTGAGATGAAAACTATGGTGAATGAAAAATTAAGACTCCAAAATTAATGTGTGATTTTACTATTTTATCCTCATGTTTTCCTTGGCAATATTGTTTATGAGGATAATATATTGTTTAGGGCCTTGCAAGAGGGTTCTTTTACTAATCAAGTTTTGCATTGGGATTAGATGGAGAGGTCTATAATGGAGGAGTTGAGGAAAACCAAAGAATTTCTAAGACAAAATGTGGCTCTTCTCTTTGATAACATTTGCCGATGGAGAGTTGCTTAATCTTTGAGAATTGTTAGTTTTTGTAAGTGTTGGTTGTTATCTTTTGATTATGGGAATCCTTCAGTTAGCAATTGAAGCCATAACATTTGATCTCCTTGTGGAGCAATCAAAGGATTTCTTGAAGTGCACCATTACTGAAACAGGGAGAGGTTTCCTGTTCTCCATTATATTGGGATGTGATTTTGCCTGCTGGTTGTGTGCTATTTTTCAGGCCATGGGTGAAGGTAAGTGGAGGGGGTCACCTGTGAAAGGATGTAGAGAGAAGGATAAATTTTATCTTGTTGAGGTTGGGAAGAACATTACGGGAGAGTTTCTTGCTGTCACAGAATTTTTTCAAGGTGGAAGAAGGGTTTCTGTCATGATTCCCAAGGGATCGGAAGGTAAAGGGTGGAGTTCTTTTGGAATGGCATTGGAAGTTTTGTTGCATTCTGAGGGCATAGAAGCTGTCAAAGGAAAAGGTGGGGCGGTCTTGGGAGTTTTAGGGTGTCTTGTTGATGGAAGATGCTCATTTGCTGATGTTGTCAAAACTAGGGATGTTGTGGCTGTGAAGGGCCGTTCCTATGGTTGTGGTGGATTCGATGCCTGTGGGCGGAACGTTTTAGCTTCCTTAGGTGAAAATTCAAAAAAATCAGTTACTAGGAAATTAATGCTAGCATTTAAGAGTCATGGTGAGGGGGGAGAGATCAATGGATGATGTGTTGGGATTTAAGTTTAAAAAACATTAAGAGTTGAGATGAAGGCTAATGGTGGGAGGCGTGTGTTTTGGGCCTTAATTAGGAGGTCTGTAAGTGGCTTAGAAGGAGTGGCCTTTGGGAAGGAAAGATATAAGAAGACCAAAGGCCCATATAGATGGTTCCTAAGAGGAAGGGTGGATAGGGAGGCGAGTAGGTCAACTCTCAGTAACCCGACCCAACAAGATAGAAGGAGGGAGGCGGGTAGGTCAAATTACAGCAACCTTACCTAGCATCCTCATTTTTGGGTCGTCGAAGGTTGAACGGGTCGCAAAGTTTCCTCTCCTCTTCCCAGTCGCAGGCGACGGTAGCAGGTGGCTGAGGTTGGACATAATTGACCGACGACCTGTCCGGTGGGTCGGCGAAGGTGTCGAAGCTTCCTAATGGTCGTTCGTCAGCCGACGCAAATGCAAAAGCGACGATGGTTATTAAAATTCACAGTAATCAACACATGCCCAGCATCCCCACGTCTTCCAAGTCGCAGGGGGCAGCGTTTGGTGATTGAGGTAAGATAGAAACAAGTGATTGGCTGTCAAGAGGGGTAGAGAAGGTGGCGGAGGGCCCTAATGGCCGTAGGCCAACCAGCGTTGATGTAGGAGGAACAATGGACATAAATAGCGTGTTATGTGGCAATGATAGGGGCATGTTCAGAGTTGTTCAGGGTAGTGTTCTGGACGGTAGTCTATATGAATATAAAGCATGGGATTATTCGAAAAGAACCTATGGAGCCTCTAAGTGAGAAGGATGTAGAATCAGAGGCCTCAAATAGTCTTTGCGATGGGGAAGAAGAGGATTGTCTGGAAGAAGATCTGTCTAATTTTGAGGATGATAAAGGCCTACTTATTGGGCAACTTGAGGAGGAGCTTAGTGACACGGAGAATGATGGGGGTGACTGGAGAGAGGTGAAAGGTGGTTTAGATGGTGTCTCTAAACTTTGAAATAAGGAGAATGAGGTTGATGAAGATCTTTTGAATCTGGAGCAGAACAATATTAATCTTTTGGGCAACAACATTGTCCGAGGGACATCTTGCCTTGTCTTCTGCTCAAAATAATTGCCTTGGGTTCTCCCAAATTAAGTTGTTTGATTCTCATAATCATGGTTTACTTGGTGATTGTTTTGCAGGGAATACTGTGCGTAATGACACTCCACGGGATGGTATCCTTCCCCTACCGGATGACTATCAATCACTTTATGGTAAGGGGGGCTAACGAGTCAAAGGGAGGGTATGTTCACTTAAGCCATCTAGGGGGTAAGAGAGACAACCGAGATCCTCAAGCCTTGCTTGATACTCTTAACTTCCAGAGATAAGTTTGGGAAAGAGGTTAGGGTGCAAATCACGCCTAGGACCTATGAGAGGAAAAAGAAGAGAGTTGAGTATGCGTTGAAACGACTTTGTTCTTCGATAAACTACGGTAATCCCAAGGAAGGGAAGGGTAAGTCTGTTAAATTATGAAGATCTTGGAAGGCGATTTCTCAGGTATACCATTCTTTCTCTCCTTTGTTGTCTTCGCATGTTGGAGATGGCTCTCGTTTTCGCTTTTGAAAGGATTGTTGGATTGGTCATATCCCCTTTAAAGAAAGGTTCCCTTTCCTTTTTCCTTCGTTTTCTTTATATAATGCTCCCATTGTTGATTTCTTTTGTTTGCAAGGGGACCAATTTTGTTGGAACTTCCATTTTTTCAGAAATGTAAGTGATAGACTTGTGGATGACCTTATTTCATTGCTGGACATTTTGGCTTTGTTCCGTATTTCCTCTTTTCCTGACAAGAGATTGTAGAAGTTGGATTCCTCAGGATTATACACTTGTGCTTCATTTTTCACATTTTTGATCCATAATCCTCTTGGTGTTTCATATTTTAAAAGGTCTTTTTGGGAAAGTTAAGGTGCCTTTAAAGGTTAAGGCTTTTTTGTGGACTGCTATTCTCAATAGAATTAATACTAATGATTCGTGTCAAGTTAGGCGATCTTTTAAGATTTTATTAGACGATCTTTTAAGATTTTATCTCTTGATGTTTGTGTAATGTGTAGGAGGAACTCTGAGACTAATAACTATCTGTTCTTACATTGTGAGGTGGCCTGGGATATTGGAATAGGTTATTTGGTCTCTTTGATGAGAATGGGGTTTGTCTTGATGACCTTGGTGCTCTTCTTGTAATTAATTTTAGTGGCTTTGGTTATAGGAAGGGGAACAAAATTTCGTGGAAAGTAACTATGTTCGTAGTGTATTTGGATGGAAAGAAATGCCAGAGTTTTTAATGAACGGCCTTTGCCGCATCACTTGTTGTGGGAACGTATTCGTTGTGTTACTTTCCTTTGGGTTTCGGCTAATGGGATGTTTAAGGGGTGCCTTTCTTAGATGTTTATAGGGATTGGAGGGCTTTGTTGGAATAACCTTGTTTTTGTGGCTTTGAGGGTTGGTTCTTTGTTTCGACTGTCTTTTATTTGAAGGACCTTTTGTCCTCCTTTTCTCTATTTTGTTTTTCCTTTTTCCTTTGTTTCTCTCCCTTCTTAGTAATAATACTTCTTTTTCTATCCAAAAAAAATTGAACATTTTAAGCTAGAATGTTAATGGGTTACACAACTCGTCTAAAAGAAATAAAGTGAAAGAGGTTATTAGGTGGGTTGATCCAGACATTGTTTTGCTTTAGGATAGAGAAGGTGGATAGGTTTTTTAGTTCATAACGTTAGGGAGAATAGGTATAATGACTGGCATATTAGGTGGGTTGATCCAAACATTGTTTTGCTTTAGGATAGAGAAGGTGGATAGGTTTTTTAGTTCATAACATTAGGGAGAATAGGTATAATGACTGGGAGTATATGCCTTTTGTGGGAGCGTCATGGGGTCTTCTGGTGGTTTGGGACACTAGGGTTGCTTCTAAAGTTGATGTTTTAGTAGGTGTCTTTTCCCTTTCAATTTTATTGGATTTTAAGGGTAGATGATGTTTATGGGCCTATGAATCCTAAGTTGCAGGCTTTCTTTTGGGAAGAGATGTATATCGTTTATGGGATGTGTAGCCCTCACTGTTGTGTCGAGGGTGACTTCATTGTTGTTCGCTTTCTTGGTGAGAATTTGGGGGGTCTAGATTTAACGCTAGCATGAGAGGGTTTGACAGTTTTATTAGAGTTTGTGGGTTAAAGGATCTTCCTCTTTCTAATGCTCAATTTACTTAGTCTATTAGTAGGGTTAGGATAGTATTTTCTCGGATTGATAGGTTTTTGGTTACCCCTGAATGGGACTATTTCTTCCCAGATCTGATTCAAGAAGTGGGGTCGCATTTGGTGTTTAGTTGGGAGGGTCTGGATTTAATGCTAGCATGAGAGGGTTTGACAGTTTTATTAGAGATTGTGGCTTAAAGGATCTTCCTCTTTGTAATGCTCAATTGACTTGGTCTATTAGTAAGGGTAGGATAGTTTTTTCTCGTATTGATAGGTTTTCGGTTACCCCTGAATGAGAGGATTTCTTCCCAGATTTGATTCAAGAAGTGGGTTTGCATCCGGTGTTTGACCATTTCCCCCATATCCTATAGTCTAGCAGGGTTCAGGGGGGTCCTACTCCTTTTAGATTTGAGAACATGTGGTTGCAACATCAGTCTTTTTAAAGTTCTATGGAGAGTTGGTGGTCAGAGTGTTCAATTGTTGGGTTGGGTTGGGTTGGGTTGGAGAAGTTTATGAAGAAGCTGAAATATGTGAAGGAGAAGTTGAAAGCGTGGAACTTGGAGGCTTTTGGGGATAGTAAAATGCGTAAGAAAGAAGTCCTTAAGGAGATGAACGCTTTATGTTAGAAAGCCAAGGGAGTTTAGAGGAGAACCTAGTGGCCTGCAAAGTGATCCTTAGAAATGTTTTGGATGATGTTAGTAAGAAAGAAGAGATTAGTTGGCATCAAAAGAGTAGAGTTAAATGGACTAGGGAGGGTGATGTGAACACTAGGTTTTTTCATAAGGTTAATGGGAAGAGGAGGAGGAATTTTATTAAAGAGTTGAAGGTGGACGGAGGTAGAATTGTTAGGGATAGTGAGTTAATTTCAAGGAAGGTTACTAGTTTTTTCAATGAGTTATATATGGAGGATATGCGCGGCCTTTTACTTTGAAGGGTTGGATTGGTCGCCCATAGATAGTTTTAAGGGTAGTTGGTTAGAAAGACCTCTCGAGGAGGAAGAAGTTAGAGATGCCATTTGGAAGATGGAGAAACAAAAATCGCCTAGGCCTGATGGGTTTAATTGGCCTTTTTTAAAGCTTGTTGGTCCATTGTGATGTATGATCTGATGAAGGTGTTTGAAGAATTTCACCATACTGGTCGTATTACCACTAGTATGAATTTTACCTTAATTGTTCTTGTCCCTAAAATAGATAGGTCTATTAAGGTGCGGGATTTTAGGCCCATTAGTTTGGTCACTAGTGTTTATAAGATTATTGCCAATTTGCTTTCAGTAAGATTGGGTGAGGTGCTTGGGGACACTATTTTTGAGAACCAGAGTGCTTTCATTGTTGAGCACCAGATTATTGATGCTAGTCTGATTGTTAACGAGTTAGTTGATGATCTAAAACGTAGAAAACAAAAGGGTTTAGTGTTTGTGGGATTCCATCTTTATTCTGTTATTATGACTGATTTGTTTCTTTTCTATTTGGTCTTTCACCTTTTTCTTCATTATTAGAATTGATTTGTATTCATTAGGATTGATTTGTATTTATTAGGATTATTTTTTTTTCTTTTTATTATTGTCCTAGTAGGTGTATATAGAACATAGACTCTTCTCTTGTAAGATAAGATTATTGAGTAAATAAAATATCAGAGAATTCTTCATGGTATTAGAGCCTGTTTTCTGATCACACATTTTACTCAAAATCTCTCTGCGGTGGCAGTACAGTACCACCCTCACCTTCCAGAAAGGTGACTCCTCTTCCAGTGTTAGATTAGAAATCTGATCACAACACTGTGTTTGACTTCAGATTGTCGACATATCCCCAAAAGCCCGTCACTTTTCTCCATCACCACGCGCCGCCTCACCACACACTCTTGCACGCGCCGCCACTTTGTGTAACACCGATCTCCTTTTCTGGTCATTTTTCAGCCAAACGCACTAGAGATTTGGCCTCAGAGAGGACCGACCGGCCTATCCCTGAAGTTTCGCCGTTGTCTGTCGTCGTGATTGCCGCTGGAAGTTGTTAGAATTGTTTTTCAAACCTTTTTCCTTTCTGTTGGACATTATCAAGTTGTTATTCAGCTCATTTTAGGGCTCCTAACAGTGCTATCCACCTTCAAATCCCGATGTTATCAAACTGTACTTTGTTCTGTTATTTAACTAACCACGTCTACTTTTGGTTCAGACACTCCAATCTCTGGAAACTCAGCCCAAAAGGGTATTCTCCTTAATGTACTTCATCTAAAGATAGATGAGGTTACCTGGATCATTGATTCTGGGGCATCATATCACATGACTGGAAATGAATCTTTATTGGTCAATTGCAAACCATGTCATCAAAATTTCAAAGTAAGAATTGCAGATGGTTTACTGTCTACAGTCATCGTTATTGGAAAAGTGGTTATCTCTAATATCCTAACTCTAGAAAGTGTGTTACTAAATTCTCCCCAGTTGAATGCTTGTTTCAAGATTTGGATTCGGGTAGGATGATTGGCAATGCTAAGGAAAGTGGTGTATTGTACTTGATCAAGGCAATAAACACGATCACTCAGACAAATCATGCCACTGGTAATTCTGGACGTTCAAGTAATGACCCTATTATGTTATGGCATTATCGTCTTGGTCATCCAAACTTTAGTTATCTATCGAAAATGTTCCCCTCCCTGTTTTAAAATAAAGATCCAAAGTGAAATAAGTGAACTATCTAAATGTTGTCGTAGTCCTTATCCTGCACATCCTCATAAACCATCTCATCCTTTTTTAATTATCCATAGTGACATATGGGATCCTTTTCATGTTCAAAACATTTCTGGGCACGCTACTTTATATCTTTTATTGATGACCATACTCGTATCACATGGGTTTTTCTTATGAAAGACAAGTCTGAGACAAAACAAATTTTCAAGAAGTTTTATACCATGATTCAAAATCAGTTTCATACCAACATTCAAATTCTTCGAATTGATAATGCCAAAGATTATTTCAGTTCCATTCTTGGCCACTTCCTTGAACATGATATTATTTATCAAAGCTCGTGTGTTTACACCCTTCAACAGAACGGGATTGCTGAGCATAAAAATAGGCATCTTCTTGAAAGTGCCTGATTCTTGTTACTCACTCACCATGTGCCAAAATATTATTGGGGTGATGCTGTCTTAACTGCAACTTATCTTGTCAATAGAATTCCTTCTAGAATTCTGAAATTTGACACTCCTATGTCAAGTTCTTTTGAAAAATTTTCCTCAAAACAGATTGATCAATGACATTCCCTTCAAGGTGTTTAGGAGTTCAGCCTTTGTCCATATCCCATCTCATCCTCGAAGCAAACTTGATGCTAAATCTGAAAAATGTATTTTTGTTGGCTATTCTCCAAACCAAAAGGGGTACAAGTGTTATTCTCCCACTACACGAAAGTTTTACACTATTATGGATATTACCTTTCTTGAACATGTTCCCTTCTACCCCAAAACTCACATTCACGAGGAGAAATCTATGAATCAAGAGGAATATCAGTTTTGGGTGAAGCCCTGTACACATAAAATTGAGCATATTGAGCTTGAAATTGAGCATATTGCGCCTTTATTTTCACACAAAAATGAAAGGGAGACCCTTGCTACTCAAGTGGAAGAAGGCAACAGAGATCAAAGGGTGTATTCCATGCGTCCTTATCCTGTGGAACAACAAAATACAGCTCCTGAACATTGCCAATTCGACTCAAATCCAACTCCAAGTGAAAGTTCTCAAGGAAATCTTGATACTCAATCCTCTATTGGAAATGTGGAGACTTATACCGATCTACTTCAACCTATGTACTCAACATCCTATTGCTCACTATATTTATATGAGAAGTTGTCTCCAGAATATAGGTCTTTTATAGCAAATCTTGACAACATTGAGGTATCGCAGAATATAGGGGAAGCTCTACAACACCCAAAATGGAGGGAGGCTATAAACGAGGAGTTAAATGCCCTGAAGAAGAATGACACGTGGATTCTTACTGAAAGACCTTTGGGAAAGCAACCCATGGGATGCAAGTGGGTGTTGACTGTCAAGTACAAAATTGATGGGAGCATTGACAGATATAAGGCGAGATTGGTAGTGAAAGGATACACTCAGACATATGGGATAGATTACCAGGAAACATTTGACCCTATAGCAAAATTAAATACCATACTTGTTCTCTCGTCTCTTGTTGCAAATCTTACTTCATCAGCTTGTTGTGAAAAATGCATTTCTTAATGGGGATCTTGAAGAAGTCTACATGGAGATATCTCTTGGTCTGAAAACCCCAAAGAATGCTCAGTTGGTGTGTAAACTTCCAGAATCTCTATACGGTCTCAAACAATCTCCAAGAGCTTGGTTTGAAAGATTCTCCAGAGCAGTGAAAAATCTTGGTTATGATCAGGGGCAGACTAATCACAATCTGTTTATCAAACACCCTCCTGGTGGAAAAATCACCATTCTCATTGTCTATGTGGACGACATAATTGTTACTGGGAATAATGAAGAAGAGGTGACACGCTTAAAGAAGTTCTTGAGCAAGGAATTTGAGATCAAGGATCTTGGTCCCTTGAAACACTTTCTTGGGATGGAGATAGCTCGGTCTAGCAAGGGAATCTCTGTTTCACAGAGGAAGTACACCCTAGATCTATTAAAGGAGACATGAATGCTAGGGTGTAAACTTGCTGACACACCCATGGATCCATTTAACAAAATAGGCTCAAAGGAATCCTCTAGTCCTATTGATAAAGGGATGTATCAATGTCTTGTAGGAAGACTCATATACCTCTCTTATACTAGACTTGACATCAGCTTTGTTGTACCTGTAGTAAGTCAGTATATGAACAATCCTACAGGAGAACATCTTGAGGCTGTTAATCGAATACTTAGATACTTCAAAATGACACCAGGAAAGGGCCTATTTTTCAAAAAGGGATTTAATAGATGTATTGAAGTATTCTCGGACGCTGATTGGGCTGGTTCTCTTATAGATAGGAGGTTTACTTCAAGATATTGTACATATGTGTGGGGAAATCTAGTTACTTGGAGAAGTAAAAAACAGTCTGTGGTGTCTAGAAGTAGCGTAGAAGCAGAATTTCGTGTTATTGCACATGGAATATGTGAAGTAATATGGTTGAGAAGAGTGCTGAAAGAGCTTCTTCTTCTAATCACCACCTTCATTAAACTTCATTTTGACAATCAAGCATCAATGCAAATTGCAAAGAATCCAGCCCATCATGACAGGACCAAGCATGTGGAGATTGATTGTCATTTCATCAGAGAGAAGTTAGAGCAAAGGGTCATTGAGATAATTTATACTCCTACACTTCAACAGACGACTGATATCCTTACCAAGGCTCTTCTTAGAACTCAATTTGGTAATCTTTTATTCAAGCTGGGAATGATTGACATTTACTCCCCAACTTGAGGGGGAGTGTGGGATTCTATCTTTATTCTGTTATTATGACTGATTTGTTTCCTTTCTATTTGGTCTTTGACCTTTTTCTTCATTATTAGGATTGATTTGTATTCATTAGGATTGATTTGTATTTATTAGGGTTGATTTTTTTCTTTTATTATTGTCCTAGCTAGGTGTATATAAACCCTAGACTCTTCTCTTGTAAGATAAGATTATTGAGTAAATAAAATATCATAGAATTCTTCAGTGTTCTAGTTGGATTTTGAAAAGGCATATGACGTGGTTAATTGGGGTTTTCTGGATAGGGTTATGAGTAGAAGGGGGTTTAGAGATAGGTGGAGGCTTTGGATTAGGGGTTGTTTTTCCTTGGTGGCCTTTTCGGTTATTGTTAATGGTCAACCTAAAGTGTGGTTTAAGGGGCAACGCAGGGTTAGGTAGGGTGATCCCTTGTCTCTTTTTCTCTTTACTCTTGTGGTTGATATCTTAAGTCGCATATTGAGAAGGGGTTTCGATAGAGGGATTGTTCGAGGCTTGATGGTTGGGGTCAATGGGTGTGAAGTGTCTCATTTGCAATTTGCAGATGATATTATCATTTTCTTGCTTGATGATAGGGAGAATTTTCTTCATGTGCTTTCACTCTTACAGGTTTTTGAATTGGTGTCGAGGCTTTGCGTTAATCTAGGCAAGAATGGTTTAGCTAGTTTAACATACAAGAGGGTTATTTGGGTGAGCTAGTTGAGTTTGTAGGTTGCGTGGTGTTGAGTTGGCCTCTTACTTACCTAGTTGTTCCTCTAGGTGGTAATCCTCGGGTGGAGTTTTTTTGGAATCCTGTGATTTAGAGAATTTCTACAAAGCCTGATTGTTGAAAAGGGGCTTATTTTTCTTTTTGAAGGGGGGGGGGGGGGTAACCTTAGTTTAGGCTTTATACTTTTTGTCCTTGTTTAAGATTCTAGTTGGGGTGACTCACAAGATTGAGAAGATTATAAGGGTCTTTTTGTAGTCTAACGGAGGGGAGTGTAGAAGGGATCATTTGGTCAATTGGGAGGTATTGTAGGTCTAAGGAAGATGGGGGGTTGAGTCTTGGTAATTTGGCGTCCAAAAACATTTTCCTTTTGGCTAAGTGAAATTGGCGCTTTCCTCTGGAGCCAAATTCCCTTTGGCATTAAGTGATTAAATCCAAATTTGGTTCACATTAGAAAGGATGGATGCGAATTTGGGGGTGTCATTATGCATGCTAGTCCCTAGAAGGTGATATCTCAGTTATACCATTTTTTTTTTCCTAATGTTGTTTTTACGTGTTGGAGATGGGTCTTGTTTTCATTTTTGAGAGGATTGTTGGATTGGTCATATTCTTTTCAAAGATATGTTTCCTTGTCTTTTTTCCTTGTCGTCTTTGCATGATGCTACCATTGTTGATTTTTTAATATTTTCAAGGGAACCAATTTTCTTGAAATTTTCACTTTTCTAGAAATATAAATGATCGACTTGTGGGCAATCTAACTTTGATGTTGGTCATATTGGCTCTGTTCTGCATCTCTTCTATCCCTTATACGAAGCTATGGAATTTGGATTTATCGGGCTCCTACACTTGTACTTCCTTTTATAATTTTTTGCTTCGTAGCCCACAAAAGTTGCCTTTTAAAAAATTGTTTTGGAAAGTAAAGGTGCCCTTAAAGGTTAAGGCCTTTGTTTGGACAGGTGTTCTTAATAGAGTTAATACAAATAATCTGCTTTTGATTAGGATGCCTTCTAAGGCTTTATTCCCTGATGTTTGTGTGATGTGTTGAAGGAATATGGAGACAAATGTCCATTTGTTCTTATATTGTGAAGTAGTTTGGGATATTTAGAACAGGTTATTTGGTCTCTCTGAGGAGAGATGGGTTTGAATGGGTGACCTTGGTGTTTTCTTTGTAATTAGTTTCATTGGTTTCGGGATGAGAAAAGACATCAAGGTTTTGTGGAAGGCGGCCATGTTTGCAACTGTGTGCTGCTTGTGGATGGAAAGAAATGCAAGAGTTTTTAACCAACGGTTCCTGCTTCCTCATCTGCTATGGGATAGAATTCACTACGTTGCTTCCCTTTGGATCTCGGCTAATGAGTTTTTTAAGTAGGTGCCTTTGCTAGATGTTCATTGGGATTGGAGGGCTTTGTTGTATTAGCCCTGTTTTCAGGCATTTTTTGGTTTTGTTTTTTGGTTTTGAATATCAAGTCCTCCTCTTTGCTTTTGATCTTCCTTGTGATTTGGCAAGGAGGATGTCCACATGATAACGATCTTGATTACCATGGTAGTCAAATAGATTTTACATGCAAGGTTGGTTGCAAAGATTGTGGAGAATATTAAAGGTAGAAAGCGTACGGGTCTAGTTTTTAAGTTGTACTTTGACAAAGTCATCAGGAGTTCTTGGACAAGGTTATAAGTTGTATGGGGTTTGGGGATAGAGGGTGAAGTTGGATATGGGGATGTCTCTAATTTATGATGCTTGTTATTTTTTTGTTAACGGACAAACCTAAAGAGAGGTTCAAAGGTCAATGGGAGGTTAGGCGAGGGGACCCTCTTTCTTCTTTCAAGTTCACACCAGTGGTTGATTTTTTGATCATATGTTACACAAGGCCTTTGAGAATGAAAGAGTGCAAGGGTTGATGATTGGATTAGAGGGTTTAGAGATTTCTTATCTTCAAATTGCTTATGAAACTATTTTGTTCCTCCTTGACATTAAGGAAAAGTTTCAAAACATGCTTTCCTTTCTTCGTATTTGAGGTTGTGATTGGAGTTTTCATGAACCTTGTGGTTTGGCTGGCATCATTGTTTAGGATCGAGAAGTATGAGGGTAAGCTAAGTTGGCTGGGTGCGAAGTGTCACAATGACCCTTAATGTACTTGGGCATTCCCTTTGGGATCCTGTGGTGTAGAAGATCTCGAGAAGATTAAAGAGCTTAGAGGGGGCTTTTTTTCACTTGGTAGGATGACCTTTATTCAAGCTTCTTCGTCTACTATACCCTCATAGTTTTTTATCTTTGTTTAGTTATCCTAGAGGGAGTTGCAAATTGGATAGAGAAGATTATGTGGGATCTCTTTTGGTTAAATGGAGGTGAAAATAAAAGGGATCACTTGGTTAGTTGGGAGGTATATTGTTCGACAAAGGAGGATGGAGGATTGGGTTTAGGTGATTTGGTGTCGAAAATCTCCTCTCAATTGGCTAAATGGCTTTGGCGGTTTCCTTAGGAGCCCACTTCTTTGTGGTGTAGGGTAATCAAGAGCAAGTATGGTGTTCTCCTGAATGTTTGGGATACCAAGCCTGGGATTGGTGCCATTCATGCAAGCCCGTGGAAATACATCTCTCAAGTAAATTTTTCCTTTATTCCAATTTTGTCCTTGTGTTAGAGATGGGACTCATGAGAGTGAATGTTGGGCAATGAAAGGACAACAAGAACATAAAATTAGAGTGGCGGAGATGAGGATGTTGCGTTGGATGTGTGGTCATACACGAAGAGATAAGATCCGTAATGATCATATACGAGGTAGAGTTGGGGTGGCACCTATTGAGGAAAAAATGGTTGAAAATCGTTTAAGATAGTTTGGGCATGTGCAAAGGAGACCGTTGGAAGCGCCAGTTAGGAGAGTTGAGCAGATAGTTTGGAGCCCTATGAAAAAAGGTCGAGGAAGACCAAAAAGGACACTTAGAGAAATTATTGAACGAGATCTTTTAGTAAATGAGATATCTAAAGAGTTGGTCATTGATAGAGCTCAATGGCGTCGTGCGATCCATGTAGCCGACCCCACTTAGTGGGATAAGGCTATGTTGTTGTTGTTGTTGTTGTTGTTAGAGATGGGACTCAATTATAGTTTTGGGAGGATCATTTGATTAGCAATTCCTATTGAACTTTTCCCTATTCTATATCAGCTATAATCTTTGCATAACGATCCAATCTCTGATTTTTTAATTGAACTAAATAATCAAGTGTCCTGGAACTTTTATTTTCACAGAAATTTGAATAATGGACCAGTTGATGATCTTACATTTTTGCTGGACATTCATGGTCTGTTTAGTTCCTCTCCTTTGCTTGACAATAGGATTTGAATTTTAGAATGATTGAGACAGACACGGAGACGCACATGACAGACACAAACATTAGTGTGGTGAATCTTCGCACCACAAGTCACGGAGATTTGGCTCGTCTTGGATCAAGGCAGAGGGTGAGTGAGGTGCGATTGGTGGTGGAAGGTTCGATGGTGTTGTCTCAAAAGTAGTGGCTGCATCAGGCAATGGATTAATAACACCCCAAGGTAGCGAAGTTAGATTTTCCTAAATTTAAAGGCTTGTA
Source organism: Biancaea sappan (assembly GCA_037074585.1). Classification (NCBI taxonomy): domain Eukaryota; kingdom Viridiplantae; phylum Streptophyta; class Magnoliopsida; order Fabales; family Fabaceae; genus Biancaea; species Biancaea sappan. Next base: position 39,094,880 of record CM073492.1, read on the forward strand.
AGATCCATTGGGCATGTCAGCATATTTTTAGACACCAGAACGTAGTAGAGGAAGATAAAGTGGGCCTTGCCTCTTACCACTTAGAAAGAAATGCTCAAATATGGTTTCTTCAATGAGAGATTGATCATCCTGATCTTTCTTGGGAAGAATTCAAGTGGCAATGTCATCTTTGTTTTGGTCCTCCAATATGAAGTCAAAAGCTGGGTGAATTGGCTAAGTTATGTCAAACAGCCTCGGTAACTGAACATCAAGAGAAACTTGAACTTGTGTCTCGGGCCAATTAACGCAAGAGCAAAAAGTGGAGTTATATATTAGTGGGTTGTAGGATTATATTTCAGTGGAGGTTGAACTCCACCATCCCATTGATTTAGCCATGACAATGAGCCTTTCTAGGTTGTATGAATGCAAGAGTTACGCTCTTGGTTCATTCGAACCCAAAGAACCCAAACCTCCAGATCCATTACCACAACAATTTTCAAGAATTCAATTGATTAAGAACTTGTCTCGGTCTGAATTGGAAGAAAGAAGATTGAAAGGACTCTGTTACAACTGTGATGAACCATTTGTTAAAGGCATCGATGCAAGAAACTATTTTTCCTTTAATTGGCTGAGGATGATGAAACAGGAAAACATGAGGCGCACATATCACATGATGAACTTACTGCACCACACGCTTGAGAACAAGCATGTATTGAAGGGGGGAGGAAATGTTATGAGATAGTTGGTGTCATTAATTTTTATAATTTAAGTTGGTGTCTTTATTTTATAATTTATATTTTTTTATATATTTTCATGTGAGTAATATTTTTTTATGTATTTTTATGAGTCAGACTTATGTGTTGTTGTATGTTTATGTGTGTAGGTGGTTTAGAACAGTTTTCTTTCTCAGTTATGTCCTTTTGATGTTATATAGTTTTTGAGTGAGGAACAGAGATTATGTTGTTGAGTATTATCATTAACTTGGTGAGTTTACACTGGAGATATTGGTCCCCTTTGTAATCTGAACCAACCAACATCAAAATAGTAGAAAGAAAACATCATATTTCTCTTCCTCTCAATTTTCCTCTAGTCCCATAACAAGATCAATAGTGGGGACCCTAACATTTTGGCAAGTTCTCCCTAAAAATTTGTACCCCTTTATCTAGGCAATATTCAGATATGCAGGGAAAGAAAACTGTTTTCTAGAGATAATACATGTTAGATGGTGTCTTTTTTGCTTTTAATTAGGCCATATGCTACTTTTAGTAGCACTAGAACAATGAGATACTGAAAATGAGAGTAGACCTTCCTAGGTTTTTGACCTAGTCATGCTCATTGAAGCAAGTTTACTGACTTTTCACAGCTTTAAATTGAAAGAAAAAGAAATTTTGTAGTTGGACTCTTGTTCTACAGAATTGACAGAGATCTCATTCAAAAGATAAGACAATGTCCTTTATCAATTTCTGCCAAAATAAAGCATGAAATGAATGGTTAAAAATTAAGGGCATGTAATATCTCCTTCAATGAATAGATGTGCTTGTACTTGTCTAGACTCTAGAACAGTAGAACCCAAGGAAATACTGTTCTAATCTCTCAATCTTGCTGTCTTTCTTTGTCTATAAGTAAATTATCTCTTGTCCCAATCACTCTTCTTTTTCTTTTTCTGGGTGGTGTTATACATAAACAATTAAACTCTGGTACAGCTCATTATTCCAATATATGATTGGAAATGCCTAATTTTTGTGTGGTTTAAAGATATGTGCATAGGTAATATCTCATATAAACTGCCTTTTCAACTTTAGGCAAAATAGCTTTTATCACTTCAAATTTCTTTCTTCCTTTGAATATTTGAATTTTGATCAGATTTCTATTATACAAGTGATCAAAGAATTATTTGTAGTGATCGAAGGTTTTTTTTTTTTTTTTCCGGTGGATTGTTTCATCAGGAAATCAGCTAGGATCCACTTTGATGAATGACCTGCAAGAGCAGGAAAAGGAGCTTCAACAATATATGTTGCAGCTTGAAAATGCTGAGGCCACTAGGGTTTCCTTGCTTTCCCAGCTTAAAGATGCACTTCAGGAACAAGTACATATGTTTTTACAATCTTTATTATATTCTTGAGCTGTAATTGATAACAAGCTTTTGTACAATTGACGACTGCTTACTGATCTGAAGTTTTTCAGGAATCGAGGCAGGAGCTTGTTCACACTCAGTTACTAGTAAGAATTTTCTTTTGTGCCTCCATGGTCTAACACTTTTATTTTATTTTAAAAGTTGACTTTTGGTTTAAATGATTTTGTTAGGTTTGTATATCATTGAGTGTGTCATGTTGATTTCCCTGAAATTACATTCATTAGGAATTTAGGAACTTTTTGATATGGGTATTTTCTGTTTTCATTTTCACTGAAAATAAAAAATGGGCTTGAAAATGTGTTTGGTTAAGTTTAATGAAAATATTTTCTTGAAAACATTTTTTAAAATAGGCGCAAATCTGAAAACACCAAAAGGATGTTTTCAGTGTTTTAGGAAATGAAGACTGAAAATGAACATAGGAAATATTTTCACAAATCAAACAGACCCTTAGTTTTTGTTGGACTTTCCCAACATGATACATGGTCCTTATAGATTCTTTCAAATTTTCATCTATCTATGCTATATTAAGTGAAAATATTTGTGTAAAATGTGTTTAGAAATGAAGAATTGCTATTCACTCAAATATGAATAATACAAGAGGTAGCCAAGGGTCTATATACACCTTGGTAGGTATTGAGTGGGGACCTTTCTATTAAGGGGTAGAATAGGTCCCCACTCAATACCTGTCACACCTAGCTACAGAAAATAAAGTGGAGAATTCTCCTAATCCTAGGAAAACAAATCCATCTTATTAAATACAAATCAATCATAATCAATCAGACCTAACTCAGGAAACAAATCAAATTGAATTTGAGTCAAATTGGCAATTTTCAGGAGTTTCTTGCTGCTGCTTAGTTTGCTTCTACTTTGGGCACCTTAAGTATACCTTCAACTCTGCATTACCTTTCTGTATATTAGTACTAGGATTTTCTGGTTCAGGGAGACAGGGAGGAAACATTTTAGAGTCATGTTTAATAATTGCCCAAAACTAATATTTCCTGGTGTTGAGTTCTCCCCTTGAACGAGTTTTGGGGTAGCAAGGAGTGTTAAAGAAAAGTGACATCCATGGAAATATAAAGTTCCCGTGAGGTTGGAGAATAACACTTATAATAGGGGTATACCTCAAATATGGGATCTAACTTCCCTCTATTTTGGGATGGAATATGCTCGAAAGCACAACAACCAAATACCTTTAGAGGAGGGTTAATAATAAGTCTACTGTGAGGAAAGTGCTTGGAAAGGACTTGATATAGTGTGTTGAGTTTCAAGGTATGAGATCACATTCTATTGATAAAGTAAGTAGCTACTAGGATAAAGTCTTCCTAGAATTGCTTTGGGACATTATGGGTAAGCATCAAAGACCAAGCCCACTTCAAAGAGATGTTTATTATTATGTTTAGCAACCCCATTCTGATGAGGGGTGTAGGTACAAGAACTCTGATGGACAATGTCCTGCTCAAGGAAAAGGTACTAAGGACTGAATTGTAGTAGTCCTTAGCATTATCAGATCAAAAAATTTGAATTTGGTTCGAAATTGGGTTTGAATCATAGTATAGGAATTTTTCAAAATTGGCCAAGCTTCTGATCTATCTTTTAGGACAAAAACCCAAAAATATAAGTATGACCATCAATAAAGGAAATAAACTAACATGCCTCGAATTTATTTGGAATGCGAGATGGGTTCCAAATATCATTGTGAATGATAGAGAAGGGATGAGAGGGTTTATATGTATGGCTGGGGTAGGTGCTTTGACAATGCTTAGATAATTGACATAGGTTACATTCAAAAATCTATGGACATTTATTGATGAATGAAGAGAGAAACATTTTTGAGAGATAGACAAAGTTTGGGTGTAGAGGGCGAGCCTTGGCGCAACGATAAGGTTGTTGCCATGTGACTTGGAGGTCATAGGTTTGAGTCATGGAGCTTCCTGCTAAAAAATACAAGGTAATGCTGTTTACATTAGACTCACAAAATGGGTTCGGGCCCTCCCTGGACCCCATGCATAGCGGGAGCTTTGTAGCACTAGATTTGCCCTTTTAGACAAAGTTTGGGTGTCCAAGATGGTGGTGCCATAACATCACCTTATCATGTTTTGAACTATTGGAGCTACTAGCAACATGACATGTCGATGTTGCTTTATTGTTGGCTTGAATGTAATACAACCCATCAACCTCTTTAGCATTTCCAGTTATCCTTCCCGTATCCAAATCTTGAAATTAACAATCAGAGAGAATTTAGCAATGCATTTCATGTCTCGTCAATGTACTATTTGACAGTAAATTGAAGCTAAGTTGGGTACTAATAGAATGGAATCAAGAATGAGAGTATTAGAAATTGACACTTGTAGAATTTCATTCACTCTTAAATCTCATTGTAAAAATAAAATTAGAAATTAGAGAAAGAGAAGAACTGAGAGGAGAAGAGAAAATGTAATGACTACATTGTATTAAGTTGTGTGTTTCCAAGGATTGTACAAGAGGCTATTTATACTAGTAAAGCATGAGACAACTTCCCTATATTATGCTAATAACATTCCTAAGAATAGGGAGGAAAACAAGGAGCAAATTAAGAAGGAAAATTCTCTTACAAATCAATCAAGCATAAAGGTGAAAAAGATAATCCACTCAAAGACTAATAAAAAATAATAAATATGATAATTCTACAACACTTTTACAACATTAGTGACATTAGAGAGAGAGATCTGTCAGCAACTTTTTTACGTTGAGAAGGAACGCTAACTAGGCATTTCCACTCATGATCTGATGGCCCTGAGTCAATGATCCATGTTTTAGCATCTTCAGATTTAAACTAAAGAGCATTTGAGAAAGCACTCGTGTAGCAGGTCTGCCAGCCACTTGTGCTTTCAGGGGTCAACCAGAGGAGGGTATTGAACTAGAAGCAACCAGAACCATGGTTAGGGTAGAAATAGTACTTGAGAAAAGGTTGAATATTTCCAAATAATGGATGAACACCATGAACGGGAGTTCAAACAAAGAGGAGCAAGGTTGGGCAAGCGTCTATGGTGGCTAGTGAACAATTTTGTCCAAGAGGATACCAGAATGGTGGCTCCACGCACCTTCACTTGCTGGTGCATGAGAAGACACTGTAGAAATTTGACATTGCGCGTAGGGGCGCGAGCGGCGGCCGAAGATGCTCTAGTTGACGGTGATGGGCTAGCGATGATAGTCCGAGGCAAACCTAGGGTGGTTTGACCAATACTGAAGTTGTGCGAGGGTGTACAAGTGCCAAGAAGTGTTTCCAAGGAGGCACAATAATGAGAGATAGAGAGATTTTGAGTGGAGAGGAAGCTAGGTATTTTAGAGTACCCACTCTGATACCATGAAGAATTGCTATTCACTCAAAGGTAGCTTAGGGTTTATATATGCCTAGATAGAGAAAATAAGGGAAGAAAATACTCCTCAATCCTAGGAAAACAAATCAACAACAATAACAACAAAGTCTTATCCCACTAGGTGGGGTCGGCTACATGGATCGCACAACGCCATTGAGCTCTATCAATGACCAACTCTTTAGGTATCTTATTTACTAAAAGATCCCGTTCAATAATTTCTCTAAGTGTCCTTTTTGGTCTGCCTCGACCTTTTTTCATAGGGCTCCAAACAGGCGCTTCCAACGGTCTTCTTTGAACATGCCCAAACCACCTTTAATGGTTTTCAACATTGTTTCTTCAATAGGTGCCACTCCAACTCTACCTCGTATATGATCATTACGGATCATATCTCTTCTTGTATGACCACACATCCAACGCAACATCTTCATCTCCGCCATTCTAATTTTATGTTCTTGTTGTCTTTTCATCGCCCAATATTCACTCCCATATAAAATCGCTGGTCTTATAACAGTACGATAAAACTTTCCTTTGAGCTTATCAAGTACTTTCCGATCACAAACAACCCCTGATGCCATTCTCCACTTCAACCACCCAGCTTGTATCCTATGTTCCACATCTCTAATAATTTCGCCATCATCTTGTATAATTGATCCCAGATACCTGAACTTTGACACTTGTGATATGACTTGATCACCAATTTTAACCTCCAATTCATTCCTAGCTTGTCGCTTGTTAAACTTACAATGCATATATTTGGTCTTACTCCTATTCAGACGAAAACCCTTCGATTCCAAAGTAGCTCTCCACAACTCATTCCTAGGAAAACAAATCAATCCTTTTAAATACAAATCAATCATAATCAATTAGACCTAACTTAAGGAAACAAATCAAAAGATCTAATATTTATATAGAAGGAAACTAATCAGCAATAATAACCAAATAACAAGGGAGTCCCACAAGATATAGAAATGATATATTTGAATAGTGCATGGAACTATTTTGGCTTTTTATGTATTGGTAATGGCCGCAGGCCTTCCTTTTTCTGAAAAAAAAAAAAATCAAAGATACTCTTCCTTTCTTAATTTCCCTGCTCCCGTTCTCCTTATGTTGCTTTTGTGATGGTTTAATGCTACAAATTGATTGTACTGCACTTATGGTCATATACTGCGTAGGGCACATCAACATATGATCTACATTTCTTTGTCTTGTGATTGATAAATCTGCAAATAAATGTTATTCACACCTTTCTTTTTACCATGTGATGGTTTGATCATAACAGAATTATTTTCATGCACCTTCCGCCATGTGTACTTTATAACATCCACATGTGATCTACCTTTCTTTACCCTTACAAGCGATAAGTTTGCAAAGTCATATTATTAACGTTATTTCTTATTTGTCTCTTGTTATTGTGTACCCCACAGTCCTCATCTGCAGCTTAATAGGCAATAAAAGTTTTAAGTTGTGTAGTACTTGTCTTGCCAATATTTATTTAGATGGCCACTGTCCAACATATGTCTGACACATCAGATATTTTGAGTCCTTTGTTTGGACATTGAACTTCTGATATTAGATTTCCATTAGCTTACCATGTGGTTTCTGAGACAGAGCACACTGTCCGAAATGTTCTCTTGGCCATGTGATGGTATCTTTTGGAAGAGTGATATTGATAATTCTATTAATTTGTAGGCTGCACGAGGCCAGATTGAGCGAGCAGTGAGTCTGAGGAAAAGGCTTAACCAGGCAGCAGAGGACACAAGGGTATTAGAACATAATCCTCCATCAGCTCAACTGAGCAGCACCACTATTCAGCCTTCTTTTAGCCAACCTCTTTTGTCATTTGCTCCTATGAAAACTACTGAAGAAGATAACAAGAAGGCAGCAGCAGCTGCCGTTGCTGCTAAGCTTGCTGCCTCCACATCCTCTGCTCAGATGCTTACATCTGTTCTTTCTTCACTTGTTGCTGAAGAAGCTGCCTCCATGAATGGTAGCTTAAAATCTACTGGATTCACTTCTGGACTACCCATGTTCAAACCAGACAAAAGACCCAAACTTGAAAATTCATTGCCTGATGTTAGTAATTCTGATGTAGGGATCTCTTCTTTTTTCGCCCCTGCACAACAGCCATCAATGGCAAATATGCCGCTTGCACCATCAATTAGCCTCCAACCTGTGTCGCAGCCTAGTCAATTACAAGCTGCATTTTCTCCAGCACCTCCAGCACCGCCACCACCTCCACCCCCACCCTCCCATTCCCCAGCAAATCAGTATGTCCAATCAACTGGTTTGATGGTTGGAGGTATTCCTTATGGATATGGGTCAAATAACCTACCACCTCCACCTCCACCCCCTTTGCCCCCACATGTGGCAGCAGGGTTATCAAGGGCAACCACCCCACCATCGCAGCAGTCTCAGGTTCAACAAGCGCAGCAACAGCAGTCTGCAACAGGATTTTACAGGCCACCAGGTATTGGGTTTTATGGGCAAAGCCATCCGTCAACGCCACCGCCAGTACATAGGCAGTGACCGTTGTTCCAAAACCATTAGCCAACATTGCCGCAATGTTTGTAGCAAGTTCCCCTGGGACATTGCAGTAGGCTGAGGATTTTATCCGAGGCTGTGTAACAATGTAAATTATTAGAAAATTAGATGATGCCAATTTGCCCGGAGCCTTATACACCCCCGCCCCTTCCAACTGCCTTTTTAATTAGTGGTAGGTTTTGACATCATAGCTATACTTGATCTTATTCACTTAGACAACAAATGCAAAATTAGAACCTGATGGGGCCCTCACTAAATGTTCTTTTTTTTTTTTAAGTTTTTACTCGGTCTCACTAAATGTTTTGAAACCTTTTGGTGCCCTTGCAGTGTTTGTGGACCTGTCTCCACGGTGCCACTTTGATGGGCTGTGTTATCAGATGAGACACCTTGAAAAAAAAAAAAAGAACCATGTCAGTGTCTGACACGTGTAAACACTCGATTTATGAACAATTTAAATTACATGAGGATTTCCAAGCTTTTTCTCTGCCCATATGCTTTCCTCCTAGAGTTAGAATAATTTAGAGTAATATCAGTTGGCGTTATACTTTGGTATTCTTTTTGCCTGCTCCCTTTTGCCATGGACCGTAGGATAAATGATTTCAGAACCTCGCAAAAAGGTATTTTACGTCAATTTGGACTTTGCGCTTCAAATTGCAAACCCAAAAATTAGAATTTGAGCAAGATATAGAAGACTCAATAATTCCAACGACATTATGAGGTTTTAGTGAACAGGTGGACAGATGAAAAAGGAGATTGGAAGTTTAAGTGAGAAGGGGATTAGTGGTGGAATGGCTGGTGAGGGAGGAATATTATGGGCCGATCGGGCTAAACGACCCTAATATCATAAATGGTCTGGCCTAAAGATTCAATAACAAAATTTGACCACAGATTGGATGCTTTTAAAAACAGGTTGGCATCTTCCATATATTAACTAAATAAATTTCAGTCCAAAAAGAAAAGACTAAATAAATTTGGAATTAGGCCATTTTTTCAATTGGTATTTGTGTTTAGTCTGATCCAAGTGACAGCGATAAAAGTTAGGCCCAACCCATTTTATAAGTTTTTTTAATATATTTTAAACTATAATATAAAAACCATATATTATACGTCAATAAAAAGAAAAAATATATATAATGATTATAATAAATATATTTTGTATATTATATATTTATGTGATGAACTTTTAAATATTGTGATTATAATTTATTAAAATACATAATATTTTATTTTTAAATATATAATTTTTTAAATATATATAACAAAAATATCTTGGCCCAAGCCTAGCCCGACCTAACTCGTATTTGGACTTTTTTGAAAAATGAGCTTTTATTTTGAGTTTAAATTTTTAGCTCATTTAAAAATTGACATGGGTACACTTAGAAATTTGTCAACTATTTAATTTTAAAAACATTAAAATGAACCCAACGTGAGAATATTAAATTCAGATGAATGAAGCCAAATATTTTCAATAATATTTTTGATGAATCAAATATGGAAATATCATATTATTGAGAATTTGATTCTTGGAAATTGTATTTCTTAGAATGTGTTCATTTCCAAGAATGTAACATTTTACAAACCAAATGTCTTGTAAGAGATTATGTAATTTATTCATTCATTTTTTAAACTTAACAAAAAACTCCTTAAATGTTTAATGTTGTGCAAAACACCTTCTCTATTTGTAAATCCATTAAAATTTTCTCCCAAATTCCTACCTCTTCTTCATGCCACTTCCCTAGGGTATGGCGAAGATGGAAAGAATAAAACTATGAACTTCTTGAGCAAACAGAAGCACACGAAGTCAAGAAAAAACTAAACCTTTTTTAGCGTTTTTTTTTAAATCCAAGAAAACGAAATAAGGAAAACACTATGGAACTATGGGCTCAACAAGGCTCAACTTATCACACCATAACAAGTTCGTGAAGGGGTGGGAGAAGTATGGATAAGCTCACAAAAATCTTGGTGATTTGAAAAGCTCCATTTGGCAAGGTGATCTACACTCTTGTTGGTTTCATGAGGGACATAACTAGAGATCGTGCTCCAATCTCCAGTTCTTAAGTGGCTATCTTTTAATAGAGTTTTTGGAGTCTTTATTCTTGTTGGTACTTTTTAGACTATCAATGATGCACATAGAGTCTAACTCAGACCCTAACCTTCCGATCGCCCATTCTATAAGCCATCTTCAGGCTTTCTGGAATCCTCTAGAGTTTTCCATTCATCATGTTAGCCAAGCCCAACTTATTGGCAAAACCCCTAAGCCAATTGCCTTCGTGATCCCTTAACACACCCTGTTCGTTTATGGGATCCTTCTATAGCACCATTGGTAATGATCTTATCCATCCTTCCTCAGTTTTGACTAGTTAAAGAAATCATTCCTCCTCCCAAAGCCTAGGATGGCTTGAGGTAGGTCTTTAGGTAGGTTAGAGTCACCTGAAGATAGAATTGTTCCTTCCTTTTTGGAGGAACCAAATCACAGTAGCCCACATGTCATTCTAGAAAATGTCAGACCTTCTACCCATATTACCTTTGAGGTTTCTTAATATCCATGATTTCCTATCCCATGAGAAGAACTTGGTCCATCAAGAGGATTTGACCAAATGTTGCCAAATTCCTTTAGTATCCCAGTAATCCCTTAGGTTGTGAATGACAATTTCAAATCTGTTCCACTCTCATGATAAAGGTCCTCATGGTTGCCTCTTTTCTTTATCCACTCTAGGGTGTGGAGTCTATTGTAGGTGACTTGCCATAGATTCTCTCTAAGTTTTCCATGCACCATAATCTCCTACTGTATAGCAGGGGTGTTAAACAGCTGAGCGTCGTTTAATGAATGTTGAGTAAGTGGAGCACATATGGGCTCCATCTCATCAAACAACACTCGGTCGCCTAGCACCCTACTATATAGCAGGAGATCTGGTTCCGTTTTTCACTGTCATATTGCGACAAGAGGTTATAGGTGTCTTTTATGGAGAAAAGGCCATTTGGGTTGCCTTTCTAGACTTGCTTGCCTCCATCAAAGAGCCCATTTGGTGGGAGGGTGGCTTTAAAGTCCATGATAATGTTCTTCGAGAACCAATGGCAAGGGTAGCCCAATCTCACTCACCATTCTTTTTGATCAAGTCAGCAACTCTAAGGTTGTAAGGCTGTAATTAATTTCCTCTTGGCAAAGAGCAGTTTGCTTCTTCAAAATAACTCTACTTAGCAGCCATTTCTCATTCCAAAAGGAGGTTTGTTTACCATCGTCTATTACCCATCCTTTGTTCACCTTAACTGTATTCTACACATGCAGTTCTCTTCTTTGCCTTGATCTTTTACACTTCGTTCCACACATGCAGTTTTTTGCCTTTTCAAAATCATGATTGGCACCAATTGTTAATGATTATCCCTTATACTTGTATCTGTCTCCATGTTTTGGAAGCGAGTATGTAAGTCAGACTCTTTGAACTTTCCCAATCTTCCTTTGTTGTTGATGGTGGTGTCTTCTGGCTTCTAGTATCTTTTTTCCTGCATTTGTCAAATTGATTTCTCTTGTATGTTGGTTTTTTGCCATACAGAGATGCTTTCAGCCAAGGCCCTAAAATGACGAGAACTCGAGAAGTATCTTTTTTTTTTGTCCTTTTATCCTTAGAAGCCAACAAACAACTATTAATAGTATGAATAAATTTTCCACAATGAAAACACACTTAACCCAATTTTTCACATTTAAAATTAACTAAGAAAGAGTCATTCTTCTTATACGTTGCCCACACTTTATCAATAATAGCATTTAGTAGATTCAATTCAATTAATGCTTTCAAAAAGATAGAATGGTCCAAAATACTTTCAAACAGATTTACCCGTTTGTATAGATCTACAATGTGTTGGCACTCCCCATATCTAAACCCATATATAAACTTTTTCAAAAATCTTCTATGAGCCTCTGAGGTCTTTGTTCCATCTTTGTAAGACTAACCAGCTATTCTTGAAGAGGCAATGACCACCTTTTAGTATGCATTCGATGTCACTGGTAGAATAAAAAAAAAAAAAATTGGAAGACATTCCTTTGAATCTTCTCCACTTTGAAGCCTTGCGGATGAACCCATATGTTTGACATAGCCGCTTCTAAAGCTGATCGTTTGATGGACTTCATTGTCATCATCTTTCCAATCAAGCTATTCTCACGTGTGTATACTTTCTTTGACATTTTGAGGGGCTTTGAAGTTGTCATTGTTGCAATGAGTTGCTTTGTTCATTCTATTAGACCAGCATTCCATCCAAAATAGAACCAAATACCAACAAAGCCTTTATCTTGATTCACAAAAAGATACTATACAGGATCCACAACTTAATATGGGTGTTATTAAGTTTGATTTGGTTCGGTTTTGAACATAAATTAAATTAAAAATCGAACTAAACCGAATTTATTAGTTTTGTAAAATTATGAACCTATTGAGTTGTTTGGTTCTTTTTGGACAGTTTTGTTTACATAATTTTTTTTTGTTTTTTGTAATACTATAATATTATAAACAAATATACACTTGTCAAAGTTAATATATTAAATGTTAAAATAAAAATTAGTCAAATTCTAAATTTTAATATTATAAACAGTTTAGTATTATAATTTTTTCTCTTACTGTCTTCAAAGAAACAACTAAGACACAGATTCAAATTTTGAAAGCAAAATTTGTAAAATAATAAAATAATTAACAAAAATATGAAATCAATTTATTTATTTACAAAAATAATTTGGTAATTATAATATTATATCTAAATGTATTTTATTTATATAAACTTAGTTCAGTTCGATTCGATTTTAGTTAAATCAAATCAAACCAAATCAATAACTGAATTGAATCAAACTTCAACTTGATCAATTTGATTTGGTTTGTTTTAGTCAATGTTTTAAAAATCAGACCAATTATTAAATTAGCAAAGACACCAGTTCAAGAATCAATGGATCACGATCGAATTGACAGTATTTAAAAAATATATATTAATATACTTAGTCACATTACATAATAAAAATTATAACTTAATAACAATAATATTTAAATATAATTCACTTATTAATAAAACTCATAATATAATTTACCTATTAAATATATCCTATCCACTCATGTGCTTCCTCCATTTCCCACCTCTTCTCTAATTTCACTTTCCAGTACTCATTATTTCACTTTTCAGAATATGTCAGCGCCCCTTCTCCCCCCAACCAAAAAAAACTCTCATCTTATTTCCTGGTTCCCAATCTCCAATTTCCTATGACCACTTTTCACTATGCAGCCCTCGCCCCTTCACTTCCCAATTCCCATCTCAATTTGTGTATGTGTTTTTTCTTTTTCTTCATCTATTCTTCCACCGACGACGACGACCAGAGATGCCGTGATGAATGATGATGGCTGAATATCACTTAACCGACTAAAGCCAACAAGTTTCTTAGGGTTAAGAATCCCATATAGCAAGAATAACGAATTCAAATATTGCAAAGGGTGAAATAGATAGAACAAAGATGAAAAGATGAATAAGACAGTAAGCAGAAGAAAGAAAATAAAATAAGAATTAAGTGAGAGGAGAAGAGCAATTGCACAAGACAAACTTGAACATCAACGACAACATTTCATATCATAGTTCTGGCATAAGTACATACACAGGGGCCAATGGTTACCAATTGTAGGAGCATTTTAGTCTTTCAGTATGAGTAAGTAAGGGCATTTGGGTATTTGTACACTAACAAAATTAGTCCTTATCTTCCCTGATCTTTGCTGCTCCTTGGTTCGCTATAAACATTGGTTCTTGTTGTGTGTTCTTCACTGGTCTTCGTGTTGGTCTTCTCCACTAGTTATCTTCCCTGTTAATTGAAGTCGTCTTCCTTACTGGTCTTATCCCTTGGTGTTCTCGTTGCTAACTGTTAATCCTAATTTATTGATTTACTTGTTTAATCAGTAGTGGCTTAAGTAGGCTACTATCAAATTAAAATATGAGCAAGAACACTAGGGGAGAAGACAACCTCAACGAGCAGCGAAGAAGACCAACGTGAAGACTAACAAAGAACACACGACGACATCTAGTGTTGTGAGCGAACTAGAAAGTAGCGAAGATCAGAAAAGATAATGACTAAGAATGAGATGACAACAATAAATAACACCAAAAAAAAAGGAGAATAAAATAAAAAGAAAAAACTAGTTAAATGGTGCACCACATGAATATTTTTTTTTTAATAACGTCAAGTCAACATTACAATGTAACACATAATTTTACTGTTGTGTTTAATTTCAAAAAATATATATATATATATATATATATATATATATGTTTGCACCATATGTCACAAATATATATATAAAATCACTTAGTATAATTTTAAAAATTATAAAGACTCTTTAATTTTTAAACTATAAGTCTTTCGAAGCTACATGGACTTCAACTCTATAAAAGAAAATTGCTTGCGTTTTAACTTCAATTATTTTTAGACCAAAATCCTGAGCGTTTGGCAAAGTTAGGCGAAATGAAATGTTCATAGCCTCTTTTTTTTTGGAAAAAAAAATTCATAGCCTAATCATGAATCGTAATTTCCAGCGAGGCAAGAAAACCTGTTTTCTTCCTGGGAAAAAAAAAGGAAAAAGAAAAAGGTACTGAAAGTCCCGGTGGCGATTGCCGCAAGTCAGGGTTTACCCTTGAACACGGGCTGGTTTGGCGGGGCGGCAATAAAGATATTAATCTTCCTAACTCGACAAGTACAAGTTGGAATCCTGGGAAGCAAGTAATTGTTGAAGCCTCTGGATTTGGTTCCGTGTTTTTTTTTTTTCCCTAGAATTTTCTTGTTTAAGCTTCTCAATCCTCTCAAATTTCTCAGGTAGGAATACCAATTCTGTTGATTCGAATTTGCGTTTTAAATTATTCAGTTCTCAGTCAATTCAGTAGGATTGCTATGATATTCATTTGGTTGGTGAGGGCTAGAAATCTTTCATCTTCAGGGTTTATCTCTACTAATTTATGGCTTCTCTTTTATTTTTTTATTATTTTTAAAAGTAGTTTCCCGCGATCGAACTTTATTCCAGTTGGCTTGTATGTTAGTTTACTGCTCAATGGGTTGTATAATTTGATGATTTTTTCTTGGAGTAGCGAAATTAGGAGGGGATAAGTCAATCTCTAATTATCAGGTCAGCATATAAGCAGACTAAGAATGCTTGTTATGTGGATCGTGAAAATTTTGGCTAGCAACTAGAATGGATTTACTGATTTTAGACTAACCAAATGTTGATGATAATCTTGATTGTTTTGGGCTACTTGACCAGATTTCTTTCTACATCTTGGCTAAGATAGTGAGCATATTGATGTCATCAAGAACATTGAGGAGGAGACTCCATCATGGGGATGTTGGTGGAAAAGGCCGTGAACATTTAGAGACTTCAGGATTAGATTCTCTGAGTGAACCGCTGTTGCAGGACCATGATTATAGCGAGAATAATGCATCGGTAAGAGCTGGTTCTTTTGTTATTCACTTTAACTACTAAAGGATGCGATTCTTTGATTTCTTGTTAAAAATTCATTTTTATAATTTTCTGTAATGTTATTTTTTTATTTTTTTTTATTTTTTTTTCCTTATGTTTTATAGGTATCTGCGCTTAATGATATATGGGATGATAAAAGGAAGAAGGAACAGCTTCATTGGACATTGTTATTTTCACAACTGATTGCACAATGGGCGCAGTGGTTAGGTATGTGGGTTTATATGATTCTGGACTTGACTCTCAGGTATAATTATGCATGATGATGGGTACTATCATTTTAGTTTTGTTAATGATACCTGATTGCTCGTGCATTGTGGCTGTTTCATTATCTGCAAATAATGTGATTTTTATTTATCTTTTCCTATTAAGCAAATATTTGATTTTCTTTGGAATATGCAGATTACCACAATTTGTAGTACCTGTACTTGAAGAAATGTGTTTTCCTTTTCCAATTATTATGTCAAGCTCTATTTTCACTTTTTCCTGTATCACTGTTCACACATGTAATGCTATATTGTTGATGCAATTGATTGCCCATATTTTTGATGCAAACAAAGAGAAAGTCAATGATTTTCTTTCCTCTTAATCTCTTGCTTTTATAGTGGGGTTTTGAATCAGTATTAGGACTGTGAAATTTTATTGATAATACCATGGTTTTCTTTAACTTCAATGCCAGTAATTGTTGTAAGCAGATTGAAGTATAGGAGGATGGGTGATCATTCAATATAGGAGGATGGGTGATCATTCAATGGTTAGGCATTGATTTTGATAGCGCTTGGTGGCTGGTGTAGACTGTAGTATTACATCTTATGTTTGACCATCTATATTTTAGTTATCTGTTTTGCCGTTTGTTATTTTAACTTTTCCTCATTGCTGACAAATGTACAAGGAAGAAGAAAATGCAGCATGTCAGGGTCTTTTTGGCATTCTTGCACAGTTTAGATGATGTGACCTGTAACTTAAAATTTTCATATTGTTTTTGTAGCTAATATTGTACTTGGATCTGGATCATTGATTGGGCGTCTTATATCTCTTCCTTCTGCTGCTCTAAATAGACAAAACAGTAGGATGCTTCCTCCGTCTCTTAGCCCTTTGCAGGTATAACTAATGATGTTTGATTTTCAGATTTACTAAGTATTTACTTTTCAGAGCCCATGGAAGAAACTGGTTCACTTTCTATTGAACAATTCTTATTGATTGGATCAAATGGCTTTATGCTGTTCAGTACCATTTCTCATTATAAGAATTGCTCGGAATACTCATTTCAAAATTCTTATGATCAAGATCTTATATAGGATCGGTTGAGGGGTAAAAGGGATCAAATCATAAGATTTTATCTCTTATGACAAAAAAAATATAGTTACATAACATTTTTTAAATAAGTATATAATTATCAAAATTTCAACATACTTCAATAAAACAAGTCTTAAGTTGCAAAAGTCACAGAGTCTCTTGTATAAATACAACCCATAAGTTACCGAAACAATAATATCCATACATCAAACTAGTCATATGTCATAAAAGTCACAAATCACAAGACAGAAATCCTGATAATATTTTATTAAACTTTGACACATTACACATTCAATAATCAAGTTTTTCCAATGGATTTTAAGAGAGTTAATAGTCAGACACAACAAAAAGCGAGAAGTCAACAAGTTAAATCATACAATAGAGACTACTTATGATTATTTCAACTAGAAAGGTCCATTTTGGCCCACAAGAAGGTGCACTTTCAGACAAATAAGAAACACAATCTATAAATGTATATAATCTTCCAAGATCTGGTAGGATAGCACAAATCTACAATATTACAATATTCATTGTGATCTTATCAGCGATTTTGACAACCATGACTCATTTCTGTATATGGTTGATGGTGTATACAACAGTGAAAACAAGGTTATCTAAAACAGTGTTTCTTACTGTAGCTTTTGAATGATTAATGAGATGAGTGAAAAAAAGAAATTAATGCTTGATGCTTCTTTATTCTTATTGATGCTGTGCAAATTATAAGATAACATACAGATGAATATACAATGAAATATTTATTTTTTATTTTTTCTAAAGATTTTTTGCTTAAAGAGTTTAGTTTTTGTAATAAAGACCTCATATTTCATTTCATATCAAACATGTAGGATATGCTGGATTAATTTTTCAAGACAGGCTGGTCTGAAATGTTGCTAAATATTTGTTGTCATTTCTGTTTGAGTTTCCATTAGTTTGCATTTACATTACTGTCTTTTGTCATCATCTAATTCACTTAATGCCAACAAATATATTGATACATTTATGCATTGATCCATCAGATAATAATTAATTGGATTGTAGCATTTTACATTGCATAGAGTACTCAAAATTAATAGGCAATTGTGAATTAATGTGAAGAAACCTGGAATAGTTTGTTATATTGAAGAAATTTGAACCATGGTTATAAACTAATATTTTCATTTTTGTTTGCAAATTGTACCTGTAAAAGTTTCTTGATCATGCATGTACTTGTTTTGGATCCTTCGGCTCAGAGATAAGTCATAAAAGTAACTACATAGTTTCCATGAAATTGGAAGATTTTCCAAGGAAGCTTGCCTTCCTTTTGAAGGGTTAGCTGCAACCCTGAATTTCAGGATTTTGATACTACCTCTTGAGTACTTGTAGGTTTTCTTGAAAGGGATTTTGTGAAAGATAGCACTGAACATGTATTTGGGCTTCAGGTGCTGGACACTGCTGTTCGTTAGGTGTTGTGGTGGATATCAGAATTTCAAGTGATAGGATTGATGAAAGGAAAAAAATTGAATAGACTGATCCTCCTGCTAAATTTTAGCTAGGTGTAAGGAATGGAGTTGATGTGAACTTTCGGGTTTGAAACTCAGTTTGTGGGTATTGTATAGAAGGTAATATTTCTGGATGACTTATCCTTCAGAGCAGATAAGAAAGTCATGGTAATGTATGCAGGGAGAGTGAGTAGAAGTATTTGGATATTAAATTTACTATAACTCTTTAAAACTGGTGTTAGAGATATTGATAGAGCCAATCTTGGGCTTTTACCTGAACAGCTCAAGCTTTTAGGATGAAATGGTCTTTTTCATGGTATTAGAGGCTCTTCTGCCAAGTAGTCAATAGTTTGATCCTTGCTGTCTCCAATTCTTCTAGTTAAATTAAATTAAGTTTTTACCACAAGGTGTGGTGGGCTTGTGCTTTGTCCACATTTCAATTCCAATGGGTTTTTGCATGAAGGGGTGTGCTAGAAATATTAATAGTACCAATCCTGAGCCTTCAATTAATTGATTTAAGCTTTTACGCAAAATGGTCTCTATGGTTGGGAAAATGATTCTCCTGAAGGTTTTCTTCTTTTGTACCTTGCTTATGTTAACTTCAGAGTCAAGGACAAGCTGGGGTTGTCACAAGATAGAAAAGGGTTTGCTCTCTTTCTGAAAGGTTCTTTTAGTTAAAACAAAAGAAACTCACTTTCCTATGCTTAGAAAGGCTGATAGTGCAAAAAAGATCCCTTAATTGGCTTTCGGCTACTTTATCTTCTGATGGACTGCTCCAAGGATCAAATTCTGTGGCAAATATTTGAGATGGAACTGTCACTTTGGTAAGCTGTTGCAGTATATGCAGAAGCAGCAGGAAATTTCTGATTATATAATTGTTATTTATGGGATTGGATATTATCACTGCTAGAGCTAGTTGTGTGCAGGGCAATATCTAGAACTTTGCACTGTTGGGTTTGTAAGGTGGAGCTGGGTTATACATACTTTGCATTGATATTTGATGATGTGCACTTGGTTGGAATATTAAATGGCAAATTTTCAGACAGAAAAAGCAACCCTCTAGGTTAAGGAAAAATTATCTTTTCCCCACTTTGTTTTTTGTTTTTATTAATTTTTGAATAATTATTATCTACTATTTGGGTTCAAAGATCTTAAAGTTGAGCTTCGACATCATTTGTGCAGCTTCTGTGGTCTGTTGTTGCAATGATTAGTGGGGAGTTTCTCTTAATTTCTTTGTCTTTCTTTCTGTGTTATTATATCTGAGAATATTTGATTATCCTTTTTTCTGCTCTTTCCATCTAACGAAATTTCTTTTGAGAAGTGTAATTGGTCAGATTGCCGCTTCTTTCTTTCTTCTTTGTCTTCTTCTTTAATGGTGTTTCTTTTGAAGAATGTTATATATTGACATCTTGCTAATCATAACTCATGTCTGTGCTTTCTATGTGTTATATATGATTATTTTCCATGTTGTCTTAGGAAGAAAGACTCAGAAATTTACGGCAACGGCTTGAAGTACCCTTTGATGGTTCCAAAACCGAGCATCAAGTATGTGTATTACCTAAATTTGCGTTGATAAGCCATTTTGATGGCACTAATCACTACTTTCCGTGTATGGCTGCATTCTGTGTTGGAATAATTTATTTACATTTGCAAATTAGTCAAAATTCATGATTTTTGTGTTTCAGGATGCACTCAAACAATTATGGAAATTGGCTTACCCTGACAGGAAGCTTCCTGGCCTTAAATCAGAGCTTTGGAAGGAAATGGGATGGCAAGGTCCGGACCCTTCAACAGATTTTAGGTATGTTATCAGGCCAATATATCCAAAATGATCAAACTTAAATATAATTTGTTTTATCTTTGCCATCAGAATTTTCACTAAAAAATATAACGTGTAAAAATTTTCACGAAGGAACCAATCATGCGATATTGAGTTGTAGAAAACACAGTTATTTTTAAAGATCATGTACTTATCGTGTCATGATTAGAAAACTTAATGATAAAGATATAAGGACTACGGGGTTTGAATGTCTAGGGATGTAGGATCTACAGTGTTAGGGTTAATAGAGTAGTAGGTTAAAAACTTATTAGAAAATGAGATGTCATTTACTAATATCAAGAGTAGCCAAGGAGATCAGTGGATTTTATGGATCTAATCATCTTGCGTATTTGATGGAAAAGTTTTGGTGGGAATGAGAATGGCTTTTGATGGAATGGAATCTGTGGTCCAAAATCCTATTTGGTAACGTATGAAAGAGAATGGGAAAACCATTCCATTCTATTGTTTTGTTGAAATAATAGATGTACTAATGAAAAAGAATTATGAGCAAATAATTACAATATCCATGGATTAAAAAAATTACACGCGTTATGTATAATTAACACAGTCAAAGAAAATAAATACAGTATTCTTTATTTCTCTTTGGAAGCTATTTATCTACTAAGAGGGTTGATGGAAAGGTATCGGAATAAACAAAAAGACTTGCATATAGCATTTATTGATTTGGAAAAAGCTTATGATCGAGTACTAAGAGGTGCTATGGAAAGCCTTGGAAAATAAATGTGTACGGATTGCGTATATTAGAGCTATAAAAGATATGTATGAGGGGGTTATAGCTAGTGTGAGAACGTCTGGAGGGGAGACAAGAGACTTCCCTATTAAGATTGGCTTGTATCAGGGATCATCTTTGAGCCCTTATTTGTTTGACTTGGTTTTAGATGTTCTAACGAAACACATCCATGAAGAAATCCCCAAATGTATGCTATTTGCAGATGATATTATTCTCATAGCATAGTCAAAGGAAGAGATTAATTTTAAACTCGAGTTATGGAGAGCTCCTTTGGAATCGAAGAGTTTTCATCTGAGTAAGAGTAAAACAAAATATATGCATTGTAAGTTTAACAAGCGACAAGTTAGAAACGAGTTGGAGGTTAAAATTGGAGATCATGTGATATCACAAGTATCAAAGTTTAGGTATTTGGGATCAGTTATACAAGATGACGGCGAAATTATTGGAGATGTGGCACATAGGATACAAGCTGCGTGGCTGAAGTGGAGAATGACATCAAGAGTTATTTGTGATCGGAAAGTACCTGATAAGTTCAAAGGAAAGTTTTATCGTACTACATAAGACCAGCAATTTTGTATGGGAGTGAATGTTGGGCGATGAAAGGACAACAAGAACAAAAAATTGGGGTAGTAGAGATGAGGATGTTGCGATGAATGTTTGGTCATACAAGAAGAGATATGATCCGTAATGATCTTATACAAAATAGAGTTGGAGTGGCACTTATTGAAGAAAAAATGGTTGAAAATCGTTTAAGGTTGTTTGGGAATGTTCAAAGAAGGCCGTTGGAAGCGCCAATAAGGAGAATTGAGCAGATAGTTTTGAGTCCTGTGAAAAAAGGTCGAGGAAGACCAAGAAGGATACTTAGAGAAGTTATTGAATGGATCTTCTAGTAAATGAGATACCTAAAGAGTTGGTCATTGATAATGCTCAATAGCGTCGTGCGATCCATGTAGCCGACCCCACCAGTGGGATAAGCCTTTTTTGTTTTTGTTGTTGTTGTTGTATTCTTTATTTCTCGTCGTTACTCCCCCCCCCCCCCCACACACACACACACACAAAACCACAACCAAAAAAAAAGGGTAATCCCATCTTTCACAATTTTTTTGGGCCTTAAGTTGATGATGAAAATGCCGTTTTTAAAGAAAAATGTAGGATTGACTAACATATTAAATCATTTATATATCTACTTTATTTCCACTAATGCGAACTAATTAATAAGGCTTAAAAATAATTTTCAATTCCCTTGTTTTCTATCTTCTTCCTCAAACATCATAATATTAACCAAAAAAAAAAAAAAGGTCCCAAACAAAACCCTCTTAATTTTTTTTTTAATTGAATAAGTTTGAACTCTTTCTTTTTAAAATAAAAAATCTAATATATAACAATCACTTTTATTTTTCAGGAAGTGGAAATAGTTCAGTTATAAAATAATTTTTAAGAATATTTAAAATAAGAATTAAAAAACATAGAAGTCTAAAACATTCCAGATGATATGGGATGAGTGTAAATTTATATGTTTTATGAGGGTATAATGGTAAAAAGACTCCTCATTCCTAGAAATGAGAAGTCATTCTATTAGATGAACAAGGGAACCCAAATTCCCTCATTTGAGGAAATGGATGTTTCTGCCAGCCAAATATGCATCTTGGCCATTCTTTTTCCCACTCCTTTTCCCCTCCTCTATTTCGTCAAATTAAACAGGACCTATCAGTGGCTGTGAAGCAGAGGTTCGACCATCATAGCAACAGAAGAAAGAAGAGAGAATAATTTTAGTGCAGCTTTACTTATTCTTTTTTTAATTTTAAGATTGGTATTAATAATAAGTTGATATGAACTCTCTAACATGATTGGCAGGGGTGGAGGAGTTATATCATTAGAGAATCTTATCTTTTTTGCTCAGAAGTATCCAGTAAGTTTCTTTCCTGGCATAAACATTTTGTTTTGACCTAAAAACATTGCTCATTGCTGTGCATGATTGATGTTGGTATTTAGCAATTAGCATTCATGCACGCTATGACCATAGCAATTTTATGTAGTTATTGCATATTACATGAATTATCTTGCTTTTAATGAGTCGAGCACATTTTGGCACCGTGACAGCTATCATTCCAGCGATTATTGAATAAAGAAGATGGAACCAGAGCAGAGTGGGAATATCCATTTGCTGTTGCTGGAATTAATATTTCTTTTATGTTAGCACAAATGCTGGATCTTCAAGCAGGTATCGCGAATTTTCTTAAGAGAAGAATTGAGTAGTGGAACAGTGGTGGTTGTATCTGAATGCGGGTAGTAAGTCAAGATCGGTTTGATCAAAAGTTTTCAGTTTCATCATGGCATGGGTAGTTGCATCTATTTATATGAAAAGAGAATAGAAGCAGGTGGTCTCCAACTTAAGGTTCTGTTTAGTTGTTGAAATCATTTCGAGGGAATGGGAATGGGGTTTCTAATATTTGGTCAAGCATGGGAAATCTGCTTAGGAATGGAAAAGAATAATGAATAAATGACTATAATACTTATAGATACAAAAAATTATACAAACATTATATAGAATGAATAACATTGTTAAATAAATTGAACAAAAGTAATTTTTTTTTTGTTTTTCTTATAAAATAAATGAAGTGACCATAACTTAGCACTGTTAAACAGTTTGGCCCGGATCGTTACGAGCTAAAGATTAAATGGGTCTGAGGCTTGCAGGCCTCTTTATTAAGACTAAGCCTTCCCGCCTTGGCCCACGAGCCACTCTTTGTTTAAATATATTTAAATAATATAATTTTAAAATTTTTTAGTAAAAAAATTCAATAATTTTTAATAAAATACAACTTATACATGTAAACATTATTTCTTTAATCTTTTTTATTAATAATGATGGGAAGTTAACTTTATTTGTTGATAATGTGGCAAGAAAGTCACTTTTGTTGACCAAAAGGATAAGAATCAATTTTACTTCTATATTAAGTTTTTGAGTAGTCAAAGATGATGGAGAATTTGAGTTTTTCTTCTGTAGTCATAGATTGTGAAAAATTTGAGTTGTAAAACAACTTGAATTCACATTGCTTCACCGTCTCTCTCCTTTATATGTACATGTCTTTTGTCTTCATAAAGTATCATTCCAATTCTTTAAGGCAAAACCCATTATGAGTGAAAAAGAGAGAGTTTTTTAGAGAGAACAAAGTGTGACTTCTCCTAAAAATGGTCTTTCCTTTTATTAGACAGAGTGTATTTTCTCTTATTATAAGATATGATATTGTCAATTGTGCTATCTTTATTTTAGAGAGAAATTGTTGTTATTATTTTATATTAGTGAAATCCTTCTACAATTTGCCCAAGGTTTTTCATATATTAGTGAAATCCTTCTACAATTTGCCCAAGGTTTTTCTCCTAATTTGTTTAGGAGTTTTACACGTAAAATTTTGGTCTTCATTATTTTTATTTTTCTCATTTTTACTCGTACCACAGCGTTCTAATAGTGGGTGCCACATGATTGTTAATTCTTTTGCGAACTTAACAACGTAGTGGATGCTTCTCCTTCTTGTTGTGTTTTTCCTTTAAGCATGTACAAATTTGCTACTATCTTTTCCGTTTTCGTCATTACTAGCGAGCCTTTAATTATTTTCATGATCTCATCTTGAATATGGGTTTTACACTAACTATTATCTAATTGTCCTAAAGACAATAGCTTTTTCTTTACCTCATGCATAGTGTGAATCGTACTATCAAACATCTTCAATTTGATGGTATCAATACCTGCAATCTCCAAGGATCGTCTCCTATGAACACAGATCCTCTTGAGATAGGTTCATATGGATGGAACTATTCTCTTCGAAGAGTCATATGCCATGTTGCTTCTTGCTTCTAATTCCATAAGCCAGACATCATCGAATCTTCTACTGCCTTCAGTATCGGTTGTTGTCTCATTATATAAAATTTTACCATCATTTGAGGTGCTTACTACACAACCCTGAGCTTTTGATGACTCAGGATCTTTTCCTTTGGCTTCTTCTTTCTTCTTGAGATGCCAACACTCCTTTTTGTAGTATCATTTTTTGCCACAGTGATGATGAGATGATCATACGAATTAGGTAGGCTTTCAAGTAGAATTTTAATTCGTTCACCCTTCTCTATATTATGCCCCATTGTTGTGAGCTGCGAAAATGAAGTGTTGAGAGTGTTGATGTGGTCAGTCACCATATTTGACTCCATCATATGAAGGGTGTAAGGTTTTCTTCTCAAGAAATTTTTTTTGTGCAGTGATTTGGCCTCATACAATTTTGTCAGAGTATCCCATATCTCTTTTGCTGTCTTTTTCTCTGCCATACTTGAAAATACTCTATTGGCTAGTGCTAGGTGCAAATTAGCAATATCATTGCCATCCATCTCGTTCCACTTGCCATCATCAGTGATCTCGTTGAGTCTTTCTCTGTTATCTTTTCTCAAAACTATTTTTATTCTCATTTTCCGCAATGAGAAATTATTCCCATTGAAATTCTCTACTTTGTACTTTGTCGCCATTATTGAATATGTCTCCTTTCTACTAACTGAATCTGACCATAGTACGAGAACCTGGCTCTGATACCACTCTTAGAACGTTGTCCAAATTTACTTGGTGTCAATCCTCTATTGGCCTAGTAAAAATGTAAACATCACGGAGATGGCAAGTGTAGAAAGGATAGAAGGATTACAAAAGTGACTTTAAGTGGAGATATGTGGCAGTAAAACCACTTTTGTTGACCAAAAGGATAAGAAGCAATATTGCTTCTATATTAAGTCTTTGAATAGTCAAATATGGTGAAGAATTTGAATTGTAAAACAAGTTATAAAACAACTTGCATTCACATTGCTTCATCACCTCTCTCTTCCCTATATATACATGTTTATTGTCTTCATAATGTATCATCCCGATTCTTGAAGTCAAAATCTCATTTTGGATTAAAAAGAGTTTTTTAGAGAGAAAAAAAGTGTGACTTCTAATAAAAATTGTCTTTCTTTTTATTAGAGAAAGTGTATTTTCTCCTATTATAAGAGAGAGTATTGTCAATTGTGCTCTCCTTATTTTAGAGAAAAATTGTTGTAATCCTTTTGCATTAGTGAAATCCTTCTATAATTTGCCCAAAGTTTTTCTCTTAATTTGTTTAAGATTTTTACATATAAAATTATGGTGTTCATTATTTTTATTTTTCTCATTTCTACTTTAGTTGTAATTATGTGCTCAATACCACAACATTCTAATAGTGGTATTAGAGTTAGGTTATCGTGCTACGGTCAGATCTAGTCAGTGGAAAGGAGGCATCTTCAATAATGGCGATGAAGTATGAAGTAGAGAGATTTAATGGGACTAATTTCTCATTGTGGAAAATGAGAATAAAAATAGTTTTGAGAAAAGATAACTGCTTGGCGGCAATTGGAGAAAGGCTCAACGAGATCACTGACGATGGCAAGTGGAATGAGATGGATGGCAATGCTATTGCTAATTTGCACCTAGCACTAGCCAATAGAGTATTTTCAAGTGTGGCAGAGAAAAAGACAGCAAAAGAGATATGAGATGCTCTGACAAAATTGTATGAGGCCAAATCATTGCACGACAAAATTTTCTTGAGAAGAAAACTTTACACCCTTTGGATGATGGATTCAAATATGGTGACTGACCACATCAACACTCTCAACACTTTATTTTCGCAGCTCACAGCAATGGGGCATAACATAGAGATGGGTGAACATACTCAAATTCTACTTGAAAGCCTACTTGATTCGTATAATCAACTCATCATCAACTTAACCAACAACATTGAAGTTCTAGTCTTCAATGATATTGCAGCTGTGGTTCTTGAAGAAAAAAGCCAGTGCAAGAGCAAAGAAGATAGATCGGGAGGTTCACAGCAAGTCGAAGCTTTAACAATAACGAGAGGGAGATCAACAGAACATGGCTCCATTGAGAGTCAAATTCAGAGTAGATCAAAATCCAGAAGTAAGAAAAATATCATGTGTCATCACTGTGGCAAACAAGGGCACTACAGAAGGGAGTATTGGCATCTCAAGAAGAAATCAAAGAAAAAGATTCTGAGTCATCCAAAGCTCAGGGTTGTGTAGCAAGCACCTCAAATGATGGTGAAATTTATACAATGACGCAATAACTGCTACTGAAGACAGAAGAAGATTCGCTGATGTCTGGCTTATGGACTTAGAAGCGAGGAGCAACATGGCATATGATTTCCCAGAGAGAGTGGTTCCATCGATATGAACCTATCTCAGGAGGATATGTGTTCATGGGAGACGATCATGCCTTGGAGATTGTAGGTATTGGTATAATCAAATTGAAAATGTTTGATGGTATGGTTCGCACTATCCGAGAGGTAAAACATGTGAAAGGTCTAAAGAAGAATCTATTGTCTTTAGGACAATTAGATAATAGTGGGTGTAAAGCCTATATTCAAGATGGGATCATGAAAACAGTTAAAAACGCGCTTGCAATGATAAAAGCGGAAAAGATAGCTATAAATTTGTACATGCTTAAAGGAGAAACACAACAAGAAGGATAAGCATCCACTGTGTTGTCAAGTTCGGCAGAAGAATTAACAATCATGTGGCACCGTAAGCTTGACCACATGTCGGAACGAGATTTGAGTATTCTTGTTGAACAAAAGCTTCTTCCAGGGCTTAAAAGGGTATCATTATCCTTTTGTGAGCATTGTGTTACTAGTAAGCAGCACAAATTAAAGTTCAATAATTCTAATGCTAGAAGCAAAACTATCTTAGAACTGATCCATTCTGATATTTGGCAAGCACCAATTTTGTCCCTAGGAGCAAAATACTTTCTCTTTTATTGATGATTACTCCAGGAGATGTTGGGTGTATCCAATTAAAAATAAGGCAGATGTATTTCTAGTTTTCAAAATATTCAAAGCACTGGTTGAGCTTGAATCTGAAAAGAAAATAAAGTGTTTGAGGACAAATAATGGAGGAGAATATACCAGTAATGAATTTAATAACTTTTATCAACAAGAAGGTATCAAAAGGCAGTTTACGGGGGCATACACTCCACAACAAAATGGAGTAGCAAAGCGAATGAACAACACCGTATTAGAACGGACAAGAGCAATGTTGAGAATTGCGAGAATGGCCAAGTCATTTTGGACAGAAGTAGTCAAGACTGCCTATTTTGTGATCAATCGGTCACCATCAATTGTAATTGATATGAAAACACCGATGGAGATGTGGATTGGTCAGCCAATTGATTATTCTCACTTACATATATTTGGAAGTCTTGTTTACATTATGTACAATACCCAAGAAACGTCAAAGCTGGATCCAAAATCCAAAAAATGCATTTTCTTAAGGTATGTTGATGGAGTTAAGGGGTACTGCCTATGGGATCCCACTGCCCACAAGGTTATAATCAACAGAGATGTGATATTTACAGAAGATAAAGTACAAGAGAAAGAAAATGATAACACTTTAAAAGATAAACCAGAGACTACTACAGTTTAAGTTGAATAAAGACAAGAACAAGAAATTCCAGATTCTTCTGAAGCCAGAGCACGAAGAACAAGAGCAAGCTGAGTTTGCAGCTCTACAAATTCGACAGTCAACTCGGGAGAGAAGAGAACTAACTTGGCACTCAGAGTACATCATGGAGGGAAATGTTGTATACTGTCTGCTAATAGAGGATGGGGAGCCGTCAACTTTCCATGAGGTTACAAAAAGCCAAGAAGCTTCTCTGTGGATGGCAATAATGCAAGAAGAAATTGAAGCTCTCCATAAAAACAAGACATGGAATCTTGTTCCACTACCACAAGGAAGGAAGGCCATTGGGAACAAATGTGCTTACAAGATCAAACGAGATGGCAATGACCAAGTGGAGCAGTATCATGCTAGATTGGTGGTGAAAAGATTGGCTCATAAAGAAGGTATAGACTTCAATGAAATGTTCTCTCATGTTGTTCGACTTACAACGGCTCAAATAGTCTTGGCGATGTGTGCTACATTTGACTTGTACTCAGAGCATTTAGATGTGAAAACTGCATTTCTTCATGGAGAACTTAAAGAAGAGATTTATATGTTCCAATCAGAAGGTTTTGAAGAATAAGGTAAAGAGAATTTGGTTTATAGGTTGAACAAATCTCTATACGGTCTCAAATAGGCGCCGAGATGTTGGTACAAGAGACTTGATTCCTTCATCATGAGCCTTGGATACAACATAGTTCAAATTCATGTTTACTACAAGAGATTTGGTGATGGTAATTTTATTATTTTGTTGTTGTATGTTGACAACATGTTAGTAGCAGGCCCCAACAAAGATCGTATTATAGACTTAAAGGCACAATTAGCTAGGGAGTTTGAAATGAAGGACTTGGGACTTGCAAACAAGATTTTATTGATGTAAATGTACTCAAACAGAGATAATAAGAAGATATGGCTTTCTTAGAAAAATTATTTGAAGAAAATTTTACAGTGCTTCAATATGCAAGATTATAAGCCAATTTCTACCCTTTTTTTTTATTAATTTCAAGTTATCCTCAAGCATGAGTCTTAGCAACGAAGTTGAGAGGATGAAAATGTCTCGAGTACTGTATGCATCAGCAGTGGGTAACTTAATGTTCGCTATAGTTTGCATAAGACCAAACATTGCACAAGCAGTGGGAGTGGTTAGTCGATACATAGCGAATCCTGGTAAAGACCATTGGAGTACTGTGAAGAGGATCCTAAGATATGTTAAGGGTATCTCAAATGTTGCATTATGTTGTGGAGGATCAGACTTTATTGTCAGAGGTTATATTGATTCAGATTATGTAGGTGATCTTTATAAAAGCAAGTTCACCTTAGGTTATGTGTTCACTCTTGTTAGAGGAGCTATAAGCTGGGTTTTAAAATTACAATCTATTGTAGTTACTTCTACGATGAAGGCAGAATATGTCGCAGCTACACAATCAAGCAAAAAGGTAGTATGATTGAAAATGCTATTGGAGGAGCTCGGACACAAATAAGAGAAGATTACTCTATTTTGTGATAGCCAGAGCACTTGCATTTGGCAAAGACTTCAGCATTTCATTCAAAGACAAAACACATACGAGTTTAATTTCATTTTATTCGAGAGAAGGTGGAAGAAGGAAGTATGGATATACAAAAAATCAATACTAAAGACAACCTAGCTGATATGTTGACAAAGCCAATCAACAATGACAAATTTACTTGGTGTCGATCCTCTATTGGCCCAGCAAAAATATAAGCAGCACGAAGATGGCAAGTGTAGATAGGATAGAAGGATTACAAAAGTGACTTTAAGTGGAAGATATGTGGCGGTAAAGTCACTTTTGTTGATCAAAAGGATAAGAAGCAATTTTGTTTCTATATTAAGTCTTTGAATAGTTAAGGATGATGGAGAATTTGAGTTTTGTTTCTATAGTCAAAGATGGTAGAAAGTTTGAGTTTTACTTCTATATAGTCAAAGATGGTAGAGAATTTGAGTTGTAAAACAACTTGCATTCACATTGCTTCACCGTCTCTCTCCCCTATATATACATGTATTTTGTCTTCATAAAGTATCATTCCAATTCTTGAAGGCAAAATCCCATTTTGGGTGAAAAAGAGAGGAGTTTTTTAGAGAGAAAAAGTGTGACTTCTCCTAAAAATTGTCTTTCTATTTATTAGATAGAGTATATTTTTTTCTATTATAAAAAAGGGTATTATCAATTGTACTTCTTATTTTAGAGAGAAATTGTTGTAATCATTTTGCATTAGTAAAATCCTTCTACAATTTGTCCAATGTTTTTCTCTTAATTTGTTTAAGAATTTTGCACATAAAATTTGGATGTTCATTATTTTTATTTTTCTCATTTCTACTTTAGTTGTAATTGTGTGTCTGTAGCACAACATTCTAACATTATATGTTAATTGATCTAGGCATCTAGTGAAATGTTATTTTACACAAGATGGTGTCACGAGTGATTTCCAAAGGAGGAGATCCTCAGTTCAGATCCTGATCTTTCTAGCTCCCTGTTTGGATGAATGTTGATATTTCTTGAATATTCACGACTTATAAATTATGCAAAAGAACTGACAGAACCTGCATTTTGCTTGCAGAGATTCCGTCCTCTTTGGCCGGAATCCGCTTTCTCGATCTGCTTGAGGAGGATGAAATGGCATTTGACAACCTCTATTGTGTTGCCTTTCAAATGATGGATGCTCAGTGGCTCGCAAAGCGTGCTTCTTATATGGAATTCAATGTAAATATTTTATTTTGTGCATTGCTTTATTTTCTTTCACTTTATTTCACCGTGATAATATAGTGACTCATTTATAACTAATTTCTAATTAGGATGTTCTGAGGTCTACAAGAACGCAGTTAGAGCGTGAGCTTGCTCTTGAAGATGTCTCCAATATAAAAGATTTGCCGGCTTACAACCTATTGAGATGATTTTCGTTGTTCATTTATTACTGTTGTTTATACAAAAATAAACTTTACGGCGAAAATCAAGGTGATGCAGGATCTGCAATGTTAGGTTCCATCCTATATTCTGTATACAAGAATATGTGCTTGTACTAAAGTTCAAGAATTTGTTCAGAAATTGTCTTATTATTATTATTATTATTATTATTATTATTATTATTATTATTATTATTATTTGATACAATATTATTATTATTATTGGCATAGAATCCCAAGTGCTGAAATTAATATTTCTTCCTAAAATGAAGAAAGCATCGCCATGAAAGAGGTGCTTCAACACAAATTCTGATTGTAATTTGTAGCCATTCATTGACTTAAAGGCTCTTATCAGTTTTATAATATCAAATCTGTCCCATAACCATTTACTACCATATAATATTTGCTTTCAGGTTAATAATATTTCTCTACCTGTTTGCAGGAATTTGACTACGAAATGTGAATGTATCGTAGACAACAAAAATGCGATTTTGCTTGAAAACATTCATTCAAATATTTTCTTTCAACAGGTTTCAGACAACATTCCCATTTGCTTTTTCTAAATTCAATTCTTTCCTTAAGTGATTGTCTTGAAAAATGAAAGCCTTTTAGACGTTTCGTATACTGTTATATCAATTTTATTATGTTATATATTATCGTCTTTTGGATTGGTATCTGGTATGTTAGATTTTTTTTTTGTTTTTGGGGGGGGGGGGGGGATGGGGTTTGTTGTCTAGAATAGCATTTTGATATTACATCTCTATAAAAAGAAGTGAAATTTAATGACAAAATACTTTTGGTCCAAGTTTATGTTACAAAATTTATACTTATCTTTATATGATAATTAGCTGAGGAAGCATGTTCCATGGTAGAAGAAGACCTCTTTCAAAAAGGAAAGAAGATGTCTTTTATATAAGAAGGGAAAAACTCTCATAAAAGAGAAGAGATACTAAAACAAGAAAAACTAGAAGAAATCTAAAAAAATAGAAGAAGAGGGGGAAGGGGTTGCTGTTGTGATTGGCAACCCCTCAAGCATCACATGACCTTTTTAGTTTAAAATATTGTCCTTCTGAGTACTTTTCTTCCCAAAAGTTTTTAGTCTACCGTCATCCCCAATCTTAAAGCCTGTTTAATTTAAACATTTTTTATTTTTATTTTTACTAAAAATAGAAAATAGACTTGAAAATATGTTTGGTTGAGTTTAATAAAAATTTATGTGTTTGGTTAAGTTTAATCAAAATATTTTTTTAAAAAAAAACATTACTTTTTTCTTTACTCCTTTGGTGGCCCACCTTTGTACTTTTATTCTA
This sequence comes from Biancaea sappan, assembly GCA_037074585.1. Taxonomy (NCBI): domain Eukaryota; kingdom Viridiplantae; phylum Streptophyta; class Magnoliopsida; order Fabales; family Fabaceae; genus Biancaea; species Biancaea sappan. Next base: position 39,127,448 of record CM073492.1, read on the forward strand.
TTTGTTGAGGTATAGGAAGCTTAGGAGAAAATGATTGACTTCATGGATGTACCATACAACACTTCTAACCAAGTTAGAATAAAAAAATTATCCAAGTATCTCTCTTTAACAATGGTTAATACAATGGTGCTAGTATCGGGGAAAGGAGATCCCCTTCTACACGCAGGAGTGTCCTATGCACAAGAGGGACTGGGAACCATTGGATCTTGATTCAAGATCCAAAAGTCTATTTATCCAATTTTTTTTGCTTTTTGCTATTTTAAAAAAAATTAAAATTATCATTTTATGAATACTTTTGTGCTTATAATCATCATTAGATCAATTGATATTTAAAAAAAAATTCAAGTAAATTTTTGTTTAAAAAAAAAGCAAAAAAAATGATGGATAAATGGGAATTGTTGGATCAAACTAATCAATCTAATCCAATGATATTTGCAGGAGGGAATCTCCTTCCAGTGTTGGGAGAGATAGTGGAAGTAGAGTTTATGGATAAAGTGATCTTAAACGTAGAATTTGTCGAAGTAAGAATCGTGACAGATCACACATGACCTATCCAAGTTGACAAAGTTAGGAAAATCAGGGTTGAGTGTAGACTAGAAAAGACAATCATAATTTGCAAAAACTACAGTTGAATTGGCATATTGACAGAGATTCGGATTGGGCAAAGGAAAGGGTACTTATGGAACAAGAAATTCAACACATTCAAAATTTGAATATGATAGGAGTTGATTGGTCATAAGGGTATTATGGTCTTATCACATGATTAAGTAGGGGTTATTTTATCATTTCCTTGTAATGGTTAGCGGTTACTAGTATTATTTCTCATGGCAGAATGTAATCAGAACGTTGTCGTTTTTGCTCTTAATTCTCAAGCTGTAATTCTCTTTCATTTGTGTTCTTGTTTTAATTCTCAATTTCTTCCTAACAAGATTTCCTTTGAATTTCTCTCTTGCTTGTTTCTTTCTCTGTCTTTCATTTCTCTACTTCATCTTATTATACGAATTCTTGCTCAAAGAGTTTCAGTCGTATCATTCAAGGTTGTCAAGATCGGGATTCGACAAAGGATCAAAAAAGGCACAGGCATAATCAAATTGAGATCGTAGGATTCTATCAAATATAATATAATATATATATATATATATAATAAAATATAATAATGACAAAACTTTGTATATGATACAAAAACTATCAAAATCTAATTATATATCAATAAAAACAAGCTTAAATAACAATGTGTCATAGTTATAAATAGATAATCAAAGTATCAAACATTGATCAAAAGTCATTAAAATATTAAATACATAAACCATATAAAATCAAACATAAATAAAATATAAATTAATCCACATTCTTATCACTATCCATATTATCATCATAATCAGCATCTCTTAATTTTACGTCTTTATTAATAAAAATTTTTTAAAAAAATTAAAAATTTTAAAAAATAGATAAATGATAAACAAAATAATTTTAAAAAATTTTAAAAAAATTTAAAAATTTTTAAAAAAACACATAAATGATTTACAAACACATAACAGTTAAATTAAAAAATTTTAAAAATTTAAAAAAATTGGTATGATCTGCAAAATCTCATGATCCTACGATTCTACGATTCGGATTCTGATACTACACGATCCAATGACAAAAACGATCCCACATGAAATCGGGATCATTTTTAAGCACAAGATCCTATGATTCAACTCTCGATTTTGACAACACTAGTATCAGCGGTATCAAAGTGGCGGTCTTGATTGGAAAATGGCTGATGATATGCGTTCTCGAGTCATCATATGAGAAATAGAGGCACAAATGGGCTAAATTCAAGTTGTAGCAAAAGAAAGGCACACTGAGGTTAAAGAAGAGTTAACCTATCTCTCCCGTCAAATAGTAGAGTTACTACACCACCATAATAGGAACCCTCTGAGGGGAAATTACTAGGCCCCCTACACGATTCACTAAAATGGACTTACCTCGATTTACAAAAGAAAATGTGGTTGGTTGGATTTCGAAGTGCCAGAGCTACTTTAACCTTGACAAGACGCCAAAAGAACATATAGTCACCATGGCGAGCCTAGTTCTCGATGAAGTGGGGTATAGGTGGTATGATGGCTTCCGATCAAGTTTTTAAGACCTAGTTTCTTAGCAGGCTTTTTCTAAAGTGATACAAATTCAATTTCAAACTACCATCCAACAACCGTTGAAAGAGCTAGTTCAATTGAAGCAGAAGGATAGTCTGGCTGAGTTTCAAGAAAGGTTTGAAAAGATTTCTTGTAGGAGTAAGTTAACTGAGGAACAAAAACTGGATTGTTATTTGGGTGGTTTGAAGGATGAGTTAGTATGGGATGTGCATTTGTTCAACCCCAGGACCGTCTTGGAGGCCATATGTTTGGCTAAGATTAAGGAGATAAGTCTCTATAGTTCAAGTAAGGTAGGGGTGCCAGTAAGTGAATTCAAGAAGAAGAATGCGACCATTATACGAACTCAAGAAGCACAACAAATATTTGACCAGAGGGGCTTTATGGGTAAATCGGCATAAAATTTCCACACAAAGATAAGCCCAGTGGCATTAGAAGAAACACCGTATCAAGAATCTCTATTTTTTGTGCCATGAAAGGTTCACACTGAGCCATAATTACCCATAACTAGCACTGATTAATGGGCCGATCACAAGCTGGCTGTAAATGGGCAGATCACAAGCTAGCCTATTTATAAATGGTCCTCAATCTATAAGATTAAGACTGCCTATGGTTGGACTACGGGTGATTGGTAGAGCCTGCGGTCTTGGTTTTTTTTTTTAAAGCTCAAAATCATACAAAAATGGAGGATTCTTCAACACATTCATATCAATCTAGTCGAAACCAAAGTCTGAGGAATGAGGAAGAAAGGGAAATAAAGATAGAAGATACACACAGAACATTTTAGCCTAAGAGCCTTACTGCCTCAGATCAGACGAAGACGAAGACGGGAGTAGAGCATTAAGGTGCTGTGCGAAGATGATGAGAGAGCGAGATGGATAAGAAGAAGACTGAGGCGCTGTAAGAAGAAGAAGACTAAGGAGATCTGAACTAAATGTGCTGAAGAGTGAGGATAGTTCTACTGCTCTTTGTTTTATTCTAATTTCCAAGTATTCGACATTATTTCTTTGTGCGTGTGTGTGCGTTTAGAGATAAGAAGATGAAATTGCAGAGAAGAAGAATAACAAAGATAGAGAGAAGAAGTTACAAGGAGGAAGAAGAATTATAAAATATAAGAGAGTAGGGGTAAAAAATTGGGATTTGAAATTACTACTGAGGACAGAGGTGCTGAGCTATGTGGTTTTGGTAATTTTAGTTAAAATAATTGTTAAAAAAAAGGGGGCCTTCTTGTAGGTCATTTGGGCCACGATCTTGACGGCTAACGAGCTTAAATTTCTTAACCTAGAATTGCCTATTTATGGGTGATCTCGGTCTGACCCACGAGCCACGAGATTTTTTTCGATACTACCTACAATGTCAGAAAGGCCAGGTATTATTCATGGAAGTAATGGATGCAGTGGCTAAGCAAGTAAAAGAACTCGTGGTCATTACAATGGAGGAAGAAAAGAAAGAAAAGCCACAAGCAATGGTGTGCCTTAATGCGATGTTGGGTGATGTACAATAAGGGTATGGGACCATGCGAATTAAAGGGATAGTGGGAAACAAAACATTACATATTTTGCTTGACATTGGGAGCTCTCATAACTTCATTAGTGACAAGTTCAGCAAGGTGGCGATAGCACAAGCGTATGAAATTCAACCCCTATAAATAACAGTAGCTAATGGAATGAAGGTGCAAGGTACAAGGATGGTTAAGGGATTTACCTGGACAATAGAGGGGAAAACCTTTTCAATTGATGTTATCGTGTTTCCCCTGGTTGGGGTGACATGGTTTTGGGAATGAAATGGCTAAAGACGTTGGGTCCCATTACTTGGAATTGCTCCAAGTTGACGATGGAATTCGTAAAGGATGGACAAAAGATGATTTTGTCTACATGTAAGGGAGTGAAAAACCAGTTGCTTGGAAGTGAGAGGGGGTCAATGCAAGCTAAAGAGATTCAAACCTACTACATCCATATAACACCTCACAAGGAAGGGGCAAGCTATTATGCGTTAAATCTAGAAGAAGAGATGAGTACTAGCATTAAAGCCCACGAGTTACAAGAAGAATATCCAGAATTGGTACGAGAAGCTAAAGGATTACCCCCAATAAGGCATGAGTTTGACCACTCCATTCCTCTGCAAGAGGGTGCAAATCCAATCAGTATAGGGCCATACAAATACCCTGCAATGCAGAAAACTATCATCAAAGATTTAATTAAAGAGATGCTGCACAAGGGTATTATTTAGATGAGCTCTTCTCTCTTTGAATCACCTGTAGTCTTAGTGAAGAAAAAGGATGGGGTAGAGATTATGTGTGAATTACAGAATGCTAAATAAACTGACTATAAAAAAATAAGTACCCAATCCCATTAATGGATGATTTATTTGATGAACTGGGGAAGGCAAGAATATTTTCCAAGCTAGATCTTAAATCTGACTATCACTAAATAAGGGTTAAGGAAGAAGACAAAAGTAAAACAATGTTTCAAACTCATGTAGAACATTATGAATTTCTAGTTATGCCCTTCAGGCTATCAAACACCCCAGCCATCTTCCAAAATATTATGAACTACATATTCAGGTATTAGGGATAGGCAAGGGTTGAGTCAGGTTGAGTTGAGAAGAAATCTCAACCCGAACCGACCACTCACTAGTGGGTTGGGTCGGGTCAGGTTTAGCTTTTTTTTTTTTTAAAGAACTGAACCTGATCCAACCAACCCACCAATGAGCGGGTTGGTTTGGGTCAGGTTAATATGTTGACCCTTTTTTTTCCTTTTCTTTTCTTTCTTGCTTTGTTTATCCCCTGTTACTGCGATAATGTTCTGTATGCATATATTTATATATAACATCTGAAATGCTGAATTACAGAGTATACAAAACAAATTCAAAGCGTCAAAGACATTGAAATTTCTAGTTAAAATGATGATATCTCTCCCCTAGCACTTAAAATTATTCATGAGACAATTAATTAGAAACACTCATTGTAAACTAAAGCACAACACATAACACTTTACAATTAATTAGAAACACTCGTAAATCACAACATAGAATGCCCATTGTAAAGCACAACCAGACAATAAATCAGAGATAAATTCCTGATTATGAACCAGAATGCTTTATAATTAATTAAAAACACTCATTGTACAGAGTATCTACTTTCTTGCTTCTATATACACTGAGACCACCAAAAATCAAAATCAAAAGGAAAAAAAAAACAAAATCCATTTTGGCATGTACCCATTAATATGGGTCCCACATCGTTCTGTTCTTCATCTTTTCCACGAAAATATACAGTTCCAGTGTTCTTCCTCAACCACGGCAATATGAAGTTCTAGTGAAACTAGTGCTGACAAGGCAGCTCACACACATCCTGTTCATACGAACCAACTGTGGTTCAAATGAACTAGATCTTGTTCGTATGAACCAAAGATGGTTCATACCAGGGATAATCTAGGAGAGCCACTTCAACGAGGGAGGGAAGGAATTAGAGGATTTACCTGTTGGAGACTGAGCTAAGGAGCCCAGGGCGAGGGAGGCGAAGTAAAGAATAAGAACGAAGTTGAAGGCTCAGATAATCTCTAGATAAACTCAGATCATGAGGAGCCGAGGAGGAGGGAGGGGAATAGGGATTGGGAATTTAGGAAAGTGATGGTCTTGTTTGAAGTCAATGAAGAATAAAAATTTTAAAAAAATTAATTAATTACCATCGAGTTTGCAGGTTGGGTTGGGTTAGAAATCTCTAACATGCAACCTGACCCGCACATTGGCAGGTTGGAAATTCTCGACCCGACCCAACTTTGCATGTTAGGTTGGGCGGGTTAACAGGTTCCTTGGCCACCCCTATCAGGGATTGTTTAAGGAAATTTGTAATAGTATTTTTTGATGATATCCTCATATACATTACTAATAGTAGAGAACATTTGCAGCATCTGAGGAAGGTGTTCGAAATTCTCAAGAAACATTAATTTGTTGTTAATAAGGATAAGTACACTCTAGCTGCTGCTAAGATTGATTATTTAGGGCACTACATCTCAGCCAAGGGAGTATATACAGATCCAAAAAAGGTGAGCATCATTGCAGAATGGCCAGCATCGGTGAATGTGAAACAGTTACACAATTTTATAGGAATGACTGGCTACTACAAACATTTTGTAAAGGGGTATGGAGGTATAACATGTCCCCTCACTAATTTGTTTAAAAAGGGAAGCTTCACGTGGACAAAGGAAGCAGAAGAAGCCTTCAATTAGTTGAAAGGAGCTCTGACAAGTGCACCAGTTCTAGCTCTTCCTGATTTGAGCAAGCCCTTTTTGGTGGAGACTGACGCCTCCCAATATGGAATTGGTGTCGTATTGATGTAGGAATAGTACCCCATAGCTTTCATTAGCAAGGCTTTGTCCCCTAAGAACCAATTGATGTCCGTGTATGACAAGGAGCTATTGGCACTTATGTATGCCATGGAGAAATGACATTCTTACTGTAATACCCAAGAAAAATAAAATATAAATATTTGTTTACAAACTACTGTTACTATTTCAGTATATGGTACTATTCACTAGTATAATACTATTTACGTATATGGTACTGTTCATTTATACAATCGAAATGTCAAGTAATAGATGTGGTTTGGTCATAAGAGACAACTAGAAAGAAGTTCGTAGGAAAAAATGACGTTTTATGTGTAAAAATACCCTCAGGGACTAAATTGAAAGGACTGATTTGAAAAGAAACTTAAAGGTTTAAGAGAAAGGATAGTTTTCTCTTTAAGTTTTCAATAGTAATAAAAGAAAAATTTTTCCGATTTGTACAGTAAAATGCATTATTAGAAATGTCATTTTCATAAATAGTAAATTGAATATTTTATTAGCGTATAGTATCAAATAGTACCATTGACTTTTGCTATAAATAGGCCCTTCCATTTCACTTCTAAACTCACACCTTCAACTTCTCTTCTTCTCTCTTTAAGTTTCTCTTGCTTCAACGCTAGGCCTCTGAGATTTTGAGCCTTTCCTTTTGCTTAGGTAAGGATACTATGCCTTTCTATGTCTTTCAAATTCTAGAAGTTATTTTCTTAAGTATGCTCTGTGGTTGCGGCTTTGGCCGATCTTCCACATCAAAAAAACTGTCGTTAGCTGTTTATATGTTATTTTGATTCTCTGATTACCGAAATAGAATGTAAACTGTGAAGAATACATGTCTAGGAAAGTTCTGGCTAAGGAAAGACCTGGTTTTTAAGTGTGTCCAGTGTGACCCTCCACTCTTTCCTGGGAACTTACCTGGTGTACTCTTTTACAGATTGTATTCTCTATTTCTGGTATGAATAGTAACCGTACGTATGAATAGTAACCGTATATATGAACAGTAACCGTACGTATGAACAGTATCTGTACGAAAAACAATCCTAACGTATTTTCTCTAATCTTTCATGAAAATCTCCGTAGCAGAACACCGAAATTCACCTGAGCACTCTTGTCTGTAATGACTTAGAGAAGCGATATTCGTACGGAATTCAGGTGAGTGGAACGACCCCGTTTTAATAGAGTTTTAGCATTACTGGTGATAAAAAATATGTTGTAGGACACTCCAAGATTCATAGGGGGAAATTGGATTCAGAATGACGAATCTAATGAGATAATTAATCCAGAAGTATGGATAAGACGAAACAAGTATTTCATGATGATGTGAAATTTGAATCTTTTCAAAAATAGATTAATTGTTATCTTGATTTGTGGTTTATAAATCTATAATATAGTTATATACTATACCTGTTGTATGGATGAATATTATATTGAGCTTCTGATTATGATATGAAATGCTATTGATTGTGATTGAGCGGGACAGTACCCCCTCTCACGGCAAGGCGGAAAACCCGGTTGACAAGGTGTCTTGACCAATGAGTGTGGAGACAACGATTCCCTCAGTAGGGATATAGCCCGGATTGGTGATAAATCCGTGAGGCGCCCTAGCTAAGAGGATGAGGTTGTGCGTCATAGCGGAAATATACATAATTGGTGAGCCGGCCTGTGTGCGCTCTCTGGGATATATTGCCATTGACGAGTACTAGTAACGTTTGTTGAATTGGCTAAATTTTTATCTTCTTGTATGTAAAAGGATGATGTTGTGCGTCATGGCGGAAATATACATAATTGGTGAGCCGGCCTGTGTGCGCTCTTTGGGATATATTGCCATTGACGAGTACTAGTAACGTTTGTTGAATTGGATGAATTTTTATATTCTGTCTATTGGTTGAGTATGAGCCTTTGGATATGCTTGCATGACTGGTAATGTATTTGAATTTTATTAACGCGAGGCCGATTCGCTCATTGAGTTTAAAAGCTCACACTGTTTGTACAACCTTTTTGTTCAGATCAGGTTGCCAGCGAAGAATATCTGCTAGAGGAGTAGATCACTTTGGACCTTTCCGTTGTCGGGTAGACCCCTCTTTTGTTATAGATTATGTTGCTCTGTAATCGTCTAGGACATCTAGGTCAGGGGTTTGGCATTTGGTTTGTATGTCAGCATAATAATGTATTTTATATTGAAAATCTATTATTATGTGCAAATCATCTCTATGAATTTCAAATAAGAAAATTTGATATATTTTCTTCAGGAATGGTTATTTTGATAATGACTAAATTCATGGGTAGAATTTATCGAAAGGCTTACAGTGATGGGATATTCATCATTGTGCCGGTCATGTGCCCAGAAAACGGGTCGTGACACTTACCTAGCCATTCAACCATTTATAATTAGAACTGACCAAAAGAACTAAAGTACTTACTCGAGCAAAAACTTTCTACACATAGTCAATTTGGGTGGCTGATTAAGTTAATGGGTATATGGCTTATAAGATTCAATATAAAAAAAGGAGAGATACTTTAGTAGCAAATGCTCTTTCTAGGGCCTCTAGGGCCTCTTATGGAAAGATACTTCAAATGGCAGCCTCAAGCTTGTCTACTAAATTATGGGACTTGTTCAAACGTGAGTGGGATGAAGATTTGGGGCTAAAAGAACTGATATCACAACTGCAATAAGATTATGAGAGTCATCCCAAATATAAGTAAGCTGATGGCTCGGAAGGGAAAACTTGTGGTAGGTTCCTCATGATAGACTAGGAAGGTAATTCTAGACTGACTACACTCCTCACCAATGGGGGGCATTCTAGAGTAAGGGTAACTGAGAAAAGAATCAAATCAATTTTTTTATTGGAAGGGCATGCAAAGAGATATTAAGGAATTTATTTTTAACTGCAACGCTTGTGCACAATGCAAAAATGAGACTGTATCTTCCCCTGGTTTACTACAACCACTCCCAATTCCCCAAGGTATGTGTTATAGTATAGCTATGGACTTCGTGGAAGGCTTGACAAGGTCGAATGGTAAAGATATAATATGGGTTGTGGTTGATCGAATGAGTAAGTATGCACATTTCATAGCACTGTCATACCCTATTAGAGCCTCAAAACTAACAGAAGTATTTTTTGATCAGATATATAAACTTCATGGAACGTCGGCTAACATCGTGAATGATAGGGACCTATTGTTTATTAGTACCTTTTGGAAGGATTTTCTAGGTCAATTGGGAGTAGAGTAGAATCTATCATCTGCATATCACCCACAGAGTGATGGCCAGAGTGAAGTGGTCAACAGGTGCCTGGAAAATTGTTTACGTGCTTTCATGTAGTAGTACCCCCAATGCTAAAGTATATGGTTGGCTATAGCTGAGTGGTGGTATAATACTCCCTTCCATTCCTCCATCAACACGACAATATTTGAGGTTGTATACAGGCAACCTCCTCCGTTGCATTTACCATACATGCCTCAAGATTCGTGAGTTGAAGCCATAGATCAGACTTTGAATGCTCGGGAAGAGATGTTGAAGCTATTAAAAGTGAACTTGTAAAGGGCTATAAATCAAATAAAGCAGCAAGCTAATAAGGGACATTCTGAAAGGGAGTTTGGCGTGAGAGACTGGGTGCTGTTGAAGCTTCAAGTGTATAGACAAATATCTGTGGAAACAGAGTCTCAGATAAGTTGTCCCCTATTACTATAGATCATATGAAGTATTGGTTAGGGTTGGAAAGGTAGCTTACACACTTAAGTTGCCAGTGGGGTCGAAGGTACACCCTATTTTCCATGTATCTTTATTGAAGAGGTGTCCTGATTCATCCATGACACTAATGCATCTTCCTGAAGAAAGGTCTGAGGGAAAGGCAAGCCAAGAGCCTATGGGCATACTTGACAGGAGGATGGTTCAAAGGAAGGGACAGACATGTATTAAGGTCTTGGTTCAGTGGAAGGGTGAAAGCGTTGATGAAGCTTCATGGGAAGAATGGCGAGAGATGCAGTTAAAGTTACTAGAATTTGCAGAAAATGCTCACCCTTGAGGACAAGGGTGTAGTTAAAGGGGGCAATGATAAGAGTTGACCGGTCAGAGAGGTATTATGGTCTTATCACATGAGCAAGTAGGGGTTATTTTGTCATTTCCCTGTAAAGGTAAGCAGTTGCTAGTATTATTTCTCGTGGTAGAATGTAGCCAGAACATTGTCATTTTTGCTCTTCATTCTTGAGTCTATAATTCTCTCTCATTTTTGTTCTCGTTGTAATTCTCGATTTCTCCTAACAAGATTTCCTCTGAATTTCTCTCTTGCTTCTTTCTTTCTCTGTCTTTCATTTCTCTAATTCGTCTTTATCTACGAATTCTTGCTCAAAGAGTTTCAATCTATCAAAATAGATTTAAGATTTAGTTAAATTTTAATCCACCATGGCCTCATTTTGATAGTGATTTGTAGTATGTTGAAGGAGTGGGTGGAAGAGGAACAACGCTTGTTCAAGTGCATTTTGGGCCTCATGGCCTTGACTATGAAGTAAAGGATCATGAACCTCTTCAATTCTCTTTTGTAGTTGTTAGCTTTAGTTTTGGCATCCATAGAATTTGAAACATTATCAAAGCACCATGAAGCTTCATCTTAAGAAGATCAACATGAAGAAATGGATATGAATGGGTGACAAGAAATGCAACCAAAGGAAGGAGTCACCGATGGTAACATGCAGATGAATAACTCGCCCATATATAGGCCATGTCATTTATCCTTCCTCTTCTGATTTTGTCTGAAGGCAACACATGTAAGAGGAAATACAATAAGCAATAATTCCAATTGTGTTAATCCCTCATTATAGGTGACATCGTCAAACTAGTTCCATAATGATAATTCTATGAAATAGAATTATTATGACTCGTAATTTAGTCATTTAACTAGTTCTTAGCTTAATCTTTGCTGGAATGCTTAATTTAGTCATTTAACTAGTTCTTAGTTTAATCTTTGCTGGAATGCATGTTTATTTTGTCCTTTTGTCTTAGTGTCTTTGTCTCATTAGTTGTTTAGTTTATCTTCTATTTTTGGCTTCTTTTCTATGGTTGTTTACTTCCCTTTTGCTTGTGATTGTAGGTTGGAGCTTTGAGAAGAAATTCAAGCTTTGAAATGAAGTTTTCTAGCTTCCAGCGCCCAACTCCAGCTCCTAGCTCCCAACTCCAAGTGTCCAGAAGAGGAATCTTGTTCTGTTGGCAGAAGTCCATAATAATGAGTGAGCCACGTTTTGGCTCATTACATCAAGTTGCAGGTGTCATGTCACTTAATCAACCATAGTTAATGCATGAAGACACTGACATGGAAGTTTTAAAAGAAAATCATGGCAAATCGACCCAGGTTAATGCCTACGTATTGTCAAGCCACGAGGAGATTACTAACGTAATGAAGAGTGAGGAAGAAGGTAAGTAGTAACATACAACTTGGAAGCCAAGATTTTGTTCAGATTAGTGAGGAAGATACTATTCTTAATGTCAATGCTTAGATGTTTGATGGTTGTTTGGAAAATGGAAATATAGATCATCTTTACACTAGCATAACAGGTGAAGGGATTATTTGATGACAACTACATGCAATGGTTCAAGGCACCTACGGTTTCTAACTTTACGAACTCTTTATATAAAGTTGCCTAGCATGATGGGGTGCACTACTCTTAGATCTCTCACCTTTCTGGGCTTATTTCAGTACTTGCCTAACTAATTCTTACAAATGGTCTTATGCTTTCATTCAAAATTGAAGCATACACATATCCTTTGGAGTTTTATTAGTCAGTTGGGAGAATGGATTTCAAACCCTTGGCTACTTATGGGTGACTTTAACAATGTCCTGGACAATTATGAAAACCTCAGCTCAAATTATAATATTCCTGGTTCCAAATATTTCAAAAACCATGTCAATACTAATAAATTGATTGATTTAGTGCCTTTTGGTAATTGATTCATTTGGACTAATGGGAAAGGCAAGATAGAGTTTTATGCAGTTCTATGTGGATTGAACCCTTTATAGAATTAAATATGAAATGATTACCAATAGTTAGCTATGACCAATAGTTAGCTTTCTCTTTCCCATATGCCTTAAGATGTTAATATTCAATCTCTGACCTCTTAAGTAAAAGTATCCACTGTTCCATTCCAATTACCTTCATACTTCCAAAAATGGTTAAGGAAATTTTAGAAATTAGAATGGGTTAAGGAAGCCAGCTCAAAGTGGAAAGGCATGGATCCTGGATAGGGCTTGACCAAATTAAGCTTTAAAAGCAATGGGTGATGATCGGAATAGCTTCTTGGCAAGGCTTGAACCCATGCTTCCGGAAACGAAATTCTTCAACAAGTAGTACAAAGCAGACATACAATCTAGACATTCCAGGATTCACTCATAACCATCCAACTTGGGTTAGGATTGAATCTTGCCCCTCCCTTTTGTCATTAGAGGAAACAATGTCTTTGAAGTCCCCAATCAGAGGCCAGTGGACAGAGCAGCTCGTGGGGGTCTATCAGAGGCATTCCTGAGTAACATTAACCTCAGCTTAAACTGGGTCTTTCCTTGATAAAAAGTCTTGAACCTAACTTTTAATTTCCCATAGTCTTTTCACTAGAGTTTCCTTTTGGGAAGGTTTGCTTTTACCTCTACTAGGCGTTCCTTGTTTTTGAACCTTCATCAACAACAACAATAACAACAAAGTCTTATCCCACTAAGCAGGGTCGGCTACATGGATCGCATGATGTCATTGAGCTCTATCAATAACCAACTCTTTAGGTATCTTATTTATCAGAAGATCCCATTTAATAACTTCTCTAAGTGTCCTTCTTAGTCTTTCTCGACATTTTTTCACAGGGTTTTTGAACCTTCATCCATGCACCAAATTCTGGTTCTTTCCAAGGCTCCTAGGTTCAAGCATTCACATTTCTTTTATGTGAATCCTCAGGATCCAACCCATTATTCTTCTCTTATTATTTTTGTCAACACATTTGTTCTCCCAATGCCCATATTTCCCACAATTGAAACAAATCCAATGCATATTCTCATATTCTATACACTAAAATGTGTATAGATAGAAGTTGTGGGGCATAGAGCTGGTCTGTTATACGAACAACATTAGATTTGAGTAAAATTGTCATTACAATCTTTAATGACAGCTTCAATGGAAGTAATATCTCCATTAGCAGCCATCTTTGATTAGGATTCTGCTTCAAATTGTTGTACTTTCATGGCAAAGCATTCTAGCACAAATCCTTTTGGTTTTGTCTTGTGAAATTGGCAAATTACTATTAGTGTCACAAATCCAAACTCAAATTTCTTTTAATTACATTTCTTGTTGCTTTGATATATGTTACACTGGATTAACTTGTAAGCTGGATAATGGGTGTCTAATGTCTTCAGTTGAAGGACTGGATATATATATATATATATTTGTTAGGCCATCGACAATTATTTTAATACCTTAGAATGTATTTTTAAATTTGAATAAGAGTTAACAAAATTAATTTAAAAAATAAATTATTTAATTGTCATTTTCTAATTTTTGTTCATTACACATTTTTTTAAACATCGTTGGTATAAATGAAATTAATCTAAATCCTCTATTCTGAAATGAATCAAACTAATATCTTCCATTGATTAAAACAAATTTATAGATAAAAAAAATTTTTAAACCACTCATGCATTAATATTAACATATATTTTCTATTTAAGTTAATATTTTTATTGCATATCCAAAATTTTCTATCAACACTGACTGTAAAACATTCATTGAAAGAAAAATGAAAAAGCATTAGTAATCCAAACTATTAGAAATACAATTACCAATAATCTAAAAAAATATTGACACTAACTGTATCTTGGGAGGGTAGTTGTTTTTGACAGAACCTTAAATGGTAACATTCTCCAAAAATCAACTAATAAGTTAAAATAATAGGAAATAATAGAAAATTAGAAGAAAACTACATTTAAGCAAGACCAACACCATTTTTCTTCTTCTTTTGAAGCATCTACATGTAAAATTCTAACTCTTTACCTTCCAATAGGTAACTTCTTTTGATAAACATATTTTTTTCTTCATTTTATGGTGGAAAAAATTTGTAACATATAAGACCTTTCAATTCTTGACATTATTCCTATTAAAAGAATACATAAATAAATATTAAATTGTCTAATTAATTAACAATTATAAGTAGGAAGACCTTTCAACTAAATTGTTAATTAGACCTTTTCAATTCTTGTTATTATTAAAATTAAAATAGCACATCAATGAATATTAAACTACTGAAATAATTAAAAGTTGTAATCTAAGACTTTTCAGTTTTTTGTATTATTTCTATTAAAATAGCACATACTATATCAATTTTAAAATTCAAAAAATGAGAAAAAAGAAATTACATTAGTGTTTCTTGATTGTTTTAAATAAATCACCATTATCAAAAATTATATTAGTGTTTCACAACCGTTTTAAATAAATTCCCATCATTAAATTTACAATATAGTCTCAACCTCTTTTCCATCAATATATATAAAATATAATATCAAAACCAATTTTTATCCTTTTCAACTATTGTAAAATATAAAAATATTATATATCAACTAAAGACATATAAAAAAGAAACACATAATTTTGAGAGAAAGATAATTAAGAAAAACCTACTGAAGTATTGATAAAGTTGTACACATTACATTCCAACTTAACCATTTATCAATAAATATATTGTGATAAAGAGCATTCAGAGTGTCTGATAGAATCTATAATATAGGCAATTAACAGTATATCCTTTTCGTTTCTAAAAATTGTTAAGGCTGCGTTTGAGTAAATAGCTTAATTAAATACTTATATAATAAACACTTATATATAAATTATTTTTACAATTAAAGAGTTTATAATGACAAATTTTACATAAACTTTATATAAACTATTCTGAATAGCTTATAAAAATAAACTAAAAATAACTTATGAATATCAATAAACTCTCATAAATATGTGTATAAATGCTTATATCATAAAATAAGACCATAAACTCTTTTAAACGCACTCTAATTGCTAAATGCTCAAAATTTTTAAGATAAAATTTAGCCTGTGTGTATTTTGATGTTTTAAATCATAAAAAATTAAAAAGCGTGAGGAAAAAGAAATATAGAAACACTACATGACCTCTTCCATAGACTATATATATATATATGTTGATATATTAATTATTAAAATCACAAAACCTAATGAGCACTAATTTGATTCATATAAGTCAAAACGCAAAGGTGTAAAAATTTTTTAATATTTGACTTTTTTATTTATAAAAGTCGAACTTGAAACATTACACAGAATATAAATGCCAAACCAGGATTTGGTCAAAGTCAGCCAAACTCAGACACCCCATTGGGGTTACATACCTTATTAATTAAACAATGTAACAAGATATAATGGATATGTTTCACTCTGCTACGAGAAACTATATATGAAACAAGAGGATCTCAGGATTATCCTGACTTTCAGATTAGATCAGAGCACAGGGACAAATAATTAATTAAGATATATTGAAAGACGTATTACGGCCATCAACTAAATTCCATTAGTTTAAAAATAGGAAACTTTGGCACAATCCCAAACTAATGATCTGACGTGTTTGTGTCTGCTTCTTGAGTCCCTCCAGACCATTTCTTAATGCGACTGCGAGCTATGAGAACCTATATTATGCCATAGTTTTCACCATCATTTTTAATGTCATCATATGGGAAATATAATAATTGACAACTGAAGATCAACATATTATATAGGATAACACTATGCAATTTTTTATATATTTGTTATTAAGTTCTTTATTGAAAAAAAGTGTAAAATGTTCCTTAAATTAAAAACCAATTATGCCACGATGATTTGTAAAAAATAAGTTAAATTATAATTTTAGTCCCTATAATCTTATTAAAATTATAAATTGATCCCTATACTATATTTTTATCTAAAATAATTCCTATAATTTTTTCATCTATGTAAGTTAATCCCTGCTGTCAATATAGTTAACTTTGTTGTTAAAATAGTCCTATATAACAGCTGATATGCATATTTGTGAACATATCAGCATACTCAGTCATTTAATTTTACACATCTCAGCCACCATATCAATAAAATTCAACATAAATGCTAGGTTAGAAAAAATTAAAATTAAGAGCAAAATAAAAATTTTGTTGATATGGCAACTAAGTTGTGTAAAATTTAATGATTGAACATATTGACATGTTCACAAATGTACACATCAAATGTCATGTAAAATCATTTTAATAGCAAAAGTTAATTATACCAACAATAAAGACTAACTTACATAGACAAAGAAACTATAGGGACTATTTTACATGAAAATAAAGTATAGGGACCAATTTATAATTTTGATAAAATTATAAGGACTAAAATTATAATTTAACCTAAAGATTATATAGTTATTTTTTAACCCATACAACAGTTGTGTTCTAATTGGACAAATTATATACTTGTTATGTTTTAATTAGAGAAATTAATAACAAAGATACAAGTAACTACATCTAAGTTTTTTTCCATTATATATTGTATACCTGCTTGTCCCAATCAGTTTTATAGGTTATAATTGCCAACATAATTGTTTGAATCAATGTTCCAAACAACATTCCAGTCCAGATGCCCTGCAAAGGGGACAAAATTGGCTGTTGGATGAAATGAAACTGAATAAAGTTGAAGTGCATATAAACAAGAAAGTACAATAACTTACCTTGACTTGCAACTTTATAATTTTACCAAGTACAACTCCAACAGGGATTCCTATGATGTAATAACAACCTATGTTTACATATGCTACAATGCGTTGCCACCCTGCTCCAACAGCAACTCCTGTTCAACGTGGATAGTGTTATACAATTTGATTCAGCTTATCGCTATGCTTAAGAATATAAACGACAGTTTAAGAAATTTTTTCAGAAATGTAATCTTACACTGGTATACTAAACCATCTCTGAGATAACAAAAAGAATGGAGTCAATTAGAGTTGTGTCTCTAAAATATTATAATTGTTTCAAGAATGTCCTTGAAATATCAAGCAACGATTTAAGATGATGTCAGTTTAAAGTTGGTCTTTCCGTTGGTTCAAGTGACTTTTGACACTGAAAAAGTTGATATTTAACAATAGTAAATTTTACAGTTTAGCAACAAAAAAGACAAAATTAAAATTGTTAGTGCAAGATTCTCCATAATAATATTTTTTATTAATGGAATTCTTGGGATGCTGATTTGCCGAGACATCTATGCAATAAATGATATCTTCTCAAAATTAATGAAGAAATTCTCAGAAAGGAAGAAGACCGTTTTGAAGGCATCAGAAAAGGAAAGAACTAGAAAACGAAATTTACCAGCTTGCTGTTTTAAGGGATCTAGCAATCAAAGGAAATAAACGAAGTCAAAGCAGACAAAATATGTGCTCTGAGAATTTGCAGAGTTTCCATATCAAGATCACGCACAGATTGCATGCCTTATGACTAAGATTCTCAAGCATATAAAAGATTGAAGAATTTAATGAGGAGCCTTTCCAACGACAAGCAAATTTCAAACTGTATAAAAAGGGCTCACTTGCTCAACTTCAGTTCATGCTTCTAGTGAAGGAAAATAGAGAAAAACAAAGAGCTTGAACTAAGCGCATTTCTCTTTCTCTACACTTATTGAGAAATTGTTGTACACTGATTTTATTCTCGGAGTGAATGTTTATCTCTTTTTGTTCTGAGTAAACTTCATCCTCTTCTCTGTAATTGTTGTTGGTGTCCCGTGTTGTTAAGAATCAAGGTGTGATCCTTGGTGTTTATTATAAAAGTCTGTGACTAATCCTCTAGGGTTGAACAGGTTGTAAAAAGTCTAGAATGACCTACTAGGTAGTAAGTTTGCTAAAATTTTGTAAAAACTTAACGGGTTATTGGCGTAAAAGCAAGGTGTTGATCCTTAATGTGTGAAGTTGCTTATTGTACTAATTAATGCTTTCCTCTAATAAAATTCTCATACTGCATGCTGAAGGAGCGAACGTAAAAATTTTCCTTAGAATATTTTGAACCACTATATATTGTTTGTATTTTTCTTTGCCTTTATTTCTCACTACCATTGATAAAAGGAAACACTTGTTATTAAGGAAAATCAGTCAAGTGAACCTCACATAATCAGAATACTGATTTATGAATAAATTGCATTTAAGCAAACTTATTATTAACAAACAAGTTTTTGAAAAGAAAAATCACTTACGGTTTAAAAATCATTAGGTACCCAATTCAGCTCCCATTCTTCAATACATACTTATACTAACAAAAACAAACGTAATTTTTCAAGAATTAAATTAAGACAACTACAAAATTTTAGAGATTAAAGCAATAGTTTAATTAAAAACAAATACCTGAGAGGACAGGTTGAACACTGTTTAGTAGTATAGAGAAAGCTAGCAAAGGTGACAAATCCCCAACTGCAGCGGCTACTCGTTTATCTTCTGTGAATATGTAAGCAAGTCTTTCCCTATAAAATAAGAAAAATAAGAACAGACAGAACGCAATTGCGAATGATGTAAGCACGATCACAGCTATGGCGAACTTCGCAGCTTTGGAGTTCCCTCTTCCAAGTTCATTTGACACTCGAACACTGTAAATCAAATAAGAATGAGATTCAAAAAGATTCAACAATCAGTAACAGTAATCCAATGATTTAGGAATCAGCCATTCTAATTCAATCTATTAATTGGACAAATTATTCATTGACAGGAAAAAAAAAATCTGAATGATAGAAGAAAGACAATCATAAAACAAATAGAAAAATTTACAAAAGGAAAGAGCAAAATGCAACTCTTTTAAGCCTGAAGCCCTTGATTATACCAGTTGAACACAATAGAACAAAGAAGAAAAGAAAATAGAGGTAAAAATATCTTTTTCATCTCTTAAGTTTAGTGTCATTATCAATTTCGCCCTACATTTATATTTGTTTCAAACACGTGGCAATTAGAGGTTTACAAGCATGAATATTTAACAATACTTTCACCTAATGGACCAAGATCCTCTCATGTTCTGATGTCAACATGACCCTCATGTTCTTTCATTATGCTATTTTCCGACCTTATGAGGTAATTTTTTTATCTTTAATCATAATTGTCCGGATATGGTCACAATGGGAGAGCATGAAAGTCATGTTTGTACCAAAAATTAAGAGAATATTGATTCAAAATATTCAGCCAAATTTTTTATGTTGGAGTGTAATATCCATATTTGCATACTTTAATAGTTACATGTTCAATAGTTTTACTTGGTTAACAATTTGGATAGCATTAGTAATAAGGATGACATTGATAATTTTTATAAACAGTTAGGAGGAAATTAATAGAAAAAACATGGGACAAATTTGGAGATGACTCCAAACTTTAAAAATGAAATGGTACCTTTATCAAAGAAGTCTATGGAATGTAATTTTCTTGAAAAGATGCTTTAACATTTCTTTCAAGAGAGACTTCAACATGATCGTCATTCATGAATTTTATGTTCTGCAGATAATGATAAATACCATGACTAAATCAACTACAGATAAAATAATTAGGAAGAACACCCTTACCTAGCAGCAGCCATAAAACCAAGTGATATCATCATTTCCCATCCATTGATGTTGAGACTGTAAAAAATGAAGATTTGATCTTTAGCAAGCCAAGAGAAAAGGCCTATGTACATAGCAAGCTAATGCAATCAATAACATAAATAGAAACTTAAAAGGAACCTCTGCATTTTCAGAAGGGAGACAATGCAGAAAGATCTTACCATATGGATAGAGCATCAATTTCAACCTCTGCATTTCCCATACTTCCAGTTAAGAGAATCAGTGTTGTGTTGTACCACAGCTCAAGACTGTAAAATATACCATATTTGAGTTAGGAAGCCTTAAATTTGTTCGTGCATTCGTTTTACAACAAGCATTAGATTGGATTCCATCCAATGCACAGAAGCAGCCGAGTGCACTGTTGATCTTATTTTTATTTTTTTCAATTTTTTTAAAAATAATCTGATGGTTGGGAGAGGCATAGGTCGTGCTCAACATATAACAAAGAGAAATTTTCCAAATTTCTATAGACCAAAACTTCATTTTGGTGCCTCATAGATAGAATATTTCTCAATTTGGTTCCTTATAAAATTGTCTTCTTAATTTGGTCGCTCACAAATGAGATATTTCTCAGTTTAGTCTCTCATGAAATTTTCTTGTCAATATAGATATTTTTTAATTTGGTCCCTCACAAATAAATATTAATAACATCCTTTTGTCATTATGTGATTAATGAAATTAACAAATTTGTTGTGTTATATATTGTTACCTTGGATAGGTTATTACTCAATCATTATTGTATAATATGTAAATTGATGATTAGTTTTATTAAGAGCAAATTAACAAACGGACATTGTTGATAACAATTTCATTTCTAAGGGATCAAATTGAGAAATACCCTATCTATTAGGGACCAAATTGAGAAATACCCTATATGTAAGGAGCCAAAATGAGAAGACAGTTTGGTAAGGGACTAAAGTGAGAAACACCCTATCTATTAGGGAACCAAAATGACGATTTAGTCATTTTCTAAATAACCAAAACCTAAGGGGTATTGCTCTTTTAAAAAGAAAAAAAATTCTGTTATTGAAAATTTTAAAAAAATCCTGGTTGGTGTATTGTCTTTTAGAAAGATGTTTTTAAAATTGTATTAAAAAATTTGTTTTTTAAAAAAATATATTTTATATTTTTTTAAAAAATAGTATTCTAAAAAAAGGCAGTGGCCTTATTGTAAATATAAAAAAAAGCTACAGTCCAAATTTTTCTATTTTCTTAAGCTTAAAAATTATTTTTAAAACAAATCATCCAAACGCCTTTTTTGTTTTTTAATTTTCAAAATGAGTTTCTACAACAATTTTAAAAAACCTGTTTTCAAAACAAAACCACAAGCAAACAGACCCTTGCATCCTACAGCCATAAAAAAGAGAATCCAAATCCAACAAGCAATGATAGAATTTTGAAGAAGATATAAAAACCCACCAGTTGTAGATGACAAAGAAGAAACTCACCACAACATGATTCCGGATGAAAGAGAAAGCTTGACAACAGGCCATAGATCTTTGAATGCCAAAAAAGAAAAACCCTTCCATGTTTCAGGACACCAACCACATGTAATAAACACGAATTGACCAATGTTGGGAATCCAAAAGGCCAAAAGGGTTGAAGTCATTGCACCAGCAATCCCAAGACTGTATCTAACAGTTAAGAGCCATGAAAGGAATACATGTATAGCGATTGAGAAGGCTGCCAAGAAGGCTATGATGATGTTCTTGCTCTGAGCTTGAAGGAACATCTGGCTTGTGAATGAGACGATGAACGAAAACATAATACCAATTGCCCAAACAGAAATGATTCCTGCCACTCGTGCAATGCTTTCATCTTGGCCCAACATCTTCAAAATTGGGGCTGTGAAGAAGAACAGGGGAAGGAGGACGAGTGAAGTGCAGAATAAGAATAGCCATGATCTCTGAAGATACACTCCCATCATGCCATATTCCTTTGCACCATATGCTTGTCCGCATAGAGTTTCCAATGCACTCGCCATTCCTAACTACAATCATCAATTTACAACACAAACTTTGGCTTATCTTATATTGCATCTTTCAACCCCATTTTCATAATTTAATAGGGATAACAGGTTAATACCAACAGAGTATATCTGAATGAGAAAGAAATTGTAAGCAAACTCTTATAATAGAGTAAATTAATTATAAAAAATAGGAAATTTATAAATTGGTCCTTCAAAGTTAATTACACTCTCTAATTGTTTAGTTCCTGAAATTTCAATGTGAAATAAGTAAGTCTATATAAGTTATGAATTTGGTATAACTTTAGTTTCTGTATCACTAAATTATATATTTATTTACTTTTTAGTGTTAACTCAATGGTGGTATATAACAAGTTTATAACATTTATCATTACATATGGTTAGATCTTTAGGGACCAAAATGTTGACATATTTATCTTTTAGGGATTAAATTGTTTAATATAGTCTCAGAAAAAGTATCCTTTAGTTTAGAGTAATTACTAGTTTAGTCTTTGAAATATTACAATTGTCTCAATTTGTTCCTTAAAAAATTAAAGACCTGTATGGTTTGGGTATTTTCTATTTTTATTTTTACTGAAAACAAAAAATAGACTTGAAAATGTGTTTGGTTGAGTTATCTGAAAACGTTTTCTTGAAAACATTTCTTAAAATATGCATAAATCTGAAAACACCAAAAAGATGTTTAAGTGTTTTAAGAAATGAAGACTGAAAATGAAAACAAGAAATATTTTCATAAACCAAATAGACACTATATTTTAATTTAGTATTTGAAAAATTATATTATTTAGTCATTTTTATTACTAAATTGTAAAATTTATTATTGTTAAATCTTACATTTATTTATAGTAAAAAAATTACTTTGATAAATAGAAAGACCAAAATGAGATAAATATAATTTTTTAAAGAATAAAAAAAAGTTGCTTCATCTCTTAAGAAGTTAATTGAAATCATTATAATCTTTTCGAGACTAGATGAGTGATTTGCCCTTCCATTAACTTGATCATGAAGTTAAGATTTGTCTAAGATGTATAGAATGACAATTAGAAATGATTTACAAAATAGAGCCAGATGGTGAAAATTTCCAGATACATCCCTATTAGTATAATTTCATCGGCCCCTTTCATCCATACAGGGGATAAGGAGTGTCCTGAAGAATATATTAACTTTCCAAATGAATTTTAAAAAAAAACAACAAAAAAAAATTTCCCATAAACTTATTAATGGATTCAATTTATTCCGTCAACCATCAAATTGCGTTATCAAGTTGACGGAATCAGATAAAGTTTTGGAGAAAATGCAGCAATGGAAAGTTAGAAGGGGCAATCTACAGTGAGGTTGAAAGTTTCTTTTCTTCACACTAGTCCAGAAGGCTGGACCGCCCAGAAATTATAGTACAGATACAGAACGGCTAGGTTTTACCTTTTTACTGCCATAGGCACATATTTCAAAGCAATTCGAACTGCACCACTCAAAAGCTAGAAAAATAAAATCAGTGTAGCCAACCGAAGCTTACATAGGGTGCAGATGGGAAGAGGGTGAACAGTGATTTGACAGCTGAAGACTGTGAAGCTCACTCCAAAATGAAAATATGAGAAAAGAAAGAAGGAAGAGGGGAGATTGAGGGAGGGAAGCATACCAGAATACCATTAACGAAGCGAATGAGTACGGTGAAGACGAGAGCAAAGGCAGCGAGTTCCGTGGCGCCAATATGACCAACGAACGCCTGACTGATGACGTTGATGCCGAAGGTGGAGAAGCGAGTGAATATGGCTGGAGCTGCGACTACCCACATCGCCTTGCTCTCCTTCCATACCCTTTTCCACAACGGCACTGCCTCCTCTTCTTCTGCTGCTGGTTCCTCCCTTAGCAGCCTCTTTGACGCTTCTTCCATCCTTTGCAGATCCGCCAACCTTTGCTCTGTTTCTGGTTATGGTTATGGCTTTCCCTTTGAGTAAATGCAACAGCAGAGACCACTGGAGCAAAGTTGTCCACGATAGCTTTACTTGACCACGTCCCTTCTTGGTAACGATGGAGTCTGTTCAAGGTTGATTAATGATTGAGCTATGAAAAATTACTTTTTTAATCAGTCTTCAAAAATTGTATTTGAAATTTTTTTTAGGTTAAATTAAAAAATTTATCATTATTAAATTTTAAAATTTTTATTATTAAAAATCACTTCGACCAAAAGTGAGATTAAACTGACACCTTTATAATTTTTTATAGGCTAAATTAAAATAATTTTGATTTAAACATATTTGAAGTCCCTATAATTTCATTGAAAAATAATTTTAGTTTCTATAATTTAAAAATAATGAATTTAATCCCTATAATTTTTAAAACTATGAAATAGGTTTCCCGAAATTAGTTTTTAGTTAGTCAATTGTTAGTCAATGATGACTGAGATGTTGATATCAGTATTAAAATCTCTGTCAGTGTTAACTGTGTACTACTTATGCTGATGTGGACTAGCCATGTAGATTCTTCAAAAAAAAAATTTCAGTTTATTCACTTAGGTCTTTGGTCAAAATTTTTCTTTTTTCTAATTTTTAATATAAACTCGTTTTCTACTTCGTCTAGATTCTTAATTTAAGAATTTTTTTCCTTTGTCAAAATCATCCCTTACAAACTTTTCAATTTAATCACTTTAGTCTCTATTCTTCACTTTCATACTTTTTTCTCACAATTCGGTCCTTCAAATCTGTCTATAATTTCATTTTTAGTCATGATATGATTTAATCTATCTTTTCTACCTAAAAACGATACCAGAAATGAATTAAAATTGAAGTTTCAAAACTTAAATTTTATTCACTTAGGTCATTAGTCAAAATTTTTCTTTTATCCAATTTTTGATATAAGCTCGTCTTCTATTTCGTCTAGGTCCCTAGTTTAGAAGTTTTTTTCTTTGTTAAAATATCCACTACAAACTTTTAAGTTTGTTTACTTTAGTCATTATTCTTCACTTTCATACTTTTTTCCTCACTGTTTGGTCTTCCAAATCAGTTTATTATTTCATTTTTAGTAATGATATGATTTAATCTATCATTTCTACCCAAAAACAATACAAGAAATTAATTAAAATTTAAGTTTCAAAACTTACCTTTATTCACTTAGGTCCTTGGTCAAAATTTTCCTTTTGTTTAATTTTTTTTATATAAACTCGTCTTCTACTTTGTCTATGTTCCTAGTTTAAAAATATATTTCTTCTTTGACAAAATATCCCCTACAAACTTTTAAGTTTGTTCACTTTATTCCCTATTCTTTACTTTCATTCTTTTTTCTCACGATTTGGTTCTCTAAATCATATCATGACTAAAAATAAAATTATGGACTGATTTGTAGGACCAAACCATGAGAAAAAAAATGAAAGTGAAGAAAATGGACTAAAGTGAATAAACTTAAAAGTTTGTAGGAGATGTTTTGACAAAGAAAAAATATATTCTTAAACTAGAAACATAGACAAAGTAGAAGACGAATTTATATAAAAAAATTAAACAAAAGGAAAATTTTGACCAAGGACTTAAGTGAATAAAGGTAAGCTTTGAAACTTAAATTTTAATTAATTTCTTGTATTATTTTTGGGTAGAAATGATAGATTAAATCATATCATTACTAAAAATGAAATTATAAACTGATTTAGAAGACCAAACTGTGAGAAAAAAGTATGAAAGTAAAGAATAAAGACTAAAGTGAACAAACTTAAAAGTTTGTAGTGGATATTTTAACAAAGAAAAAAACTTCTTAAACTAGGGACTTAGACAAAATAGAAGACGAGTTTATATCAAAAATTGGATAAAAGGAAAATTTTGATCAATGACCTAAGTGAATAAAATGTAAGTTTTGAAACTTGAATTTTAATTCATTTCTGGTATCGTTTTTAGATAGAAAAGATAGATTAAATCATATCATGGCTAAAAATAAAATTGTGGACTGATTTAGAGGACCAAACCGTTAGAAAAAAGCATGAAAGTAAAGAATAAGGACTAAAGTGAACAAACTAAAAGTTTGTAGGGAATATTTTGACAAAGAAAAAATATATTCTTAAACTAGGGACCTAGACGAAGTAGAAGACGAGTTTATATCAAACATTGGACAAAAGAAAATTCTTGTGCAATCTGAACCATCTGTGCTTCAATCTAATGGACTAAATGAGAGTATGAGACTTTCTACAAATACTTTTAAGTATTGGAGAGGATCTCAATTCGAAATAAGCTAGTAATCTAATTGGTCATTGAAAAAATTTAGGGAGGGGGTGTTAAGGTTTGACCAGACAACTTTTGCAACAATGCAATCTCTAAGAGAGTGTATAATGGTTTCATTGGAATTTTTACATGAGGGGTAGATAGGAGTAGGGGAAATGTTCCGATGATTAAGAGTGTAAAGGACAAAGAGACCATTATTAAAACATAACGACAAGAAAATTTTTTCACGGGAGGTTACTAGAGCTTTCCAAATCCAATTAGTAGTAATATTTTCAAAGTTCTGGAAGAGGGAGTTATAAGCAGAAGATAGGGAGAAGAGGCCATAAAAAGATAGAGTCATTGCTAGAAGAGTGGAGATTTGGAAGAGGAAGAGCCTCAATTTGATCTTTGATATCAGTTGGAAGAGGAAAAGGAACATCAGACAGGTTCCAATGTCTGTAAAGGTTTGAAGTTTGGATGACAGTAAAAACATTTCTAAGGTTTTCATTGAAAGGAAGAGGGCCCTCAATTTGATTCCTTAGGGGGGTTTTATTAACCCAAGGTTGGAACTAGAAGTTTATATCATTTCCTTTACAAATAGAGATGTTGTTTTCGAAGATGCCATGGTCTTTCTTAAGCTTTTATAGAGGAAAGACGAGTTGTGGTAGGTTTTATTAATAGCATTATATTTTAATTTGTAGAAATTAATCCAATGTTTGGAGGTTACAGTGTCAATGTCCCATTTCAATTTAACCATATAAGATGTATTTGCATAAGCAAATTTTCTAATACCTAAGCCTCCGAGTTTTTTGGGTTTGGTAATAGAATCCCAACCAATGAGGTGAATTTTCTCAACAAGGGAGGAATGACCCCAAAGGAAATTTCTATTAATTTGGTATTTTTTGAGGTAGGCTGAAAACTTTGTAATGATAATTTGGGATTTGGTTCATGGTAGAAATAATCAGTTGATGTCTACCAGCTAGGGAGAGGTGATTTGCCTTCCAAGAACGAAGTTTTTGTTGGAGTTTATAAATAATGCTATTAAAATCAGAGGTAAAATATTTTGTTTTTAGTCGATAGCCTAAGTATCCTCCTAAATTTGATGTATGAGGGATTTGAAGAAAGTAGATGTCATCTTTTTTATTTTCAGGAATAAAGTTGGAGAGCCAGATTTTAGATTTTTCACAGTTAATCTCCATACCACTAATGTTGCAGAAAGATCAATAGTTTTTTTAATGGAGAGGATAAAGTTTTTGTTAGCTTTGCAAAGAGGAGGACGTCATTCGCAAAAAGGATGGGAGACATTGAGATTATGATTTTTAACATTAAAAGGTTTCCATCTATGATAAGTGACTTCATTATTAATGAGATAAGAAAGATATTCCATTGCAAAGATAAAGAGATAGAGGAAATAGGGTCACCTTGGCGGATGCCTCTTAGAGGTTTAAAGGTATCAAGTTTGCATCCATTAAGCAGAGGGGTATATTTCATATTGTGAAAACAGGAATGTAAAAGAGTAATCCACTGATTTGGGAGGTTAAAAGCTTTGAGAGAGTCTAAAATAAAATTCCAAGAAATGGTGTCAAGGGCTTTTTTGATATCAAGTTTTAAGATGATCCATCCTACTTTGCTTTGAGATTTGTTCATAGAGTGAAGGGTTTCAATTGCAAGGAGGAAGAGATCAGAAGTACCCCTATTTTGAATAAAGGCTCCTTGCGAAAGAGAGATTAAATTAGGAATCAAAGGCCTAAGCTAATTCACAAGGATTTTGATTAGAATTTTATAATGGGTGATGCAAAGGCCAAGGGGTTTAAAATGGTTTGCAGAAGAGGGGGTTATCGATTTTGGGAATTAAGCATAAAAGGGTTTTGCACCAATCTTTATCAATTTCCCAGGAGTTAAAAATAGTAGTTATAACTGTTGTTAAATTTGATTTTGTTTGATCCCAAAATTTTTGATAAAAGATGGCATGGAAGCCATCTTCTCCCAGGGTTTTGTAGGGCCCAATACTCCATAAGGCTTTTTTTTTATTCCAAATTCATCCGGGGGGTGGACAAGAGAGGTTTTTTGTGATTCAGTAATTTTTGGATGGCAGAACATCAGATTTTGAGGAGAGGGTTAGTGTTGGTTGGAGTTTTAGAAAAGACATTTTTAATTCTAGTAAGGATTTCATTACTAATCTGGTGATGATTGGAGATATTAGTGCCATCAGCTTTGTAGATGTGAGTTATTTTATTTTTACGTCTTTTGATGATGACACTTTGATGGAAGAATTTTGTATTTTTATCTCCCAAAGAAATCCAGTTGATCCAACATTTAAGATACCAGAGTTCTTCTTCATATTGAAGAATTTTAAGAAGATCATTTTGGAAATTTTTTTCAAGAAAAGAATTTTTTTTATTATAAAATTTTTAAAGATGTCCCTGTTCCAAATGTTTAAGTTATGTTGGAAGTTCAAGATTGTTGTATTTAAATTTTGATCAGAAGAGATCCAAGATTGTTGGACAATACGGTGGAAGTCAAGATGACTCATCCACATAGTTTTAAATCTAAAGGGGCAATAGCAGTGAGATTGGTTATTGTCAATTTTAAGAAGAATGGGGCATGGTCGGATCTCATTCTCGCAAGGTGGAGAACTTTATAGTTTGCAAATAAAGAAATCTAATTATTAGTGGTATGGGCTCTGTCAATTCTAATCCTAATAGTACAAAGCTATCTTTGTCGTTGGTCCAGGTAAAGGGGGGACCTATAAATCCTAGATCCATTAGACCACATTTGTTTAAAAAGGAATTGAAAAAATTAATTTTTGCATGTGAGGGAGGCCAACCTCCGAATTTTTTAAAAACTTTTGAAATATCATTGAAATAACTGATGATAAGTTAGGGGAGAGTTAATAAAAGGGCCAGATTAATATATAAAGACCAAAGCAATTTTCTTCTATCAAAATGAGGACTAGCATAAACACCAGAGAGAAGAAAAGTTTTATTACTAACCTTGCACTCAATGTGCATGTCCTAGAAGAAGGAGGCGACTAGATTGACAGTCATGCAGTTTGGATATCATAAAGCTCAAATTCTATTGGCGAAGCCCATAACATCAATTTTGAGGTGCCGAGGGAAGCCAAGAGAGGCAATGATTAAGTTTGCACGATCATCGCTTACTCGGGTCTCAGTGAAAATGACAAGATCAATGTATGAGTAGCAACCAGATCACGAAAAATTCTAAATAAGGATATTCATCATGAGAGAATGGTTGAGAGGATCACTGCGTTTACGGTGTGCACTAGAAGTATAGACAAAGGTAGTAAGGAGGTAGAATAAACGGTAGTTAAGCATTCCAGTTTCGGATTTCAAATAGCAGATGATAGAAATATCCATTTCGATTGTTCCTAGAAGAGGGCTGGTCGAGGTGGTTATGCTCTTCATCCTTTGAATTTCGACTATTAATCCTACTCGATGTGTATGAATAAGGGATAATGGGAGTGGAGGGGAACCGTTCTCATAATCAGGCTCACCGGCATCGGGTAAAGGGGGAACCTGTTGTAGAGGTAATTCCGAAAGATGGTACGAGGTAAAGGAGTTATCAGAAAGTCCCTCAATCGAAGGTTAACCAGTGCATTTTAGGCCATTGGACTTGTCAGGGTCTCTACAATGGCTTTGTGCATGAGGTCTGCCCATGCTATGGTCCAGGATGAGTTGTTCATTAGACCCCTCACGGGGTTCAACCAAAATAAGGTCGGTCCGGTCATGGATGTGGGGTAGTGAAGGTGAAACTCGTAGAGATTTGAAAGTAAGTGGAAAGTTTAGTTGTCCATCGGAGGGTTGTTGTCTATGTCCTAGAGATGAAATGGTGGAGTCCTCATTGGGATAATGAGACAAATGAGATTTGGATTCGACGGGCTAGTTTAGGGGGTGGTGTTTGGAGGTGGTAAGTTCACATGACTTGGTGAGTTTAGGGGTGAAGTTGGTGAGTGGTGGGATAGTGGGGACAATGGGGTTAGAAGCGGAAGGTTTAGATTGGAAGCATCTTCCTAGCTCATTGTTGTAGGGCAAAGGCAAGGGAGGCACAAAGATATTTTCATCAACACTTCCTGCAGTGGTAGACTTTAAGTTTGATAAAAAGGTGTTTATATTGCTTACGAGATTCATATCAATGGATTTTTTTGGAGCTCAAGGAGTCCGAATGGAGTATAGGGGTATTATGGCTAAAGTAGGAAGGAGTGCTGGTGTTAATGGCAGGAGAAACGATTTCGATATGAGAGGAGGAGACTAGTGGAGAGAAAGAGATTTTGGAGAGAGGGAAAGGGGAGATAAAGTGTCGATTGGTTGGTGAGAAAGAGTTAAAGACGTTGAGGCAAGTTTGAAATTGTCTTAATTTTTTTGTAATTTTTTTAATAATTTGAAAAGTTCCCGTTAACACCTTCATCAAAACAGTGAACAGTGGAGGGGATCATACCAAAAACAGTCAAGGCAGTAGAGAAAGGGGTAGGGAGGACAGAAAGATAAAAATTCATATTTTTATAAATTAAATCTTGATGGCAGTTATTTATAAAGAGCGTACCTGGGAGTTCATATGCGAAGTTCAATTCAACATAGATTCTCACGAAAGAAAGATCAAGGGTTTTGCTTTTACTGGTGTCAAGGGAAATCGTTTTCCTAATGAGATTTCCAATGGAGATGAGAGATTGCGGGTAATGATATCCAACTAGTAGCATAAACCCTCTTTGACTCTTATGTTTAGACCCAAAATAACCTATGGGGATCTACTCAAGGGCTTCAAGGGTGCTGAAGCATTTAACGGCTCTTATTTTTTTAGTATTTTTTTAAAAAAATCACAATTTTTTTACAATTATTAATTGATCTAATAATAATTTTAAAAATATTAATAAACATAGAATAATAAAATAATTGTAAAAAAATTTGTAATTTTTTTAAAATAAAAGAATAAAAAAACACTACAAAAAGGAGAATCGTTGAGTAGATCCTCATCCCAAAATAATGCATTCGAATCGTCTGCAATCCATGGCACGAAATTCACCCTATAGTTAGATTGTGGCCATTGGTGAAGACTTCATCCAACCGTTCCCATTGCGTTGCAAGTCCCTTTCCTTCCTCTGCGTATGAAGCAAAAAGCAAACTGTTCTTCTTCCTTCATGGCAAACTCTAGCGCTTGTTCTTCTTCCCTCAAGATTTCTAGCCATTCCAGCATACACACCCAGCACCATTGCAATCTAGAAAAGCAAATAACATAGGGCAATAATTAGAATTTATTCGCTCAACAATAATCAGAATACTTCGCTCACAATTTCCACCTCTGATGCTCATTTTCGAAGCTAGAATTAGTGTCAATCCAAGATGACATAGCCTAATAAAAAAAAGATAGACGAAGAAGCAAAAGAATATTACAAGAGGCTAAATATCAGTACCTATAATAAGGTCATATTTCATGTACCAAAATAAGTACAAAACAAAAAACATAAGTCCCTTCAATGCACAATGAAAGTGCCAACTTCAATTTAATCAACATATTATTACAGTTAAATTTTCTACCTCCTAGAAACACAAAGCAAGTACAATGTGACCAAAAACCAGAAACCAAAATCAAGCAAGAACTGTGCAGCAATGGTTGATTTGGTGGGAATTTTGAGCAACAAAAATTATTCTAGTTTTGAAAATGAGCATGAGAGGTGGAAATTAAGAGCGAATAAATTTCGTTATTGCCCTATGTTATTTACTTTCTAGATTGCAATGGTGTTGTGTTTGTATGCTGAAATGGCTGGAAATCATGAAGGAAGAAGAAAGAAAGTTGGAGTTTGTTGTGAGGGAAGAAGAACATTGCGTTTTTGGCTTCATACGTAAAGGAAGGAGAGGGACACGCGACGCAACAGGGACGATTAGATGAAGTATTCAAGGAGGGCCACGATCTGACTATAGGGTGAATTTCGTGCCATGGACTACAGACGATCCAGATGTCAAAACAACCACGTTTCATGCATTGCATACAATTCAAATGGTCAAATGTGGGTCGTGTTCTATCATGAAACCACATTATGCTCGAGCACTAAGGGTATATTTGGTTTGTAAAATATTTTTATTTTTATTTTTATTTTTTATTTCTAGAAATGTATTTGTTAAAATACTGAAAATATTGTTTTAGTGTTTTTATATTTGGGCATATTTTTTATTAAACTCAACCAAACATATTTTCAAACTCTTTTTTTATTTTTAGTGAAAATAAAAATAAAAAAATCTAAACCAAACAGGCCCTAATATTGCGCTCTGGAGTTTACCATTTTGGCTCAACACTATATTTTCTCAAAACAATTGTCAATTTAGGATGGTTTTGGGAAAATAATACAGATTCAATCATATCAAAGCTTTTTAATTTTTTTTTATATATGAATAGATCTTGGCCTCATTGAGTATATATAATATTATATATAGTATATATATTAAATTATTTAATATAAATAAAAATTATATTACATTTACACAATTTATATATAAAATAATTTATCTAACAAACATAGTTATTTATATATACTATGTAGAATAGAGTTTGACTTTTTGTTATTTTATGTAAAAAGTATTTAAATGACAAGAGATAAATTAATTTGAAGAATATTTATTTGTTGAATAAGATGTGAGAACAATTTAATTATTGAGTAAATTAAAATACATACACCATTTAATTTAGTTTAAAAGATACATTTTAGTTTAATTAACACACACCATTTTATATTCTTTAAGACATTTTTGAATTTTTAAATTAAAATTTGTATTAAAATAATTTTAAATTACCAAATTATCCTAACTTTTCTCTTTAAACCAATGATATGATACCTACTTCTTTCTATTTCTTCTTTCTTGAAATTATTTAAAATTTATTTTAAATCCAAATTTAATAACAATTTAATATGAAATTGAAATCATTTCATATTTATTTTAGATTTGAAGTATAAATAATTTTTTTAAAAAAATTCAACTCATAGTACTTATAAGATATAATAAATATTTATATAGATTAAATAAATTATAATAGATCATAAATAAATTTTATGTTGAAATAATTTAATTAATTTTTTGTGGATTAGCATCAATAAATTAATTAATTAATTTAATTCTTCTTTGTTGTGGAATCTAAGGGTCTTCAATTTAATCATTTTGATCAATTGATACAATCTAATTGTATTGAAAGAAATTCCAACCAATCAATCATTCATTTTATACAAAACTAGAACGATTCAATTTAGTCATAATCGATTTGGACTAGTTCAAATGGCTGGTTTCTCTTTCTAGTGTTAAAGAAATTTTTAAAATTAAAAATTATTTCTTTTTAAAATCTCAACAATTAAAATAGATATTTTTGATAATAAAAAATCACATTTATTCAACATCATAACATAATCCATAATATCATCGGACACCATGATTCATGACATAGTTAACATAAGTTTCATCTATTGAGAATGTGCTAACCTATGCATGGTCTTTTAAATGTTTTATTAAAAATTGAAAATATACTAAATATATAGTACTAATAAAATATAAAGAATATAATATATTATGGAATATTTATAATATCAATATATATTTATATAAAGTTGGTCTATAGGGAGGTGATATCGCACCTCCTCCATTCAACAAACACATTATTATGTTTTCTCTATTTTTTTACATTTAAAATGATTTTATTCCATCAATATTAATTAATTGTTATGCTTTGATTATATTTCTGTCATAATGCACTTAATTATATGATTTTATTGGCATATGTAATAAAATGTAATTAAAGCTTTTATTCAAATGGTTATGGTCAATGCTTGTAAAACTAGCCTAGTTATAACCTAAGTTGATTTTTAAATTACTGGTCCAACTGTAAGGTTACTAAATCAATTATTGAATTGATTAAATAAATTTAAAAAATTATATATATACCTATATATGTTTATAAATAAATATCAAAATAAGTAAAATAAATAATTTATATGTAAATTTTAAACTTTAAATTAATTAATTTAATTTCTTTCACCATACATTCCTACACGTAAAACTAATTATCCCATAATATATATATATATATATATATATACACACACAGAGTAGGTAATTAACTTTCAAAATTCCTTTTAGATACATTAAAAAAGACAATAGATTTAGAGCTTCATTTATTAAAAAAAAAAAAAAACAAGACCAAGTCAATCGGGATTGACTAGCTTTGCACCGAACCGAATGCAAAAAGGTTCAAATTGTGTGACATGGCCCAAATTGGTACCCGGATTACCGGGTCGATATAAAGCACAGGTTATGGTGACTAACAAGAAGGATTTGGAAAGCCACTTAAGTCCTATATATATATATATATATACTCATATTTGTTTTGGTATTATGAAAATATAAAAAAGGAAATATATATACATACATATATATATATATATATGTATATTACTTATATGATATTTTGGGCAAAAAAAATATGTGGATGAATAAGATTAATGACTAAACAAGTGACTCCTAGACTATTGTATCTTGAAAGTAAAATTATTGTATATTTATTGCACAGTGTAATATGACAAAATCAACCTATAAGAGATGTGAAATTACTTTAAGAAAATTCAAGATACCAATGCCTCACTTTGAAATCACACATTTTGTATTTTACTCTAACCTTCACTTTTCTTTTCTTTGTTTTTTTTGTGTGTTTATTCTTATTTTTTAGGAAAATGCTCTAACAATTTTAAGATAATCTTCACATTTAATCTTTTGTAAACAAATGAAAAAAAAATAGAAATTGTGATGAAGGAAATTTAATAATCAATTTTTATATTTGAGATTTTCTCAATTGTAAAATTTTTTATAAAGAAAATTTTGTGATTCATAATTGAGTAAATCAATGAAAAATTCCTTTGGTTTGGTAAAAGTTTTTGTGAAAATTTGTCAATGATAATGCAAAAAAATTGCATATATTATTTTTGTAGAATAAATGTTTATTTAATTTTTATGAGTATATCAATATATTTATATAAAACTAGTCTATAGGGAGGTAATGTGATACCACCTTCGTCCATACACATTTTTTTTTCTCTTTTTTTTTTCACATTTAAAATGATTTTACTCCTTTTTTTTTTGCTTTTAAAATGATTTTATGACCAAAACATCATTTTGGTCCCTCACATATGCCTTTTTTCTCAAGTTAGTCCTTTACAAATTTTCATTCTCAATTTGATCCCTTATAAATTGATATGTTATCAATTCAGTCTCCCGTAAATTTTCATTCTCAATATATTCCCTCACAAATTGATATGTTATTAATTTAGTCCCTCACATATTTTTATTTTCAATTTGGTCTCTCAAATTTATATATTATCAATTTAGTCCTTTCATCAAAAGTTATGGCATAAAAAAGGACTAAATTGTTAACATATCAATCTATGAGGGACCAAATTGAGAATAAAATTTTTTAGGGACTAAATTAATAATATATCAATCTGTAAGAAACCAAATTAAGAATAAAAATCTATGAAGGACCAAATTTAAAAAAAAGGGTTGTGAGAGACCAAAATAAGATTTTAGTCATGATTTTATTCCATCAATAAATTTAATGTTGGCTTTTATTATGTTGCTGTCATAATTTCCTTAATTATGTGCTTTTATTGGCATATGTAATACAATGTAATTAAAGCCTTTATTCATATGATTATGGTCAATGTTTTTGAAATGATCCCGTCATTGACCCAAGTTAACCTTAGGGTTATTGTATCATTAGTCCAACTACTAAGTCATTGGTTCTATTCCCGATTCAACACACACACACTAAAGCTAATTAACTTGCAAAATTCCTCTTAGATACATTAAATTGATTTAGGGTTTCATAAAAACAAACAGGCAGGGTCCATGGGTCACTGAGTCGATGAAGACCCAGCCTGATCAACTGAATCTTTCTCAAGCTGAATGCAAAATAGTCCATTGGTGTGACTCGACCCAAGTTGGGAACTAGGTTGCTAGATCGTTACAAAACACTATTTATGGTGAGTAACAGGAAAGATTGGAAAAGCCACTTAAATCATATATATATATATATATATATATATATATATATATATATATATATATATATATACTGATTTGTTTTGGTAATATGAAAATATATAAAGAAAAAAATTTTATATTATATACATATATATATATATATTATTTGTGTGATATTTTGAATAGAGAAATGTGTGGGTAAATCATACTCTTATCTTCATTTTTTATGCAAAGTTTAAAGACAAAGCAAGTGAGTCATAGGCTATTGTATCTTGGAAGAAATATAATTGCATACCTATTGCGCTAGGTGATATGACAAAATCAATCCGTAGAAGGTGTAAAATTATCTTAAAAAAATGTTGCCTCACCTTAAAATCACTCGTTTTTTATTTTATTGCTAATCGTCACTTTTTTTATTGTGTGTTTGTTCTTATTTTCAAGTTGTTATTCTAACAATTTTAAGGTAATCTTCATGTTTAATTTTATGAAAATAAAAAATAAAAAAATAGTGATGGAAGAAATTGAATAATCAAATTTTATTTTTATATATGAGATTTTCTCAGTTGTATTATCCTCATAATATTTTAATGATGAAATGATGTTTTAAAAATAAAAGTAGACTCGCTTTTTGTTTCAAAGTATATTTTGGTAATGGTTTAGTCTCAAAAAAAATAGTTACAAACTATTTTAATTCCTAAATTATAAAATTTATATAAAATAGTTTATCCGTCCAACTTGTAATCACAATCAATATTATTTGTTAATCTATATCATTATTTGCTAATGTGACAACAAAATAGAGTTACATAATATCTTAATATGTTAATATAAATGGTCACTTTTAATTCTTAAATTTTAAAATTATTACATTAAATAACTCCTCTATTTACCATCGTTACAGAGATGATGAAGAAGACAACATTTAGTGTAACAGTCTAAAATCTAGGAATTGCTATGATGAGGTGGCAATCTTTCAAAAATTTACATCTTTCTTTTAACCAAAAGTGAGTTTACTCAGAATAAAATGTGGTTTACTGATAAATATTCAGTATTTATATGGGTGAAGATAGATAACTATTTTACCTTTTTTTTTTTGGATATATAAAGCTGGGTATAGTGAATCCTTCTTCCCCATTCAACTGTTGTTTTCAACAATTTTTTATTTTATTTTTTAAAAAAATCATGCCTTACCCACTTCCTAATTCCCACAACCCTCTCTCTCTCTCTCTCTCTCTCTCTCTCTCTCTCTCTCTCTCTCTCTCTCTCTCTCTCTCTCTATAATTTTGCAATTTTGCCCTTTTTTTAATTTTGCAATTTAAAAGGTAAAAAAAAATACTATCGAGATTATTTAAAAGGTTAAAAAAAAAACTCTAAGTACCTCTTAAAAACTAAAAAGAAAAAAGAAACGTTTCTAGAAAGAAGTATTTGACGCTGTGGTCCTTCTGTTCTGCCATTTATTAAGATAATATTATAAGACAAGTTGCTTACGGATCTTTTGCTTGAAATTTTACCTGTTTAATTTTTAGCAATTATTTTTATTATTGTTAAAAATTTTTAACAACAATTTTATTATTGTTAAAATGTGGTTAAAGATTTTTAATAAAAGTAAAAATTATTATTAAAAACTAAACAGGCGTCTGTTTGATTTTTGTCAAAGCAGAGAATCTGTGCACGTTGCTTACTTGCTTAATAAATGTGGCAGAGACAAAAAAAAGTGCTATATTTGACTTTAGCCAAAAGCCAGAAAGGTACATGCACGTAGTGAAAGCTGTAATAAATGTCCAACAAAAACTAATCACTTAATTATTTTGCATGCGCTGTCGAATCTGTAGCCACTGGATGCCATCCCAACCTTGTCACTTATGTGTGGTTTTTACTTTATTATCCTCGACAAAATCCAATATAGATATCATGAGATGATGATTCTTTGTTTTTTTTTTGTTTTTATATGAATGAAATGATTTTTAAAAATAAGATATTAAAAAATTGTACTCAATTTATTATGTCACTTCTGTACGGTTATTGACATATAATTATTAATTTTTAGTTAAAACGGAACATATATTTAAAAAAAAAAAGAGTAAAAAGTTCCAACCAAAGCATCAAAACTCTTTTTGAGTTCTAGACTTGATGGGAGCATCCCAGAACGATTAAAAAAAAAAACACATAAGTGCTAATAGAAAAAAAAATGCTAGAAAACAACAAGGATAAGTTATAAATAACTTATTTAAATGTTTTTATATATATATATATAAATTATTTTTACAATTAAACAATTTATTATGATAAATTTTATATAAATTATTTTTATAATAAGTTAAAAATAATTTATAAACAGATTATAAATTATTTCTATAAATTTTTTTAAATACATACATAATCACTTATAATATAAAATAAATTGTTTCCAACACACCTTATATCTCCTGAGTTGTCCTTTTGATAAGCTGTCTACCAAAAAAAAAAAGGGCAAAAAGATTTTTAGAACAAGGCCGTCTCATATGTTTGATTTAGTTAAAATATCAGTAAATTTGTTTATTTTCTCGAGATCTCAGTGATCTTGATGTCCCCAAATGTAAAAAGCAGGAACTTGTAATTCAAAAACAAAGAATGCAAACGGTGAAAAATATTTTTTTTTCTAGTGAGAAGAGGTTAGCATCTCCAGGTGAGTCTGTTTCTATTTCAATTTTATTAAATTTTAAATTTGCTGTGATTTTGATTCCCCAGTATAATGCTTAGATCTCTGCTACTTTGGAATCTCCCAGCCGCAGAAATATTTATTTTATTTTTTTGTCCAGTTTCTCTCCTTTCAATTTATTTCAAAATTTATATTATCTTAATTATTTATCTAGTAACACATAGATCTCGAGACAAAATCAAATATTGAGAAACTCAATCCCTCGAAAATGGAGTAATAATTTGACAAATACCGTATGAAGGCTTACAATTCAATTACGTTTTGTTCCTTTCAGTCCTGGAGCAAGAGAAATTAAGCTCAATTTGGTCTTCCCTCATGATATTTTCCACAATTCAGAATTTTATATTTTGAGTCACAGAATTTTGACCAATAGTTAAATCAAAGAAAACACTGCCATTTAAAGAAAAGAGTAATTATTAATTTAGTTCATAAAATATTAACGTAGTTTTAATTTAATATTTAAAAATTAAATATTTTAATTTAACTTATAAAATATATATTTATTTTAATTTAATATTTAAAAATTAAATATTTTAATTTAATTCATAAAATATTATATGTGTTTTAATTTAATAAAAATGTTCTATAACCACTGAATTTATAACTCAAATGATATAAAATTAAGATATCGGGGCAAAATTGTTAAAACTTGAATTTAAATCTTAAGTTTTTATGTCCTCAAGTAATTCCAATGATTTTATCTTATGTAGGATCTAAACATGTTAAAATTTTAATAAAATATTGATTTAAATATGATGATTTTATGATTTTATCAATTTCATAATTTCTTGAATTTTTGGCATTTTCTTGAGTTTTTGTTATGTTCCTAATATGTTATGTCACCTCAAATCCTTATTGATATTACACACTTAAGCTTTACTACTCCTAAGTTGTTCAATGTCTAACTTTGTTTAGAAAAAAATAACAATGACATTGTAATAAAAAAGTGTCAACTATAGATGAGAAAAAGATATGCATTCAAAGACAACAAGAAATGGGGTCTAACTTTATATATATATATATATATATATATATATATATATATATATATATATATATATATATTTCTTTAGTTTAAATATACTTGAGGTCCCTATAGTTTCATTGAAAAATGATTTTAGTCATTATAATTTGACAACAATGAATTTAGTCCATATAGTTTTCAAAACCATGAAATAAGTCCCCAAGGTTAGTTTTTGGTTAATCAACCGTTAGTCAACGCTGACTGGATTGCTGATATCAGTATTAAAATCTATGTCAGTGCTGACCGTGTACCACTTATGCTGAAATGGAGTAGTCATGTAAACTCTCAAAAAAAAGTTTCAGTTTATTCACTTAGGTCTTTGGTCAAGATTTTCCTTCTGTCTAATTTTTAATATGAAATTTTCTTATACTTCTTCTAAGCCCCTAGTTTAAGAATATTTTTTTTCTTTGTCAAAATCATCCCCTACAGAATTTTTAATTTGTTCACTTTAGTCCATATTTTTCAGTTTCATTTTTTTTCTCACAGGTCTTCCAAATCAATTTATAATTTCATTTTTAGTCATGATATGATTTAATCTATCATTTATACCCAAAAATAATACAATAAGTGAATTAAAATTTAAGCTTCAAAACTTACCTTTTATTCCCTTAGGTCCTCAGTCAAAATTTTTTTTTGTCTAATTTTTTATATAAACTCGTCTTCTACTTCATCTAGATCTCTAGTTTAAGAATATATTTTTTCTTTGTCAAAATCTTTCCCTAAAAACTTTTCATTTTGTTCCCTGTTATTCACTTTCATGTTTTTTCTTACAGTTGGTCCTCCAAATCAATTTAAAATTTCATTTACAGTCATGATATGATTTATCTATCATTTCTACCCTTAAAATTCAAGTTTCAAAACTTAACTTTTATTCACTTTGATCTTTAGTCAAATTTTCCTTTTACCCAATTTTTAATATAAACTTGTCTTCTACTTCGTCTAGATCCTTAGTTTAAAAATGTATCTTTTCTTTGTCAAAATATCCCCTACAAACTTTTTAATTTATTCACTTTAGTCCCTATTCTTTACTTTCATTCTTTTTTCTCATGGTTTGGTCCTCCAAATCATATCATGACTAAAAATGAAATTATTGACTAATTTGGAAGACCAAACCATGAGAAAAAAGCATGAAAGTGAAGAACATGGATTAAAGTGAACAAACTTAAAAGTTTGTAAGGGATATTTTGACAAAGAAAAATATATTCTTAAACTAGGGACATAGACGAAGTAGAAGACAATTTATATAAAAAAATGGATAAAAAGAAAATTTTGACCAAATACCTAAGTGAATAAAAGATAAGCTTTGTAACTTGAACTTTAATTCATTTCTTGTATTGTTTTTTAGGAAGAAATAATATATTAAATCATATCATGACTAAAAATGAAATTATGGACTAATTTGGAAGACCAAACCTTTAAAAAAAAGGCCTTGAAGTGAAGAATAAGGACTAAATTGAGCAAATTAAAAAGTTGTAAGGGATGATTTTGACAAAGAAAATATATATCCTTAAACTAGGGACCTAGGTGAAGTAGAAGATGAGTTTATATCAAAAATTAAATAAAAGAAACATTTTGACCAAGGACCTAAGTGAATAGATTGAAAATTTAGTTTTAGGGAGTCTACATAGCTAGTCTACATTAGCATAAGTGATGTACAATCAGCGTTGATATGGATTTTAATACTAATGTCAGCATCTCAGTCAGCGTTAACTAACAGTTGACTAATCAAAAACTAATCCCATAAACATATTTCATGGTTTTGAAAACTACAGGAACTAAATTAATTGTTTTCAAACTATAGGGACTAAAATCATTTTTCAATGAAACTATAGGAACTCAAAGTATATTTAAACCTATTTCTTTACTAATTGAATATTTTTAAATCTTATATAACAGTATTTCGTTTTTATTGTTATAAAGCATTTTTTCTATTATCATATTTATTAAAATTATATATTTATTGATACACACACACACACACACACACACACACACACACACACACACACACACACATATATATATATATATATATATATATATATATATATAATTTTATGCTTATTAGTAGTTTATATATATAGAGAGATATTTTTAATTACTATATTTCATTAAAGGTGAGATATTCTGATCATCAATTCAACTCTAAAATTTGATCTTTTTTTTCTTGATCGATCTTAAATAAAATTTTGATCTTTATGTCATCCAAAAAAAAAAAGCTCTATATATGACATCAATTGAAAATGACAATTACCAAATTTTATTTTTTTATTATAAAAAATTACTTTGACAAACAAAAAGATTACATTGAAACAAACATAATTTTTCAGAGTTAAATTGAGATATTTTATTTTTTAAGAATTAGATTAAGACAATTATAATCTATTTTGGACCAAATTAATAATTTATTCCTTTAAAAAATTTGCACATAAACAAAACAAACGTGCTTAATCTCAAAAGAAACGTGAGCCTAAAATTGACTCTGGATATTGCAAAGCGTCATTATTGAGGTTTGGTACAATTAAATTTCATAGAACATTATTATTAAATTAAAAATTGCGAGACGAAAATTCAGTTCTCGAGACTTGGTATATAAAAATTATTATATAACTAGTGTTGTAACCCGTGCGATGCACAGTTAAATTATAATTTTAAAAATTTTTATAATTTATAAAAATAATAATAATTATAATTGATTTATATCAAACTTATGAGTTATGACATATACTTTTTAAACGTAAATAATTAAATATTTTTAATTGATTTATCAGTTCTATAATCAAATTTATTTTACCTACTCAAACTTTGATTTGAATTAATTTATTTATTTATTAGAATAAATTTAAATGAATAAAACAAGTAAATTAATTAATTTATTAATTTGCGGATTATTTGTTATTTGTTATAAATTATTTGTTGCATAGATCAATGATTGATTGAATATTAATTTCATCTTTATTTTTGAATGCGTCTTTTTTTATTTCAATTCAAATCATAGAAGACAAACATTGAAGGTTGCTGCTACATTTGGACTTAATTTCTAGGCCTCAGATTTTATCTTTTAATAATTTGATTTTTATCTCTTTCTTCAATCAAGGGATAATAATTTAAAGATTCATATCTCAAACTTTGATTTCTATTAAATT
This sequence comes from Biancaea sappan, assembly GCA_037074585.1. Classification (NCBI taxonomy): domain Eukaryota; kingdom Viridiplantae; phylum Streptophyta; class Magnoliopsida; order Fabales; family Fabaceae; genus Biancaea; species Biancaea sappan. The sequence goes on from CM073492.1 coordinate 39,170,598, forward strand.
AAGAACTATTTTGGAAAGAAATAAAAATAAAATCAAATAAAGAAAATTTTTTAATTCACATATCAATGCTATAATCAAATTTATTTTACATACTAAAAAAACCTCTAAGATACTACAGTGATCAAATAATAAAAGTAATTTTTTTAATTTCAATTCATATAATTTAAATAAATTCAAATCAAATAATTAATATTATGTGATGTCATTAATTTATCAAATTTATTAATTTACCTAATTTATTTATTATTTCAAATTAATTCAAATTAAATAAAATAACAACATTTACTAATTATTAATTTCACTTATTAATAATTATGATAATGTATTCTAATAAAAATATATTCTACTATTCACTTTAACAATAACCTACATAATATATTAAATATATTGGGATCCACATAATATATTCTAATAATAATACTATAATTTATAAATTTGTGAAACTTATAAAGCTTATGAGACTTATGAGTTATAAAATATATTTTTTAAATGTAAATATTCTAATATAAATTTTAATTATTTATACAAATATAGATTATAAGTTTTAATAAAAATTTATGATAATAAATGACCACATTATATTATAATGTAGAATAAGTTATCAAATAGAATAAAATAATAAGATGTATGTGTAATCAATAAAAAAATTTTAATTTAAACTTTTTTACAAAAAATAATAATCAAATTAAAAATGTTCATATGGAATGTAGGATAATCAACTATAAACAAATTTTATACATATGATCAATAATTAATTCTACATATAATCAATAATTAATTCTACTATGTCTTGATCATCGTATATGTAATACCCGTTAATTTCGGAATATAATTCGCCTAAGAGTATTTTAGAATTTTACAATGTTAATTTAATTATTTATTTTGGTCATTTTTAATTTTCATATTTAATTGTTCTCTTTGAATATTATTTATGAAAATTGAGTTAAATGACTTAACTGAATATTTGCACCATGTGGGATATATTCTAAGAATGGTGAAATTCATGGAAAAGTGGTTTAAAAATGGTCAATTAGTCCATTTATTGTAAATTGATTGTATGGGTTTGGATGTTGGGTTATTGATACCCATGGGTTATTCAATAACTCATTAGAAATATTTAAAATAAAACTTCAATAGTACCCTCTCATTTTCACGCAGAAGGAAAAACTGAAAATTGAACAGTGGAAGTTTCTCTCGTTTCTTCATCCTCTTCTCAAATCCTTTCTTTGATAGTTTTGATTATTTGTTCAGTTCAAAAGCTTTGTAAGGATCAAAGGTAAGCTTTAATCTCATTATTTTCCTTAAATCTAAGTTTATATGGAAGATTAGAGGAGGTTTTGTTCTTGAAGATTTTGATGATAATTCATGAATCTTAGTTGTTTTAGAAGTTATATTTGAGTTATAATCGGTTAAAAGAGTTGAGATTCTGGTTTTGAATCAAAAAAAAGGAAATGATGAAAATTTTCTGGGAAGCGTCTGCAAACTCGAATTCACTGTGGCAACCAGAAAATTTCAGAAAATTTTTCGAGTTACTGTAGCAGTTACTGTAGTGTCGGCAGTCAACGATACTGTAGCAGTCAACGTTACTGTAGCGAACCGTACTGTAGCAAAACCGTTACTGTAGCAATCAGAAATTTTTGTATATTTTCGTGATTTTGTTTCCTTTCTTATGTTTACTTCTAATATATTTTATTAGGAAATTTTCCTACACAAATTCTAGTGTGGAACAAGGCAAACTTGGACAAAAATCAAGGTAAGTGAATAACCTTGCTAAGCTAATTTGATATTACTAGTCAAAGTACAATATAAGTCCCATTTACAATATTATTTGGATATTAATTGATCAATTTTTCATATGACAGTATATGATGATTGGTATATTTTTTTACAGAAATTCAAAGGAACAAGAGTATGTATAAATTATTTTATTTCATGGAAATTGTACTATGTGAGAAGTTCTCACTATCTTATTAATGAGTAAAGATCTACGGGATCTAATACATGAGTTTGAAAGGGTTAAAGTCCCATACTACTCTGTGCATAACGATGAAAAACTATACACGAGTTTGAAAGGGTTAGAGTCCCATATTACTCGGTGTAAATAGATGAAATTGTAAATACGAGTTTGAAAGGGTTAGAGTCCTATACTACTCGGTGTATATCTATGAAATCTTAAACACGAGTTTGAAAGGGTTAGAGTCCCATACTACTCGGTGTATATCTATGAAATCTTATTCACGAGTTTGAAAGGGTTAGAGTCCCATACTACTCGATGTATAAGACAATTAATTATATGAGTATGTCACGACCCGTTTTCTGGGCACATGACCGGCACAATGATGAATATCCCATCACTGTAAGCCTTTCGATAAATTCTACCCATGAGTTTAGTCATTATCAAAATAACCATTCCTGAAGAAAATATATCAAATTTTCTTATTTGAAATTCATAGAGATGATTTGCACATAATAATAGATTCTCCATATAAAATACATTATTATACTGATATACAAGCCAAATGTCGAACCCCTGAACTAGATGTCCTAGACGATTACAGAGCAACATAATCTATAACAGAAGAGAGGTCTACCCGACAACGGGAAGGTACAAAGTGATCTACTCCTCTAGCAGATATTCTTCGATGGCAACCTGATCTGAACAAAAAGGTTGTACAAACAATGTGAGCTTTTAAACTCAATGAGCGAATCGGCCTCGCATTAATAAAATTCAAATACATTACCAGTCATGCAAGCATATCCAAAGGCTCATACTCAACCAATAGACAGAAGATAAAAATTTATCCAATTCAACAAACGTTACTAGTACTCGTCAATGGCAATATATCCCGGAGAGCGCACACAGGCCGGCTCACCAATTATGTATATTTCCGCCATGACGCACAACATCATCCTCTTACATACAAGATAAAAATTCATCAAATTCAACAAACGTTACTAGTACTCGTCAATGGCAATATATCCCGGAGAGCGCACACAGGCCGGCTCACCAATTATGTATATTTCCGCCATGACGCACAACCTCATCCTCTTAGCTAGGGCGCCTCACGGATTTATCACCAATCCGGGCTATATCCCTACTGAGGGAATCGTTGTCTCCATACTCATTGGTCAAGACACCCTGTCAACCGGGTTTTCCGCCTTGCCGTGAGAGGGGGTACTGTCCCGCTCAATCACAATCAATAGCATTTCATATCATAATCAGAAGCTCAATATAATATTCATCCATATAACAGGTATAGTAGATAACTATATTATAGCTTTATAAACCACAATTCAAGAGATTCAATCTTCACATCATCATGAGATACTTGCTTTTTCTTATCCATACTTCTGGATTAATTATCTCATTATATTCGCCATTCTGAATTCAATTTTCCCCTATGAATCTTGGGAGTGTCCTACGACATACTTTTTATCACCAGTAATGCTAAAACTCTATTAAAACGGGGTCGTTTCACTCACCTGGATTCCGTACGAACATCGCTTCTCTAAGTCATTACAGACAAGAGTTCTCAGGTGAATTTCGGTGTTCTGCTACGGAGAATTTCATGAAAGATTAGAGAAAATACGTCAGGATTGTTTTCGTACAGATACTGTTCATATGTACGGTACTGTTCATATATACGGTTACTATTCATACGGTCACTATTCATACGTACGGTCACTATTCATACGTACGATCACTATTCATACCAGAAATAGAGAATACAATCTGTAAAAGAGTACACCAGGTAAGTTCCCAGGAAAGAGTGGAGGGTCACACTGGACACACTTAAAAACCAGGTCTTTCCTTAGCCAGAACTTTCCTAGACATGTATTCTTCACAGTTTACATTCTATTTCGGTAATCAGAGAATCAAAATAACATATAAACAGCTAAGGACAGTTTTTCTGATGTGGAAGATCAGCCAAGGCCGCAACCACAGAGCATACTTAAGAAATTAACTTCTAAAATTTGAAAGACATAGAAAAGGCATAGTATCCTTACCTAAGCTGAAAAGGAAAGGCCCAAAATCTCAGAGGCCTAGCTTTGGAGTAAGAGAAACTTAAGTAGAGAAGAAGAGAAGTTGAAAGTGTGAGTTTAGAAGTGAAATGGAAGGGCCTATTTATAGCAAAAGTCAAGGGTACTATTTGACACTATGCGCTAATAAAATATTCAATTTACTATTCATGAAAATGACATTTCTAATAATGCAGTTACTGTGTAAATAGCGGCAACGGCCGAAAATTTTTCTATTATTACTATTGAAAACTTAAAGGAAAAAACTATCTTTTTACCTTAAACCTTTAAGTTTCTTTTTCAAATCAGTCCTTTCAATTTAGTCCCTGAGGGTATTTTTACACATAAAACGTCATTTTCTCCTACAAACTTCTTTCTAGTTTTCTCTTATGACCAAACCACATCTAGTACTTGACATTTCGATTGTATAATGAACAGTATCATATACGTAAATAGTATTATACGGGTGAATAGTATCGTATACTGAAATAGTAACAGTAGTTTGTAAACAAATATTTATATTTTATTTTTCTTGGGTATTACATTATCACCCCCTTAAGAGAATTCGGTCCCCCGAATTCAAAACTCATCTCAAGACTGAAATAAATGTGATTACTTCGTCCATATCTCATCCTTTGCATCTCTTTCTTCCAAAACCTTATCACACCCTTGGTGAGATTTACAAGAATAGTATACCATTGACTGTGAACTCTAAACCGCATTATCAATAACTTGCATAAGACTTTTGCCTTTTCTAGACAGCAAGTAATCTCTTCCTCATCAGTTTAATCTTCTCCACAACCTTTTGTACCATAAAGTGTCTCATCCTCATAACCTTTACCAAACTCAAACTACCTAATCAGAGACGAACTATCTCTATGTAAAACCTCAAATAGGTGTCATCTCAAAAGTGGCACGTGGTCTTTCCAGTTCACATTGAATATCAGAATACATGTTTCCACACACATAGCTTATAACTTTTACGAATACAAGCACCCTATCCGAAGGCATCATTTTGGTCATAGGTAATACTCTTGCCCAAAGGCGATCCTTCTACCTTAAGGCAACACTCTCAGCTGAAGGCGTTATATAAAATGAAATCATTACATAATTCTCTAGGAAGAACAATCCCAGAAAATGAGTTAAGTAAATAACATACTCCTCATGCATAATTATAAAATAAATATATATAGAAATTCCTCTCACCTCAATGACTCATATAGAGTCGTATCCCTTCAATGCTTAGGGCAAACCCATAGTTCTCTATATATAGGTTCATAAAATACTTATTCAGCATTCCTCCATAGCTCAGAAGTGCAATGAAATATCATTTTAGTAACTCTGCTCAGTCAAAAAGATATTACTATACTATGCTTTAGAATCAAGTATGAAATATAACAAGTCCAATATCTTCTCATTCCTCAAGTTCTTTCAGTAAAATGAATCACTTCAACAAAGAAGATCTAGATACTAACTTAAATTTTATTTCTAGTACATAGATAATTTTAATACGTGAAGCTTACACCAAATGTAGCTTTAGGTACAAACAAAAGAAAAATAAATTAAGGACGAGGAGGCTTTTGAAATGTAAAAGGTGCTCCAGGTCTAGAAGAGGAAGGTGCTTCAGACCTTAAGGAGGAAGCTAATCGTTGCAGCCTAGAAAGAGTTTCTGGAGGAAGCGCCTGAGAAATTTGGCGAAGAGCATAAGTCACTCCGTTCATACAATCAATACACCTTGCTTGTTGGTCACGAAAATTTTGAGTTGCAAACATTGAATGTCTATCAACTCGATTAGCCAGTTCCCCGAAACGACGGTTTATCAGTTTCTCTTGGTTTTCAAAGAGACGACTTATTAGTCGCTTCTGGTCCTCTATCTTGTATTCCAAGCTCTCTATCTTACGTTCCAGGAATGCAAGCTTATTTTCTGAGGATGTTGCAGTACTGTCCTCCTCCAACTCTATTACATCCCTCTTTCTCTTCTTAATTTCTGGTGACCTGTCTACAGGTCTCTTCCCTTTGTTGTTTCCGAGACTTAGATTTAAATCAAGCTCTACATTGCCAGTCTCAAAATTCAAGTTGAAAGACTTATTATCGGCCATTGCTCTAGGGATCTCAGAAATAACTTCGAATGAGAAAGGAATGGAGATTGAGAAATAGGTATGTAATGAAAGAAGTAGGTTTGCTTGGTGCGATGAGTAGGGTAACGGGCATACAAGATTTATAGACAACCCGAAGCCCCTGGAGCTAAAGCCACCACAACCTACACGCCGCTTGCTATAAGGTTTACAGATCACATACGTCGCAATGCCAGCAATTAATGTCGGACATGCGAGTAAATAGTAAATATAATTTAATGCAATTAACATAAGTCAAAGATTTCCTCAAAAAAAAAATTTCGGCTAATCTTGACCTTTCTCAAAGTTCTGACTAACTACGCTCTTCAGTCTGAGATTTTCTCCCTCTAAACTTGTTTTATTCTGTAATCCTATATCACGATGTCCCTCTATGATCAGGTAGTCTCATATTAGCCTTATCTTAGATTCTGATCGGTGTCTTTATTCTGGATTTACACATAATATATGTATATCAATATATTAAAACAAAGTTAACTGCTTACGGTCACATGCAGTAAGTATTATCATGATGTAAGGAAATCACTGCCTTTCATTTGCCCACGAGAGCATTATATGTAAGTATGTGTAACCATGAAGATATATCATCATCTACACATTTTATTCTATCCAAGTCATTTTGATTTCACATCTCTATGAGTATATGTAGGATCATTACATATTCTCCTTGATCGTAGCCTTCACTCATTATGCATGAATAACATACATGTAATTACAACATGATTCAATCAATTATGTATATTATACTCAACTGAAGGCTATTAAGAACAACACAATAAAACGGAGAAATGTATTTCAGTTCATCATAAAAGCATCCAAGGCAATCTTTGATGGCTATGTTATCAACTTCTTTGAATTTCGGAAAATGCCAACGGGAGAAATGGGAAAACCGAGTAAAATCGGCCGCAAATCCACCGAATACTGACTTTCGTGGTTTTGGCATTAATGCAACGCACTATCGGTGTGCACGCCTACCCTAGACTTCTGGCTTCCAGCTTGCAGAAATCCATAGGTTGATCGTGTAGGGGTGCGGTGAAGAGATATCTTCTTTGTCTCTTAGTCCAAATTTTTTCTCTATAAAAACCTTCTCAGCGTTCTCAGTTACCACACCACAAAGAGTAATAATCTCCGAGCCTACAATCCCCCAGTATTCCTCTCGCCTCATACTCTTACAAAAATTTCTAAATTTTTCCAAATCATGGCCTCAAGGAAGTACATTGATCTCACAGTAGAGGCTAAGGAAGAAGAGCTCGACTTAAACTTAAGTCTGGGCAAAGACAAGGGCAAAAGACCTTTTGAGGGGTCTCCAGAGAAACAGAAGGAGAAGAAAATGAAGAAGATCGAGGAAGCTGAGGAGACTAGCACGGGCCATACCTCGGAGGACAAAATCGCCTGTCTAGAGCAGGAGGTGAAAAATCTGAAAAAGATGATAGGAGACCTGGAGAAGTTAACTAAACGCAATCATGCAGAAATGACTTCAAGAATAGACAGGTTCTTCTATTGGTCTACCCAGTGCTTCTGCAATCAACAACAAAGAAGTGTTGATTGTATGAATGGGATTTACACTACCCTCCGCGACATTGCTATGTCCCTTGCTCCAAGGAATGGTCGAGGGGTGATGATACAATACAACCCTCCTAATCCAAGACCACCTCGCTTTTAGATTACTCATGCATGAGTAAACTTCTTCTTTTTTGCAATGTAATCCTTCAGTTTTTTTTTTCTTTTGTTTTTAATGCAAGTGGTTTCTTTTATTGGCTGGTACCCTAAAATAATATAGCTACACAAATTCAATCATGAATTCAGCTTATAAAATCCACCATATAAAAATTTGATCCGACAGCAACGGAATCAAAACAAGTAACAACTTTTCCTTGACTAAGTTCAAAAGTGTAGCCACATCTGTATAAAACTAAAACTGAGAACATACTTCTTAAGAAGAGATAAGTCTCGGAGGGAAAGGAAATGAAAACATCCTACAGGACCTTCAGTAGAGCCGTCTCTCTATAGTTGTGCCCGGGTTCACAACGATAGAGGAGGTCCCACTAAGGTTACCTTGCTCTGTAATCACTAGGAGACCTAACAACCATTGCTTTGATACCAACTTTGTCACGACCCGTTTTCTGGGCACATGACCGGCACAATGATGAATATCCCATCACTGTAAGCCTTTCGATAAATTCTACCCATGAGTTTAGTCATTATCAAAATAACCATTCCTGAAGAAAATATATCAAATTTTCTTATTTGAAATTCATAGAGATGATTTGCACATAATAATAGATTCTCCATATAAAATACATTATTATACTGACATACAAGCCAAATGTCGAACCCCTGAACTAGATGTCCTAGACGATTACAGAGCAACATAATCTATAACAGAAGAGAGGTCTACCCGACAACGGGAAGGTACAAAGTGATCTACTCCTCTAGCAGATATTCTTCGATGGCAACCTGATCTGAACAAAAAGGTTGTACAAACAATGTGAGCTTTTAAACTCAATGAGCGAATCGGCCTCGCATTAATAAAATTCAAATACATTACCAGTCATGCAAGCATATCCAAAGGCTCATACTCAACCAATAGACAGAAGATAAAAATTTATCCAATTCAACAAACGTTACTAGTACTCGTCAATGGCAATATATCCCGGAGAGCGCACACAGGCCGGCTCACCAATTATGTATATTTCCGCCATGACGCACAACATCATCCTCTTACATACAAGATAAAAATTCATCAAATTCAACAAACGTTACTAGTACTCGTCAATGGCAATATATCCCGGAGAGCGCACACAGGCCGGCTCACCAATTATGTATATTTCCGCCATGACGCACAACCTCATCCTCTTAGCTAGGGCGCCTCACGGATTTATCACCAATCCGGGCTATATCCCTACTGAGGGAATCGTTGTCTCCACACTCATTGGTCAAGACACCCTGTCAACCGGGTTTTCCGCCTTGCCGTGAGAGGGGGTACTGTCCCGCTCAATCACAATCAATAGCATTTCATATCATAATCAGAAGCTCAATATAATATTCATCCATATAACAGGTATAGTAGATAACTATATTATAGCTTTATAAACCACAATTCAAGAGATTCAATCTTCACATCATCATGAGATACTTGCTTTTTCTTATCCATACTTCTGGATTAATTATCTCATTATATTTGCCATTCTGAATTCAATTTTCCCCTATGAATCTTGGGAGTGTCCTACGACATACTTTTTATCACCAGTAATGCTAAAACTCTATTAAAACGGGGTCGTTTCACTCACCTGGATTCCGTACGAACATCGCTTCTCTAAGTCATTACAGACAAGAGTTCTCAGGTGAATTTCGGTGTTCTGCTACGGAGAATTTCATGAAAGATTAGAGAAAATACGTCAGGATTGTTTTCGTACAGATACTGTTCATATGTACGGTTACTGTTCATATATACGGTTACTATTCATACGGTCACTATTCATACGTACGATCACTATTCATATCAGAAATAGAGAATACAATCTGTAAAAGAGTACACCAGGTAAGTTCCCAGGAAAGAGTGGAGGGTCACACTGGACACACTTAAAAACCAGGTCTTTCCTTAGCCAGAACTTTCCTAGACATGTATTCTTCACAGTTTACATTCTATTTCGGTAATCAGAGAATCAAAATAACATATAAACAGCTAAGGACAGTTTTTCTGATGTGGAAGATCAGCCAAGGCCGCAACCACAGAGCATACTTAAGAAATTAACTTCTAAAATTTGAAAGACATAGAAAGGGCATAGTATCCTTACCTAAGCTGAAAAGGAAAGGCCCAAAATCTCAGAGGGCTAGCTTTGGAGTAAGAGAAACTTAAGCAGAGAAGAAGAGAAGTTGAAGGTGTGAGTTTAGAAGTGAAATGGAAGGGCCTATTTATAGCAAAAGTCAAGGGTACTATTTGACACTATGCGCTAATAAAATATTCAATTTACTATTCATGAAAATGACATTTCTAATAATGCAATTACTGTGCAAATAGCGGCCGAAAATTTTTCTATTATTACTATTGAAAACTTAAAGGAAAAAACTATCCTTTTACCTTAAACCTTTAAGTTTCTTTTTCAAATCAGTCCTTTCAATTTAGTCCCTGAGGGTATTTTTACACATAAAACGTCATTTTCTCCTACAAACTTCTTTCTAGTTTTCTCTTATGACCAAACCACATCTAGTACTTGACATTTCGATTGTATAATGAACAGTATCATATACGTAAATAGTATTATACGGGTGAATAGTATCGTATACTGAAATAGTAACAGTAGTTTGTAAACAAATATTTATATTTTATTTTTCTTGGGTATTACAGAGTAAATGTGGTATTTGTACTTTTGATATTTTATATAGTACAGTTATTTACTTACTGAGTTTTTAAATAAACTCACACTCCCTATGATTATCTTTTCAGATACAGAAAACAAGGAAGAAGAGTATCCATTTGAAGATTAGAAGCCCCTTGGAGTTATTATCTGTTTCTGTCTGGTGGGATACCAGTACAGTACTTATTAATGTGAATACTAGGAACGCTCTGTACTTACTATAGGTCTCCTAGGCTTGCGATGAGATAAAAAATCAGATTATGTATGCCTATATTTGCTTATCAAATGAATATAATTCTGTCGTGTGGAATGAATGATTAAGGTTGAATGTAAAACCTTACAGAATATATGTAAATAACTTATGTTTGAGAATTTTATCAAATGAGTAGCATCTTTTCACATGTTCAATTTTTGGGATGTGACAGTATATGTATATTTCAACAATTATATATATATATATATATATATTTCAATTCAAATCAAATAATAAAGGTAATTATTTTTTAATTTCAATTCAAATCAAATAATTTATTTAATGTGATATCATTAATTATCTTATAATGGTCAAATAATAAAGGTAATTATTTTTGAATTTCAATTCAAATCTTTTCAATCAATTCAAATCAAATATTTAATCTTATGTGATGTCATTAATTTACCAAATTTATTAATTTACCTAATTTATTTATTCAAATCAAATAATGAAATTCACTAATTACACTAATTAATAATTATGATAATATATTCTGATAAAAATATATTTACTATTTACTTTAACAATAACTTACATAATATATTAAATACATTGGAATTTATATAATATATTCTAATAATAATACTATAATTTATAAATTTGTGAAATTTATGAGACTTATGAGTCATGATATATATTTTTTAAAACATAAATATTCTGATATAAATTTTGATTATTTATACAAATATAAATTATAAATTTTAATAAAAATTTATGATAATAAACAGTCACGCTATATTATGAAAAAAGACCATACCTTTGATATGAGATGAATGTTCTTTACATACTATTCCAATACTTTTTGAACTTCCACCAAGTTTGAACCTTTTTGAACAAAAGAAAAAACAATCATGTCAATTTTGTTGGAAATTTCCCATTTCAAGATATCTTTTTTGTCTTTTTCTGTCAGTGTATGGAGATCCACTATTACTCCAAGAAGATTAACATTCTTTCTCTCGCCAAGAATTGTAAAGTTCTCATAGCGACATCAAACCAAACCTAATTTTTTGTCACATGATAAGAATGTAAATGAGATAATTCAATTTGAGCATAATATTACACTGTCAGACTCACATCCTCAGCCAACTTTTTATAGCTCATACACATTGTATTCTCATTTTTCTTTATGCTATAGTCAATTGATATGGTTGTTTCCTGACATTGTTTCAATTTAATAGGATTATTATCCTTCAGAAATCCAATTCGAATCTCGAAACCCTACAACATTAGAGACAAAATGAAAAATAAAAAATACCATAAAATTTGATTGACTCCAAGATGTGAAGTGGATTCAAACAAAAAAACTATATTAAATCAAAGAATAAACAAATTAAAAGGGAAAAAAATACTGAATCCGATGAGTTAACCTTTCCCTTGTAATCACCATCCCTTTTTCAGCATACTCATAGACGATATATTGCGTGATTGCTCTTGATTCTGTGTATTGAAATAATTTTGATATGTAATTTTACAAATGCTAATTTAACAATCTTTGAGTGTGCTTGTTGGAGATATATATTAATACTTACCAAATAACTTTAGATCTCTGTCTTCAAAGGCTAACCGAATGCCTGCATCAAAAGAAGCAAAAGTTAGTTGAACTGAAACTCAGAGACAAGCAATTCATGAATTGTTCTAACACTTACATTAAAAAAAATGAAATATTTCTTTTTGTGTTCGCCCTCTTTCATATTAATGGGAACAAACTCAAATTCAAGCTATTTCTCGAAAAGGCAAGTAGTAATATACATGGTAGCCATCGAGAAGGTGTTTTCGTGAACTTTTATGATTGTCATGGCTAAGAAGATTATATCGAGTTTGAGTGAAAATAGAATAAAAACAGAGGCGAGCTACTTCTCTATAATCGGTGGCGAGAAATCTACTCTAAAGTTAATACGGGAGCCATCTGATCATTGCTCCATTGTTGCTTCTCAGTTCAACGCATGACACTCAACATTATGTCATTTTTGAAGTTTGAAATGCATTGTATTAGCTTGAGATCGAGATTTAGATCGGTACAGAGGCAACTGATATAAACTCTCCAAACACAAAATTCTTCTAGCTTCAGATCGAGCTCTAAACACTTAAATTTTACAATGATTCACAGTTTTAAAAAGAATGGTTTAAATTCATTTGAATGCAATTATAGAATTAATTACACCAATTTGCATTTAATATATTATAATTATTTAATTATTTAATTGTTAACTAAATTTACGACAATTTATAGTTTTAAAAGGGATAATTTGAATTCGTTTGAATGTAAACTTTTCAAATTCATTTGAATGTATTATAAAATTAATCACACCAATTTATATTTAATATATTGTAATTTTCACAAAATATAAAGAAGAGCGTACATCTCAAAATTGTTGCCTAGAATGAATTTAATGTACTGTCATTAATAGGAATGAATTTATTTATTTACATAATTTATTCATTTAATTTTTATTTTCATTTATTAATTTTATTATATGTTATTTAATGACATCTATGTAATTAAAACCTTAGAGTGAGATTGTTTTAGTCTATTATATAGATCCTCTATTATTATAAGCAGCCACAATCATGATAATATAAGACTAATTCTAATAATTTTCTTGTTCTAAATAAGTTAATCTTATTTGGATTGAGAAGAATTAAAAAATAAAAGCAAAAATATATTTTGTTATTGCCAATCTAATGAAATGTTACGTACGCGCACACAGATAAATAAATAATATATATATATATATATATATATATATATATATATATATATAAATTCTCTTTCCTTAAAAACTATCTAAATCGTGCAGTCTCTTTATATGTTTCGAAAGTATATATAAATCTTTTGAAAATCGAAAGATAACCTAAATTACCGTAAGAATAATATTAATTCCTCTTAGTAAAAATATATTCAATCTTTTATTTCAATGTAATTTATTTTTGTTAAAAATTACATACATTATTCAAAACTTTTATCAAATTTCTGGCAATGTTTATGTCCATTAATGTGTATTTATTACAAATTTTACTGTTGAAATTTGATTATTATCTTTAATTGATTAAACTTTTAAAAAAATGTTTTATGAATATGCTTTCTGTTTTTATGAAATAACTATACAATAAATTTAAAAAAGCTGACAATTTTATAAATTAGACTGTTTTGATTAATATAAACATAATTGTAAGTGTATTTGGTCTTTTAGTTTTAAGAAAGAAAAAATTTCAAAATAATAATTAGAAACGTCACGTAATTTCAAATTTTCAATATTTCTAATATAAATAACGTTGTTAATCAATATTTAGAGAATCAGATTGAATTGGTCAGTCTAATTAAAAAATTGATAAATCAGTTCAGTTTAGATCAATTAATTGGTGAGTATTTGAACCAATGAACAACCAGTCGAACTGGTCTCGAACCAGTAAAATCAACCGGTCTAACTGGTTCAACCAGTTCAATTTTTTATTTTTGAATTTTTATTGAATATTTTTATGTATTTTTAAGAAATCTCTAAAAATTTAAACTATCAAGAGAAGATTAAGGATTAATATAAATATATATCTATAACACGTCTAGAATATTTTAATATTATATATTAGGAAGAAGTATATCTTATGTCCTCAACGTTTACAATCACTTTCATTTATATTCATAATTTTTTTTTGTCAAATATATCTCATATGTTTTAATTTTTTTAAATATGTTTTTTTGTAACACCGTCAAAAAATTAAAAAAAATACTTATTGGACTTCTCACGTGACTGTCACCTCACTTATCACGTGAAAGAATTTCATGTCAACTGACATATTCAATAAAATAACAACACGTGATATATGTTTTATTTTAAAGAAAAATTAACAAAATACATATGAGAAAATTTGAGCATAAGGCTTTATAAAAGAAAGAAGTGCCCTTAAATACTAAACTATTTATGTATATTTGACATGGATATACGAAATTTAATTTATATAAAAACTTGTTCGTAAACTTCCCCTCCTTTCATGGGATTTTTGTAAACGTTCAAAAATAGCAGTCGAGGAATAATTTGGAAAACACTGTATGAAGGCTGACAATTCAATTACGTTTTGTTCCTTTCAATCCAGGAGCAAGAGAAGTTGAGCTCAATTTCGTCTTCCCTCATGATATTTTCCACAATTCAGAATAATTTTAATATTATGAATAATTTTAACCATTAATTTTTGAACAGTGTCTTGACCCGTTGGATTTTCTAAACTGTTAATCCGAAGCTTCAAGTAGAAAATACTGGCAAGAAACGTACTACGTAAATGGTTGAAGTGTTGAATAATAACAAAAAGTACGAACACAAATATTTGTACGCGTGTTCTGATTTTGGCATGTATCCAATCTTCATACTTCCACGTGTCCCACACTAAATTGTTGACACACGTTATTTACTCATCCGGATGTGTCAGAATAACAATATATTTACTTATATATATGTTTGTTATTGTATATAACTATATATATATATATATATATATATTATTAACTAATAAATAATAATGTATATATTTTTCAAAAATTAAAACTACAGTACGTCTTTTTATATATTTTATCCATCAACAAATGAATGAAGAGCAAGGAGAAGCCATGTAGTATCGAAAGCTGAAGAGCGAGAAGATCTTGTTTCCAAAGACTCTGAACCATCTATATTTTAGTTTTTTTTTTTTAAATTACTTCACAAAGAAACAAAGGGGTTGATTGTCTTTGAATGCATGCAGCAAATTTTTTCTAAGCTGAAGATGCTAGGCTAATCTGTCGTTTGATTCTTCAGTCTTCACCACAGTCCACTTTTTAACACGAGTCTTGGCGATCTCTACCTGTTCATAAAAACAATTCATGTAAACTTGAAAAAAAAAAAATCGATTGAAGCAATTAGCTAGTAGAAAAAAGGACACACATTCTCTACGGTGGATGTAATACTTTACAGTTTCATTACACTACACAATCGTGATAATTTATAATTGAAGTTCTCCCTTCTTTTTTTTTTTTCTCCTTCAATCATACATGTTTGATCTAAAATAGAAGTTATAATTACACAAATTGAAACTCTACAATTTTAAAGCCAAGTGAAAAAATTCCACGTGAAAGACCATATAGAGACAAGTCAATTACCTGCTTGTCCCAATCAGTTTTATAGGTGATGATAATAAGTACTACAGTTTGAACAAATGTTCCAAACAACATACCAACCCAAATACCCTGCAAAACAAGAGCACATGACATAATTGTTTAGTAAAACTTCAAATATAAATTGGAAGCAAAAGGACAGTTTATGATGCTATGAAACGGGAGAGAAAGCAAGGGCTGATGATAGCTTACCTTCACTTCCAAATGGAATAGTTTACCAAGAAGAATTCCAGTAGGGATTCCGATCAAATAATAGCAGCCTATGTTCACATATGCTACAATGCTTTGCCACCCAGCTCCAACAGAAACTCCTTTTGATACAAAAATGAGAAAAGATGCATATTAAACCCAATCTCTTCATGTTGTTGCATAGATTGTAATCGTGTACACAGAATGAAGAGATCATATACCAGAGAGGACAGGCTGGACACTGTTTAACAACATGGAGAAAGCAAGCAAAGGCGACAAATCTCCAACCGCTGCAGCCACCTCTGGGTTTGGGGTGAATATGTAAGCAAGTCTCTCCCTCAAGAATAGGAACACCAGAAATAGCACGAACCCAATTGCAAACGACGTCATCACTGTTACAACTATGGCAGATTTTGCTCCCCTTGAACTCCCTCTTCCCAGCTCGTTTGACACTCTCACACTGCAAATCATTCAGAGTCATATTTTTTTATTTAAGCCGTCCATTTCAATCAAAATAACAAAATATTTCATGAGAAGATCTAGGTTCAAAAGGCGATACGTTGCGGCAGCAAAGAAGCCGAGGGCTATCATCATTTCCCACCCGTTGATGTTGAGGCTGCAAAAGAATGATCTCAGTTTCATAGCAATCAGTCAGTGGAATTTGGAAGCAAAATTAATGGTAGGAATTATGTGAGGTAGTGTTACCAAATGGAGAGAGCATCGATGGACACCTCTGCATTTTTCGAGTTCCCTGTCAGAAGTACCAAGATTGTGTTGTACCATACCTCAAGACTGTTAGACAAACCATGTATACCTCTATATCAGTCGTCGAGTCAATTTTGTACATAATGTTAGAATTTGATGGCGTAGATTGTTATTGTGTTACCATAACATGGCTCCAGAAGAGAGGGAAAGCTTGATTACAGGCCAGAGATCTTTGAAAGCCATGAATGAGAAGCCCTTCCACGTGTCAGGGCATTTGTGCATGACAAACAAGAGCTGTCCCATGTTGGGAATCCAGTATGCCAGAATCGTTGATGTCATTGCACCATTGATCCCAAGCTTATACTTGACAGTCAAAAGCCACGACAGAAATATGTGAATCCCAATCGAAAAGGCTGCGAGGTAGGCGATGATCATGTTCTTGCTCTGTGCTTGCAGGAACATTTGACAGGTGAACGACACAATGAAAGAAAATATGACAGCTATTGACCAGAGAGAAATGTTTCCTGCTGCTTCGGCAATAATTTTATCTTGGCCTAGAAACTCTAAAATTGGGGTGGTGAAGATGTAAATAGGAAGGAGGAGGAGTGAGGTCACAAACAAAACTATCCACGATCTTTGAAGATATATTCCAAGCATCTCATACTGTTTTGCCCCATATGCTTGCCCACACAGAGTTTCTAATGCACTAGCCATTCCCAGCTGCAATTTCCAATTCACATTAAGGATTTCAAGATATTTTATTTACTTGAGCCACATACATGTATGTAACATATAGCGACTAAAACTCAACTTTTGTCCTTCACATATGTTCTTCTTCTTCTTATTCTTTTTTTTAAAATTAATCCCTCATAAATTTTCAATCTCAATTCGTTCCCTCACTGATTTCTATGTTATTAATATAGTTACTCACAAATTTTCATTTTTAACTCAGTCTCTCACAGATTTTCAATTTTAATTTGGTCCCTCATAGATTGATGCGTTATCAACATAGTTCCTCATAGATTTTTATCTTCAATTTGATCTCTCACAAATTGATATGTTATCAATTTAGTCCCTCTTTGTGGCTTCTATTACATATTAACCCTCCCTTCTCTTCGTCGACAAAAGTTGGTGCTGTCAAAGGTTTTGATCCATGTCAGCTGCCAACTCAGCACTTCCATTAAATATTTAACTACAGCCACATGGAGGGACTAAATTGATAATACATCAATCTCTGAGAGATTAATTTGAGAATGAAAATCTGTGAGGGACTAAATTAATAACATATCAATCTGTAAGGGATCAAATTAAGAATGAAATTTATGAGGGACTAAATTAATAACATATCAATCTATCAGGAATCAAATTAAGAATGAAATCTGTGAGGGACTAAATTGATAACATATCAATTTGAAAGGGACCGATTGAAAAAAGGGCATTTGTAAGGGATAAAAAAAGGTTTTAGTCAATATAAAATTAAAAGATTTCCTTATTATAATAATGACATAATAGGGAAGGGAAAACTACTCACAAGTACACCATTGGCGAACCTCACTAGGACAGTCATGACAACAGCGTAGGCAGCAAGTTCAGTGGAGCCAATGTGGCCAATGAAGGCTTGGCTAACTACGGTGATACCAAAGGTGGAGAATCTGGTGAATATGGCAGGCCCTGCCACCTTCCACATCTTCTTGCTTTCTTTCCATATTCTGTTCTTCAATGGCTCTTCCTCTTCCACACCCTCCTCTGTCTCACCTTGCCTCTGCAAAAGCTTCTCCTTTAGCTCATCTCTCATTTCTACCACTATGGAATGGAATGCCTATGACATGTGAACACAATTCATATATTCATTGTTATATTAAATTGTTGCATCACTCTGGTATATATAGAATATAAAAGCAAGGTACTTAAATGAATCTACTAGTAAAGAGAAAGGAGGCCCTGTCACCTTTTAAGAGCATTTTCTTCTTTTATAAAATAAGAGGTTCTTTTATACAATGACAGATGTGGACCACAAAACATATATTTTTGGTTTAAAAAAGGATATTTTAAACCAAAGTTTCCTATTCATAATGGCCATAGGTCACCCTTGCTTAAGTGATTCTATCGCAATAAATTTATTTTAATTGGCTGACTATACTCATATATATTTTGACTCATTCAAAATATTCAAAATCATTGAACTTGGAAGGGGATCTTCTTTTTGACTTATGAACTAAGGAGAGTGTCTACAGTCATTGGATAGTTATGAAAACTTAAAATCGTTAAACTTTTCTGCTAAGAAAAAAATTCCTTTCCATTAAATTTAGTATTAGCAACTTGTTTTATTTTCGGCATTTAGAATTAAGAGTTAAAACTACAGTAAGAAAGGTAAAGACGTGAAGGTCACTTAATTCCAAAAAGATAATTTACTCATTAATAGGTGTAATTAATGTTTGTAATTTTTAGACTATATATGAAATTTCAATTTTTTAATTGACAGATACTATTAAATATGCTACAAAAGGGTCAGCTCACAACCGTATGTATGTTATGGATCTAGATTCGCTTCTGTGAGTTAAAGAATCTAATTTTTTTTTAGTCATAATTTTGTGACTTTTAATTACGATTATAACTGTGGTTATTTTTACAACACTTTTAGTCACAATTATAACGGTGATTAAAAATAATAAAAAAGTAATTAAAAAAGAATCGCACTCTCCAGTTTATAGGAATAAATCCATGTCCTACATAAGAAAAAAAAACTTAATCAAAACATGACAAACATATTGTTTTATAATCAGAACATAACTAGTAAATGATATTTAAAAAATAACTGTATATGTTTTACAACTCAACATTATATAATTAATTTTTAAAAAACTTCATACATATATAATGTAGATAAGTCTTCTCCTTTACAAAATCCAAACACGCATCCGTTCTGTTGTTGATGTACTGTAATATAGTGAAATTTTTTATGAAGCATAGGGAGAGCAATTCTCAAATATGTGGTGTGCGTTAGGAGAGGAAGAGAAAGAGGAAAAGGAAGAGAAAGAAGAAAACTCACCGGAAGGAAGCGCAGAGATGATAGGCCAAGTCGGGTGGTTATTTATGAGTTATTGAGAGGCGTAAAACACAGAGAAGAAAGAAACCACGGCTGTATATAGAGGACGGATGTCACTTCATCATCATAAATCGAATCATATATGAACAAGAGAGATAGGAAATCGTGGTGTTGTGTTGCAGTGCCGGGTTTGAATTGGCTCGCCTCTCAGTTTTTGGCCTTATACTTGCCGTTTGTTGTTTTCACACTACCTTCTTTTTCAGTCTCTCTCCAATTATATTACACAGTTTTCACGGAGGAAGTAAATCCTGCGCACTCTTTGCGCGTTCTGCCCATACAAGTTAGGATCAAGTATATAAATTCAATATATACCCGTGTTTAGGAAACATGACTAAATCGATTGGTTCAATTGAAAATTAATAAATTGATTTAGTTTGAATTAATGAATAAGTGAGTATTTAAACTAATCAAATTAATTTTAAATCCATAAAATTAGTCAGTAATTAATTATATATTTTAATATTTTAACATATTTTAAGTACTACTAATTCAATAATACTCTGACTATTAATCTTTAAACGGTCCGTTCTTTTGAACCATATCCATACACATCAAGGGAGAGTAATGCTGTGACTACATTCATTCTTTCTATTTCTCTCCTATTTCAAATTAATTTCTTTAAGAAATTAAGAGGTTAAAATATTAGATTTTGACTGTTTAAGAAATAGATATAAATCCCATATATATTCGTTGACTGGTGCGTAAAACTCACTCTTTTTATTTCTCCCTTATTTCACCATATTATTTTTGAAAAAATGAGAGGATTTAAATTCCAACGTTTGGTTGTTCAAGAAATAGATAATTTTTTTTATCATTATTGTTTTAGAGAATTTATATTAAAATTTGTATATGGTACATACAAACCGCGAAGTGATATAAGAGAATTCAACAAATTACACATTATTTTTTTTATATTCAAGATTACATGGTATCAAAATAAAATATTTTATATATGAATGAAAAAAAAATATAACAAACCTTTTTATAAGAAAAAATATAAAATTAGATTAAAGTGTATATTATAATTATAAAAGATATGAGTATATAAGAGATGCGGGTAAAATTTATCTATTTATGGCCTGGCCCATCCACCTGCTCCTAATTGATGCCAAAATGAGCGAAACTTGCGACCTCAGAATTTTATGATTGGCGCTTGTTTTTGGGTTAAAATATTAACAGCTCATGTGGCAGTAGGGAAAAATGACGAGTCGGCTATCCAACGGAGTTTGAAAGTGACAGAAATAATTTTTATGTTTTTGGGGAACTGTCAATAGCAGGAAAGTTTATACTTTGAATAATCTAATTAGGTTAAGTTAGAAATCTAAAATTATAAAATTATTTTGGTGTTTATTTTGGTGTTAATTTTGTCTACTCATAAAATTTAAATTTAAAATATTATTTAAAAAAAATTAAAAAGTTAGTGAATAAGTTCAGTTTGAACTAATGAACTAATGAAAAATCGATCGAACAGATAAAATTGGTCAGTTCAATTTTTTTTAATTTTTTAGAATTTTTATTGAATATTATTATATATTTTTAAGAAATCTCTCAATATTTAAGTTATTAGAAAAAAATTTAAGATTAGTATAAATATAAATTTGTAACATGTCTAGAATATTTCAATATTATATATTATATATTTTAATATTTATAACATATACATTAATTATATATTTTAATATTTTTAATATATTATCTTTAAACTGGTGGCTCAATCAATTCAATTATCAATTTAATTTTATAACTTTGAAAAAAACAATATTTTTTAGCTTCTGTGTTGAACTGGCGGGGGTAGGGCAAAGAGATAACTAGGAGGATTTTATTTTTGTATTAATTTTTTTATAACATAAAAATTATTTAAAATAAATGAATAATTTTTTATTAATTTAATTTGAATTTAGACCTTAAATATGTAAAATTTTCTTAAAATTAATTTTATATATTTACAAAACTAAACTTAAAATTTTACTTAAAAAAAAAAGCGGTGAATCACTTAAATAAACTAATATTGGTATAATAGATTTATAAGTTAATAAACTCAAATTATATTTTGGGCAGAAAAATTAAGCAAGATGCCATGGTGAAATCTTTTGCCACTCTCTATCGGTTGATTTGGAGTTTTGCTCTTCTTGGTAATTAACCTTTTTACTAGAAAATTTTAAATTATATAACTTTTATTATTTGAGAAACGACATTGTTCCTTTGAACCGAAAAAATGTACTAAGTGAAATTTTGAAAAAAGTTACAATCACATATATTTTAACCAAAATATCTTGCATTTATTAATTATTATAACAATTATTAAATATTTATTTGTTCAATAAAAATAATATTAATAAATGAATTTCATGGTTTTTAACTAAAATGATAATATTATATAAAGGTCATTTTTATAATATTAAAAAATATTGCGTAATTTAAATATATATAGAAGAAGAAATGATTAATTTATTCTTTGCTTTTTATCTTTTTGGATATTATTCTTAATAAAGTGACTTTTATTTTTCTGGAATCTGTTGATGTTACGTAAAAGTAGGGACTGGGGAGAGACAACCACATATACGATATGGCTATCAAAATGCATCTCCAAAACCACACAAATATTTTATTAATTACTTGCATTTTTTAAAAATTTGGTTCAAACTATACTTCTGGGTTCTGAAGCATACCAAATCTTTTTAATTGTTTCTAGAAGTGTAGACATTCTTAATATGGACATTACTAAATAATCCTTTTAAATTGGGCAGGTTTTTAAGGAAATTGTCAGTTTGCAATCCAAACTACAATCTTAACAGGAAACCAATTTTAGATTGGAATAGATTTATACGTGGTTTTTATACCTTTACTAGTAGATTTTATACCTTTACTAGTAGATTATTCACTAAAAATAAAATGTGTGAAAATTTTCTTAAAGAATCAATTATACAAGGTTAATTGTAAAAAATATATATAATTACTTTCAAAAACTATTCACTTAATATATTTTAATTAAAGAATCTAATAGCAAACCTATAAAGATTAGCATAGAAGTTTGTTTAAAAAAATATTTAAAATATATTTTACGTCCTATAGTTTTACTTAATTTGTAATTTAGTCTCTATAATTTATTTTCGTGCAAGTTTGTCCCTACAATTTTCAAACATTTGTAAAATGGTCCCTACAATTAGAATATGTTAATCCTCTGTTTATTTTGTGCTTATATGGTATGACACATCATCTAAGATAATTAAATGGCTCTCAAATAAACTTATGCAATGCTGCATCATAATATGTGAAATAACCGAGGACTTAAATGACAATTTTAAGATAAGTCTTTTAGGACTAAAATAAAATGAAAAAGAGAGATATCATAAAAGCCTACAATAAGGATATATTTTTGTGCAAGTGAATTTTTATTTTGGGTCCAAAATCTAATTTGTTTTCCCAAGTGAATTATGGAGTTAAGTGAAAATTTAAATTTATGAGAGGTTAAACTTAACATTTTAGCCAAGATAATTTCGTGGCTATCCTTGAGAGAAGCCACATGGATTCCACTGCCTCTTAGCCGAGAAAAAAATTCAGAGGAAAGGAAAGTTCTGGACTTCATTCATCTTATTTTCTTCGTGTCTCTCTTGTTCTTCCCCCGTTAACTAAGTTAGAGAAGCCTTCATCTCCATGGATTTGCTGGGTTAATAGACAGAATCCGGACTGGAGTAAGGATTGAATTTGACTATGATATTACTATAGTGGTAATGACCAAAAAGATAAGAAGTAATTTTGCTTTTATATTAAATTTTTGAATAGTCAAAGATGATGGAGAATTTGAATTCTATTTTTTTAGTCAAGGAAGAGAATTTGAATTCTGCTTTTTTTGGTCAAATATAGTAAAGAATTTGAATTTTGCTTCCTTAGTCAAAAGTGGAAGAAAATTTGAATTTTGTTTCTTTTAGTCAAATATGGTGAAAAATTTGAATTCTGCTTCGTTAGTCAAAAGTGTTAGAAAATTTGAATTCTACTTCTTTGAATAGTCAAAGATGGTGGAAAATTTAAATTCTGCTTCTTCACCTCCCTTTCCCTATAAATATATGTCTCTTGACTTCATAAGGATCATCCCAAGTCTTGAAGACAAAGTTTCATTTTGGGTGCAAGAGAGAGAGAGTTTTTTAGAGAGAGAAAAAGTGAGATTTCTCTTAAAATTGTCTTTCCTTTTGTTAGAGAGAGAGTGTGTTTTCTCCTATTATAAGAGAGGGTATTGTCAATTGTTCTCTTCTTATTTTAGAGAGAAATTATTGTAATCCTTTTACATTAATGAAATCCTTCTACAATATGTCCAAGGCTTTTCTCCTAATTTGTTTAGGAGTTTTACACATAAATTTGGTCTCCATCATTTTAATTTTTTTTCTCACTTCTACTTCAGTTGTAATTGTGTATCCCGTTCCACAACGTTCTAACAATTACATCTTGGTCTCTCTTTCATGCAAGCGGATTGATGAAAATAATTCTGTTTTGAATCAGTAAAATCCGTGAGAGGGGAACTCTTCAAACTGAAATTCTGGGCTGAATTTAGTAAATCATGGTTGAGATTGTAGCCCCAAAAAAAATGAAAAATGAAGCAAAGGATGGAAGGAGACGAGATGGCAGTACGCAGAGCAGAAACAGAGCAGCGAAGCCACGTCGGGTTAGTGTGAATTGTTAAAATAGAAGAAAATAAATAAAAAAAAATTCTCAAAAAAGGAAGAAAAGAGATTCAGAGAATATAGTGTATTACTCACTTTATTGAAAACAACATATCTAAAAATATTTATAGACATCGTAAAGAAAGAAAAAAAAAACAACAGAAAAAGAAATTAATTGTAACAGAAAACTTACCAACAACTAACATACAATTTCAACAAACTTCTAACCTTTGAATCAAACTCGTCTCTCTAACCTGCATGTCTGTGCATTAAAGTTGAGATATTATATTATAAATTTCCGCCGGTATCGATAGATATATAAGGATAAGAATTTCTGGTCATAAATCGAATTATTTTATTTTGCGTTAGTGAAAAACAGAGTAAGGTTTGAAGAGGTAAACCAAGATCCTTGCTAGTGAATGACTTAGGATTTTTTTTGCTCTGCACGTGGGCATTGTTTTCAGCAGATCTTTGATAAAATTAAGGAGCTAAATGAGAACGTTTTTGTTAGCTAAATTGAGGGTGTTAACTGAGAACATGTGCTGAGTTTGCCGTGGGATGTCAGTTGAGAAATCTGGTAAATGAGAACGTTAGTGAATGACTTAATTATGTTTGATTAATTAATTAAAATCGATTGATGGTCGCACAATAAGATAGGGAAATTTGTCTAAAGATAGAGACTAATACACTATTCTAAAAGAATTAATCATAATCCAACTCATCATACAACTATACATTTTAATTACATATGATTATATTTTTAAAAAATTAAAATGACAAAGTAAAATACAAAAAATAAAAAGGGCCCACACAGATTTGGTGAATCTTGAGCCCAAAGCTACTCGTGCATCCCACAAATGCATAATGTCAGTCGATAAGGACGAGTTACAAGGATACACAGATCTTTGAGTCAGATTTTTTTTAAGGACATTGTTAGGTTATTGTAAGGCAATAAATCAAGGAGAAAGATTGAGAAGAACACACAAAGAAATTACGTGGTTCGGTCAATGCGACCTACGTCCACGGACAGAGAAAATATCTGTATTATTTCTGATAGAGGCTATACAGAGAGAAATTACATCAACCCTTCTTACAATGAATTCCCTCACACATACATATATATATATATATAGAGGAAATAATGGGTTATGGGTCGTGGGTCGGGTTACAAACCGGGTCACCCACAAAATTCAAGTCAAACCCAACAATTTCCCTCCTTGACTTGAATTCTCTCAAATCACCGGAACTAAGTACAAATTCATCTCTGTCATTCAAGCCCTGTAGGGCTTCATGGAATGCGAACATTCACCAAGTCCAAGCTATGCTTGAACTTCTCTGAAGGTAGAGCCTTTGTCAACATATCTGCTGGATTATCTGCTGTGGCTATCTTCTCGATGGATAATTTCTTGTCTTCTATCACATCTCGAATAAAATTCAATCTGATATCAATATGCTTCGACCTCTCATGGTAGACTGGATTCTTGGCCAAACTTAATGCACTCTGACTATCACAATAAATAATAGGTCTCTGAATATTTAACCCCAGACTATCAATCAAACCATGTAACCACATACCTTCCTTAAATCCTTCTGCCAATGACATGTATTCTGCTTCAGTGGTAGACAAGGCAACTGTAGATTGAAGTGTTGCCTTCCAACTGACAGCACATCCATTCAGAGTCAAGACATAGCATGTTAAGGATCTCCTCCTCAAAAGATCTCCAGCATAATCTGAATCTGTATAACCAACCAAGCCATTATCAGATTTATCAGCACCATAAACCAAGCAAATATTACTCGTACCTTTCAGATACCTCATAATCCATTTAACTGCATCCAGTGAGCTCTCCCAGGATTACTCATAAACCTACTTACCACACTGACTGCATGAGCCAGATCAGGCCTAGTACACACCATTGCATACATCAAGCTTCGAACAGCATTACAGTAGGGCACTGAACTCATGTACCCTTTTTCCTCAGCTGTAGTAGGTATTGTACTAGCATCAAGTTTAAAATGTGCTGCCAACGGAGTACTAATTGGCTTAGAATTATTCATTTGGAAAGAATGCAACAATTTTTCTATGTATTTCTGCTGAGATACATACAGTAAACCTGTACTTCTATTTCTCCAAATCTCCATGCCCAATATCTTTTTGGCTGCACCCAAATCCTTCATCTCAAACTCACTGCTCAACAAGGCTTTCAAACTATCAATTTCAACCTTGTTCTTTGCAGCAATCAACATATCATCAACATATAGCAACAAATAAATATAAGAATCATCTGCAAGTTTCTTAGTGTCACGCCTCTAACTTACGCACGTGACCGGCACGATAGATGAGCTTTTACCTCACCACCGTAAGCCTAATTCCGTACCAATTTGATATATATAAAAATCCTATCTCATGAAAGAGAGTACAATAAATATTTCAAATATATCCATTTATTCATTAATAAATGATATTCTCAACGAGCATTGTTCGTCCAAGATTTACCTACCCAAATTACAGAGCTACTACTATAATACTTTTGATAAAGTTTTACATAATAACAAATATTTACCCCCGATCAATGGGGTTGAGGACTCGAACGATTAGCTGGTTGTGCGTCTACTTCTTCTTGAGAATCTGTGAGGGGAGGAATGGCATGAGTATATTTTACTCAGTGAGGAAATATATTATTCTATCACAAACATAAGAAACAATCATAAAAAATCACAAAACATATCATATATGTCACGTCCCAAAATTTGAGCACGTGACCGGCACGGAAAGTGAATTTCATTTCACCTCCGTAAGCCTATCTTTCTCTTAAAAATCATACAATTCTTTTTCATGCAACCAAAACGAGTTCTTTATACATACTACAATTACTCACATTACATCAGTGAATGAACCTACCCGATTACAGAGATTTCTAGATTTATACAACTTAGAATAAAACTTAACTATTATACCTTTATCCTGAACAAATGAAAAGGTAATCATGGACTAAGGATCCATAATTCCTTGTTCCGATATTTACCTTCAGCTGTCAACTCTGAAAAAAAATATCAATAAGAGGGGTATGAGCAAACCACGTGCCCAGTGAGTAGATAACACAACATTATGACAAAAAAATATCATACATCATAATGATAACATGCAGCAATCATACGTAAATCGATCATCATATGATATGATATTATTCGTAGTACTTCACGACAATATCCAAATAAATCAAATACATTTCAACATAATTCAAAAGTTCACAACAACAATCGGTGAAATCAATTTCACACAAATTTCCCGTACCAACCGGGTCGTCCAGAATACCTCTGGATCGTTGCCCGCGGCCCCTGCCGCATCCACCCTTATCGCTCCATTTATAATCTCCACCCTTATAACTTCACATAAATTTCTCCATGGGGTGCACCACCATGCCTTTCCTTTCCAGTCAAACACAATCACAATCATATATAAAAACATCCTCAATCATAATCTTGAGCCACATACACAACTCAGTCATTTACAATTCAAGCCACAACATAATAAATGTGGTTCCAGCAACATAGCATGTATACAACATAACCCATAATATAGAACAATTATTCAACTCAGTTCACATGCCATTCACAATCCATTATATAACCTCCATTCATGGGAAAATAAGAAAATATAATTATATACATTACCAGACACGTTCCACAATTGTTTATGCCTCATCGTTCCACATCATCCTCTTCAAACTTGGATATACAACATATTTCCACTATGATGCAAAAAGTCAATAACAGATATTTAATCATAGCAAGTATTAACCCACTCACCTGGATTTCACGCTCTCGGCACTCCCACTTTGCACCTTGACCATTCCTATTGTAACCAGACAAAAACATTAGGGTTACGAAATAGAGAAATTTCCTACCACTACTCTCGACCTTTACTCACATCTTAAGTCATAACTCCTAATCGGTAATGAATATCTAAATGAAACTTATACCATTGGAAACTAGACTCAAAGAACTTTCCAACGATATAAAGTTTGCCCAAAACGGAGTCCGTATGAAGAAGTTATGGCCGATTGAAAATGAGCTAAGGTTTTCCGACACACCTGGCGCCTGGGCGCCATGCCTTTCTCTTCCCCACATGTCCTTGAGAATTTGTAAAAATTTCCTAAATTAAAAATAAAAATTTCTATTTCCACATTTTCTTCACTAATTCAAAAAGAAAATTTTCCACATAATTAAATTTTTCACTAAACTTCAAATCAGACTTTAAATATTCATAAAAATTCTTGGGATATTACATTCTTCCCCCCTTAAAAGAATTCGGTCCTCCGAATTCAAAACTTACCTCAAGATTGAAGCAAATGCCAATATTTTGTTTATATCTCATTCTCTCTCTTAGAATTTTCACAATCAAGTACAAAATATAACAAGTTCAACATATTTTTATTTCTAATACATAAGTTACAGGCAACAAGCTGAACTTGATTTACAAAACAGATAATTTTAATACTTAAACATTAGATCAAACATCAGCTTTAGGTACAAACAAAAGAAAAGATAAATTAAGAACGAGGAGGCTTTTGAAATGCAGAAGATGCTCCAGGTCTAGAAGAAGAAGGTGCTTCAGACCTTAAGGAGGAAGTTAATCGTTGCAGCCTAGAAAGAGTTTCTGGAGGAAACGTCTGGGAAATTTGGCGAAGTGCAGAAGTCACTCCATTCATACAGTCAATACATCTCGCTTGTTGGTCACGAAAATTTTGAGTTGCAAACATCGAATGTCTATCAACTCTATTCGCCAATTCCCTAAAATGACGGTTCAAAAGCTTCTCTTGTTCTGTAAAGAGACGATTTATCAATCTCCCCTGGTCCTCAAAGTGGCGGTTTATCAGTCTTTCCAAGTCCTCCATCTTTTGTCTCATAAGCGCAAGCTCATTATTAGAAGATGTTGCTGTGCTAACATCCTCTAACTCTACTACATCCCTTTTTCTTTTCTTAGCCTCTGGTGACTCTTCCATGGATCTCTTATTCTTATAATTCTCCAGGCTAAGATTTAGATCCAGCTCTACCTTGCCAGCCTCAAAATTTAAATTGAAAGATTTATTGCCGGCCATATTTTTCTGAGCTATAAAGGTTGTACAGAAGGAGAAGTTTGATGCTAGAAAGCTTATAGATATAAACTTTTAGTGTAGTGAGCAGCGTAATGGGGCATCCATTATATATAGACGAAATTTAGGGCTACAAAACCTTTACATCATACTCTAAAGATGACCTACAGACCTTATCCGACGCAATGCCAACGGTCTCAGATAAGCATGCCAGAAAATAACAAAATATAATCTAATACAAAAGATTTCCTCAAAAATTTCGGCTAACTTTTGACTCTTGCTCAAATTATTAAACTAATCGCCGCTTCAATTTATGGTTTCTTAACTCTGTATTTGTCTTATCCAATAATTCTAAATCGAGATATTACTCCATGAACGGGTAGCTTCATACTAGCCTTATCTAGGTTTCTAATCCGTGGCTTTGCCCTAAGCTTACACATTTTCAAACATACATATTAAAATAAAAACTTCTCACATCTACACATCAAGCGTTCCATAAAGTGAGAGAAAAATTTTACCTTTCACTTGCCTCTACGAGCATATATGTATATATGTATAAACATAGAGATACATCATTATCTATATATATTTTCATCTATTCAAGTTCTTTTAAATTTCAGACTTCTCATTCTCTGAATGTATGTAGAATCATTACATATTATTCCTGGCCATAACAAATAACCTTCACTCTCTATGCATGAATAACATACATACATATCATATGTATTTAGATACATATAATCACAGTATAATTCAATCAATCATGTATATTATACTTAACTGAAGGCTTTCAAGAACAATACAAGAAAGCATAGAAATACATTTTAGTTCATCGTGAAAACATCCAAGACACTCTGTAATGGCTACATTGTCGACTTCCTTCAATTTCAGAAAATGCCAACGAGAGAAATGGAAAAACCAAGTGTAAATCGGCCGCAAATCCACCGAATATTGACTTTCGTGGTTTTGCCATTAATGCGACGCGTTGTTGGTGTGCATGCCTACCCTAGACTCCTAGCTTCCAGCTTGCAGAAATCCATAGGTTAAGCGTATAGGGTGCGGCGAAGAGATATCTTCTTTGTCTCTGAGTTCAAATTTTTCCTCTATAAGAACTATCCCAACGTTCTCAGTTACCACACCACAAAGAGTAATCATCTCTAAGCCTACAACTTCTCAGCATTCCTCTCTTCTCATACTTCGACATAAATTTCTAAATTTTCCAAATCATGGCCACAAGGAAGTACATTGATCTCACAGTGGATGCCAGGAGAGAAGAGCTCGACTTAAACTTAAGTCTGGGCAAAGACAAGGGCAAAAGACCTTTTGAGGGGTCTCCAGAGAAGCAGAAGGAGAAGAAAATGAAGAAGATCGAGGAAGCTGAGGAGACTAGCACGGGCCATACCTCGGAGGACAAAATCGCCTGTCTAGAGCAGGAGGTCAAAAATCTGAAAAAGATGATAGAAAACCTAGAGAAGTTAACTAAACGCAATCATGCAGAAATGACTTCAAGAATAGACAGGTTCTTCTATTGGTCTACCCAGTGCTTCTGCAATCAACAACAAAGAAGTGTTGATTGTATGAATGGGATTTACACTACCCTCCGCGATATTGCTTTGTCTCTCGCTCCAAGGAATGGTCGAGGGGTGATGATACAGTACAACCCTCCTAATCCGAGACCACCTCGCTTTTAGATTACTCATGCATGAGTAATTGTTTTTTTTTTTTTTTTTTGCAATGTAATCCTTCTGCTTTTAATGCCAGTGGTTTCTTTTATGGGATGGTACTCCAAAAATAGTAATAATAAAATTAAGAAAGATAAAATAAATCAGTCACACAAAATCAATCATGAATTTAACATATAAAGCCCCATACATACAATTTGATCCGACAGCAACGGAATCAAAACAAATAATAACCTTTCCCTTACCGAGTTCAAAAGTATAGCCATAACTCTCTAAAACTAAAACTAAAAACATAATTCATAAGAAAAGACAAGTCTTGGAGGAAAAGGAAATGAAAACATCCTACAGGACCTTCAGTGGAGCCATCTCTCTATAGTCGTGCCCGGGTTCACCACGATAGAGGAGATCCCACTAAGGTTACCTTACTCTGTAATCGGTAGGAGACCTAATCCCAAAGCTCTGATACCAACTTGTCACGTCCCAAAATTTGAGCACGTGACCGGCACGGAAAGTGAATTTCATTTCACCTCCGTAAGCCTATCTTTCTCTTAAAAATGATACAATTCTTTTTCATGCAACCAAAACGAGTTCTTTATACATACTACAATTACTCACATTACATCAGTGAATGAACCTACCCGATTACAGAGATTTCTAGATTTATACAACTTAGAATAAAACTTAACTATTATACCTTTATCCTGAACAAATGAAAAGGTAATCATGGACTAAGGATCCATAATTCCCTGTTCCGATATTTACCTTCAGCTGTCAACTCTGAAAAAAAATATCAATAAGAGGGGTATGAGCAAACCACGTGCCCAGTGAGTAGATAACACAACATTATGACAAAAAAATATCATACATCATAATGATAACATGCAGCAATCATACGTAAATCGATCATCATATGATATGATATTATTCATAGTACTTCACGACAATATCCAAATAAATCAAATACATTTCAACATAATTCAAAAGTTCACAACAACAATCGGTGAAATCAATTTCACACAAATTTCCCGTACCAACCGGGTCGTCCAGAATACCTCTGGATCGTTGCCCGCGGCCCCTGCCGCATCCACCCTTATCGCTCCATTTATAATCTCCACCCTTATAACTTCACATAAATTTCTCCATGGGGTGCACCACCATGCCTTTCCTTTCTAGTCAAACACAATCACAATCATATATAAAAACATCCTCAATCATAATCTTGAGCCACATACACAACTCAGTCATTTACAATTTAAGCCACAACATAATAAATGTGGTTCCAGCAACATAGCATGTATACAACATAACCCATAATATAGAACAATTATTCAACTCAGTTCACATGCCATTCACAATCCATTATATAACCTCCATTCATGGGAAAATAAGAAAATATAATTATATACATTACCAGACACGTTCCACAATTGTTTATGCCTCATCGTTCCACATCATCCTCTTCAAACTTGGATATACAACATATTTCCACTATGATGCAAAAAGTCAATAACAGATATTTAATCATAGCAAGTATTAACCCACTCACCTGGATTTCACGCTCTCGGCACTCCCACTTTGCACCTTGACCATTCCTATTGTAACCAGACAAAAACATTAGGGTTACGAAATAGAGAAATTTCCTACCACTACTCTCGACCTTTACTCACATCTTAAGTCATAACTCCTAATCGGTAATGAATATCTAAATGAAACTTATACCATTGGAAACTAGACTCAAAGAACTTTCCAACGATATAAAGTTTGCCCAAAACGGAGTCCGTATGAAGAAGTTATGGCCGATTGAAAATGAGCTAAGGTTTTCCGACACACCTGGCGCCTGGGCGCCATGCCTTTCTCTTCCCCACATGTCCTTGAGAATTTGTAAAAATTTCCTAAATTAAAAATAAAAATTTCTATTTCCACATTTTCTTCACTAATTCAAAAAGAAAATTTTCCACATAATTAAATTTTTCACTAAACTTCAAATCAGACTTTAAATATTCATAAAAATTCTTGGGATATTACAATATAGTTCCAAATTAAATTCCCAAACATTTTTTGGGTCCAATCCACATAAGGTGGTCGTTGTCCCACGGCCCCTGCCGCATCCTCCCTTATTACTGCTTTCATAAATGCCTCCCTTATTTCACCCCTATATTTTCAATACTCTTTGTATTGGAACAAATTTTTGTTTAACATGATTTGCCACCCTTATTATCTCCTGCTCCTCCCTTTTTCCTCCCACACAGGGACCCGTCCCCGTAACATTCTCCATCAATCACAAACATAACAATAATTCAACCTTACACACAATACTACCCATGTATGTGATGTTGTTCACATATATAGTATATGACACTCTTCATAAATATGACACTGTTCACATGTACGTACAATACCATTCACAAATATGGTACGATACTATTCACGAATATGTCACTGTTCATATGTACGTATGATATTGTTCATATGTACTGTATGATACTATTCATAAATACGACACTATTCATAAGTACAGTATAATACTATTTACAAATACGGTACAATATTATTCATGAATATGTCACTGTTCGTATGATACTGTTTATAAATACGGTACTGTTCATAAGTACGATATAATACTATTTACAAATATGATACGATACTATTCATGAATTATGTCACTATTTATATGTACGTATGATACTATTCATAAATACGGTACTGTTCATAAGTACGGTATAATACTATTCACAAATACGGTACGATACTATTCATGAATATGTCACTGTTCATATGTACGTATGATATTGTACAGTGTGATACTATTCATAAATACAGCACTGTTCATATGTACTGTATAATACTATTTACGGTATGGTACTATTTATATATGCGATAATCAGAAATAATTTTCAAGTAGCTGAGGATAATTCCTTTCTGATGTGGAGGATCGGCTAAGGCCGCAACCACAGAGCATACTAAGAACTTATCACACAGGTATTTGTAAAAATATAGTACCCTCACAGTATCTTAGTAATCAATAAATAATTCTTAAACAATCGAGGTTAGTTCCTTTCTGATATGGAAGATCAGCTAAGGCCGCAACCACAGAGCATACTAAGAATTTAACCTCTAAATTATTATAAGAATTTAAAAGAGCATAGTAGAATATTCCCTCACTTCGAATCCAAGCTATAAAGGATGACTTTTATAATAACTCAGAATCTTAACACCAGAATCAGAAGAATTAGAGGAGAGGAGAGAATAGAATCTGAAGGTGTGTGTTTAGAAGTGAAATGGAAGGGTCTATTTATAGGAGAAGTTATGGTACTATTTGCTACTATTCCATCTACCATTCTCCTATACTATTTCATCTACCAGTTTCACTTACCAGTTTTCATCTACCATTCTCTTATACTATTTCATCTACCAGTTTCACTTACCAGTTTTCATCTACCGTTCTCATATACTATTACATCTACCAGTCTCACTTTCAGCTATACATTCTAAATTCCACTTTTGAATTGTATTTTACTTAATAGGATAAATTCCATAACGTACCATTCATTATATCTCACAATTTATTCAATTTATAATTGAAAATTCATATTTTCAACATCATACACAGCCAAGATAAAATTTACGTAAAAATTTAAGTAGACATAATTTTTTTTTTGACGGGTATTACACTTAGAGTAGACACAGTTATCAAACTGATTACGCAGAAAACCATGAGAAGTCATGAATGCATCAAATTTCTTGTACCACTGTCTAGGAGACTGCTTCAAACCATACAAGGACTTTTTCAGCAAACATACATGATCTTTCTTCCCAGAATCAAGAAATCCTTCTGGCTGTGACATATAGATCTGCTCCTCTAAATTTTCATGTAAGAAAGCAGTTTTCACATCCAGTTGTTCCAACTCCAAGTCAAAAACACTTACCATGGACAAAAGGACACGAATGGTTTTATGCTTCACAACTGGAGAGAAAACTTCATGATAATCAATTCCCTCATTTTGTGAAAAACCCTTGGCCACGAGTCTTGCTTTGAACCTTGCTGGTTCAACTCCAGGAATACCTTCTTTCTTCTTGAAGACCCATTTGCATCCTACCGGTTTCACTCCCTTTGGTAATGGTACAAGATCCCATGTTTCGTTCTTCTCAAGAGATTGCATCTCTTCATTCATTGCAACCAGCCATTCTGATGCTTCTCTACTCTCAACTGCTTCTTTATATGATCTCGGGTCATCAGAATCAATACTTTCACCTATTGCCAAGGCATAAGCAACTGAATTAACATCAATTATATCAACACAATCTGCATACCTCATAGGTTTTCTGATTTCCCTTCTTTCCCTCCTTGTTGCTATAGGTTGTGATTCTTCTTCTTCCCTGGGCTTCTGTACAGGGTCTGTTATAACCCTTTTTTGAAGTTTGAACTTCAATTTCTACCTTCTGATTGGCACCTTGATCATTATTACCTGCATGACTACCAAGCTCCTCCTTCTGACCAAACATAGCAGACTCATCAAAAGTTACATCTCTGCTAGTAATAAATTTTGGAGTTCTATCCTTTTCAGTACACCACAGTCTGTACCCTTTAACTCCAGGTGCATACCCTAGAAATATGCATTTCATTGCCCTAGGCTCTAGTTTATCATAATTCACATGAGCATAAGCAGGACAACCAAATATACGCATGCCAGAATAATCAGAAGGTTTACCGGACCATACCTCTTGAGGAGTCTTAAAATCAATTGCAGTAGATGGCGATCTATTCACCAAATAACAAGCAGTGTTAACTGCTTCAACCCATAATTGTTTTGGCAAGCCAGCGTTTAATCGCATATATCTCGCACGCTGCAACAGTGTTTGATTCATACGTTCTACAACTCCATTTTGCTGTGGTGTATGACGTACAGTGCGATGCCTCACTATACCTTCTTTCTTGCAAAATTCATCAAATGGAGCGTTACAGAACTCCAACCCATTATCAGTTCTGAGTGTTTTGACCTGTTTTTCAGTCCGTTTCTCAACCATGGTCTTCCACTCCTTGAACTTCCCAAACACTTCATCTTTGAATTTCAGAAAATATACCCAAACCCTTCTAGAGTAGTCATCAATAAAAGTAATAAAGTACTTGCATTTGCCCTGAGATTCAACTGGAGAAGGACCCCACAAGTCTGAGTGAACATATTGCAGAACATCCGTAGAAGTATGCTTCCCAGAATTGAACTTAACTCTGTGTTGTTTACCCATAACATAAACTTCACAGAATTTTAGCTTCCCAGTTTCTGCCCCTTCTAACAATCCTTGTTTACTTAGAATTGACAGCCCTTTCTCACTCATGTGTCCCAATTGGCAATGCCACAACTCTGTATAATCATCAATCTTCCCTAAAGATTTAGATACAGCCACTGTCCCCATCACAGAACTACCAATCAGAAAGTAAATGCCATGCTACAATTTACCCTTCATTATAACCAGAGCACCTTTGGAAATTTTCAACTGTCCATTCTCTCCAGAGTACTTGTACCCTTGTTTGTCTAGAGTACCAAGAGAAATCAAGTTCTTCTGTAGACCAAGAACATACCAAGCATCAAGCATCCTGACTATTTCATCATACATCTGAATCTGCACAGAACCACTGCCCTTAACACTAAGCTGCTCATCATCACCCAATCTCACAACACCATTCCACTCCTTGAAAGAAGTAAACAGCTCACGTGAGAAAGTCATATGATAAGATGCACCTGTGTCCAAGACCCAAGTATTTGCAGAACCAGAGGTGCTGACTGTGAGAACATCAATGTCTTCTTCGTCAGAACTATCTTGCACCATCGCAGCACTACCACTGGTATTCGGTTCCTTCTCATCATTTCCCTTCTTCCTCTGTGGACAATTCTTCCTTATGTGCCCCTTTTGTTTACAGTGATAACATCGAGGTCCTCCTTTGTTCCTCGACTTAGACCGTGACTTGCTTCTTTTTCTATCATCCCTTTTTGTGTCTCTGCCTCTGCCAACATACAAACCTGCTTCTGCACCATCCTCATTAGAACTAGAGACTCTTCTCTTCAGCTCTTTAGACTGCAAAGCATCTTTGACATCAT
This sequence comes from Biancaea sappan, assembly GCA_037074585.1. Lineage (NCBI taxonomy): Eukaryota > Viridiplantae > Streptophyta > Magnoliopsida > Fabales > Fabaceae > Biancaea > Biancaea sappan. The sequence continues at coordinate 39,208,026 of CM073492.1, forward strand.
TAACAGAGATACTATCTGTAATATCCCAAGAATTTTTATGAATATTTAAAGTCTGATTTGAAGTTTAGTGAAAAATTTAATTATGTGGAAAATTTTCTTTTTGAATTAGTGAAGAAAATGTGGAAATAGAAATTTTTATTTTTAATTTAGGAAATTTTTACAAATTCTCAAGGACATGTGGGGAAGAGAAAGGCATGGCGCCCAGGCGCCAGGTGTGTCGGAAAACCTTAGCTCATTTTCAATCGGCCATAACTTCTTCATACGGACTCCGTTTTGGGCAAACTTTATATCGTTGGAAAGTTCTTTGAGTCTAGTTTCCAATGGTATAAGTTTCATTTAGATATTCATTACCGATTAGGAGTTATGACTTAAGATGTGAGTAAAGGTCGAGAGTAGTGGTAGGAAATTTCTCTATTTCGTAACCCTAATGTTTTTGTCTGGTTACAATAGGAATGGTCAAGGTGCAAAGTGGGAGTGCCGAGAGCGTGAAATCCAGGTGAGTGGGTTAATACTTGCTATGATTAAATATCTGTTATTGACTTTTTGCATCATAGTGGAAATATGTTGTATATCCAAGTTTGAAGAGGATGATGTGGAACGATGAGGCATAAACAATTGTGGAACGTGTCTGGTAATGTATATAATTATATTTTCTTATTTTCCCATGAATGGAGGTTATATAATGGATTGTGAATGGCATGTGAACTGAGTTGAATAATTGTTCTATATTATGGGTTATGTTGTATACATGCTATGTTGCTGGAACCACATTTATTATGTTGTGGCTTGAATTGTAAATGACTGAGTTGTGTATGTGGCTCAAGATTATGATTGAGGATGTTTTTATATATGATTGTGATTGTGTTTGACTGGAAAGGAAAGGCATGGTGGTGCACCCCATGGAGAAATTTATGTGAAGTTATAAGGGTGGAGATTATAAATGGAGCGATAAGGGTGGATGCGGCAGGGGCCGCGGGCAACGATCCAGAGGTATTCTGGACGACCCGGTTGGTACGGGAAATTTGTGTGAAATTGATTTCACCGATTGTTGTTGTGAACTTTTGAATTATGTTGAAATGTATTTGATTTATTTGGATATTGTCGTGAAGTACTACGAATAATATCATATCATATGATGATCGATTTACGTATGATTGCTGCATGTTATCATTATGATGTATGATATTTTTTTGTCATAATGTTGTGTTATCTACTCACTGGGCACGTGGTTTGCTCATACCCCTCTTATTGATATTTTTTTTCAGAGTTGACAGCTGAAGGTAAATATCGGAACAAGGAATTATGGATCCTTAGTCCATGATTACCTTTTCATTTGTTCAGGATAAAGGTATAATAGTTAAGTTTTATTCTAAGTTGTATAAATCTAGAAATCTCTGTAATCGGGTAGGTTCATTCACTGATGTAATGTGAGTAATTGTAGTATGTATAAAGAACTCGTTTTGGTTGCATGAAAAAGAATTGTATATTTTTAAGAGAAAGATAGGCTTACGGAGGTGAAATGAAATTCACTTTCCGTGCCGATCACGTGCTCAAATTTTGGGACGTGACACTATCTCTACCATACAACATAGTATCAACAAAGTTCTCATATGAATTTGGTAGAGAACACAAAAGAATGATAGCTTGATCTTCATCATCTATCTTAACCCCAACACCCTGTAAATCCAGGATATTTCGGTTAAAATTATCAAGATGATCTTTTACCTGCATATTTTCTGTCATCCGCAGGGTATACAAACGCTGCTTCTGATATAACCGGTTTGTGAGAGACTTTTTCTGGTATTTATCATCCAATTTCTTCCACAAACCTGCAGCAGTTGATTCATCAACGACTTCTCTCAACACCTCATCAGTCAGACTCAATAGTAATGCACTATGAGCCTTTGCCAAAATTTCATTTTTCTCCTATTTCTTCAACGTGTTAGGTAGACTACTTTCTCCTTCTAATGCCACTGCATATCCCTGCTGAACCAGAAGTGCCCTCATTTTTACCTTCCACAAAGTGAAATCATTCGATCCATTGAACTTCTCAATATCGAATTTATGAGTCGACATCTTCTCAAATAACAGCAGATAAATTACTAGCAAATTTCGCAATCAGAAATTGAATTTCACAAAACTGCTCAGAACCTTGCAAACTGACTAGAACTTCACTAACAGAAATTCAACACAGCAGTCCAATAAAATTCACAGCAGTAAACCAGAAATCCAATCCAGCACAATCTAACACAATCCAATAAATTCACAAAGAAATTCAGAATTCTTTTCTGAATTAAACATAAACTCACGGGAACCGTGTTAACGAAACAATAACGATCGCAACAGAAAATTTGGTCCAAACAACAACTATGACCAAACAACAGCTTTGACCAAACAGCAATTTTTGACCAAACAGCAACTTTAACCAAACAGCAGCTTTGACCAAACAATAACTTTGACCAAACAGTAACTTTGACCAAATAGTATAGTTGACCGTTGACCATGCTACAGTGCCGAGTCGCTACAGTATCGTTGACCGTTGACTGCTACAGTACCTCGCCGTAGAAGACGATGAACAGTGCTTTCGATGAAGATTTCGGCGATGAACAGTACTTCCGATGAAGATTCCGGCGATGAACAGTACTCGCAACCGTAAAAACTCACCAAAACAACTGAAAAACGATCTTCAATACACTAGAAATGCAATAAACGGTCTCTTTTTGCCCAAAAACAAGCGAATCAAGCTAGATCTGAAATTTAAAACTAGATCTGAAAATTTTCTTACCACCAAAAATTGGTCTTCGACGTTCTTCAATGCACCAAAGATGCAGAAAACGGTCTTCTATGCTCCAAATCAACAAAATCGGGCCAAGATCTGAAATTTTGGAGTCTGATCTGAAAATTTCCAGACGTGCTACAGTAACCGACGAACCAAAAAATGAACCAAGGCTCTGATACCACTTGTTAGATTATTGTAAGGCAATAAATCAAGGAGAAAGATTGAGAAGAACACACAAAGAAATTACGTGGTTCGGTCAATGCGACCTACGTTCACGAACAGAGAGAATATCTGTATTATTTCTGATAGAGACTATACAGAGAGAAATCACATCAACCCTTCTTACAATGAATTCCCTTACACACACACACACACACATATATATATATATATATATATATATATATATATATATATATATATATAGGAAATAATGGGTTATGAGTCGTGGGTCGGGTTACAAACCGGGTCACCCACAAAATTCAAGTCAAACCCAACAGACATGTTTGGTATAATTTGAAAGAAATCAAAGCAATAGAATCTCATTTCTTTATAAGTTGATGAAATCTTATTCTCTTAAATTTTACTTGCATGAAATTCTTTTCTTCATCAATTAATGAGTACCAAATATAAAAGTAAGAAAATGAAAAAAAAAAATTTATTCAATTCATACATACCAAACATTGCCTAAGAAAATAACTACACTATTTGATTCTATGATACCCATAATCTCAAAATATATATATACACACACACTACTTGAAGTACATCTCAAAGCGAAGATTCGAACCACGCATTCCCCATCAGATTGTTTCAAAACCCAAAGAGAGTAGAGTCATCCTGCAGATTCATACGATTCCGAAAAGTCAAGGTTTAAAGTAGTCACCAGGAATATTAATCACTGAAAAATCCCAGGGACCCTAGATGCAATTATTTGATTTACGAACAAAAAACATAATACCGACAAAAGATCAATCTCAAACTCAAGAATATATGAAAGTCAGGACCAAACTCATAATACAAAATTTGGGACCACAAAACTTCAATCACTGATAAAAAAAACTCCATCATTTGGACGACTAATTTGTCCACTCAAGAGCAGAGGTTCACTTGCTGCATAGGGACAAAATGATGGGACTGATGTAAATGGCTCACTTGCTCACTTTATCATTTTCTGTCATTAATCCATATTTTCTGTTCAGTCTCTTTATTTCATTCTAGTTTACTGTTATTGGGTAAGGGGGTTCATCACTAAACTTTCAGTATAATAATCGAAACTCAATTGCAGTGTTAGAGCACCATATTCAGAATAAAAGATCAAATCTTGTAGTGCTCAAATGACAGAGAATATCACCCTTAAATTTTTTATAACTGAATATTCAAAATCAAATTTCAAGTAGCCAAATCACAGGGTGCTTGAGTAACACGGCAACAGAATGTTTATAATTAACAAAAAAAAAAGGCAAAAAGTACATTTATGTCCCTAAAATTTGCACCTGGTTACATTTATGTCTTAAAGATTTTTTTTGGTCCACTTATATTCTATATGTTTCAGATTGTATTACATATGCTCTTTTTTTATAACTATGTTAGTCAACTTAATGAAATGTTGACTAGGCTGCTGATTGGGTAGACATGTGAAATATTAAAAAAAAACATTTTTGGCTGTTCACGTGGGAGTCTATGTGGTGTGTACAATTATTTTTATTTTTTTTCAAAAATTTTTTAAATTTTTTTAAAAAAAGTTTCAATTTATTCACTTTAGTTCTTAGTTAAAATTTTCTTTTTGTCCGATTTTTAATATAAACTCATATTCTACTTAGTTTAGATCCCTAGTTTAAGAATATATTTTTTCTTTGTCAAAATTATCCCCTCTAAACTTTTCAGTTTGTTCACTTTAGTCCCTATTCTTCACTTTTATGTTATTATCTCACGTTTTGGTCCTCTAAATCAGTCCATAATTTCTTTTTTAATCATAATATAATTAAATCTATCATTTTTACGCAACAACAATGCAAGAAACGAATTAAAATTTCAGTTTCAAATTTTACCTTTTATGAGAGGGAGAGGAGATATACAATCTTTGAAACTTTGAAGGTAAAATTTGAAACTAGAAATTTAAGTCATTTATTGTATTGTTCTTGAGTAGAAATGATAGATTTAATTATATTATGACTAAAAAAATAAATTGTGCATTGATTTGGAGGACCAAACCGTGAGAAAAAAAAATATGAAAGTAAAGAATAAGGACTAAATGAATAAACTGAAAAGTTTATAAAAATTATTTTGACAAAGAAAAAAATAGATTCTTAAACTAAGGATTTAGATGAAATAGAAAAGTAAATAAACTGAAACTTTTTAAAAAAATAAAAATAAATTTAAAAAATTGTCCATGTGGCAGTCCATGTAGACTGCCATGTGCACAACCAAAAATGTTTGTTTATTCTATGTAGCTGCCCAATCAACAGCGCAATCAATATTCAGTTAAGTTGACTAACAGTATTATAAAAAAAATGACACATGTGATACAATCTGAAACATATAAGATATAAATGGATCAAAAAAAAATTTTAGAGCATAAATATATCCAAATATAAACTTCAGGGATATAAAGGTTCTTTTTGCCTAAACCAATAAAAAAAAAGGATTGAATCAAGAGGAACAACACTGTTATAAACCCAAAACGTCAATTTCATTTAAATGTTAACCCAAAACAGAACTATCTCAGCATTCTAAGCTTCTACTCGAAACAGAAATTTTGTTAGTATATTTTAATATATTTCACCACATGTTAAAATAAAGAATTAAATTGTATAAATTGATACTTTATTCTAATACATACACTAAAATACACTAACACCTTCCAAATAAAATAAAAAATCCATCCGCTCAATAACGGTAGCTTGTTATGCAGTGGCCATTTCATTCATCTACTAATATAATTCGGGAATGTACAATTTGATGAAAAAGAAAAAGTTCTTTATCATTAAATCCTTCATCGTAACAATCAATTAAAAGGTTCGAACTGATCTTCCTCGATCGAAACACATGAAAATTAACTCTATAAAGTCATGCAAGGGCATGGAAAGCTGAATTTGCACTTCAAAATCTCAATAATATTATATTTCCTTAGAAATAAGCTAGGCTACAATGTTACTCCACCCACTATTACACCCAACGCTATGTTTCTGGTGATTGAACTGACTAATACTCTCACAAAAACTGAACCCAGGTAGAAATTTTGATCTTTCAAGCAGATTCTGTTTATGCGGTCCTCTGATCTTCTTTACTCAGATGTTTCATTTGTATCTTGTTCTTCTAGTCCTTCCTTCTCGGCCTTTGCAGGTCCTGGACCAGCCGATACCTTCACCATTGATGGACGCAAGAGTCGGTCACCAAGTTTGAAACCCTTTCTGAATTCTTCAAGGATGATGCCTTCCTCAAATTCGGTGGAATCTTCACGCATAATTGCTTCATGTAGCTTTCAGAAATGCAAATTATAGTTTATCAGTAAGTTGCTCGAGAATTTGAATTTCTAAAAACCACAAGCTTACTCAGATCTTAGTTAGTTCCCAAGTCAAATCATCTTACAAGCACCGAACTGAAATTAGTATTCTTTCTACCTAAAGAGAACATGTTGAAATTCATATATATATATATATACAATATATATATCTTTTATATTTTCTTGACAAGTCTTTAACTGTTTTAAACTCACAAAGTTGGCTCGAATCAATAGAGAATTGCAGTTAAAACAGTATCCAGGTCTTCAGGAAACCTGAACAAACTTGATTAAGCGTTTGAATAAGCCCATCAAGCACACAATTGAAATTCAAGCCAACTTGTTTGCGTGCCAGCATCAATCATAGATGACACTAAGAATTTTCTTTTGTATTATCTAAATATTTTTCCAAGGAGAGAGGAAAATATTCAAAGATCCCAGGTCAACTGAGTCAATTGAAGGTTAGAGCAAAGCAGATATAGATATAAATTTATGATTAAGTCAAAGAACTCTAGCTTGATAAAGTGCAACATGGATATCATCAAAAAATATGTTGTAGCAGACAATTAGACTAGCTGGTGAATAATAATAGGAAAATTACTTGACCATGGAATATGCGTGATTATGGTGTACTATAAAGCATCAACAAACAAGATTCTTTGACTGATCTACCAAAAGACGAGAGACAACTAATGGAGATAGGACCAAATAATTAACACACTTCATTATAAAATATTTTTTTTTCATGTCAAAAGGCTTTCAATTCCAGAATAAGCCAAAAGAGCTGATTAACTTACTAATGGATCAAAGGGTTTGCCAACTGTCTCCACTGGTTGAACTCCAAGTGAGGTTAGAATTTCAATGAACTGTTTACATATGCTCTGATAGCTGTTATTTATTTTTTCCTCTCCCTCTGTCCCCACCTTAAGCTGAGCTCTTGCTCTCTCAAAATTATCCAGAACTGGCAACAAACTCTCCACAACTTCCCCCTGAGCATTTGTTACCAGTGAAAGGCGTTCTCTCTCAGTCCTCTTACGAAAATTGTCAAAGTCCGCACTAATTCTCAGAATCCGGTCTTTTTCTATTGATAGCTCTTCAGATAAAGAAGTGACTTTTCCTTCAAGACCATTTTTCTCATCTTCAATGGATTTCAATGATGACTCCAACTCAGCAATTTTGGTTTCATCATTATTGGCTATTGCTTCTTTAAAAGACTGTAATAGAGTTAAGAGGGGTGAAGCAGGTGTTTCCTCAGCATCAGTAACTTCATTGTCAGATGTACTATCTTCCACACCAACAACACCATCTGAAGAATCCTGTTACACAAATGTACAGCAAATTCAGGAAGGAACAAGAATTAATACAAGAACTTAAAGTTCTTGATGCTTCTATTTTCCAAATTAGGAGTACTCAACATTCTGAATCTGAATTATTGATACTTATCCAGTGTGAAATCATGATCAGAATTTAGGAAAGGGAAGAGTGACAGTAAAAGTAGGAAAACACAACAGTAACAAATTCCAAAAGGTCAAAAAAGTAACATAAAGCTCAACATATGATTATGTAGAAATAAGTAGAGCATTGATCAACAAACAAAACATAATTCAATTGACTAAGTTTTTAATAATTGAAAGTGCCTCTCAATTTGAGAAGATAACAGAAGACATGCACTAGACAACAAAAGTGACACAGAAAATAGACTTACTTGTAGTTAAAAGAATAAACATTTATAGGAGAATGAGAGACAAGGCAAGCCATAACAAATTGATGGCAGAAATACACTCCAACCTACATGGCACTTCTAATATCTAAGAATGCAAGACTTGAAACATCTAATAGTTACATTCAATGCACAAATAAAACATACAAGAACTCAGATTCATTGCAGAATAAAATAAAGGGAAAAAAAAAACAGAGTTCTTTCATGCATACAAGATATAGACCTATAAAAAAAATAAAATAAGAATCAGGAAAAGTCCACTATTTAATTAGGCCACTAAACTTATATTATTTATTCACAATCCTCCTTTTTTTTCCTTCTAAAATTAAATTTAAAAAAAAAATTACTTGAATCAAGTGCTTGAGATGTCACCTTGACACCCAACATGCATATGTACTCCTACCTCTTGCACTTAACTGGGAAAATAGAACTACAGATTCTGTTAGATATCTGATAGTAGGAGTAGAGGTAATTAGTGATTCTGTTATTTTGTTAAAAGGTAGGGAGGTAAATTTCAAAGGTCAGAGTCTGTTATATAGGAAGAGGAAGGAAAAGGAAGTGGGTATTGTTTTGGAGAATTAGAATCTTGAAGGCAAACCTCTGGAGAGGATTTGAAGAGTCTTAGACTCTGATTCATATTTTCTGTTGTATTTCCATTTCATTGTTCAATTTTTAATTCAATTCTTTCAATAAAGATTCAGTTTACTATTTGGTTCTGTGTAATTATCTGTCAGTGATCTATCAATTGGTCCAACTCTGCTTGGACCCAAGAAACTGCCACCAAAACCAGCAGAAAGAATGGAAGTGGTATAATCACACTTAGCCACGTTGGAATGTTCGATGGAGGAATTACAAGCATCTTTCAAGGCAACGCTTTTGGAAATGCAGAAGAAACAGCATGAAGAACAACAATTGATACATCAGATGTTGTTGAAAGAGATAGGAAAGATCAATGGGAAGAATAGCAACATTGAACAAATTGGGGAGATGCGACAGCATGTCTCTTCCTCATCATCGGACAGATTCGGGGATGCTTCTTTGAAAATGGAGTGGGATCCATAAAGGAATCCATAGATGAATTCAAGCTCTCCGTTAAAAAGGTGGAATTACCAGGCTTTATAGGGTTCGATCAAGTTAGGTGGATATCTCGTGCAAAAACATATTTCAAGGTGCATAATACTTCAAATGAAATGAAGATCAAACTTGCCCGCCTTTGTATGGAAGGATCCACAATTCATTGGTTTCATCTGGTTCGAGAGTCCGAAGAACACCTTTCTTGAATTAATTTCAAACAGGTCCTCTTACTTCACTTTGTCGGCAGCATGTACGACAACCCTTTCGAAGAACTCAAGGTCCTGCAACAATCTGGTTCAGTATCTAAATATATTGAGAAATTCGAAATTGTTTCATCTCAGATTCCCAAGATTGCAGAATTGCACTACGTTGGGTTATTTATGGGAGGATTGTGCACATATATCCAACAACGTATTCATACCTTGCACCCTTCCTCTCGCTGGACAGTGATGCAAATGGCTCGAGATGTTGAAATGGAGCTATGCTCTGTTTTTGCACCTCACACTACGTCTTCCATCTCTTTGTCTGATACGAGTTACTATATAGGGTCAGGTAAGACCACAGTCCATTTCAAGCCCAATTTCTAAGGGAGCTGGGTCATATTCATTCCCAGGGCCCAATGTGCGATCGACCACGTCGTCTTCTTCGCCCAATAGCTCTGTTTGTGGATCCGGTCTTCTATCTCAGTCTTCATGTGGGTCATCATCGGCAGCGTCTGTGACGGCTCCTCCTCAATTGGCAACTGCGCAACGATGTTGGGATGACGACAGGAGACCAGGGGCTGAGCATTCACATGGAACCCATCATCTTTCGTATCAAGAACTGATCAATCGAAAGAACAAGGGATTGTGTTTTTGTTGTGGCGAACGCTACAATCCTCTACATTAGTGTGCGGCAAAGTCCCTGTGATTGCTAATTTTGGGAGAAGATGAAGTTGGAAGCAGACGCAAGAAGAGAGCAAACCACAGAAGACTGCAAGCATGGCATAGGCTGGCGTTCATTGTTAAAAAAAAAAAATGACAAAAAAAAAAGGGAAAGAAGGGGCTTCATTTAGAGGGGTCGATATTGTTAGACATCTGATGGTAGGAGTAGAGGTAATTAGTGATTCTGTTATTTTGTTAATAGGGTAGGGAGGTAAATTTCAAAGGTTAGAGTCTGTTATATAGGAAGAGGAGGGAAAAGGAAGTGGGTATTGTTTTGGAGAATTAGAATCTTGAAGATAGACCTCTGGAGAGGATCTGAGGAGTCTTAGACTCTGATTCATATTTTCTATTGTATTTCCATTTCATTGTTCAATCTTTAATTCAATTCTTTTAATAAAGATTCAGTTTCCTGTTTGGATCTGTATAATTATCTATGAGTGATCTATGAAATTCTCTCTCTTTTACTAAGCACCAAGAAAAAATTACCAGTGACAAAATCATATATTTTAAAAGTAGTAATCATTATCCTTGTTCCTCAGTGGTGTATGTAAAGTTTGTAAACATCATTCCAACTCATCAAATATGTAAGCTAGCTACTTGATGAATGAAGACTCAAAAACAAAATTTGGTGATAAATGACAGCAGACCTACACAGGAATGTCTGATGTAGCGATTACTTATTACCATTAGTCAGGAAGGATTCCTACTTTTGAAAGAAGCAAGTTATTTACTACTATTATTTTGACTGACATGCAATTTGCCTCCCAAAGCTTAGATTAGTTCAATTTACCTCATCATCTCTCATAAACCAAGATTTTCATTAGTAGGCCATCCAAATTGACCAAAGTAAAAAAACAAAAAAAAGTTGCAATTATCCTCGTCATCTATCCAGTTCCACACTCAAGTTACCAAACATTTCTAGGCCTTTTTTTTTTTTTTCCAACTGAAGAAACTTCCCTGCCTGAATGCTGTGCTTTAATTTTATATATTTAAATCACATTTTTGGCCTTGGCTATACCCTTAGTTGTTTGTTCTTTCCCCAGGTACCTTATTGCACCTTTTCTGACACTAGTGCCTCCCACTCATATCTCAAAGCCTTGACATCTCTGGAACATATGAAAGATTTGGCGTCCTCCTTTATATGATTGCCACATGCAGTAAAGAAACAAACCAACAGAGAGAAAACATGATTGAAAAGTACTTACCCACTCAATATGGGATAATATAACTTAAAAAGAAAAGAAAGGGAACAAAACAACATGAAAATAAAATAACCCGTGCAAAACCTAGCTTAATCTAATAGATGATACTGCACGATAAATGAATTCAAGGTGAAATTACTGAATACTAGATTTGGCAAGTCCTTATCAAGACGACAGCATTGCTAAGTCAAATTCCCCAATAATCTTGTCCAACAAAATATAAAAGGAGAATTTTCAAGTGTAAACCCTCCAAAATTGACATCCTGAAGTTTCAGAACTAGGCAACTCCTTAACTGAATGCACTTTGTAATCAAATAAAATAATCATTATCAGGAACCCCTTGCTTGAGGATCACAATACTTCAAACTTTATCGTGGTATCAAACTAACCAGTTCAATTCAGAAAGCAAAGGAAGAATAGTAAGAACTTACAAATATGTGGTTTTCTAGTTTCTCAGCAACAACAACAAAGCCTTATCCCACTAGGTGGGGTAGGCTATATAAATTGCACGACGTCATTGAACTCTATTAATAACCTCTATTAATAACCTACTTTTTAGGTATCTCATTTATCAAGAGATCTCGTTCCATGACTACTTGGTCCTTCTAGTTTCTCAGCATGCTAGCTAAATGAGTCTACATTTCAAGTTTTACACTGTGTTGCTCGGCATGTATCAAGTTGAGAAAGAACAAGCATTTCTCAATTTACCAACTATAACTAAATTGAGTAGCGTTATGCCCCCAGAGCTTACAAACCATAGTGGTACTCATTTTCATCTATATGCGTAATCATTGTAATCGGGACTCGCAGAATTGTCTACACTTTAGCAGTCGGCAATAGTTCAAGGGTTCGATCCTCACGCTTTTTCCCCCGCTCTCTTTCTGGGTCAGAGGTAATTACTTAATTCATTCTTCTTCAATTGTATGGAATGAGCAGAAAACACTGAGATAATCTAGCCACCATATCTCTAAAACTACATACACTTCTCTCCTGATCCTTGGCAGCCAAACATATTGACAAACAAAAATGGTATTCAAAATGTCAATAATTTATCATCCTTTCATATAAAAAATGTACTTGGTTCCATTTTTATGAATTTCCTCACCAACCAAACGAGGCCTTAACTAAAACAAGCATTACAATGAACAGTCCACAAAGAGAAACATATAAAAACCTAAAATACCTCACCTGTACATCTGGTTCTCGAATTTCCTGGGCCTCAGTGGTCCCGGTTTCCCCGTCGAACGCAAAAGGCTCAAATTTTACGAACCGTAGCGATGCTACGCTAGCCAACCGCAAAGGGGTGAGAGAAAAAGGTCCGAAGCTACTACTGTGTCTCAAAGACACGCATAAGGGTTTAGGAGATTTGGAAGATATGGGCGGAAGCAGAGGCCGGAAGGTCGGAGTTCTGAGGACAGTGACCATCATCGAGATCTCCGAGAGAGAATGAGGCAGTTGGTGAGAGGCAAGACGTGGAAGTGAAGCTGAAAAAACAGTGGGAAAGGGTCCCGTGTGATAGGTAAGATAAGGATGTAGAGGGGATCAACATCTATGTTCAAGATGGACCGTTCGATTGTTTAATCGGAGGGAGGTAGAGCAGTGTCACTGTGTCAGTTCATTCTGGAGGAAGATAACGAGAAAGTTCTAGAACTACATGACCCTTTTTCGGGCTTACCGTTGGCCCTTCAGTTTCAGATGAACTGCGAAGGAATGCTGCGTAATAGTTATAGTGTAAATAAATTTATTTTGTCAATGTAAATGACTAAGAAAGAGATTTTATTTATTTATTTATATTTTAAAGAGAAATAAAACTTTGAAAGTAGAGAAAAAGAGATATTGATGAAATCAAGTTTTTAGTATCAATCTCACTTTGATTTTTTTTAATAGAAAAATTACTTTTATTAGATGGCTTTTTAATAGATTATTAATTAGAATTTTACTATTGAGAAGTCGACCACAACCACCAGCATAGACAGATCTACATGAAGGGTGGTAAGGGCAATTGCCCCCATAAGGAATTTTTTTTAATTAGTATATGTGGTAATTTTTTTTTATTCTCACAAAAATTTAGATGTTGTCCCCATATGTTAAATCATAATTACTCATATTATTGAAAATGAAAAAATTATACAATATTTTTAAAATTTAAAAATACGTATAGAGTAATTGTAATTTATAAAAACTTAGGTTTCTTGTGTTTTTTTGTCATAAGATTATGTATTTTGTAATCTCTCATATTTTACTTAGTGATTTGCTTCTTATTTCTTATTTGTGAATGTAGTTTTCACATTGAAACTGAACCACATTATATCTTGTATATTTTATATCTTTTTATCACTTATGCATATTTATAATATTTTTTAATAAAAATATCTAAAGACTATTTCTTAAGACTATTTCTTGCCCTCACTAACTAAAGTTTTTAGATTTGTCCTTGACCACCAGCACATATGGGAATGCATGTTGGTAAAAAAAAAAATTTCAAGGGTAGGACCCCTGGAAACATATTTGTATGGGGAGGTAGCATGACCCTATTAATTGATTCAAAGAGGCATTGACTTATGGCAACACATATGATTATCCACGTATTTCCTGCAAATGGCTAACTTAAGTATAGTTGTATAAGAAAGTTTATTGAGTCTAAGAGAAGTTGTACTTCTTGAATGATTAACAAATTTGATATCTATATAATAGAACTAGTATCTCATTTATTTAGAGAATCAACAATGATGTTCAAGTTTCCTTCAACATAAATGTCTTAAATTTGGTTGAGTATTGTAAACTTGGCCCCTTCTATGATGTAGCGAATGTTGTTGTAAAGGGATGTTCTTGTTCATGGCACCCACACATGTAGCTTCATTCCTCTTGACTTGAGTGCTTTAATAGATGATAGTATGTTCTTACAAAATTGCCAAAAGAGGATGCTTGAGTTTATTTGGAATAGGTAATTTCCACTTTCCTCCACAACTTGTAGCCACTAGTTCAAGGTCTCATTGCATAGGTGTTTTGCATTTTCGATGAGCAGTAATTTATAGCAACTTTTAAATCTAAAGACACCTTGGTTAGAGGGCACCCAAATCCATCTATCTTGGGTGTTTCTAATGCTAAGAGGAATAATAATAATTTCAGCAACATCCTCAAGGATGAAAATTTGTTCTATTAACTACACGTTTCATTCTTTCCAGTCTCACGAAGGGGATCACTCACTCAGCTGACAATAGAAACCACCAATGTCGAGTTAACAAGTGTTCGGTTTTCCAATCTAAGCAACCACGGATAATTCCAAACTAATATCAATCTTCCATCACCCACTTACATAACATATTTGTTTCTAAGTATTTCCAACCTCGTTATATGACTTCCCCATGTATTGGAGTAGAGGCAAGTATAGAAATGTCAATAGGATGGGGAGTAGGAAGCCAGCCCCCAAACCCTGCCCCCATCTTTACCCTTGATCCTTATCGGGGAGAAGATTCCCTCCATCTATGTTCCTCCGCCTCAGTAAGGAGTTATCAAAAAACATTGAACCTGAACAATGACCAAAGACATGGATTGAATCCGTAGAGATTAAGAGGGATTGAAGGAAGGGGAGAGCGATGGTGAGTATGAAATTGATGACCAGAGATGACGAGTGCGAAATTGCATATATAGATGACCAAAAATAAATTAAATAGATATGTATACATGTAGGACCAATTTTTGTGATTGAAATATAGTAAGAATGTTGTAGTAAGAATTATTTTTCCAATCGCAATTCAGTCGGTGTCTAATTAGCGACTGTGCATTTTTCGATTGTAAAAATTCAATAGCAACTCCATAGAAAATCTTGTTTTCCTATTGTAATCCATATATTTGCAACTAGACACTTTGTAGCTATCAAGTGTGATTGTTGTAGTATATGGTTATGAATAATATCAGAAAAAATTTTGTAAATATTAAACGCCACATGTCGCACAAGGTACATGTATCGCCCCTGACAATGATAACATGCTTACAATGAGACTCCGTCCATAGTAAAAGTAGCTTAAACTGGTAAATAAAAAAGAATAGAGATGGAGGCAAAACTTAAAATGGGAGGTGGGATGCGGAAGTCAAAAAATCAAGTCCAGCTCCTCAGATCTTTTGGGAGAGGGAGCCTCTCCCATATTAGTCCACAAATTCTTCCGACTCAAAGTATGGGCCAACAAAAGAGGGCTATGAATTAAGAGCTGACTTTGATTTTAAAGACTAATTTAGTGTTTGTTACATTTCAACTTTCCAAGTATGTAATGATCATATGAATTATAAATTCATTAAGAAAAATAGGGCTTTAAATTATATTTATAATGTATTTTTGTAAACTAATGGTATACCAAATTAATTAAATATTCTTCAAAATATAAATTTTGGAAAATAATAAGTTAATTTACCTTTTTTATATAAACGAAATGCAAGCATTAGAGACAAATATACAAAATTTGTATATGTTAGGGTGCAAAAATTTTAAAAATAAAAAATTATAAGTTAAAATTTAGAAAATTATTTATATAAAAACGAATTTCAAAAGATTTTTTTTTCATTTCCTCCATAAATTTATTAAAACAAACATTTTATTGTAACTTAAAATGTTCAAAAAAGTCATCCAACGCATTTCAATATTTAAAGTGTAATTTTTTTTGCTTGATGTAAAGAGTAAATTATACTAGTCTTCCCTAATATTTGGTTAAATTATACTTGATGCTCCTCTTATTTTAAAATGCACAATCATCTTCTCTCAATTTTATTTTCTGCTAATGAACTTAATGCTGACCTCATTGCATGTTCAAAAAAAGTTTTGATGATAACAAACATTTAAACAAATTTTTAAATAATAAATAATATTTAATAAATTCTCCTTAGAGTTTCAATGTTAAAATTTTCAATGAATTGAAGAAAGTCCAAGGCTCCTATATTACAAAGTTGAAGTTTCTCTTAGCCATAGGACTAAACACTATAAGAAAAAGTAAAATTATCTATCTTTTTAAAAATTCTTCTCAAAATCTAGTCTAAAAATATGTGTCTCTAATTTTCATTTCTAATTCTGTCTCTAATATATTATTCAATTTTTTTTATTAAAGGTGGAATTAGAGACGAAAATTTATTAGTTCCATATCGGCCAAATCAGAAAATGAGCCTTTCACCTTTGCTTATATGTAGTGTTGCCTCCCATCTTTTTCTACATAGAGTGCTTCAATTGACACTCTTGTTTGAAGAAGGTTAATAAATGAATGTGACTTCTAATTTAGTATTATTTAATAGGCTAAAATTTTTTGGGTGGCCAAATTTGATCAGTTCAACAATCCACTAATCAAATTTTTTTTTTTACATATTCTAAGAATTTGAGACGGAAAAATTTCGTCTCTAATTTTGAGATAGAATTTATTTTCCATTTTTAATTTTTTGCAACACTAAGATTAAAGACGGCATGTTTTTCGTCTCTAAATCTGTCTCTAATCAATCAGAGATGAATTTTTACTTAATTAAAGATTGAATTTTTAGTCTCTGATCTCTGATTTTCTTGTAGTGTAAGTAAATTTTGTAAAGTTTTAAACAACAATAGAGCTAAAATATTTCCTTAAAATAGAGCAAAGTATTTGGTTGGCTATGTGAAAATTCCAAGTGCAAAAAAGTTAATTTTCAAAATATAACCAACTAGTTTAGATTGCCCCACCTTGACAGTTGACTAGCATGACCTGGCAGTCAAATGGCTTACCTCTCCAAGCACTTGAAAGTTTTACAGGAAGCCACTAGTCGATTGGCTACCTGTGCCAACCAATTGGCTTGCCTCTGTGTCACATCTCAAAACTAACATGTGAAGTAAACATAAAATACCTAGGATGTACCTCCGTGGTACCCCTTAATCTCTATGAACATTCTTAATATCCAAAACTATGTGAATCGTAAATTTTTCAAGAAAAATATTTTGCATATATATTCAGAAAATGTTCAACATTTATACACTATACAGTACTATACAGCCTCCCAAGCCTAGGTGACCTACTAGATTACAGAGCATTTTCTAATCCTTACCAAATCTATATTTATTTGTTTACCAGACAAAAGTGGAGTATATCTTTAAAGGCTATAAATTCTCCTCCTCAACCACTGTATATGAAAAGATAATCATAGAGAGTGCGAATTAATCAAAACTCAGTGAGTAAACAACTGTACATGAAAATATCACAAGCACAATGTCACGTCCCAAAATTTGAGTACGTGACCGGCATGGAAAGTGAATTTCATTTCACCTCCGTAAGCCTATCTTTCTCTTAAAAAAATCATACAATTCTTTTTCATGCAACCAAAACGAGTTCTCTATACATATTACAATTACTCACATTACATCACTGAATGAACCTACCCGATTACAGAGATTTCTAGATTTATACAACTTAGAATAAAACTTAATTATTATACCTTTATCCTGAACAAATGAAAAGGTAATCATGGACTAAGGATCCATAATTCCTTGTTCCGATATTTACCTTCAACTGTCAACTCTGAAAAAAAAATATTAATAAGAGGGGTATGAGCAAACCACGTGCCCAGTGAATAGATAACACAACACTATGACAAAAAAAAATCATGTATCATAATGATAACATGCAACAATCATACGTAGATCGATCATCATATGATATAATATTATTCATAATACTTCACAATAATATCCAAGTAAATCAAATGCATTTCAACATAATTCAAAATTCACAACAGCAATCGATGAAATCAATTTCACACACATTTCCCGTACCAACCGGGTCGTCCAGAATACCTCTGGATCGTTGCCCGCGGCCCCCGCCGCATCCACCCTTATCGCTCCATTTATATTCTCCACCCTTATAACTTCACATAGATTTCTCCATGGGGTGCACCACCATACCTTTCCTTTCCAGTCAAACACAATCACAATCACATATAAAAACATCCGCAATCATAATCTTGAGCCACATACACAACTCAGTCATTTACAATTCAAGCCACAACATAATCAATGTGGTTCCAGCAACATAGCATGTATATAACATAACCCATAAAATAGAACAATTATTCAACTCAGTTCACATGTCATTCACAATCCATCATATAACCTCAATTCATGGGAAAATAAGAAAATATAATTATATACATTACCAGAAACGTTCCACAATTGTTTATGCCTCATCGTTCCACATCATCCTCTTCAAACTTGGATATACAACATATTTCTACTATGATGCAAAAAGTCAATAACAGATATTTAATCATAGCAAGTATTAACCCACTCACCTGGATTTCACGCTCTCGCCACTCCCACCTTGCACTTTGACCATTCCTATTGTAACCAGATAAAAATCATCAGGGTTACGAAATAGAGAAATTTCCTACTACTACTCTCGACCTTCATCCACTTCTCAAATCATAACTTCTAACTGGTAATGAATATCCAGATGAAACTTATACCATTGGAAACTAGACTCAAAGAGCTTTTCAACGATATTTAAAAAAAAACTGATGCTACAGTAATGGTCAACGGTCAACGAAGCTACAGTAACGTTGACCGAGTCAATGCTACAGTAACGTTGACCGAGTCAACGCTACAGTAATGAGAAAATCTGGAAAAATTTTCTCGGTGAACAGTAATTTCTGGGGAAAATTTCTGATGTTCTTCGTGTTCTTCATCCAAAAATCCTAAAATCATATCTAAAACAACATTTCTTTTGATTTCTTCCATGGGTTTTCATCCTTAATGTCTAAGAAGTGTTTTAACACCAAAACCCCCAATTTCTATCAACAATCCAAGCTCAAATCTCAAAATTTCATCAAGAACACTAACTTTTTTCAAATATCCAAATTCTACGAATTTCTCCTAGTTTTCTCCAAATTTCTTGTTCTAATAACATCATAAACTACCTAGGAATGTTTTAGATTAACATCCACACTTAAATTCATCCATTAAAATATTCTACAAAAATTTTGAAAAAATGATAACCAAGGATTTGATCTTGTAATAAGAGGAAGAAGAAGAAGAACATCAACTTACCAATCCTCCTAACTTCCAAGGCTTCCTTCCTTAAGCATTTGGCATGGATGGAGGTGAAGAAAAGAAATTGGGATCCTCAGCCGAGAGCTACGGGAGGAAGATAGAAAAAAATGAATAAGAGAGAATGAGAAGAATAAGAGAGGAGTGTATATGCATGGGCCCCACCGATTTCTTTTTCGATAAAATCGCTCACAGCCACCTTAGCTTATAAGATTTGTTCACTTTAATCCCTCTCGATGTCTCAAATACCACTTTAACCTCGAATCCATCATTCTTTCGGTACCAGACTCATAATTCATTCCAATAAGCTCTATTCTTCTTCTCGGGTTCCTACTTGGTCATTTCTCAAAGGTCCTCTATACTTTCTTTTCTTTTCACTTTAGTCCTTGAGAATTTGTACAAATTTCCTAAATTAAAAATAAAAATTTCTATTCCCACATTTTCTTCATAATTCAAAAAGAAAATCTTCTACGTAATTAAATTTTTCACTAAACTTCAAATCAGACTTTAAATATTCATATAAATTCTTGGGATATTACATTCTTCCCCCCTTAAAAGAATTCGGTCCTCCGAATTCAAAACTTACCTCAAGATTGAAGCAAATGCCGATATTTTGTTTATATCTCATTCTCTCTCTTAGAATTTTCACAATCAAGAACAAAATATAACAAGTTCAACATATTTTTATTTCTCAAGTTTCTTCAGTAAAAGAATTGTTTCAACAAAAAAAATCAAATACAAACAATTTTTATTTCTAATACATAAGTTACAGGCAACAAGCTGAACTTGATTTACAAAACAGATAATTTTAATACGTAAACATTAGATCAAACATCAGCTTTAGGTACAAACAAAAGAAAAGATAAATTAAGAACGAGGAGGCTTTTGAAATGCAGAAGGTGCTCCAGGTCTAGAAGAAGAAGGTGCTTCAGACCTTAAGGAGGAAGTTAATCGTTGCAGCCTAGAAAGAGTTTCGGGAGGAAACGTCTGGGAAATTTGGCGAAGTGCAGAAGTCACTCCATTCATACAGTCAATACATCTCGCTTGTTGGTCACGAAAATTTTGAGTTGCAAACATCGAATGTCTATCAACTCTATTCGCCAATTCCCTAAAATGACGGTTCAAAAGCTTTTCCTGTTCTGTAAAGAGACGATTTATCAATCTCCCCTGTTCCTCAAAGTGGCGGTTTATCAATCTTTCCAAGTCCTCCATCTTTTGTCTCATAAGCGCAAGCTCATTATTAGAAGATGTTGCTGTGCTAACATCCTCTAACTCTACTACATCCCTTTTTCTTTTCTTAGCCTCTGGTGACTCTTCCATGAATCTCTTATTCTTATAATTCTCCAGGCTAAGATTTAGATCCAGCTCTACCTTGCAGCCTCAAAATTTAAATTGAAAGATTTATTGCCGGCCATATTTTTCTGAGCTATAAAGGTTGTACAGAAGGAGAAGTTTGATGCTAGAAAGCTTATAGATATAAACTCTTAGTGTAGTGAGCAGCGTAATGGGGCATCCATTATATATAGAAGAAATTTAGGGCTACAAAACCTTTACATCATACTCTAAAGATGACCTACAGACCTTATCCGACTCAATGCCAACGGTCTCTGATAAGCATGCCAGAAAATAACAAAATATAATCTAATACAAAAGATTTCCTCAAAAATTTCGGCTAACTTTTGACTCTTGCTCAAATTATTAAACTAATCGCCGCTTCAATTTATGACTTCCTAACTCTGTATTTTTCTTATCCAATAATTCTAAATCGAGATATTACTCCATGAACGGGTAGCTTCATATTAACCTTATCTAGGTTTCTAATCCGTGGCTTTGCCCTAAGCTTACACATTTTCAAACATACATATTAAAATAAAAACTTCTCACATCTACACATCAAGCGTTCCATAAAGTAAGAAAAATTTTACCTTTCACTTGCCTCTACGAGCATATATATATATATATATATATATATGTATAAACATGGAGATACATCATTATCTATATATTTTCATCTATTCAAGTCCTTTTAAATTTCAGACTTCTCATTCTCTAAATATGTGTAGAATCATTACATATTATTACTGGCCATAACAAATAGCCTTCACTCTCTATGCATAAATAACATACATACATATTATATGTATTTAGATATATATAATCACAGTATAATTTAATCAATCATGTATATTATACTCAACTGAAGGCTTTCAAGAATAATACAAGAAAGCATAGAAATACATTTTAGTTCATCGTGAAAACATCCAAGACACTTTGTAATGGCTACATTGTCGACTTCTTTCAATTTCAGAAAATGCCAACGAGAGAAATGGAAAAATCAAGTGTAAATCGGCCGCAAATCCACCGAATATTGACTTTCGTGGTTTTACCATTAATGCGACGCGTTGTTGGTGTGCATGCCTACCCTAGACTTCTAGCTTCCAGCTTGCAGAAATCCATAGGTTAAGCGTGTAGGGTGCGGCGAAGAGATATCTTCTTTGTCTCTAAGTTCTAATTTTTTCCTCTATAAGAACTGCCCCAGCGTTCTCAGTTACCACACCACAAAGAGTAATCATCTCTGAGCCTACAACTTCCCAGCATTCCTCTCTTCTCATACTCCTACATAAATTTCTAATTTTTTTTCAAATCATGGCCACAAGGAAGTACATTGATCTCACAGTGGATGCCAAGAGAGAAGAGCTCGACTTAAACTTAAGTCTGGGCAAAGACAAGGGCAAAAGACCTTTTGAGGGGTCTCTAGAGAAACATAAGGAGAAGAAAATGAAGAAGAACGAGGAAGCTGAGGAGACTAGTACGGGCCATACCTCGGAGGACAAAATCGCCTGTCTAGATCAGGAGGTGAAAAATCTGAAAAAGATGATAGGAGACCTGGAGAAGTTAACTAAACGCAATCATGCAGAAATGACTTCAAGAATAGACAGGTTCTTCTATTGGTCTACCCAGTGCTTCTGCAATCAACAACAAAGAAGTGTTGATTGTATGAATGGGATTTACACTACCCTCCGCGACATTGCTCTGTCTCTCGCTCCAAGGAATGGTCGAGGGGTGATGATACAGTACAACCCTCCTAATCCGAGACCACCTCGCTTTTAGATTACTCATGCATGAGTAATTGTTTTTTTTTTTTGCAATGTAATCCTTCTGCTTTTAATGCCAGTGGTTTCTTTTATGGGATGGTACTCCAAAAATAGTAATAATAAAATTAAGAAAGATAAAAGAAATCAGTCACACAAAATCAATCATGAATGTAACATATAAAGCCCTATACATACAATTTGATCCGACAGCAATGGAATCAAAACAAATAATAGCCTTTCCTTTACCGAGCTCAAAAGTATAGCCATATCTATCTAAAACTAAAACTAAAAACATAATTCATAAGAAAAGACAAGTCTTGGAGGAAAAGGAAATGAAAACATCCTACAGGACCTTCAGTGGAGCCATCTCTCTATAGTCGTGCCCGGGTTCACCACGATAGAGGAGATCCCACTAAGGTTACCTTACTCTGTAATCGGTAGGAGACCTAATCCCAAAGCTCTGATACCAACTTGTCACGTCCCAAAATTTGAGTACGTGACCGGCATGGAAAGTGAATTTCATTTCACCTCCGTAAGCCTATCTTTCTCTTAAAAAAATCATACAATTCTTTTTCATGCAACCAAAACGAGTTCTCTATACATATTACAATTACTCACATTACATCACTGAATGAACCTACCAGATTACAGAGATTTCTAGATTTATACAACTTAGAATAAAACTTAATTATTATACCTTTATCCTGAACAAATGAAAAGGTAATCATGGACTAAGGATCCATAATTCCTTGTTCCGATATTTACCTTCAACTGTCAACTCTGAAAAAAAAATATTAATAAGAGGGGTATGAGCAAACCACGTGCCCAGTGAATAGATAACACAACACTATGACAAAAAAAAATCATGTATCATAATGATAACATGCAACAATCATACGTAGATCGATCATCATATGATATAATATTATTCATAATACTTCACAATAATATCCAAGTAAATCAAATGCATTTCAACATAATTCAAAATTCACAACAGCAATCGATGAAATCAATTTCACACACATTTCCCGTACCAACCGGGTCGTCCAGAATACCTCTGGATCGTTGCCCGCGGCCCCCGCCGCATCCACCCTTATCGCTCCATTTATATTCTCCACCCTTATAACTTCACATAGATTTCTCCATGGGGTGCACCACCATACCTTTCCTTTCCAGTCAAACACAATCACAATCACATATAAAAACATCCGCAATCATAATCTTGAGCCACATACACAACTCAGTCATTTACAATTCAAGCCACAACATAATCAATGTGGTTCCAGCAACATAGCATGTATATAACATAACCCATAAAATAGAACAATTATTCAACTCAGTTCACATGTCATTCACAATCCATCATATAACCTCAATTCATGGGAAAATAAGAAAATATAATTATATACATTACCAGAAACGTTCCACAATTGTTTATGCCTCATCGTTCCACATCATCCTCTTCAAACTTGGATATACAACATATTTCCACTATGATGCAAAAAGTCAATAACAGATATTTAATCATAGCAAGTATTAACCCACTCACCTGGATTTCACGCTCTCGCCACTCCCACCTTGCACTTTGACCATTCCTATTGTAACCAGATAAAAATCATCAGGGTTACGAAATAGAGAAATTTCCTACTACTACTCTCGACCTTCATCCACTTCTCAAATCATAACTTCTAACTGGTAATGAATATCCAGATGAAACTTATACCATTGGAAACTAGACTCAAAGAGCTTTTCAACGATATTTAAAAAAAAACTGATGCTACAGTAACGGTCAACGGTCAACGAAGCTACAGTAACGTTGACCGAGTCAATGCTACAGTAACGTTGACCGAGTCAACGCTACAGTAACGAGAAATCTGGAAAAATTTTCTCGGTGAACAGTAATTTCTGGGGAAAATTTCTGATGTTCTTCGTGTTCTTCATCCAAAAATCCTAAAATCATATCTAAAACAACATTTCTTTTGATTTCTTCCATTGGTTTTCATCCTTAATGTCTAAGAAGTGTTTTAACACCAAAACCCCCAATTTCTATCAACAATCCAAGCTCAAATCTCAAAATTTCATCAAGAACACTAACTTTTTTCAAATATCCAAATTCTACGAATTTCTCCTAGTTTTCTCCAAATTTCTTGTTCTAATAACATCATAAACTACCTAGGAATGTTTTAGATTAACATCCACACTTAAATTCATCCATTAAAATATTCTACAAAAATTTTGAAAAAATGATAACCAAGGATTTGATCTTGTAATAAGAGGAAGAAGAAGAAGAACATCAACTTACCAATCCTCCTAACTTCCAAGGCTTCCTTCCTTAAGCATTTGGCATGGATGGAGGTGAAGAAAAGAAATTGGGATCCTCAGCCGAGAGCTACGGGAGGAAGATAGAAAAAAATGAATAAGAGAGAATGAGAAGAATAAGAGAGGAGTGTATATGCATGGGCCCCACCGATTTCTTTTTCGATAAAATCGCTCACAGCCACCTTAGCTTATAAGATTTGTTCACTTTAATCCCTCTCGATGTCTCAAATACCACTTTAACCTCGAATCCATCATTCTTTCGGTACCAGACTCATAATTCATTCCAATAAGCTCTATTCTTCTTCTCGGGTTCCTACTTGGTCATTTCTCAAAGGTCCTCTATACTTTCTTTTCTTTTCACTTTAGTCCTTGAGAATTTGTACAAATTTCCTAAATTAAAAATAAAAATTTCTATTCCCACATTTTCTTCATAATTCAAAAAGAAAATCTTCTACGTAATTAAATTTTTCACTAAACTTCAAATCAGACTTTAAATATTCATATAAATTCTTGGGATATTACACACAAATACCACATTTACTAATACAATCAATCTATCATTTATTTTAAATAATTATAGTATTACATTTGTCTGAATTTGCGTATGATTTCTTGGGTGATCAATCCCTTAATCACTTTGCATTATGTGCCATAAATACTTGCACCGAGTGACTTGAGAATTTAACCTTCAAACTCTTTGTGCATAGGTTTTCACAGTTATACACTGAATAGTATGAGACTCTAACCCTTTCAAACTCGTGCATAGATTTTCACAGTTATACACCGAGTAATATGAGACTCTAACCCTTTCAAACTCGTGCATAGATTTTCATAGTTATACACTGAGTAGTATGGGACTCTAACCCTTTCAAACTCATGTATTAGATCCCGTAGATCTTTTGCTCATCAATAAAATAGTGAGAATTTATCACAATACAATTACTATGAAATAAATTAATTTACACATACTTTTATTCCTTTGAATTTCTATCATCAATCATAGCAGTCATCATATATTGTCAATTGAAAGATTGATTGTTTAACATTTCAATAATATTATAAATGAGACATATATTGTACTTTGTCTAATAATATCAAATTAGTCTAGTAAGGTCATTCACTTACAAAATGTTCCAATTTATTCAAAGAACTACCACATCTAATTATTTAGTCAACTAGAGAAATCAATTCACAAAGGTAATAAAATAATTCCCAATGATATTGTAATTTTTCTCAACTTGAACATACACTGGTAATCTTCTCAATTTCACAAATAATGCAAATGGGATTTATATTGTGCTTTGACTAATTTAGTAAATTAATTTTGCAAGGTTGCCTACTCACCTGGATTCCACACTCTCGGCGCTCCCACCTTGCGCCTCAACCATCCCTATTGTAACCAGGTAAAAACTATTAGGGTTACAAAATAGAGAAATTTCCTATCACTACTCTCGACCTTTACTCACATGTCAAGTTATAACTCCTAACTGGTAATGAATATCTAAATGAAACTTATACCTTTGGAAACTAGACTCAAAGAGCTTTCCAACGATATAAAGTTTGCCCAAAACGGTGTCCGGATGAAGAAGTTATGGTCGATTGAAAATAAACTAAGGTTTTCTAGTACATCTGGCGCCCGGGCGCCAACCCAAGCCTAGCGCCTAAGCGCCACACCTGGCGCCTGGGCGCCAAGCCCTTCTTCCTCCCCAAAACCTTCTGAACCTTGGCGCCTGGGTGCCACGATCGCGACCTTTCGTGATTCCTCTCGGGTTTGGCTCAGATCTAGCCAAATCTCCACATTTTTTCATGATTTCTTCTATGGGATCTCACCCTTAATGTCTAAAGAATATTTAGACACCAAAAGCACCAATTTTAATCGAGAAACAAAGCCGGAATCTCAATTTTTACCTCAAACTTCCTTAAAACTAGAAAATAGGGAAAAGCTTGAGAAATAAAAATTTCTACCTCGATTCTTTGCTTTCCCTACGTTGCTTGGCTCCTAAAGGCTCACCCCGTAGCCCGAGATCCACCCTCCAAAGTCCGGTTGTGGAGTTGAAGTGTAGAGAGAGAAAGTAGAGAGAAGAAAGACAGAAAGAGAGGATAGAAGGTGAAGAGAGAGAGAGGAAAGGAGAAAATGAGGAAAAATAGGTGAGGCCACCTATATACTCGCCCGGGGTAAAATTATCACTTGCTCTCTAGTTGACCCTCAGTCAAGACTAGTAAAAGAAAATTCATAAAATCTCACCTCGGGTGTTTCTAAATCCTAAGTGCCCCACAAATTTTCTTATTTCACTTTAGTCCCTCTCAAAGTCTCAAACTCCACTTTAACCTCGAATCCATCATCCTTTTAATACCGGACTCATAATTCATTCCCATAAGCTCTATTCTTCTTCTCGGGTTCCTACTTGGTCATTTCTCAAAAGTACTTCATATTTTCTTTTCTTTTCATTTTAGCCCTTGAAAATTTGTAAAAATTTCCCAAATTTCCTTCACTAATTCAAAAGAACATTTTTCATGTAATTAAAATTTTTCAATAAACTTCAAATAGATTTTAAATATTCATGTAAATTCTTAGGATATTACATTCTTCCCCCTTTAATAGAATTCGGTCCTCCGAATTCAAAACTTACCTCAAGATTGAAACAAATGCAGATTTTTGTCTATATCTCATTCTTTCTTTTAGAATTTTCACAATCAAGTACAAAATATAACAAGTTCAACATATTTTTATTTCTCAAGTTTCTTCAGTAAAAGAATTACCTCAACAAAAAAAAAATCAAATACTAAAATTTTATTTCTAGTACATAAGTTACAGGAAACAAGCTTAACTTGATTTACAAAACAGATAATTTTAATACGTGAAGCTCAGATCAGATATTAGCTTTAGGTACAAATAAAAGGAAGGATAAATTAAGAATGATGAGGCTTTTGAGATGTAGAAGATGTTCCAGGTCTAAAAGAGGAAGGTGCTTCAGATCTTAAGGAAGAAGCTAATCGTTGCAGCTTAGAAAGGGTCTCTGGAGGAAGCGTCTGGGAAATTTGGTGAAGTGCAGAAGTCACTCCATTCATACAGTCAATACACCTCGCTTGTTGGTTACGAAAATTTTGAGTTGCAAAGATCGAATGTTTATCAACTCTATTCGCCAATTCCCTAAATTGACGATCCAAGAGCTTCTCTTGTTCTACAAAGAGATGATTTATTAATCTCTCCTGGTCCTCAAAGTGGCGGTTTATCAACCTTTCCAAGTCCTCCATCTTTTGTCTCATAAGCACAAGCTCATTATTAAAAGATGTTGTTGTGCTAACATCCTCTAGCTCTACTACATCCCTTTTTCTTTTCTTAGCCTCTGGTGACTCTTCTATAGATCTCTTATTCTTATAATTCTCCAGGCTAAGATTTAGATCCAACTCCACCTTGCCAGCCTCAAAGTTTAAATTGAAAGATTTATTGCCGGCCATATTTTTCTGAGCTATAAAGGTTGTACGGAAGGAGAAGTTTGATGCTAGAAAGCTTATAGGTAATGAACTCTTAGTGTAGTGACAAGTGTAATGGGGCATCCATTATTTATAGACGAAATTTAGAGCTACAAAAACTTTTACATTATACTCTAAAGATGGCCTCCAGACCTTATCCGTCGCAATGCCAACAATCTATGATAAACATGCTAGAAAATAATAAATATAATCTAATGCAAAAGATTTTCTCAAAAAATTCGGCTAACTTTTGACTCTTGCTCAAATTATTCAATTAATCGCCGCTTCAATCTATGACTTCCTAACTCTGTGTTTGTCTTATTCAATAATCCTAGGTCGAGATATTATTCCATGAACGGGTAGCTTCATACTAGCCTTATCTAGGTTTCTAATTCATGGCTTTGCTCTAGGCTTACACATTTTCAAAAAATACATATTAAAATAAAAACTTCTCACATTTACACATATCAAGTGTTACCATAAAGTGAGAAAAATTTTTACCTTTCACTTGCCTCTACGAGCATATATGTATGTATGTATAAATATAGAGATACATCATTATCTATATATTTTCATCTATTCAAGTCCTTTTAAATTTCAGACTTCTCATTCTCTGAATGTATGTGGAATCATTACATATTATTCTTGACCATAACAAATAACCTTCACTCACTATGCATGAATAACATACATATCATATGTTTTTAGATACATGTAATCACAATATGATTCAATCAATCATGTATATTATACTCAACTGAAGGCTTAAAAACAACACAATAAAGCAGAGAAATACATTTTAGTTCATCATAAAAGCATCCAAGGCAATCTTTAATGGCTACATTGTCAACTTCTTTGAATTTCAGAAAATACCAACAAGAGAAATGGAAAAACCAAGTATAAATCAGTCGCAAATCCACCGAATATTGACTTTTGTGGTTTTGACATTAATGTGACACACTGTTGGTGTGCATGCCTACCCTAGACTTATGGCTTCCAGCTTGCAGAAATTCATAGGTTGAGCGTGTAGGGGTGCGGCGAAGAGATATCTTCTTTGGCTCTGAGTCTAAATTTTTCTCTATAAAAACTGCCCCGGAGTTCTCAGTTACCACACCACAAAGAGTAATCATCTCTGAGTCTACAATTTTCCAGCATTCCTCTCTCGTCATACTCCTGCAAAAACTTCTAAATTTTCTAAACCATGGCCACAAGGAAGTTCATTGATCTCACGGTGGAGGCCAAGGAGGAAGAGCTTGACTTAAACTTGAATTTAGGCAAGGACAAGGGCAAAAGACCTTTTGAGGGGTCTCAAGAGAATCAAAAGGAGAAGAAGATAAAGAATGAGGAAGCTGAGGAGATTAGCATGGGCCACACGTCAGAAGACAAAATCGCTTGTCTAGAGCAGGAGGTGAAAAATCTGAAGAAGATGGTAGAGGACCTGGAGAAGTTAACTAAACGCAATAATGCGGCAATGACTTCAAGAATAGACAGGTTCTTTTATTGGTCTACCCAATGCTTCTGTAATTAACAACAAAGAAGTTTTGATTGTACGAATGGAATTTACACTACCCTCCGTGACATTGCTCTGTCTCTTGCTCCAAGAAATGGCCAAGGGGTGATGATACAATACAACCCTCCTAATCCGAGACCACCTCGCTTGTAGATTACTCATGAATGAGTAAACTTTTATTTTTTGAAATGTAATCCTTCAATTTTTTTTAATATCAATGGTTTCTTTTACTAGATGGTACTCTAAACAATAATAATAATAATAATAATAATAATAATAATAATAATAATAATAATAATAATAATAAAATAAAATAAAGAAAGATAAAAAAATCAGCCACACAAAATCAATAACGAATTCAGCTTATAAAGCCAATCACATAAAAAAAAAATTAGTGACCCTATAAGCTGACACAAAGACAAACATAAGCTCTATACAAGTCTCGTTATCTTCTCTCTTAACATACGGGAGTAGATGAAGGCATCCCGTGAAGATCGATTGAACTCGATATTATACCCTCAATTGTCATGAATTCTTGCTTGAGAGCCTCGACTCGCAAGCTTTCCTTAAACTAACGCTCTGAGGCACGAACTACTATAAGAACGTCTTTCTAGACCATTCCAATCATACATCACGTTTAACAATTATGAATGTTCATACACCAACAGCTTACCTATAACATGCTCCAATTGTTCCAATGTTACAAAACTTCTACATTGTATTTTTTTTTTGAAACACTTCTATCACATAGTACCATCATGCCAATCCTTAACTAGACAAGTGCAACTTTGGCAAGTCGCCCATAGAGAAGACTTATAGCTTACCCCAATATCTTTTATGTTAGGTTTCATTTTACCGTAGTATCTCCCTTAGGAAAAACTACCTAGCTCACATCGATTTTCTCAACCAAGCTTTTATCAAGGAACATATTATTTAGGACTTACATCCTCTTCCATAAATCACATATGTCTGGCATCTATCAAAACCAAATCTTTGATCTGCCTCTCAAGGGTTCTTTCTCATTCCTACATAAGTAATCTGCACTATATACTTTGTGAAAATCTTTCTTGAACTCTAGCCCATGCCTCATAATCAACTTTACCCCATCTAATACATCACTCTTGGCCTAGCCCTCAAGCCATATTCTGGCAACTACTAATCCTCAGCTTTAAGAGTACACTACAGAATTATGTTCCCAATTTCTCACAAAAAAAGAAAAATTTACCACAGAGGTCACCTCTTCCATCGGTATAAGGATCATGCCTCCAACAAGTTCCAAAGTTCTACACATGAAATCAATTACTTCTTATTGTAACAAAATTATCTCTAACTAACTCCATCGAAGGGTAAGTTACAAAAAGAACACTTAACTCTACAAGGTCTTTTATGGAAACTAATCTCATGGTCATGTCGCGGTTCATGACAATGGAAAAGGGCCCACAAAGAACACTTTGCTCTGTAATCTATAGGGGACCTAAAAATCGGCTTTGATACCAATTTGTCACATCCCAAAACTAACATGTGAAGTAAACATAAAATACTTAGGATGTACCTCCGTGGTACCCTTAATCTCTATGAACATTCTTAATATCCAAAACTATCTGAATCGTAAATTTTTCAAGAAAGATATTTTGCATATATATTCAGAAAATGTTCAACATTTATACACTACACAGTACTATACATCCTCCCAAGCCTAGGTGACCTACTAGATTACAGAGCATTTTCTAATCCTTACCAAATCTATATTTATTTGTTTACTAGACAAAAGTGGAGTATATCCTTAAAGGCTATAAATTCTCCTCCTCAACCATTGTATCTGAAAAGATAATCATAGAGAGTGTGAGTTAATCAAAACTCAGTGAGTAAACAACTGTACATGAAAATATCACAAGCACAAATACCACATTTACTAATACAATCAATCTATCATTTATTTTAAATAATTATAGTATTACATTTGTCTGAATTTGCGTATGATTTCTTGGGTGATCAATCCCTCAATCACTTTGCATTATGTGCCATAAATACTTGCACCGAGTGACTTAGGAATTTAATCCTTAAACTCTTTGTGCATAGGTTTTTACAGTTATACACTGAGTAGTATGAGACTCTAACCCTTTCAAACTCGTGCATAGATTTTCACAGTTATACACCGAGTAGTATGAGACTCTAACCCTTTCAAACTCGTGCATAGATTTTCATAGTTATACACTGAGTAGTATGAGACTCTAACCCTTTCAAACTCATGTATTAGATCCCGTAGATCTTTTGCTCATCAATAAAATAGTGAGAATTTATCACAATACAATTACTATGAAATAAATTAATTTACACATACTTTTATTCCTTGAATTTCTATCATCAATCATAGCAATCATCATATATTGTTAATTGAAAGATTGATTGTTTAACATTTCAATAATATTATAAATGAGACATATATTGTACTTTGTCTAATAATATCAAATTAGTCTAGTAAGGTCATTCACTTACAAAATATTCCAATTTATTCAAGGAACTACCACATCTAGTTATTTAGTTAACTAGAGAAATCAATTCACAAAGGTAATAAAATAATTCCCAATGATATTGTAATTTTTCTCAACTTGAACATACACTGGTAATCTTCTCAATTTCACAAATAATGCAAATGGAATTTATATTGTGCTTTGACTAATTTAGTAAATTAATTTTGCAAGGTTGCCTACTCACGTGGATTCCACACTCTCGGCGCTCCCACCTTGCGCCTCAACCATCCCTATTGTAACCAGGTAAAAACCATTAGGGTTACAAAATAGAGAAATTTCCTATCACTACTCTTGACCTTTACTCACATGTCAAGTTATAACTCCTAACCGGTAATGAATATCTAAATGAAACTTATACCATTGGAAACTAGACTCAAAGATCTTTCCAATGATATAAAGTTTGCCCAAAACGGAGTCTGGATGAAGAAGTTATGGCCGATTGAAAATAAGCTAAGGTTTTCTAGTACATCTGGCGCCTGGGCACCAACCCAAGCCTAGCGCCTAGGCACCACACCTGGTGCCTGGGCGCCAAGCCCTTCTTCCTCCCCAAAACCTTCTAAACCTTGGCACCTGGGCGCCACGATCGTGACTTTTCGCGATTCTTCTTGGGTTTGGCTCAGATCTAGCCAAATCTCCACCTTTTTTCATGATTTCTTCCATGGGATCTCACCCTTAATGTCTAAAGAGCATTTAGACACTAAAAGCACCAATTTTAATCGAGAAATGAAGCCGAAATCTCAATTTTTACCCCAAACTTCCTTAAAACTAGAAAATAGGGAAAAGCTTGAGAAATAGAAATTTCTACCTCGATTCCTTACTTTCCCTACGTTGCTTGGCTCCTAGAGGCTCGCCTCATAGCCTGAGATCCACCCTCCAAAGTCCGGTTGTGGAGTTGAAGTGTAGAGAGTGAAAGTAGAGAGAAGAAAGAGAGAAAGAGAGGAGAGAATGTGAAGAGAGAGAGAGGAAAGGAGAAAATGAGGAAAAATAGGTGAGGCCACCTATATACTCGCCCGGGGTAAAATTATCACTTGCTCTCTAGTTGACCCTCAGTCAAGACTAGTAAAAGCAAATTCATAAAATCTCACCTCGGGTGTTTCTAAATCCTAAGTGCCCCACAAATTTTTTTATTTCACTTTAGTCCATCTCAAAGTCTCAAACTCCACTTTAACCTCGAATCCATCATCCTTTTAGTACCGGACTCATAATTCATTCCCATAAGCTCTATTCTTCTTCTCGAGTTCCTACTTGGTCATTTCTCAAAAGTACTCCATATT
This sequence comes from Biancaea sappan, assembly GCA_037074585.1. Lineage (NCBI taxonomy): Eukaryota > Viridiplantae > Streptophyta > Magnoliopsida > Fabales > Fabaceae > Biancaea > Biancaea sappan. The sequence continues at coordinate 39,241,470 of CM073492.1, forward strand.
TTCTTTTCTTTTCATTTTAGCCCTTGAAAATTTGTAAAAATTTCCCAAATTTCCTTCACTAATTCAAAAGAACATTTTTCATGTAATTAGATTTTTTCAATAAACTTCAAATAGATTTTAAATATTCATGTAAATTCTTGGGATATTACACTCTAATAGCCCAAAAATGGGACTCTATAAAGGCACCCTCGATTGGTCTCTTTGAGCAGCCAATTGGTGGCTTTCTAGAAGGCCTACCAATTGATTGTTGACTTTCACATTTTGACTAGCTTGTATGGAAAAGTAGAAAAAACAAAAGTGCAATGGCTATTTCTGTATCAAATTGCTTACATATGCATTCCAACCTTTATTTTATGCTTTTCTCTATAAATAGGAGCCATATTTGAGTCAAAACAAGCTAATTTCTTTGCTCTAACACTCTAAAATCCTTCTCTAAACTCTATTGTCTATCAAAGTTATTTAGTGTGCTTCATTTGCTCATTTGCTTTGTAAGAGAGAGATTATCATCAAATTTATTCAAACCTTCTTATTAGTTTACTCAATGATTTAGGTTCTTTGAGTAGGTGTTTGGGAAAAAAACACTTAGTAAGGGGGAGCGAAATCCTTGAGTGGAAGAAATTCTTTGATTGCACTATGGCTCACAATTGCCCTCTTTAGACTTAAGATATAGTAAAAAATCTCAAGAGAAATTTTGAAGACTAGATGTAGACTAGGGTTTTCAAGCCGAATTAGGATAAATCTTTGGTGTTTGATCTTTTTTTTCCTTTTTATTTGTGATTCTTTGAACTCCAACTTCTTTCATCTTGACAAAGGCTTTGTTTTCTTATTTAAACTCTATTTTTCAATTTGGTTTTGTGTATTAGATATTTCTTTAACTTCCAATAATTTTTAAAAGTTTTAATTATTCAATTCACCACCTCTTATGTGTTAGCCATTCTTAATTAACACTTAACTTTGCACGATATAGATTCCTTCAAAAAAATAAAAATACATAGTGATCCACAATAAGATGTCCCTAAGTAAAACCAAAAACTTTTTCCTTTAAGTGACATATGGACATCCTATGTAATTGATAAGAACATAACTTTAGGAGGAACTAGTGAATTTTGGGGATTCTGTTAGAAATGAATGATGGATGGTGTTGGCGGATTTCAATGCCTATGTTAAATTAGAAGAAATGAAAGAAGGGATAAATCAAACTTACAGATCATGCATATAAAAAATGGTAAAAGAGGTTTTATGGTAGTTAAAGTTTATTTGTAAAAAATATAACTCAGGTTTAGGTGGAGCTTTATAAAAGATATGTTAATGGATCTAGGTTTCTTTGAAAAATTTATTAATCTTATTAATAGTGTGTATCTTCAACTTCTATAAAGGTACTTTGATGTCACGCCCCAACCTAGACACGTGACTAGCATAGTAAGTGGAATTTCCTCATTACCATAAGCCTAAGCGAGGATCACCTCACACCATAAGCAAAAATAATACATCAGTAGAAGGCAAACAACTAACATTGTGTTTTCAAAATTAAGCAATTCTTTTCAAATTTATACACACACACACATACACGTATTGGTATGTTATATACATAAGTGTAGTCACAATGCTTCTAAACATTCCACCATGAATCCTAAGGACTGTCATATTAGAATGTCTACAAACATAATTCACACAATAATAATAAAAAAAGGGCTCAGCCCATAATAACAAGTCACACATAATTACAAACAATATTCCCTTAATGGTCTACCTATGTGACTACAAAGCGACTTTGTGTGAAAATTTTTGCTAACAAGATTTTTGCCAACAATTAACCTAGGATTTGCTATGTGTGAAATTAGAGAAACGTGGGGCAATTTCTAAAACTCACCTTAACCCTATGATATTTTCTGTGAAAAGGAGAGTTGCATAGGAGACTTAATTGGAAGCAAATCTTAGGAAAAATGGCATGAGGGAGGAAGAAGAAGGGCTCTAGGCATGAGAGTATGAGTATGTTTTTGAAGCATGCGTGAATGAAGAAGAGAGAATTGGGCTTATGTGTATAAGTGTGGGTGTGTGATGCCAAAATGTCCATTTTGCCCTCCAATCCAAGGATAAGAAAGATTTGGTCCAAGGCAAAATTAAAACTTCAACAAACACAAAATACACCCCACACTAATACCACAACGCCATAACCAGCTCAACAACATATTTACTCATTAACACATCAAGTTCATCATATCTTTACATGAATATAAGAATTTGACATTTTCTTTATTTTGAGCCCTCGCAAGGACTAAATCATACAAATCCACTTTCTCATCATGCATTTCACATCAACCAATTATAAATACACAAGGATACCATAGTCACATGTTTTATTGTACAACATAACTCAGTTACCACATAAATCAATTATTCATAAATTTCAAAATGGTCCTGTCACGGAATTAGGCACCCATCTGCCTCAGTCTTCCATCCCAACTGTAATCATACAGCAAACCCCACATCCATGTGCACAAGCCGCCCATGATAATCTTTAGCAGCAAAATATGACTTGTTGGCCACCACCCATGGACTTTCCACCCTAGCATGTGAATTATTAATCTGACTAGGTTGTATAGGCGTGCCTCTGTTTTGTCATTTATGTTTCTATTTCCTTGTATAAATAGATCAACATCCCTTATGTAAGGACATTCAAGAATTAAGATTAAGCTTTGCTTTTAGAAACTTTTAAGTTTCTTTACTTCTTCTGCTCTGCCCCCTTTCCCTGAGCCAGGTCCCCACATACATATATGCACATATAGAGATAAACACAACATAAATATTAACATGGAATTTACAGGTATTACATGATGGAGATAATAAAGTTGGATATTATTATTGGAGAGTTAAGAGGGAATGTGGATAGAGTTGCAGATAGTGAATACTGTAGCGTGGATAGATGGTCCTAGAAATTGTCAGGGGAAAACCAAAGAAACTTATGCCATGTGATTTGGCAATAGAAACTTGTGTCATGTTACTTGACAAGAAAATTGTGAATTGCTTCTATATGTGCTACTCTTGTAATGTTTCTGGACATGTTTTTTCTTGTTTTGCCTTTACTTTTATTTAATGTTAGTATAGTAGATCTTCTTACGGAGTTTTATACTCACTCCATTTCCTTTTAAACATTTTAGATCATTCGAGAGTTCTCTTTGATATAATCACCATTGTATTTGGAACTCTAGTATAAACTCTATTGTCACGTAGGTGAGATTTATGGGGGAACTGCATGTGTATGTTTGAACATCGATTCTATGGGTGAAGCCCCTTTTTTATACTTTTTTGAAACCCTTGTTTGTGAACATTCTAGTTAGATATTTCTTTGTGACATTGGGATGTTGAGAAACATCATGGCTATCTTTTTGTAACACTATACGAACGAAATTCCCATTCATAATCATTTTATGGTAATTATCTACTTTATGAAATGTTTAAATTGTGGATGCATGTGAATGTTTGATTTGTCGTGTTAAGCTTACAGTAAAGATAGAAAAGTTGGGGAATGATAGAAATCAATGTATATTTCTCAATCAAAATCAAATTGATGATGCATGTAATGAAGAAGTGATACGTAAACTAGTGTTGACTGCTAAAATAAAGAACTTAGGATATGTTTAATAGGATTTGGGTTGTCTGCATTACTTTTTTCTACCTAGACTTTTAACAAAAGTTTTTTTTGTTGTTAAAAGTTTCAGTAACAAAATTTTCTATTGCTGAAAATACAATAAATTGATAATTATTTTAATTAATATAAAGCTTAAGAAAAGAAAGAATTTATTCACATTTTACCAAAATATCCATAATCTATTCATAAATTAAATCGTTATATTTTAAAATTAATGAGTATTTATTGCACAGCAATCATAATTGAGATAAACTATAAACAATTTATCCTAGAGAAAATTGTCCTTTCCCTTCCGGCAAAAAAAATTGTCCTTTTCGCTCTGCTGGCGGGACGCTCTCGGATTCTCTGAATCTTCATTCTTACTTTTCTATTAAAAAAAATGATAATAATATAATAAAGCTGCTTTTTCGCTCTTATCTCTCCGTATGCTGTTACAGTCTTCACTCTGCAGCTGTAGTATGAAGCGTCCGTGCAGGTTGATTCAAGCTTTGGCTCTATCGATTGTGCTCTTAGTAGCATTTAATCCAAACCCATCGTTATCAGATGCTTCGAGTCACTGCGATTTTCCGGCCATCTTCAACTTCGGAGACTCCAATTCCGACACCGGTGGCCTCTCTGCTGCCTTCGGACAAGCTGGTCCTCCTCACGGCGAGTCCTACTTCCGCCTCCCTGCCGGCCGCTACTGCGACGGTCGTCTCGTCATCGATTTCATAGGTTCCTTCCTTACTTCAACATTTTCTCTCTTCACTTTTTTCCCCTACTCTAGTTTCGTCATTCATCTTCTTTATATCTCCTATACTGCGTTTGCCGCAAATGCACTTCAGTGCTTGAATTGTCCATTTAGATTCAAACCGCAAAATTTAGTAGCTGTATCAAGTGGTTTTAAAAGAAAACAAATCATTATTTTCTTTTCCCTACGAGATCTTCACGTGCCCACCGACAGAAGTTAATACGCTTGCCATAGAAACATTAATCAGTTTGGCTGTATATGGATCACCTGGTCCATAGTGTGGTCATTTTCTGCAGATCTGGTGTTCTCAAGGAAAGATTGCTGCAGACCCCAAAAAAAAAAAAAAGGAAAGATTGCTTAAAATATTATTATTCTTCAAATATAAAGTTTGCAAGAAATGTCATATTTAATTGAGTAAATTGCTGAGTTGGTTCTAATAAGATTATTATAATTATGTTAATTTAATTTTTAAAAAATTAAATATTTTAGATTAATTTTTAAAAATTATGTTTAATTTAATTAATTAATTTATTTATCAAAATAACTTTTTAATAATAAAATAATTAAAGTTTATTGAGTTAATAATAAAAAATTAAATTAAAATAAGTATAATATTTTAAAAGTGAAATTAAGTTATTTAATTTTTAAAATTAAATAATACTAAATAATAATTTATTTTATTAAATTTAAAAAAGTTGTTATATTGTTGGGTTGTATAAAAGACATCACAGTATTGCAAACGGACAAAAATGCCTCCGTATAAAAGGCTAGTGCTATTTAAAATAACATAAAAACCTTTTTTTTTTTTCGCCTAATAAAAATAGGTTCACCAATTTTAATGTGACTGAGTTGCTCGTGTTATAAATTAGGACAAAAAATTTTGGGTGGTTTTTTTCTATTTCCTACGTCATGTAGAGTCTCGTTTTCATCTTAACTAGTAAATTTCAACGTTTAACGGAGAGTAACCGATTATATCAAGATTACAGAGTTTCTTATGATTCTAGCACAATATTTATCTTTTTTTCATACTAAATGTTTTGAAATAATTTATAGTTAAGGACACTTACTTTATTTTTTATAATCTTTTTAAATTTAATTGCAATATATCTTTTTTTTGGTATATCAAGGCTACACTTATTTAGATTGACAAAAGAAACTTAGCTTAAACTATTAGGAGCATTCCTTTTTTTTTTAAAAAAAAAAAACTATTAGGAGCATTTCTCTGACGCAGACTTGCATTAATGTAGTTATGAGAATTAACGATTGATGACAAACAAATAGTTGGTTTCTTTCATTGTGCTTCAAAAGCTAAGAAGCTGGGGCTACCATATCTGAATGCTTACCTTGATGCGGTTGGCTCAAATTTTACGCATGGAGCTAACTTCGCAACGGCTGGATCCACCATAAGGCCTCAGAACACAACCCTTCATCAGGTTGGCGGATTTAGTCCTTTCTCTTTGGATGTTCAGTTCAATCAATTCAATGATTTCCAGCGCAGATCTCAAATTTTTCGCGATAAAGGTAATGGTTGTGTCTATATGAACTATATTTTCATTCCCACACTTAAAAAGTCATTGGTACCTTGGAGTTTGCCTTAATGGGGGTCATTCAATTTTTTCACAGGAGGAGTTTATAAGACATTGTTACCAAAAGCACAAGACTTTTCTCGTGCATTATACACTTTCGATATTGGCCAGAATGACTTGGCAGCTGGTTACTTCCAAAACATGTCCATAGATCAAGTCAAAGCATATGTTCCTGATGTTTTATCTCAGTTCAAGAACATTATTAAGGTGACCTAAAATGCTTCTGATGCTTTTATTAATGTATATAATTTTTATCATTATGATGAAGTCCGTCGAGTTTTCGTCCAAGGCTGAATTCTTGTTCTAGCACGCCAGTAAATTGAACTTACGATGATAAGAGATGTCATCTCTCTTACCACCAGCCGAACTAACCCTCTATTTTGATGCTTTTAATGGTTAAATAGCATGCATGCTGATCTGTTTGCCTTTGGCAGTATGTCTATCATAATGGAGAGAGGCCATTCTGGGTACAATACAGGTTGTGTTGTTGCCATACACTATATAATCAAAGGTGTTTTTGAGTTTCACTCGAGATTAAATCCTTTCTTTAAGCAATCTTAAAGGCATACTTTCCAAATGACGATTGTAGAATTTTATTCAGGGCATGGTCCGCAGTATTTTGAACCTAGGTTGATAAGAAGAGATGTAATTCCTCTTTATCAACCAGACTAACTGCCTTAGCATGCATGTTGATCTAATTCCTCTTTAAATAGATGCATGTTGATCAAATTTTGGTTTTGGTAGTACGTGTATGATCGTGGAGGTAGGTCATTCTGGGTACATAATACGGGTCCTGTAGGTTGTTTACCATACATAATGGACCTTCATCGAGTTACAGCAGCTCAGGTGGATAAAGCGGGATGTGCCATCCCTTACAATGAAGTTGCTCAATTCTTCAATCGTCATTTAAAAGCAGCAGTTCTTCAACTCAGAAAGCAACTTCCCTTAGCTGCCATCACCTACGTTGATGTCTACTCGGTGAAGTACTCGCTCATCAGCCGAGCAAAGAAACACGGTAAGCCCTTGATAACTCCTTTTGTTTGGTCCACAAGAAATGAATTTCCTAAAGGCAAAGTATTTTTTTTATGCTTCTGGACTTTGACCAAGTTTTTAGTTGTTTCCTTAAATTTTATTTTGTGTCAATTATATTCATATATTTCTAATTAGTTTCAATTATATCCGTGAATTTAAAGTTGTCTAAATTGTTAGCAATAAACACTAATATAGATGCTTTTTTTTGCATACGTCAACATCAACTCGTTCACATAGGCACATCTACATAAACTTTTCTTTTGAAATGATAAAATTTCTCTTTTTTTTCTTTGAAAAAATGAAAAAAAAAAGGGATAGTTTTTGTCATTTCAAGAGAAAAAAACTGACATAGATGTACCTATGTGGATAAGTTAGTGCTAATATGTGTAAAAGAAGTAACCACATCACTGTTTACTATTAACAATTTAGATAGCGTTAAACACAAGAATATAATTGAAATTAATTAAAAAAATATAGATATAACTGATACAAAATAAAGTTCAGGGGAGTATAATTGAAACATAGGTCAAAATTTAGAAACAAAAAAGGCACATTTGCCTTCCCTGGATAGTAAAAACGTAAGGGCGTTGGCTGATAAATGCAGGTTTTGAGGAAGCAGTGAGAGCTTGCTGTGGGCATGGTGGGAAGTACAACTACAATATGCACATTGGATGCGGAGGAAAGATAAAGGTTCATGGAAAAGAAGTGTTGGTGGGGAAGCCATGCAAGGATCCATCAGTTTGGGTTAACTGGGATGGCGTGCACTACACTCAGGCTGCTAATAAATGGGTATTTGAACGAATTGTGGACGGATCATTTTCAGATCCTCCTATTCCATTGAACATGGCATGTCATAGGTACCACAACTGAAGATTTTATATTTCACAAATCGATAAAGTGCACATTGTCTTCCAAATGTATGAATCTGAACTGACCATGCATTCTAAAATAAAACTTTCTTTTATTCAAATTCATTGCACTTCTTAACAATTGACAAAGGTGAGATGGAAATTAGGGATAATTTAAATCCTTGATTGAAATTGAGGATAATTACCCCTTGTCTGTTGTAAATTGTAGTTATTGTAGTATCAGCTGTGTATTTCTTATATAATTAATTACCTATAAATCAGTAGAAATCAGTAAATAGTAATTAGCTCTTAGAAATGAGCTGAAGGTCAAAGCTTTCTGGTACAGTAGGATTTTTCTTGTATATTAACTCTTGTTTCCTTTTCTAATGATAAGAATTCCAGTATTTTTCACTAGAAGGGCCTTGATTGCCGGAAGCCATCCTCAGGTTCCTACCCCTAGGGATGGTAAAACATCTCCACATTTGGGGATCTCCTTGGGTATGATATTCAAAATCGAACCAAATCGATCAAGTCGAACTAAACCAACCAAAATTGATCAAAATTGAAAAAATGAGGTTTAAATTAATTTTTGGAATATTAATTTTAATTGATTTGGTTCGTTTATTAGTTTGGTTCGGTTTGATTCGGTTAAAACCGAACTAATTTGATATATTAAAAAATATAGATATATATATTTTGTGTATATATATATATATATATAATATTATATTTATATATTTTTATGTCAACAAAATTATTATTTTTTATCTATTTTATAATTAACTTGATCTTTTCCTTTTAATCAATTTGGTCTTTTTTATATTTATATATATTTTATTGAAATTAAAAACTACATTATTGTAAACCAAATCGTTCAAAACTGAATCAAACAACTCAACCAAAATTGAACCAAATCGTTCAAAAATTAAAATTGAATAGGTCTAATTTTTTGATAAACTGACTATGTTGGTTTAGTTTGGTTCATGTTTAAAATCAAACCGAACTAAGCCTATATATACACTTACCTGCGAGGTTTGTTTCATTTGGGGGCCCACATTTAGGATTTTTTTTTGCAAGGACAAGGATTGTAAAAAACCTTCCCAGAGAATAATTGTCTACATTAATTTCTAATTATAATGATTAAAGTTAAACTTTTGTGCTCAATTATGTATGTTTTTCATACTTTATTTTTAACAATTTTTCATTGGAAATATGAAGACCCCACGAGACCCTTAGGAATCTGGGGAACAAAGATGGGGAAAATTTTTTTCCTATGACAAAGATCAAGGATGGAAAAAAAAAGAACCTCGTGTAGACAGAGAGTAGGGAGGTATTCTCGGCTCTCACCCCATAGGGTTGCCATCGTTGCCTACCCATACTGTCTAAATTATGTTTACTACCATAGCTTTCCTCTATTTTTGATCCAAGAAAGAGAGACATATTCACTTCCTCTTATTTCGGCCTTTATTGATGAATCTCTTATCTTTATTTTTCAATTTTCAACAAGATCAAATTCAACCAATATGTCTTCCATAGAGGAGAAAACCACTGCTCTATCTCAAGAAGTGCCAATTAATCAACCATATATGGGAATTGTAGAACATTCAATCTACCTTTAGATTGAATGGTAAAAATTACATGAAATTGTCTCAAGTTGTCTCGACCTTATGTTAAGCCTTGTTCTTGGAGATAGGGACTTTTCCAACAATAATTTAGAAACGGGGGAGAGTTTAATTGTATAGAGAGAAAATTAGATTGAAAGTCGAGAGAGAGGGAGAAAGAGATAGATGAGAATCAGAGAGGGATTACAAAAAGGAAATAGAGGAAGGAGAAAAAGCAGAGATCGAAGAAGACATTTATTTCCAAAATTGCTTCAGAATACAATCAGACATAATTTTATATCTACTATATAAGTAGATAAAATTGAAAACGACTAACATGGGAAAAGATGTAAATGCCCCTAGTCCACATTTTAATCCCTAACATTACTCCTCCTTTAGGACACCCTTGTCCTCAAGGGTGATTAATCCTTGTAAAATCCCTTTACTGAGTATTTCTTCAATAAGTATTTCAATAACTTCCTTTTGCATAGTTGGGTCTTAATAAAGCCAAAATTTGACTAAGTTGGCCCCTTCTTGTAGGGTGATTGAATGATCAATACCAATTCTGCGAGGATGGATGGTCCTGGATTCTAAGAGTGGGTCTAGATATTCATTCCATAATGAATGTGCCTTGCTATTGGCTGGTGTTTCTTCATCCAGTGTTAGAGCATATCAATGATAATTATCCATAGTCAAATTCAAACAATTCTAAGTAACTGGGTCCTTAGCTATGGCATACCCATAATGAGGTCACGCCCATCTAGAGGGGATAGACTTACTTCCTTAAAACCTATTACCACATAAGGTTCCTCCTGGACATGATTTGCTTCCTTTACTTCTATGAAGAAGACTTGTGCCTTTTTCCCTTGCTAAAAATTGTGTCCGGTGAAACACTTCTCATGATAGAAAAAGTAAAGGTTTTTGCTTACGTGTTCCTCTAACTCTGTACAGATCCTTTGGGCTTGAAACTGGAACCCTAGCCTTTCCATAACTCCCTTTGGCTCTTGTGTTGTCATTGAGGCCTTATAACCCAAGGAAGGCCCCTTTCTTGGTCCTGGTAGTGACAAAACTCCCTTTCCCTAAATTCTTAAAAGTGCATCTTAGGCTAAGTTCCTTAATCTTAGCCAATCTTGTAGCTTCGAGCACTATTCTTGGATTAAAGAATTGCATATCCTAAGCTATCTCAGCCTTGAGCCCTCCTAAGTAGCAATCCTTTTGAGCTTATGAAAGGTTTGACCTGCACGAAATTCCTTCAAATTCTTCCTGATAATCACTTAGAGTTCCTGTCTGCTTTAACTGACCCAATTCTTCTAAGGGACATCGCATCTTGGTAAATTGTGTAGGAGCATGGTACTTTCTTGTTGTAAGCCAGTGTTCTTGTGCATCAATTGCACCACTTATTGTGGAATTTGAGTTATAGAATCTTGAATACTAGTTAACTCTCCACGGAAATCTATGAACTTCTATGCTATTATCTCATGCAGTTTACCGAATCTTTCTTTAGCCTCCCGTAAGGCGATCTATGAGTGTGTGGCATCGGCCATGGAAGATACTGGCTTTGATACCAATGTTAAGCCCTGTTCTCGGAGATAGAGACTTTTCTGGTAATAATTCAAAAATAGGGGAGAGTTTAATTTTGCATAGAGGAAATTAGATAAAGAGTCAAGAGATTGAAAGTCAATAAAGAAGTGAGAATCAGAGAGGGATTACAGAAAGGAAAGAGAGAAAGGAGAAAAAGCAGAGATCAAAGAAGACATTTATTTCCAAAATTGCTTCAAATACAATCAGATACAATTTTATATCTATTGTATAAGCAATGGTCAAAACTGAAAATGGTTAACACGGGAAAAGATGTAAATGCCCCTAGTCCACATTTTAATCGTTAACACCATATTGAAAGATAAAGGAAAACTAGGTCTACTTCTTGGTATTAGGCCTAAGAAGGGAGATTGTCAAGTGATGACAAAAGAAAATGACAAGTAGTGGCCACCTATGTTTTTCCAAGGAAAAACTAGGGAACCCTAAATGCACACAACAGACAAAGGTACTTAAACTATAATAATACAAAATAAAAATAAAAATCAAGCAAAGAATGGAAAATAGGAGCAAAAATGAAAACTAAGGGAAAACAATAATAATACAAAATAAAAGCCTTAGAATAGCTTATTCCATCTAACGGTCCCTTCCCCTCACTAAAATATGCTATCTGTAATACCCATGAAAAATAAAATATAAATATTTGTTTACAAACTACTGTTACTATTTTAGTATACGGTACTATTCACCCGTATAATACTATTTACGTATATGGTACTGTTTATTTATACAATCAAAATGTCAAGTACTAGATGTGGTTTGGTCATAAGAGAAAACTAGAAAGAAGTTTGTAGGAGAAAATGACGTTTTATGTGTAAAAATACTCTCAGGGGCTAAATTGAAAGGACTGATTTGAAAAGAAACTTAAAGGTTTAAGGTGAAAGGATAGTTTTCTCTTTAAGTTTTCAATAGTAATAAAAGAAAAAAATTTCAGCCCGTTTTGCACAGTAAATTGCATTATTAGAAATGTCATTTTTATGAATAGTAAGTTGAATATTTTATTAGTGTATAGTATCAAATAGTACCTTTGACTTTTCTTATAAATAGGCCCTTTCATTTCACTTCTAAACTCACACCTTCAACTTCTCTTCTTCTCTCCTTAAGTTTCTCTTACTTCAATGTTAGGCTTCTGAGATTTTGGGTCTTTCATTTTCAGCTTAGGTAAGGATACTATGCCCTTTCTATGTCTTTCAAATTTTAGAAGTTATTTTCTTAAGTATGCTCTGTGGTTGCGGCTTTGGCTGATCTTTCACATCAGAAAAACTGTCCTTAGTTGCTTACATATTATTTTGATTTTCTGATTACCGAAATAAGATGTAAACTGTGAAGAATACATGTCTAGGAAAGTTCTGGCTAAGGAAAGACCTAGTTTTTAAGTGTGTCCATTGTGACCCTCCACTCTTTCCTGAGAACTTACCTGGTGTACTCTTTTACAGATTGTATTCTCTATTTCTGGTATAAACAGTCTTCGTATATATAAATAGTGACAGTATGTACGAATAGTATCCATACGTATAAATAGTAATCGTACGTATGAATAGTGACCGTATATATGAATAGTTACTGTACGTATGAATAGTAACCGTATGTATGAATAGTGTCTATATGAAAACAATCCTAACTTATTTTCTCTAATCTTTCATGAAAATCTCTGTAGCGAAATAATGAAATTCATCTGTGTACTCTTGTCCGTAACGACTTAGAGAAGCAATACTCGTACGGAATCCAGGTGAGTGGAACGACCCCGTTTTAATAGAGTTTTAGCATTACTGGTGATAAAAAGTATGTTGTAGGACACTCCCAAGATTCATAGGGGGAAATTGGATTCAGAATGACGAATATAATGAGATAATTAATCCACAAGTATGAATAAGACGAAACAAGTATTTCATGATGATGTGAAGTTTGAATCTTTTCAAAAACAGATTAATTGTTATCTTGATTTGTGGTTTATAAATCTATAATATAGTTATATACTATACCTGCTGTATGGATGAATATTATATTGAGCTTCTGATTATAATATGAAATGCTATTGATTGTGATTGAGCGGGACAGTACCTCCTCTCACGGCAAGGCGGAAAACCCGGTTGACAGGGTGTCTTGACCAATGAGTGTGGAGACAACGATTCACTCAGTAGGGATATAGCCCGGATTGGTGATAAATCAGTGAGCCGCCCTAGCTAAGAGGATGAGGTTGTGCGTCATGGCGGAAATATACAAAATTGGTGAGCTGGCCTGTGTGCACTCTCCGGGATATATTGCCATTGATGAGTACTAGCAACGTTTGTTGAATTGGTTGTGCGTCATGGCGGAAATACAAAATTGGTGAGCTGGCCTATGTGCGCTCTCCGGGATATATTGCCATTGATGAGTACTAGTAACGTTTGTTGAATTGGATGAATTTTTATCTTCTTGTATGTAATTTTTAACTATGTCTATTGGTTGAGTATGAGCCTTCGAATATACTTGCATGACTGGTGATGTATTTGAATTTTATTAACGCGAGGCCGATTCGCTCACAGAGTTTAAAAGCTCACATTCTCTGTACAAATTTTTTTGTTCAGATGAGGTTGACAGCGAAGAATATCCGCTAGAGGAGTATATCACCTTGGACCTTCCCGCTGTCGGGTAGACCCCTCTATTGTTATAGATTATGTTGCTTTGTAATCGTCTAGGACATCTAAGTCAAGGGTTTGGTATTTGGCTTGTATTTCAGTATGATAATGTATTTTATATTGATAATCTATTATTATATGCAAATAATCTCTATGAATTTCAAATAAGAAAATTTGATATATTTTCTTCAGGAATGGTTATTTTGATAATATAGAGATAATGACTAATAATTTAACTCATGGGTAGAATTTATCGAAAGGCTTACAGTGATGGGATATTCATCATTGTGCCGGTCATGTGCCCAGAAAACGGGTCTTGACACTATCCTCCAAACTAAACGTCTTGGATAGCTTCCCATCATGCCTAAACATCATTCGATCCTAATTAAACTATTCCTTTAAGCCCCCAAATAGGCTACCTCCATAGCTAATCAGCCCTTCTTCTCAACCTTAAGCCCTAGCTCCATGATGCTTCACGCGGGTGGATGAGATCTTGCTGGTGCTTGGGCAGGATGGATGTTGATAATAGCTAGAGCAACCCCCTCCCCCAAACAAATTATCGTTCAAGGGTGTTATTGGGGAGGAGACAACTTTTTCTCTGTAAATGTTGACAACTTTGCCTGAGCAGGGGTTGGCTTTTGGAGATTCAGGGAGGGAGCTATGTGGTAATAAGTGAAGGTGAGTTTTCTTCTCCTTCTCACCCTCTTCAATTTGTAATTTATGATTATGAGGTCATTTTAGAATTCAAAACTGGTGATTGATCATTCTTGATTAGTGCCTTTCTTGAAATCTTGCTTAACATCTTATGACTGAGGCCATATGTCCATGATTCCATCTCTATGCTTCTAATTTCCATTTTGCACGTGAAATTCCAGATTGTTAACAAATGATCCTTACTTTATTTTCTTTAGATTCGAAATTAAGTTATGAGGATATATACATGATCTTATTCTAATGAGACTTTGGCTCGTTCTTTGACTTAATGCTTTGTATTTTTAGAATGATGAAATAGTTCTTACAATTGTTCACATTCTGTCATGAAGTTTTATGTAAGCATGAGATTCTTATGTGCTTTTTATTTTGAACCTAGGTATAGTTAAGGGTTTAGAATCTCATTCCTATGGCTTGTGATGTATGTTGGGTATTACTTAAAACATGGAATATGAAAGCAAGGGAAAGAAGGTTGGAATCCAATATGTATGATTTTTTTTCCATTCAAAAATTGATGGGATGTGATTCCATTCCATTGGACCTACTTAGAAAATACAAATATACCCCTAAGATTCAAATCTATGATGCCCTTATGACTTCTTTTCCTAACTTCTGCAATTGGGAGATCATTGACGTCCACTATTGTGATAAGGACCTAACCCAGCTAGGGGATAGAACAAAGTAACAAGGACCTCTGTGACCACCAACGTCGACCACTGATGAAAAGCAATGCAAGCAGTTTCTCATAGCAAGCAGCACCATGACAATAACAGTGTAACAACCTGGTTGCTTTCCAGATTGATGATTGTCCCTACAAGCCAGCATAGATGCTTATAGCATGCTTTGTCCTCACTCGCATGCTCCTTGGAAAAACTTCTTAGGATGTCACCCCTCCCAAATTGCCCTAGGCTAAGCACGCTTAATTGTGGAATACTTATAAAATGATCTTCCTAAAAGGAAGGTGCACCTTGTTGATATAGGTTGTACCTATTAAATCTTTTAAGCTCTTCTCAATTGTACAGTCTCATACTTGCATAGTCTTAAAATCCTTTAACTATGCAGTCTCGTACCTGTATAATATCGGGATATCTCTTATTTCGATGTGAAGTTGGTTCATTCATATGTCTGTTTGCCTAGAAGCTTGCTAGGAGTTACTCCTTTTCCATGATTCTTCTCTGCACCGGTGATCACTCCCTATCCTTGTTAGCCCTAAGCGTCACAAATAGTATGGCAAAGAGTAGAGTGGTAGGGCATTGAATGTCCGAATCTACTCCTATGCCTCAAAGGCTTAAGAGCCTCCTGCCCCTTGTTTCAACTGTTAGATTCATCCAACGACTAACATTTGTCCTACATGGTAAACTTATATTTTCTTTTTGGTTGAGTGTTGTGACGAATGAGGACGCACTACATGTAATCAGGTTGACCCAATCATGATTCACTTCCTCAAACACTCTCTATCGTGATGCATTGTCCATAAGCTTCTTGAGAGAGAGAGAGAGATGATTTCGGCCAAAACTCCCTCATCCACAGCCAGGCAGCAACACTGTTTAGCATCGCTAGTGAGCATCGTCTTGAGCTGGTTGAAGGATTGGATTGATTCATGAAATGTGGCGTTACATAATGAAAGTGGCTGGAAGGGTTTGGATTGTAACATCCCAAATTTTCTTTATCTAAGTTTCAAATAATAATAGAATTAAGTTATTTATGCCTTTAGATGCCTAGAAGCAAGTAATCAAGGAAAGTCATGAGAAATTAAGATAGAGGAGCTAAGAGTAGAAGAAAAATGAAGTTCTGAAGCAATCAGTCGATTGATTAAGCAGATCAATCAACTAATAGCATCAGATATCAGACCAAGTTGCTGATATCTACAATTGGTCGACTGATGAGGAGAGATCAGTCAACTGATTACTCTCTGTCAGACTGAAATTTTAGGTTCTAAAGCAATCAATCGACTAATTAGGACAGACAAGAAACAATTAGATGATTAATCGCCTGCTGGAGTACGAGAATAAGTCGGTTCTAACTGAAAAATTAATTGGGAAATTGATAAAATATCCTAACATGCTCAGAAATAAGAAAGTATGGGTAAAAGAGGGATTTCCACACTAAAAAGGCTCTTTAGACCCTTTTAGAAGTAAGAAAAGAGAGAGAAATAACATTTTCTGAAAATTAGAGAAGAAAGAGAAAAAAAAACGTGAAGGAGAAGAAGAAGGCAGAGAAGAAAGTTCTAATTGGGTTTTTAGCAATAAAATATCAAAGGTAAGTTTCTTAGCTTGATTTCTCTAGTTTAGATAGATTTTAGAGCTTGAAATTGATAGAATTATGGTTTTTAGACTAAGAAAAGAGGAGAGACGAAGGAGTTGGATTGAAAACTAAGGAAACAAGGAACTCTAAAAGGGAACTAGAAGATATTATACAAATTCCAGCTTTAGGAGAATTAAGGTAGCTAGTTTTTCATAAAAGCAAGCTATTGTATGTGATATAACATAATTTTATGATGGAGTCTTTCATGAATGTTTGAGAATATATTTTCTTATGAAAGTAGAACTTGATTTCTCATGGGATGTAAATAATTCCTCATAAGATGAAAAGTTCTCTTCATGAGATAGTAGAAAACAAGTTATTTTAGTGATTTATCATACTCTTTGTATGATTTAACAAGTATGTGCATCTTAAAGCTTTCCATGAATATGTAGAATTAACTTTCTCTTGAAAAGTAAAGTTTATGTCTTTATGAGATAACATAACCCTATAAATTCCTTATGGGATGATAAAAATTCCTCAAGGGACATTGAGTACTTTTCTTGAAAAAGTAATTAAAGTATAGTGCACTATATTGAAAGAAAAAGACCATATCATAGTTATATGTTTATATGATAGTTCTTTTATGTTCATAGAAGTGTGAATTATTTATTGAGAATTGCTTTTATAACTGAAATTGTTCTTGAAATGATTTCTTTAAGTAAACTAGCTACTAAGATTATATATCTCATGTTTTTATGTTATGACTAACCATTTCAGGAATTAAAGTAGAAAAGCAGGAGAAAGCAAAGAATAAACTAGCATAGTTGTTAAGTAGTTTGATAGCAAAAGGAAATATTGTATTAACTTCCTATGTAAACCTTAGAGACTTATGCACATTTTGTATATATGTATAGAAATATGAGTTTTATGTAAATCTCTTGTATTGTAGCTCCATTCTAGAAGAGAGTGATGTGATTTCTGGAAGGAAAACACTTAATCGATTTTCTGGATAGGTTGAAAGAAACAAACAAAGAAAACCAAATCACTCAATTGATAAGCCAAAGGGCGCCATAACTAAGAGAAATGGGTTGATCTCGCCACACTCAAGAAAGAAGAACGTGAGTGATAAAAAATCTAACTGCTCTCGCCACTAACCCAAGTTAGATAAGAGAAAGAACTCAAGAATCCTCTTGAAAGCAAAATGCCAATATCTCATATATGATTCAAGGATGGATTACAACATATGGAAAGGACGCTTTTTATAGAGAGTCTCCAAAACAAAAGACAAAAGACTCCAACTAATGCATTAAATGTATCAACTAAAAGTCAAGTAGTGTAGGCTAAATGTCAAAGACAATAAATGCATAGGTAGCTAAATGTCAAAGACAATAAATGTATAGGTAGCTAAATGTCAAAGACAATAAATGTCTAGGTAATAGATTACAACTATATTCAACAAATGCAACTATCCCACATGCAATCTTATTCACACTTCTTCCACTTTCAACAATGTGGTTAACCCCAATCCAAGCCCTTTAGCCCTTGAACGAGTTAGAGGCCCAATTGAAGTATTCTCCCTTTCTTGGGCTGCAATTGGGTTATCTTTGATTACATCATCCTCCCCTGGTTGAAATGGATTTGGCCTCAAATCCAAGTCCTCTTTATCTTCTAAGTACGAAGAAAGATCCCTCACATTGAAAGTAGTAGAAACAACATAGTCTTTAGGCAAATCAATTTTGTATGCATTATCATTTACCTTGTCTATGATACGGAAAGGACCATCTGCCCTTGGCATTAATTTAGACTTCCTTTGGTTTGGAAATCTTTCTTTTCGAAGATGAACCCATAATAAATCTTCAGGACTGAATTGAACAAATTTTCTTCTTTTGTTGGCAGTCTTCTCATAGATAGAGTTTTTCTTCTCAATTTGCTGTTTTATGTTCTGATGTAACTTCTTTATCATGTCAGCCTTCTTTTTTCCATCTATGCATTCTCGAGCCTCAAGTGGTAATGGTACTAAATCAAGTGGGCTCAATGGGTTAAACCCATAAACTACTTCAAAAGGAGAGTGTTTAGTAGTACCATGTACACTTCTATTGTAAGCAAATTCAGCATAGGCCAAGCATTCATCCCAACTTTTCAAGTTTTTGCCAATGATAGTTCTTAGCAAAGTAGAAAGCGTTCGATTCACCACTTCAGTTTGCCCATCAGTTTGTGGGTGACAGGCAGTACTAAAGAGCAACTTTGTTCCTAGCTTCCTCTATAAAGTCTTCCAAAAGTAGCTAAGAAATTTGGCATCACGATCTGACACGATACTCTTTGGAATGCCATGAAGTCTCACAATTTCTTTGAAAAATAAATTGGCGATGTGCACAGCATCGTCGGTCTTATGACATGGAATAAAATGAAATATTTTTGAAAAATGATCAACAACAACCATGACCGAATCTTTACGTCTTTGTGTCCTTGGTAAGCCTAGTACGAAATTCATGCTAACATCAGTCCAAGGTTGATCTGGAACAGGTAGAGGTGTATAAAGTCCATGGAATGCTTCCTTTTTCTTGGCTTTTTTGCAAATAATACACCTTTCAATCACATGATGCACATCTCTAATCATGTTAGGCCAATAAAAATGCTCTTTCAGCATCTCCAATGTCTTGGTTTCACCAAAATGCCCAGCCAATCCTCCCCCGTGAGCTTCTCGTGCAAATAATTCCCTTATAGAACAGTTTGGAATTACAAGCCTCCCCAAGCGAAATAAAAAACCTTCAGATCTATAAAATCCCTTATATGCCATTTTCTCACAAGTGAGATAAATTTCTGCAAGTGTCAAATCTTCCACGTAATGGTCTTTAATAGATTCAAATCCCAACAATTTAGCATTCATCATGGAAATTAAGGCATATCTCCTTGATAAGGCATCTGAAACAATGTTGGTTTCTCCCTTCTTATACTTCAACACATAGGGAAAAGCTTCAAGAAATTCCACCCACTTTGCATGTCTTCTATTCAGCTTGCTCTGACCTTTCAAGTGTTTGAGTGATTCATGGTCTGTGTGAATTACAAATTCTTTTGGTAACAAGTAGTGCTGCCATGTCTCAAGAGCTCTAATTAAAGAGTAAAATTTCTTATCATAGGTAGAGTAGTTAAGACTGGCTCCACTCAACTTCTCACTAAAATAAGCTATAGGATGCTTTTCTTGAAGAAGTACAGCTCCAATTCCCACTCCACTAGCATCACATTCAATCTCAAAAGTCTTAGAAAAATTAGGCAAAGCCAATATGGGTGCATTGCACAATTTTTCTTTGACAAGCTTAAAACTTTGTTGGGCTGCATCACTCCATTTGAACTCCTTTCCTCCCTTAATACATTCAGTTATGAGTGCTAAAATGGTACTGAAATCCCTTACAAATCTTCTATAGAAAGAGGCAAGCCCGTGAAAACTTCTTACTTCAGATATGGTTCTTGGAACGGGCCATTCTTTGATACCTTTCACCTTTTCTTCATCAACTCCCACTCCTTGCTGAGATACTACAAAGCTAAGAAAAATTACATGGTCTTGACAAAAGTAACATTTTTTCAGATTAGCATAGAGTTTTTCCTTTCACAACACTTCCAAGACTTCCTTCAAATGTTGCACATGCTCCTAATAACTTTGACTGTAGATCAAAATATCATCGAAATATACAACAACAAATTTTCCAATGAAAGATCTAAGCACATGATTCATCAATCGCATAAATGTGCTAGGGGCATTAGATAGCCCAAATGGCATTACCATCCATTCGTAAAGTCTATGTTTTGTCTTGAAGGCTGTCTTCCACTCGTCTCCCTCTTTCATTCGGATTTGGTGATAGCCGCTCTTCAAGTCAATTTTTGAAAACACATTGGAACCATTCAGCCCATCCAACATGTCATCCAATCTTGGAATTGGATAGCGGTATTTGATGGTAATCTTATTTATAGCACGACTGTCCACACACATTCTCATAGAGCCATCCTTTTTAGGGACTAATAATGTAGGCATAGAACAATGGCTCATGGATTCCCTTACATAACCCTTTTCAATCAACTCATCAACTTGCCTTTTTAGCTCCTTAGCCTCCTCTGGATTCATTCTATATGCTGGCTTATTTGGTAAGGTAGCATCGAACATCAAATCAATTTGATGCTCAATTTCTCTTAAGGGTGGCAATCCCTTAGGTAGCTCATTCGGAAAGACATCCGCAAATTCTTCTATCAACTCCCTCACAAGCTTAGGAAGCTTTTCTGCAAGTTCTAGATTCAGCTCCTTGAGAATTAGCAATAATACAAAGTCATCCCTTTTTATTGCCTTCTTTAACTCATTCTTAGAAGCAAAACAACTAGGCTTCTTCTCCTTGATTACATCATCTTTCGGCTGTATTTGTATTGGCTTTAAGGGTGCCAACACAATATTCTTTCCATTCTTCTCAAAAGCGTAGGTGTTTTTGAAGCCATCATGTAGTGCTCTTCTATCAAATTGCCATGGCCTCCCAAGTAGAAGATGACTAGCATCCATAGGGACTATGTCACACAACTCCTCATCTTTGTAATTCTTCCCTATAGAGAAAGGTACTGTCACATCCCAAAAATTGAACATGTGAAAAGATACTACTCATTTGATAAAATTTTCAAACATAAGTTATTTACATATATTCTGTAAGGTTTTACATTCAACCTTAATCATTCATTCCACATGACAGAATTATATTCATCTGATAAGCAAATATAGACATACATAATCTAATGTTTCTATCTCATCGCAAGCCTAGGAGACCTATAGAAAGTACAGAGCGTTCCTAGTATCCACATTAATAAGTACTGGTATCCCACCAGACAGAAAGAGAAAATAATTCCAAGGGGCTTCTATTCTTCAAACGGATACTCTTTTTCCTTATTTTCTGTATCTGAAAAGATAATCATAGGGAGTGTGAGTTTATTTAAAAACTCAGTAAGTAAATAACTGTATTATATAAAATATCAAAAGTACAAATACCACATTTACTCATATAATTAATTGTCTTATACATCGAGTAGTATGGGACTCTAACCCTTTCAAACTCGTGAATAAGATTTCATAGATATACATCGAGTAGAATGAGACTCTAACCCTTTCAAACTCGTGAATAAGATTTCATAGGTATACACCGAGTAGTATGGGACTCTAACCCTTTCAAACTCGTGTATAGGTTTCACAGATATGCACTGAGTAGTATGAGACTTTAACCCTTTCAAACTCGTGAACAAGATTTCATAGGTATACACCGAGTAGTATGGGACTCTAACCCTTTCAAACTCGTGTATAGGTTTCACAGATATGCACTGAGTAGTATGGGACTTTAACCTTTTCAAACTCATGTATTAGAACCCGTAGATCTTTACTCATTAATAAAATAATGAGAATTTATCACATAGTACAATTTCCTTGAAACAAAATAATTTATACATACTCTTGTTCCTTTGAATTTCTGTAAAAATATATCAAACATCATATACTGTCATATGAAAAATTGATTGATTAATATTCAAATAATATTGTAAATGGGACTTATATTGTACTTTGACTATTAATATCAAACTAGCTTAGCAAGGTTATTCACTCACCTTGATGTTTGTCCAAGTTTACCTTGTTCCACACTAGAATTTGTGTAAGAAAATTTCCTAGTAAAATATATTACAAGGAAACATAAAAAAGGAAACAAAATCACGAAAATACGCAAAATTTTCTGATTGCTACAGTAACGGTTCGCTACAGTGACGGTTCTCTACAGTACGTTGACTGCTACAGTATCATTGACTGCCGATACTACAGTAACTGCTACAGTACTTGAAAAATTTTCCCGAAATTTCTGGTCGCTACAGTAACTCGAGTTTTTGCAGAACTTTCTCATAAATTCATCCTTTCCTTTCTTGTTTCAAAACCAGAATTTCAACTCTATTGACCGATATAACTCAATCCTAACTCAAAAATAACTTTTAAAACAACTAAGATTCATGAATTATCATCAAAATCTTCAAGAACAAAACCTCATCTGATCTTCTATATAAACTGAAATTTAAAGAAAATAATGAGATTAAAGCTTACCTTTGATCCTTACAAAGCTTTTGAACTGAACAAATAATCAAAACTCTGAAGATCAAGGAAAAGATCTGAGAAGAGGATGAAGAAAAGAGAGAAAACGAATATCAGCCTGCTTCAGTTGCGTGAGAAAATGAGGGGGTACTATTGAAGCTTTATTTTAAATATTTCTAATGGGTTATTGAATAACCCATGGGTATCCATAACCCAACATCCAAACCCATCCAGTCAATTTACAATAAATGGACTAATTGACCATTCTTAAACCACTTTTCCATGAATTTCACCATTCTTAGAATATATCCCACATGGTGCAAATATTCAGTCCAGTCATTTAACTCAATTTTCATAAATAATATTCAAAGAGAACAATTAAATATGAAAATTAAAAATGACTAAAAAAATAAATAACTAAAGTAACGTTGTAAAATTCTAAAATACTCTTACGCGAATTATATTCCGAAATTAACGGGTATTACAGGTACCTTTACTTGTTTGGTGACCTTCATCTCGCCATGATTATTTAGTCATTGCAACTTGTATGGACGGGGATGATTGATGATAGGTAGCTTCAATTTACCAACCAATGTGGTTGAAGCAACATTAGTGCAGCTTCCACTATTAATTATCACGTTACAAACTTTGCCTCCGATAATGCACCTTGTTTGAAAAATATTCTCCCTCTGTTCTTCTTCTACTTTGGCTTGGATATTCAAGGCACGTCTAATAACCAAGGCAGCACCTTCATCATCATACTCAACAACTTCTTCTTCGTCAAAATATTCTTCCTCTTCACATTCCTCCACAATATCTTCATCTTCACTCTCTATTTCCCCTTGTTTCTCCTTCAAGATCATCACTCTTCTATTAAAACATTCGGATGCTATATGGCCATGACCTAAGCACTTGAAGCACTTAATGTCTCGGCTTCTTTTAGAGGGTTGGTTGTCTTCTCTCTTATCCTTCCCCTTAGAACTTTCAGATTCGTTCGGCTCTTTCTTCCATATCTCCTTATTACTCCCTTTGGTAGTGTTTGAGGTTTAGGAAAGTGTTTGGAAAGGTTTACTCCCCAATGGTTTAGACACTCCATTGTTTCTTCCATAAACTCTCTTTTTCTGTCTCTCCACTTTAATTGTCAATTTAATTACATCTTCTAAGAAGACATAATTCTGTAACTCTACTAAGTTAGCAACTTCTCTATTCAAACCACCAAGAAATCGAGCTATGGTTTGCTCTTGGGGTTCATTCAGCTCACACTGAATCATCAAAGTTTCAAATTCTTTAACATAATCTTCAACACACATACCTCCTTGCCTCAAGCTTTGAAGCTTAAAATAAAGTTCTTGCTTGTAGTAATCAGGTACAAAACACCTCTGCATGAGCCTTTTCATCAATCTCCAATTTCGAACTTCCTCTTCTCCATCTCTTCTTCATTGATTCTTCAAATTTTCCCACCATAGATTTGCATAATTAGTGAATTCAAGGGCTGCAAGACGGCATTTGGTAGCTTCTGAATATTCTTGATATTCAAAAATCTTCTCTACTCGTTGCACCCATTCTAAGTATTCTTCAGGAGAACTTGTTCCCTTAAATGGAGGAATCTTCATTTTAATGTTGGCATCACATTCCCTTTGCTGCCTTCTTTGCCTAGGTTGTTCACCTTCTTCGGCTTCAGATTCTTCTCCATGGTGTTCAACATAAGTTCCTCTTCTTGGTTGTTGTTGTTGTTGCAATTCCATAAATCTAGCCATTTGAGTGGTTAGTTGAGCTATTTGTTCCATCATTTCTTCTTGACCTCTTTGTAGGCCAACAATTTGAGCTTGTTATAGGCTAAGCCCAAGGAGAACTTCAAAACTATTTTCTCCTGTCATAGTGATTTTGTAATTGCCGGTTTAAGTTTGGTGAAGGTAGGTTTACTCTCTAAGTGTTTTACACTCGGATGAACAATGAACAGTAACGATGAACAATGAACAGTAACAATGAATTTTTTTTAAATAAAAAAGCTGGAATAAAATAGAACAACACAAGAATAGAAATAAAAACAAAGATGAACAGACTAGAAAATTAGCCCTCCATGTGGGTGGCAGATTACAAAATAAAGAAAACTAAGCCATCTATGTAGGTGGCAGAATACAAAATAAGGAAAACTAAGCCTTCCATGTAGGTGGCAAAACAGAAAATAAAATGCAAAAAGATTAAGCCTTCCACGAAGGGGCAAAACACAAAACAAATAATAGAACCTGATTTGAAGTGGCTCTAATACCAATATGATGTGATTTCTAGAGGGAAAACACTTAATCAATTTTCTGGATAGGTTGAAAGAAACAAACAAAGAAAACCAAATCACTCAATTGATAAGCCAAAGGGCACCACAACTAAGAGAAATGGGTTGATCTCGTCACACTCAAGAAAGAAGAACGTGAGTGATAAGAAATCTAGCTGCTCTCGCCACTAACCCAAGTTAGATAAGAGAAAGAACTCAAGAATCCTCTTGAAAGCAAAATGCCAATATCTCATATATGATTCAAGGATGATTACAACATATGGCAAGGACCCTTTTTATAGAGAGTCTCCAAAACAAAAGACAAAAGACTCCAACTAATGCATTAAATGCATCAACTAAAAGTCAAGTAGTGTAGGCTAAATGTCAAAGACAATAAATGCATAAGTAGCTAAATGTCAAAGACAATAAATGTATAGGAAGCTAAATGTCAAAGACAATAAATGTCTAGGTAATAGATTACAACTATATTCAACAAATGCAACCATCTCACATGCAATCTTATTCACACTTCTTCCACTTTCAACAATGTGGTTAAGCCCAATCCAAGCCCTTTAGCCCTTGAACGAGTTAGAGGCCCAATTGAAGTATTCTCCCTTTCTTGGGCTGCAATTGGGTTATCTTTGATTATATCAGAGAGTTTGCAAGAAAAGTTGAAGAAGTGTTGTAGATTATATGTATATTGAATTTAGATGATTTTACCATATTTCCAGTTAATATTTTCTGAAATCTGAAGTTCATGGCATATTAGTCGATCGATTATCCTGCATCAGTTGATTCTCTCAGTTTTGGATATATGTAAGTTTGAAGACAATCAGTCGACCGATAATCACAAATCAGTCGACTGATTGCCTTTTGTTAAGTACAAATTTTTATGTTTTAAGATATTCCAAAATTTACTTTTTTTATGAATTTGGACATTTTATAAGAATTTTCCAAAAAATATCATGTTTTGATTAGATATCAATTGGTCTTTACTAAGATTTTTGATTAATTGCATAAAATGCATATAAATCTAGTAGATGTTACATTTTTGGTATCAAAGGATGGTCTTAGGCACTATGTGGGTAAAGATTGGGTACCAAGTAGAGGAAATATGATAGATACCCTTAGAATTATGTATATAAGATTAGGATGATACGCATTAGTATGGTCTAACTACCCTAAGAATCCCTACTAAATATCACAAATCATCTATTTTATGTCATTAAGGTATATGCTATGGTTTTATTTGTAGGATGGCCTTTCAGCAAAAGGGAGTTCTGAAGGAACTTATGAAGAGTGTAGATATCTTAGAATTCTAGTTAGAAAGACAGGCAAATCAATGGAAAACTGAGTTGAATATCCATGCCTCTATTCTAGAAGAGATAAAGGGTTTAAGAAAGGATATTCGCGAGATGAATGAACAAAATAAGAGAAAGAAGAGAAAGAAGAAGCAGGACACCTGTAAATCCATAGAAATAGAAAGTAGTAGAAAGAATAAGAAATCCAAATATAAAACCTGAGCCCTTAAGTAGGTAAGATCTCTTGTTTTTAAGGAACATATTTTGATAATGTGAAGTCCTTAAGAAATAAGTTCGTTTTGACAACAAGAAAGTAAATGTTAGTCTATCTGGCCTTAGTTTAAGTACATAGGAATTACGTACGTGTATAGTGAAGTAGCTTTCCAAGAAACTAATTACACAAAGGTGCATTATAGAGAATTTGAGTATGCATGATGTATTCTAGTATGAGTACAAGTATTGTTTGTGCTTTATATGTTGTGTAATCCATTTCAGGATAGCATTCTTCCTTGAGGAGTAAATAATGCTATAATAACAAGAATTTTTGAAAGACTAACCATATGTACAAAATGACTAGTAAGTTATGATAAAGAAAGTTATTTTGTGCATAATGAGAATGAATTTGTGAACTAAAGATTTACAATGAGTTAGTAATCAAGAAATTTAGTGAGCCAAGAAACCTTATTAGGTGAAAGATGGTTCATAAAACTTAAAAGAAGTACTTTTATGATTGAGGTAAATTTCAGATAAATTTCTCATTATAGTATGCAATGATTGTTTGTATAACATGTGAAATTTCTTTGTATGACTTTTGTCCATGTTTATGACAAATCTTATTTGAAATTGAAATAATTGGTTACATGTCAATATACTATTGGGAGTCTGAAAGCGTGCCATGGTTTTTTCAATTTAGAAAAGTGGTCACATGATAATGTAAGGCTAGAAATTAAATTATATGAGTATCTATGACTGAAGGATTCGAATATAAGTTTGAGATTTGATATATGATAATTAGTAGTCCTATTCATGTTAAGGATTCAAGATTGGAATTAGGACTTATTGCTATCATTAAGAGAAATATAAATGAATTTAGATAGAAGCATACCAGACACTTTTCAAAAATGAGGAAGTAGTGGAGTCTTGTTTGTAATTATACCTAGCCAGCATATTTTACAGATAGGAACCCATTATAATCCAAGTTCATAAAAAGGGAAGGTATGCTATAGTTTCGTGAAAGGTTGAATAGGGAAGTCCCCTCAGATCAAACAAAAAAGATGAAGGTAGTTATCTTAGAAGTAAATATATTCAAGTTTGATTTACAGTATCTAACTAGTTAACTGAAGACCCACAAATAGTCAACTGATAATGATTAGATGAAGTAATAATATAGAAAGTACATAAGAGAATATAGATACTAGTGAATTACATGAAATTTTCATATCTTTGAGGAAGTGATACCTATGATGAAATTAGCATGATATCAACTTGGAAGTTTACTTCCATGTTCAGTTTGGGAGCTCTATTTCTATGTTAGCTTGGAAATTCTATTTCCATGTCAGATGGAAATTATATTTCCATTTTCAGCTTGAAATCTTTCTAGCTTGAATTAAAGGACTACAGTAGCCTTTCACTCATGTTTAGCTTGGAAAATTGGTTCTGCAGAAATTTTTTTCCACGTTGTAGTGTGTACAACCAACTATTTTGACTCCATGGTTTATTTATATATCAATTTGCTAATTTCTATTGGCTTATTGCACTGAACTGAGAATTTATACTATATGGACTGATTTTTATGAGATAAGTGTTTTATTTAAAGTGAAATATGTTTTTCATGGTGAAGTATAAATCATGTGAAATATAGTTTGTTTTCATCAGACTAGTGAAGGAAGAGAAATTGTTCCATAGAAGAGAACAAGAGAATAGACTCTTATTCCAAAGGAAGAATTAAGGAAGAAAAACTTGTTTCATAAAGGGAAACAAGGAGTTAAAACTTGTTTTTCTATGTAAAAGAATAAGGAGACAATCATAACTAAGTTAGGAACATAAAAGTGTGTTATGATAAACTAGATAGAATAGAATAATAACCTTAGAGAGGGTAAGAGCATATTTATTCCATAAGTGGATAAGTAGAATACACACTAGCTCCACAAAGAATAAAGCTTATGTATATATAGTTTCTATAGAATAGACCACAAGTCTTATAATAGAATAAATTAAGAAACAATGTGTATATTGTGACAAAATAAATATTATAGAAAGACCCATTTTTAGCATAAAAGTATCATGTACGATGTTTTCTACATGTCAAAGGATGAAAAGAATTTCATGATTTGTTCTGGCTTGTGTTTCGTTATGTTTGAATACACCTTTGACATAAAGCTTAAGAACTTATCCTCATGAAGTTTGGAAATTTGTCTTTTATAATTTTACATCCCTTTAGCTTGAAGAAAATTTTCTCTTTATGAGGATTGGATGCTTGTTTCGATAGAACTTAGAAACTTGCTTTCCATAGTCTTATGTATAATAATGAGTGATGCAAGTATTCCAGCTAGCTTGGCAAATAGTTGAAATAAAAGATATATGTTGAGTACATTTACTATGAGGTAAGTGATGTTCTTTTATAAGCATGAATTAAGCAAGAGTTGATATGTCCACGATAGAAGCCTTAGTTCTTATGAGATTGGAATCAAGGTCAAGAAGTTAAAGAAAGCATTAAGTCTTATGTAAAAAGAAATATGGAACAAATAGAATTTTATTCTATAGGTGAAATAGAAAGGATTAGAAAGGCTTGTTTCATAAGAGAATAATGATTAGTTAAAAATAGAAATAATTAATGAGACCTTAACAAGGATATGTTTCGTAGAAGAAAAATAGAAATTAGCCAAAAGTAGAAATCAAAAGGCAATACCTTTAGCAAGATTCATAATAAAAGGATAGAAGCTAGCTAAAGGTAAATATGATTAGTAAGACCTTTAGCAAGAATTATTTTGTAAAAGGACTCCTTCATGAATATATAATATATTATAGACCTAAGGAGTTAGATAGACCCATGATGTATTAGACACAAAGAAGAAGGTAGACTTATGAGAATGCAGTGCAAAGCTCTCAAATGAGTGGAATTATAGTAATTTCATGAAAAACTATGACAAATCTTCTATAATTATAAGAGAAAGTATTTTGTAAAAGTGGTGCATTATAAATTCATATTTTGGGTAGACTCATAGTGCATTAAGAACCCTTATAATAGGTAAACTTCTTGTGCATTATGAACCCATAAGTAGGGTGAATTCATGGTGCAATATAAACCATTACAGTGGATAGACTTATATTGCATTGTGAAATGCTATGAAATAGACAGACTTATGATGCACTAATGCTACATTCATATGTTTGCCTTCTATATTCATGGAAGTGATTATGATGATTAAGATTGTCTTTCCTTATAATAAACCTTTTCCAAGAGACTTATAGTGCACTAAGAACCCTTATAATAGGTAAACTCCTTGTGCATTACAAACCCATAAGTAGGGTGAATTCATGGTGTAACATAGACCCTTACAGTGGATAGACTTATATTGCATTGTGAAACCCTATGAAATAGACATACTTATGATGCACCAATGCTACGTTCATATGTTGGCCCTCCATATTCATGGAAGTGATTATGATGATTAAGAGTGTCTTTCCTTATAATAAACCTTTTCCAAAGAGAGCATAGCAAAATCCTTCAAGAAAATAAGAGGAAGCTTATCTTATAACTATGTATTTCTATATCAAAGTATAGGGTAGCTCAAATTTTGAGGTCAAAATTCTTTTAAAGTAGGGGAGAATTGTAACATTCTAAATTTTCTTTATCTAAGTTTCAAATAATAATAGAATTAAGTTATTTATGCTTTTAGATGTATAAAAGTAAGTAATCAAAGAAAGGCATGAGAAATTAGGATAGATGAGCTAAGAGTAGAAGAAGTTCTGAAGTAATCAGTCGGTTGATCATTAGAGATCAGACCAAGTTGCTGATATCTACAATCGATCGACTGATGAGAAGAGATCAGTCGACTGATTACTATCTGTCAGGCTTAAATTTTATGTTCTAAAGTAATCAGTCGACTAATCAAGATAGATCAGTTGACTAATTACAGATCAGTCGACTATTAGGAAGCAATCAGTCGACTAATCACCTATTAGAGTGTGAGAGTAAGTTAGTTCTAACTGAAAAATTAGTTGGGAAATTGCTAAAATTTTCTTAACATGCAAAAGAAGCTCAGAAATAAGAAAGTAGGGGTAAAAGAGGGATTTCCACACCAAAGAGGCTCTTTAGACCTTTTTAGAAGCAAGAAAAGAGAGAGAAATAACATTTTCTGAAAATTAGAGAAGTGAGAGAGTGAGAGAGAGAGAGAGAGAGAGAGAGAGAGAGAACGTGAAGGAGAAGAAGAAGGTAGGGAAGGCAATTTTAATTAGGATTTTAGCAAGAAAATCATCAAACATAAGTTTCTTAGCTTGATTTCTCTAGTTTAGATAGATTCTAAAGCTTGAAATTGATAGAATTATGGTTTTCAAACTAAGAAAAGATGAGAGAAGAAAGAGTTGGTCTGAAAACTAAGGAAACAAGGAACTCTAGAAGGGAACTAGAATATATTACACAAATTCTAGCTTTAGGAGAATTAAGGTAGCTAGTTTTTCATAAAAATAAGTTATTTATATGTATTATCATACTTGTGTGTGATATAACATAGTTTTATGATAAAGTTTTCCATGAATGTTTGAGAATATGTTTTCTCATGAAAGTAGAACTTGATTCCTTATGGGATATAGAAAATTCCTCATAGGATGAAGATTTCTCTTCATGAGATACTAGAAAGCAAATTATTTTAGTTATTTATCATACTTTTGTATGATTTATCAAGTATGTACATATTAAAGCTTTTCATGAATATGTATAACCAACTTTCTCTTGAAAAGTAAAGTGTCACGTCCCAAAATCTGAGCACGTGACCGGCACGGAAAGTGAATTTCATTTCACCTCCGTAAGCCTATCTTTCTCTTAAAAATCATACAATTCTTTTTCATGCAACCAAACCGAGTTCTCTATACATACTACAATTATTCACATTACATCACTGAATGAACCTACCCGATTACAGAGATTTCTAGATTTATACAACTTAGAATAAGACTTAACTATTATACCTTTATCCTGAACAAATGAAAAGGTAATCATGGACTAAGGATCCATAATTCCTTGTTTCGATATTTACCTTCAGCTGTCAACTCTGAAAAAAAAATATCAATAAGAGGGGTATGAGCAAACCACGTGCCCAGTGAGTAGATAACACAACACTATGACAAAAAATATCATGCATCATAATGATAACATGCAGCAATCATACGTAAATCGATCATCATATGATATAATATTATTTATAATACTTCACAACAATATCCAAGTAAATCAAATATATTTCAACATAATTCAAAATTCACAATAGCAATCGGTGAAATCAATTTCACACACATTTCCCGTACCAACCGGGTCGTCCAGGATACCTCTGGATCGTTGCCCGCGGCCCCCGCCGCATCCACCCTTATCGCTCCGTTTATAATCTCCACCCTTATAACTTCACATAAATTTCTCCATGGGGTGCACCACCATGCCTTTCCTTTCCAGTCAAACACAATCACAATCACATATAAAAACATCCTCAATCAAAATCTTGAGCCACATACACAACTCAGTCATTTACAATTCAAACCACAACATAATCAATGTGGTTCCAGCAACATAGCATGTATACAACATAACCCATAATATAGAACAATTATTCAACTCAGTTCACATGCCATTCACAATCCATCATATAACCTCCATTCATGGGAAAATAAGAAAATATAATTATATACATTACCAGACACGTTCCACAATTGTTTATGCCTCATCGTTCCACATCATCCTCTTCAAACTTGGATAAACAACATATTTCTACTATGATGCAAAAAGTCAATAACAGATATTTAATCATAGCAAGTATTAACCCACTCACCTGGATTTCACGCTATCGGCACTCCCACTTTGCACTTTGACCATTCCTATTGTAACCAGACAAAAATCAGGGTTACGAAATAGAGAAATTTCCTACCACTACTCTCGACCTTTACTCACATCTTAAATCATAACTCCTAACTGGTAATGAATATCTAAATGAAACTTATACCATTGGAAACTAGACTCAAAGAGCTTTCCAACGATATAAAGTTTGCCCAAAACGGAGTTCGGATGAAGAAGTTATGACCGATTTAAAATAAGCTAAGGTTTCTCGGCACACCTGGCTCCTGGGCGCCAATCCTGTCTTCTTCCCCACATAACCTTGGCGCCTAGAGGCTCGCCCCGTAGCCCGAGATCCGCCCTTCAAAGTCCGGTTGTGGAGTTGGAGTGTAGAGAGAGAAAGTAGAGAGAAGAAAGAGAGAGAGAGGAGAGAAAGTGAAGAGAGAGAGAGGAAAGGAGAAAAATGAAGAAAAAAATAGGTGAGGCCACCTATTTACTCGCACGGGGTGAAATTATCACTTGTTCTTCAATTGACCCTCAGTCAAGACTAGCAAAAGCAAATTCATAAAATCTCACCTCAGGTGTTTCTAAATCCTAGGTGCCCCACAGATTTTCTTATTTCACTTTAGTCCCTCACAATATCTCAAACTCCACTTTAATCCCAAATCCATCATCCTTTCGGTACCGGACTCATAATTCATTCCCATAAGCTCTATTCTCCTTCTCGGGTTCCTACTTGGTCATTTCTCAAAAGTCCTCTATACTTTCTTTTCTTTTCACTTTAGTCCTTGAGAATTTATAAAAATTTCCTAAATTAAAAATTAAAATTTCTATTCCCACATTTTCTTCACTAATTCAAAAAGTAAATTTTGCACGTAATTAAATTTTTCACTAAACTTCAAATTAGACTTTAAATATTCATATAAATTCTTGGGATATTACATTCTTCCCCCCTTAAAAGAATTCGGTCCTCCGAATTCAAAACTTACCTCAAGATTGAAACAAATGCAGATATTTTGTCTATATCTCATTCTCTCTCTTAGAATTTTCACAATCAAGTACAAAATATAACAAGTTCAACATATTTTTATTTCTCAAGTTTCTTCAGTAAAAGAATTGCCTCAACAAAAAAAATCAAATACGAAAATTTTTATTTCTAATACATAAGTTACAGGCAACAAGCTGAACTTGATTTACAAAACAGATAATTTAAATACGTAAACATTAGATCAAACATCAGCTTTAGGTACAAACAAAAGAAAGGATAAATTAAGAACGAGGAGGCTTTTGAAATGCAGAAGGTGCTACAGGTCTAGAAGAAGAAGGTGCTTCAGACCTTAAGGAGGAAGTTAATCGTTGCAGCCTAGAAAGAGTTTCGGGAGGAAACGTCTGGGAAATTTGGCGAAGTGCAGAAGTCACTCCATTCATACAGTCAATACATCTCGCTTGTTGGTCACGAAAATTTTGAATTGCAAACATCGAATGTCTATCAACTCTATTCGCCAATTCCCTAAAATGACGGTTCAAAAGCTTCTCCTGTTCTGTAAAGAGACGATTTATCAATCTCTCCTGTTCCTCAAAGTGGCGGTTTATCAATCTTTCCAAGTCCTCCATCTTTTGTCTCATAAGCGCAAGCTCATTATTAGAAGATGTTGCTGTGCTAACATCCTCTAACTCTACTACATCCCTTTTTCTTTTCTTAGCCTCAGGTGACTCTTCCATGGATCTCTTATTCTTATAATTCTCCAGGCTAAGATTTAGATCCAGCTCTACCTTGCCAGCCTCAAAGTTTAAATTGAAAGATTTATTGCCGGCCATATTTTTCTGAGCTATAAAGGTTGTACAGAAGGAGAAGTTTGATGCTAGAAAGCTTATAGATATAAACTCTTAGTGTAGTGAGCAGCGTAATGGGACATCCATTATATATAGACGAAATTTAGGGCTACAAAACCTTTACATCGATGACCTACAGACCTTATCTGACGCAATGCCAATGGTTTCTGATAAGCATGCCAGAAAATAACAAAATATAATCTAATACAAAAAATTTCCTCAAAAATTTCGGCTAACTTTTGACTCTTGCTCAAATTATTCAACTAATCGCCGCTTCAATTTATGACTTCTTAACTCTGTATTTGTCTTATCCAATAATTCTAAATCGAGATATTACTCCATGAACGGGTAGCTTCATACTAGCCTTATCTAGGTTTCTAATCCGTGGCATTCAAACATACATATTAAAATAAAAACTTCTCACATCTACACATCAAGCGTTCCATAAAGTGAGAAAAAAAAATTTTACCTTTCACTTGCCTCTACGAGCATATATGTATATATGTATAAACATGGAGATACATCATTATCTATATATTTTCATCTATTCAAGTCCTTTTAAATTTCGGACTTCTCATTCTCTGAATATATGTACAATCATTACATATTATTACTGGCCATAACAAATAGCCTTCACTCTCTATGCATGAATAACATACATACATATCATATGTATTTAGATACATATAATCACAGTATAATTCAATCAATCATGTATATTATACTCAACTGAAGGCTTTCAAGAACAATACAAGAAAGCATAGAAATACATTTTAGTTCATCGTGAAAACATCCAAGACACTCTGTAATGGCTACATTGTCGACTTCTTTCAATTTCAGAAAATGCCAACGAGAGAAATGGAAAAACCAAGTGTAAATCGGCCGCAAATCCACCGAATATTGACTTTCGTGGTTTTGCCATTAATGCGACGCGTTGTTGGTGTGCATGCCTACCCTAGACTTCTAGCTTTTAGCTTGCAAAAATTCATAGGTTAAGTGTGTAGGGTGCGGCGAAGAGATATCTTCTTTGTCTCTAAGTTCAAATTTTTCCTCTATAAAAACTGTCCCAACGTTCTCAGTTACCACACCACAAAGAGTAATCATCTCTGAGCCTACAACTTCCCAGCATTCCTCTCTTCTCATACTCCTACATAAATTTCTAAATTTTTCAAATCATGGCCACAAGGAAGTACATTGATCTCACAGTGGATGCCAAGAGAGAAGAGCTCGACTTAAACTTAAGTCTGGGCAAAGACAAGGGCAAAAGACCTTTTGAGGGGTCTCTAGAGAAGCATAAGGAGAAGAAAATGAAGAAGAACGAGGAAGCTGAGGAGACTAGCACGGGCCATACCTCGGAGGACAAAATCGCCTGTCTAGAGCAGGAGGTGAAAAATCTGAAAAAGATGATAGCAGACCTGGAGAAGTTAACTAAACGCAATCATGCAGAAATGACTCCAAGAATAGACAGGTTCTTCTATTGATCTACCTAGTGCTTCTGCAATCAACAACAAAGAAGTGTTGATTGTATGAATGGGATTTACACTACCCTCCGCGACATTGCTCTGTCTCTCGCTCCAAGGAATGGTCGAGGGGTGATGATACAATACAACCCTCCTAATCCGAGACCACCTCGTTTTTAGATTACTCATGCATGAGTAATTATTTTTTTTTGCAATGTAATCCTTCTGCTTTTAATGCCAGTGGTTTCTTTTATGGGATGGTACTCCAAAAATAGTAATAATAAAATTAAGAAAGATAAAGGAAATCAGTCACACAAAATCAATCATGAATTCAACATATAAAGCCCCATGCATACAATTTGATCCGACAGCAACAGAATCAAAACAAATAATAACCTTTCCTTTACCGAGTTCAAAAGTATAGCCATATCTGTGTAAAACTAAAACTAAAAACATAATTCATAAGAAAAGACAAGTCTCGGAGGGAAAGGAAATGAAAACATCCTACAGGACCTTCAGTGGAGCCATCTCTCTATAGTCGTGCCCGGGTTCACCACGATAGAGGAGATCCCACTAAGGTTACCTTACTCTGTAATCGGTAGGAGACCTAATCCCAAAGCTCTGATACCAACTTGTCACGTCCCAAAATCTGAGTACGTGACCGGCACGGAAAGTGAATTTCATTTCACCTCCGTAAGCCTATCTTTCTCTTAAAAATCATACAATTCTTTTTCATGCAACCAAACCGAGTTCTCTATACATACTACAATTATTCACATTACATCACTGAATGAACCTACCCGATTACAGAGATTTCTAGATTTATACAACTTAGAATAAGACTTAACTATTATACCTTTATCCTGAACAAATGAAAAGGTAATCATGGACTAAGGATCCATAATTCCTTGTTCCGATATTTACCTTCAGCTGTCAACTCTGAAAAAAAAATATCAATAAGAGGGGTATGAGCAAACCACGTGCCCAGTGAGTAGATAACACAATACTATGACAAAAAATATCATGCATCATAATGATAACATGCAGCAATCATACGTAAATCGATCATCATATGATATAATATTATTTATAATACTTCACAACAATATCCAAGTAAATCAAATACATTTCAACATAATTCAAAATTCACAACAGCAATCGGTGAAATCAATTTCACACACATTTCCCGTACCAACCGGGTCGTCCAGGATACCTCTGGATCGTTGCCCGCGGCCCCGTCGCATCCACCCTTATCGCTCCGTTTATAATCTCCACCCTTATAACTTCACATAAATTTTTCCATGGGGTGCACCACCATGCCTTTCCTTTCCAGTCAAACACAATCACAATCACATATAAAAACATCCTCAATCAAAATCTTGAGCCACATACACAACTCAGTCATTTACAATTCAAACCACAACATAATCAATGTGGTTCCAGCAACATAGCATGTATACAACATAACCCATAATATAGAACAATTATTCAACTCAGTTCACATGCCATTCACAATCCATCATATAACCTCCATTCATGGGAAAATAAGAAAATATAATTATATACATTACCAGACACGTTCCACAATTGTTTATGCCTCATCGTTCCACATCATCCTCTTCAAACTTGGATAAACAACATATTTCCACTATGATGCAAAAAGTCAATAACAGATATTTAATCATAGCAAGTATTAACCCACTCACCTGGATTTCACGCTATCGGCACTTCCACTTTGCACTTTGACCATTCCTATTGTAACCAGACAAAAATCAGGGTTACGAAATAGAGAAATTTCCTACCACTACTCTCGACCTTTACTCACATCTTAAGTCATAACTCCTAACCGGTAATGAATATTTAAATGAAACTTATACCATTGGAAACTAGACTCAAAGAGATTTCCAACGATATAAAGTTTGCCCAAAACGGAGTTCGGATGAAGAAGTTATGACCGATTTAAAATAAGTTAAAGTTTCCCGGCACACCTGGCGCCTGGGCGCCAACCCAAGCATGGCGCCTGGGCGCCAATCCTGTCTTCTTCCCCACATAACCTTGGCGCCTAGAGGCTAGCCCCGTAGCCCGAGATCCGCCCTTCAAAGTCCGGTTGTGGAGTTGGAGTATAGAGAGAGAAAGTAGAGAGAAGAAAGAGAGAAAGAGAGGAGAGAAAGTGAAGAGAGAGAGAGAAAAGGAGAAAAATGAAGAAAAAAATAGGTGAGGCCACCTATTTACTCGCCCGGGGTGAAATTATCACTTGCTTTTCAATTGACCCTCAGTCAAGACTAGCAAAAGCAAATTCATAAAATCTCACCTCAGGTGTTTCTAAATCTTAGGTGCCCCACAGATTTCCTTATTTCACTTTAGTCCCTCACAATATCTCAAACTCCACTTTAATCCCAAATCCATCATCCTTTCGGTACCGGACTCATAATTCATTCCCATAAGCTCTATTCTCCTTCTCGGGTTCCTACTTGGTCATTTCTCAAAAGTCCTCTATACTTTCTTTTCTTTTCACTTTAGTCCTTGAGAATTTGTAAAAATTTCCTAAATTAAAAATTAAAATTTCTATTCCCACATTTTCTTCACTAATTCAAAAAGTAAATTTTCCACGTAATTAAATTTTTCACTAAACTTCAAATTAGACTTTAAATATTCATATAAATTCTTGGGATATTACATAAAGTTTATGTCCTTATGGGATGACAAAACTCCAGAAATTCCTCATGGTATAACAAAAATTCCTTATAGGACATTGAGTGCTTTTCTTGAGAAAGTAGTTAAAGTGTAGTGCATTATATTGAAAAAAAAAGGCCATATCACAATTATATGTTTATATTATAGTTCTTTTATGTTCATGAAAATGTGAATTATTTATTGAGAATTGCTTTTATGACTGAAATGGTTCTTGAAATGATTTCTTTAAGTCAACTAGCTAATGAGATTATATATCTCATGTTTTTATGTTATGACTAACAATTTCAGGAATTGAAGTAGAAAAGCAGGGGAAAGCAAAGAATAAACTAACATAGTTGTTAAGTAGTTTAATAGTAAAAGGAAATATTGTATTAACTTCCTATGCAAACCTTAAAGACTCATGCACATTTTGTGTGCATGTATAGGAATATATGAGTTTTATATAAATCTCTTGTATTATAGCTCCATTTTAGAAGAGAGTTTGTAAGAAAAGTTGAAGAAGTGTTGTAGATTATATGTATGTTGAATTTAGATGATTTTACCATGTTTTTAGTTAATTTTTTTTGAAATCTGAAGTTCGGGGCATATCAGTCGACCGATTATCCTGCATCAATTGACTTATACCTCTCGGTTTTGGATATATGCAAGTTTGAAGATAATCAGTCAATCGATAATCACATATTAGTCAACTAATCACCTTCTGTCAAATACAAATTTTTATAGATATTCCAAAATTAACTTATTTTTATGAATTTGGAGATTTTACAAGAATTTTCAGAAAAACATCATGTTTTAATCAGATATCAATTGGTATATACCAAGATTTTTGCTCAATTGCATAAAATGCATATAAATCTAGTAGACGTTATATGGATTCTTGAGCTGTAGGCTCAGGAGAGCTGTTGAAGTACTAGATTGATTGCTCTATTTGTTCCAAACAGATTATGACAGCACGAGCAACTCTGGTTGAAGAAGGAAGAAGAGCGACTGTTGGTGGATTAATAGCAGAAAACAGGTGTTGATGGTTGAAATAACAACTTCCAATTTGTTACTTAGTGTAGTACTTCGATATGTGTTTGATTTTAGATTGTTGTTGACACATTAGGAAAAAAAATACAAACTTGTATGATGTTACCACAAGTTGGAACAGAATCTCATTTTTTAAGTTTATCCATTACTTACAAAAATTAATGATCCTTTTTCCCCACGGTCCCTCCCTACTTGGATGAATCTAAACATGAAATGTCTATAATAGTAGAATATCACTATAATGATGCTTCATCTGTTCTATGAGCATTAATGCTGCATGCAGAGACATTAGACATTATTTATAGTACTAAATAACATTTAAGAAAGTGAATCTGAAAGTTAAAGCAATTATTAAGCGAGACTGCAATGTTAAACGAACTCTACAAACGTCGTATTATAACCAACAACATCTAGTTTTGATGGTCACAATATCTAGTCACTTTTTTTTCCCTAAAGTTTACAACATTTAATATTTGTGTTTGATCCTTGAAAAAATAGTAACAAGTATAAAAACAAGGATACGATATTCTAATACACTTTATTCTGCTATCCTCTCACATAGATAACTTATGAGCAACGACTGTAAGAGGGCATTTGAAAGGCTAATGTTGGCAGATAACTACGATAACTCAAAGCTTTGAAAGACTGAGACATTACTCTTTATATTCTGAAACAAAAAAATATAAAGAATTCACATATGGAACCATCATTGTTCTCCACAAAAAGTTACATAGGAATAGGATCATAAGCTGCACTGGCAATTGTACCATCTTTGTCATCTCAAAAAATGCACGACATAGAAGAATTAGATTTACATAAGCCAAAGATAAATCTGCTATCCTTATGAGCATGACAATTATAAGTAAGTTTCTCACTTCATCAAGCTTTCAATAATTGACAAAATACAACAGAAAGCATGGTTTAACAGTGAATGAGAAGAATTTGCAAAATTACAACGTCAAAACTTCTCTTTATGACCTAAAAATGGGATAAGGTAATTCAACCATATCACAACTAGTGATGGCCAAAATGGAACAAGGTAATTCAAGCTTCTCTTGAGCCCACATCTTAGGAATCCAAACCCTTCTGGCCACTTCCACTTTGGGATGCCACATCTCAAGAATCAATCTAGTCCTTCAACGAGCTCAAGACAGTACTCATTGGCGGTGCTAATGGCGATGCATGAGGGAGTTTTGGCAAGAAGCATATATATATATATATATATCTCTTTCTCTCTCTCTCTCTCAAGAAGCTTATGGAAGACGCATCACGGGAGAGAGTGTTTGAGGAAGCAAATCCCAGTTTCAACATGATTACATTTGGCGTGTCCTCATTCATCACAACACTCAACCCAAAAGAAAAAAAGTTTACCACGTAGGATAAATGTCAGCCACTGGACAAATCCAAAGGTTAAAACAAGGGGCAAGAGTAGATCCGAACGTGGGCATTGAGGTTGATTATGAGAGAGTGAGAGAGAGAGAGAGAGTTGAAGATGAAGATGATGATGAGTGAAGAAGATTGCATCAAATAGTTGATTTTTTTTGTTTTATTTTAATTTTTAATGAGTGAAAATTTGGTCAATATAGAGGAAAATATTTTTTTCCTCATTTTAAAACCCATATAAAATAAAATAGTTTATTTCTTTTTATGTTATATTCAATAAATTTTTCATTTTCATTCTTTTTCCGTTAAAATTATTTTTACATGCCAATTATGCCTTAAATTCAAAAAATAGGATCTTCCTGTTCTATAAGAAAAATATTTGGTTCCGTTAACCGAGTTTGAAGAAAAGAAAGAAGAAAGAGTATCGACGTGTGTGAAAGAAAATTAGTGATCTAAATTCTAAAGATTTAATAAATATTTTAAACTGGATTGTTAAATTTGATTTGAAGACAAAAAAAATGTCCCTCCCATATTTTACACTAAACGCATATATTATTATTATATATAATACTGATTATTTTATATATATAACCGACTAATAAAAAAAAAAACGAAGGTAAAAATACTGTTCTTCTGCGGCAGGGGCCAGGGGCTTCCTGAAAGCATAAATGACGAAAAGTCGCTTGTAACTCAATATTGCAGTCGGTGCGGCTGGAAGTATAGCCGGCGATTGAGGAAAAAGAAGGGGTTCCCAGCCTGTCTTCATCGAAGTTGAACCGAATCTGTGAAGAGACGTTCTTCCCAAATGTCCCTTTTACCAGACGAGCTCTGGAGGAAAATCATAGAATTGGGAGTCCAGAGTTGCGGATTTACCTATAAGGACCTATGCTGCATCTCTATCGCATGCCGACGCCTGCGCTGTCTCTCCAACGAAGATCCCTTCTGGAGCCACCTTCTCTCCTCCGATTTCCCTCTCGCACAAAAACCCTCCGCCAAACCCTTTCTCAATTCTTACTGTTCATCTTCCAGTTCGGATTCATCATCGTCCAAATCCCGTTACAAACTCATGTACGAATCGAATTTTAATTCTCGCTATTCACAAATATTAAGCGGGTTCCTTGGTGGATCAATTGTGTGGGCATTAAACTTGTTTTTTTTTTTGGTACTTTTCATGCTCCTTAGGTTCGAGAAAGATAAGGAGAGAAAAATAGCGGCTCATAGGAGGGCCGTACTTAGAAAGGAGAGCCAGATTGTTGAGTATTCCAGAAAACTCCGAGATATCGAGATCCGGGTGGCTCAAGAGACAAACAAAATGAGAGAAACTGCTGTAGAGTTGTCGAACTTACACAAGGTCAGGTTCGTCGCCAATCTGATATCTGCTAATTGTTCTGTTGTGTACATATCTTAAGTTACTTGCTAAAATTGAAGAATTTCTTTTGAGTCTACCTTCCTGAGATTAACAGTCAATCCAAGTCGAATTTATATCATCATTTTAATGAGATGAAGGAAAAATGTTTAGTACGTTGCTGTGTTGAGTCGATGATGGAATTAGCAGTTATTAGATTTTTTTCCCCCCATTCATAATTTTCACTCTAGCTCATTGTTGTGTTTGATATATATTTCATCATAATTAACTTAAACATGATGTTGTGATTGCTTACTGTAGACAAGCCTCTGTAGCTTTGAATGTGTGGCAACCGGAGGTTATCCGGGGTCGGCAAAAACAGATAGTGGAGCAAAGTGTTGTGCCTGCTGAATCTCGGATCCACGCTCTTGAGATGGAACTTAGGCTTTGCAAGCAACAGATTATGGGCTTGGAGAAGTCCTACGTAAGTGTTGATACTTCAGTTAGCAATATCATGTTAATTACCAGTAAGGTCTAATGGCCTGTCACTGAAACAAAATTATACCCAGAAAGATGGAAAGCACAGGCTTGATGGTGCAAAGGAAGAGTTAGCATCTATGAAGTATAATCCTGTACGGGAGCGTAATTCAGCAAGTGGAGAGGAGAATAAATACAACTTCAAGCGGAAGAAGTTGAAAAGATGCAATAGCTGTGAGTCTTTGAAACTAGTTCCTCCAATACTTGGCCAAAAACTCAGACCTGTGTATTTCTTCTTGGGATAAGAAGATTTTAAGCTTTTGATTTACACCTACATACTCATGATTGTTATCAATAAGGGAATTGCTAACAAGTATGCAGTATGCACGTGCCTTTTTGGCAGTTAGTTTTATTGTTGAATTTGGATGCAAAACTCATTAAGATGTGTTTATTGCTTGTGCAGGGGAAGAAAAACAAACATTATAGATGATATGCATCTTGTCTCAAATGCTCAAAGATCTCTTTTTCCTAGATGCTGATAAATTGTCCAATGCATTGATTAGCTGCCTTAACAGAATGAGTTGCACATTCACATTAGAAAGATCTTTGCTAAGTGTTCACATATTAGTAATCATGGTACATTGTACTAAAATTCAATCTGGGTGTTCAATGTGGGGCTTGTGTGTATCACTGTTGCAGATGAAAATAAAGCTAGAATTGTCATTTTGCAGCAGCCATTAGTTTTTCTTTAATTGGACCCTTGTCTTACTGGGAAGGCTAAATATCGTACTGCTCACTGTTTTGTCAGCAGCTGCAACTTGAGCAGACGGAAGTACTCTGTATCAAAATCTTATTTTGATGTGACTGATTTTGTACGCTTTCCAGACAAATGAAAGGAGAGAACATGTAATTGGTTGATAACATAATTTTATTTTGTCATGTAAGCATACTTGAGACGAGTGAAATGCTTGGATCATGAAATTAGCCGGTCTGTTCCTCCATGGGCACTGTGAAAGGAGAGAACATGTAATTGGTTGATAACATAATTTTATTTTGTCATGTAAGCATACTTGAGACGAGTAAAATGCTTGGATCATGAAATTGGCCGGTCTGTTCCTCCATGGGAACTGGGAGGGTGATCTTGCCTTGAGATTGTCTTGCTCTGAATCATCTCAGAGTTACTTGTTGGCGGAATGGGTGTAATAGCAAATTAGCAACACAGAATTACTAATGAAAAACCTCAGGAGCTAGAGACCAAATGAAAAGGGATCTTGGAGTCAACATGAGAGCCTCAGATGGTTCACGTAGTCTCTCGGCTGTAGCATTTTGGCCTTGTGGAAATTTTGAGAGGAGAAATGGTATTTTAACACAATTTCTACAGCTTCTCTTCGTTGATCTGAAAGAAAAAAAAAAGAATAATATAAGCATCTTTTCTTATAGAAAAGAAAAGAAAAAATTGTATGTGAGAAGTGTAAACATTGTGTGAATCATCTGAGTTACTTGTTGGCGGAATGGGTGTAATAGAAATTAGCAACACAGAATTACTAATGAAAAACCTCAGGAGCTAAAGACCAAATGAAAAGGGATCTTGGAGTCAACATGAGAGCCTCAGATGGTTCACTTAGTCTCTCGGCTGTAGCATTTTGGCCTTGTGGAAATTTTGAGAGGAGAAATGGTATTTTAACACAATTTCTACAGCTTCTCTTCATTGATCTGATAGAAAAAAAAAAGAGAATAATATAAGCATATTTTCTTATAGAAAAGAAAAGAAAAAATTGTATGTGAGAAGTGTAAACATTGTGTGAATCTAGTGGAGTGTACATAACACAACACTTCTGCGGTCTCTGATAATTCCTGTTGTTATTTATCTTTTTTTTATTTAATGTGTTTAGATTGGAGTTGGATAAATTTGTTTATAGATCAATT
This sequence comes from Biancaea sappan, assembly GCA_037074585.1. Taxonomy (NCBI): domain Eukaryota; kingdom Viridiplantae; phylum Streptophyta; class Magnoliopsida; order Fabales; family Fabaceae; genus Biancaea; species Biancaea sappan. The sequence goes on from CM073492.1 coordinate 39,285,936, forward strand.
TGATTTTTAAACTTCTTGGTTAGAAGGAAGTCAAAGTTGTTTTTGATAAATGAAAATTTGAGAAAGAAAATGTAATTAGAAAAATGGGATGAATGCCAAATTAGATAATACTTTTGTGATCAAAAACACATTTGAGAATCGAAATTGAATTTTAAAGAGTTCAATCGTCAAACCAAATACAGGCTTAAACTTTTTTCTTAGGCTGGATGTGTTATCCCTTCTCATAGCCAATAGTTGCATTGTTGCTAATTCATTTATGTTTCGGTTGGAGCTTTAATGTCTAGTTATTGTGTCCTCCTCCATTTAAGCTATTCATTTATGAATTTTGAAAGTCTCTAATACGTTCTTATGAATTTTAAAGTCATAATGACTTGAAGAAGCCAAAGTTTGTAGTTGGGAATGAGTAATGACTAGTTCATTGAACCCAGTTGGTCACTTCCCGCACAAGTTGTTGGCTGGAAGTAGCTTGACCTACCAAGTATCAATGGAACCAAAAAAAAAATGTTGCTTGACCTGTCAATTCCCATCTTGTTCTCTGCCAAATGCTGGTGATATGACATACAGAACCACGTCTGATATTAGTAGTATTATCCCACGAGACATTTATGTCATAGAACACACTCTTCTTTTCTCTTTGGTTGATAAGAAAACTTATGCCTAAAGTTTAGAATTGATTGTGGCGAAAATTATATCCATTAACAAAAATGAAGGCCTATCACGTGCACCTTTCATGTTCTGATCCAACTAAGATGTCATTGCTTGTGTTACTGAGAAAAGTCTGGTTGACTTTGTTGCACTGTTCAAGGGGGTACGACCTTAATGTACATGTCTGTTCATCGTAGTCGAGTACGAGTCTGTAATAAATGCATGTAAATAACTTACGTGAAGATCAATTCTCTATGACTCTGACATATTGAGAACTCTTCATATCTCTGGAACATTGTGGGTTTATTACTTATTGGATTTGTAATTTTCCAACACCTGTAATTATAATCGTTATGGCACAGTATGTCTGTTTAAGAAATCTAAGGAGCAAGCTAGACAATGGAAGAGATATCATGGCTTAACATTTGATACACGGTACAACATGGACATATGCTACCTATATTTGAATTTAGTAATGGATATAAATATAACAGTTCACACAGAAATGGCCATGATAATATTTGTACTGATATTAAGAATTTATTAGGTTTCAATTAATCTATAGTTTGAGTTGGCTTTGACTACAGATGTGTAAGACACTTTTGCCTACACCTCTAATTTTCTCCATTCACACAGGTCTTATTTAAAGAAAGTATGCGTTGAACTACTTGAATCAATTAGTGTTGATAATAGTCATGATAATATTTGATATATTTTTGAAGATTTGACTTGTACAAAAATAAATATCACAGCCTCCCACAAAAACAGACCACAATCATCATCATCATCCATCTCCTTCAAAGTTGTCAAAAAATCCCCCAAGCTAGCAGCATCTGACTCTGCCATTTGAGAAACTTTTCAGAAATCCCAAACCTTTGTATCAGTTCCAATAAATTTGCAGCAGTACAAAGCATTTAACTCTTCTATTTGTAGGGAGTGGAAGAGAAACAAAGAAACAAAACCAAGTCGTTGTAAAATAAGTCAACCCCGTCATAAATTTGCTGTCATTTACGAGTTTGGATACAGTGATACCCTTTACTCTTTTGGTTTAGTGTGAAGTAACCTACTTAAATTTTACTCAATCAAAAAGAATAGATAGAGGAAGATGCAGACTTCACTCTGAAGCCTCAATTTATGAGACGGGTCTACCATATTTATGTGTAACTTCAATATTGCAGAGTGCAAATTGGTGTACTTAGATATCAAGAGTAGGCACTGTAGTAGCATAAATACGAGTGATGTGCATATATGAATTATCAAACTAAGAATGCCATGATTAGAGAAAATAAAGGCAGGAAAATGATGTTTCACACCTGTGTTGAGAAGCCATGGTGCCACGTGACTATGGGCAAGGTAGATCAGTGTGTGTAAAAAGTAAGATCCTTTTGGGCATACCAAGTATATATAAACACTCGTAGTTGTTAATATTTGAAAGCTCTATAAGAAGTTAGGAGCCAGAATAGGAGGGTGAAAAGAAGCCATGGTGAGACCTCCTTGCTGTGACAAGGTTGGTATCAAGAAGGGTCCATGGACACCTGAGGAGGACATCATCCTCGTTTCTTACATCCAAGAACATGGTCCTGGGAATTGGAGATCAGTACCTACAAATACTGGTAATTTCATCCACTACCAAGATCCGAAGTCTCCGAAATTTTCAACTCTTTATTTTTATTTTTCCACATCCTATTTTCATTGGAATGTTTGTCAATTCTGTCCAAAAAATGAGAGGACTGCGCGCTTGTTCAAAATTGCTTGAAAGAGTTTCCAAGTAACAATCTTATGTCTTTGATTGATTTCCTGTTTTTCGCTTTGAGAATTTTTCAATTGAACTGACAGATGAAAACTTTTTTCTTGTGGATAAAAGGGTTGTTGAGGTGCAGCAAAAGTTGCAGGCTGAGATGGACCAACTACCTCAGGCCTGGAATTAAGAGAGGGAACTTCACACCCCATGAGGAAGGAATGATAGTTCATCTGCAAGCTCTGCTGGGTAACAAGTAATATTCACAAATCCTACCTCTCTTATGAAAAAAGAGGACAAAATCTTCCCTTTTCTTCTCAATTCTTCTGTTATTGACAAGTTACTGGTTGGGTTGAGCAGATGGGCAGCCATAGCTTCGTACCTTCCACAGAGAACAGACAACGATATAAAGAACTATTGGAACACACATCTGAAGAAGAAGCTGAAGAAATTTCAAGCAGGATTGGACCCTCAGTCTGCAGCAGCACCGAACTCAACAATAGCCACTAGTCAGTTTGTGTCAAAGAGCTTCAATAGCGGAAGTAGCTTAGATATGAAAATTAGTACTCCGTCTCAGTCATGTAGCTATGCATCAAGCACTGAGAACATCTCACGCCTCTTACAAGGCTGGATGAGATCCTCTCCAAACCAACATCACAAGGAGCTTCAGAGGGAGAAGATGGTGAAGTCTGATTTAAAAGCTGAGTTCTGTGAAACAAAAGATGAGCAAGAGGGAGAAATGATGTCCCATGAAGAGTTTGATTCTATTTTGTCTTTTGAGAATTTAAATAATGCTTCTGCTTTGGACAAGTCCACTGGTGACTCTATGCCTCAGAAGAGTTCTGAAGAAGCCGCATCATCTGGTGAGGGGAATAAGCTAAGATGTGAGGACAGTTGTACTATTGATCCTCCTTTCTCAGTGCTCGAGAAGTGGCTCTTGGATGAAAATGTCGGCCATGCAGAGGAGATGATGGAGTTATCCCCTATGTTCTAACAGAGCGATTCAAAACATGATCGGTGAGAGAAGAAAAAAGGAAAAGAGAATGAAATTCTCTCCAGACATGTCTTGGATACTCAATAGTGTAGAGGTTCTGAGAAGTTAGGACTTCGAATTTGTGAATGATTTATCTGAATTCTGAAGTGAGCTTCTTGTATGTTGCTCTTTGCCTTCTTCTTGGAAACTACTCATGTTTTCTCGAGTCCAAACAGTAAATAATCTTCCAATACCTGCAGGGAAATCAACCTTAGAAAATTTTAAGATTCCAATCTCTTTTCTCTCTTTTCTTCCCAATTCTCTTTACTCTTTAATTGCCATGTAGTATGTTAAATTTTATCAAAGTAAATTATACCAACATATGGTTAGATTACAGCTTATACTATGTTCCTTGCAAAAGTGAAATTACTTAATAATATTTATATTAAAAATAAAATTACAATCTTTTGTTAAAATTTCACATGAATTTAACTATTTTTATTAGACTAAAACCTATATTTTGATCCTTTACAAATGGTCTTCTCAATTTGGTCCCTCATATATCCAAACATTATCAATTTAGTCATTCATAAATTTTGATTCTCAATTTGCTCTCTCGTATATCTAAACACTCTATTTGGTCCCTCTTGTAGCAAAGTCATCGGAGTTGAATCCCCTTATATTGCATATCATATTAGCAGTTTAGTATAAAGAAAGAAAAAAAATTACATGGTGTCCATGTTACTGAGTTAATTGTCAAATCAACACTTTTGTTAAATTATTTAATGGTATTTGCATAGAGGGACCAAATTGAGAATGCTTGATCTATGAGGGAGTAAATTAAAAAAAAATCTATAAGGACTAAATTAAAAATGTTTGGATTCTAATGCGCCAAATTGAAAATATTTGATTTCTGAAGGATGAAATTAAGAATAAAAATATTTGAAAGAGCACAATAAAAATTTAGTTATTATTATTATATTAAGAATAAAATTACTATTTCATGTTGTATATGCTTTGACAGAAAGTAAATTTGATAAAAGATTTATATAATATATATCAAAATATCAAAGAATTTAATGTAATAATAATAATAATAATAATAATAAATTAACTATAACTTAGTCAATAAAAAAAATAAAGTTTGTATTAATTATTTCAAAAATGAAAGAGATAAAACATTTTGCATTGAAAGCACTTCTATGTACTGATAAGTGTGGGAAATGTGACTGACCATGGTGGCCAAAGTCTACAAGTTGATAGACACTATAAAATTTTAAATTTCATTCCCGCTCCCCAGTGAACATTATTGACTTCACTTTTTGCATTATTAAATAATTAATTATTACAAAAAAAATCCTTATGCTTTTTTTTTTGGTTTAAACTAACAATTTTTAGAAATTCATTAAATTTTGAATACTTTTATTTAAATCGAGTGAAACCATAAAGGTATAAAAGTACAAAGTTCTCCTAACACTCATTTTTTTATCTACAAAACTTAAATTTGAAATCTTATTTAAATAAAATAAATTTTAAATCACTTAAACTAATGAACGATGGTAACTTTTTTTATGTTTTAAGTCATTAACATTTTTACTAATTTTTTCTCCTTTCCTCAATTACTTGAAAGAGAAAGTAAGTGGAATTAGATTTTTGATTGGCCAACACAGTGCTGGACATTATTAGATTGTTGATCAGATTCGATTCAACGACTACAAATCTTTTCGTATTGACATTCAATTCAAATTATCTAATTGATACACAGATTAACGGCTCAATAATATCCAATCCCATGCTGATTTGCAAAATGAGTTGCATTATAGAAAGCAACATATTAAAGATAAAATTTATAAGAGAGAGAGAATGACGAAATTGATATGAGTGAAACAGGATGGAATCACGAAAGTCTTGCAAAGGAAAATGAGGGAGATGGGTAGCCTCAAAGTTCTTTCCTTTATTTGTATGGGAAACATGTGATTTTCTTCGCCTTTCGGTTGAGAATTTGGCCACCATTACAAATCTAATGGCCACCAAACACCATGCATTTATGTACGTAACATTCACAGGATATGCAAATTTATGAGTCTTTTTTTTTTTTCCAAAGAATCGCCAATATTTAAAAGATTTATTAAATTTTAATTAATTTAATTTGAGTTAAATTAGATTGTAAATATATAAAACTTGATGATTTCACAAAATTTAAATTATAAACTTTCAAAAAGTACGTGTCAAAACCAATCAACTAACCAATTTGGATATACAAATTTATGAGTTTCACTTTTTTGCTTCTGGATTAGCTTTCTAAGTCTCCACCAATCCTGACTTGCCATGTAGCATTCTACCCTCAGCGTTAATAACAAAATAATATTGTAATAAATTTATTGGTTATTTGCAATAAATTTAGTTTTGAAAATTATAATATTGTAGAATGAGTTTATGAAAAATTTAATATTTTAAAAAATTAAAATTTTTATTATTAGATTATCTCAAAATTTTTATGAATAATTTTTTATTATTATACACATAAATTTTAAAATAATCTAATAATGAAAATTTTCAATTTCTCCATAAGTCCATCATATTATAGACTTTTCCAATATTAGCCGAAAACAAGGGGCAGTAATAATTAACAGCAATAATTTGGTGACGTTGAATTATTCAATAATCAATATATTTTGATATTTCATTAATGCAGCAGCTTTGAGATTCAATACGGCATGTTGCGATTGGCAGTGGACAACTGAAGATGAGGTGCATCATTAATAACTATAAATTCAAATAATAATTATACCATAATTATACAATTAATTTAATACCCATCTTTTATTATTCTTTTTTTCTTTCCAAGTTCTGTCAATCTCCTAATCCATAAACCAATATGTAGGACTATCACGAAAAAGGAGGGGCTACAATAATAGACTGTAAATTTTAACCAAAAAAATAGTAAGAAGAGTTTCACAGATTAGAATTAGTTTATACTTATGACAGAAGGCATGTAAGGAAACTCAAAGCTGAGGAGGTGAAAACTGAAATATAATCAAAGATTTTAAATTTGAGTTCTTGAGAATGTAGTTGGGTCAAAATTTGATATGAAGAACTTTATTATCTATTATGATCTTATCCATCTCAAATCTAGATTAATCGACACCTGTAATTTAATGTTCAGACAGTATATAGTTGTTTACTAATATATATATATATATATATATATATATATATATATATGAGGAAATTAAATGAAATGTAAGGCTAGCTTTGGTTGGGTCATTTAATGGTTACTTATGAGAATGGTCCATAGCTTTTGTTTGCCATTTTTTGTGGGCAGTGATGTGATCAAAATGTTGGGTTTCTCCATTGGGGAGAGACCTAATAAGGTTTCGTTTTCGTTTCTTATTGCTATAATATTTATTCTTTCTCACCAATTCCCCTGCAACATTAGCGTTCAACCATGGACACTCATTTCGATATTCATGTAATATTGAATAATTTAATATTACTTTTGAGCCCGTCTAGTATGTAAAAAAAATTTAGTAAAAAGGAAAAAAAATAAAAAAAGAGAAAAAAATTTATTTAATATGAAATAGAAAATAATAAAAAAATATTATTTTGTTTGATATGTATTTTTTAATAAAAATAAAATGAAATATGTGAAGTGGGAGCACACATGGTCAATTTCATTCTCTATTTGTTTTGGTTGGTGAAAGCGACATCAATGGTCTCATGCTTTCATCGTCGTCCATGGGAGAAGAATTGACGTTCTGTTATAGCTTCTATCCTCTCACCGTTACCACAATCACTCTATTTAAACTTCATGGCTTGTTAAAGAGAAAGAAGAAGAGAGGGATAGGGATAAATTAGTAAAAATAAACTTTTTTCTATGAAAGCTTCTAATTTCTGTCCATTTTGCAATGAAAAAAGTTATACAATTAAAGTGAAAAAAAATGAAAAACTGGCTTTCCATGAGCTTCAATTTCCATCATACTAAGCAAGAGCAAAATAGATTTTCATTTTGTTTTCTGTTTCCACCGACGGAAAGAAGGGCCCACGTGACTTATTGTGATTTTTTTTATAAAATTTAATTTTAAATTGTGATTGAGATGGATCCTAAATTTCAAACAAAAATCACTTGTTAAAGTATGAATAAAGGTTATACTAAATAGATATTTTCTCAACCAAGACATATTTTCGTCCGTCGCATTAATTTGGCATCTCTCTCTCTCTCTCTCTCTCTCTCTCTCTCTCTCTCTCTCTCTCTCTCTCTCTCTCTCTCTCTCTCTCTCTCTCTCTCTCTCTCTCTCTCTCATTAACATTTTAAAAACTATATTGGTACATCTGTAATATACTAAATTAATAATTTGCTCTCCATTGGTAGTTCCTTTCTCCTATATATTTCCTATATATTATTTTATATACCATGAAGGGTCGTCCTCGGTTATCGACTTATTGTAGAGAAAAAAAAAAAAGAAAAAGAAGAAGAAGATAAAACTATACTGTACGAGGCTTTTTAAAAACACTTCTTTTAAAGTAAATTTTTAGTTTAAATTTTATAAAATAAAAAATAACAATGAAATAACTTAATATCTTTATAGTTTAATTTGAGTTATATTAGATTATTGGAAACCTTGTGAATTTTTTAATTAAGATGTTTTCACCAAAGAGCCGAGATCAATCAATGTGGTCAAGCTCTAACTTTTTCGAATCTTAAAAAAATTCACGTTAAAAAAGTCTTATATCTATATAGTTTAAATAGACTTGAATTAAATTAATTAAAAATTAATAATTTTTTAATATTAAAAATTTTAACAAAAAAAATATATGAGATAGTTCTAAGGTCAAAGAGGGTTTAGTTGCATATCTCTCAACTCTCATTACGCAATTAATTTTTTTTGTTTGTTTTTTTGTAGATAATTTTCATGTAGACGTTTCTTAACTTAGGAAAAAAAATTACCCATTTTAAAATCTCTACCAATAAATATGGGCCTGGCAGTTAAGAAATCCTATGAAGATGGACATGGACTTTTTTTTTTTTTACACTTGCTAAGGGCATGGATATGGAAATTTAAAAAAAAAATTGAGCCGAAAACCTCATATATATATACGTTACCCATAATCACTCTTTATTGTGTTTCATCTGAGATCAACAAAAGAGAATTTGAGGGGTATGTGAAAAATGACCTCGGTTTGAAATTAGATTAATCAAAATATAATGAGTTCTCAAATATTGGTGATTTTAATTATATTACAAGGATTAGTGGAGGTTAAATATAGATTATTCCTTGTTATTCTGGCACAAGGCCCAACACAACTAATTAACTAGCTATGTAATTGCATTTGCATCTAATGTTGATAATTTATAAAGTAAATTATTAATTTAATTCTCTATAAATTATCTTTATTTTAATTTAGTCTAAAAAAATCAAGTATTTAAATTTAGTTTTTAAAAGATTTCATTTATCTCAATTTCATTTTTTATTTATCAAAGTAACTTTTGTCTTTGTGGGTATGAGTAGATTATTCTTATTTTAATTTGGTCTTTAAAAAATCAAGTATTTGAATATATTCTTAAAATTTTACATTTATTTTAATTTTATTTTTATTTATCAAACTAACTTTTTTTTTGTGTGTGTGTGCACGTGTGTGTCTAGTTGCCTTTTTTTGGGGGGGGGGGGGGGGGGTGGTCCTCCCAAAGTATTTACATTCAAATGATAAAAGACTTTTGTGTGTGTAAACCCTAAACCCAAAGTATTTCCATCCAAATAGTAAAAGACTAATCTCTTGAGATACAATTAGGTGTCGGAGGTGAAATTTCTCCTATTCAAAAATGATACTCAAGGTGCCCAAGTCACTTCCGCTTGGATTAAGATTAGGCCATGTGAAAATTTCAGCACTAATTTGCTCAACCATTGAGTGTGAACAGAAAACAGTAAGTCAACTTTCAACAAATTTTCAAGCAATCGCATGCAGATTCTAATTAAACTGTATAATATAAATATGTGTGTGTATGTACTAAATCATATAGGGTTATCACCCAATTACTATGTGATCCCACAGCCTTGAATGCAATTTAATTTGTGTACCATCTCTCGCTATCTCTACTCTAAATCACCATCTATGCTATAATGTGGAAAATGAAGTGGGTTGTTTACTTCAAGGCCACAGCATTTAATTGCCCCTCAAATTAGGCTAAGCTTATCAACAACAAAGGAGCGCTATTTACTTCAAATCTTTGATCACATCATACAACTTGATCAACCAACCTATGGGATACATATATCGGTTTCAGCAATAATTATTTTTCTCCGTTTTCAGATTAATTTTTTAAAAAAATTAAATAACATGCGTGCATGCGCTTTGTCTTGCAAGTTGCTAATTTATACGGTAACTATGTGTTCTACCATCATGTGAGACAACTGGTACATTTATGACTTATGTGGATGTGGTGTGGAGGCAAACCACTCAAGTAAAAATTGGAAGGTGAGATTATAATATGGAGACAAAACCTCTCCAAGGAATATATATGATCTTGTATTGGAGGATTTTAGGAAACAATATAACCCATAATCAGAAGTTCCTTCTAGATATTGAGGTATTCACTTGATAGACTCCCGGTGAGTATTTAGAGGCTTGTGCATAAACTAGAAAACTTTGTTCTCTGAGAAGTCTATTTCAAGCCTAATAATGGTGACACGGTGGAGATCAAGCACCTATAATAGATTGACAAAATTATTTTTTTTGTTCTCAATATTTTATCTTGAGTTGTAATTTCGTCTTTAACTTTTTTTAATTGATTTTATCCCATATGTTTCTTTTTTGTTTCAATTTTGTCTTTACTATTAATATGGTTGACGAAAAATACTGACGTTGACTCTTTCATGTGACACATCACTGCTAACGTGTCATATTAATTGATTTTAGTTTTAATTTCATCTCAAACATTTGGCTAAGTTTCAATTTTATTTCAAGTAATACCTTTTCATTTTTCTCTATCTCTCTCTCTCAAATTCTTCGTGTAGAAGAAGAAGAGAGGAGAGAGAACCCAAAATAAAGAAAGAAGAAGTGGAGGAGGAGGAAGAAGAAGAAGAAAGAGGAGAGAGATTTTTCTTCTCCCCATCTTGTTTTTGAAGAGTGTGTGTGTGTGTGTGAGAGAGAGAGAGAGAGAGAGGAGAGAGAAACCAAAATAAGAAGAGAAGAACATGAAGAAGAAGAAGAGAAATCCTTCCTTTTTTTTTCTTCTATTTCTACTACTGCTGCACGCACATGTGCTCAAGCATGCGCTCGTGCGCACACACACACATAGAGACACAGAGAGATGAAAAAGTGTCATTTGGAACGAAATTAGCCAAACGTTTGGAATGAAATTGAAATTAACATCAATTAGTATGATAGATTGGTAGAGATGTGTCAGACGTGGGAGTATAAAGATATGAGATAACTTGTGTGATCTATTTATGAGTTATTTAGAGTTGCACAATTGGAGTAAAATTGCTTAAAGCAAAAAGTAGTGATGTGGCATTATAGAGCCCATAATAAGCAACTCATTAAAGTTACATTATTGGAGATGCTGTAAGACCTCAAGTATATGAGTATTATTTGTCTTTTTTGCATCCTGCAATTTTTACTATCAAATGTAATTTTTATTTTTATTTGTTTTTTATTTTTGAGATATAATACCACTCCCTTTTTACATGGGTACTACTTGGGGTGACATATATGACCCAACCTATTCATCTAACCCAACCTAATAGTTTTTTTGACCAACATTTGACCCAACCATATTAGGTATAGTTAGGTCATATTTTGGTTGGGTCAAAATTCAACCCATATATTTTGAGTTTCATATGGGTTGTCCCATAAATACTCATTTAACTTATTTAATTCATAGCCTTCTCCTTCTCTCCTACATCACATCACCAACTTTGTATATAGTCAAAAATTCAATGACAATCCCCAAAAACTTCAGCTCAAGTGGCACTTCCCTTGAATGTAAGTTTCAAGGGATTTTGATGGTTGTAGGTTCCATTTATCCCATGCCTGTCATGACCTAAAACCCAAGCACATGATCGACATGAAATTCAAGGACAAACCCTCCCAAGACTTGTAAGCCTAATTACAACATGCAATTGTCTTACCAAACATGTAAGTGAGTGAGAGAAACAATTTAACTTTCATTTAAAAATTTAATAACATCATACATGAATGATTTCCCATGGGTATAATTATAAATTCAATTTAATATACGAATACAATATACATCATTTGACTACAACTTTACAACTAACCCAAGACCTAGGTGACTTATACCACTACAAAGAGTTCTATACCAAAGCTTAACAGTAAACAACATATACTGACCTAACGACAAGAAGGGTCGCCTTAGAAAGTCCACTACTCCTCTAATGGATCCTCCTCAACTCCATTTGCAAGATCTGGAAATGTTAACAATAGAAAGTGTGAGTTTGAAAAACTTAGCAAGTAGATAACACTACAAAAACATAATATATATAAACAAGTCGAAATGGAACATTTAAGTCGGGTACTTAACACCCTAATTCCATGTCGGCCCTCATGGTTCATAAAACCGTCACTTGGATTCATACCCCATGGACATTTACGATATCCACACCTCATTGAGCAATTCATATCATATACAACACCCATAACAATTGCAACTCAAGTCATAATCAAATAAATTCATTCAGGATTCAACTAATGAGTTTATCCCACATGGGTCTATATTCCCATGAGTTCACCACCTAAACGCTTCATCTGCATGGGTCTACTTTCTAATAGATTCATCACTTAAGAGCATTGTCACATGGGTTTACATTCCCATAGACCATCACTACTCAGTTAGAGCATCCTGTTGAGCAAAGGCTGACTTAGGTGGCACAGTCTTTTTGGAGCACCATCACTACTCAGTAGAGGAGACTTGATACTTAGTTATGGCATAAATTCATCCCTCCTCCTAGTGGTGACACAATCGACTATGCCAACAAGCATGTTAACTGTCATGCCTCAACCTTGGGCCCGTAACCTGCATGACAAGAGTTTTCCCTCACCATTGTTAACCTAACACTTCCAACCACAAACAAGAGTAACATGTCCAATAAGTCTAGGGTCTTAAAGGATAGAAACTTTCTCAATAAGGAAGAGGAAAAGAATGATTCTTATCTTAAATTCTTGATCTTGATGTTGAGGAGGGACGCTAGAATGCCCAAGATTTTCGGGAAGAGATATGATGGTGGAGGTTGAGAGTAGAGTAGGAGAGTATGTGTAACATCCTAAGAAATTTCTCCATTAAGTTATAAATTGAAATATGATTATTTCTAAACACTTAGAAAGAAAGCTACATGAAGGAACTAGAAATGATCATGAGGAAATAGCCAAAAGTGGAAGAAAATTGACTTCTGGGAGAACCAGTCGACTGATTGAAGAGAAACTAGGAAAAACATTATATGATATCTACAAGTAGCCTATTGATGGCATGGTATCAGTCGACTAGTAACTCTTTGTAAGCCAAAAATCTGAAACCCAAAAGCAACCATTCAATTGTTGACTCCTTAGCAGTCGACTGTCAACTCTCTGAGATGTGAAATAAACGTGTTTTAAAGGGTGGAATGTAACATCCCATTTTTCTCTATTAAAGTTATATTTTTCTTTATTAAGTAGGAAATGATGTTAGAAAATAGTAAAATATACTTTTGGGATGCCTAGAAGCAAGTAATCAAGAAAATGCATGAGAAACTAGGATAAATGAGCTAAGAATATAAGAAAAATGAAGTTTTGAGGGAATTAGTCGACTAATGTAATAGATCAGTCGACTGGTAGCATCAGAAAAGGACTAAGTTGCTGATATCTGCAATCAGTCAACTGATGAGAAGAGATCAATCGACTGATGATTCTCTGTCATGCTGAAATTTTAAATCTTGTAGCAATCAGTCGACTAATCGGGTTAAATCAGTCGACTAATTTCACATCAGTCGACTAATCATTAGCAATCAGTCGACTAATCGCCTGCTGGAGTACGAAAGTAAGTCGGTTCCAACTGAAAAATCAATAAAAAATTGACTAGAATGCCTCTAACATGCCAAGGAAGCTTAGAAATAAGAAAATATGGGTAAAAGGGGGATTTCCATGCTAAAGGGACTCTTTAAACTCTTTAGAAGCAAGAGGAGAGAGAGAAATGACATTTTCTGAAATTTTAGAGAAGAGAGAGAGAGAAAAACGTGGAGAAGAAGAAGAAGAGAGAGAAGGGACTCCTAGTTGGGTTTCTAAAGAGGAAATCAACAAAGGTAAGCTTCCTAACTTAATTTTCCTAGTTTAGATGGATTCTAGTGCTTCAGAATTTATAGAATAGCAAATTTCAGACTAAGAAGAAGAAAATAGAAGAAAGGGAAGTCTGAAAATTGAGCAAACAAGAGGAGCTAGAAAGAAATTAGGAGAGAATCCACAAGTTTCATCTATAAGAAGAATCCAAGGTAGCTAGTTATTTATAAAAAGCAATTTATTTTCAGTTATTTATCATGCTTGTGTATGATATGCTATAGTTTTATGATAAAATTATCCATGAATGTTTGTGATGTAATCAAGGATAACCCCATTGCAGCCCAAGAAAAGGAGAACACTTCAATTGGGCCTCTAACTCGTTCAAGGGTTAAAGAGCTTGGACTAATTGCAGCCCAAGAAAGGGAGAACACTTCAATTGGGCCTCTAACTCGTTTAAGGGCTAAAGGGCTTGGATTGGGCTTAACCACTTTGTTGAAAGTGGAAGAAGTGTGAAAAAGATTACATGTGAGATAGTTGCATTTGTTGAATATAGTTGTAGTCTATTACCTGGCATTTATTGTCTTTGACATTTAGCTACCTATGCATTTATTGTCTTTGACATTTACCCTACACTACTTGACTTTTAGTTGATGCATTTAATGCATTAGTTGGAGTCTTTTGTCTTTTTGTTTTGGAGACCCTCTATAAAAAGGGTTCTTGCCATTTGTTGTAAACCATCCTTGAATCATATATGAGATATTGGCATTTTATTTTCAAGAGGATTCTTGAGTTCTTTCTCTTATCTAACTTGGGTTAGTGGCGAGAGTAGCTAGATTTCTTATCACTCACGTTCTTCTTTCTTGAGTGTGGCGAGATCAACCCATTTCTCTTAGTTGTGGCGCCCTTTGGCTTATCAATTGAGTGATTTGGTTTCATTTGTTTGTTTCTTTCAACCTATCCAGAAAATCGATCAAGTGTTTTCCCTCCGGAAATTACATCATATTGGTATCAAAGCCACTTCAATTCAGGTTCTATTATTTGTTTTGTGTTTTGCCCCTTCGTGGAAAGCTTAATTTTATTGCATTTTATTCTGTGTTTTGCCACCTACATGGAACGCTTAGTTTTCCTTATTTTGTATTCTGCCACCTATATGGAAGGCTTAGTTTTCCTTGTTTTGTAATCTGCCACCTACATGGAAGGCTAATTTTCTAGTCTGTTCATCTTTATCTTTATTTCTATTCTTGTGTTGTTCTATTTTATTCCAACTTTTTTATTTAAAAAAAATTCATCATTACTGTTCATTGTTCATCGTTACTGTTCATTGTTAATCCGAGTGTAAACACTTAGAGAGTGAACCTACCCTTAACCAAACTCAAACCAACAAATTACAAATCACTATGACATGAGAAAATAGTTCTGAAGTTCCTTTTGGGCTTAGCCTACAACAAGCTCAAATTGTTGGCCTACAAAGAGGTCAAGAAGAAATGATGGAACAAATAGCTCAACTAACCACTCAAATGGCTAGATTTATGGAGTTACAACAACAACAACCAAGAAGAGGAGCTTATGTTGAACACCATAGAGAAGAATCTGAAGCTGAAGAAGGTGATCAACCTAGGCAAAGAAGGCAGCAGAGGGAACGTGATGCCAACATCAAAATGAAGATTCCTCCATTTAAGGGAACAAGTTCTTCTGAAGAATACTTGGAGTGGGTGCAACGAGTAGAGAAGATTTTTGAATATCAAGAATATTCATAAGCTACCAAATGCCGACTTGCAGCCCTTGAATTCACTGATTATGCAAATCTATGGTGGGAAAATTTGAAGAATCAACGAAGAAGAGATGGAGAGGAGGAAGTTCGAAATTGGAGATTGATGAAAAGGCTCATGCAGAGGCGTTTTGAACCTGATTACTACAAGCAAGAGCTTTATTTTAAGCTTCAAAGCTTGAGGCAAGGAGGTATGTGTGTTGAAGATTATGTCAAAGAATTTGAAACTTTGATGATTCGGTGCGAGCTGAATGAACCTCAAGAGCAAACCATAGCTCGATTTCTTGGTGGTTTGAACAGAGAAGTAGCTGACTTAGTAGAGTTGCAGAATTATGTCTTCTTAGAAGATGTAATTAAATTGGCAATTAAGGTGGAGAGACAGAAAAAGAGAGTTTATGGAAGAACCAATGGAGTGTCTAAACTATTGGGGAGTAAACCTTTCCAAACACTTTCCCAAACCTCAAACACTACCAAAGGGAGTAATAAGGAGATATGAAAGAAAGAGCCGAACAAATCTGAAAGTTCTAAGGGGAAGGATAAGAGAGAAGACAACCAGCCCTCTAAAAGAAGCCGAGACATTAAGTGCTTCAAGTGCTTGGGTCATGGCCATATAGCATCCGAATGTCCTAATAGAAGAGTGATGATCTTGAAGGAGAAACAAGGGGAAATAGAGAGTGAAGATGAAGATATTGTGGAGGAATGTGAAGAGGAAGAATATTTTAACGAAGAAGAAGTTGTTGAGTATGCTGATGAAGGTGCTGCCTTAGTTATTAGACGTGCCTTGAATATCCAAGCCAAGGTAGAAGAAGAACAGAGGGAGAATATTTTTCAAACAAGGTGCACTATCGGAGGCAAAGTTTGTAACGTGATAATTGATAGTGGGAGCTGCACTAACGTTGCTTCAACCACCTTGGTTGGAAAATTGAAGCTACCTATCATCAATCATCCCCGTCCATATAAGCTACAATGGCTAAATAATCATGGCGAGATGAAGGTCACCAAACAAGTAAAGGTACCTTTCTCTATAGGGAAGAATTACAAAGATGAGGTATTGTGTGACATAGTCCCTATGGATGCTAGTCATCTTCTACTTGGGAGGCCGTGGCAATTTGATAGAAGAGCACTACATGATAGCTTCAAAAACACCTACGCTTTTGAGAAGGATGGAAAGAAGATTGTGTTGGCACCCTTAAAGCCAATACAAGTACAGCCGAAGGAGGATGTAATCGAGGAGAAGAAGCCTAGTTGTTTTGCTTCTAAGAATGAGTTAAAGAAGGCAATAAAAAGGAAAAACTTTGTATTATTGCTAATTCTCAAGGAGCTAAATCCAGAACATGCAAAAAAGCTTCCTAAGCTTGTGAGGGAGTTGATAAAAGAATTTGCGGATGTCTTTCCGAATGAGCTAGCTAAGGGATTTCCACCCTTAAGAGGAATTGAGCATCAAATTGATTTGGTGCCCGGTGCTGCCTTACCAAATAAGCCAGCATATAGAATGAATCCAGAGGAGGCTAAGGAGCTAAAAAGGCAAGTTGATGAGTTGATTGAAAAGGGTTATGTAAGGGAATCCATGAGCCCTTGTTCTGTGCCTACATTATTAGTCCCTAAAAAGGATGGCTCTATGAGAATGTGTGTGGACAGCCGTGCTATAAATAAGATCACCATCAAATACCGCTACCCAATTCCAAGATTAGATGACATGTTGGATGAGCTGAATGGTTCCAAGGTGTTTTCAAAAATTGACTTGAAGAGTGGCTATCACCAAATCCGAATGAAAGAGGGAGACGAGTGGAAGACAGCCTTCAAGACAAAGCATGGACTTTACGAATAGATGGTAATGCCATTTGGGCTATCTAATGCCCCTAGCACATTTATGCGATTGATGAATCATGTGCTTAGATCTTTCATTGGAAAATTTGTTGTGGTATATTTCGATGATATTTTGATCTACAGTGAAAGTTATGAGGAGCATGTGCAACATTTGAAAGAAGTCTTGGAAGTGTTGTGAAAGGAGAAACTCTATGCTAATCTAAAAAAATGCTACTTTTGTCAAGACCATGTGATTTTTCTTGGCTTTGTAGTATCTCAGCAAGGAGTGGGAGTTGATGAAGAAAAGGTGAAAGCTATCAAAGAATGGCCCGTTCCAAGAACCATATCTGAAGTAAGAAGTTTTCATGGGCTTGCCTCTTTCTATAGAAGATTTGTAAGGGATTTCAGCACCATCTTAGCACCCATAACTGAATGTATTAAGGGAGGAAAGGAGTTCAAATGGAGTGATGCAGCTCAACGAAGTTTTGAGCTTGTCAAAGAAAAATTGTGCAATGCACCCATATTGGCTTTGCCTAATTTTTCTAAGACTTTTGAGATTGAATGTGATGCTAGTGGAGTGGGAATTGGAGCAGTACTTCTTCAAGAAAAGCGTCCTATAGCTTATTTTAGTGAGAAGTTGAATGGAGCCAGTCTTAACTACTCTACCTATGATAAGGAGTTCTACTTTTTAATTAGAGCTCTTGAGACATGGCAGCACTACTTGTTACCAAAAGAATTTGTAATTCACACAGACCATGAATCACTCAAACACTTGAAAGGTCAGAGCAAGCTGAATAGAAGACATGCAAAGTGGGTGGAATTTCTTGAAGCTTTTCCTTATGTGTTGAAGTATAAGAAGGGAGAAACCAACATTGTTGCAGATGCCTTATCAAGGAGATATGCTTTAATTTCCATGATGAATGCTAAATTGTTGGGGTTTGAATCTCTTAAAGACCATTATATGGAAGATTCGACACTTGCTTCTATTTATCTCGCTTGTGAGAAAATGGCATATAAGGGATTTTATAGATATGAAGGTTTTTTATTTCACTTGGGGAGACTTGTAATTCCAAACTGTTCTATAAGGGAATTACTTACACGAGAAGCTCACGGAGGAGGATTGGCTGGGCATTTCGGTGAAACCAAGACATTGGAGATGCTGAAAGAGCATTTTTATTGGCCTAACATGATTAGAGATGTGCATCATGTGATTGAAAGGTGTATTGTTTGTAAAAAAGCCAAGAGCAAGGAAGCAGCCCATGGACTTTATACACCTCTACCTGTTCCAAATCAACCTTGGACTGATGTTAGTATGGATTTCGTGCTAGGCTTACCAAGGACACAAAGAGGTAAAGATTCGGTCATGGTTGTTGTTGATCGTTTTTCAAAAATGTCTCATTTTATTCCATGCCATAAGACCGACGATGCTGTGCACATCGCCAATTTATTTTTCAAAGAAATTGTGAGACTTCATGGCATTCCAAAGAGTATCGTGTCATATCGTGATGCCAAATTTCTTAGCTACTTTTGGAAGACTTTATGGAGAAAGTTGGGAACAAAGTTACTCTTTAGTACTGCCTCTCACCCACAAACTGATGGGCAAACTGA
Organism: Biancaea sappan; assembly: GCA_037074585.1. Classification (NCBI taxonomy): domain Eukaryota; kingdom Viridiplantae; phylum Streptophyta; class Magnoliopsida; order Fabales; family Fabaceae; genus Biancaea; species Biancaea sappan. The sequence goes on from CM073492.1 coordinate 39,304,740, forward strand.
AATGGTGAACCGAACGCTTTCTACTTTGCTAAGAACTATCATTGGCAAAAACTTGAAAAGTTGGGATGAATGCTTGGCCTATGCTGAATTTGCTTACAATAGAAGTGTACATGGTACTACTAAACACTCTCCTTTTGAAGTAGTTTATGGATTTAATCCATTGAGCCCACTTGATTTAGTACCATTACCACTTGAAGCTCGAGAATGCATAGATGGAAAAATGAAGGCTGACATGATAAAGAAGTTACATGAAAACATTAAACAGCAAATTGAGAAGAAGAACTCCATCTATGAGAAGACTGCCAACAAGAGAAGAAAATTTGTTCAATTCAGTCCAGAAGATTTAGTGTGGGTTCATCTTAGAAAAGAAAGATTTCCAAACCAAAGGAAGTCCAAATTAATGCCAAGGGCAGATGGTCCTTTCCGTATCATAGACAAGGTAAATGATAATGCATACAAAATTGATTTGTCTGAAGACTATGCTGTTTCTACTACTTTCAATGTGAGGGATCTTTCCCCGTACTTAGAAGATAAAGAGGACTTGGATTTGAGGACAAATCCATTTCAACCAGGGGAAGATGATGTAATCAAGGATAACCCCATTGCAGCCCAAGAAAAGGAGAACATTCAATTGGGCCTCTAACTCGTTCAAGGGTTAAAGAGCTTGGACTAATTGCAGCCCAAGAAAGGGAGAACACTTCAATTGGGCCTCTAACTCGTTTAAGGGCTAAAGGGCTTGGATTGGGCTTAACCACTTTGTTGAAAGTGGAAGAAGTGTGAAAAAGATTACATGTAAGATAGTTGCATTTGTTGAATATAGTTGTAGTCTATTACCTATGCATTTATTGTCTTTGACATTTAGCTACCTATGCATTTATTGTCTTTGACATTTAGCCTACACTACTTGACTTTTAGTTGATGCATTTAATGCATTAGTTGGAGTCTTTTGTCTTTTTGTTTTGGAGACCCTCTATAAAAAGGGTCTTTGCCATTTGTTGTAAACCATCCTTGAATCATATATGAGATATTGGCATTTTGCTTTCAAGAGGATTCTTGAGTTCTTTCTCTTATCTAACTTGGGTTAGTGGCGAGAGTAGCTAGATTTCTTATCACTCACGTTCTTCTTTCTTGAGTGTGGCGAGATCAACCCATTTCTCTTAGTTGTGGCGCCCTTTGGCTTATCAATTGAGTGATTTGGTTTCATTTGTTTGTTTCTTTCAACCTATCCAGAAAATCGATCAAGTGTTTTCCTTCCGGAAATCACATCAGTTTGAGAACTTGTTTTCTTATGAATATGAAACTTGACTCCTCATGGGATGTAGTAATTCCTCATGGAATGTAGTTCTCTCATAAGAAAGCTAGAAAGCAAGTTAATTTAGTTAATTACCATATTATTCATGATTTAGGAAGTATAGATATGTGGAAGTTCTCCATGAGAACATAGAATCAACTTTCTCTTGAAAAGTAAAGTAAATCTTTATGGGATGATAGAACTAAGAATTCCTCATAAAACATTAAGTATTTTTCTTGAGAAAGTAGCCAAAGTAGCTAAAATAGCCAAAGTGGCTAAAGTAGCTAAATTAGCAAAAGTAGTCAAAGAATAGTGCACTATATTGAGAAAGAAGTTAAGAGACAAGTTATGTGTTAGTATATTAGTATGATATACTAATATTTTCAGTTATTTATCATGCTTGCGTATGATATGCTATAGTTTTATGATAAAATTATCCATGAATGTTTGAGAACTTGTTTTCTTATGAATATGAAACTTGACTCCTCATGGGATGTAGTAATTCCTCATGGAATGTAGTTCTCTCATAAGAAAGCTAGAAAGCAAGTTAATTTAGTTAATTACCATATTCTTCATGATTTAGGAAGTATAGATATGTGGAAGTTCTCCATGAGAACATAGAATCAACTTTCTCTTGAAAAGTAAAGTTTATATCTTTATGGGATGATAGAACTAAGAATTCCTCATAAAACATTAAGTATTTTTCTTGAGAAAGTAGCCAAAGTAGCTAAAATAGCCAAAGTGGCTAAAGTAGCTAAAGTAGCAAAAGTAGTCAAAGAATAGTGCACTATATTGAGAAAGAAGTTAAAAGACAAGTTATGTGTTTGTATATTAGTTTATATTTCATGGAATGAGTTTCCTATTGACATTGCTTTTATGATAGTTCTTCTATGTTCATGGAAGTATAAACTAGTTATTGAGAATTGCTTTTATGACTGAAATGGTTATTGAAATATTTTCTATAAATAAACTAGCTACTGAGTTTATATATCTCATGTTTTATGTTATAACTAACCATTTCAGTAGTTGAGGTAAAGAAGCAAAGTGGTAGCAAGGAACAAGCTAGCATAGTTGCTAGTAGTTACACATAGAAAAGGAATGAAATGTTAATTTTCTATATAAACCTTTAGAAATCTATGCACAATTTGTGTATATACATAGAAGTATGAGTTATATGTAAGTTCCTTGTATTATAGCTTCATTCTAGAAAAGATTTTGCAAATAAGAGTTGAAGAAGTGTTATTGATTATGTACATAATGAAACTAGATAATTTTACCATGTTTTCAAGTTAACTTTTCTGAAATCTGAAGCTCAGGGCACATCAGTCGACCGATATCAATAAATCAGTCGACTGATACTTCTCGATTTTAGATATATATAATTCTAAAGACTATCAGTCGACCGATAGCCCCAGATCAGTCGATCGATCGTCCTCTGCCAGTTCAAAATTGTATCTTGCAAAAGTTTCAAAGTTACATTATTTTTATATAATCAGATATTTTGCAAGACTTTTTAGAAAAATTTTCATAGTTTTACCCATAATTTTCAAAAGATCTTTATTACAATTTTCTTAAATTGTACAAAGTTAGTATAATTTTAGCAGACGTTACATGGAAAATCAAGATTTTTTTTGTGGGAAGTGACCAAAATACCCGTAACATGTTTAGGAAAGCTCAAAAATAAATAGTGAAGGGTGACAAAGTCTTTTTACACAAAAGCTTGTAGAATACTCTTCATAAGTAAGCTAAAAGAGAGAAAAATGGAATTTTGCAGAATTTTAAGCAAAGAGAGAGCGAGAAGAATATGAGAGGGAAGGAAGAGTTTTTCTAGCTGAAAATAGCAAGAAACTACCAAAGGTAATCCTCCTAACTTGTTTCCTCTAGTTTAGATTAACTATAAACTCAAAGAATTGATAGAATAGAAAATTTCAAACTAAGAAAAGAGGAAGAAGTCTGAAATTGAGGGAACAAGAGAAAACTAGAAGGGAACTCACCAACTTCAACTCTAACAAGGAGTAAAGGTAGCTAGTGTTTCTTTAAAATAATTATTCATGATGTTGTGTGTTTATATCATGACCTATAAATGATTTAAGAATATTTCTATGATGAATCTATGATGATTGATCTTAAGGGTATACAAAATAGATCAAAATCGATCCAACCGAATTGAACCGAGCAAAAATCGAAAAAAACTGAAAAAAAAAATGACTGCTTTCATAAATGTGAAAATTTCAGTTTGATTCGGTTTAGTTTGTTTCGGTCATAACCAACCAAACCAAACCATATGTCATTAAAAAATAAATTTTATATATTATATTGTATTTGTATTTATATATTTAAAAAAATTAGACAATACTTATATTAATATCTATAAATTCAACAATAAAAAATAATTAAATGAAATTAGTTAGTTCACTTAATAAGAATTGTTAGATAAAATTAGTTACTCATATTTAGCAAGTTTGAATTTTTTAAATGTTAAAAGTTATATAATAAGTTTGAAATTCTTATTAATTCACTTAATAAGAACTGCATCTCTTAAAAATAGATAAGAGTGAGAGCATTTTTTTTCTCATAAATCTCTAATTTTTTTAAAAAATTGTTGATATAAAAAATTAAAAACCATCTAATAAAATCACCCAAAAACTAAATCAAACTGCCCAAAATTACAACTAAATAGGTCTCAAATTTAGATAAACTGACTAGCTCAATTAGGTTTGGTTCATGTCTAAAACCAAACCAAACCGAATCGACCTTTTGTATACCCCTAATTGATATGTTTGTCATGAACCATGAAAGATATGATGATGATATCATGATAAGTTATGACAATTCTCCCATTAACTATATGAGGAAGTATGTTATAAAAGTAGTGCATTACAAAGCCATATATGGGTAGACTCATAGTGCATCAAGAACCCTTATGAAGGGTAGACTCTTCGTACATTATGAACACCAATATATAGGGTAGACCTATGATGCAATATAAACCCTTATGGTGGGTAGACTTATGTTGCGTTGTAAACCCTTATAAAATGGATAGACTTGTGGTGCACTAAAGCAAGAACAAAGATACTTTGTCTTATGAGAATGCCTACATTCATGAAAGTACTTAGGATGATTTATAAAGGCTTTTTGTAAATTGAAATGATTACTTCATGTTTTAAAGTGTTATTCTAGCTACTGAGATTTATGTATCTCATAAATTATGTCATGACTAACCATTTCTGGTGATGAAGTTGAAAAGAAAAGAGAGGAGAAAGCTTAAATATTTCCTTGTGTCTAGAAGATAGAAAGATTAATGTAATCCCCCTTGCATGTCTTGAGACCATTTTTGTGGACTTATGTAGATCTTTGGTTAAGTGTATCTTCGAAGAGATATATACATGTAATAGGGTATATGTATTTACAAGATGATCATATTTGTGTAATATTGTAGTGTGTATACTCTCGTTAAGGAAACTTATTAGCAATTGTAGGAAGAGATGCTTGTTTCTTGGTATCTAAAGTAAGTCTAAAAGCTACCAATTGACTGGCATATTACAAGTAGTCGACTGGCACCTTACAGAGTGACAAAAAACTTGGATAGCAGGCTACCAATCTACCGGCACACAGGGGCGGATGTAAGACCCCTAGGTCAAGGGGTCAAAATACATAAATGTTAAAATCAATAAAAAATATATGGCAAGATGAAAAAAATAAAATTTAAGGCTAAAATATAAATTTTCAAAATATTGTCCTTAAAACTATGATTTTAGCCAAAATTTCAGCCTGAAATGAACGTGGGTTCGCCCCTGTCGAATTAGTCTGGCAGTCGATTGATAGCCTTCTGCCCATTATGAGATTTTTTTGTTTTAAATGCCCTAAAATTTTCCAATTTTTATACTAATTGTAAGTTTACAAGAATTTTGTAGAACTCTGTTGAGAAAGTATGCAAATTCACTTTAAAAAGTTTATTACAACTTTGACTTTTCATGTGAAATTTGCATGGACATTCCAGTATGTGGGAGGAGAAGAGAAAATATTTCCAAGTGTTGGGAAGTGGAGCCTTTATATGCAAGGGGAGGGAGCAAATTGAAATTTTTCACATGGTCAAGTATTTGATACACAATTTCATTAAGAACATCGTAGTTGGCCATAACACACATATAAAAGTGCAACTTTTCACCATCAATCACTGACTTTCCACTTCTTTCAATTTAGTTCCTTACGAGCATACATAGAAATTTTCACCGTCTCACCCGTTAGAAATTTATAGGTATTACAATGCTAACGACGGCAAGACGGGTGGTATATACCATAGGCTAGGTGGTTCATACTTGTTCTGTTTATTTATGTACGAACATTATTGTACTTTATCATTTATGTAGTGATGATGATCCTACAATTTTATGTATTATACTTGATTATTTATATAAAATGTATTTTTTTCACGTATTATTAATTTTTTTATGCTTTCATGAAAGAATGGTAAGCAAAAAAATTTATCTTAAGACAGATTCAAAGATGAAATTTTTCATCTTTAATTTGAGATAAAAATATCCATCTTTGGTTTGAGATAAATCCAAAGATAGAAATTTCTTTCTCTGATTTGAGATGAAATTTTTTTTCTCTAATCCAAGACAATTTAGAAATGGAATTCTTGTCTTTGATTTGAGATATAAATTTTCATCTTTGATTAGAGATGGTGTTTGAGACGAAAATCTTCTTTAGTTTCAAAAAATTTCAAAATTTAGACATGAGATTAAAAAGATTAGAGACAGATATGTCCGTCTTTGTTTTTGAGACAGATTTTTCCCATATTTGAGATCTACAACAAGAAAAATCAAAGACAAAATTATATCTGTCTGTGATTCCATATTTGATCTGTCAAAGATAAAATCAACATTCAGAGACGAATTTTTCTGTCTTTGATTCTTGAATTTTTTTTAGTGTCAATCCATATGCAAAAGAAGCGAATAATAATTACATTAAACTAACTTAATTACCCTATATGCAATTAATAACAACAACAACAACTTCAACTTCTTTCCTTTTTTAGAGAAATTAGCAAAAAGAAAATTTTATGGAGGTATAAATGTTAGAAATATTATAAGTTGATCCTTTTCAAATCTTCTTCCCCTTATATACAAGTCGAAGCTAATGCTTATCTTCTAACGGAAACACTTGCAATGTTACAACTTTGGCAACAGTCAATGGTAACTTTTTTTTAAAAATTTTTAAAAGAAGGTAAACTATTCACAATGGCTAAGTTTTCCTTTATTCTTATGTAGGCATCAAGTGAAAACTGGATGGCAACATAAGTATGAGATACATAAAAAAAAAAAAAAGACACTGCAAAAGAAAAATTATACACTTAGTAAATAAAAAAAAAGTATAATACTTTATTTATTCTTTTACACAAACAGGAAAAAAATCCATTATAATGTCTCGTTTATATCTTATCATTCTCTTACGGGGAAGCCCATGCTGGGTTCCAAGTCTATAAAAAAAAAATGCCATTAATTAGGACAAAATGTTAAAAAAGATAACATCCTTAAGGCATTTCAAATCCAATATAAGTTGTAAAAACGAAAGGCTGAAGGGCCTTTGTTCCTATCACTAATTACATCATCTACACACAAAATTTATGTTGAAACCAGGGAATTGTAGTTCAAACTAACATGTAAAGATTACAAATAGATCCTTACCCAGGTACAGCATTAACTTCCTTCTCACCAATTTGGGATCATTTGCGTCCTCAGTCCATTCTAAACGTAGGAAACTAATAACTGAAGGTAAGACTAGGAATAACAAGCTGATGACACGTTGGTACTTGCTTGTTAGTATGGTGAAATATGAGTTATTCCAAAGGGTTGATCAAATGATATCAAAGAAAATGTCACTGTACAACCATAATCGCCAATGGGATCTGGCTGCCTGGTTCCTCTTCCCTATCATGATTCTTCTGGGAGCAATGTTGCAATGTCAGTATCAAAATCACCTCACTTTTCTAATGGACCAAAACACGAATAAGGCACAAAAATTCAACGAACAATATTTCTTCTCTCTAACCAAAAATTAACTGGTTGAGGTATTGTTCCTAAGCCTCTCTCTTTTTCAGAGAGAGATCGAGTAAACCGCCTAGATCTGTGTAACTTTAATCTCATAGCCGGAACTTTACGAGCAACCGACTGCCAAATCGTTTGAATAGCATCACCTTCCTTTGACGGATACTGAAACTCAAACATTTGTTCTACTTCTTTCAGCTTCTTCCACATTTGGGTCCATTCATCTTTGCCAATGCTTCTAATGAAGTTTATGAGATAACCTTTTTGGAGTGCATCTCTCATACGAACAAATATGCAAAACTCAGAGTAGTCAAGGACATCCTCATATGGGAGCTCAATCTCATCACTGATGATAACAGGAACACAGTGACTAGCAATGGCATCAAACAAGCGGTTTGATGAGGGGGTGTCACCTGCTATGTTGAGGCAGAATTTAGAAGATTGCATTCCTTGGGTTGATTTCCTGATCCCACCTTTTTGAACACTCCCAAATGTAAAATGCACATCTTTTTCATCTTTCAAAAGATAATATAACTCTCGCCGAGCATGACCACCCTGAGCATGAGAAAAAAACTTCAATAAGTTAGGTACAATCAATGTTCCATAACAGAATGCAGAGACAAAATTCCATGAAAATTTTATCACTTAGCACATACCCTCTCTCAAAATATAAGAGAAACAACAAAATCAAGATACAAAAGAAAGGGAAACATATATATGAACATACATCTTTTCTATTTATTGCCCCTTGGAAGTAAAGCAATGTTGGGCGGCTATCAAAATCAGAGGAGTCATCGACATAGGATTTGACTACATGTTTGTAAGGTGCAATCACATCTTTCACAACATTTGCTATGTTTGGAGGATACCTCCCAAAGTCAGAAAGTATGAATGTAGCAGGCCACAGCTTTTTTCTTGCAGTTAGCATACTATTTGGATGGTGGGCTAATATCAAGTGGTCCACTCCTCCTGACCTTTTCCATTCCTCTTGAGCTGTCACATACTGCACTATCTTATCTTGCAGAACCTTGTTCCTGCTCTTCCTTTCATGTTTCATGGGTTTGGTGTATCGGTTATAGCATAGAGAAGAAAAGAAGGGTACAAATATAATATCGGCTTCACTAGCATTGCGAACTCTTACTGCAGCACCAACATTTGGGGGGTCAGGAAGTTCTGAAGCAAGAAGATCCAAGGTAAGCCAAAATTCTATACTGTGCTGCAAATTCAAACCTCCAGGATAGTGAGGAATTTGGGTTTTAATATCAGGCCAAACAGTGCTCCCTTCGGGTTTCCAATCCAAAAGTCCAAAATGGAACTCCGGAGGTAAATCATACATGAAGACCTTCAGAGCAACATTACCATTTTTACTGCATTTCATTTCTTCATCATTTGTTGCAGTAGTTTGATTCTCAAGATGTGTTTCTATTTCAGGGGTTGCTTCCACTTCTTCATTGTTGAATAGGATTGCTCGATTGCCGATTGACGGTTCAACATTTGGGTTATTCGACGTCTCAAGAGTTGAATTATCCAGGTTAGGGTAAATCTTTGAATTGGACAACAAATCAAAATCAATGAAGCGGGAGCTATTCGTGGAACGAACAACAAAGAACCAAGATAATATAAACAAGGCTAATGTCATTGTAAGGAACCATAACAATGACTTCCGAGAAACAACCTTCATGGATGATGCATTTCTCTTAGCCATTGCAACAATGTTCCAAGCAATATCAGCTTACATTTCTACATCCAAAAAATAATCATGATACGAATGTATGAAGAAAATGACAACGTTATTGAAAACTATTTAACAGAGCATAACACTAGGTCCACGGATCTCATTCTAACAATGTCCCAAGTTCCTTTATCCAAATCATCTAAAAAGACCCACATGAAATTAAATTCAACCAAAAGAGCAGTGAGAATCTTGGAAAGTGAAGAATGGGGAATGCAGAGGCATGCAGAGCAATACGGAGAAGGGAAAATGTCAATGTTCCTCAATGGAAAGCAAGAGAAGTCGGTGAAGAGGTTTGTTGGGGTAGTAGAAATCGATGGTGAGACAAGCCTGGCGCTCTATGATTACGAAGGAGACGGAAGAAGCGTGAGAATAGGATCTAGCTATGGAAGAGGGCTACTCAGCTTTCGCTTCCACAATTAGGAGGGAGAAATTTCGTTTTCTTTTTTCCTTTAATTAAATTGTTCTTCAAAGCATTTTAATTAAATTATTTTTCAAAGCATGAGCTTATTTCTAATATTGAATTCACTATTACTTCTATTCATTCTTAAATTATAATTTAATTGAATCTTAAATTTTAAATGAAAATGGCTTATTTATCAAATTATGAATAAAGAAATTATTGAATTATTGATACAACTGTCAAAATGAGTCCTGCAAATGAGATGAGATTGATCAATAATTTTAATAATTATTTTTGAAGAAAGATTTTTAGCGCGATTCATCAAAGTCCTTGAGACTTTAGTGAGTTGGGTTGAGCAAGTCTGATAGTTTTTTATTTTATGTTTTATATTTTAATTTTTAGCTTATTTTTTTAGAAATTTAGTTTTATTTATTGAAGTTTTATAATTTTAATATCTATTTTTTGTCAAATGATTAAAATTACATTTTATAAAATAAAATTGACCTAATTTAAGATTTAATATATTTTTTTAGAAGATTAATTTATTTTTTTGAAATTTCATTATTTTAATGTCTAGTTTTTATTATTAAAATAACTAAAAGTATATTTTTTAAATAACATAAATAAACTCATGGGACCAATCTTAACCCATGATGAGTTGGGATAAATCAAAATTTTTAACTATAAATTATATAAGTTGTAACTCGATTAAACTCATACTCACAATTGACTCTATAAGACTTAAATTAGAAGAACTCTAATTATTATACAACACAAGAATATAGTAAACGATTTCGCAAAGCAAAAACATAATATAATATTTAAGGTTTTCATGATCAAAACCGTTGATCTTGTTATATTAGATTCATATAAACAAGAGCCAAGTTAGTTGGAAGAAGACGACATTTTTTAGCTCAATGCTATAAGAGAAATAATAAAAGACTCGAATACTACAGTTTAAAAATTATTTACTCATATATTATACTTTCAAATATTTTGATCGACGTTTGCAATTATCGCAGGGTATCCATTGTGCATCCAAAGAGGGACTTTGGGAAAGTGAAACCACGACAACAAGTGTCCTTTTCGGCCATTTTAAAGATAAATCTATCTCATAGAGAATATGAACGTGATTAGGAGGTAAGGAAAAGAGATAAGGGTTTGAACTCTTCAATGCTTGGCGAGGAGGTCAATGCACGTATCAGAAGATGTTTGCAATTGTTGACTAAGTTACAAATTGAGTAATGAAAGGACAGAGGAGTGTTTGATTATCGCAAGAGCTGTCAGAGAAAAGTGTGATTTAATATGCTTACAGAGAGTTAATTTCACTCTCAAGTTGGATGACCTAGTATTCTACAATAATAATATCACTTTTTCTAAGAAATTTGGGTGTGATTAGTAATTCAGTAAATAAATTAAGTTTGATTAAATATGGTTAAAAAAATCTAAATTTGAATGAACGTGATTTATGTTTAGGAGACATTTGTACAAATGTGATTTAGAGCATACAAATGGAATTTGGTATAAAACATGATGTTTGAATGTTGGTGTGCAAACATAGTTTAAAATGTATAATTACTAGAAAGAGAATAAATTTTATATTTTATTTTTTGATATACTGTTATTATGCATTGTCATTTATTTAAAGCTAACTTAGTGAATTATATCAATATTTACATAATATAATATAATATAATATATAAAAGATAAAAGATATAAATAATATATAAATACATAATGTAATATATATATATATATATATATATATGAATATTTACATAATATAGATATATAATATAATATAAATGTATATAATATAGATAAAAATATAATAGATAAGTATATATAATTAATTTAATTAAAGTAAATTAGTTTTCACTTGGTATATTAGTTTTTAATTAAATTTAAACTAAATTTTACTTTAATTTCAACATTTATCAAAAATATTTCTGTTTATTTACCTAAGTCCTTGGTCAAATTTTTTTTTTGCATGATATAAGATTATATTTGCTTTATATAGGTCCGTAGATCTAGAATATATTTTTTTTCAAAAATTAAATCAACCTCTATAAACTTTTAATTTCTTTCAATTTAATCCTATCATACAAGTTACATTCTTTTCTCATACTTATGATTTTCAAACCTGCTCAGAACTTCTTATTAGATGGTTTTAAGACATGTTTGATCATTTCCAACTCAAATCAAGGCAAAACATGAATTAAAATGGAGTTTTTCAAATTCTATAAGTTTACACTATTATTTACATTGTTTAGGCATTGTTCTCATTTTTTTTTTCTGGTTTTTCTTCTTGTTTTGGTTCATTTTTTATTTCCATATGAAGTTAGGCTACACATTTCTGGTTTAGGGTGATTTGTTGACTGAATTTTTACCTCAAAATCAAAGAAAACAAAGCACAAAATAACAAAGACTCACGAAAATAAAACTCTGCGCTTGACGTTAGAACAGAGCAAATTTTGGATCTTGATTTCTCTCCTTTTTGCTTGATATTTATGGCTCTGATTTGTGTGCTAAAAACATGGCAAGGTTGGACTCTAATATACTTGAGTTATATGCAGATAAGTGGAGGAAGAAGGCATGAAAAACTAATGCACAACAACAAAAGGGGGAAAAGGAGGAAGGGGATTAATGAACCTTAAAGCTACCTTCCCTCAACCACATTTAATGGATTAGTAAGCTACAAAATAACACTTTAGTTGAAACGTGGTTGGATGAGCAAACGTGGTTGGTCAACCTCATCCATCACCGCGCCAAACATCTCCTTAGTAAAACCAACAACCCAATATCCAAAGTCATTTCAAAGGAACCATCAGCCATTAGCTCAAACAAAGTGACGGGAGAAAATTCTTGCTAGTGTCAGCGATAGTGCAGTGTCCGAAAAGTTGTTCGGGTCAATCGAAAGTGGCTTTCGGTCACAGTTTATGAGACGAGAAGACTTGAGTAGATTGTGGATGACCACTATGAAATTAAGCTAATTAAAAAGAAAAAAATGTTTGGCAAAATCTTGAATCATTTGGGGACATCCAAGATATTCAGGTTTGATAGGTATATTAATATTTGAAATGCCTAAGACCCTCAAACATTTATTTCACATTTTTAACTCAGAAGAACGTTTTCTAGAACTAAATGCACCGTTGATCCAATGCTCTACTGATTCATAGCCAGAAAAATTTCATCATGTTTGACATCAACAGACATCAAGTATAACGTTGAGCAGAGGCTGACGAAAGCAATTAGAACTGGAACTGCATCTCAGGGGCATATCCAAGGGCATCAAGGTGCGCAGCCATGGCCTTGTTCATGGGTGGTGGACCACACCTCAATATCTGTATATCCACAACCATGTTTAATCATTCATCCTCCATATATGCTTAGTAAATCAGTTAAAGAAAAAAGATAAAGCTTTAAGTAAATAATATGGAGAAATAGATAGAAAAAATGAAAGTAAATTATTGATTTAATATTTGAAAAATTACAAATATCTCAATTTGGTCTTGAAATATCAAAATGTCTTAATTTAGTCCTTAAAAAATTACATCTGTCTCAATTTTTTTTTTGGTTGCTAAATCATAAAATCTGTCATTGTTAAATTTCAAAATTTTTGTTGCTAAAAGTCATTTTGATAATAAGAGAGATCAGATAGATACAAAGACAATATTTTAAGGACTAAATTGAGACACTTGACCTTTTAAAGATTAAATTGAGACAACTGTAATCTTTTGGGAAACAAATTAATAATTTACCCAAAAAATTATAACATATACCTTGATATCATTGGCTGGGGCAGGGCAATGGGCTTGAATCATCTCCTTTGATACAAATCCAACACCCCCGTCCCATACTTCAGGAGGCTGAAGAGATGACACCATTTAAGTCAGTAATACCCAGAGGAACTATCATCAAGGTTGTCAAGATTGCTAGTAAGATCGTAAAATTATGATTCTAATTACTAAAAACCACCCCGATCCTCTGTAGGATTAGAAATTCCTAGGATTGTGATCAAGATCATAAGATCATACTATCTTATCAAATCCTAGAAGACAGCATATATTTTTATTTTTTGCTCCTTATTTAACTCAAAATACACCTTTTTAAAGATCAAAATAAACCTTTTCAGTTGATATTTACATTAAGTAGTCTCTATTCTATGATTTAACTTACTAATTTCTTATTTCTTGTTGTCTCTTGACTATTATTCTCTTGAAATTTGTTGAATGAACTTGATTATTGAATGAGCCTGAGTTCAGTGGATCATTATTAAGTTTTTGTGAGTATTATTGCGTTGGTAACTTATGATTGTGTTTTTGTAAGAGATTTTTAGACTTTTGCAACTTATTACTTTTTTTTTTATTAAAGTATGATCAAAACTTTGATTAATTTATGCTTACCTAAGAATGTTATGTCATTATATATATTTTTTGTTATAAGAGGTAGTGTCTTATAGTTCTCGATTCGATATTATCATTCAATCTTTTTATCTCTAGACCAATTTTATGTAAGATCTCAATCTTGACAACCTTATATACAATACAATATTGAGTAACATTAACATGAGGTGGAATGTTCCCAGAAAGCATCTTTTGCATTAGCTATAACACATAGCATTTATATAAGAGTGCAGATTTGGGAAATTCTAGAAAAAAAACCATGAACAAGTTATGCAAATTTACTTGAGAGGACTCTTTTAAATTACCCTTTTAAATCAAAGTCCATCAATTACAGTCAAAGTTCAAGGAAGTATTTGTGTCAAAGTTCTGCATGCTACAGCAACTAACCTGATTTAAGACATAGTAAACTTTGAAGCGATCTGGATACTTGGAAGCAAGGCCATCCAATTCTTCCTGCACATACAAGTGGACTGAGGATCCCCTTTAAATAATAAATAGGATGAACAAATTTCAAAATGTAGTAGTTGACTGGTATTGTGACTTGTCACCAAGTTTTCCAGGATACTACTACTTTAATGAAAAAAAAAACTGAGGATAATGAAGAAAAAGTTGAGTAAAGTACATATTGTCTCCATAGGGAAACAGATATAATTCTTCTACACTATAATTAGCTGAACATGTAGGTCTAGCGTCAAGTTTTCCAAGATACTACTTATTTAAGTAAAAAAAAAAAAAACTAAGGATAATGAAGAAAAAGTTGAGTAAAGTACATATTGTCTCCATAGGGAAACAGATATAATTCTTTTACACTATAATTAGCTGAACATGTAGGTCTAGCGTGCTTTGTAATGAACAAAAATTGTGTCATAATGCACAATAATTATCTGAGTTTGCCTACAGTTCCAAATTGCAACAGTGGATAAAAGACCATACATCTTGGAATGAATATCTTTAATTAGGTGAAAATTTTAATATATAAAAGAGAAAGGACAGTTACCTTCAAAAGAATGTCCTCATATGTAACATTGGCATAGATAAGATGCACCTTTGTCCTGTCTTGTGGGTTTTCTAGAATGGCTCTAGCAACCTGAAGCAGCAACATGATAAAAGATTATCACACGTATGTTCAATCCTTTAAAAGGATTGCCTCTTATGGATGAACAAACAAGCAGCATGTGTCCTAAAGACATACTTGGAACATTGGAGTGATTCCAGACCCTCCAGCAATCATCCCAAATGCTCTAACATCGCCTGGTTGATACTTGAAACGTCCCTGGAAGTTATTATGTCTTAAAAACCAAACTATGCAGATAACAAGCCCTTAATGAAACCAAAAGAGGAAAAAATGGGAGGCCGGGGGATAACATTATGGGAAGGATGCTTAAGATGCCTCATTTGCCAAGTCATAGAAGGAAGCAAGGGCAACTTGACATAAGTATCATTCTAGAGACAAGAAATTCTGATAGAATCTCAATAGAGCAACATGAATGATTGGCTTTAGTTTACAAAGGAGGAAATCTTAAATATCATTATATTTACCAAAACAAATATTGTTCAGGAAATGCAAAATAATAATAACAATAATAATTTACTCAAATATATCTCTAAGAAGGCCATAGACATAAAGATAAATTTGAGCTACTGCAGTTAATTTTCAGAATTTCATTCAAATATAATATGAACTGAATTGTACTGGTAAAGTACTAAAAATGCCAAACAATCATAAGGGCCACACTAGAGAACAAGAATAAGGCATCAACATCAATGTTTCAATGAAAACGAAGAAACCGGGAAACCCAGAGAATTTTGAATACCAGTGTGTGCCAGAAACATTTACCTTGGGTCCTTTTACAGCAAGATAATCACCAACACGCATCTCACGGAAATGGTGTGACATCCTTCCTTGTGGATACATCTAATCAAGGCAAATCAGACAATTGAATAAAAAGGGAGAAAATGAAGAATATCGCACATAAATAAAATTAGGAAAAAGAAAAAAGATAAACTCAATCAATTCAATCCACCAAAATGTAGTTATGGATATACTCACCTTTATAACTAGTTCAAAATATCCCACATCAGAATCTAGTGTAGTAGGCGTGTATGGTTTGATAACTTCTTCACCCTGGCTATCCTTACCCCTGTTTGACAAGTAGCTTGTTCTTGGTATGAGCACCAAACATTGATAAAGAAACTAAATAAAGGAACGTTTTCTCCACCATCATATTTATCAGTATAACTTAAAATTCACAATATCTGTTCTCAGGCAATATAATACTTGTACGTAATGTATATAATCTTTACAGGTTTCAAACACTTGGAGAAAACACAAGAAGCAAGATCAGGCAGTGGAACCTGCAACTTATATGTTGCCCTATCGGAAGACCCAACACTGAAGTAGGAGTTGGAAGTCCAAATGTGAACTTTGCCACATTATGGCTCAGCTGTATATGCTTGACAAGTTTAAACTCCTGAAACTTCTCTGGGTCTAAGCAACCTACAAGCACATGGATGGCATGATGTTCACTTTAAAAATCAATAAGACAACTACATAAACGATAACATCATAAATTACTCATATAACAAGAAAAACAGGTGCAAGAAATTTTGTCATACCCAGTATTAACAACATTGGGTTTTACATTATCTCCACGTTACATTTTCCACTCTAGTCAAAGAAGAAAGAAGAAGTATTCCAATGAAAATAAAATCAATAAACATTCTAAAAGCACTAATACACACTGTCATATGTCCTTACACTCGTCTTGTTTTTTGGTAAGTACACTTATTTTTTCTTGAAATGCCCAGACTGCTCTTTATACCATGTTATACATGTTAAAGGACTTATATTTCAAGCGATTAAGATTCCAAAGAGACTATGTAAACAAAAATGAGCATCCAAACATCATTAAAGATACAAAAAGGTCCTAGCTTATAATTTCGCAAACCCAAAATTTTAAGCCAAACAACTTCATTTGAGATACAGGATTGAAGATATTGCCGTATGGTCCATTAAAAGGAAACTTAAAATTCATTTAACTTGCAAGAGTTATACCAAAATATCATGAGGATCCAATAGAACTATGTCGGGAAATACCATCCCCATTCATAAACATAAGAGAATCAGAGAAACAGGAAGTGATCGAAACATGAAATGAACGGGTCAGACCCTTGGGCTTCCTAGTTGAAAACAGATAGAAGGCACCGAGCGCAATGGCTACAAGAGCTACAGCCACACCCACAAGCATTTGATTTTCCGGTGACAATAGGAACTCCATGGCTCAATCTCTGGACTTCAGACGGCAGAATTACGGAAGATTCACAGCTTTATGGTGCGTGGGTCTGTGCCGAAGTGCCAAACATGAAACTCCCTAGCTACTCAAGCTAGAAATTATGGTAGCGATGAAAATATGAAAGCAGATGAAAAAGGACGACGAGGGGGAAATGGTACCGGTGGCGGTGGGTA
Source organism: Biancaea sappan (assembly GCA_037074585.1). Taxonomy (NCBI): domain Eukaryota; kingdom Viridiplantae; phylum Streptophyta; class Magnoliopsida; order Fabales; family Fabaceae; genus Biancaea; species Biancaea sappan. The sequence continues at coordinate 39,322,088 of CM073492.1, forward strand.
GACAGATAGAGCTATAAGCCATTGAATTTTTTAGTAAATATGTCAATGACTTTTAAAATATAAATATTTTGAACGAGATTATTTTTATAGAATATGCTTAACAAAAATATTTGGTAAGTTGAAAGTTTAAAAGTTAATTTTTAATTAAAAATTATTAAATTAATTTATTAAATTAAAAGAATTTGATAAAAATAATTATTAAATTAGTTGATAAATATTAAAATGACATAAAAAAGATATATATTTTAAAATTTTAAAATAATACAAAATAAATATATTAGTTTTTAATTTTTAATTAAATTAATTTAAATTATTATATAAATATATATATATATATAACAACGAGAGAAGAGTTGAGATCAACGATAAGAAGATGACGAGAGAGGAGCGAGATTGAGATTGACAGTGAGAGAGGAGATGACGATTGATGAAGATGGAAGCCGATGGAGATGAAAGCGAGCAAACGATGAACGATAGAGTACAAGGAAGATTACAAATGACACAATGGGATAAGGGTATAATGAAATTTTAATAAAATATTAAGGGTAAAATAGGAAGAAAATATATAAGTTATAAGTTACTCAAAATAGTGTTTCAAAGTAAATTATAAGTTACTGAAATAAGTTTGTTTACTAAATATTTCTAATCAGTTTATAAGCTAGTCAAATAAGTTATAATCATATTTGGATAAACAACTTAATTAAATGCTTATACAATAAACGTTTATCATATAAGCACTAATATATAAGTTATTTTTACAATTAAAGAGTTTATAAGGACAAGTTTCATATGAACTGTTTTCAACTTATTTTCATAAGTTATTTTGGAGAGCTTATAAAATTAAGCTGAAAATAGCTTATAAACTTTTCCAAACACCTACATAAACACTTATGTCATAAAATAAGTCAGATAAATTCAAAATAAATTCTTCCAAATAAAACTTAAGTTAATATGTTTTTTCCTTCCCAAACACAGCCATAAACTATAAACTCATTTAATAATTTTATAACAAATTTATAATATTTAAAAATTAAATTATTTAAAATTAAAATTTTAAAGATTTTATATTATTCGGGTTTTTTTTAATTATCTTTAGGTAACAGAGCAGTGGAAAGGAGTGGTTATGATAAGTCACGTGGGGGATTTGGTGCAACTTCCAGCCTCTTGGCTCTTGGGCCCTAGCAAAGGGAACATATCAATTTTTTTAATTTTTTTTTTCTGCTTTCTTGTTTCAAGTTTTGTGTTGGTTAAGACTTACATATAATTTTTTATATTTTTATTATTAAATTTTTTTACTAAAAATAAAATGTATATAAAATTTTTTTTATAAAAGGCTAATTATGTAATAAACAGTTGTAAAAATTATATAATTATTTTTTAAAAATCATATATTTATTGTATTTTAATTAAAAAATCATATACTTATCATATTTTAATTAAAAAATCTGAATATATGAAACGTATATAATAAGAACCTTCAATGTAACGATTTTGGGTGAGATATTCACATTTTCTTAGGGAAAATGTAATAATAACTTAATAAGATTATGTTATTATTTATTTAAGGCCAAATCATAAAGAATCTTTTTAATTAAAGATGTTATGTAATTTATTCTTTTTAACTTTAAAAATTAATCATAAATCTATATGATTTTAATTTTGTATAAGTACATAATTGCTCTTTTATTTTTTTAATATAAAATTCTTAAAATATTTGTCTACATAAATTAAAAGAAGACACACACATCTCTAATAAATCATTTTCAGAGGCAAATAATAGTATTTTGTTATTCTAATCTATATTCCTTACAATAAATATTTAAGATGATATTGAGTTTATTTTTTGGTTAATTTAACTTTTTTTTCAATTTATAAAAATAAGTAATGTGCAGACTTCAAGAAAAGATTAATGTAAAAAATATGTTGTATTAATTTAAAGTATGAAAAGTCTAGTCCACTTTTAAAATTAAAGAAATAAATCACGCAACTCTCTTAATTTCTTTTTTTAAAAAACATCGCATTCTGGTCTTAAAGTATTAGTCACTATATCCCCACGGAAAAATATGAATTTTCATGTTTACTCATGCCTAATTTGTGTATTGTTCAATCACAAGATTATTTTCTTTCAGAAAATCTACAAGTTCTTTAGTGATAGCAAAATGATGAAATAATCACTTTTTTTGTCTTTGACCCTGAGTGTCTATCGACTTTATCGTGACTAATTTTAGTTAGAATATTGGCTGATGGATAAGTTGTCCCTTCCAACCACGTTGTTTTTTATACACAAGGCTCGAACCTGAGACCTCGCTTAAGAGATCTAACTTCAGTATCAGTTGAACCAACGACATGTTGGTATGAAATAACCACTTTGTTCTAACATGTCCAATTTTTTTCCAGGGCTTTTCGCATTGTAGGTTTTATTTCAAATTAAGATAAAAACTAATTTTTGTTATTTTATTATTATTTACTATATAGGCAATTATAGTTGATAAGCGTGTTGTGAGAGTCAATTAATATAAACATTCATTATAGCCAAACGTAATGGGAGTGACAATTATTAGAATACTAACTATTTTTGAGGAAGTTCTTGATAAAGGTTAAAGGGTGATTTTTCATAAAGAGCCTCATTAACTCAAAATAGACACGTTAGCAAATAATATAGCAAAAAAAAATTTGCCAAGTCAGTAGATGACCGCTACATCATCGTCCCTCCTATTTCTTCCTTTCGTCAGCTGCCTTCCTACGTTTTGAAGTGAGTAGCAAACCTTTCCGTCATTGCCCACAAACCCAAGCTCTTCCCTTCTTCTTCCTCCAGATCCATTGACACACAAATCAATTGAGGAAATCAAGTTATGGCTAGTTTTGGTGAAAAAGACTGAGGCCCATGAGCTAAACCAGGACTGCTCGTAAACAGGGACGGATCCAGAAATTTTGGTCAATAGGGGCAAGAAATAGTCTATGAATATTTTTATTAAAATTTTTTTATAAATATATATAAATGATAAAAAAAATATAAAATGTATAAGATATAACATACTTCAATTTTAATGTGAGAGCAACATCTAAATTTTTATAAGATAAAAAAAATTACTACATATACTAAGTAAAAAAAAAATCTTGTGGGGGCAATTGCCCCCACATACATACATGTAAATCCGTCCATGCTCGTAAATGGACGGTCCTGGGTCGAGTAGTTTAAGCTCATTTAAAAAGAGAGCTAGCACTTTTAAAAATTTTTTTTTGGCCAATTTGCATTCACTCTTGCCTCGTGGTCCTAGCAACCTTTGCCTCTGAAGTCTCATCACCCTCATCAGTCATCACTCCTCCCTTGACTCATTAGTCTCTCTCAGCGAAGCACTGCCACTAGCACATCGTCATCAAGCTCTGTCTCTCTCGTTCTTGACTTCTTTTCAACCGTCGTCCTCGCCTCTCATTCTGAAGAACGGTTTCAGCCAAACTAGGCCAACAACAACCATGCCCACCCGCTCTCTTCTCTTCAATCTTCACTTCTTGTCTTCTTTAGATTTCACACTTTAGTTCACACTTAGGGATTTAGGTTAGGGTTTCAATTTCATTTTCACACTCACTCGGTTAGACTCAGTCTCTCACTCTCACTCACATTCACAATTTCACATCTCACACGCACAGGCACAGCCACACAGCAGCTTTGCAAGATTGTAACATCAAATTCTTCTTCTTCTTCTCTCTCAGACGGCCAATTCTTCAACCCAAGCTCGCTTCTACAGTTTTTTTTTCTTTTTTTTGAAATTATTTTTATTTACTGGAAGTTTGGAATGAAAGTAATGGTTGGAACCCAAGAGGGGGGGTGAATTGGGTTTTATAAATTTTTCACAAGAATTAATTGGAAGTTAAAATGATTTTCTGTAAAAGTACAATGCTTAGGATAATAAATATAATACAGAAAATCAATGTGCTGTTAAGATAAATAATTATAAAGATCAAGGAATTAAAGAATATATATCAATATGCATAAATTAAAGAGTAAGGGATAGAGAAAGCAAACTCGGAGATTTATACTGGTTCGGCTAATCCAAGCCTACATCCAGTCCTCAAGAGACCATTTGAGTATTTCCACTATAATTGCAAGTTTAATCCGAGTACTTGCAAACCACTACAACCACGCAAATTCGATCCGGGTATTTGCGAAACCACAATAGAGAATTTATGAATCCGGGCTCCTCCTCAACCCAAAGCAAGTTCTTCCAACACCGGTACTTGCGAACCTCAACTCAGAATAATATATGTGTTGATCAAAATCAACAATACAAAGAAACTCTCTCTAAAGAGTAGATGAAAACAAATGAAGCTCTAATAACTCTAATGATAGAGAATATGCAAGATTTGGCTCAAGAATGCTTTCCTTTCTCTCAAAGATGATAGAAGAAGTTAATATCACATTGTAGGACTTTGTTCTTGCTCAAAATCGTGTATCTAAGGTCATATATATAAGATTTTACAAAACTAGCCGTTATATAGCCGTTATAGTGCAGTCCAGATTTTGAGCTTTCTTTAAAAATTCATAACTCCCTCATTTGAACTCCGTTTTAAACAAATAATATACCGTTGGAAAGCTCTTGGAGTCTAGTTTCAAATGAGCCAAGTTTTACTCAAAAATTATTTTTCTTTTAAAAGATATAATCAAAATACTGACTATAGGTCAGAACAGAATAATTTTTTATTACAGTAAAATCAACTTTCAGTTTTTCAAACTATATTTTAAATAGTCATATATTTCTCATTTGGACTCCGTTTTGAATAAATAATATACCGTTGAAAAGATCTTTGAGTCTACTATCAAATGAGATTAAGATACTTGAAAAACCGATTTTTCATTTATGAGATATGATATAAGGAGTGACCAAAGGTCAAAAAAATAACTTTTGTAAAACTTCATATCTCACTAACTTTTTGTTCAAAAATGCTTGAGCCAATGTATGCAAATCTAAATCATTGAGTTGCACAAATATACTAGCCTATATAAAATATACCTAATTTAAACACATAGGCTATCTTGATGCATCCAAGCTTCCAAGACTTCAAATCTTCTAATTCTTCATTTCTTGGAGCTTCATCCTTGCATGTTGTTTTCCTTGAGTGAAGCATGATATTGCTTTTCCTTGTTCTTCAATACAATCCTCACTCTTCTTGTTTTGAACCAACCTATAAAATATATCTTACTTGCAAACCCAATGGTTAGTTTAATAGCATGATTCAATATAGCAACATACATATTAAATAACATAATCATGCTTAAGTACTTGTAGCATATATATGATAATTAATCTTTATATATATATCAATGCTACTATTCAAATACATTTGTCATCATCAAAACTTATAGCATATAGCCTTAGGGTCAACATGGAATTGTCTCTCTCTTTGTTACTGAATTATGTGTGTATGTGTGTGTGTCTCTCTCTCTCAATATTATTGAAGTTCATTTCCTCCTTTTCACCTAAATCCTTAATCTTTGTTTGGTTGAGCTTAAAGAAAAAAAAAAGTTAAGATCGCTGGCTAGATTGTTTACCCATGGTCCAGCTACGGGTGGTTTTGAACTTTAACATGTAGGAAAGTTTGTAAACAAGCCAACCCGTTTACATCAAAACCATGACCGGTCGGCCCACAAGAAGACATGGATGAACCATGGAAGCTCTCGTGGACCTAAGAAGCACCTTGGAAACCCAATCCTGTGTAGCTTAGTTTCTTCCTTTCAAGGTTCACCCTCAAATGTCACACTTGTAGCTCCTTTTATTTTTTCCACTGGAGTTTCTTTCCTGGGATTAGATATTAAGCACAACGCTACATTTCAAATAAAACATGCACAAACATTTAAACTTTTGGAGAAGAGGAAGCTGGAGTTGGTTCTTCTAAAGAAGGAAGTAGAGGATTTGGAGGAAGAAGAAGGGAAGAGTTTGGGTTTGTCGGCAATGATGGAAAGGTTTGTTGCTCACTTTGAAAGGTATGAAGGCAGCTGACGAAAGGAAGAAACAAGAGGGACAATGACGTGGCAGTCATCTGTTGACTTGACATTATTTTTTGTTATGTCATCTGCTAACATATCTATTTTGAACTGACGTAACAATCATTTAATCTAAATCATCATTGATTGTTGTCAAGCTAACAATTTCTTTAATGGAAGGATAAATCGCACGAAATGAAAAGTTCATAAGAGTTATCTGTTGAGTTTTAAAGTTGATAAGGGGTTTTCTGTATATTGATGAAAGTTCATGAGAGTAAAATATATTTTTTTCTAAATTAAATGATATTTTTATTACAATTTTATTTTACACTATCAATTATGCTGACTATTGATCAATATCAGATAGTTAAAGAGTGATTTTATAAGTCAAAATGTAGGTGAGATCTATGTTGTTGAATCTAATTACTGTTGACTCTGATAAAATAGATAAAAATTTTTTGTACCATTTTTTTAAAAAGAATAAAAAAACATGTAGAATAAATTTCAGTTGTTAAATGTAAAACATCTAATACTCCAACGGCTGAAAAAAAAAAAACTACAAAATCGTGAGCGGCGCAGGAGCCAATCCAGCTCCTTCTCAAGTGTAGATCGATGCTCGCAGAATTGTAAAGTCAATACCTACAAAGTAGTCTAACTTGCTAATATAGTCTTTTCTTTTCTCTTAATTTAATCTCTGTTACGTGTCATGCTTGGTCTCCACTTCTCCTAAATAAAATGATAAACGCAGTCCACTCACATGTCACATCTTGATAATTATATTGCCATTGATAATTTTAAGCCGCCATTAATATTATACAACTGGTTAAATTCATGCTTTCGCATGGATTTTTTGTTTGGAGAAAAATTAAGTAGAGACTTGCTCAATTTTTAACAATAATTTTTATCATTATTAAAAATTTTTAGCAACAGTTTAGTAATAATAAAACTGTTGATGAAAGTTTTTAATAACGGTAAAAATCGTTGCTAAAAATTGAGCAGGTAAAATTATAAACAGAAGATTTGGATTCCTTTAAAAATTAGTTTTTTTATTTGTTTTTTTATGTGAAATGTTTTTTTCTTAATATAATGATAATTCCGTTCTACTCAAACGTCACATCCGGTGATTGATGATGATGATATTATCATTAAAAAGTTTAAGGTACCATTAACATTCATACTTCGGCTAATTAAATTCATGCTTTAAATTTTTTTTCTATTTTATTTCCTGTGATGTTTCATGCTTATTCTCCTAAAACGAATGATAATTTGGGTCCACTCAAACGATGATACCATTGACAAATTTTAATTACTATTAACAGTGTACCTATATTAAATTCATGCTTTAAAATTCTGTTTTTTTTTCACCTAATTTACTTTATGTGATGTTTCATGCTTGTTTCAGAATAAAATGATAATCTCAATCAACTCAGACAGCACAATAGCACATCTTAATGATGATACTGTTACAGATTCAAATTATTGACACTTCTTTGGAAAGTGAAGAATACAGTCATCTAACATATTTCTAATGGTTAGATTATTTTTTCCCCATAATTTTATTTTATTTTAAATCCAATTTTTATATTTTAAAAAATTTTATTTTATTTTTTAAAAAGTTTAAAAAAGTCACTACTATTAAATTTCTAGCAATGTTTCATAAAATTTTTATTATGTGTCATTTTAGCACTTTGAATATGCATTATTCATTTTAGAAAAAATGTACTTTATCCCCATAAAATTTGTTCTATGTACAGAAAATCCTTATGAAGTTTAAAAGTAAGCAAAAAATCTTATGAATTTTCATATATTGCCAAAAATCTTCTGCCGTCTAGTTGACCATTAGTTAATGTTGACATGGACATTAAAATACTAGGTCAGCAGATGATTCATGCACTACATCAGTCCTCTTTCTCCCAATCATCTTATTCAATAAAATTGTGACATGTGGCATATGAGCTTTGAAGAAAGAGGATTCGAACTTGAGCTTGCATAAAAGAAAAAAAAGTTCTCCACCATCTAGCCACTGATGTACATTCAATATATATATATATATATATATATATATATATATATATAATGGAAGTTAATATATATATAAAAACTTCTATTATTGTATTCAAAATTCAAAACAATATATAAAAATAATTATTATCTTATAAAACAATAACCAATCTCATACTAAGAGAATATACTATTATTTTACATAATTCATTTTAAATTTTATAAAAATTTAAAAATTTTAATAACAAATCTTACAATATAAATTTAATTATTATTTATACTTAATAAAAATTTAATTTATATTAAAAATAATTATAAAAACATACTATGCATAATAAAATTATTTTTTTATATAAGATTTGATATTATAGTTTTTTATTTATAATTAAATTTTAATATAATTTAAAATGATTTGATATTATAATAATTTTAATATAAGATTTAATATATTAAAATTTAATTATTACGAAAAATTATAATATCAAATATTATATTAACGAATAATTTTAATATATATATATATAGTGTATTTTTATAATTATTTTAATATAAATTTAATTTTTATTATGTATAAATAATAATTAAATTTATATTATAAGATTTGTTATTAGAATTTTTAAATTTTTATATGATTTAAAATGAGTTATATAAAATAATAGTATATTCTTTTATTATAAGATTTGTTATTATTTTATAAGATATAATAATTAGTGTATATTATTTTGAATATAATTTTGAATACAACAACAGATGTTCCTATATATATATATATATATATATATATATATATATATATATTAAATTTTGCATATTTATATTGAATGTGTATTAGTGGCTGGATAGTAGAGATGTTTTTCCTCTTTGCTTTAATTTTTTTTAAAGTTAATCATATGTCACGTATCTAAATTTTATTAGATACAACGATTAAGGTAAAGAGAACTGATGTGACTGTTGACGTAACGTTTTAGTGTCTATGTCAACATTGACTATAAGTTGACTAACAGTCAACTAACAACAATGAGTCTTTGGCACGATATAAAAGTTTATAAAAGTCTTTTGCTTAGTTTTAAACTTCATAGGGATTTTCTGCACATATAGCAAACTTCATAGGGGTAAAGTACATTTTTCCCTTAATTTTATAATGGGTAAAAGCAATTAATGAAGTGAAATTAATATACCAAGTCAAGCAATCTATATTAAGTTACTTAAGAGAAGTTAAATTAAATTAGGCAAAAGTACTTTTTTTCCCCTAAAGTTTACTTTAAGTTTCAATTTCGTCTATAATATTTTTTTGTACCAATTACATCTCACATATTTTTTTTTGTTTTAATTTTTCCTTTAAGGTTGATATTATTAACAAAGATGACAAAAACACACCATGACCGCGTGACCTTTTCCATATGACACGTCATTATTAACATGTCATACTTTAATTTTAGTTTCAATTTCGTCTTAAACATTTGAATAAATTTTTATTTTCTCCTAAATAATATAATTCTCTCTCTCTCTCTCTCCTTCCTCTTTTTTTTTCTTCTTCTTCTTCTTATTTGGTAACCTTGAAATTTGTGCCAAGTGACGTATTAATATACGAATTAATCAGGATCTGATGCAATTGACAATCTAAAAATTAGACGAATAATAAAAATGACAGATAGAAGATTGTGATTAATGGAGTTGGTGTATCAAATTCCCGAGCATGGGAAAGTATACAAGTAGGATTTTCTTTCTTCAAGCGAAGGATAGCTCCAAACGATTTAACAAAACGAAGATAGGAAAATACGTCTATTACTCCACTGTATTATTTACCCTCCGATGCACGAAAAAGGAAATGTGGAAAACGACAAAAGCAAATAACAGATTTGATCCATGATTCAGCTATTTCATGATGAAGTCACATGTCCATCCCCGGACCTTTCTAGCTCGAACACTCTTACTCCTCTCAGTATGCTTGGTTGTCAGCTTAGCTGTCTTAGACACATCAACAACATTGGTATCCAACTGTTCTGCCATGTTGTCCGATTCACTGGCTTGATTTATATCAATACCTTGCGCTTCAAAAACAACCTTGTCCTCAAGGTTGATCCAAGGAAAAGCTTCCTTGAGTGTCTCAAAGTGCTCCCATGTTGCGTCCTCTCTATGCAGTCCTGACCATTCCACCAACACCTGAAACGTTGGTTTACCATCAAGCTCAGTCCATCTTTGATCTATAAGAGCTACTGGTTCCATTAGGCGCAATGATACTTCTTTTGGAACTTCTCCAGGATTTAAGGGAGGTGATCCATAATAGTCTTTTAACAATGCCACATGAAACACTGGGTGTATTCTACTATCTTCAGGTAATTTTAGTTTATATGCTACCGGCCCAATTCTCTCAAAGGATTTTAAAAGGTCCATAGTACTCTTTGACAGCTTAAAATTCAATCGCTTGGCTACTGAATTTTGTCTAAAATGGTATAGTTTCAACCATACCCAGGTTCCCACCACAAACTCCTTTTCTTGCCTCTTTTGATTCGCTTGTTTTTTCATCCTAAGTTGCGTTGTATGTAAGTTGTCCTGCAACGATTGGTGTATCTTCTCCCTTAACTATAACAACTTATCCACTGTTTCTACATTAGCTTCGCCTGGATTATACCTGGGTAACAGGTTGGGCTTAACCCCATACATAGCCTCATAGGGTGATGTTTTGATTGTACTGTGATAAGAAGAGTTATACCATAACTTTGTCCAACTCAGGAACTTATACCATTGTTGCGGATAGGCGTGCATATACAGTCGTAAGTACTGCTCAAGACAATGATTGACAACTTCGGTTTGTCCATCTGTTTTTGGGTGATATGTCGTGGAGTGGAGTAACTTGGTTCCACTGAACTGCATTAACTGCTTCCAAAACTTACTGATGAACAATGGATCCTTATCCGATACCACACTTCTAGGAAATCCATGCAGTCTTACAATCTGTTGGACAAATTTCTCTACAACACTACTAGCAGTATACCCAGATGCTAAAGCCACAAAATGAGCTTGTTTGGTAAAACGATCCACGATTACTAATATTGCGGCATTACCGTGAGAATTTGGAAGGCCAGTAACAAAATCCATGGTGATGTCTTGCCACAGTTTGGAAGGTATAGGAAGAGGTTGCAATGTCCCCTGCATCTTTACTGTACTATATTTAACTTGTTGACAATTTTCACACTGTCTTATCAGTTCTTCAATCTCTTGCCGCATCTTAGGCCAATAGAAAATTTCAGACACTGCCTTGAAAGTTTTCTGAAATTCCCCATGTCCAACAATGGGAACTTCATGATACATTTTGAAAATTTCCCTTTTTAATTCATGATTGTCAGGAACCATAATTCTATTCTGGAAAAACAATAATCCATCCTTTGTTACATATTCTGATCCTAATTCACAATTATTATACTGATTATGCCACACTTTCATACCTTCGTCTTCTGTGTTTGCCTTGCGTATGGTTGCAATAATAGTGTTCGATAGCACCGTTAATGAATTTACTTGAGACTCCATCAATTCTTTCCTTGACAAAGCATCTGTGACCCTGTTGGATTTCACAGCTCTGTAGATTATTTCATAATCAAATCCCATTAACTTGGTAAGATAGTACTGTTGCTCTTAAGTCTTAACTACTTGTGCCATTAACTCCTTCAAACTCCTATGGTCAATCTTAATGACAAATCTTTTTTCCAATAAGTAGTGTCTCCACTTAAGCACTGATTATGTGATTGCATATAGCTCTCTTACATAGGTTGATGCCATGGACATTCTGTGAGTCAACTTCTTACTGAAATATGCCAAAGGGTGTCCATCCTGAGACAAAACTGCTCCAATCCCCATGTTAGATGCATCGGTCTCTACCACGAAAACCTTCGTGAAGTCGGGTAGTTTAAGTACAGGTGTTTTAGTCATTCTTCTTTTCAGTTCTTCAAATGCTGCAGTAGCACTCTCATCCCATTGAAATCGATTTTTCTTCAACAACTTAGTGAGTGGTTGAGCAATTAAAGCATACCCTTTCACAAATTTTCTATAGTAACCTGTCAAGCCAAGGAATTCGCTCAACTGTTTCAAATTTGAAGGTAATCTCCAGTCAATCATAACTTGAATCTTTTTCTACTCTACCTGTACACCCCCATTTCCCACTATATGACCAAGATACTCAGTGGATTCTTGAGCGAATGTACATTTGGTTAATTTAGCAAATAAGGTGTAAGTACAAAGAGTATCCAGAACTAGCTTCAGATGCTCCAAGTGTTCAACAATCCCATGACTATATACTAATATATCATCAAAGAAAACAGCCACAAATTTCCTCAAGTATGGCTGAAATACTTTGTCATGGTGGCTTAAAATGTCGATGATGCATTAGTTAAACCAAATGGCATAACCACAAACTCATAGTGATCGATATGCATTCTAAAAGCAGTCTTATGGATATCGGATTCCCACATTCTAATTTGGTGATACCCCGACTGTAAATCTAGCTTAGAGAAATGTGTAGCCTCATGTAACTCATCGAGAATCTCATCTATGGTCGGTATTGGAAATCTGTCTTTAATAGTGATGTTGTTTAATGCACGGTAATACACACAAAACTGCCAAGTACCATCTTTTTTCCTTACTAGCAGTACAAGGGAAGAGAAACGGCTGTGACTATCCCTTATAAGCCCAGCAGTCTGCATTTCTGTAACTAGCCTCTCCATCTCATTTTTTTTGAAAATGTGGATATCTATATGGTCGCATATTCACAGGTTTGGAATTGGGCTCCAAGAGAATGCGATGATCAACCTCTCGTACAAGTGGTAAGTCTTTTAGTTCTTGAAATATTTCAAAATATTTCTGTAATAAGTCTTTAACAGCCCGAGGTACTTCATCCGTTTCCATATTTTCTTGCATCGGTTGAGTGATAGTACATAATTGGTAAAATTTAGAAAGGTCTTCTAAAACCACTAACTTACTAAGCTTCTTTCCTTTGCAGGGTGTGTTGTGCAGCAAATTCTCCCCTTGTAATTTCACATTCGTTCCCTTGTAACAAAACTCTATTGTTAATTCCCGGTAATTAGTTTTAATAGTCCCTAACTCAATGAGCCATTGAACCCCAAGGACTATGTCTGATCCTTTAATCTCTAAAACAAACAAATCCACTATAAACTCATGTCCTTGAATAATTAAAGGTACGTGTTCACATTTCTTGTTACAAATTAGGAAATTTCCATTTCCAGTTCCTACCTTGAACTCACTGATAGTGGTCTGTGGTAAGCTTAGTTTAGCAGCCATATCCGTTCTGATGAAGTTATTATTACTTCCATTATCCACCAATGTCTTAATGTGTTTCTTCCCATATCTTCCTAACACCCTTAATGTGCTAGGGTGGAATTGCCTAACTAATGCATTCAAATTGATATCAAGCTCTGTATCTAACACTTATATTTGACTGTCATCTTCCACAGTTATAGCAATCTCTTCTATTTCATCTTCTTTCACAATTTCATTGAACTCCTTTGGGCCCACTAATAAGTAACAAGACGTCTTACACTTGTGGTTTGAATGGTACTTTTCATCACAATAATAACAGAGTCCTTTTTCTCTTCTGGCTTTAATCTCTGCTGTACTCAGTCTTTTGATTGAAGCAGTTGTACTACTGCCCATATTGCTTCCTACGCTTGCACTGTTCATAGTATTGCTACTTTATTGTTTTCTGGTCAATGAATTGCTGTATGAATTCCCTTTGTTGCCACTGGTACTTTGAACAGAACCTCTATTATTTGGAATAAAATAGGCAGGATTCCCACCTATTGATTTATGCGTGCTGTTTATACTCCCTCAACGCGTTGGAAGTCTTTTAATTGTATTCTGCATAGAAGTCAGTTTTTGTTCATGTAACTTAGCCAAGGATACCGCCTGGTAGTACGAAACAGGTTGTGCCAGGAGTAATTCGCATTTTAGCTATTCTTGAAGACCTGCGACAAAGAAGCTAATCAGCCATTGTTCACTCAATCCCGTTACCTTCGTTGATATTTCTTCAAACATTGATTGATATTCTGCCACCGACGCCGTTTGTTTAAGTTCCTTCAAAGCAGCCTTAGGGTCGTCGTAGAGAGAAGTCCCGAATCTGAGCTAAAGAGTTGTGAGAAATTCATTCCAAGTTTGAATTAACTAGTTTTTAACAACCCATTTATACCAGGAATAAGCTGATCCTTCCATGTGAAATGACGCAATCTTAATCCTTTGCTCCATTGGAATTCCATAAATCTCAAAAAATTCTTTGATCTTAAAGATCCAATCCTCAGCATCTTCGCCATTAAACCTGGGTACCTCAACCTTCAATCCTTTGCCATAGTATAAACCTAAGGCACTTAATTCATCAGCATTCCTCTAAGGACTCGTTCGCGATGACGTCTCTGCAGCTTTATCATGAATCACTTGTCTCAGCATTCCTTCCATATTAAGCAATGTTTCCTCTAATTTTCCCAATCGTGTATCCATTAATGTCATCTTGTCATCCATGAGTCCTTGTGTCTTCTGTAAATCACGATTCACAGCTTCTAGTAACACAAAGTGAGTTCCCTCAGCCATGGAGGTTCTCTCAATGAAAGCACCAATGATGCAATTGACAATCTAAAAATTAGAAGAATAATAAAAACGACAGATAGAAGATTGTGATTAATGGAGTTGGTGTATCAAATTCCCGAGCATGGGAAAGAATACAAGTAGAATTTCCTTTCTTCAAGCGAAGGATAGCTCCAAACGATTTAACAAAACGAAGATAGGAAAATACATCTATTACTCCATTGTATTATTGACCCTTCGATGCACAAAAAAGGAAATGAGGAAAACGACAAAAGCAAATAACAGAATTGATCCATGATTCAGCTATTTCATGATGAAGTCACGTGTCTATCCCGGAACCTTTCTAGCTCGAACACTCTTACTCCTCTCAGTATGCTTGGTTGTCAACTTAGCTGTCTTAGACACATCAGCAACATTGGTATCCAACTGTTCTGCCATGTAGTCCGATTTATTGGCTTGATTTATATCAGATCCTCTCATGTTCTCATTGGGATCAAGAGGGTCATGTTTTCAATATAGACTCTTGATATTTAAAATCAACAGTCCAAAAAAATGAAATTAAAAGAAAAAGAAAGAAGGAACAAAAAAGGCAAGGGAATCTTAAATTATTGATTTTGAAGATGAATGGCTTAGAATGAATTCGAACACATGTTTTCAGAGAGAACAGGGGAGGATCCTATTCAACCAATATACAACCTTATTTCTGAGTATTGAATTCATATTAGTTATTTTTATTTTAGATACTTACAATCTTTGTGACGGTATCAGTATCCTCCAAGAATCCACATTTACATTACATTCTCTGTATACTGTATTCATCCATCACCAAAATCAATGTTTGTGAAATGATCAATCCAAGAGGCAAAGGACTAAACTAGGATTTTAGAGCTGGTATGAGCAGCAAGATGCCCAAATATCCTCCAAATATAGAGCAAATTCCTTATTTCTGCTAAAGATGACACTACTATGGTGTGCATTTTGTACGATTTTAACCTCTTCACTTGGAGTCTTTAGCTTCAAGTTACAGCTACACGACAAAGGGACAACCTCGTCTTTGTCCCCTTGAACCACATTTATTTTCACTCACAATTTCCAAGTACTTATCTGTAAATCTTGCACCCCCCGTATATCACATTGTGCATGCTTTTCCATGCTGATTGATGCGTGTGCCTTGTCAAGTCTACGGTCAAGAATTCAACATCCTTGCACAGCCATGCTTGTTAGTATCACAATGTTTTCCATTATACACTCCTTTGTTTGGTCAATTTTTTAAATTTCTTGTGATGTACAAATAAAGTCTCACATTGATTAAATATGGGATTGGTCTTGAGTTTATAAGGGTTTAAGTTATCATTTCTATTGAGTTAACCTTTCGGGATAGAACCTCGTGTCCTCATAATTGGTATCAGAGCTAAGTTCTAGATAGTGTCATGTGGGTATACATGAGCCATGTGATGGATCTCTAGGTGTGTGCACATGTGTGGCTCCAGTCTAGTATGCCAATTGGACGAAGGTGATGTGGGCCCCATATTGCAATAATGTGATCTCCTTAGAACTTCATGGTAAAGTGATGGGATTTCGTAGTGGAGTTAGGAGATAGATAGTTTATGGATTACATGCATTAGACGTAGATGAATGATAGAGAACATCATTTGAGGGGGCTTATGTGTTAGTCCTAATGTATTATGCTATAAGTTTTGATGATGACAAATATGTGAGAATTATAGTATGATTTAATCTTCTTGGCCCAATGTATGATTTAATCTTTCTTAGCCCAAATAGTATGATTTAATTTTCTTGGCCCGAATGTATGATTTAATCTTATTGGCCCAAATGCATGATTCAATTTTTCTTGGCCCAAATATATTTAATGCTTTATATATTTATATATAGTAATATAAATTGATTTTTGATAAAGTTTATTGGGTGTTGTAATATAATTTGAAAAAGAATATCTTTTACTGTAGTACTTTTGAAAAAGAAATTTGATTGTTGAAAAAATATGATAAAGTTTATTGAGTGTTGTAATATAATTTGAAAAAGAATATCTTTTACTGTAGCACTTTTGAAAAAGAAATTTGATTGTTGAAAAAGTATGATAAAGTTTATTGGGTGTTGTAATATAATTTGAAAAAGAATATCTTTTACTGTAGCACTTTTGAAAAAGAATTTTGATTGTTGAAAAAGTATGATAAAGTTTATTGGTTGTTGTAATAAACTTTGAAAAAGAATACTTTTTACTGTAGCAAATTTGAAAAAGAATATTGATTGTTGAAAAAGATTGATAAAGTTTTTTGGTTGTTGTAGAAAGGTTGAAAAATGATGATGAAGCTTACTGTAGCAATTTTGACTAAAGCAGTCACTGTAGCAGCAAGGTTTCACTATATAAAGGGGACTTCACAACACCATTTGCATCAAGCTTCAATTGTTCATTTCTCATATTATCTTGAGTTTCATTCTCTCTAAATTGCTAGAGAAATATTCTGAGCTTAATTTCTGCGTTATCTACACTTTGAGAGTGTCCACCATTATTTTCCTTAAGCCTTCAAATTTAGTTGCTCAATGATTGGTTCCTTGAGTTAGTGTTTGAGAGAAAACACATTGTAAGGGGGAGAGACACCCTTGAGGAAGAAAAGATCTCTATGTTGTAGTAGCTTACAAGTGCCCAATTGCATAAACTTGTGGTTTATAGTGAAACACTCAAGAAGTTATCTTGAGGACTGGATGTAGGCTTGGTTTAAGTCGAACCAGTATAAATCTCGCTGTTTGATTTTCTCTTCCCTTGCTCTTTAATTATTTATATGTTCTTTACTTTCTTGGACTCTATATTCATTCATCTCTTTAATTGTTTTTGATTAATTGTACTCTATATCTATTCATCTTGATCATACTTATTTTATTTTCAAAAAAAGCTTGGCATTATTTTTAAAACTTCTTAAACTTCCATCAAGTCTTCGCAATTTTTTTTAAACCCAATTCACCCCCTCTTGGGTGCTAGCCATTTCTATCAATTGGTATCAGAGCTTGGGCTCTTGATCAAAGACTTAATCATCTAAGAGTTGAAATATGGCTGGCTTTGGTGATTGTGTTTTACCTAAAGGAAGTTCTTTTACAAAACCCCCTAGTTTTAATGGAAACCATTACACTTATTGGAAGTCTAAGATGAGAATGTTTTTCGATGCGGTAGACCTTGATCTTTGGGATGTTGTGAAAAAAGGTCCCTATACTCCTACTAAGGAGGTTGAAGGGAATGTTATTCCAAAACCCAAAAGTGAATGGAATGATACCGAAAAGAAACTTGTCTATCTTAATGCCAAAGCAAAAATGATCATAGTTAGTGCTTTAAACCAAGATGAATATTTTAGAGTTTCTAGCTGTGCAAGTGCTAAAGAAATGTGGGATACTTTAGAAATTGCACATGAAGGAACTCTTGAAGTCAAAGAGTAAGTACTCTCACCAATGAATATGAAAATTTCAAAATGAAAAGTGATGAGAGTATTAATGAAATGCAATTAAGATTCACTCATATTACTAACCATTTGAAAGCTCTTGGTGTTTCTTATTCAGAAAAATCACAAACCACCAAGATTCTAAGATGTCTTACCCCAGAGTGGGAGGCAAAGAGGACTGCGATTATGGAAGTAAGAGGAGAGTCAATGAATTCCCTCACAGCCTTGTTTGGGAACCTCCAAAACTATGAGTCCAAAATAATAGAGATGAGGCAAGAGGAAGAAACCAAGAAAAAGAAGACTCTCTCCCTTAAATCATCTTCTTCCAAGAGGGTGGAAATCGATAGTGATGAGGGAGAAGAGGAACTTGAAATCAATGATGAAGACATTGGTCTCTTGGTCAAAAAATTTAGTAAATTCCTAAAAAGGAAGAATACAAGAAGATGGAGAAGAGACCAAGATAGCAACAAGGAAGGTCCCACTTGTTATGAATGCAAAAAGGTTGGACACATCAAATGGGATTGTCCACAATTCATCAAGAAGCAAGAAGGAAAGAAAAGCTATGACAAAGTGAAAAAGAAAGCATATATTTCTTCTGTATAGGGAGAAAGTGAATCCGATGAAGAAGAAAATGAAGAAGCCAACCTTTGCCTTATGGTAAGAAAAGATGAAGAGGTAAACATTCTTGAACCTTTACACTCTTTTGATGAATTACAAGATGCTTTTGAAGAACTACACAATGAATCTTTAAAGCTTGCTAAAAAGTTAAGTTTTTCAAAGCAAAAAATTTCCTTACTTGAGGATGAAATTTCAAAATTGAAAGATGATCTTATTGCACTTAAAAAGGAAAGCCTTGTTTTTGAAGATCAAAACAAAATTTTGCAAGAAGAAAATGCAAGCTTAAAAGAATTGATTATCTCTCCAAAAGAAAATTGTCCTTGTTGTGAATGCATTGAATTAGAAAGGGAAAATAAAGATTTAAAAAATACCCTTGCAAAATTTACACTAGGAAGAGACAATTTGAACATATTGCTTGGAAAACAAAGATGTGTATTTGACAAAGCCGGCTTAGGATATAAGCCCAAAGCTAGTAAAAAATACTACAAGAATTTCTTTGTTCATGCAACTATGTCAAGTAGTCCCTTCACTACTTGTTTTTATTGTGGTTTAAAAGGACATAATTCCTATTCTTGTTGGTATAGAAAGAATATTTCCTATGAAAATAAAATGAAATGGGTTCCCAAGGGAACAACTAACAAAGAAGGACCCAAACAAATTTGGGTACCTAAAAAGAAAACTTGATTTTGTGAGTTAGGTGTGCCTCAAGACAAAGAGTGAAAAATGGTACTTAGATAGTGGTTGCTCAAAGCACATGACCGGCGACTAATCAAAATTTCTCTCTTTGACACCAAGAGGAGGCAAAGTGACCTTTGGAGGAAATAACAAAGGTCTAATCAAGGGAATAGGTAAAGTGGGTAAGAATTCCTCAACTTCTATTGAAAATGTCTTATTTGTTGAAGGCCTCAATCATAATTTGCTTAGTATTAGTCAACTATGTGACAAAGGCAATAGAGTGATTTTTGATTCAAATCGTTGCATAGTTAAAAATATTAATGATAAGCAAGTTAAGATTGTCGGTCAAAGGATCAATAATGTTTACGTTATAAATCTCGATGAAGATCCTTCTATAGACTCTACATGTTTAATTAGTGTTAGTAATGAAAGTTGGTTATGGCATAGAAGACTAGCTCATGCTAGTATGAATCTTTTGGATAAACTAGTCAAGAAAGAACTTGTAATTGGCTTACCCAAAATTAATTTTGAAAAAGATAAGCTTTGCGGTACTTGTCAAATGGCAAAGCAAGTTAAAAGCTCTTTCAAGACTAAGGATATTGTTTCTACAACTAAGCCTTTGTAATTACTTCATATGGACCTTGTAGGACCATCTAGGACAAAAAGCCTTGGAGGTAACTCCTATGTACTAGTTGTTGTAGATGACTACTCAAGGTACATATGGACTCTCTTTCTAGCTCATAAAGATCAAGCTTTTAAATCTTTTCTAAAACTTGCAAAGTTTATTCAAAAAGAGCAAAGCTTGACCATTGTGAGGATTAGGAGTGATCATGGTGGAGAATTTGATAACCATGACTTTATGGAATTCTGTGATGAAAATGGCATTGAGCATACATTCTCATCTTCTAGAACTCCTCAACAAAATGGTGTTGTTGAGAGGAAAAATAGAACTCTAGAGGAGATGGCTAGAGCTATGCTTAATGAAGGGAAACTTCCTCAATATTTTTGGGCGGATGCGGTTAATACTGCTTGTTATGTAATGAATAGAGCCTTGATAAGGCAAATTTTAAATAAAACCCCATATGAGCTATATAGAGGAAGAAAGCCCAACAATTCTCATCTCTATGTGTTTGGTTGCAAATGCTTTGTTTTAAACAATGGAAAAGATAATTTGGGAAAATTTGATGCCAAAGCCGATGAAGCCATTTTTCTTGGATATTCTAGTACTAGTAAAGCATATAGAGTCTATAACAAAAGAACTTTACTTGTTGAAGAATCTATGCATGTTGTTTTTGATGAATCTAACAATTCCCTTGAAGATTGTGATGATCAACATGAAGTGTTAGATTACTTCAAAGACCTTTCATTAGATGATGAAATGAGGAAGAAGCAAGAAATAATACCAAAAAATGATGATGATCATGATGAGGGTGCTAAATTGCCACAAGAAGAGGAGAAGCCTCAAGAAAAAGAAAAGCAACAAGAAGAAGAGAAACCACAAGAGGAACCAACAAGAAACAATGATGATCTTCCAAAGGATTGTAGGTATGCAAAAAGTCATCTGAAGGAGCTCATCATTGGAGATGCCTCTCAAAAGGTAATAACACGAAATTCTCTTAGGAATGTTTGTAACCACTTAGCCTTCCTTTCTCAAGTTGAACCAAAAAATATTGATGATGCAATTATAGATGAACATTGGATCTTAGCTATGCAAGAAGAACTAAATCAATTTGAAAGAAACCAAGTTTGGGAATTAGTTCCTAGACCCAATGATCATCCAATAATTGACACAAAATGGGTTTTTAGAAACAAACTTGATGAAAATGGAATAGTGGTTAGAAATAAGGCTAGACTTGTCGCAAAAGGTTACAACCAAGAAGAAGGCATTGATTATGATGAAACTTTTGCACCCGTAGCTAGACTTGAAGCTATTAGAATGTTATTGGAATTTGCATGCATAAATGATTTTAAACTATTTCAAATGGATGTGAAAAGTGCCTTTCTAAATGGCTATATCATGGAGGAAGTTTATGTTGAACAACCTCCCGGTTTTGAAAATCATGATAAGCCAAATGATGTTTTTAAATTGAAAAAGGCTTTATATGGTCTCAAACAAGCTCCTAGAGCTTGGTATGAGAGATTGAGTTCATTTCTTTTAAATAATGGATTTTCAAGAGGAAAGGTCGATACAACCTTGTTCTTCAAAAATAAAAAGCATGATTTAATTATAGTGCAAATATATGTTGACGATATAATATTTGGTGCTACTAATGAAAGTTTGTGTAAAGAGTTTGCTAAGATCATGCAAGGTGAGTTTGAAATGTCAATGATGGGAGAACTCAACTTCTTCCTTGGGCTCCAAATCAAACAAATGGATAATGGAATATTTGTTAGCCAAACCAAGTATGCAAAAGAGTTGCTCAAAAAGTTTGACATGGAGAATGAAAAACCAATTGCTACTCCCATGAGTACCTCAACAAATTTGGACAAGGATGAAAGAGGTCAACCATTTGATGTGACAAAATATAGAGGTATGATTGGCTCTCTACTGTACTTAACCGCTAGTAGACCCGATATTATGTTTAGTGTATGCATGTGTGCACGATTTCAAACTAACCCCAAGGAATCTCATTTTAAGGCTGTAAAAAGAATTTTTAGATACTTGGTTGGCACATCTCAAATGGGTTTATGGTATCCTAAAGGATCCTCTAATTTTTTAATTGGCTACTCTGATGCGAATTTTGCGGGTAGCAAAACAGACAGAAAAAGTACAAGTGGAACTTGCCAATTCTTTGGTAGTTCTCTTGTCTCTTGGTTTAGTAAAAAGCAAAACAGTGTTGCTTTATCCACAGCTGAAGCTGAATACATTTCAGCTGGGAGTTGTTGTGCCCAAATCTTGTGGATGAAACAACAACTAGAGGATCTTGGTGTATTTCTTAAAAACATACCCATTAGATGTGATAACACAAGTGCCATATGCTTATCTAAAAATCCTGTCATGCACTCAAGAACCAAACATATTGAAATAAGACATCATTTTATAAGAGATCATGTTCAAAAGAAAGATGTCTCTCTTGAATTTGTACAAACGGATTTTCAGTTAGCTGACATTTTCACGAAGCCTCTTGCTGAAGATAGATTCAACTTTATTAGGAGAGAACTTGGGATGGCAAATCCAAATGAACTTTAAAAATTATTTTTTTAATTGCATGATTTTTAAATCTTTCCTTTAATCTTTGATTTACATTACTAACTTAAGCATCGGAGTGGTTGTCAAAATTTTTGCAGGTGCTCATCCTCAAGATACATATATGAATACATCTTGAAAATTACATTTGTTTAATATGCATTGATTGAGGGGGAGCCTAACCTATAATTAAATCCTCTATATCTTTAAGGTCACTTTATCTGAGATGCAATGTTTTCCTTAATTATATATTTTTGGCATATCAATGATAAGTTTTGATGAAATTTTACCCCATGACGTCATATGATATTCTTGCTTAAAGAAGGAATACGCTTTAGCCTTTATATATTGCCTTCCTTATACCTTTTTGTTGATGTCAAATAGGGGGAGAAGGATATGGAAAGAAAAATATGTGTATATTGTATAATGATTATTACATTGTAACATATTTTTCTTTGGTGATTTGTCATCATAAAAAAGGGGGAGATTGTTAGCCCTAATGTATTATGCTATAAGTTTTGATGATGACAAATATGTGAGAATTATAGTATGATTTAATCTTCTTGGCCCAATGTATGATTTAATCTTCTTGGCCCAATGTATGATTTAATCTTTCTTAGCCCAAATAGTATGATTTAATTTTCTTGGCCCAAATGTATGATTTAATTTTATTGGCCCAAATGCATGATTCAATTTTTCTTGGCCCAAATATATTTAATGCTTTATATATTTATATATAGTAATATAAATTGATTTTTGATAAAGTTTATTGGGTGTTGTAATATAATTTGAAAAAGAATATCTTTTACTGTAGTACTTTTGAAAAAGAAATTTGATTGTTGAAAAAGTATGATAAAGTTTATTGAGTGTTGTAATATAATTTGAAAAAGAATATCTTTTACTGTAGCACTTTTGAAAAAGAAATTTGATTGTTGAAAAAGTATGATAAAGTTTATTGGGTGTTGTAATATAATTTGAAAAAGAATATCTTTTACTGTAGCACTTTTGAAAAAGAATTTTGATTGTTGAAAAAGTATGATAAAGTTTATTGGTTGTTGTAATAAACTTTGAAAAAGAATACTTTTTACTGTAGCAAATTTGAAAAAGAATATTGATTGTTGAAAAAGATTGATAAAGTTTTTTGGTTGTTGTAGAAAGGTTGAAAAATGATGATGAAGCTTACTGTAGCAATTTTGACTAAAGCAGTCACTGTAGCAGCAAGGTTTCACTATATAAAGGGGACTTCACAACACCATTTGCATCAAGTTTCAATTGTTCATTTCTCATATTATCTTGAGTTTCATTCTCTCTAAATTGCTAGAGAAATATTCTGAGCTTAATTTCTGCGTTATCTACACTTTGAGAGTGTCCACCATTATTTTTCTTAAGCCTTCAAATTTAGTTGCTCAATGATTGGTTCCTTGAGTTAGTGTTTGAGAGAAAACACATTGTAAGGGGGAGAGACACCCTTGAGGAAGAAAAGATCTCTATGTTGTAGTGGCTTACAAGTGCCCAATTGCATAAACTTGTGGTTTATAGTGAAACACTCAAGAAGTTATCTTGAGGACTGGATGTAGGCTTGGTTTAAGCCGAACCAGTATAAATCTCGCTGTTTGATTTTCTCTTCCCTTTCTCTTTAATTATTTATATGTTCTTTACTTTCTTGGACTCTATATTCATTCATCTCTTTAATTGTTTTTGATTAATTGTACTCTATATCTATTCATCTTGATCATACTTATTTTATTTTCAAAAAAAGCTTGGCATTGTTTTTAAAACTTCTTAAACTTCCATCAAGTCTTCGCAATTTTTTTAAAACTCAATTCACCCCCCTCTTGGGTGCTAGCCATTTCTATCATTATGGGCCAAAAAGATGGTGACATGAACTTTGTTCAAGGGGAGATTGTTAAGATGTACGAACAAAGTCTCACATCGGCTAAACATGAGGTTGGTCTTGGATTTATAAAAGCTTAGACTACTTCTCCATTGGATTAACCTTTTGGTATATAACCTCAAGTCTTCAAAAAATTGTACTCTCATTCCTTTTATTTTTAAATATACATTTTTTTCTTGTAATTATGAAATTGTTACATCTTAGTTTGATTTAATATTTTTTATTTAGAGTGATTTGTTGTAGTTTTTTTTATCATGATGTCTGATGACCTAGGGTTTGTTTGGTAAAATTAGCTTTGTAGTATAATTTGCTCCCATCAAACTAAATACAGAGCAACTACCTCTTGCGATTAACGAACTTGAGAATATTCTCCCATATCCTGTGATTTTTGCAAAAAACGAGGCAAACAAATAAGCCCAAGTGCTCATACCATGACATGAACGAAGATCCAGGTGCCAATGGAGGCCACAGTTTCCTGGCAGCAATTTTTGTTAGTGCGTTTAAACTAGCATCATTTCCCTCTGAGGGAAAGTATGGCTGCTAGGAAAACATTAAACATTACAGCGGGAAATCACCAATTCAAAATTTGAAGAAAGAAGGATGAACAATTTAAAGTCTTCAAAGTAAAATCAAGCCTTGGATTAGACACTTACAGGAGCTACAAGGTGATGGATTAACAAAGTTGGGGTGTTCTACAGCTAAGGCGAATGCAATTATGTAGCCCATAGAGTGTGCCACCAAATGGAAAGAACCTAACTGCAATGGCTGAACCATAGATTTCTGAATCATTCGCACATGTTCCTTCAAAGTGTACGAGCAATCCCTCGGCTTTGGGCTCCTTCCAAACCCCAGAAGGTCCACTGCAATTAATTGGTATTTCTGCTTCACTTGTTCCGAAACATTTGGAAACACTGTCTGCGTCCAGAATGAAGACAAACAGAAAAACCCTTGCAGAAAAATCACATTCCCAGAAGGCCCTCCTTTGCAGTTCTCGTCAGTACCTGTGAAGTATATATAATTTGTAAAGAACAAAAGGGAAATGAAACTCAAGATCTGAAAATTACCAATTGAGGGTTCCTTCACCACAAGATGAAGCTTGTGATCACCCTCAGTCACCCACAAAAGGTAAGCCTCACAACCACATTCAGACCAATGGTTCATTGACCTTCTTCCACTATCTCATTTTCTCTTGGAATCTTCCGATTTCCTTCCAATTCTAAGGAAACCCGTTTCTTTGAATAAGTTCTTTCTCGCATATAAGGTCTCTGAGAGTTCATCGTCAGTAAAAAATAAGTACATGTGACAAATAACATTGATTTTTTTTGACATGTCAACAAGTAATGTCAATTTTTCTAAGTCATCTAGTCCAGTCAGCATCTAAAGTAAAATTACCTAAATTGCCCTTATTTCAACCTTAACCTAACTTGTATTTTACTTTAGATGCTAACTAGACTAAGTGACTTGGATAAAAAAAAATTGACATGACCTGCTGACATGTAAAGTCCACGTCATCTGTCACATATATCTATTTTTAATGATAGTTACATATGATTTAATAGTAGAGACCATTTTCTAGAGTTTGTGAATTGGTATTTTAATTTTAATATTTTAATGATGTGGCATTATTTTTTTTTGATATATTTTAATGATGTGGTACTATATGGCTGATTGGGATATGTCATATTATGTAAGGTGTGTCAAAATTAAATCAACTTGTGCATTGGAAATTGAAGGCCACTTTATGAAAGTAGCCACCCTTACCTTCTGCAAACTGAAATTTTAGTATCATCATTCCATCCATGTATTCTCTTTCCTTAGCATTTGGGTTTTGCTTATTTTATTATATCCATGTAACAACACTTTTCCTTCATCAATGGGTTTCCTTGTAGCCTATAAAAGTCATGTATCAGTGTATGTTATATGTATCCAATTGTGTTGAATATATTGAGTTCAAATTCTCTCCTCTCTCATCTCTCTCTCGTGTTATGTGTGTGTGAGAAAATAAATTAAAGATAGCAAATTAGTATCAGAGCCTGAGAATTTGAAAGGTTGAGAGCCTAGTAGTGTGAGCATAAAAATATTTTGAATGTGTGAGAAACAAAAGAGTTCTCACTGTGTCAAATTTTTTACAGTATATTTTGAGAGAGAGAGAGATATGACAATTAATTTCAATATTGTCTGGTCCAGTCCCAAATTAGATGGAAAGCTAGATTTTAGTTATTAGGAAATTTTGATGTCTACGCATTTAAAAGTCACAATATTTGGAGCTTTGTAGAATTAGGATTACAATAAGGTGCTGATGAAGCTGCTCAAAGGAAAGACCAATAGGCACTTTCACAAATTCATCAAGGTGTAGATTACTCAATTTTTGGCAAAATAACAAATGCCAAAACAGCCAAAGAAGCGTGGGATATTTTGAAGTGGTCATATAAAGGAGTTGCAAAGGCCCAAAAATCCAAACTGCAGTCTCTACGTCGAGAATATGAAAGGTATGAAATGAATAGTTCAAAAATAGTAGAACAATATTTTTCATGTGTTACAGATCTTGTCAACAAGACGAGAGTGTATGGAGAAGAAATTCCGGATAGCAAGGTGGTAAAAAAAATTCTACGTACCATACCAATGAAGTTTGACCATGTGGTGACTACAATAATTGTGTCCCACGACACAGACATCATGACAGTAGCAGAGTTGCAAGGAAGCATTGAAAGCCATGTGAGTAGAATTCTGGAGAAGATCGAAAAGGTGAATAAAGAAGCCTTGAAGAGTCAGGTGAATCTCAACAATGTTACCGAATCCAGTCAAAATGTTGAAAGTAGATGTTGTGATAATTTCAACAATGGAGGAAGAGGAAATTATAGAGGTAGAGGTCGAGGAAATTTTAGAGGAAGAGGATGTAGCAATTTCAACCAAGGAAGAGACAACAATCTCATATCATCCAATCAAGGAAGAGGTGGAAACAATTCTGGATTTACTAACCGAGGAAGAGGAAGAGGTAACAATTATCAAGAAAGAACAAATTTTAATTGTTTTTATTGTGGGAATTTGTGTATAAAGCTGCAGATTGTAGATTCAAACATCAAGCAAACATGACAGAAAATCAATATCAAGATGCTGGTGAGAATACTGATAACCCACAAAGTTTATTTCTGACAAGTAATTCATTTTCAGAAGATGAAAATATTTGGTATTTAGATACTGGATGTAGTAATCATATGCGTGGAAAAAAATAGCTATTTTCTTCTATGGATAAAATGGTAAGATCTACAGTGAAATTTGGTAATAATTCAAATATTCCAATTTTAGGAAAAGGCCGAGTTTCTATAAGATTGAAAGATGGTTCACAAAATTTTATCTCTAATGTTTTCTATGCTCCTGGTCTTCACTTTAATCTATTGAGTATGGGACAACTGTTAGAGAAAGGTTACAACATGCAGATTCATCATGGCTACTGCACGATGACTAATGAAAATGAGAGATTTATTACTAAGGTAAAAATGACTCCCAACCGCCTATTTCCCTTGAAAATCCAACATGATAAGTTTGCTTATTTGAGTTTTATAATTCCCAATGATGATTGGTTATGGTATATGAGATTTGGTTACTTTCACTTTTCTGGATTAAATTATTTATCACAAAAAGAATATGTTTCTGGATTAACTGTTGTGAATATTCCTAATGAAATATGTGAGACCTGCCAAATAGGAAAAAACATAGAGAATCATTTCCAACTGGAAAATCCTGGAGAGCGGAAAAACTATTGGAGATAGTTCATTTAGATCCGTGCTCGATTGAAATACCAACAGAAAGAGGTAGTAGGTATTTTATTACTTTCATTGATGATTTTAGCAGAAAAACTTGGATGTATTTCCTAACAAAAAAATCGGAAGCTTGTGACGCCTTCAAGACATTCAAAGCATTTGTAGAAAAACAAAGTGGTTGCAGAATCAAAGCACTTAGAATAGACAGAGACCCATAATACCTTGCCTGTATAGATTTATTTCAGCAGTATGGAATCCAACATCAACTTACAACCAGATATACTCCTCAACAAAATGGAGTAGCAGAAAGGAAGAACAGGACAATCATGGACATGATGAGATGTATACTAAAAGCTAAACAATTGCCTAAAGAATTTTGGGCAGAAGCTATTGCCACTGCTGTTTATATTTTGAATAGGTGTCCTACAAAGAGTGTTCGTGATAAGATATCTGAAGAAGCTTAGAGTGGAAGAAGACCTTCAATTCGGCACCTCAGAGTCTTTGGATGTATTGCATATGCCCACGTACCAGATCAACTCAGAAAGAAATTAGATGACAAAGGTGAAAAATATATTTTCATTGGCTACTCTACAAACTCAAAAGCATATAGACTTTTACAATCCAGAGACAAAGAAGATGATAATTAGTCGTGACGTGACATTTGATGAAGAAAAAAATGTGGGATGGGTCTTTGAAGGCCTAAAAGGATACGGTGGTAATTCCAGACAATTATGAAGAGGAGAATAGACAGGGAGTCCCAACAACTAATGAACGAGAAACATCAAACAGACCATAGAGGAACCACAGATTACCAGCTAGATTAGAGGACTATATTATGGGTAACAATAATGATACTTCTAATGAAGAAATTATCAATTTTGCTTTATTTGCAGATTGTGAGCCAGTGAATTTTGAAGAAGCTTCAAACAATGAGAATTGGAGAAAAGCAATGAATGATGAGATTCGAGTAATTGAGAAGAATGAAATGTGGGAGCTAATATATTTTCCAGCAGATAAAAGGCTAATTGGAGTGAAATGGGTGTACAAAACGAAGTATAAGCCCAATGGTGATATTGATTGTTTTAAAAGCGAGGTTGGTTGCTAAAGGATACAAACAAAAATTAGGTATTGATTACTTTGAAGTATTTGCTCCCGTTGCAAGATTAGACACAATTCGCATGATTATTTTTCTCTTAGCATAGAATAACTGGAAAATATATCAAATAGATGTTAAGTCTGCATTTCTTAATGGTACGCTAGAAGAAGAAGTATATGTTGAGCAGCCTGCAGGTTATGTGATAAATGGAAAAGAAGATAAAGTTTACAGATTGAAGAAAGCATTGTATGAGTTGAAGCAGGCACCAAGAGCATGGTACAATAAGATCGATTCCTACTTCATGCAGCATGGCTTTAAAAGATGTCTATTTAAGCACACTTTATATATTAAATTTGTTGAGCATGGAGCTATTCTTATTGTGTGCCTTTATGTTGATGATCTAATCTTCATTGGCAATAATTTAAAAAGGATTGCAGAATTCAGGGAGGTTATGATAAGCTGCTTTGAAATGACAGATGTAGGCCTAATGTCCTATTTCTCGGCATTGAGGTCGTTCAGCAGAATGATGGAATCTTCATTTCTCAGAAGAAATATGCTAGTGATATCTTAAAGAAATTCAAAATGGAAAATTCAAAATCGATTTCCACACAAATCGAAGAAAAGATGAAGCTGACAAGAGAAAATGATGATAAGAGGGTAGATCCAACCCATTACAAAAGTTTGATAGGAAGTTTGAGATATCTTACCGCGACTCGATTGAAAATTGTCTTTGGAGTTGGACTGCTTAGTAGATTAATAGAGGAGCCACGTGTTTGTCACTTGCAAGGAGCCAAGAGAATTCTTCGTTATATTAAAGGTACTTTGACCGATGGAATCTTTTATGCTAATAATAATGATGTAAGACTTGTTGGATATATAGATAGTGATTGGCTGGAGATTTAGAAACGAGAAAAAAGTATGTTAGGGTATGTATTTCATCTGGGTACTGGTGCAATATCATGGTCATCAAAGAAACAACCAGTTGTCGCGCTTTCTACAACCGAAGCAGAATATATAGCAGTAACCACTTGTGCTACACAGGCAGTATGACTAAGAAAAATTTTAGAAGTGATACACCAGAAACAGAATTCTCCTACACAAATATTTTGTGATAACAAGTCTGCCATTGCATTGTGCAAGAATCCAGTTTTTCATGACCGGTCCAAGCATATCGATATTCGATGTCACAAAATTCGAGAGTTGGTTGCTGAAAAAGAATTAGTGATTGAATACTGTCCCACCGAAGAACAAATTGCAAATATTTTTACAAAGCCTTTGAAAATTGAGTTATTTTACAAATTAAAAAATTGCTTGGAATGATAAAGTTACAAGTTTGATTTAAGGAGGCAATGGCAGAATTAAATCAACGTGTGCATTGGAAATTGAAGGCCACTTTGTAAAAGTAGCCACCCTTACCTTCTGCAAACTGAAATTGTAGGCTTCAACATGTTGTAGTATCATCATTCCATCCATGTGTTCTCTTTTCTTAGCATTTGGGTTTTGCTTATTTTATTATATCCATGTATCAACACTTTTCCTTCATCAATGGGTTTCCTTGTAGCCTATAAAAGCCATGTATCAGTGTGTGTTATATGTATCCAATTGTGTTGAATATATTGCGTTAAAATTCTCTCCTCTCTCGTCTCTCTCTCGTGCTATGTGTGTGAGAGAAAATAAATTAAAGATAGCAAGGTGTTTGCCACATTAGATAAAGTTAACAACGATTTGAGGAGACTAACGGTAAGGACCTTTTTACAAAATTTTACTAATGATAGAAACTATGTTTACACTAAAATAAAGAGTATATAGCTATCAAATTAAAATCAGAAGAAATTATAAGGACAACAAATTTATTTCAATCAAAATTTTAATTAGGCTATAATTTAGGAGGTTATGTATAATTTCTTGTTTTAAAAGTATCAGTCCACTTCATTGACTTTAAATTAATAATAAAAAAATTACTTCTAATTTATTTTCTAATAATAAAGTTAACTTTATTTACAATACGTATTTCTTTTAAAAATAAAATCACTTCCCTATTTTTATTTCATAAAAAAAAATTCACAATTTCATACAAATTTAAGCTTAATTAACATCAAATTACATGTCTTCACTATCATATTAATAAAAAAAATTATAGATTTATATTGTATAAAAGTTTTAATTTTATTGACAGAAAATAAGTTATATAATAATTTTTTCTAACATATCAAATAAACAAATATAAGTCCATAATTTTTACCCAAATCAGCTTTTTCATGGAAGCGCTGAAGGGGGAATACGCAGCATCACAATCATGAGAACTAAAAGCTAAGTTTGAGTTATTACATTCTAACCTTTTGTCTCACCTCTCAGCAGAAAGCCAGAGTGGAGAGAGATGTGTATATTAAGGATATTTTTAAAGTTTCAAATTTGAATTTACTAGGTAGATGATATATCATCTAAGATGTGCTATTTAGACGGTACATTCAATATTTTTTGTCAATAAATTTAATGGTATTAATAACAAAAAGTATATTTAAAAAAATAAAATATATAAGATATAATTAACATACAAAAAATTAAAAATAAAATTAAAATTTAATATAAACATTAGGAATATAAAGTATAATTTTGTCAAAAATATTTAACAAAGTACAATAAAATATTACATTTAATAGCATGTAAGAAGTTTATTATCTTTTAATAATTTCAACTCAACATTTATTCTATTATTAATAAATTTTTAAATTTTGGTACAAATATAATTTTGATCTCTATAATTTCACCTAACTTATAAATAAATCTCTACATTTTATTTTATTGTAAATTGATCCTTATAATTTTTAAATATTTTGAAATAGTCCTGGCCGCTAGAAAAAGTTTGATCGTAGTTAAATGATGTCTATGCAGCAACATGGTGGAAGAGGTGGCAAAATATGTGGTCTATGTCATCAAGTCCGGTCAACATTTTTTGGACTAATTGTCTGCTATATACAAACGTAATTGTTAACCATATTAGGGGCAGTTAGTAAAAAGTGGAAAGAACATCTATCGACTTAACTAAATAAAGGTGGTTGGAATGGAGGAGGATCTGACATACCAAAAAATATTAAAAAAATAAATAAATTAGATGCCTGTGAAATATGATGATTCTCAATTGGATTTAGAGCTGTTGGAGCCATAATAGAGAAGTCACACCAAACTCTCTAAATGAGGCAAAGAAATTCAAAGAGAAAAAAGCAATATGGTTTTAAAGGAGGAATGCAAAAATACTTAGAAAAGATCTCCAATGTCAAGACAGAAGAGGAGACATCTAATCATTTTCGCATTTCTTAGCTCTGCAAAACTGGAATTCCTCTCTCTTAGCTGTGCAATATGTTAGGGTTCGTTCAGTGAAGGGAAGGGGAGAGAGGACAAAAAGCCAAGGCACAATTTAGTCATGTTACTTAAATCTTATGTGGCTTAAAATACTGATTAGACATGGTAACACATGCTAAACATCTTGCGACTTCATCCACCATGTTGTCACATATATAGATTTTATTTTACGGGTCAAACTTTTTCTAATGACAAGGACCATTTTTAATGTATTTAAAAATTACAGAGATCAATTTACAACAAAATAAAATGTAAGAATCAGTTTATAAATTTAGTGAAACTATAAAGATGAAAATTATAATTTAACCTTAAAATTTCTTATATTATCTTATTACGTACAAAGACCCGTGCATTGCATAGAACAATTTTAGTTTTAGTTTACATCTTAAATCACTTCCAATCTTTCTTGAGCTATACATCGAGCTATATAGGATCCTCCATGAATTTACAATTTTATTACATCCTCTATATTTATCTATCACCAAAACCAGTGTTTGTCAGATAAATGCAAGAGCCAAAGCTCAAAACTTCGATGTTAGTGCCACCATGAGCAGCAAGATGCCCAAATAACCTCCAAATAATGAGCAAATTCCTTCTCTCTGCCAAAGATTACAGTGCCATGGTCTGCATTTCCTACGATGCTAACCTCAGCAACTGGAGCCTTCATCTTCAAGTTACAGCAACACTCCAGAGGGACGACATCGTCTTCATCCCCATGAATCACGTTTATTCTAACTCCAGCTTCACTCAGAATTTTCAAGTAATTATCCATGAATTTTGCACCCCCACAAATCACATTGTGCATGCTGCTCCAAGCAGATTGATGAGTGTGCCTTGTCAAGTCTTTGGTCAAGAGATGAAGATCCCTGCAAGAGGTAAAGGAAGGCATGTTTGTCTCTTAGTATCATCAATGTCTTCCATTATGATTAATTAAATTACACTCCTCTCTCTTGTAAACTTTTATAATTACACTTTTCTTCTCCCTATTTTTAAAATATACACTTTCGTCCTCTACAGTTATGAAATTGTTATACTTTAGTTTGTTATTATCTGCTTTTTAATGTTTGGTTACCTAATAATATATTTTTTGTGACATCTTAACAGAAAAAAATAAAAATAAAAATAAAAATACCTAAAATTAATTTTTTTGAGTTAATAGAACATATGTAACATCAAATTATCCAATATTAATAAAACGTATTATGATAAATCTTTTGAGACGGAAAATATAAAATTAGACTAAAATATAGTATATAATTTTTTAGTTCCACGAGAAGAATTGTATAGTTTAAAAGTTGAGGAAGGGAGTGTAATTTACTCTTATCAAAATAAATACACAAGAAAAATGCCTTCAGCTACCTCATGCAAATAACGAACTTGATAATTTTCACCCACATCCAGTGATTTCTGCAAAATATTTTCTCCCACATTCTGTGATTTCTGCAAAAGATGAGGCAAACAAATCGACCCAAGTGCTCATACCATGCGAGGAACGAAGATCCAAATGACAATGGAGGCCACAGTTTCTTGCCAGCAATTTTTTTAAGAGCGTTTAAACTAGCATCATTTCCCTCAGAAGGAAAGTATGGCTGCAAAATCCAATAAAGAGCGAAATCGACAATCGATAAATTGCACACAGAAAGATGAACAATTTGAATTTCTATAGAGTAAAATAAAGCCCGGGATTAGACACTTACAGGGGCAACAAGAGTGATGGAATTAACAGAGTTGGGGTATTTTGCAGCTAAGGCCAATGCAATTACACAGCCCATAGAGTGTGCCACCAAGTGGAAAGAACCTAACTGCAATGGCTGAACAACAGATTTCTGAATCATTCGCACATGCTCCTTCAAAGTGTACGAGCAATCCCTCGGCTTTGGGCTCCTTCCAAATCCCAGAAGGTCCACTGCAATCATTCGGTATTTCTGCTTCACTTGTTCAGAAAAATTTGGAAACACTGTTTGCGTCCAGAATGAAGACGAAGAGATAAACCCATGTAAAAAAATTACATTCTCAGAAACCTCTCCTTTGCACCTCTCATCAGTACCTGTCATCAAGCCTATATTACATGTGAGACTAAATCATCCACGTCCACTGAACTATATTTCATCAAAAGTACAGAAAGGAAACAGAGACCCAAGTTGTGAAATTACCAATTGAGGGCTCCTTCACCACAAGATGAAGCTTGTGATCACCATCAGTCACCCACGAATGGCAAGACTCACAGCCACAATCAGACCAACGTTTCATCGACCTTCTGCCACCATCGCATTTTTTCTTGTAATCTTCCGATTTCTTTTTGGTTTTAAGGAAATCAATTTCTCTGAACACGTTCTTTCTCGCATACAAGGTCTCTGAGAGTTCATCGTCGTCCTCATCTTTCACACTCTCCCTGCACATTCTCCTGTTTTCACAGTAACACGTGGAGGCCTCTCCTTCAATGTACTCATCAATGTATTTAAATATCACGCAAAAAACAGTATCGAGAAAATCAAGTATGAGGAAAACGATGAAAGTAATGATAGAGATGAGGCTTTCAGCGGATTTCGTGAGCCATTGTCGTGCCAGAGACATGGTGAAAGCGAGGGATTTGAATGTGAGATGGAAAGGGATAATGTAGTGGAAGAGAATATGAAATGGTAATATAAATTCGAACACGTTGAGTCAATTTCTCCGGTGGCCTTCGTCTTCGCATTCTCCAATTTATAAAGCTCCCTGCCATGTGGGTTTATTGCCTCTACAGCTATACTCTCGTGTTTGCATATTCTAATTTCTACGTTATCTCAATCTATTTACTATTTAGACGTCGTATCTCGATGACATGATACTACCGGCAAGTTCAAGCGATCATTAATATCATATTCATCTTAAATTCTCATGTCTCCTAATTTATTTCTTGTGATGCTTCTTGCTTGTTCTAAAATAAAATGATCTCAATCCACTACACATGATCATGTCTTGATGATAAAACATCAGAATCACATGCTGTATGTATGTTCAGAGTACGAAGATAAAATATGATTGGCTATATTAGTAAAATTTAAAGAAATATTAAATAATGACTTACTTGCCCTTAGAATGATATTGACCCGCGATATATTGAATCTGGACAACTAGATGGAATATGGATGGCCTGGGCGAACCGGGCGCGGTATATTAACAATGCATTTATTTCTTCAAATCTTTTCATTTATTTTTTTATCATACCATGAAGAATTATTTCAGATGTTAATTATTTATCCTAGTCAACATAGCTTAGTTAGCACAGTAGCTTAGTCAGCAGAATTAGTTTAACTTCAGTTTACAGGTAGTTGATTAGTTGTATATACGGTTATATTAGTTCGGTTTAATATTAGTTGATTAGTTGATTAGTTGTAAGTATAAATATAGCAATATGCGTGTATTTCTGCACTTCTAAATTCAATTAATAAGGAGAGTTAATTCTTCATATTACCTTACTCTACTCCATATACTTTGTTTTCATATTAGCTCTGTGATAGAGCTTCTACATGGTATTAGAGCCTAAGACGATCGGAAACTCACATACCTTGTGACAACGTAAGCGAGATCAATGGCAGATTTAGGAGATTCAAGCATAGAGAGGAGATAAATTCCAAGTCAGAACCTGGACGATCGATGGTGATGCAAAATTCAGATAATCTAAGTATGGCGTTAGTCATGGTGCCACTTACGGACATGAATTTTTTGACCTGGAGTAAGTCCATTAAACGAGCGCTAGCTGCGAAAAACAAACTAGGATTTATTAATGGTATCTAAAACTGCTGAAGAATCTAGTAGAGGGAAGTGGAGACGTGCTGATGAGATAGTATCATCGTGGATTATCAACTCCATGAGGAAAGAAATTGCAGAGACATTCGTTTACTATCCTTTTGCAAGAAAACTATGGTGTGAACTGGAGGAGCAGTTCGGAGAAGGGAACAGACCTCAAATTTATCATATTCAATTCCAAATTTCACTGATAGAGCAAGGTAATCAATCTGTCATTATGTATTATAACAGATTGAAAAGCTCTGCGAAGAGCTTAATGTGTTGTAGCCATCTCCATAGTGTATGTGTGGTGCTGTAGACAAGTGTACATGTAAGTATCAGGAGCATTTGCTGCGATTTTATCCCATAATAAACTTGTTTAGTTCCTTATGGGATTGAATGACAGCTATGACTCAATCAGGAGTCAGATTTTAGTTCTTGAACCTTTACCATCAGTAAACAGAGCTTACTCGATGTTCCTAAGGGTGCAGAAGCAAAGGGCTATGCAAGGTGAGATGATAGGGAATATCGAAGGAAGCGATTTAATGGCAAGGACAAGGCAACATAACAATAAATCACAAGGTAATAAAAAAATCAAAAAAAGGATGATAGAAATTGTGATTACTGTAAAGCACCGGGCCGCCTGAAGGACACATGTTTTAAATTACATGGGTACCTTGACTGGTGTAAGCAACTAAAAAAAGACAAGGCAGTGACATCCACTAGGAAAGGATATGCTAACATGGCTAGTTATACGAGCGAAGAAGGAAATGCTACAATGTCAGAACTAATACAGCGGGAAGTCAATAAAATTCTGAAAGGGAAACATATTGCAGAAAGTGAGCAAGTCAATTTTGCTCAAATTACGGAGTTTGATGGTAACATCAATTCAAAACCTTCTTCTTCTCTTGTTAATGATAGTTAATATTTCTGGATAGTAGACATAGGAGCAACTAATCACATTTGTGTAGTGGAAAAAATCATTTGAAAACCTAAAACCTTTATCTCATAAAGTGCTTATACACTTACCAGATGGCAATACTAAAAATGTCCAATTTCATGGAGATATTGTTCTGCATGATACCTTAACCTTGCACAATGCTTTATTCATACCTACCTTTAAGCATAACTTGTTGTTAGTAGCTATGTTATGCAAAAACAGTACACTTAAATTCATATTTTATCCTTCCTTTTGTATTATATAGGACCTAAAGACTAAAGGCACCATTGTTGTGGGTAAACAAAGGAAACATCTCTATATCTTGGACACAAAGTCATTTTTACTAGAAACTATAAATAATGCTTGTACTCTGATTTCTAGTTCTGATGTACTAGAAAGATGTTTGGTGAAAATGTGAATTCATTTTCCTTGTGGCATAAGAGGATGGGACATCCATCTGAAACTGTTATGCAGCATTTACCTTTTCTCAATAATAAACATAAGGATTTCATTCATTGTGATGTATGCCATCATGCAAAACAGACAAAGTTTCCTTTTCTTGTGAGTAGCAGTAGTGTATGTACTGCTTTTGACTTAGTGCATATTGACATCTGGGGTCCTTATAGAGAGGAAAGTATCACTGGTGCGAAGTATTTTTTAACATTGGTAGATGATTTTAGTAGGTCCACCTGGACTTATTTAATGAGGGAGAAAGGTCAAGCAATTTCTCTTTTAAGGTGTCTTTTAGCAATAATTAAAAACCAATATGGGAAGACAGTGAAAGTGATGAGATCAGATAATGGAGCAAGATTCCTCAGCTCTTCCTGCCAAACCTTGTTTAAAGACCTTGGCATAATTCATCAAAGAAGTTGCACCTACACAGCCCAACAAAATGGAGTGGTGGAGAGGAAGCACATAAGCATTTTGCAAGTGGCAAGATCATTACTATTTCAAAGTAGAATACTAGTGAAGCTTTGAGGGGAGGCTGTCCTGCATACTGTATATTTACTTAATAGGTTGCCTTCATTATCTATAAATTGGAGAACACCTTATCGAGTATTGTTTGAAAAAAATGCAATATATGATTATCTCAAGTGTTTTGGCTGCCAGTGCTTCACCACTGTGGTACCACCTCAGAAGGACAAGTTTGGGCCTAGAGCTACCAAAGGTGTGTTTGTTGGATATGCTCTAGGACAAAAGGGATATAAGGTATATGATCTTAAAACAAAAGCTATCATTGTATCTAGAAATGTAACATTTCAAGAAAAAGTTTTTCCATTCTTACACAACTCGCATAATCATACTGTCACATCCCAAAAATTGATCATGTGAAAAGATACTATTTCTAGGGAAGACCTCAGTGGTATCCCGAAATCCTGTACAATCTTAATATCCACAACTACTCATTTGATAAAATTCTCAAACATGAGTTATTTATATAAACTCCAAAAGGTTTTACGTTTAACATTTATCATATATTTCATACAATAGAATTTATAGACATCTACAATAATAAAGAAAGGTACACATAATCTGTTATGTTTAAAATATCGCAAGCCTAAGAGACCTATATAAAGTACAGAGCATTCCTAAAATTCACATTAATAAGTATTGATATCCCGTCAGACAAAGATGGAGATCAACTCCAAGGGGCTTCTAATCCTCAGTCGGATAATCTTGCTCCTTACTTACTGTATCTGAAAAGATAGTTATTGGGAGTGTGAGTTTATTTAAAAACTTAATAAGTAAATAACTATACCATATAGAATATTACAAGTACAAATACCACATTTACTAACACAATCAATCTATCATTCATTTTATATAATTATAGTATTACATTTGTCTGAATTTGCGTATGATTTCTTGAGTGATCAATCCCTCAATCACTTTGCATTATGTGCCGTAGATACTTGCACTGAATGACCTGAGAATTTAACCATCCAACTCTTTATGCATAAATGTACCGTAGATTCTTGCACCAAGTGACCTGAGAATTTAACCCTCAATTCTTTATGCATAAATGTGTCATAGATTCTTGCACCGAGTGACCTAGAAATTTAACCCTCAAATTCTTTGTGCATAAATGTGATATAAATTCTTGTATTCTCTTGAATTTCTATCATCAATCATAACAATTATCATATATTATCAACTGAAAGGTTGATTGTTTAACATTTCAATAATATTGTAAATGAGACTTATATTGTACTTTGTCTAATGATATCAAGTTAGTTTAGCAAGGTTATTCACTTACATAGATTTCCTAACCAAATCACTTTTCTGAATTGCTACAGGAAAGAGCACGTAGCTGGATTTCAGGTTCCGCTACGGAGATTTTCATGAAATTAGATATAGAAAGTCATGGTTACTTTTGTACAAAATACTAATCATACGTATGAATACTATTCATATGTACGATACTATTCACACATACATACGTACGGATACTATACATATCGAGAATAGCGAACATAAGCCGTAAAAGAGTACACCAAGAAAGTTTTCAGGAAAGAGTGGAGGGTCGCAATAGACACACTTAAGTACCAGGTCTTTTCTTAGCCAGAACTTTCCTAGACATGTATTCTTCACAGTTTATATTCTATTTTGGTAATCAGAGAATCAAAATAACATATAGGCAGCTAAAGACAGTTTTTCTGATGTGGAAGATCAGCTAAAGCTGTAACCACATAGCATACTTAAGAATATAACTTCTAAAATTTGAAAGACATAAAAAAGGTATAGCATCCTCACATTGGATCTAGGCTAAGGAGGAAAGACCTAAGATTTTAGAGCCCTAACGTCGGAGTAAGAGAACTTTTGAGAAGAGAAGAGAAGAGAAACTAAAGGTGTGAATTTTGAAGTGAAATGGAATGACATATTTATAGGAGAAGTTATGGTACTATTTGCTACTATTCCATCTACCGTTCTCCTAGACTATTCTATCTACCATTCTCTTATACTATTCAAAGGCTAAAAGCCTATCTTGGAAGCAAAATAGATAGCAATAGAATTGGACATAAATGTTTCAAAATTTTCATTGATAATCTTGAGAAGAAACTACAACCTTGAAGAGCCAAATTGTTATCCCAAGTTGGAAGAGTTACTTTCATTCAATCAGTCTTATCCCATATACTTATTTATCATCTATCTTATTGCAGATTTAACAAATCTCAAATCATGGCCTGTAACAAGCTGATGGTAGATTTCCTCTGGTAACATGGTAATTCAGACAAAAAAAAAAAGCACCTAATATGCTAGGTTGGAGTAAAGTTTGCAAGCTAAAACAGGATGAGGGACTTGGCATAAAGAGCTTCACACTCTTAATTGTGCTTTGCTTGGAAAACAAATCATGAGGATCAATCAGAAAAAAAAGTGCCCTCGTATAAGTGCAGCCTTCATCGCTAAATATGCCAATATTGGACCATACCCATCTTTTAAACTCCACTCAAACTCCTCTCTTATATGGAAAAATCTCTTCTCTATTTACAAAGTGATGAAAAAAGATATTTGTTGGCAAATGGGTAAAGGAAATAAAATTTTCATTGATTCTGATCTCTGGTACAAGCCATCTAAACCAAACCTCGGTTATAGAATAGTCCAGGATCTAACCGTACAAGGAAAATACTAGAACTCAAGGAAATTTCATGATCTTTATGACAACAACATTGTCAAAGAGATAAACTAGATTCCTATCTCAACAACCACAGAGGAGGACCAAATTGTATGGAAAGGCTACTCCAGAAGACAATACCGAACTAATGAAGGTTACAACATCTTGTACAAACAGGAGCACATACCTGCATCAAGATATGACTTTAGGCATTGGAGATCTATTTGGAAGCTTAATTTAATTCCTAGAATCAAAATTTTTTCCTGAAAAATTCTAAACATTGTTCTTCCCACTTGGACAGTACTAAAGAAAAGGGGATACAATATTAATGGACATTGCCCTTTTGGATATGGCACAACTAAGGACAGGGAACGCTTCTTTATTAGTTGCCCTTTCTCAAGGGCTATCTGGCACAACTCTGCACTTGGATTCAAGGCAAACTTCATGTTGTATCCCAGCTTTGATGCTTGGCTTAACAACGTGTGGGATTCTCTAACAACCCTTGCTCATTAGAACAACATCTGGGAACAATTCTTTACCATATGTTGGAAAATCTGCTCCTCACATATTTGTAACGACTTGGTTGCTTTTCCATATTAACGACTGCCTCTACAAGCTAACATTGATCCTTATAGCATGTTTTGTCCTCACTTGCATGCTCCCTAGGAAAACTTTTCCCAGGCTAAACATGCTTAACTGTAGAGTATTTATGAAATGGGCTCCCAAAAAAGGAGGTGCACCCTGTTGATATAAGTGGAACATATCAAATCTTTTAAGCTCTCTTTAACTGTACAGTCTCATATTTGCATAGTCTCGGAA
The DNA here is from genome assembly GCA_037074585.1 of Biancaea sappan. Lineage (NCBI taxonomy): Eukaryota > Viridiplantae > Streptophyta > Magnoliopsida > Fabales > Fabaceae > Biancaea > Biancaea sappan. The sequence continues at coordinate 39,363,834 of CM073492.1, forward strand.
CTCGTTAACTGTATAGTCCTATACTTGTACAGTCTTAAGATATATCTCATTTTGATGTGGAGTTGGTTAATTCATGTGTCTTTTCACCTAGAAGCTTGCCAAGAGCTATTCTTTATTTGTGTTTTTTCTTTGCACCGACGATTACTCTCCACCCTTGTTGGTCCCAGGCATAACAGTATTAGTGCCATCTTCAAATACCAAAGCCCTTGCATGCAGGAAGTCTTAAAAAAGATAAAATTCCATCTTCATCAAGCTAGTATAGTTGACAAATGGTTTCTCGATCATATATAGGGTCCCAAAAAGGGTTGAGAAGCAACTCTTTGATAGAAATGGGTAAAACCTAAGAGGGAGTGAATTAGGTGATTACAAACTTTTTGAAAAAACTTATTGGAAGTTGAAAAGATCTTAATGCACAAGCCAAAAACTAGAAAGAAAGTTTATATTAGAAAAATAGAGACGAAGTCAAGATGAGTTTGTAGAAGTGCAAGGAATAAAAAATAAGAGCAAGAAAATAAAGAGAGATAGGGTAAGAAGATCAAACACAGTTAATTTATCTTGGTTCAGCTTACAAACCCAAGCCTACATCTAGTTTCTAAGATTTCTCTTGAGATTTTCCATTATCTCTATAAGTTTAAGAAAGGGCATTTGTGAGCCACAATACAATCAAAGACAATTTTCTTTCTAAGGGTGTGTCTCTCCCTTATACAATATTTTTCCCAAACACCAAATCGAGGAACTCAAATCCTTGAATACACAAATCAGAAGGCCTGAATGAAAAACAATGGTAGACACTCTCAAATTATATATGACCCAGAAACTAAGCTCATAATTTTTCTCTAGCAACTAGAGAGAATGGAACTCAATATAATATGAGAAATGAACACTTGAAGCTTGGTTCCAATGGTGTTAAAAAGTTCCCTTTATATGGTGAAGCCTTGTCATTACAGTGATTGCTATAGTAAAAATATAGTCAAATTCACTACAGTAAAATTTATCCTTTAATCATCCTTTTTTAAACTTGCTATAGTAAAATTGATCATTTAACCATTCTTTTTCAAACTTACAACAATAATAATTCTCCATTTATCTTTTTTTTTTTAAACTTGTTACAGTAAGATTTATCCTTTTTGCAACCTTACTACAACAATCATTTTTCTTTTTTAAATTTGTTACAGTAAGATTCATTCTTTTCAACCTTACTTCAATAATCAATTTTTTGTTCAAATCTGCTACAGCAAGATTCATTTTTTTTTTTCAATTTTACTACAATAATCATTTTTTTCAAATTTGTTATAGTAAAAGTCATTCTTTTCAAATTTACTACAACAATCAAGTTTCTTTTTCAAATATATTATAGTAAAATTCATTCTTTTTCAACTTTACTACAACAATAATTTTCTTTTTCAAATTTACTTCAATAAGATTCATTCTTTTAAATCTTACTGCAATAATCAATTACCTTTTTCACATTCACTAAGTTATAATCTTACAAGATAAGCATAATAAATTAATTTTAATCTATACTATCAAATTTATTATTTATGGTTGTGTTTTTTTTTTAAGTAATGCAAACAAATCATTTAATTCAATGAGTTTTGTTGTTATCAAAATCAATATTAAAACATTATTGCTTTGAAACCTTGGAGCCAACACTCCTTATTTTTCTCATCCTTTAGAAGATTCAGGTTTGGTCTTCTATGAAAATATTTATGATATTACAAATTTGACTTGATCGGTGTTAGGGTGGGCTTCAAAAAATTTTTGAGTCCTTTACATAAGGAGCTCAAAATTTTCACATTTATATCATTTCAGTCTTTTACACAAATGTGGGTATCTGCATAGACATACACATGAAAAAAAATTATATCATAAAAATTTCATAGATGTTACATAAATGCTCTTGAACACATTTTTATCATGATGTTGTGATTGTGCTTGGTTGTTTGTGTTTCTGAAGTATGGAGGAAGACATAGGACCTATAGGCTGGAGCAATAAGGATGGCTATGTATACGCGTAAACAATATATGTACATAACATACTCATGATTTGAGAAGTAATAAGGGTAGCAAATAAAAAGTGGAGCAATAAGGGAGGATGTGACTGAGGCCACAGGGCAACAGATACTTTAAGTGGACGAGACTCAAAAATTGTCTTGGACACTTACTTAAAATTGTCTTGTTTTGGTTGCCCATCTTGTATGCCCTTATTGCATTGTATGTGATCTTCGTTCTCTTACATATGAATTGTTTTCTTCGTAGCAGTAGAGTAGCTTATTCTCTCACTCAGTCATGTACTTATTCTTTTCTTCTCTAAATATTTTAGATTCACAACTAAAGGAGGACACTCTACATACCCATTGAGTATAGGAATAGCCGAGTCTCTTGCCCCCTTGCATTCGAGGTATATATAAATATATTTTGGTGTGCCCTTCCATTTTGTAAAGAGTTCATGATCTGTATTCAAGTAGGTGGGAACTAGAGGAGATAATGGCTTGTGATTTATATGTTTTGAACTTGACATAAATGCTCTTGAATATTCTTTCGTAATTTCTATTTGTTAACATTCTTACATTGATCATTATAGTTGATTTGATAATGGATGTAAATAAAAGGAATCTTATGTAAAAACCTAATATTTTGAGTAATAAGGATGTCTTTTCCCTCATTCTTGGAAATTGGAATATCTTATGTTATGATAATGATATTCATAATGGGATGCATTAATTGTGGCTTGTTGATGATTTTGATGGTTTAGGCTCACGGTGGTAAGGTTAAATTTACTTATCGTGCCAGTCATATAACTTGTTTGGGGAGTGACATAGGGTTAGGTTTGATTATCTTGCACAAGTTAGGATTTCCAATTACTTTGTAATGCCTTCCCTATACTACATAAATGGGGTTTATGCTTAGGAGGAAACATCGAATTTTCAGTAATAATTGAGAGTTTATTTATCTTTCATTGTTCTTTTACAACTATCAATGATTCAATCACCACCAACACTTCATAATATTTGTTTTTGGCTCTTTCATAGCCACAAGATCAATATTTCATCATTTTTATAATATTGGTTTTTAGCTCTTCTATAGCTATAGGGTTCAATATTCTATCTTTTTTCTTTTGAATCCTTGTTCTTGGATGATCTATAAATCGATTTTCAAAGTATTAGTGTTGGGTATTGCGGTAGGTTTGTCATTAGGGGTCAATATTCTATTTTTTTTCTTTTGCAACACCTTTTTTCAATTTGAAATTATCTAAAGCAATTAATCCAAAGTTGTCACAAAAATGGGATGAACTAATTCACACAAAGAAGATACAAATAAGGATTAAAATGCAATGTTAAAGAAACACGATCAAAATGCAAGTATAAGAGGGACTACAATGCACAGAAAACTATAAAGATGAGTTAAACAAAAGTTAGGCAAATCCAAATAATTAGGGATTGAACTGAAGACAACGTAACACATAGGGTTAAAGTTGAAAATAAAAATGAAAAATAAGGAAAAATAAAATTAGGAGGCCAAAGTTTAATTTTAGCAAAGAAGAGGGCCCAAAATGCAATTTTCCCGGTTCTAAAAGACAATTTTTGCCACAATTAAAAACAGCATTTCTCACATGTTTGAATTGGTGAATATACGTAGAATGAGGATGAAGTGAGAGTGAGAGAGGTTGAGTTACTGTGACGTGATGAAGTACTGAAGTAGTGTAGAAAATAAAACAAAAGGACCCTCTTTCCCCTTAGCTCTCAACCATTTTTCTTATCTCCTGCGCCTGAAAAGGATTGCAAAAGCCACTCAGATTTGAACTACGCTTCTTTCTTTTTTATTTAATTGCACAAGTGAATATCGTCCGTTCAATCTCAATTAGCACTCATCATATTCAACGTTAGGAGCACGTCCATGGGGTCAGATTAAGTTAATGGTTCATGCATCTAACAATTTACAATAAAATATTTTAAATAATTTATAAAAATATAAAATTACAATAAAATTATTGTAAATATAGAATTTAATTTAGAAAAATATAAAATTACATAAAATGTACAAATTAATTATCAAAATATAAAATTGCAATAATTAAATTGACAGCAAAAATAGAATTAAATTATAAAAATATAAAATTACAATAAATATATAAATTAATTTATAAAAATATAAAATTACAGTAAGATTAAAATTTAATTTATAAAAATATAAAATTACAATAAAGTTACAATTTTATTTTTAATGTAATTTTATATTTTTATAAATTAATTAAAACACTTTATTGTAATTTTATTATAGAGTTAGATGAATTGACTATTAACTTCATCTTACTGTTGCTAATGGGTCTCCACATTTGGATTTGCAGGTGTGCTCCGGATTGTTGAATATAATGATTGCTAATCGAGATAAAGATATTCACTTGTTTAATATTTTTTTTAAAAAAAAAAGAGAAACGTGGTACGAACTTGACCGTTGGATGTGGCACGAAGGGAACCAGAGGCTTCGGGCTAATCTGCTCCCATTTTTCTCCTGTCTTTTTTTCTACACATTTGGTCTTTATCTTAAGGGCACGTTTGCTTCGCGTTCTTGCAAGGAAAGAGACAAGGAATTCTTTTCAACAGTGATTTTGCCCACGTTTGCTTCATTTTCAGATCAGGATGCTTTCCTTTCTTCCTTGCACTATTTTCTGTGATTTATTGTACGGCTTTTTCCTCCCTAAACCGGTTGGAATCCCGCCTATCAACATGGAAAATGCGGTGCAGTTATGAGATTCCCCTTGACTGGTATGTGTCTCAAGCATCTCCATCTGCCTCTTCCATCCTGCTCTGCAGATTTGCTATGTAGTGTTGAAATTTTGAGAAAATGGCTACTCGATCGGTCAGTTGTTACGTTTAGAAACCATATTTTTAAAATTCTTCTTCTACTATTCTTTTTTCCTATTATATGTTTTGGAGCCCTCGTTAATGGCAACAATGCTTTCTCCCTTCAAAGTAATAATATCTATATATGTATTTTAGTATCTGATGATTATACTTGAGGAGTTAAAAATTTACAAGTGTTCAGCGGAAAACTCAAGAAAAGGAAGACAGTAGAAGGACACATCTGGAAAGGGGGAATGCACGAAGAAGAAGAAGAGATGCTCAACTTCATTTATTTATTTTTTTCAATCAGAATACACGAGGGGCATTTGGGTAAAATCCTTCTATTAAAAAAACAAATTATAGTTTTATTTTTCTCTCTCATTTTTCTTTTTCTATTCCCATCCAGACAATTTTTTTTTCATTTTCTTTCTCTCCTTTCTATCATTATTCTTCTTTCCGTTCCTACTTAGTACTTCGAATCAAATAGCTCCTTATCTCTTATTCTAGCATGCTCCCCCTTAAGAAAAAATCGAAGACTTCCATACACCGGAAATTCTCAACAACTCTTCCTTTGTTCTTCCTCTTGGTCTACGGTTCCCCTTCTCTATCACTTCTTCTTTTTCCGGTTCCCCTTCTTAGGCGAGGGGAAATCAGAGTTCAATGTCGACGGTGAAGAGGAAGTGGAAGAAGAGGATCTCGGAGGGCGAGAGAAAATGCGGGAGTGAAAGATAGAACAAAGTACCTGACATCGCAGAGCACAGAACGCTGGACGACGAAGCTATCTGAGGGAGAACGACGAGTAGTTAAGGCATCTATGGTGCAGAATCATTCGCACAATGGTGCATGCGGCACATTGTTTTAGGGAAGCCTCCTTCGAGGGGCGCGAGTCACTGGCGATGAAGGCACAGAGGACCACCGGGAAAGGTTATGAGGAGGATCATCGAAGAAACAAGGAGCTTTGGTCGTTCTCTCGTTCCCCTGCCTCTGTTGGTCTGGGTTCGAACTCGGGTAAGTTGTCCTACCCACAGTCTACTTGAGGCCCATTTTCGAAAGGAGTGGGGTCATACTCTTCTACAAGGCCCAATATGACATCCGCTAAGTCTTCATCTTCACCCGATGCCACTGTATCTGGATCGGGCATCGTTCTTCAACCTTCGTGACATCGTCGACAACGTCTGTGGCGTCTCTATCCACTGGTAGACCGCCGGCGACGGCAATGACATACCAGGAGCACCAGTCAAGGAGGATTGAAGAGATGTGGACGAGAAAAACTGTAGTTCTCTGTTTTTCAGAATTGATGGAGAGGAAGTCGAAAGATCAGTGTCTTCGGTATGGGAAAGAATATCATCCTTCGCATCACTGCTCTGAGAGGCAATTGCGATTGGTAGTTTTGGGAGACGGTCAAGGTGAAGTGATCGCCATTGAAGTAGATGAAAAAGTGATTGAGGAGGCGTGGGAGTGTAATACAGCGAGGGTGTTTGGTTTTCCAAATGATGTCGTGGAAGCTTACTCAGATGTGAAGACGGTGGCAATGCGAGTGTCAACAAGGGAAGAGAACTGGGTTGGAAACCAGGTGACCCACTTCGCATAATTAAATTCCATACCATGTCCGTGTCAAAGATGAGGAACAGTGCACACGAAGCTTTAAGTGATTCCGCGTCTAGGGTAATCTTTCTCCAAGGGCCGACGGCGGTGCAGGAGTAGCCGGCGAGGAGCTTTGAGGTGATCTGAAGAGAAAGTAAGGAAGAGATCAGGTTCACTCAGCGTGAGATAGGAAATGCTTATCTGGTTACGGATCTGGAACTCTTCCCTTGTGGCAACAGTTTTAACTGTTGCCACAAGTTTCAGCAACGGTTTAAAACCGTTGCTATAAGTGTTAATTGTGATATTTTTTTACAAAATTTATAGCAACAGTTTTAAACCGTTGCTGAAACTTGTGGCAACAGTTAAAACTGTTGCCACAAGGGAAGAGTTGGCTGCTCTTCTTACCCGAAGAGCAGCCACTCCAAATCCGTCTGGTTACAAGCAAAAAGTGCCCCTGGGGAATGGGCCATGGCGCGAGCGTGCACTACGTGTGGAGAACCGTATCGAATGATGAAGACGTGATCGTTTTTGGAGGAAGCCACTTAAGGGTGGACCACTGTTCGTTGTCGAATTGCAACGATGGTTTGATATAACGTTATTGGAATCGGCTCGCTTTGACCTTCGATTTGTTGGGTCATTGGTTCAATATTCAGGTTATTAGATCAATTACTTATCTGAATAAATAAATTTAAAAATATATATACCTATATATTTTTATAAAAAAATTTAAACATAAATAAAATAAATAATTTATATATAAATTTTATATTTTAAAATTATAAATATTTATAATAATTCATAAATATTCATAATAATTATATATGTATATATAAATTTTATGTTGATAAATTAAAAATTAATCTTTCTTTTTTATTACAACAATTATTATTATTATTACATATTTTTTTATATTAAATATAAAACTAAAAAAATTATTTTTTTATTCAAAATTTTAAATGAGGTGTTCAATTATTTATGTATCATAATATAAACACCAACATCTGAATTTTTAAACCCTTATTTAATTTTCATCGATATTTCAAATTTTAACATCAATGCTTATTTTTAGTGCTTTCTCATCCTTCATCAGTGCTTTAATTTCCATGTCGGTTTCCAAGGGATTTGGAGTGGCTGCTCTTCCCTTGTGGCAACAGTTTTAACTGTTGCCACAAGTTTCAGCAACGGTTTAAAACCGTTGCTATAAGTGTTAATTGTGATATTTTTTTTACAAAATTTATAGCAACAGTTTTAAACCGTTGCTGAAACTTGTGGCAACAGTTAAAACTGTTGCCACAAGGGAAGAGTTGGCTGCTCTTCTTACACGAAGAGCAGCCACTCCAGATCCGTTTCCAAGACCTTATCTTCAACCAACCCATTGTCTTATCGTTGCTTTCTCCAAATAAATGTCACTAGTCTCCAAGTCTTCTAATCAAGTGCTTTCTCTCTATCCAAGTCTGACTCTTCAAGACTCAAGTTCAAGTGGTTTCTCTCTTTCCAAGTTCAGTGCTCTCTGCTTCTCTCCAAGTCTTAAGCCTCTCGTCTTCCTCTTCTTTCCGATCTGCAATCTCTGCTCGTCGTCTTCTTAGTCTCGCACTCAGTCCATCTTTGTCGCCATCTGCAATCTTTGGCAGACCCCGTCAACAACTAAACCATCTCTTCTTCTTCTTTCATCAGTCGTCTTCTTCTTTCACCATATTCACCAAAATCGATCTGATTTTTATTGGATAGTTAATATATTTTTTTTAAAAAAATGAGAGGCAGGTCAACTCTAGTCGACGGGTTAGCGGGCTGGCTAAGACCCGGTCGGTTCGATCGGGTCACAGCCGGGTCAGGCCAGTCTAAAACAGTAACCCAGATCGGTTCATCTCGTGGGTCGCTAGTTTTCGGGTCAAACAGCCGATCCGGTCCAGTTCCTATTACACTGGTTTGATAGATGCGATTCATGGGTCCACCGCAATTACTATCTCTAACAAAAGGGAGAAATAAACGGGTTTTAAGCAGGGTAACCCAACCTGGTCTTCCAGAGCTTGTTTCTCTTCAGGCCCAAAGTCATTAAGTGTCACTGGATTAGATATGGGCCAAGCCCAGTTTTGGGTGGACACGAAAACATTATTGGAAAGAGTTTGAATAGGTTGAATGAAATTGGCTATAATTTTTCTATTTCAGCCTTGAGGACAAGGCTGATTTTAAAGGGTGAGTAATGTTAGGTACCTTGTAGTGGTGTGTACTGTGTGATTTGGTTTGTGTGAGTCAGTTATGTTGTTGGAGGGATAGTAAGGTAATTTCAATGTGACAGTCTATTATATATAGGAAGCTGAGGGTGAGAGTAGGGCATGGTGAAAAATATTATGATTAGTATTGGGACAGATTATTCCCAGGGGAATTCTCTGTAAGAGCCTTAGGCTTTGGGGAGAATTGCATATGTAATTCTTTATTTCTGTTATTTGATTTTCCTTTGGTCTTTTATTTTCTGTTAACGAGTCTGTAACCTTTTGATCTTCATAAATAAAATTTGTATTCTGGACTTGGGTTCCTATCATCAGTACTCATGATCAGATTGTAGACAATCTTACAAAGCCGTTTCATTGGACTCAATTTGAATATTCAAAGGAAAACTCAGTGTGCGCTTCTTCAATCACCCCCACATGAGTTTAAGTGGGCGCATTAGGAAATATGCCAAAAATGCAATGCAATTCGTTATATAGCTCAGAGTCCTTTTCTTTCAGTACATTCTGTTATGCTGAGTCATTGTACTAAAGTGCATTGTAATTGTAAATTCTCTAGGTGGCAGATTTTGATAGATTATGACAGGCTGTATAAACTCGATTGTATGGATTCTTTAATGAAAAGGAGAGGAATTCATTCATTCATTCATTCTTAGACAAACCCTTTTAGATGATATTAACAATTGAGTGCCACTATGTACATTAAAATAATAATTTAACCTAACGTTTCTTATTTACCCTAAAATTTGTGCAAAATGATATCCTGATACTCCTTATTTCTGACTACTGAATGCATCTCAATATAGGATCTTCCAAGAATCTACATTTTTATTACATCATTCGTATTTATCCATCAATGTAAAATGAACCCAAGAGCCAAAGAACTAAACTTCGATGTTAGTGCTACTATGAGCAACAAGAGGCCCAAATATCCTTCAAATAATGAGCAAATTCCTTCTCTCTGCCAAAGATTACAGTGCCATGGTCTGCATTTCCTACGATGCCAACCTCAGCATTTGGAGCCTTCATCTTCAAGTTACAGCGACACTCCAATGGGACAACCCCATCTTTTTCCCCATGAAGCACATTTATTCTAACTCCAGCTTCACTCAGAATTTTCAGGTAATTATCCATGAATTTTGCACCCCCACATATCACATTGTGCATGCTGCTCCAAGCTGATTGATGAGTGTGCCTTGTCAAGTCTTTGGTCAAGAAATGGAGATCCCTGCAAGCATGCTTGTCACTATGTAACAGATCTCTTGGGAAAAGAAATAAAATAAAATAGGACCAATTGTAGTATATTTTATAGTTATAGGGGAAGGATTGCATATTTTGATCATAGAGGGAAAAACAAGTGTAACTTTAAAATCTTGTAAGGAAAGAAAGCCTACTTTACTCTAATCAAATTATACACACAAGCAAGAAAAATGCCTTCAGCTACCTCTTGCAGGTAACGAACTTGAGAATATTCTCCCACGTCCTGTGATTTCTGCAGAAGACGAGGCAAACAAATCGACCCAAGTGCTCATACCATGACATGAACGAAGATCCAAATGCCAATGGAGGCCACAGTCTCTTGCCAGCAATTTTTGTGATTGCGTTTAAACTAGCATCATTTCCCTCTGAGGGAAAGTATGGCTGCCAGGACAATATTAAAGCGGGAAATCACCAACTGATAAATTGCAGACAGAAGGATGAACAATTTGAAGTCTTTAAAGTAAAATCAAGCCTGGGATTAGACACTTACAGGGGCTACAAGAGTGATGGATTTAACAGACTTGGGTTGTTCTGCAGCCAAGGCCAATGCAATTATGCAGCCCATAGAGTGTGCCACCAAATGGAAAGAACTTAACTGCAATGGCTGAACCACAGATTTCTGAATCATTCCCACATGTTCCTTCAAAGTGTACGAGCAATCCCTGGGCTTTGGGCTACTCCCAAATCCCAGAAGGTCCACTGCAATTAATCGGTATTTCTGCTTCACTTGTTCAGAAACATATGGAAACACTGTCTGCGTCCAGAATGAAGACGAAGAGAGAAACCCATGTAAAAAAATGACATTCTCAGAAGCCTCCACTTTGCAGTTGTCATCAGTACCTGTGAGTGAACTACAATTCTTATTTTAAGAATCACCCGGTACTGGAAAATTTATCACTCTTTAACTAATCTGTTTTGCATTAAGTAATTGTCAAATAACTTAAATCAGCCACTCCAAGTAAACTATTTTGTCAAAAGTACAAAAGGGAAATAGAAACCCAAGTTGTGAAATTACCAATTAAGGGCTCCCTCACCACAAGATAAAGCTTGTGATCACCATCGTTCACCCACGAAAGGCAAGAATCACAACCACAATCAGACCAACGGTTCATCGACCTTCTGCCACCATCGCATTTTCTCTTGGAATCTTCCGACTTCCTCCCAGTTCTGAGGAAACCCATTTCTCTGAACAAGTTCTTTCTCGTATACAAGGTCTCTGAGAGTTCATCGTCTTCCACATTCTCCCTGCGCTTTCCCCTGTTTCCGCAGCAACACGTGGAGGCCTCCCCTTCAATGTACTGATCAAGGTACCTATATATCACGCAAAAAACAACATCCAGAAAATCAAGTATCAGGAAAACTATGAAAGTGATGATGGAGATGAGGGTTTCAGCAGATTTGTTCAGCCACTGTCGTGCCAGAGACATGTTGAAAAACGACGGATTTGAAAGTGAGATGGAGAGGAATAAATGAGCCGAAGAGAATATGAAATGGTGATAAAATTTCGAACACGTCGAAGCATCTTAGGCCACACTTGTGGTCAAGGATAATGTATGTCGCTTCGTTGCCTCAATAGCTACTCTCGTCTCGTGTTTGCAGGTTATACGTTGTCGTTCATATTTGGTTTCTTCGTGTGATAGCTCGGCAGCAGCAATTGTTAACTGTGTGAAGTCAACCCATCTTTAGTGAAACTAATAAAGTCAATATTACACCATTTGGCATGGTCTAAATTTTATAATTATTTTTAAAAAATTAAAAAATAATATTAACATTTTGAAATCTGGTCCATTGATTGTGGCCAAACATGATGCTTGATTTTAAAAACCATGCTGATGATTCGTTTCTATAGAAAGAATTTTACATTTTTAGAAATAATTCACAATTTTGGAAATGAAATTTCTAAGGATATGATTCATATATAATTTTCATGTTTGGTTTATTACGAATATTGCTGAGAATATTCCTAGAAATATTTTTTTATATATCCTGAGAATATGACATTCTTATATTTGGTTCATGTCAACATTCTTAGGAATATTTGACATATTTCCAAAATTATCCTTATCAATTTTTAACATACAAAAAGAATATAGTTAAATTTGGCTGACTTAATATAAAAGAGCATTATTGATAATATATTTATTTGTAAGGGACCAAAAATAATGCCCATATGTGAAGGAGCAAATTGAAAAAATAATTTTATAAATGGCTAAATTGAAAAATTTTATATGTGAGGGACCAAACTGAAATATATCCATATGTAAAGGATCAAATTAAAAAGATAATTTTACAAGTGACTAAATTGAGAAATATTTCATATTTGAGGGACGAAAATGAGAAGATAATATCATATGGGACCAAATTGAAAAATATCCTATTTGTGAGGTTCAAAATAAAATTTTAGTCTTTAATAATTAAAAGTAAAGAATATAAAAAAAGTAGTAGTCTCATCACATAAAAGTCTATCATTCTCACCTTTCCTATATTAATAAAAAAAATGAGAATTTTTTTGTAAAAATGTTTAATTTTGATGAATTTTTCTAAAAAATCATATACTAAACATGGGATATAACACACTCCGAGAAATAATATGACATTTCTAAGTAGTAGGTTAAGCGTACATTAGCCTATTATATCAATAGTTGTATTTAATTTTCAATTTCATCAGTATGGTTTAAATTTTTTTTATTATTTATAATTACTTATTTTTTACATGGTTATGAAAATTCAAACTTTTAAAATTGTACAAAATTAATCTTCTTAAGAAAATTTAGCAACACAATAATAAAATTTTAAGTGAACTGACAAATTTTTAGAACTATATAATCTAATTTTGAAATAAATAAAAGATAAAAGTATATTTTATGTTTTTGACGTTTATACCGATTTTTATTTATGTCACTGAAGTTTATTTTTGGTTAAATATATCCTACATATTTTTATTTTTATCAAATATATTTTTTTTTCTTAATACCATCGAATTAGTTAACGGAAAACGCTAATTAGATTACCATGTGACAAAAATCATTCGTTACGTCACTTGCTACGTGTATTCATAATCTAAAATTACAAAAATACTTCTAATAATAATTAAAAAATCCTTCCCTCCCTCTCTCTCTCTCTCTCTCTCTCTCTCTCTCTCTCTCTCTCTCTCTCTCTCTCACACACACACACACACACACACACACACACACACACACACACACACACACACACACACACACACACACTCACTCACACACACACACACACACACACATACATGAGGAAAGTGTGTGAGTGGGTGTACCGAGAATGAAAAGAAGGGAAGGCAGAGAATGTGGTTGATCAAAGTGATAGAAAACAGAGAGAAGAGATACAGAATATACTGAAGAAGACAGTATATGATAGTATTCAATAATAATAGTAATTTACAGAAGGAGTATTTATAGACGTATTGTTTTAACAATAACGTAAAACAAAACTAGCTGACTTAAAACTGATTAGTACCTAATCTAATACTCCTCTGAAATGCCCTTGTAAATTGAGAGTGGGACTATCCATATGAAGCAAAGACAGAAAGACGTACAAAAACAAAATATTACTAAAAACAAATGTTGAAGCTAAAAAGTATCTCTTCCTGATATGCCCCTGGAAGATCAAGGTGGATAGCCAACTCGAAGTTTATCTCTAAGAAAACTGAACTAGGAAAAGGACAAAAGGCTTCGTGAATATGCCTAGCCTCTGATATAAGGTAGGAACATGAGAAACAAAGATCTTAGTGGTTAGTACTTTTTCCCTGACAAAATACAAGTCAAGCTTTAAGTGTTTAGTATGATTGTGAAGAATGGGATTTCTAGATAACAACAGAGTCCTCAGATTATCACAATAGATCTGAGGTTGGCAGCGCAGGGGAATATGCAACTCTGTGAGCAAAGTTTGTAACTAGAGAACTTCCATAATAGCTAAGGCTAAGCTTCGGTATTTCGCTTTTGTTGTAGATCGGGCCACCACTAGTTGCTTCTTTGCTGTCCATGAAACTAAATTAAATTAGAGGAGATTTAACAAAATTTGTCCCAATCTTTTTGATATACAGACCTACTCCATTACCTACATGAAGTTGATCTATGCCACTATATTTTGTTCCTTGGAAGAGATTATTTGAATCTGTTGTAGCATGATTCATGGCTCCATAATCTGTAAACCACCCATTGTCATATGAGTATCCACCAGAAAATTCCATAAGTGTTGCCATTACTCATGCTCGACTGCTGTTGATAAGTTTGATCAAACCTATGATAGCATTCAGTAGCTGAATGACTGTTCTTATGACGGACTTGACAAGTGATGAAAGGTCTCCCTCCTTGATAAGGAGTCTGAAAATGACCTCTGCCTCTAGATCTTTGGAAGAAGCCTCTTCTAGCTCCTTTGGAAAATTTGATGTCTCCAAACCTCATGCGAGCGCTTACATCCAACTACTAGAGTGAGGACACTCTCAGACATCGACGAAAGAACCCATGACAGAAGCAATTGATCTTACTTGTGCCATGCTTGAAACTCTGAACGTGATCTTTCAGGCATCGCACCTTCTCCTTCAATATAGATCGTGAGATCATGCTCATTGATCGCTGCTAGGACTTGCTATTGCCACAATAAGAAATTCTTGTCATCAAGTTTTACGGAAAGAGGATGGTTGAAGGTTACGGTCGATTTCTAACTGACTAACGACGTTTGAGGCGTACTATTGTTCTCCATGTTCAGTCACCTTTGCGGCTCTGATACCATGATAGAAAATAGAGAGAAGAGATATAGAATATATTGAAGAAGAAAGTCTGTGATAGTATTCAAATATAATAGTCATTTACAGAAGGAGTATTTATAAACATATTGTTTTAACAATAACGTAAAACAAGACCAACTGACTTAAAATTGATTAGTAACTAATCTAATACTCCTCTGATACAAAGAATTGAACAAGTGGAAGTAAAGGAGCTGGAACGAGCATTAAGAATAGCACTCTAGTGCCTTCATATGGATGACCGTAGGAGGCCTTCTATAGGGGAGGTTGTAAGAGTACTAGATGGCACTTCCAATGTTGAGCCCCACCTTCCATTTGTAATTTAGAAGCCATTACAAGAAGATGATGAAACATGAGAATATGGCTCAGAATCAGAAATTTAAACTAGCAAGTTCTAATGATTTACTTTGCATTTTCTCTCTGGTATTATTTTATGTATATTAAGAACTTACTACTTCATACTTTTGATTCTAAACCATATTCTATGTATGAAGTATTATTCTGTGTGTGTCTTTTAAAAGTACACCCACTCGCAAACTTTTCGTCGTCTGACACCCGCTCAACAATGTTATTACTAGCTTTCCAAAATCCTTCATATTTTTTTTAGCTAAAAAAACCATAGTATGTCGCTTCACCATTTGTTTTCTTTTCAAGACAGGGCGTGTGTCCTCTGTTTTTTGTCTTGAAAACAAAGGCATGGGGAACAACAAGAAAGAGGGAGAGCAATAAGAAAGAGGAAGAGCAAGAATGAGAATCCGAGAGAGTGAGAGGTTGACAGAGAGAAAGAGAAACAGAGGTCGAGATGGAGATTAGAGAAGAGATAGGGATAGGGATGGTTGAGAGAGAGAGAGAGAGAGAGAGAGAGAGAGAGAGAGAGAGAGAGAGAGAGAGAGAGAGAGAGAGAGAGAGAGAGAGAGAGAGAGAGAGAGAGAGAGAGAGAGAGAGGATTTTTTTTCTTAATTATTATTAAGAATATTTTTTGTAATTTTAGATTATGAGTACACATGATAATTGACGTGATTGATTTTTTTTGCAATGTGGCAGCACAGTTAGCGTTTTTTATTAACTAATTTGATGGTATTAAAAAAAGTTAAAATATATAAAATATATTTGACTAAAAACAAATTTTAGGGGTATAAATAAAAATTAGTATAAACGTTAAGGAAATAAAATATATTTTTGTCTAAATAAAATCTTAAAAACTATTAAATTAGTTTAATCTATTTTCATTTCTAACATATATTCCAAATCTATTACATTATATCTGAAAAGTAATTTTTCTACTTCTTTTATATTTGCTTTATTTTTTTATTATAATATATGCTTTTCAGTGTCAGAAATTGTAATATATTTCTTCCACGTACCCAACTAATATTGATTTCTTTCAAAATTACAATATTTTCAAATTAATGTAGTTTTTTTTTTAATTTTTGATATGTGATAGTGTTTATAATAAAATCTCTTAGTAATTTGATAATCATAATGTGTTATTTTAAAAAATTCCTTTTGAAATTCCTTTCATGCTATTTTTATTTAAAAATTTAATCATGTGAGAGAAGGAAAAAATTTTTGACCTCTCTCTCTCTCTCTCTCTCTCTCTCTCTCTCTCTCTCTCTCTCTCTCTCTCTCTCTCTCTCTCTCTCTCTCTCTCTCTATGTATATATATATATTTAAACAAATTTAATCAAATGGGAGAAGACAAGAATTTTGAACAAAACAAAAAAAATGAAAAAACAATAATATGTACACACACCTCTTATAATAATAAAAAATTATATTTTAGAATATAGTGTGAATAAATTAATATTAATTCATATTTAATGAAAAAATTAGAAATCTTCACATATTTGTCAACCCTCTAATTAATGTAAATAGTAATGACCTATATATGTCTAATAATTTGTTCCCTATCTTAACTTTCCAATTAAATTTCTTTTTCCATATTAAATGTAAATAAAATGTCACTTATGGTAATGGTAATTTCTATTTTATAATAAAATATGAATAAATAACTTAATATTAATTCATATTTAATGCAAAATATTGAAAATCTTCACAAATTTGTTAACATTGTAATTAATATAATTAGTAATAGTCTATACGTGCATAATAATTTGTTCCATATTCTAACTTTTCAATTAAACATTTTTTTCATATTAAATGCAATTGAATATCTCTTATGGTAATCAAAAATTTTATTTAAAAATTCAATGTGAATAAATTAATATTAACTCATATTTAATACAAAATATTAAAAATCTTCACAGATTTATCAACTTTGTAATTAACGTAATTGGTAATAAACTATATGTGTATAATAATTTGTTTCATATTCCAACTTTTTAATTAAATATTTTTTTCATATTCAATGTAATTAAATGTCTCTTAAATTGGAGATCTTCACATATTTGTCAACCATGTAATTATTGTAATTAGTAATAACTAGTGTTGTGACCCGTGCGATGCACGGATAATTTATAAATTTAAAAAATTTCATAATTTATAAAAATAATAATAATTGATTGATATCAAACATATAGTAATTGATATAAGAGACAAACATTGTAGCAAAGAAATCAAAAGAGCAAGTGACCAATTAATTACCAGTAAATTGTCGAATCTTGCACCAGAGAATAACAACAACAGTTGAATGACCTGAGTTATTAACAAAATATTGATTCATCTCGTCTGCGAATTGTCCCCATAATATACACATAATTCTGTTACACCTGCAAAAAAGAAAAAAAAAACACACACACACCCACCCACACACACATATATATGTTAAAAATAAGGAAAAAAAAAAGAGAATACTAATAGAAAGATATAATAAATATACAACAAATAAAATAATAATGCAAAAAAATAGAATAATCAAAATACAAAAAGAAAAAAATGACAGTAACAATACTCTGTATCTTCAATCTCAATTTCTATACGCCTACTCTTGATGCCATTCTTCGAGCTCTCTATAATAGGACCAAATTTATTAACCAGCCCGATAACATCTGAAACGAAACAATATTATTCTTATAAAGTTATAATCAATAACAAATAAAATATAATCTACAAAATATAAGATAAAAACTAACCTATTAAATAATTCTCGTTAGCAACATGATTTAAAATATCACTGAATGAACAAAACATGAAAATAGATTTTGGAATACTCAAATCATCTTCAGCTAGTCGGATATCAATTGAAAATCGAAACTCAAGCATGAATGGATGCTTCGTTGTTCGATAATCGCTGCTAGACTTAACTACACCAAACATGAACATCACATAAACATTTCTTTCAGTTATTTGACGCTTGAACTTATTCACAAATGATCTTTTCACACGACCGTGTATGCGATCACCCTTAGAAGCCCAAAAATAAACACAACATAAGAATAATGAACAAAATAATAAATATAAAAAATTGAATATAATAAAATTAAATTTACTTGAGAATCTTGCAAAACCATCTCCAGACTAAAAATCTCCTCAGGCATATTAAACGATGGAACTGTCCACAATCTCATTACCCAAACCTTAATTCTCCAATCATCCCTTGATGTATTAACATCAACAACGTCACTAAATTTAGCCATACGGGAAGCAATAACGGAATGAAAACTAATACTGCAAGAAGAATATTTAATACAAACACGAGAGAAATATAAAACAGTCAGAATGACTCTTTATTTATAAATATAAATTTTGAAATAATAAATTGAATATATTAATTTATTATTAATTATTAAATTATTAATAATTATTAATATTAATTACTATTTTTAATTATAGAATGAAGCTCGAAATAACAACAATAATATCTAAATGAATAATTCAATCATGAGAATGCAATCTATATATTAAAGGAAATTGTTGTGATTCACGTAAATTTGAATTTGTAACCAATGAAATTTGTAACCAATGAAAATAATAATTGATATATTAAATGAAATTTGTGAAATTTGTGTGATTGAAAGAAATTATCACAATTGAGACAATTTGAGACCCTTTATTTTTGTTTTGAAAACTGAAGATCACACATAGGTATTCTTGGGAACTTAGTTTAAGATGAATGATTCCCAATATTTTATTTGTGCCTAAAGCAAGTCAAATTGAGAGGAGGAAAATACTCATTTTTCGTTTATAAATTTTAAATGAAATTAGTGTGATTGAAAAAAATTAGGACAATTTAGGCAATTCATTTGCATTCATTTGCATTCATTTAAATGTATTTACATTCAAATTTTTCAAATTTATTAAAATGTAATCTATATAATCAATCACACTAATTTACATTTAATATTTTGTAATTTTTAAATTTTTAAATTTGATTATTTAATTATTAATTATTATTTTTAATTATAGAATAAAGCCCGAAATAACAACAACAATATATATATATATATATATATATATATATATATATGAATAATTTAATCATGAAATTAGTGATTGATATATTAAATGAAATTGGTGTAATTTGTGTGATTGAAAGAAATTACGATAATTCAAACAATTTGATACCAATGAAAATAGTGATTTGATACTAATGAAAATAGTGATTGATATATTAAATGAAATTAGTGTGATTGGTGTGATTGAAAAAAATTAGGATAATTTAGACAATTCATTTACATTCATTTAAAGGGGATGATTTGAATGTATTTACATTCAAATTTTTCAAATATATTGGAATGTAATCTATATAATCAATCACACTAATTTACATTTAATATTTTGTAATTATTAAATTTTCTAATTTGATTATTAAATTTATTCATTTAATTTTTAATTTAATTTATTAAAATTATTATATTGTTAATTAATGACATCCATGTAATTAATGCCTTATACTGGAATTGTTTTAGTCTATTATATAGATATATGCGTGCCTCATAATTTGTTCTCTATTTCAACTTTCCAATTAAATATTTTTTCCATATTAATTGCAATTGAATGTCTCTTATGGTAATAAAAAAAATTCTATTTTAGAATACAATGTGAATAAATTAATATTAACTCATATTTAATATAGAATATTGAAAATCTTCACATATTTGTCAATTCTGTAATTAAAGTAATTAGTAATTGTCTATACGTGTCTAATAATTTGTTCCCTATTCTAACTTTTTAATTAAATATTTTTTATCCATATTAAACATAATTGAATATCTCTTATGGTAATCGAAAATTCTATTTTAGAATCCAATATGAATAAATTAATATTAATTCATATTTAATGCAGAATATTTACAATCTTCACAGATTTGTCAACCCTGTAATTAATGTAATTAGAAATAGCCTATACGTACGTGCGTAATAATTTGTTCTCTATTTCAACTTTTCAATTAATTTTTTTTTTCATATTCAATGTAATTAAATGTCTCTTATGGTAAATCAAAAATTTTATTTTAGAATACAATGTGCATAAATTATTATTAATTCATATTTAATGCAGAATATTGAAAATCTTTACAGATTTATCAACCCTGTAGTTAATGTAATTAGTAATTACTCTAGATATATGAATTAATATTTGATGCTGAATAAGTTAAGTCATTTTTTGACTAGATAATTAGTATTGGTCAAGAAACTATGAATTATGAAAATATTTGAGAGTATTGAAACATATGATGACTTATTAATTAAAGTTGTTGATGATACTATATCTTCGACTGTAAAAAACACATACCCTGATCTTATGAACAATTTATACAATTTGAGTTACTTCAGAGAAAGAGCAATTCTTTTTCTAAGGGTAAAAGATATTGACACTATAAATGAATACATATTATCTTTACTTCTCGGAGAAAAACAAGAATATTTCAATTCTGATAGCGTTTGTAAAGCTTATGCAAATACTGATATAATAGAAGATCTTTACACATAATAATTTTTGAACAACATCAGATTGTATGGTATTTCAAACCATGAACTAAAGTTAAAGATTGGTACTCCAATAATATTACTTAAAAATATTGAAAAATCAATGGTTCTTTGCAACAGTAGTAGACTGATTGTGTCTCGATTAGGTAAGCATGTCATCAAAGTAATAATTATCTTGAAAAAATTATTGGAGAAAAAGTTATGATTCCTAGAATGATAATTACTTCATTAAATTCAAGATTATATTTTCAATTTAGAAGATGACAATTTCCCATAATATTATGCTTTGTAATGACAATCAATAAAAGTTAAGGTCAATTATTTTCAGCAATTGGTTTGCATCTAGCAAGCTCATTCTTTACACATGGATAACTATAAGTTGTAATTTCAAGAGTGAGAAGTAGAAATAATTTGAAAATTTTGATTTTTAACAAAGATGATAAAAAATCAAATGTAATATATAAATTTTTTTTAATAATTTATATATATATATATATAAATTTGAAGATATGTGTTATGTCTAAATTTTGATAAAACAATCATGTATCGCACGGGTCGTCATATTAGTATAATCTAGTTTTAAAATAAATAAAATCTGAAAAACCATTAAAATAGTTTAATCTATTTTCATTTCTGACATAAATTCGAAATCTGTTACATTATATCTCAAAAGTAATTTTTCTACTTCTTTTATGTTTTTTTTTATTACAATATAGGCTTTTTTGTGTCAGAAATGGTAATGTGTTTCTTCCACGGGCCCAACTGTCACCGTCCTACTAAACCTTAAGAAAAAAAACAAAATGGACATGGAGAGAGAGAAAGATCCAATGTGATTGGGCTAAATTTCAAACCTCGCCAATAGTGACAATGGGATAATGGCATTCAATAAAAGGCGTTCGTATATATGTGTAGGCTACACGTTGCCTTCTCATCTTGTAACGTACTACTAGGCCATTGGACCCAGTTTTGAGTGGCTATTACTGCTTGTACCAACAAATTAAAGCAGAGATTGGAAACATCCGGAATGTGCAAGTGACTTTATTTACAGAGATTTTTAGAATTTTGTCAGTACGTTAAAGAATTGTGTGGAGCAATTTGGAAGTCGTAATTAGTGGTCAGAGTCATGACAGATAAATTAAAAGACTGTTTATGAAAAATTCGGATATAATTCTTTACCGCAGATTTCTTTTTTTAGGCTTTTATAAAGTATTATGTGACATAGTTCGGTTTGAATAGGCCAATTCAAATTTGATGACTAATGCATCAATCTCGTATTGGATGGTTTTACATACAACCCAACGAAGACATAATTCAACCAGTTTGGTCTTTATTGATCCAATGATCTATTGACTTGGATTGACTCAATCTTTTTTGTTTTTCAATTTTAAATAAAGCCCTAAATCATATTTTTTTTAATATGTCAAAAAGAAGTTTTGAAAGTTAATTATCTTTTGTGTGTGTATATATATATATATATATATGTATATATATAGGGTTAATTAGTTTTACACGTGAATGAAATCAAATCAATTAATTTAAAGTGTGAAATTTATATATAAATTAGTGCTGTTAATGTCGGATTGCACTTGAAATTGACTAGGATATCAATTCAGAATAACCACTAAAATTAGTAAGTGATCAAACCAAATGAACCGAACAACATCTAATGTTAAATGAACCAGTTGAATTAGTTTATTTGAATTTTTTTTAAATTTTTCTTATTATATAATTAGGTAATGAAAAAATTAATATTACATATTAGTCAATTTTAGTGAAAATGTTAATATATTGATATTTTATAAATTTGATATGAATGAATATTATATTGATTAATAATATTTTCTTGTTATTTGGTTAATTTTTACTGTAAACTTTTAATTGTAGATATTTTTTTGTGTAAGTTGATATCAAATCTTATTTTTAATTGAATTTATAGATTTATGTTTATAGTATTTAATTATGTATATTTTTTTTAATATTTTAAAATAGATCAGTTCAACTACGATTTGACTATGATTCGACCATTAACACTGAACTGGTGTCTTCAACTGTTCAGTGATCGATCTTGTTTTCATAATCTTGATATAAATTACTTATTTCACTTGTTATATATATATATATATATATATATATATATATATATATGTCTATACAATTTTTTAAATTTATTTATTTAGTCGTTTCAACAATTAACTTGGTGATCTAGAAGCTAATCCAAGTTAATGACTAAGTCAATTCAAAAAACATTGATTATGTCTTATTTGATTGATGTAACAGAATAGTATGGAAAAAATAGAAAATACAACCGTTATATCTTTAGTTGTCAAGAATTTCCATTTTCTTGGACTACCAATTCTTAAAAATGAGGGAATCGAAATTTCCTAGCTCATTTGATAGAATGTATTACGAACCCAAGTTTTTTTAAAAACGAATATAAGCAAATGGGAGATCAGAAAGTATGGAAAAATGGAGGTATGTTATCATCTTCCAAAGGATGGAAAATATACGGCCACGATGGCCTTTTGGAGTATGGGAAACCCCACAAATTTCATGACAAAGTTCAGCATACTCCAGTCAGGTCTCCTCTCTATAAAATAACAAAAACAAATAGGAAAAAGACAAAATAACCATAACAAACTACTGCTTGGACCACAACCACACAGAAAGTATGAAAACTACGCAAGCTTCCCGTGTGTTCAAATAAGGATAGCCCCTCTATATTTGATAATGAAAAATATAGGATGAAAGGCCAGCCCAATCCACTTGCATTTGGGGAGGACTTGAACATTTAAAAATGAGCCCATAACGGATGGGGTTGCGGGCCTGCCCATTTTTATTTTTAAAAAATTAATTTACATATGTAATTATATTATATTAGTTAGTTTGTAAATAATTTCACTATATTTTTATATTTTATAACATTTTATTCAATAATTATAATAAATTTGGATATAAAATTTTTTATAATTTTTCAAAAATAAATATAAAATTTATTAAAAAAACAGAAGAATAAAATTATTTAAAAAAATTAGTATTTCTTATTAGCTAATAGCTACTGCAGTAGAATTATTTTTGGAGCAACAAGCCAAGTAGCCAACAACAACATGAAAATTGAAAATGTACTAGAAAAAGTCCATATTCCACAAAGCAAGAAAGGCATCCAGTAGTGGATTTAGACTTTTAGAGCAACAAACAACCCAACCACAACATAAACAGCAGCAAAACAAAAAGCAAGAAATAGAAAATGCCAAAGGCCCAAAACTAAGACTAGATTCTGTTTTGATAAATAATTAGATGTTTATAGAATAAGCGTTTATCGTATAAATGCTTATATATAAATTATTTTTACAATTGAAGAGTTCATGAAGAAAAACTTCACATAAGTTATTTTCAGTTTATTTTCATAAGCTCTCTTTCAGCTTATGGGCATGACATAAGCTATTTTTATAAACTCTTCCAAACACATATATTAGCGCATATGCCATAAGATAAGTCAGATAAATTCAAAATAAGCTCTTCCAAATGCATCTTAAGCCCGATAAGAAAACAAATAAAAGCAGTAGTTCTTTTTTTTTTTTTAAAACAATTAACCTGACCTACGGGTTGGCCTGTGAGCCCGCAGTCTAGGAACGAATGGGCCTAAACTTCAAAATCCAGGCTTGTTTAAAAATGAACTGGCCTGCGCGGCCCTTTTTCGGCCAGCCTGTATTCCTAGTGTTAAGAGTGAAATTGAAATCTCAACCGTCTAATCATCAAGTTGACAATCAGAATTAACTAAATGAAGATGGAAACACAATTTTTTTTATCCATTCAATCCTAATCAATCTTTTAATAATCAGACGACTGATATTTCAACTTTATTTTATATTTCTCGGCACTAAATGTAGAGGAGCCGTTCGGTGCTCAAACATTCAATGCCTAAGACTCCCTTTGGTTTGAATGTGCTCAAACACGTCACTTGCCAGGACTTCCTCTTGTTTGAATGACCAATGCTTGTACTACATTCCGGCTCTAAAGCACATAGTATGCCAAGAGGACTGTTCTTGCTGGCTGCTGCATCATTCCTTCATCCATAATGAGTTTTGACTCACATACTACTCTCTTTTTGGCCTAATGATGCTTGGGTATTCTGAACCTTGGCCATTGTATCATTACCTCGCCCATCGGAAACAACATTGTCCATTGGAAAAGAGTAGTTGAAGTGATTCTGAGAAATTGATCTGTTCTCATAAACCCATATCAAGGGAAAATTATCATGTAGCTCTTTCATGATGCATAAGGGATGCTCTCTCACTGTAGATACCAAAACTGTATCCTCGATGAATACAAACTTTTTAGCTTCCATAAAAGAGAAAAATATGGTTAAGCCCGATGGTTTTGCACATCAAAATTTTGCTGCATCATTGACTCTGTTATTTATTCCCCCATGATCAAAAAGAAAAAATATTATTATCATAAAAATTGACAGCATTCTTGTCACCTCCAATTTTAATATTATTTGTTTGGACGTCAATTATAATCACTGGATACTAAATGTGAACAAAATTCGGACTGTGTTTTTAATTTTTACTGACTGAAATGTCATAGGAACAATTATTTTATTCACGTAGTATCTTGAAAAAAGCTTTTTTTTAATTGAAATAGCGACTGAGAGATAGTTGGTAATATTTATCTACTATACAATCGACTGACTATCAGTCGCTAAGCCATGGAAAAAAGTATATATACATATATATATATATATATATATATATATATATATATATATTTATTTATTTATAGAATACTCAAGGCGTCCATGCTTGTTAGTCCCTTTAAAACTTTTTGAGTTTTCACCCTTCTTTGTGTCCTATCGTCATAGGACTTTGAGACGACTTGTTTATCAGGTTTGAACTATCAGAAAGGTAGAAAATTTCTTAGTTTGGAGTCAGCGTGAGTAGATGGATCCTTTATCCTATAAATTCCCAACTTATGTTTACCTATTTATCTATAATAAACCATGGGAGTGTAATACCCAAGAAAAATAAAATATAAATATTTGTTTACAAACTACTGTTATTATTTCAGTATACGGTACTATTCACCTGTATAATACTATTTACGTATATGATACTGTTCATTTATACA
The DNA here is from genome assembly GCA_037074585.1 of Biancaea sappan. NCBI lineage: Eukaryota > Viridiplantae > Streptophyta > Magnoliopsida > Fabales > Fabaceae > Biancaea > Biancaea sappan. The sequence goes on from CM073492.1 coordinate 39,389,537, forward strand.
ATCGAAATGTCAAGTACTAGATGTGGCTTGGTCATAAGAGAAAACTAGAAAGAAGTTTGTAGGAGAAAATGACGTTTTATGTGTAAAAATACCCTCAGGGACTAAATTGAAAGGACTGAATTGAAAAGAAACTTAAAGGTTTAAGGTGAAAGGATAGTTTTCTTTTTAAGTTTTCAATAGTAATAAATTTTCGTGAGGTGCACAGTAACTGCATTATTAGAAATGTCATTTTCATGAATAGTAAATTGAATATTTTATTAGCGCATAGTATCAAATAGTACCCTTGACTTTTGCTATAAATAGGCCCTTCCATTTCACTTCTAAACTCACACCTTCAACTTCTCTTCTTCTCTCCTTAAGTTTCTCTTACTCCAAAGCTAGGCGTCTGAGATTTTGGGCCTTTCCTTTTCAGCTTAGGTAAGGATAGTATGCCCTTTCTATGTCTTTCAAATTTTAGAAGTTAATTTCTTAAGTATGCTCTGTGGTTGCGGCCTTGGCTGATCTTCCACATCAGAAAAACTGTCCTTAGCTGTTTATATGTTATTTTGATTCTCTGATTACCGAAATAGAATGTAAACTGTGAAGAATACATGTCTAGGAAAGTTCTGGCTAAGGAAAGACCTGATTTTTAAGTGTGTCCTGTGTGACCCTCCACTCTTTCCTGGGAACTTACCTGGTATACTATTTTACAGATTGTATTCTCTATTTCTGGTATGAATAGTATCCGTACGTATAAATAGTAACCGAATGAATAGTAACCATACATATGAATAGTATCCGTACATAAAAATAATATTCATACGTATGAATAGTGATCGTATGTACGAATATTATCTGTATGTATAAATAATATCTGTATGTATAAATAGTGACCGTATATATGAATAGTAACCATACGTATAAATAGTGACCGTACATATGAATAGTGACCGTACGTATGAATAGTGACCGTACGAATGTAACCGTATATATGAACAGTATCTGTACGAAAACAATCCTGACGTATTTTCTCTAATCTTTCATGAAAATCTCCGTAGCAGAACACCGAAATTCACCTGAGAACTCTTGTCTGTAATGACTTAGAGAAGCGATGTTCGTACAGAATCCAGGTGAGTGAAACGACCCCGTTTTAATAAAGTTTTAGCATTACTGGTGATAAAAAGTATGTCGTAGGACACTCCCAAGATTCATAGGGGGAAATTGGATTCAGAATGACGAATATAATGAGATAATTAATCCAGAAGTATGGATAAGAAAAAGTAAGTATCTCATGATGATGTGAAGATTGTTATCTTGATATGTGGTTTATAAATCCATAATATAGTTATATACTATACCTGTTATATGGATGAATATTATATTGAGCTTCTGATTATGATATGAAATGCTATTGATTGTGATTGAGCGGGACAGTACCCCCTCTCACGGCAAGGCGGAAAACCCGGTTGACAGGGTGTCTTGACCAATGAGTGTGGAGACAACGATTCCCTCAGTAGGGATATAGCCCGGATTGGTGATAAATCCGTGAGGCGCCCTAGCTAAGAGGATGAGGTTGTGCGTCATGGCGGAAATATACATAATTGGTGAGCCGGCCTGTGTGCGCTCTCCGGGATATATTGCCATTGACGAGTACTAGTAACGTTTGTTGAATTGGATGAATTTTTATCTTGTATGTAAGAGGATGATGTTGTGCGTCATGGCGAAAATATACATAATTGATGAGCCGGCCTGTGTGCGCTCTCCGGGATATATTGCCATTGACGAGTACTAGTAACGTTTGTTGAATTGGATAAATTTTTATCTTCTGTCTATTGGTTGAGTATGAGCCTTTGGATATGCTTGCATGACTGGTAATGTATTTGAATTTTATTAATGCGAGGCCGATTCGCTCATTGAGTTTAAAAGCTCACATTGTTTGTACAACCTTTTTGTTCAGATCAGGTTGCCATCGAAGAATATCTGCTAGAGGAGTAGATCACTTTGGACCTTCCCGTTGTCGGGTAGACCTCTCTTCTGTTATAGATTATGTTGCTCTGTAATCGTCTAGGACATCTAGTTCAGGGGTTCGACATTTGGCTTGTATGTCAGTATAATAATGTATTTTAAATTGATAATCTATGATTTTCATATAAGAAAATTTGATATATTTATCGGAAGGCTTACAGTGATGAGAGATTCATCATTGTGCCGGTCATGTGCCCAGAAAACGGGTCGTAACAAAGTTGGTATCAGAGCAATGGTTGTTAGGTCTCCTAGTGATTACAGAGCAAGGTAACCTTAGTAGGACCTCCTCTATCGTTGTGAACCCGGGCACAATTATAGAGAGACGGCTCTACTGAAGGTCCTGTAGGATGTTTCCATTTCCTTTCCCTCTGAGACTTATCTCTTCTTAGGAATTATGTTCTCAGTTTTAGTTTTAGACAGATGTGGCCACACTTTTGAACTTAGTAAAGGAAAGGTTATTACTTGTTTTGATTCCGTTGTTGTTGGATCAAATTTTTATATGGTTGATTTTATAAGCTGAATTCATGATTGAATTTGTGTAGCTATATTATTTTAGGGTACCAGCCAATAAAAGAAACCACTCGCATTAAAAACAAAAAAAAACTGAAGGATTACATTGTAAAAAAGAAGAAGTTTACTCATGCATGAGTAATCTAAAAGCGAGGTGGTCTCGGATTAGGAGGGTTGTATTGTATCATTACCCCTCGACCATTCATTGGAGCAAGGGACATAGCAATGTCGCGGAGGGTAGTGTAAATCCCATTCATACAATCAACACTTCTTTGTTGTTGATTGCAGAAGCACTGGGTAGACCAATAGAAGAACCTGTCTATTCTTGAAGTCATTTCTGCATGATTGTGTTTAGTTAACTTCTCCAGGTCTCCTATCATCTTTTTCAGATTTTTCACCTCCTGCTCTAGACAGGCGATTTTGTCCTCCGAGGTATGGCCCGTGCTAGTCTCCTCAGCTTCCTCGATCTTCTTCATTTTCTTCTCCTTCTGTTTCTCTGGAGACCCCTCAAAAGGTCTTTTGCCCTTGTCTTTGCCCAGACTTAAGTTTAAGTCGAGCTCTTCTTCCTTAGCCTCTACTGTGAGATCAATGTACTTCCTTGAGGCCATGATTTGGAAAAATTTAGAAATTTTTGTAAGAGTATGAGGCGAGAGGAATACTGGGGGATTGTAGGCTCGGAGATTATTACTCTTTGTGGTGTGGTAACTGAGAACGCTGAGAAGGTTTTTATAGAGAAAAAATTTGGACTAAGAGACAAAGAAGATATCTCTTCACCGCACCCCTAATGTAATATCCCAAGAATTTATATGAATATTAAAGTCTAATTTGAAGTTTAGTGAAAATTTAATTACGTGGAAAATTTGCTTTTTGAATTAGTGAAGAAAATGTGGGAATAGAAATTTTAATTTTTAATTGAGGAAATTTTTACAGATTCTCAAGGACTAAAGTGAAAAGAAAAGAAAGTATAGAGGACTTTTGAGAAATGACCAAGTAGGAACCCGAGAAGAAGAATAGAGCTTATGGGAATGAATTATGAGTCCGGTACCGAAAGGATGATGAATTTGAGGTTAAAGTGAAGTTTGAGACATTGAGAGGGACTAAAGTGAAATAAGGAAATCTGTGGGGCACCTAGGATTTAGAAACACCTGAGGTGAGATTTTATGAATTTGCTTTTGCTAGTCTTGACTGAGGGTCAATTGCAGAGTAAGTGATAATTTCACCCCGGGCGAGTATATAGGTGGCCTCACCTATTTTTTTATTCATTTTTCTCCTTTCCTCTCTCTCTCTTCACTTTCTCTCCTCTCTTTCTCTCTTCCTTCTCTCTAATTTCTCTCTCTACACTCCAACTCTACAACCGGGCTTTGAAGGGCGGATCTCGGGCTACGGGGCGAGCCTCTAGGAGCCAAGCAACGTAGGGAAAGCAAGGAATCGAGGTAGAAATTTCTATTTCTTAAGCTTTTCCCTATTTTCTAGTTTTAAGAGTGTTTGAGGAAAAATCGAGATTCCGGCTTCGTTTCTCGATTAAAATTGGTGATTTTGGTGTCTAAATGCTCCTTAGACATTAAGGGTGAGATCCTATGGAAGAAATCATGAAAAACGGTGAAGATTTGGCCAGATTCGGGCCAAAACCGAGAGAAAGTCGCGAAGGGTCGCGATCGTGGCGCCCAGGCGCCATGTGTGGCGCCTAGGCGCCAAGGACATGTGGGGGAAGAGAAAGGCATGGCGCCCAGGCGCCACGTGGGGCGCCTAGGCGCCTGGCATGGGTGGCGCCCAGGCGCCATAGGTGGCGCCTAGGCGCCAGGTGTGTCGGAAAACCTTAGCTCATTTTCAATCGGCCATAACTTCTTCATCCGGACTCCGTTTTGGGCAAACTTTATATCGTTGGAAAGCTCTTTGAGTCTAGTTTCCAATGGTATAAGTTTCATTTAGATATTCATTATCGATTAGGAGTTATGACTTAAGATATGAGTAAAGGTCGAGAGTAGTGGTAGGAAATTTCTCTATTTCGTAACCCTGATGGTTTTTGTCTGGTTACAATAGGAATGGTCAAGGTGCAAAGTGGGAGTGCCGAGAGCGTGAATTCCAGGTGAGTGGGTTAATACTTGCTATGATTAAATATCTGTTATTGACTTTTTGCATCATAGTGGAAATATGTTGTATATCCAAGTTTGAAGAGGATGATGTGGAACGATGAGGCATAAACAATTGTGGAACGTGTCTGGTAATGTATATAATTATATTTTCTTATTTTTCCATGAATGGAGGTTATATAATGGATTGTGAATGGCATGTGAACTGAGTTGAATAATTGTTCTATATTATGGGTTATGTTGTATACATGCTATGTTGCTGGAACCACATTGATTATGTTGTGGCTTGAATTGTAAATGACTGAGTTGTGTATGTGGCTCAAGATTATGATTGAGGATGTTTTTATATGTGATTGTGATTGTGTTTGACTGGAAAGGAAAGGCATGGTGGTGCACCCCATGGAGAAATTTATGTGAAGTTATAAGGGTGGAGATTATAAATGGAGCGATAAGGGTGGATGCGGCAGGGGCCGCGGGCAACGATCCAGAGGTATTCTGGACGACCCGGTTGGTAGGGGAAATTTGTGTGAAATTGATTTCACCGATTGTTGTTGTGAACTTTTGAATTATGTTGAAATGTATTTGATTTATTTGGATATTGTCGTGAAGTACTACGAATAATATCATATCATATGATGATCGATTTACGTATGATTGCTGCATGTTATCATTATGATGTATGATATTTTTTTTGTCATAGTGTTGTTTTATCTACTCACTGGGCACGTGGTTTGCTCATACCCCTCTTATTGATATTTTTTTTCAGAGTTGACAGCTGAAGGTAAATATCGGAACAAGGAATTATGGATCCTTAGTCCATGATTACCTTTTCATTTGTTCAGGATAAAGGTATAATAGTTAAGTCTTATTCTAAGTTGTATAAATTTAGAAATCTCTGTAATCGGGTAGGTTCATTCAGTGATGTAATGTGAATGATTGTAGTATGTATAGAGAATTCGGTTTGGTTGCATGAAACAGAATTGTATGATGATTAAGAGAAAGATAGGCTTACGGAGGTGAAATGAAATTCACTTTTCGTGCCGGTCACGTGCTCAGATTTTGGGACGTGACACCTACACGATCAACCTATGGATTTCTGCAAGCTGGAAGCCAGAAGTCTGGGTAGGCGTGCACACCGATAGCGCGTTGCATTAATGCCAAAACCACGAAAGTCAGTATTCGGTGGATTTGCGGCCGATTTTACTTGGTTTTCCCATTTCTCCCGTTGGCATTTTTCGAAATTCAAATAAGTTGACGATAGAGCCATTAAAGATTGCCTTGGATGCTTTTATGATGAACTGAAATACATTTCTCCGTTTTATTGTGTTGTTCTTAAGAGCCTTCAGTTGAGTATAACATACATAATTGATTGAATCATGTTGTAATTACATTTATGTATGTTATTCATGCATAATGAGTGAAGGCTACGATCAAGGAGAATATGTGATGATCCTACATATACTCATAGAGATGTGAAATCAAAATGACTTGGATAGAATAAAATGTGTAGATGATGATATATCTTCATGGTTACACATACTTACATATAATGCTCTCGTGGGCAAATGAAAGGCAGTGATTTCCTTACATCATGATAATACTTACTGCATGTGACCGTAAGCAGTTAACTTTGTTTTAATATATTGATATACATATATTATGTGTAAATCCAGAATAAAGACACCGATCAGAATCTAAGATAAGGCTAATATGAGACTACCCGATCATAGAGGGACATCGTGATATGGGATTACAGGATAAAACAAGTTAGAGGGAGAAAATCTCAGACTGAAGAGCGTAGTTAGTCAAAAGTTTGAGAAAGGTCAAGATTAGCCGAAAATTTTTTGAGGAAATCTTTGACTTATGTTAATTGCATTTACTATTTATCTGCATGTCCGACATTAATTGCTGGCATTGCGACATATGTGATCTGTCAACCTTATAGCAAGCGGCGTGTAGGTTGTGGTGGCTTTAGCTCCAGGGGCTTCGGGTTGTCTATAAATCTTGTTTGCCCGTTACCCTACTCATCGCACCAAGTAAACCTACTTTTTTCATTACATACCTATTTCTCAATCTCCATTCCTTTTTCATTCGAAGTTATTTCTGATATCCCTAGAGCAATGGCCGATAATAAGTCTTTCAACTTGAATTTTGAGACTGGCAATGTAGAGCTTGATTTAAATCTAAGTCTCAGAGACAACAAAGGGAAGAGACCTGTAGACAGGTCACCAGAAATAAAGAAGAGAAAGAGGGATGTAATAGAATTGGAGGAGGACAGTACTGCAACATCCTCAGAAAATAAGCTTGCATTCCTGGAACGTAAGATAGAGAGCCTGGAATACAAGATAGAGGACCAGAAGCGACTAATAAGTCGTCTCTTTGAAAACCAAGAGAAACTGATAAACCGTCGTTTCGGGGAACTGGCTAATCGAGTTGATAGACATTCAATGTTTGCAACTCAAAATTTTCGTGACCAACAAGCAAGGTGTATTGACTGTATGAACGGAGTGACTTATGCTCTTCGCCAAATTTCTCAGGCGCTTCCTCCAGAAACTCTTTCTAGGCTGCAACGATTAGCTTCCTCCTTAAGGTCTGAAGCACCTTCCTCTTCTAGACCTGGAGCACCTTTTACATTTCAAAAGCCTCCTCGTCCTTAATTTATTTTTCTTTTGTTTGTACCTAAAGCTATATTTGGTGTAAGCTTCACGTATTAAAATTATCTATGTACTAGAAATAAAATTTAAGTTAGTATTTAGATCTTCTTTGTTGAAGTGATTACTTTTACTGAAAGAACTTGAGGAATGAGAAGATGTTGGACTTATATTTCGTACTTGATTATGAAAATTCTAAAGCAGAGTATGGTAATATCCTTTTGACTGAGAAGAGTTACTAAAATGATATTTCATTGCATTTCTGAGCTATGGAGGAGTGCTAAATAAGTATTTTATGAACCTATACATAGAGAACTATGGGTTTGCCCTAATCATTGAAGGGATACGACTCTATATGAGTCATTGAGGTGAGAGGAATTTCTATATATATTTATTTTATAATTATGCATGAGGAGTATGTTATTTACTTAACTCATTTTCTGGGATTGTTCTTCCTAGAGAATTATGTAATGATTTCATTTTATATAACGCCTTCAGCTGAGAGTGTTGCCTTAAGGTAGAAGGATCGCCTTCGGGCAAGAGTATTACCTATGACCAAAATGATGCCTTCGGATAGGGTGCTTGTATTCGTAAAAGTTATAAGCTATGTGTGTGAAAACATGTGTTCTGATATTCAATGTGAACTGGAAAGACCACGTGCCACTTTTGAGAAGACACCTATTTGAGGTTTTACATAGAGACAGAGTTCGTCTCTGATTAGGTGGTTTGAGTTTGGTAAAGGTTATGAGGATGAGACACTTTATGGTACAAAAGGTTGTGGAAAAGATTAAACTAATAAGGAAGAGATTACTTGCTGTTTAGAAAAGGCAAAAGTCTTATGCAAATTATTGATAATGCGGTTTAGAGTTCACAGTCAATGGTATAATATTCTTGTAAATCTCACCAAGGGTGTGATAAGGTTTTGGAAGAAAGAGATGCAAAGGATGAGATATGGACGAAGTAATCACATTTATTTCAGTCTTGAGATGAGTTTTGAATTCGGGGGACCGAATTCTCTTAAGGGGGTGATAATGTAATACCCAAGAAAAATAAAATATAAATATTTGTTTACAAACTACTGTTACTATTTCAGTATACGGTACTATTCACCTATATAATACTATTTACGTATATGATACTGTTCATTTATACAATCGAAATGTCAAGTACTAGATGTGGCTTGGTCATAAGAGAAAACTAGAAAGAAGTTTGTAGGAGAAAATGACGTTTTATGTGTAAAAATACCCTCAGGGACTAAATTGAAAGGACTGAATTGAAAAGAAACTTAAAGGTTTAAGGTGAAAGGATAGTTTTCCTTTTAAGTTTCCAATAGTAATAATAGAATTTTCCATGAGGTGCACAGTAACTGCATTATTAGAAATGTCATTTTCATGAATAGTAAATTAAATATTTTATTAGCGCATAGTGTCAAATAGTACCCTTGACTTTTGCTATAAATAGGCCCTTCCATTTCACTTCTAAACTCACACCTTCAACTTCTCTTCTTCTCTCCTTAAGTTTCTCTTACTCCAAAGCTAGGCGTCTGAGATTTTGGGCCTTTCTTTTTCAGCTTAGGTAAGGATAGTATGCCCTTTCTATGTCTTTCAAATTTTAGAAGTTAATTTCTTAAGTATGCTCTGTGGTTGCGGCCTTGGCTGATCTTCCACATCAGAAAAACTGTCCTTAGCTGTTTATATGTTATTTTGATTCTCTGATTACCGAAATAGAATGTAAACTGTGAAGAATACATGTCTAGGAAAGTTCTGGCTAAGGAAAGACCTGGTTTTTAAGTGTGTCCTGTGTGACCCTCCACTCTTTCCTGGGAACTTACCTGGTGTACTCTTTTACAGATTGTATTCTCTATTTCTGGTATGAATAGTATCCGTACGTATGAATAGTAACCGAATGAATAGTAACCGTACATATGAATAGTATCCATACATAAAAATAATATTCATACGTATGAATAGTGATCGTATGTACGAATATTATCTGTATGTATAAATAGTATCTATACGTATGAATAGTGACCGTATATATGAATAGTAACCGTACGTATGAATAGTGACCGTACGAATGTAACCGTATATATGAACAGTATCTGTACGAAAACAATCCTGACGTATTTTCTCTAATCTTTCATGAAAATCTCCGTAGCAGAACACCGAAATTCACCTGAGAACTCTTGTCTGTAATGACTTAGAGAAGCGATGTTCGTACAGAATCCAGGTGAGTGAAACGACCCCGTTTTAATAAAGTTTTAGCATTACTGGTGATAAAAAGTATGTCGTAGGACACTTCCAAGATTCATAGGGGGAAATTGGATTCAGAATGACGAATATAATGAGATAATTAATCCAGAAGTATGGATAAGAAAAAGTAAGTATCTCATGATGATGTGAAGATTGTTATCTTGATATGTGGTTTATAAATCCATAATATAGTTATATACTATACCTGTTATATGGATGAATATTATATTGAGCTTCTGATTATGATATGAAATGCTATTGATTGTGATTGAGCGGGACAGTACCCCCTCTCACGGCAAGGCGGAAAACCCGGTTGACAGGGTGTCTTGACCAATGAGTGTGGAGACAACGATTCCCTCAGTAGGGATATAGCCCGGATTGGTGATAAATCCGTGAGGCGCCCTAGCTAAGAGGATGAGGTTGTGCGTCATGGCGGAAATATACATAATTGGTGAGCCGGCCTGTGTGCGCTCTCCGGGATATATTGCCATTGACGAGTACTAGTAACGTTTGTTGAATTGGATGAATTTTTATCTTGTATGTAAGAGGATGATGTTGTGCGTCATGGCGAAAATATACATAATTGATGAGCCGGCCTGTGTGCGCTCTCCGGGATATATTGCCATTGACGAGTACTAGTAACGTTTGTTGAATTGGATAAATTTTTATCTTCTGTCTATTGGTTGAGTATGAGCCTTTGGATATGCTTGCATGACTGGTAATGTATTTGAATTTTATTAATGCGAGGCCGATTCGCTCATTGAGTTTAAAAGCTCACATTGTTTGTACAACCTTTTTGTTCAGATCAGGTTGCCATCGAAGAATATCTGCTAGAGGAGTAGATCACTTTGGACCTTCCCGTTGTCGGGTAGACCTCTCTTCTGTTATAGATTATGTTGCTCTGTAATCGTCTAGGACATCTAGTTCAGGGGTTCGACATTTGGCTTGTATGTCAGTATAATAATGTATTTTAAATTGATAATCTATGATTTTCATATAAGAAAATTTGATATATTTATCGGAAGGCTTACAGTGATGAGAGATTCATCATTGTGCCGGTCATGTGCCCAGAAAACGGGTCGTGACAGGGAGTATGTGAACTCATTGAATTGAGGTGTTACAAATGAGGAGTGTGAGACATTGTTATATTTGCCCTTATGAATGATTATGGGAAAAGCTAAAGTGAGTTATGTCTTGGGACAAGGGTACGTTGAATATGTTTGGATGTTCATGATTATTGGGAATTGGTTTTGTGGATGTTACTTTGTTTTCTTTCTTGAGATTCTTTCAATCAGACCCTAATTATATTATTTAAATTTTTTTTGCTGGGAATAATTTGGTTATAAAAATGGCAAGGCGTACTTATTTAATATATGAAAATGAGGGGCAAAGTCCACTCTTATAGTACTTTGAAATTTAGTTGGTTTAGCCCTTATTTGTCTGGCATCTTCTGACAACGTTAATTAACGCTAAGCTTTTACCTCTTTGGTGAAACAAAATTGAGTAGGCATATATATATATATATATATATATATATATATATATATATATATATTTTATATTTACTATGGATGAGAATGATTTTGAGTAAGGGAGGAGAACTCTTGTTGAAGTGGGCAGTCTCTTGTAATGGCTGCTGGTGCCTTAGGTGCTAGTCAATTTGAGGAGACAAAATGAAGGTGCTCTAGGCGTCAAGCAGTGGAATATTATATGACACTCTTTTTTCAACTTGTCTTTCATGATATGCTTTCCTAGGATTTCAATAAGATTTATGTTAACCAGTTTCCCCTTCTCAATGATAGAAATTGCTTACTTTGGTGATAAGGTGAGTGAGTAATCTTATCCTATCTCAATGGCATTTTCTATCAACCTGCACTCTTTGGAAAAGTTTCTTTTAGTTTCTTACTCTCATTACTTTCATACCACCGGCTTTGAAACCTTTTTGGGAGTAAAGGTTCATTCTCTAATTGAGTTGTCACTCTCTCTTCTCTCAATCTTCCCTAAATGCTTCTTCTCTAGCGTCGTAGCAGCCTTGTGGTCAATGGAATACTCCTTGATTTGAGGGGATACCTTTCTGGAACTGTCCAATGCTCAGGTAAGGTGATGATCTTAATTGTTGCACTGTAATATATAGTAGAAAGGTGTTGGGTAACATTTGCATATGTATGTAGTGAATATTTGAGTGTTTTTATCATACGTGTAAAATTGAGATTTCTTCTTAACATTTGAATTGCTCATGGGAAAACCCCATGAGTTGGACAATCTTCTTTGCAATGTAAGTGATATATCAAAATTGATCTATGTATATAGGTAAGTTGTCGTGCATTGCATGGAGACCATAGGTTTTAGGCTTACGATCTTTCGTGCCATTCATGTGCTTAATATTGGAGCGTGACAGGGAGCATGAAATAGGCCTCTGCAATTCAAAACCCTCTACAAATCCTAAACTTTCGTCACTCAAATCTGATATTGAATTATCCAAGAAGAACAATCATGAGAATGACAAAAAATCACCATTCTTTAAGTTCAGTGCACTTCAAAGAATTCTCTTGCAAATGTGAGATCAAACTTTGTGTCGAAGTGATTGTTCCTGCCACCCTTGCCGACAAACCAAATAAGAACCATGTTTGCAAGGCAACCTGATATGGTGAAGCTGAATGGGGCAACTATACTGGAAGGGAGCAAAACAGAGGTAGATGTTGGGTTAGACGAGAGTTTACTTTTATGGATTCTTCTAACATTAGTGTTTTCCATCTTCATTTTTCCATGCTTCTCCTTTACTTGGGTTAACAAAACCAATCATTTTGCAAAGTTACCATTTGTGATTTTCTTATTTGGCTCTGACTCTTTGATTGGTATTTGTGAAGTAATATGGCTTTTTTTTTATACTTGTCTTCCATGGAAACTTTTGTACAATGTTGTGCATGGGAAGGGAGAAAATAGGGCCATGTCAACATATGAGGTGGCATGCTCCATCATCTAAGTTAGCAAAATTGTTAGTGGGTTGTTAATTATATCAATGGAGGGACCAAATTAATTGGCAGTGAATCTTTCAGGGACACAATGTATTTAGACAATTCTAGTGTGAAAAGAGTATCACTCTCTCTCCCCCTCTGTTTCTCTCTCTCTCTGTTTGTCTGTCTCTCTCTGTATGGGCCCATGGGTTAGCCCACGCAATCATGTTTAAGCTAGCTTGTATTAATCCTAGACATTTATTTATCAATAAAAGAATGAGAGTTTGATGATAATTAGGAGTAGAGAACATAGATAAAGTAGTAATTTTTTGTCAAAAAAAAATATTTTTATTATATGAGAATTTATCATTCTTACCTTTCTTTATAGGAATGAAAAATAGAGATTTTGTAAAATGTTTGATTCTCAAAAATTTTACTTTTTAAGATTTATTTTTTAAACCATATGCCAAATAGAAAAAAGTAATATTTTCATAAAATATACTCGAGAATAATTTAATATTTTCATATACCAAATGTTTCCTAAAACTTTTTCTTCAAATCAAAAGGAACCTTAACAGTCGAGCTCTCTATTATTTATTTTTTAAAAAAAATTGTAAAATATTTTTCTCAATTTACATTCAAATTTCAAGATAATTGAACAATTTTTTACAAAAACTAAACTATCTATTCATTTTTTTTTTCTAAATTAAAAGGAAAAGTAGAGAATAGATGTAGCTAAATTGAAGAGAATGGAAAAGGTGGGAAGGGACGCGAGTGCTTGTGATTGTCAAGCTGACACTCAAACACACGAATCAATGAGACAAAGGAGTATGTCATTATCTTCTAACATAGCCCCACCGTCCAAACTCACTTCTCTCCACTCAGCATTCACTGTCACTCACTCGATCACTTGTTAGGTCTGACATCAATTATAGCCTCCCAATATTCTATCTCCTCTTCCTTCCTTTTCAACGCCTCCAATCATTCATTACCATAGTCACACCACTACACATTTTACGTATCCTATCCAATCACACTTACTAACCAAGTTTTAATGCAGCTTAGAATTTTAATTGAATATCATGGTAGAGATATTTCTACTTTTTCTCCTTCATTTCATGTCAAGTGAATGACCCAACAAAAAGACAAAAGTTACACAATCATGTGGTGATCCAGTGTTAGACTATTCGATAAAGTTAAATAAATATCACTAATGATTGATTACTATCCGGGAAACATGATTACACTGGTTGATCAAACTGAAAAATCAGTAAATCAGGCACATGTCCAGTTTGATTAGTACAATAAATCAGTCACCAAAAAATTTAATCTAAAAATTGGTAGAACTTATCAAAAACTAAAAAAAAAATCAATCAAATTAAATAGTTTAACAGTTGAAACGGTTAAATTTAGTTCTACTTTTTGTTTTTACTAATTTTTTTATATTATTCTATTTTTCATATATTTTATAAGTATTAATGTGTAATTTGTGTATTATTGATATATTATTTTGTAATTAATTTTATATTTATTTGACATTCATATATTATTCAAATGAGGTATTATTATTAAATGTACACAAAAATACTTAATAAGTTATCGAGATCCTTTATAAGTTTGTAAAATATAAGCATGAAAAAAATTATTAGTTTATTACATTAAATTTTTAATGTATATTTTAATTACAACTAATTTAATTATAATTCCAATATAGTAACTTTAAAAAGTACTTTTACTAATTGAATGATTAAAAACCTTGGAATTGAAGCCACAGTGCTGGGGTCAAATTTATAATTTTGAGCACCCAGAGTTTATGGAAAGTTTGGAACCAAAGTATTTATGAGCAATGGTTTCAAAATTGGCCCTTTATGGGACACCTATGAGCACCCGTGGACTCTCGGACCCATTTGTCTAATTCCCTTTCGTCGAAGTAAGGAAAGATTTAATTTGTTCTGTTGACATCCACAGATTTAAAAGCTATATACTATGAACACATATATTTATATACATATTGCTTAAAGAAATAGATAAATACGTGAAAAGTTGAAGTTGACTTGGAGCACTAGCACTAGTAGCTGTACTGTCCTGTGATGTTCAAATAAATTATTGTGTGAATCTGAGTTCTCTATATATACTCACCGTCTCCACACCGTTTCTCTTATCCATCATCTTCTTTTGGTTCTTCTCTCTTCTCTTGTTGTCCAACATGATGCACAAAGCTCCTCTGCAACTGCTCATAATCTTTCTGGTCTTTTCATGTGTTCTCACATCTCTCGCTGTCCCAGCAACCAGTAAGACTTGAACAATTTGAAAAACTCAATTCTTTTGATTTCTGAAATCTAATTAGTTCGTATGTTATATATATCTCAGGGTATGCAGGAAGCCTCTCGACCCAAACTACACTAGCACAGGTTCTAGCAGCTATATATATACCTTGGACCCATATATATGAATTTATTTAAGTCTTGGTTTCAATTTCAAATATTCTGAAATAACATGGTGATATACTGTGTTGAAAAATTATAGGGTTATGTGGAATTTAGAAACGAGGAATCGATAGATATGGGAAAAGATTTGATAGCGGGAAGGATGGATCTGGAAAATGCAGCAGACTATCCAGGAACAGGAGCAAACAATCGCCATGACCCAAAAACACCAGGAACACCTTGATTGCTCCACAATTTTTATTATAATATTTTTTACTAAAATTTCATTTCATTCCTCTTGTTTTCAAATTCGGCTTTTCATCAAGTTATCTTTTTATTTTGGTTCTTCTTGTGTAAGATATTTTTCAATTTGATCCCTAGAATTATCTTCTCAATTTAATTCCTTACAAATGAAATTATTACTGATAATGTTCTTTTATTAATTTGTTATTAATAAATCTACATATTCATATAATGATGATGAAGCAATAACATGTCAAAAAATATATAACATATCGTTATATTTACTAATTTTATTATTAACAAATTGATTGAAGGATGTTATGATAATATATTTATTTGTAAGGGACCGAATTTAGGAAATAATTTATTTAAAAGACTAAATAGAGAAATACTTTATTTATGAAGGACCGCTAATATTTTGTATAGATCATTTAATTATAAGATGTGAGATTGCTGTAAATCCTGGATTGGATTTTTGCTATTCTTGAGTTTAGAATATATATTCCTTAATTAGTGAGCTAGTACGATTTTTCATGGGGTTGAAGTTGCTTTAATATTTTATCCAAACACTGAAATACCAATTGATAGAATATTTGAGTTTCACCTAATTAAGTGCAATCGAGGCTTCGCAATCAGGTGAGCTGCATGCAAAAATCAAGAGAGGAGTGTGGGAGGAGAGATTAATAAAGTGGAACAAAGAATGGGTGGTTTTGAATTTATAATTAAATTATTAGGTTAAAATGTAACATAGCAGATTCGCTCCTACGCCTTCACTGGGAGCCTCCTGCTCTAATCATTTCTCTAGTGTTTCTCTCCTTTCTTTTTTTAAAAATTTACGATTATTATTTTATGTTTATTATTATGCTTATAATTATGTTTATTATTGTGTTTATAATTATCATTGAATCAGATAATAATTTTAAAAAAAAAAAATAATAATCCAACAACTATCTTTGGAACAGGAGGCGCAGGAGCAATTCCGCTAAAGAATTCTCTTCAATTTAGAGAATTTTGCAATTCACCTCTTCAATTATATTGATAATTAAACTTACTTCAAGTTTTAATTTTGTTTTGTGCATTAAAACACATTTGTTGACTTTTTCATCCGAAAATTTATATAATATTTGTTCATGTATGATTAAAAAAAAAAAAAAGAAGCAAAAAACACATCTAACATATTATCTTAAGAAGTCTTTTTGTTGCACACACACAGGGAGAGACCCAAAAAAGAAAGTCATTGTTTTGTCATGTAAGTGTTGGTAATTTTCTTTCTATTTTGTAGACTCGCATATTTAAATAAGCTGTACATAGGTCGCTATGAAAGCCCAAACTGTTTCATCTGAAAAAAGTTTGTTTTATTGGGCTAAAATATCATGATGGTTTATTAGTTTGGGTTTTTTAATGTGTAGAAGCCGATTTTATTAGTTTAGCCTCTCTGTCATAGGCCAATGGACTAACCTAAAGTAACTATAAGTTGTGGTTCCTCAAAAGAGATTGGGTCAAAAATTGCCATTCTCACTTTCTCATGTTGAATTGAGATTCGATTAACCACTAGCCATTCCTCCATTCCTTTGAAAAAACCCCTACTCTATATTGTGATTGCTTTTGCTATGGATCGAGGTAGATAGTCTAATCCTTTATAATTTATGATCCAAATGCTGCTTTCTAATCTTCTAGATTGTGGATTAATTTGTTTGAATCATGGTCTTGATTCTTAGAGAAACTGAAATGGAAACTCAAGTCCATAAGAACATCCTGTTTACTTCTTTATTTTTATTTGTCTTTTTTCCATCATTAAGATGACAGACAGGGTGCATTTTTTGGCTGATTTAGCTTCTTTGAAGTTTGAGGGGATAAGTTACAAAATCCCCTTAATTGATGAGAGTTCTTTTTATTTTACCCAAATTATTTTTAGTTTATTGAAAAGTCAATTATGATGTAGCTTAATATGCTTCTTAATCTTGGTATAAATACTTACTGTGTGTGTTTCAAAATGGCAAAGTCCATAAATGTTTTCAAACAAGACAATTATCAAAAACGATAATCACCAAAATATAAACAAAACATAAGTGGAGCTTCCACTAATCGAAAATATCATCAACCTTAATCAAACTCGTGCAAGTTGCATGACCTTAAAAGGTTTCAGCAATCCTGCCCTTAGTTAGTAATGTTAAATGGGCTAGTCTAAACCGACCCATCACAGGTCGAGTGCTAAACAGATTGACCCGTTTAGTCCCACGTGCCTCTTTATTAAAATCAAGACCGCCCACATTGGCCATCGAGCTACTATATATATATATATATATATATTAAAATAATATAATTTAAAATTTTTTTAGTAAAAAATTTAATATTTTTTTATTAAAATGCAATTTATACATGTAAACATTACTTTTTTAATATTTTAAAACAACCAATAACTATCCAAATTTACTATATTTATTGAATTTAAGGTTATAAAATATAAAAATGTGATAAAATGAGATTATTTATACTAAATAATATTTTTTTGTAAAAAAAGAATATATATATATATATATATATATATATATATATAAGGTTGGCCCGCGAGCTTAGATTGTTTGAAACAGGCCTATTTTTCTCAACCCAAGACTACCCATTACGGGTTGGCTAGTTCGCGGGCTACGTGTCAAATTGACAGTATTACCCTTGCTAAGTGGGTTTGCAACCATAAACTCTGTGCTTATGTACTCAATGTTAGTCTGTGACTCCTGAATCTTCTTTCTCACGAAACCATACTTGATATCAAAATGTTTCGTACATGTAGAAATTTTATTATTTCAAGATAAGGATATATTATCAGAGTTATCACAATAGATTATTAGAGTTATCATTTCTGAGAACATTGGGACTTTGTAAGCATCTTACCTTTCAACACAGGTGTTGGACATGGGAAGCAAGATCCCATGTTGAACCTGGTTAGCACCTTTTCAATGTATGTTTTCTGAGACAAGCCTAAGACACCTCGAGGTCTGTCAAACTAGATCCGTATGCCCAAAATGAAGGAGGCATCACCAAGATCTATCATGTAAAAGTGGCTTGATAGCATCTACATGTTCAACCTATTGCCACAATAGCTTGTTTAGTTGCCTCAAAACAACCTATGCACTCTGTCTCGAGTAAGAGGTGTACATGATTCCTCAAAAATTACATAGTTGATGATAAATTAGAGCCCTCATGTCATTATAAGCATACCGATAGGGTCATAAATTACAACGCATTAACGCACTCTCACAACTTGAATATCACATCTTAAAATTCAACACCGATAGGGCATTTTTTTTAAAAAAAATTAAAACATGACATTTAATAAATTTTATCAACCCAAATATAAAAATGCAGCACCAAAAAGGAAAAAAATTATTTACAACAGGAAACCCATATTATTGTCACTCTGACAGGAAGTGTACACTAATGACATTTCAAAATCAATTATTTATTACCACCAGAATTGCTATTTTTCCCCTTTTTCCAACCATAATTATTTTGTAATACACACACACACACACACACACACATATTTGCGAAAACAACACCAAAGATTACACCTGCGATAGGCAAGTTCACAACCTCACAAAACTATTAATTAACATCTCTGGATATTCAAAATAATTTGACAGATCATTTAGAAACAATTTACAATAAAACAATAATAGTTAAATAATTGTAAATTGTCTCTAAAAAATTTAAAATACACAAATCGTGCTACCAAGAAGAGTGTGAGAAATATATATAGATAATAACATCCATAATTCATATAAAAAATTTTGGGCCAAAAATTCAGAGAGTACAATATCCAAAATTATGTTTAAAATATTTTAAAATTCATAAAAAAGATCCAGTACTCGAAAAATTCCGAAACATATCCCAAAAAAAAAAGGAAATTTAAAAATTTACAAAATAAAAAAATAGGGTTAAAAATCTCTAAGCGCATGAGCCACATGCGTGTGACCTTCTCGTGGGCATTGCAGAAGGGTTACATCCTTCTGCCCTACTTGATTTGCAGTGATTTGGGTTGTGTGACTCGTTTCAAACCTGCGACGCTGCGTCAATGGATTTTCTGTGATTTCAAGCAATTCTTTTATGATTTCTTCAAAGTAAAATATAATTCTAAGTCATAAGTGCATGATATATAATAGCCTATATCAATTTCAGCAATTAGCAATGATAAAACTTAGATTTTACAATTCTAGGGTTTAGGGTTTAAACGTGAACATTAATGTCGAAAACTTTTCCTTCTTCAATTTTTGGGTTATTTTGCACGATTTTGGCTAATTAAAACATGGTTTTGATTGATTATAACGCAATCTACAATAATCCCAAGTCAATTTCATCAATTAGCAACTATATATCCTAGATTTTATAGTTCTAAGATTCAATGAAGGTAATCAAATTACTTATCATTATGAACGAAATCATTGGGATAGTAATTTCAAATCAAGAATGGAACTTTATTAATTCATTAGTCTAAAAAGAACATATTCATTCTTTGAATTTTGGGGTAATTGCTGGATATCTAACCCTCCTTGATTATTTATGTGACACCCTAAATGCAGGGCTTGACCCGTACGGTAAGAGACCACCCTTTACCGTCAGCTTAACCCTAGATGATTTCATCCACTTGTAACACTATGCATGCCAAATTTAATTCAACACATAAATCATGTGAGGGTCCTACATATTATAACATAGCTACACTCTAGGATTTAAACATGGTTCTAAATTGAACACCACATTATATATATCATAGGGAGTGTATATACATAATGTCATAAGTCCTACAAAATCTGTAATCATACATATTTAGCTACTAGTATCATACAACATATTTACACAAAAGGTTTACTGTGCAGGGAAAGTCTCCTTCCCAAAAGATTACAGAGCCCACTAGAGTGCCAAAAAGAAGAAATATCAAAACAATATTTTCAAAAGTATCTACTAGCCCAGAGAACAATTTGGGCTGCACAGGACTATAACTGCCACTCTACAGGTTCACTCTCAAGATCTAGCTTATCTGTAAGGAAAAAAAGAAAATAGGGAGCGATGAGCTTAGTGAGCAGCTAAATGTAGCATAAGAACATGATCAATAAGATAAAACTCACAATTAAGAAAGTGGTGAAAATAGTATAGTTATATCAAAGCAAGTGAAACAAAATCTTAAGAAAACAACTTTTCAAAAGCTCATGTATGAGTCAAATTTTCATAAAAATATATTGGGATGGAGGAATTTCTTTCAAAACTCATTTACTAAATCTTCCATAACCACACTCCCTGCCTCTCTTGTGTAACTCCCAATAACCTCTATCTGGTTACCCAATGTGACCCTTACATCCAAGTCTGCCAAAATATGACATGGTCACCCTCCTGTGAGTGGCCTCAGACCACGGGGCAAGCACTCTCTCCAATCCCCTGCTAGCTGAGGTATCATATCCCAAGGCAAGCCAAAAACTACAGATCTGCTATAGTATCGTTGTTCCGAAAGAATTCCTCCATCCGACCAATCTCATCAACTCAGATATTCGTAATTCATAGAATTTCATATCAAGCTTTCTATGTTTTCATGAGATTTCAACATTTAACATAACACCATCACTTTCCAGTCATTCTTACTAGTTGTAGACAATATAGTTCAAAGAATTCTTTAAAGGAAATCTGATGTAGAACAGAAAGAGGGAGAAGGGAGAACAGCAAGAAATGAGGGAGAAATAAAGAGAAAGGAGGGAGATGCAGAGAGGAGGAAGATAGAGAAATATTATGACTCAATATATTCAATCCAAATCTGCCTTGCAATACATGAGAGACCCCTTTATATAGGGAGTCTAGGTACAAGAGCATTTAATGCAAGTAGTTGAGCATGCAAAGTAGTCAAAAGGGAAATAAATGCATGAGTTGAAATACTACAACATGAGTTGGCCCTAGACATAGGGTGGCCCTAGGCATAGGGTGGCCCTAGGCATAGGGTGGCCCTAGACATAGGCTAGCTTCAAGAAAATAAATACAACATACATAAAACAAAATACAATAAAATAAAATACTAGTTTCTATGACTTTTATTTCTCATAGAGTAGGTCTGCCATGGTTTTTCATCATTTCCCCCGGGGTGGAGAGAACTCTCCTCAGGAGAGTGAGAATTCTGGTAAGATTGTAACAGATCAGGATCTAGGCATAGAAACTCGTCCTCGGTGATCCAAGTAGCATCCAAATCAGAACGGCCTTTCCATCGTACGAGATAGCGGTGAAGGGGACCGTGTGAGGAGAAAACAACCTGGTCGTCGAGAACTGCATCAATGACTTCAGTAGATGGAGGCACGGAGGGTAAGATGGGCGCTGGATTTTGAGGAGGTTGAGTACCTGCAATGCCATCAGAAAATAAAGGGGGAGGTTCAAAGGTGCCTCGATAAGGAAACAAATCCTCCACATTGAAAACAGGACTAATGGCTATATGAGGTGGCAATTCAAGCAAGTATGCATTAGGTCCAAGTTTCTTAATTATGCGGAAAGGCCCAGAAGCACGGGCATGTAACTTTTTGAAGGAATGTTTAGGATAACGTTCAGGTCGAATACGGGCCATGACATAATCACCTTCATTAAAGTTTTGGTATCGACGGTGAACATTAGCAGACAATTTATATTGTTCATTACTTAATGTGAGTTTGCGTCTAACCTCAGCATGCAAGTCACGAATGTGTTGGGCAAAGGATTCTGCTGAATCAGAGGTACGGGTAGTGAGAGGAATGGGCAACAGGTCAATGGGTTGGCGAGGGGTATAACCTTGGACAATCTCAAAAGGGCTCTTGCCTGTGGACCTGTTCACCGAATTATTGTAGGCAAACTCAGCTATTGGTAAAATCAAGTCCCAATTTCCCAGTTTATCTCCCACTAAGCTTCGAAGCAAGTCGCCAAGGCTACGATTTGTAACCTCAGTTTGCCCATCTGTCTGAGGATGGAATGCTGAAGAGAATTTCAAATGGGTGCCAAAGAGCTTCCAAAGGGTTTTCCAAAAATAGCTAACAAATTTAACATCCCTATCAGACACAATGGTAGAGGGTAAGCCATGCAAACGTACTACCTCACAGAAGAATAATTTAGCCAAATGGGAAGCATCCGTGGTTTTGCTACAGGGGATGAAATGAACCATCTTAGAAAACCTATCAACGACAACAAAAATAGAATCATGTCCCCGGGCAGTCCTAGGTAGTCCCAATACAAAGTCCATACTGAGATCTTTCCAAGGTGCATGAGGTATGGGTAAGGGAGTATAGAAGCCAGTGTTTTGCTTCTTCGCCTTGGAGGTGAGGCATGTTCTACATTGAGATAGAATTCGAGCAACATCACGTTTCAGGGAGGGCCAGTAAAATCTATCCTCAACCAAAGCTATAGTCTTAGCCTTACCAAAATGGCCAGCTAACCCTCCGGCATGTAACTCCCAGACAAGAAAATCCCTTAAAGATGTACGAGGGATGCACAGCTTAGGCCCACGAAAGAGGTAACCATCCTTGATCAGGAAATCTTCGTAGGTATGACGATTCCCATTATTAACTTCTTGAAAGATAATCCCAAAGTCAGGACAATTGGTGTATTCCTCCTTCAACCTATCAAATCCTGTAACGCTGACACTCAAGGAATGTAAGATAGTGGATATTCGACTTAATGCGTCAGCGGCCTTATTTTCAACACCAGATCGATGTTTGATCACAAAAGTGAACCTCTGAAGAAATTCAACCCATTCTGCATGCCTAGAATTCAGATTCCTTTGTGAATGAATAAACTTAAGAGCTTGGTGGTCAGAGTATAGAATGAATTCTTGGGGAAGAAGATAGAACTGCCAATGTTTAAGAGTTCTAACAATGGCGTAGAACTCTTTGTCATAGGTGGAGTATTTTTGCTTGGCCTCATTGAGTTTTTCACTAAAGAAGGCTACAGGATGACCTTCTTGACTAAGAACTCCCCCAATTCCCACTCCAGATGCATCACAGGAAACTTCAAAAGGCTTCTTAAAATCAGGTAAAGCTAAAACAGGAGCTTCAGACAGCTTGTGTTTAATGGTGGCAAAGGCTTGAGCAGCTGTTGGGGTCCAACAAAATTTGTCTCTTTTGAGGCAGTCTGTAATAGGGGCCATGATGGTACTAAACTCTCTAATGAAACGCCTATAGAACGAGGCTAGACCATGAAAGCTACGGACGTCAGTGATCGTGGTAGGTTCAGGCCACTGTTTAATAGCCTTGACTTTTTCAGGATCAGCAGCTAGACCATGTTCAGACACTATGAATCCTAGGAAAACAACTTGAGTTTGTAAGAAAGAACACTTTGGGAGGTTAATGTAGAACTTCTCTTGACGAAGAGTGAGAAAAACTATGTGGAGATGATTTACATGTTCCTCCCTAGACTTGCTATAAATCAAAATGTCATCGAAGTAAACTACCAAGAATTTTCCTAGGTAAGATTTGAAAATATGGGTCATGACTCTCATGAAGGTGCTAGGAGCATTAGAGAGACCAAAGGGCATGACTAACCATTCGTATAACCCGTCTTGGGTCTTAAAAGCAGTCTTCCACTCATCCCCTAGTCTAATTCTAATCTGGTGATAGCCACTACGGAGGTCAATCTTTGAAAACCAACTTGAACCAGCCACTAAATCAAGCATGTCCTCCAGCCTAGGAATTGGGAATCTATATTTGACAGTGATTTTGTTAATCGCTCAACTATCCGTACACATTCTCCAGGTTCCATCCTTTTTGGGAGTTAAGAGGGCAGGAACTGCACATGGGCTAAGACTATGTTGGATATAGCCCTTTTCAAGTAACCCATTCACTTGCCTATTCAATTCTTCCCTATCTTTAGGGTTCAACCTATAGTGGGGAAGATTGGGGAGTTGAGATCCAGGGATCAAGTCGATGGCATGTTGGATGTCCCTCATTGGTGGTAGTTCCGTAGGAAGCTCATTTGGAGCAATGTCATGAAACTCTTCTAACAGTTTAGAAATCTCATCAGGCACCTGAAAAGTGTTTTCAGAAGTGACACCAATTGATGCTTTAGGAACTAAGGCAAGCATGACATCAACTTCTTTACCTTCTTTCTCAAACTGCTTGTGACTTAACAAGTGAATGTTGTGACCTTTAGATTCCTTTTTCTTTGACTCGATTGTTGCTTTAGTCTCACTGTCGGGTTTTGCAGGATGCAACCAAATGTTCTTTCCCTCATGTTTGAACACATAAGTGTTCTCTTTACCATAGTTAATGACATCATGGTCATAAAGCCATGGTCTCCCAAGTAAGATATGGGCAACGTCCATCGGGAGGACATCATAGATAATTTCCTCTTGGTATTCTCCAAATTGAAGGGGAACACGACATTGCTGGGTAACGGGTAAAGAGGTTTTATCTACCCAAGCTACCCGAAAAGGTTCTGGATGCGGTTCTGCTTTAAGTCCAAGTCTGGATACCCCTATGTGAGAGACTACGTTTCTGGTGCTACCCCCATCGATAACTAACTTGCACACTTTGTCCCTACATTTTACAAAGGTATGGAATATGCTAGTTCTCTTCCAAGAATCCTTAGAGAGGGGAACAGAAAGAATACATCTCATAACACTAAGATGCTCAGAACATTGAGTCAAATTCAGTATAGTATCATCCTCAATATCATAAGGGCAGTCAAGGGGGTCAATCACTACATCGACTTCTTTATTCTCATCTAGAATTTCAGACTGGTGTTCAATGGTCAAGGTGCGATGTGGGCATCTCGATGCAATGTGTTCTTTAGAATGGCAATAAAAGCATTCAATGGTAGGACTGCTAGGTCGCGAGCTAGATCCTATAGATTCATTGCTCCTGGTGTTTCTAGGGCCAGACACTTGACTGGAAGGTAACACGGATTGGGCTCTAGATGATGATGCTCCAATAGAGCGGTCAACAATGTTGGGGTTGCGAATTACTTGAGAGGCAGAGCGCCTAGCAAATGAGTATCTAGACAAAGATTCTACCTCAAGGGCCTTGTGGAATGCTTCTTCAAGAGATTCAGGGAAATTAATTTTGAGTTCCCTTTGGATATCCAACCGGAGGCCATTAATGAATCGAGTCACTGCCACCCATGGCTCTTCTTGCAAATCACACCTAAGAGCAAGTTCATCAAAACGGGCCATATATTCAGAAACACTAGAGGTTTGCCTAAGGTTGAGAAATTGATTCATTAATTGGCTCTTGTAATATGTGGGCAAATATTTTTCTGTCAATTTCATTTTCATCTCAGCCCAAACCTCCATTTGGGGTTGCCCTTGGCGCTCTAGGTTTCTTTGGACAGTTTGCCAATATCTTTTAGCGGATCCCACAAGTTTCATTTTGGCAAATCGGACTCTTTGAACATCATTCATGTCATACCAGTCGAAGTAATCTTCTATGTTAGCTAACCAATCTAAGAAAGCATTAGGATCTAACTTCCCATCAAATTCGGGAGCCTCAACCTTAACCTTCCTTGTGATATCACCTAAGTCATTGTGGATTTGCCTATCATCACTAGGTAATTCATGACGCCTAGTAAAGTGACACCTAAATTCTTGCCCATCCCTTCGAGCTTCCCTATACTGAGGTTGTCTTGATGAAGGCACATAAGGAACTCTCTTAGCATTTCCATTGTCAGGACTAATGGTTCTGTTGGACCCTACTGGTGAAATCCTAGGAGGGTGATGAATTGATAAATTCTCTTCCCTCATAGTTTCATCCTCCCTAATTGGAAAGTGATCCCTTAATATCCCATCTAAGCCATCTGTATTTTTCCCATTCATTTGTCTTCCTAATAATTTAATGGCACTCATAAGTTCCTCAAAACGTTGATCCACAAATTCTTCACGAGCTAAAAATCTTTCTTCGAACTTGTCCAATCTATCTTGGAAATTCTGATGGTTGTGTTCCATTGTTAACTTTATTTCAAGAAGTTGATCAACAAGGAAATTTTGGCTATCGTACAAGTCACGAATGGTCATGCAAAAAGAAAGCAATTGCACTATTGAGGTTAGATACAAAATAAAATGCCTGCTATTGATCACTGTAAAAAAAATTTTTTTTTTCAAAACTATGAAGATGATTAGCAAAGATGGAATACAGCAATGAGAAGTGGAAAAAGGAAAGGAAGTACTTCTGGTGAACCTCTTTTTTTTTTTTTGGGTATGAAGATGATTAGCAAAGATGGAATACAGTAATGAAGAATGGAAAATAAGGTAAGAAGGACAGGAGTTGAGGGCTCAACACACTTGCAATATTACCACCAATATAGTTAATTAGCAACAAGTTTTCAAAGAGAGTTTTGAATGCCTTACCTTAACAACTATGAGCCAAATAAGTGTAACAATTACCCCCAGTTGTTCCTTGATGGTTGTGGATGCAGTCAGAGTTGAGAAGAGTGAAAGCTGGCTGGAAAAATGGCAGAAAATTCGAAATTTGCAGGCTGGCGCGTGCAGGCGCGTGAGGCGCGTGAGGCGCGTGAAGACCACGCGCAGGGAGCTCCGGCGGCGCGTGGAGGCGCGTGGGTGGGTCTCCGGCGACCGGACTTATGGGATCGGCCGGTTTTCGATTTTCGGAGGAGCTGGTGGTGGTAGTTCTTCGGTTTGGTGGCTGGAAGTGGGCGGATATGGCTGAACAGTGACGAAAACAGAGTTATTCTGACAAATCTTGAGGTGTTTGTGAGACAGTGACGGAAATAGAGCTCTTTCCTGGTGATTTTGAGGTGTTTTGTATTAGTAGGTTGGCAGCAAGGAGTGTGGGTGGATGGGAAAACCTGCCTCTGATACCAAATTGATGTAGAACAGAAAGAGGGAGAAGGGAGAACAGCAAGAAATGAGGGAGAAATAAAGAGAAAGGAGGGAGATGCAGAGAGGAGGAAGATAGAGAAATATTATGACTCAATATATTCAATCCAAATCTGCCTTGCAACACATGAGAGACCCCTTTATATAGGGAGTCTAGGTACAAGAGCATTTAATGCAAGTAGTTGAGCTTGCAAAGTAGTCAAAAGGAAAATAAATGCATAAGTTGAAATACTACAACATGAGTTGGCCCTAGGCATAGGGTGGCCCTAGGCATAGGGTGGCCATAGGCATAGGGTGGCCCTAAACATAGGCTAGCTTCAAGAAAATAAATACAACATACATAAAACAACATACAATAAAATAAAATACTAGTTTCTATGACTTTTATTTCTCCTAGAGTAGGTCTGCCATGGTTTTTCATCAAAATCATTTGTCAAGAGAAAGAATGAACAATGCTCAATAAAATCCAATCATCTCATTTTAATAACACAGATCATTTGAAATAAAAGAGATATTTCTCAAGAGTTGATTATGCAACCAGTTGTCACAATTTCAGAAGAATCATTTTATAAGCATTTGAGTTACATGGTGTATATAAAGATAAAGTTGAATAATGCCAATTCAAGAAACAAATTTATTAATAAGTTATATCACCACAGTTAGCTACTCACCTAACATGTGGTAACTACTATACTCCACTAATCTAATCTGGTTCTAAGCTCTAAGGGGATAACTGACATCTAAAACTTTGGTTGACCTAAACTCACAGTATAAACAAGGAAAAAGTAAAAAAAAAAAATTATCTTATGATGCTAAGGTGGACAGCTGCTCATCCAAAACCTCTTTTCTAGGCCAGGCTTAGAGGCTGGAATAATCTCAGTTACCAAAGAATAATAATCCTATAATTTTTTTATTCTATATATATCCAAAAACTCTTAATTACCAACTTTACTCACTCTAACGTATTAACCCTATAGACTCTTAATCACTAATATCCCTAATTATATCATAACGTTTCCACCTAACATCAATTCAACTTTTGTTTCTGGTCTTTCAAATTCATTGCCTAAAAATCAAATTAAGCCTTAAAGTTACCTCAAGGAGCAACAAATGGGTGATTAAAATTGTAAATTAGCTTTTTCAAACATGTCTACCTTCTCCAATTCCGTTTTACAACTTCGAATTTTTACCAATGTCAAGAGTCCTCTACTAAAATTAAATTCATGCTATACAACAATAAATTCCGATCTATTAGAAATCAAATTGGAAAGGAATTTAACTCGAAGTGTCGATTTGTGGATGATTATGAAGTTGCTATGGAAGACAATAACCAGAAAAGAAATGACGTAAAAAGGAGGAGGATTGGTTACTCACTGCACTAGAAGAGTTACTCGATGGCAGTGCCCTTCGCTGGCCCATTTTCTGACCAGAGAATGCTGGCAGTCATCAGGCTACTGCACCCTCTCACCTCCAACTTCTCTCTCTCAACCTCACTCTATTACTTGTTTTGTTTTCAACCTTGGGCAGCAGGGGAAAGTGACGAGGGAAGGAAGGAAAGGGAAAGAAAGAAGCTCCAGCGAGCTGTCATGGTGGGAGGAGACAGAGAGTCCATTTCTTAGTCACGGCAGCTCTCTCCTTCTCATGACTATTTATCACCACGAGACAGGGGAGGTCGAATATGAGGAGGAAGAAGGTAGAGGAAGGAGGAGGAGGCTCGCACAATGGGGGCGGGTAATATCTAGAAAAGCCGAGAACCTTTTTTTTTATTGAAGAAAAGGGGAAATCCTTCTTAGGTCCAAAAATTTTGAACCATAAAATGGTTAGGTCCCTCCATCTATTCACTTTAGTCCCTACTAGAATATTTATCTTTCCTTTTTGTTCTCTATTTAAGACTAGTATGCTTTTATACAGTTTACAACATTATAATTATTTGTGTTTATTTATTTATTATTTGATAAAATTAAATTTAAAAACAAGAAATTTTGATTTAATAAATCTAATAAGTGTATTTTATGATTCCTTCTTATTTATGGATTAAGTGTTACCACTCTAAAATAATTGGGTTAATTTATTTCATTACTATTGGATATGTTATTATTAAATAATACCTTCGAACTTATTTATGAAAATCCTTTCTTACCTACCTTGAATATCTTGGGTTACCAAGTCTAATAACTTCTTATGATTTTTTTGTTGGATTTAAGTAATATCAGGTATTACAATTTCAAACCGAAATTCCCAAATTTGAAATGAGCATAAAATGATTCAATATTGGTCCGTATGTATTTTTGCATTTACCCATGTTTCCTAATAGGTAGGGGAGTCTCGATCCATCTATCTGCTTCTAGCATGGGAAAGTCTAACATTAGGACATATCATATATATTACAAATTTGAAGGTAATCAAATTCAATCATGTATTTTCAAAACCCAATAATGTCATCTTGATTTAAATCTTAATTGGATTTTCAATCTTGATTCAAAAGCAACAACATTGTCTTCATTGATTCAAAAATCTAATAACATCATTCAATCTTGATCGAAAATCCAATAAAGTTATTTCATTTATAACAATTTTCAATCACATAATCACCAAATCTTTATGATACCAATTTCATATATATATGAACTAGGTCGATTATTGTAATCGATTACCAATCTTGAAGTTTTAAAAATTAAGGTTTTTGTTAAAAATTATCTCAATTCGTGATAACCCTTAAGGAATTGATCTTCTTCATATACACATAATCAAATTTAAAATATCATAATTATAACACAAACTTTATCATCAACCCTAAAAGTTTCTCTCAATCAAGGACAAAATGCAAATTTTAGGGTTCTACATAAAAACTATCTTATGAACCCTAACACAAATTAATCTACATTTGACCAAAAAAGGGGTTCACTACAAGAAAATGGGCAATTGGTGGCAAACATTTATCGGAAGTTTTGGAAAAAAAAAAACTACTAGTAAACTATGCATATTCCAGTGGGTATAATTGCATGCATATAGTAGCTATGTATGCATCTTTTTCTTTCCATATATCAATTATTATAGATATCTAATGGTTTAGTGATGTTAACATGTAGTAGCTAGGCCGAGGACTAAAAGATATGAGGATTCAGAGAATGAACATTTATCTCAACCGACAACTACATCGAGAGGTGCACCAGTACCTTCTCCTCCATTAGCTCCGACACCTACTTTAGATCCACCTAGTGTGCAGCCACAAGAGCAATCAATACCACCATCCTCAAATAACAATCTTAGGCACAACTCTAGAGTAAGAGATCGTCAGTCCAATAGATAATGGACTATAAATGTTAGTAGTAAGTGTGTTTTATTTACGTTTCTTCTTTACATATTAAGGTTGCTAACGTCATATTTACACTAACAAATGCCGGAGGTGTTTCAAAGGAAAATCAACTAAGGATAAAAGAGATTTTGGTAATGCCACTAGGACAACATATAATTCTGTATTTCAATTCAACTGACCAACCCGTGGGTGAACCAGCAAGCTGTTTATGTGGCTTCCTAGGGTTATCAGCATCAGATGTGAACCTTTTTCCTATTAGTTATGAAAATTGGAAGAAGGTTTCAACATCTGATAAAGAGTGTTGTTATAGAGAAATTATATTGGTAATTTTTTTTTAACGATGAGAATATGCTTTTTATATATAGATAAATTATACTAGTAATAAGTTATTGTACTGGTAATAATAATTTATTTATTATGCTATAAATAAAAATTTTCATTTTCAAGATGATTCAAGAACAAAAAAGTGCTGGATATTAGGATCTCTCTCAAAACATTGGAGAGATAACCATTCAGAATTATTTAAAGAATATTATAAAGAAGACTTAACTAGAGAAGAGAACATCAATGTACAACCTCACTGGATTCCACGAGAACAATGGACAACTTTTATTGATTATCGCCAATGACCAGATACAAAGGTATAACTTTGAATCTAAATGGCACTTTTTATTAGTTACAACATGGCACTTTTTTTTTATTATATGAAATTCTACTGCAGTGTTCTTGGATTTTTCTTTACTTCCTGGCTCTTTTTATTTGTTTGGTCTATTGAGTTTCTTTTGAGGAATTAGGCTTTGACCGCAGTTCTGTTCTTAGCATTTGAACTGATCATGTGTACCTTTTTTTGAGGAATTGGTCTATTGATTTCTGGTTCACGTGTATTAATACTGGGGACTTTAAATACATTTTCTTCAAT
This sequence comes from Biancaea sappan, assembly GCA_037074585.1. Classification (NCBI taxonomy): domain Eukaryota; kingdom Viridiplantae; phylum Streptophyta; class Magnoliopsida; order Fabales; family Fabaceae; genus Biancaea; species Biancaea sappan. Next base: position 39,420,723 of record CM073492.1, read on the forward strand.
GAAGGTTACAGCCTTTAATTTTCTGTCACAAATATCATTTGATATGAAGGACAGACACAAAATGAGTTTGGAGCAAAAATGTTCTGATTTGTTGCCTTTTTTCACTTTCATTGCTTTATTTGATCACAAACATTGCCAATGGATCCTTTTATTTGATCACAAACATTGATAAGTCTGTAACATGCAGTAGAGAAATTAGGAACAACATTTAAGTTCGTAACATACACTATTTTGTACAATTGTTGACAGATTTTGAATATTTTGTGATTAGGTGTTTCTTGAAAACTTGCAATCATCTTTCTGTACTGTGATGTTTCTAGACAGTTATGGGGAAAGTTTTTTGGTTTTTTGATTTTTTATTTTCATTTATGAGCAGTGGATTTATCATCCCATTTTTTAATGTTTCTAGGCAGTATTCATGATTCTCATGACATGATTACTGCAATTCTCCTTATTTATCTGATATGCATGGGATTTAGCTGTAGGTATATTTTTACTTTGCCTTTCTAAAAGGAACTTAAGCTATAAATTAATATCTAATGCCATTATGTATATGTGTGTGTGTGTATATATTTGTTAGAGAAGATATGTGATTAGATTTCTATGCTCCACTCATGATCATGTTTTCGAATTAGTGTAAAATTCATCAACATTTCTCCTGTTCTTGGATTTTCTATGATCACATTTTGATTCCTTAAGAACCTTGAATTATCTTCTATGATACTAGGTTTTGATTCGACCTTTTTGAATTACAGAAAATGGTCGAAATTAATATTGCAAATAATAAGAAACTAGTAATTCCACATACAGGAAGCTCTAAAAGCAATGTTAGGAAACATCATGAGATGGTAAGACAATATTAATGTCTTAAATAATTAATGATTTAAAAATAACATTATCTATTTAATTAATGTCAGGTAACAAAGACTAGGATGCATGTTAGTCAGGGTGCCTGGTACATCGAGACTCATAAGAGAACTTACGGTTTATACGTCAATGATCAAGTCAGGGTTATTAGTGTTTGTTTGAAACATTTATATTAACTTAATTCACTAATTTCTTTTATTAAACTACAAATTAGTTATCTTGCTTGTAGGAAAAAATTTTAAAAATTGAGTCTCAAGAGGGTTTTCCTCGACCGTTGGCCAGCGAGATTCTCTGGCACATATGTTAGTTGCAAAGCACTCAGGCAGAGTTAGAGGCTTAGGGTTTGGCCCTATCCCATCTCAAGTCTTCAGATCTATTGGAATGAATAAGACACATGAGATTGGTCTTATTGTTGATGTATAAAAGATGCGTGAAGAATTTCAATCTAAATTGCAGCGTGTGGAGCAATATAAGGATGAGCGCCTACAAAATTTAGAGAATATGCTACAATGCATCATGAAAGACTTTTAGAGTAACCAACTAGAACCATCGAAGTTTGCAGCCCTAACAAATAATGAGGTAAATTGTTTATAAATATTTAACATCGGTAAATCTTTATTAATATATTCTATTTTCTAACTTAGCGTTATATAAAATAATTTTTTAGGGAGATGTATGTCCATCGTCATCATCAAGCTACGTTCCTCTTTCAGATGGTTAGAGAAATAGTTAAGACTTTTGCTAATGAATATTTAATATAAAATATATTCAGTTTGTATAACTTGAAGAATATGTATTACTTTTTTGTCACTTTATGTTAGTTGCATTAAATATGTATTACATTTATTTCAGTAATTATAAAATACAATATTTGCACTGTGATCATTTAAATAAGTATATTAATTAAATTTAGAAATGGTACAAATAAAAATTATTTTTATTTTAAAAAAATTCCTATCTTTAGCGCCGGTTAAGAAAGTGCCACTAAATCACATGTTCATTAAATAATGGCAGTTTTGAGAAATGCCAAGGAAACATGCCACTTCTATTTGGTTATGGCATCGCCGCTAAGTGGGGAAAATAGCGGTGGTTTTGTAACTGCCACTAAATACATTTTTTGGATAATTTTGTTTTGAAAACAATTGCCACAGAACGCAGCAAAAATTGCCAGGAAATGTTCACAACAGTGGAAAAAAATTGCTAGGAAATGAGAGCCGATGCATGCATCAATGGCGGTTTCTTAATCGCCAAGTGTTACATTTCCCGGCAGTTTTGACTGCTACTAAAAGCAAAAAAAAAAATTGTCGGGAAATGCTCCTTTTTTTTTGTAGTGGTTGTTTAAACTAAAACAATGACAAATTTGAATTAAAATTGATATCCAACAACTGAAAGGGGTTAAATTTTGGTTTCAAAAAGAAGGGGTGCAAGCCATGGAAACAATTTTCGCAATAAAAGTAATTTACCCAAATCATAATATTTTTCCCTAATCGATATAAACAAACATAAACCATAATATGATTTTAATTTCATACAGCCACAAAACAATGGCTCTAATACTAATTGAAGATATTTATAAACAATTTTTGTATACCAATATTGCAGATAACTTTATAACATATATGAATAACAACAAATCATATATGTATCTGAGGCAGTAATGGAACTCATGATGACAATTGATGATCGAATATAAGTAATAAAAAGAGGAAAAGAAAAGAAAGGAGCTAATGAGAGTAAATTGTTCTCTTGACCTAATATGTTTTAAAAAAAAGTGTTACTTCAATAAGGCTGTTACATTACATATATAAACAACCTTAATAGACTGATATTTTCATCATTAGTTAACATATACAAGGCACAGTTTTAATCTAATAAGAATTACATAGTTGAGTTTAAAAAATGACTCATAATTAACTTATTATTAAATCTAAATTATATATATATAGAGACAAACATAATTTATGGTAGTTCACGTAAAAAAATCCAATAATAGCAACATGCTAAGCAATGCTATAAGCAAAGAACATCGAATAAGAATAGAGTATCCACCAAGACCCAAAAACATAATTAACAAAAAAAAAAATTGATCTTTATGCATTCTTCGTTTACAAACAAAAATGCATCACCAAACTCTAGTGCGAAGCTCTTTGTTTTGATTCTTCATCCTTGGGATATTCCATTCTGATTAGACATAATTTGTGCCATGTCAGCCATGGAATTAATTGTGTTTTTCTTTTTCATTTTTTTTTGTAGATAGAAAATTTTTTTGATTGGGAATACATTTTTTCAGAAATCAATTTAAAACCAAAAAAAAAAGACTAAGAAAAACTAGATCTTTGAGAGAAGCAAAACATTAATTTACTATTTAGTTTTCTTAATCTACATGGGACAAGTAGTATTAGAGTTTAAAAAAAAAAGATTATAAAAATGTTATGTTGTATATCAAATTGAAAATTTGAAAATTCTATGTTCAAATTTTAAAGTTGAAGGAATAAATTATGCATCTTCTACGTCAAAGAGACCCTATGTTTTTATCTAGATATTATATTATAATAAACTCATTGTATATGAAGGGACGATGTTCATATTATAATAGTCTCTTTTTCTTTCCTCGCACGTATTTTTCATTGAAAATAATTATGTTTGAGACATTATAAGAAATTAAATATATGAACTTTTTTTAATTAAAAATTTAAATATAAATTTATTACCTTATAAAAAATAAATTTCTTCTGTTAAATTCAACTTCCGTTAGTTAAGAGAAAGTCCTTTTTTTCTTTCAAAGAAATAACAATTTGAACTCTGCTAATTTACCAATCCCTTACCAAATAATTATTACCACCCAATAAATTTCGGTCAGTCTAGTGATTTTTTTTTAATTTTTCCCGTTAAATTGGTTGGGCCAGTCAAAGAAGCTTAACATGGGCTTCAAGAAATGTCTGAACTTGCAATGGAATCCTGTAATCCTATTTCCTCTTTTCCTGTAAACAAGAAAGTATTTATTAAAAGGCCCATATCCAATAATTGTAATTCCGTTTCTTCGCAGACTAAGGTCCAACGGACTAAAGGCCCAAAAGGGGAGTTGTTAGGACACATGGGTAGAATATACATATATATATATATATATATATATATATATATATGACAACGTAAGTCTAAGTCTATATATATATATATATATATATATATATTGTACTAAAGCAAATTTTAAGCATTTACTAAGCTTCTTTTTTTTTTTTGTATAATTGGTGCATGCATTTATTTTTCATTGACTAGAAATCAATTTTAGACTTATTCATAATTATATTTATTTATAATTATTTGTCGTATAAGGACATATAAAAAAATACAAAAATAGACAATAAAATTGTTTCTATTACTAGCAAAATTAAAAAAATATATACAAATTACTTACAAGGCTATTAAGTACCATAATTAATTGTTTTATGCAATTAAGTGAATGATGGAAAACCAATCCTTAATGTGTGAAGCTTGATTGTTTTTCTGAAGGAATCAACTTCAAATTTAAATATAATGATACTTTCATTCTTTCTTCACAATTAGTGCATGCATTTATCTCTGGCTAGAAATCAATTTTAGACTTAATTATAATTATAATTATTTTTTGTTTTTGTTGTTTAAGGAAATATATATAAAAAAATACAATAAAATCGTTCCTTTTACCCAAAAAAATAGAAAAAAAAAACACAAATTACTAATGAGGCTATTAAATGGCCGGGTTTTTAATCTACTATAATTAATTGTATAAAACAATTAAGGCGAGTGATAAAAAATCAATCCTTAATTAGTGTAATACTCATCATTTTTCTTTTATATATATATATATATATATATATATATATATATATATCTGTAGTGTGTGCATTAATTTCTGCATCTGTGTTGCCATGATTGTGACGTAGGATATAAATATATTTTATTATACCATGGAAATATGTTGATAGTGGTAGGCTCATATTTCATTAAGTGACTAAGCTGAGTTAATAAAAAGGAAAAAAAGGGACCAAAATGAAAGAAAAGTCAACGTACGAGGTCTTATAAAAGAAAAAGGGAAGTTCTTGTGTAGTACCCAAAGATGAGTTTATTTAATGATTAAAGTAATATGTAGTTGTATAAGTTTTGTTTTGGATAAAAACACAATTTCATTCTTGAAGTGAAAACCTAAAGTAGGTGGTTTTTTCTTTTATCCTTTAGGGCCCTCACTTTCATTTAAAGTCTGATTTCCCCTCTCCCCGCCCCCCAATACACACAAACAATATATCACAAGTCCCCTCCCCACTCTCTCACGAAGAACACTCCCCTCCACCCCTCACCTTCGGCTCCAAGTCTCAAATCTAGTAGGCACTTCACCTTAGGGCATCTTTGTGGCAATTTTGGAGAAATTGGTGAGTAAAGTTCATCCCTCATCCTCCATTTTCATCACTTTATAAACCCTAGGAGAGAGAAGTGTCTTTTTGATTAACATGTGAGTGAGAGTGTGGATTTCTGACAATATCGTTGGGTCCTAATCTTGCAAAGCTGAAATAATGAATTTAGGATGGTAATCTAGAGTTTTAAAGCTATATTCTCCTTCCTTGAAATTTCTCTCATAAATGGTTGTTATTGAAGGTGCCTTCATATACTTGTGTGGGCTGATTTTATGGCTTGTTGTGGAAGAATCAACCACCCAATAGACTCAAAAATAGCTTTGTGATGCAACTTTGCAAGTGGAACTCAAGGAGATGTTTTGAAGGAGCAAGAAGGTGAATTTTCGAGTTTCTGGTTTCACCTCAGACCGAGGCGTCCAAGACACCAAGGGGACTGAGCCTGGGCAAACCTTGCCCGTGGCCATAATTAGGGCGCCTAGCATTGAAGACCTCCCCCAATCCATGAGATCTTGTGTTAAGTTAGGTGATTTTGGTTCATTAGGTGTTTGAGGGATCATTTATAATACCCCAAATATTACAACGTCATAGGACAAAGGCGTTTGAGTGGAAGACTTCAAATAAGATTTGGATAAGGATATGAGTGGAAGCCCATCATTTCTTAGGATTTGAGTGGAACAACTTTTTTTTAACTTAGTTCTAGTATTGGATATCATATAGGGTGACGTAGGGTAGTCTCCTAGAATTGGTAGGACAAAGGCGTTTAGCTTTAGAATGAAACTATACATACAGACTAGGCATGACATGTGGACTAGAGGTTATAGTTATTAATTTATCATAATAAATTTATTATTATGAATAAGCTATAATTATTAATTTATCATAATAAAGTTGTTCTTGTAAATCATCTATAATGATTAATTTATCATAATAAAGTTATTATTATGAATCGAGTATAATTCCCATGATTAAATAATACCATATGATTTCATAGCTGGGTATGATTAAACTTAATTTACATACGGGTAAGATAGGGGGTACTGTATATTTTGAATATTCATTTGATATAATTGAAAAATTCATATGTTATGCGTAATGATGTTATTATGGGTGTATTACTATAGAATACACATGCTTAAACTATTGTTTGGATATTGTTTGATGTTGGATGGTACACCCCCTCATGGCGAGGTCAAGGAGATGGCTCATGTGAGCTTTGATTCCTAATGGGCGCATTGGCTGGTGAGTGGTGGGAGGCGACCCTCATGGTGAGGTCAGAGAGGTGGCCGGGTGAGCTTTAACTCCCAATAGATGCCCTGACTGATGAGGTGAGATTACATCATGGCAAAGAGGTGGCCTGAGTGAGCCTTGATTCCCGATAGGCACCTTGCTAATGACAAGTACCTCCGGTTAGATGATTTAGTGTAGTCATGGCAAAGAAGTGGCCCGGGTGAGTCTTGACTCTCGATGGGCACATTGCCACTGATAAATACCATTGATTTGGATGAGATTAGTGTTGTGTGACTGGTATGCTTTCTAAACTTCTGATTTTGGTATATGAGATTTTGGCCCGACAGGTACTTTGTATGATATTTGATTTATTTGAACTTTATTACGGTAAAGCCATACCATTCACTGAGTTTTGAAAACTCACTCTCTGTGGCTTACTTTTCTTATAGATTTGGTTATTGTCGAGGAGCACTTGTATGAAGAGTAGCAGGGCTTATTATGGACCTTCCTACTGTCAGATAGGCTTATCCCATAATTTTCATGAGTTCATAGGTCGCTCTGTATTACGTAGGACACTTAGTAGGATTTTAGGACTAGAATTAATCCATTTAAATTTTGTTTAATTTGATTTGTGAAATTTCATTTTCATGAATGATTTGGAATATTGAATTTAAAGCATACATGTAACACACTTGTTTTGAATAAGAAGACTTTATGTTTTATACGTATAAAAGAATATTAATTTCGTTCAACTAATTAACTTGAATAAAATATTTCGGGGATGAGTCAGGCTTGCAGTAACAAGAAAGTGTTGTTACTGTACTGGTCACGTGTTCAGGAAGCAGGTCGTGACATCATTGGTGGTCATCCAGCATTCGTTATCAGGTAATTTAGCTAAGACTCAGGTGAGTGACTAACCTTACTCTAATGGCATATCTCTTTCAAGTAAGTATAATGAAACACCTCTTAGCATGAACAAGAGAGTGAATTTTACTTATGTAATTATGTTTCTTGGTAACCTAAGATTATATTTATGAATTGAAGCCTATGGTCTAAAGTTAAGTAAAGATTGTACTTAGACATAATGATTAGTGGTTGAATGCATGTTTAGAGTGGTGGTGTACCTCCATCCTTGTATGATGCTTAGGAAATTCATGAGGCTCGATAGGGTACGGTCCATAGAGGCCCATGAGATTTGGTAGATTAATTACTCCTGCTCATGAGATTCAGTAGGGTACGATCTATATAATGGATATGGTTAAGTTAGTGGAAATAGATGAGAGAGATGACAAAGACGTACAAAAGAAAAAGAGGAAGCAAGAGTTTGGATATAAGTTTTCGGCCCATAGTGGATCATCAGGACTACCTCAATCTCAAAGTAGGGGCGGTCTAAGCCTATTGCCACTTTACGGCCAACTCAGTCCACGACTAGTATTGCTCAGTCGAATTCTCAACAAAGGCAGGAGAGGCCATAACTATAGAAGATATGATACTCAATTCTACTGATTGTCTAGCTTTGCTACTCACATATACCTAGATGAAAGGGAAAGGATTATAAGGTTTGTTATGGGGCTTCAATTTTCTCTTTGGAAACTCTTGAAGCTTCAGATTGAGAGTTACCCATCCAACACGGCTATAGTGGATATGGCTAAATTAGTGGAAATGGATGAGAGAGATGACAATGGCAGATAAAAGAAGAAGAGTTTGGTTATAAGTATTTGGGCAATAGTGGATCATTTGAACCACCTTAGTCTTAGAGTAAGGGTAGTCTAAGTCCACTACCACTTTAAGGCTAACTCAGTCCACTACTAATATTGCTCAGTCGAATTCTAAGCAAAGGCAGGAGAGGCCCTGGTACCCTGAGTGTAATGTCTTCTATTTGGGACCATGCATGAAAGGAAGTTCTATTTGTTTCCAGTGTGGCAAGGAAGGTCACTTCAAGAGAGAATGCTCACAACTCACTACAAGACTTGGTTAGGGGTCCATTCACCCGTCATGCACCTAAGCCAAAACCATGCCTACTGGTAAAGCTTCCACTACATCGGTTGAGGGTAGTAGAGTAGGAAAGGTTCTGGATGAGGGTAAGGAAGCAGAGATCAGGAACCAGTAGGGCAAGGCACCACCAGAGTTTATGCCTTCACTTAACAGGACATGCAGGTGTTCAATGCGATAGTTATAGGTATTATCACTGTGTGTTCTTTAGATGCTTATGCATTATTTGATCTTGGCTTCACATCTCTTATGTATCACCTATTTTCGCAAAGAGATTTTCCTTGAAGAGGGTTCTACCAGAGGATCCGTTTCTCATAGCTACCCCCACTAAGGAAACCATTATGGTTAAGGAAGAGTATAGTTCTTACAAAGTAGAAGTGGGAGGACTAGAGACAGTGGCAAACTTCAAGCTCCTTGATATGTCAAACTTCAATATGATTTTGGGCATGGATTGGCTAGCATCATGCCACACTGTGCTTGATTGCCATAGCAAGTCCATTAAGTTTAGCATGCCAGGAGAGCCAGATTCTTTTTATCAAGGGGATGGAAGTGATGTGACATGTAACCTTATCTCTGTAATGGGAGCTAGGCAGATTTAGAGGAAAGGGATGTTGGGGTTTCTTGGCCTTTTGTGAGAGATGTGGAACAAAAATTGGTGAAGTTTTATAAAGTGCCGATTGTAAGTGAATTCATTGATGAATTTCTAGAAGAATTTCCAAGTTTAGCCCCGGAGTGGGAAATAAAGTTCAATATTGATGTCGATCCGGGTACTCAACTAATTTCTATTCCACCATATTGGATGACACCGATGGAACTCAAAGAGCTTAAGGAATAATTTCAAGATTTATAGGACAACGGTTTTGTAATACCCGTTAATTTCAGAATATAATTCGCTTGAGAGTATTTTAGAATTTTACAACGTTACTTTAGTTATTTATTTTGGTCATTTTTAATTTTCATATTTAATTGTTCTCTTTGAATATTATTTATGAAAATTGAGTTAAATGACTAGACTGAATATTTCCACTATGTGAGATATATTCTAAGAATGGTAAAATTCATAGAAAAGTAGTTTAAGAATGGTCAATTAGTCCATTTATTGTAAATTGACTGAATGGGTTTGGATGTTGGGTTATGGATACCCATGGGTTATTCAATAACCCATTAGAAATATTTAATATAAAGCTTTAATAGTACCCCCCTCATTTCTCACGCAGAAGGAAAAGCTGAAAACTGAACAGTGGAAGTTTTTTCTCGTTTCTTCATCCTCTTCTCAAATCTTTTCCTTGATCTTTAGAGTTTTGATTATTTGTTCAGTTCAAAAGCTTTGTAAGGATCAAAGGTAAGCTTTAATCTCATTATTTTCCTTAAATCTAAGTTTATATGGAAGATTAGAGGAGGTTTTGTTCTTGAAGATTTTGATGATAATTCATGAATCTTAGTTGTTTTAGAAGTTATATTTGAGTTAGGATTGAGTTATAGTCGGTTAAAAGAGTTGAGATTCTGGTTTTGAATCAAGAAAGGAAAGGATGAAAATTTTCTGGGAAGTTTCTGTAAATTCGAAGTTACTGTAGCGACCAGAAAGTTTCAGAAATTTTTTCGAGTTACTGTAGTGTCGGCATTCAACGGTACTGTAGCAGACAACGTTACTGTAGCGAAACAGTACTGTAGCGAACTGTCACTGTAGCAAACCGTTACTGTAGCAATCAGAAAATTTTGCATATTTTCGTGATTTTGTTTCCTTTCTTATGTTTCCTTGTAATATATTTTACTAAGAAATTTTCCTACACAAATTCTAGTGTGGAACAAGGTAAACTTGGACAAACATCAAGGTAAGTGAATAACCTTGCTAAGCTAATTTGATATTACTAGTCAAAGTACAATATAAGTCCCATTACAATATTATTGGATATTAATCAATCAATTTTTCATATGACAGTATATGATGATTGGTATATTTTTTTATAGAAATGCAAAGGAATAAGAGTATGTAGAAATTATTTTATTTCATGGCAATTGTACTATGTGATAAATTCTCACTATCTTATTAATGAGTAAAGATCTACGGGATCTAATACACGAGTTTGAAAGGGTTAGAGTCCCATACTACTCGGTGTATATCTATGAGAACTTATTCACGAGTTTGAAAGGGTTAGAGTCCCATACTACTCGGTATATATCTATGAGAACTTATTCACGAGTTTGAAAGGGTTAGAGTCCTATACTACTCGGTGTATATCTATGAGAACTTATTCACGAGTTTGAAAGGGTTAAAGTCCCATACTACTCAGTGTATATCTATGAGAACTTATTCACGAGTTTGAAAGGGTTAGAGTCCCATACTACTCGGTGTATATCTATGAAATCTTATTCACGAGTTTGAAAGGGTTAGAGTCCCATACTACTCGATGTATAAGACAATTAATTATATGAGTAAATGTGGTATTTGTACTTTTGATATTTTATATAGTACAGTTATTTACTTACTGAGTTTTTAAATAAACTCACACTCCCTATGATTATCTTTTCAGATACAGAAAACAAGGAAGAAGAGTATCCGTTTGAAGATTAGAAGCCCCTTGGAGTTTTTATCTGTTTCTGTCTGGTGGGATATCAGTACAGTACTTATTAGTGTGAATACTAGGAACGCTCTGTACTTACTATAGGTCTTCTAGGCTTGCGATGAGATAAAAACATCAGATTATATATGCCTATATTTGCTTATCAAATGAATATAATTCTGTCGTGTGGAATGAATGATTAAGGTTGAATGTAAAACCTTACAGAATATATATAAATAACTTATGTTTGAGAATTTTATCAAATGAGTAGTATCTTTTCACATGTTCAATTTTTGGGATGTGACAGGTTTTATTCGACCTATTTCCTTACCTTAGGGAGCATTAGTGCTCTTTGTCAAGAAGAAGGATGGGTCATTATGGTTATGTATTGATTATTGCTAGTTGAATAAGGTGACCATGAAAAACAAATATCCTTTACCATAGATCGACAATCTCATTGATCAGTTACAAGGTGCTTATTGTTCCTCCAAGATTGACTTAAGGTTGAGATACCATTAGTTGAGGATTAGGGTGAAAGATATCCCTAAAGAGGCATTTAGGACCCGTTACGGACACTATGAATTTCTTGTTATATCCTTTGGTCTTACGAATGCATCAGCAGCCTTCATGGACCTCATGAACCGTGTCTTTAGGCCATTTTTGGATAAGTTTGTGATCGTGTTCATAGAAGACATTCTCGTGTACTCTAGAAGTCCAGAAGAACTTGCACGACATTTGAAGATTATCCTTCAAACACTTCCTGAGCACTAACTTTATACCAAGTTTTCCAAATGCAAATTTTGGCTTGGCCAAGTTACCTTTTTAGGTTATGTGATCTCTAAGGACTGAGTTAAGTGGACCCATGTAAGGTTGAAGTTGTGATGAAATGGCCTAGACCTACAACTGTGATCGAGATAAAGAGCTTCTTGGGGTTAGCCGGCTATTATAGGCAGTTTTTGAAGGATTTTTCAAAAATCGCAGCACCTCACTCGCCTAACTAGGAAAAATGTCAAGTACCTTTGGTCAGACAAATATGAAGAAATTTTTAATAGGTTGAAAGAGTGTTTGGCTACAACACCAGTTCTTATACTACCTTTAGGCCCAAGCGGCTATAGATTGTATTATGATGTGTTTAGAGTGGGTTTAGGTTGCATTTTGATGCAACATGGGAAAGTAGTAGCCTATGCATCAAGACAACTCAAGAATCACAAGCAGAATTATCCCACGCATGACCTTGAAATGACGGTGGTGGTTTTGCATTAAAGATTTGGCGGCACTACCTTTATGGCAAGACATGTGAAATTTTAGTCGACCACAAAAGCCTTAAGTATATTTTCCAACAGAGGGATATTAACCTTAAACAACAAAGATAGATGGAGCTCTTTAAGGACTATGATTACACCATTTTGTACCATCCCAGCAAGGCTAATGTGGTGGCTGACACCTTGAGTTGGAAATCCATGGAGAGCTTGGCACACATAGTAGAAACAAAACGACCGCTTATCACTAAACTCCATGAGCTTGAGGCTAGTGGCATCAAATTTAATATTTTTAAAAATGGGGCATTCTTAGCCCACATAGAGGCACGATCTTCCCTTGCGGACAAGGTGAAGGGGTCTCAAGGAGAAAATCCTAATCTTTGCGAACTAAAGCAAGCGGTGGCAGAAGAAAATGTGGCTAATTTTTCACTTGATGATAATGGGGTGATGAGATTTGAGAATCAATTGTGCTTACCCAACATAGAGGGTTTAAAAAGAGAGATCCTTGATAAGCCATATAAATCTACTTACTCAATACATCCCGATGCCATCAAAATGTATCAAGACTTAAGGTAAATCTATTAGCGGAAGGGCATGAAGAGAGATGTGGTAGATTACATGTCTAGGTGTCTCATCTGTCAACAATTAAAGGTTGAACTTTAGAGACTAGCAGGATAACTTCAATAGATCGAGATTTTAGAATGGAAGTAGGAGAGGTAACCATGGACTTCGTTGTTGGGTTGCCTTGTTCTCCCACAGGATTTGATTCTATTTGGGTTATCGTCGACAGACTAACGAAGGTAGAATGTTTCATCTCGGTCAAGACCACGTTTAGCGTGGCAAAATTAGCTTAGTTATATATCAAGGAGGTAGTGAGGCTTTATTGTGTGCCTTTATCTATAAAAACTAATTGAGGTCCTCAGTTCACCTCCCAATTTTGGATGGCGTTCCAAGAAGCTTTGGGTACTAAGGTGGACTTGAGTACATCATTCCACCCTTAGAATGACGAGAAATCCGAATGCACAATTCAAACCTTTAAGGACATGCTTTAGGTATATGTAACAGAATTTGGAGGGAATTGGGAAATCCACATATCATTGATTGAATTTGCCTATAACAATAGTTTTTAAACTAGTATTTAAATGACGCCTTTTGAAGCCTTATATGAGAGAAGGTACAAATCACCTATCGGGTGGTTTGAGCTTGGGGAAGCCAAGACCTTAGGGCTAAACCTCATGAATGATGCAATGGATAAAGTTAGGGTTATTCGAGAACGGTTACTAGCAACTCAGAGTAGGCAAAAGGCCTATACAGATCATAGAAGAGATACAACCTTGAATTCAAAGTTGGGGATATGGTGTTTCTCAAGGTATCGCCTATGAGGGGTGTAATGAAATTCAAATGAAAGTGAAAATTGAGCCTTAGGTACATCGAACCATATCAGATCTCAGAGAAAATGGGCAACGTAGCCTACCAGTTGAACCTACCAAGTGATCTTGAAGGGCTTCACTTGGTTTTCCATGTGTCCATATTAAGGAAGTATCTTCCCGATCTATCCCACTTTATACATCCTTAAGAGGTATACCTTGAAGAGGCCATAGCCTACGAGGAAGTACTAGTGACAATTTTAGATCGTTAGGTCAAGAAATCTCGCTCCAAGGAGATCCTTTCCATCAAAGTCCTATGGCGAAACCACTCTCAAGAGGAAGCTACCTGGGAGGCTGAGGATCCCCTGCGAGCTAAGTTTCCACAGAAGTTTGAGTCATAAGTAAGTATTCGGTTCAATTTGAAGGATCAAATTTCTTAAGGAGAAGAATGTAATACCCATCATTTTTCTTTTATATATATATATCTGTAGTATGTGCATTAATTTTTGCATCTGTGTTGCCATGATTGTGACGTAGGATATAAATATATTTTTTATATGCATGAAAATATGTTGATAGTGGTATGCTCTTATTTCATAAAGTGACTAAGCTGAGTTAATTAAAAGGAAAAGAGGGATCAAAATGAAAAGAAAGTCAACATACAAGGTCTTATAAAAGAAAAAGGGAAATTCTTCTGTAGTACCCAAAGATGAGTTTATTTAATCACTAAAGTAATTGGTAAAAACACAATTTCATTCTTGCAGTTAAAACCTAGAGTAAGAGGTTTTTTCTTTTATCTTTTGGGGGCCTTACCTTCATTTAATGTTTGATTTTTCCCACACACGTACATAAACAATATATCACAAGTCCCTTCCCCACCCTCTCATGAAGAACACTCCTATCCACCCCTTACCTTTGGCTCTAAGTCTCAGATCCAGCAATCACTTCACCTTAGGGCATCGTTGTGGCAACTTTGGAGAAATTGGTGAGTACCTCCTCCATTTTCGTCACTTTAAGAACCCTAGGAGAGAGAAGTGTCTTTTTTATTATTAAAATGTAAGTAAGATTTTGGATTTCTGACAATATCCTTGGGTCCTAATCCTACAAAGATGAGATAATGAATTTGGGATGGTAATCTAGAGTTTTAAAGCTACATTCTCCTTCCTTGTAATTTCTCTCATAAATGGTTTTTATTGATTGTGGCTTTATATATTTGTATAGGTTGATTTTATGGCTTGTTGTGGAAGAATTATCCATCCAATAGACTCAAAAATAGCTTTGTAAAGCAACTTTGCAAGTGGGACTTAGGGAGATGTTTTGAGGGAGCATAAAGGTGAATTTTTGAGTTTCTAGTTTCACCTCAGACCCGAGTGCCCAAGGTGCCACCCAAGCAGAAGAGGTTCCCTTTTCTAATCTTTGGCACCCGAGGCGCCAAGGGGACTGAGAGGCTCACAATATGTGCTCATGGCACCCAAGGCACCATGACCCGAAAAACCTTGCTCGCGGCTGTCAGTAGGGCACCCTAGGTGCACCATGCTGAAGACCCCTCTAAAACATGAAATCTTGTGTTAAGTTGGGTGATTTTTATTCTTAGGTGTTTTATGGATCATTGGTGGTCTTTCGGTATTCATTACCGAATAATTTAGCTAAGACTTAGGTGAGTGACTAACCTTACTCTATTGGCATATCTTTTTCAAGTAAGTATCATGAAACACCTCCTAGCATGAATAAGAGAGTGAGTTTTACTTATGTAATTCATGCATATTATGTTTCTTGGTAACCTAAGATTATAGTTATGAATTGAAGCCTATGGTCTAAATTTAAGTAAAGATTGTATTTAGACATCATGATTGGTGGTTAAATGCATGTTTCGCATGGCAATGGACCTTCATCCTTGTATGATGCTAGGGAAATTCATGAGGCTTGATGGGGTACGATCTATAGAGGCCTATGATGCCTAATGTTTGCTAGCTTGGAATCCATATGAGGTTTGATGGGACACGGACCATACAGACCTATAAGGCTCGAGGAAATTCTTACCTCACTCATGAGGTTTGGTGTGGCATTTTCCATAGAGACCTATGGCATCCGATGGCAAGTCTAAGTCACAATATGGATTTGGGATTATGATTATGTATTGTTTATTTTGGAGTAAGTTAGTTGCTCACTAGGATTCTATCTCACTCTTTTCTTATGTTACCAATTTTAGATACCTAGATCGCCGTGAAACAATCGCTTGAGGAGTAGTGGGAGTTCAAGTCCCAACTCTCTCTTGCTTCTTAGGTTAGTGTTTTGGTCTATGCATTCTTTTTATTCTAGAGGTGCTCTGATGCAACGTAGGACTCCTAGGGATCTTTTGGTTGTTGTAATTGAATGTATGAATCCATGTTATTCTTTTGGTTATGTTTCTTTACATTCCTTAGTTGAACTTGCCTTAGGAATGGTTAGAAACATGGATGATGAATATGGTTCACAAGTTGTTAACTTGGTTTATGTTATGGAAAGTACTTTTTATGAGAAAAAGAAGTTTGCATTCGTCTTTTTGCATGATTTGATGGTTTATGGGTATGGTCGGTGACCACGACCGGTACCGATCTCGTTTCCAAATCAGGGGCGTGATAATTAATATGAAGCTTAATTGTTTTTTTTTTGAAGAAATCAATTTCAAATTTAAATATAATTATAATTATTTATTGATATTTTTCCTTTAAGGAACTATGTAAAAAAATAAACTCAAATAATAAAACTCTTCCTATTATTAGCAAAATAAAATAAATGGACAGAAACTACTAATGAGGCCATTAAATAACATGTTTTTCAATCTTCCATAATGAATTGTTTAATGAAATTAAGATGAGTGATGGAAAATCGATCCTTAATTAATGTAAAGTTTAATTGGTTTTGGAATTAATAAATTTCAAATTTAATCATAATTAAAATTATTTATTGGTATTTGTCCTTTTTTATTCCAACAAAGTTTTTTTTTGTTGGTAAAATCATGAAATTAATTAACAAAACTAGTCAGTATACAAAAGGTTCATATCTAGAGTATTACATAACAAACTACAGAAAAGTCATAAACAAAGGACAATAGCTTTTGACATATAGCTATTGAAAAACAAAAAAGGTAAACGACAAGTACTAGGAAATAAAGCATACAAGTCTGCATTAAAAAAGAGCAAACGAAAGGAGCTAGGGACTGAACAGAGACCAAAAGATTGCTATCAACTTCCACATGATTTGTCATGATTATAAAATTGTAATACATGTTGAGGAGGTTCATAAAAAAAGAGCAGTGACGAGATCATTTTCTTGGCTTCCTTGTTGAATGCATCAATGCATCTATTTTGCCCTCTAGCTGCTTTTCGGATTCTAAAGTCAGTGAACTTAGAGATAAGGCACTTGCAGTTAACAATAATGGTAACTAATGGGTGGTGATCTGAAGGAGGATTCAAAAGCATATTAATAGCTTGGCTTGAGTCTGATTCCAATTCAACTTTGAAATTTTGATTAAGTTGAAGAGTAATTTGAAGTTCTAGAATAATGGACAACATCTTTGCTTGAAAAACATTTCCATGACCTATGAATTTTGCATAACATTTTACCTAATTACCTGAATCATTTTGTAAACATCCTCCAACACCTATTTCATTTTTCACCGTAGAGCGATTAACATTCAACTTAATTCACAAAAGAGAGGGAAGAGACCAAGGGGGAAGTTTGTAATGGAAGGAAAGGGAAATGAAGGGGTGCAATTCGACAAGAATTCTAATGCACTCCCCTAAATGTTTTTAGCTAAAGTTAATGGATCTTTGAAATGATTATTGAAAACAAAATTATTCCTGCCAGCCAAATGGTTCGAATAAAATTGAGAAAAATGTGCTCCAGGGAATATTTAGGTAAAGTTTTTTATGGTTTGTGGCATTTAATTTTAACCAGTTTTGAAAATTTTCGTCTTGGAGATTATCTGGTCTACGGAGATTGGCCCAAATTTGAGAAGCTTTAACGTAGTCTTTAAGAGCATGTTGGATGGTTTCAATGTAGTCATTACAAATCATACAAGTTAGAGAAGGGGCACATTTTCATTGATGTAATAAGTTGAGGACTGGAATTCCACTGTTAACACATTTCCATAGAAAAAATCTTTCACATTGGTTGCAATTTGTTTTCCAAATCCAATTAGTATTTATTTCATGGTTGGGATCAATGTTTTGGAAAAAAGATTTATAAGCAAAAGTTAGGCTGAAGTCACCATTAATGGAGGAGGTCCAGGTGATAGAATGTTTGAGATTCAGATAAGGAAGATGCATAATCATATATTTAATTTGAGTGGAAATAGAGTCTAGGAGAAGGAAGGGGATGAAATCCTGATTCCAACAAAGTTTTGAATCCCAAATAATGTTCTCATAATATATCTTATTAAAATTTTGATATTTAGTTTTGAATTTTAGAAAATGAAAATCAAGATCTTGTGTACTCAAATAAAACCCTAATTGGGCATTATTAGAATGAAACATTTTAGTACCTTATAAGTAAGTGGTCTTTTGCATACAGTTACCATATCTCTACTGACATAATTTTACTCTCTCACAATTAAATCATAGTAAAATGGAAAATTTATTCGAGACAGGGATGAGTATCACAGGAGACATAATGGACGATGTACTTAGCTACCTGAAGTGTGAAGAGAACGTGCATATGTTCGTTGTCAATAAGAACTATCATAGAAGCTTTAGATTGGATGTTTTCCTTTGACGTTAACATAATAAGATTTTTGCGCACCTTACGCAGATTATATTATCTTAGGTACCTACAAACAAATCAGTCATCCAGTATTTCTCCACGATTGGTGCATGTATTTATCTCTCATTGGCTAGAAATCAATTTTAAATTTATAATTATAATTATTTATTGCTATTTGTCACTTAAGGATATATATATATATATATATATATATATATATATATATATATATATATATATATATAAGACAAAAAATTGTTCCTATTACCAGCAAAATAAAAAAGTACACAAATTACTAATAAGCCATTAAATGGTAGGTTTTCTAATATATCATAATTAATTTTTAATGTAATTAAGGTGAGTGATGGAAAACTAATCCTTAATTAGTGTGAAGTTTAATTATTTTTTTGAAAGAATCAATTTCAAATTTAAATATGCTTATAATTATTTATTGTTTTTTGTCCTTTAAGGAACTATATGAAAAACAAATCAAACAACAAAATTCTTCTCATTACTAGCAAAATAAAAAAAAAAGGTACAAATTACTAATGAGGCCATTAAATAGCACATTTTACATTCTTCCATATTGAATTATTTAATGAAATTAAGGTGAATGATGCAAAACCAATCCTTAATTAATGTGAAGTTTAATTGGCTTTGTAAGGAATCCATTTCCAATTTAATTATAATTATAAATATTTATTGGTATTTATCATTTCTTATTCCAACAAAGATGCAATTCCCAATGAATGTGCTTTTAATTATAATTATAAATATTTATTGGTATTTATCATTTCTTATTCCAACAAAGATGCAATTCCCAATGAATGTGCTTATAATATACCTTAATAAAGTTTTGGCAATTTAGTTTTGAATTGAGGAAAAAAAAATCAAGATCATGTGTACTCAAATAAAACCCTAACTGGGCATTATTAAAAAGATACATTTTAGTACCTTATAAGTAAACGACCTTTCACATATGGTTACCGCATTTCTACTTGCATAAGTTTTCTCTCTCACAATTAACTCGTAATAAAATGGAAAATCTATTTAAGACACGAGAGAGTGTCACAGGAGACAAGATGGTCGATATACTTAGCTGCCTAAAGTGTGAAGAGAATGTATGCATGTTCGCTATTAGTAAGAACAGACATAGAAACTTTAGATCAGATCTTTTCTTTCGACATCAACATTATAAGATTTTGGTGCACTCTATGCAGATTATGTTATCTCAGGTACCTAGAAACAAATCAGTCTTCATGAGAGAAATATGCATGCTTGATGTCATATCCAAACACGTTTTCAATGTTGATCTAGCACTTTCTTCCCCCATAGGAATTATAAGTTAATTTCATTATCTTTGAGGTGTTTACTACTATTTAAAAGAGGCTTCCTAGGAACTTACCACATTCTTTGCATATTCAATCCAGTCACTAAAGAGGCTATCTAGATCATAGACTTTGGTAACAAAATTGCTATAAATATAAAATTATTTATGTCATAGTATTTAATTGCTTTAAAATACAAATTGCTTTTATTGAGTTTTGTATATTAACATGTTGTTTATGCATTTGGTTGTAACGAGTATACCAGCTCTTTTGAAATTCTTTTTTTCTTCCACAATGAAGCACATTAAGGATAAATTTAGTATACTAAGTATACTATGAATGACAAAGAATGGAAGAGTCCCAAGCCATTTAGCATTTGACATCCTTTTATATATGGCGAATGCCAATGTATAGAATTTTTTGGTATGGTGCACTACCCGAGGTCCTCGGGTGTTAGGATATTGGATTTTTATTGGGTATTCAAATGCGGGAATTTTTTTTCCATTTTATTGGAGAAGGAAATGCAAGGTTAAAGTGGGTTGTTATGTAAAACAAGGAGTGGCCAAGGGGTGAAGGTGTATACGTGGCACTAATTCTATGGAAGGACTAGTTCAAAATAAAAAGAAATATGAGGTACTTTTTAGAAAAAAGGAAAAGTTAGTGATGGGAAGAGTGTGGTGCTCTAAGCACATGAGAAATGCCAAGCCTGTAAAATTACAAGTTTACCATTGCTAAAGTTGACCAAGGGTTAACCTAAAGGCAAAATGGCAATTTCCCCTTGAAGGTATATATGTGCAAGACCCACACACACACCCACACTTTAGCATTATTTTCTCTCTCTCGCAACACCTCTTCCCTAAAGCCTTAACTCTTTCTTTTCTTCATCATCTATCAATCTTTTCATCTGAGATCACCATCGAAGCTTCTGGCAACCAGCCACTATTGGAAAAGAGAGAATTTAAGGTAAATATCTCACTTTCACAATCTCTTCTCCATTTTTGGATTTATGAAGGTTTGAGTGGGAATGAGTTGGATTGTGAGATTTGAAGCTTGGATAGTGATTAGAAAATATCTTTGATGTTTGATAATAAAAATAGAACCAAAACTAGATGGATATATCATGAATGAAATGGGATTAGAGAGTATGAAGCATGAAAAGGAAAAAGTTAGGGTTTTAGTTGAATTTGATGATTTAGGCTTAGACTCTTGGAATTAGCTTGAGATTTAAGTATCTAAATGCTCCTTAAACATTAATAATGAAATCGCAGAGAAGAAATCATGAAATTTGGTTGAGATTTGGTTGAAAATGGTGCAAAACCAAGGCTATGATCAAAGGTCCATCTTGGGGTGCCCAAGGTGCCAACAAAAAAAAGGCATTTTGTGTTCAGAGGTACTAGCGCCCAAGGCACCACCACCTGATGCCATGAGGTGTTGGAATTCAAGCTTGGGCGCTTCAGCCAAGGTGGGCAACCAGGATGCCACAGCCTGGGCAGCCAAGTTCTCTTTAATTTATATGCTATTGAAATGTCTTGTTGTTCTAAGGATTTGATAGTAGTTTGAGGCTTGGTCAAGGCACTCTACGGAGGCCGAAAGAGCTCAAATTTCAAGTGAGGGATCTAGTCTTGCCTTGTTTGATTTATTTCTTAGGACTTTGTTTCCTAGAGAAGTAATAAAGTAAAGAAAAAATGTGATGAATGAATATGTTTGTGATATATTTAGTATGGGACACTATATGTATATAGATTGATCTTGCAATAATTGCATATGGATAATTGATGTTGATACCTTTGCAAATGTATGCCCATTAATGATTAAGAACCAAATCTTGTAGTGATTAGTGCTTAGTGTAAAATTATGTGATATGGGCTGAATTTGTATTCATATATATATGTCATGTCCCACCGAGGACACGTAACCGGCACGAGAGTGAATTTGACCTCACGTCGGAACCTAGTCTATTTTATCGAACCAACATTCATAATATTCTAAACTAGACAAACAATGAGTTTCATTTAAAGAAAACTTTTTTTTAATTATCCTTGGATAGTAATATACAAATAATTTTATCATTACAAACATATTTTATACATCCCATCATGACAGATGAATTAAATTAAATACTTAGAACCAAATCTTTAATATAGCTAAATAATTCATATACATCATTTCTCAACGTAAAATGACAGAAGTTCAAATCTCGCGATCACGGAGCAACTCTAGAATATTAAAATAAAATTTACAAGGATAGGATTTAAATCATCCCCAAAATCAAGTGGAATCTTGAACTAAGAATCCATTATTCCCTAAACAAATACTCACCTTCAACTGTCAACTCTGAAAAATGTTAATAGGAGGGTTTGAGCAAACTACTTACCCAGTGAGGGGACAACACTACGCTATGATGAAAAACAATTATAATGCATCATAATGATAACATGTACCAAATATTGACAGACCAATCATGTCACTATAAAAATAATTCAGTATATCTCATAACAACAAGAGAGTCAGTCAATCAAACAGTTTCCAGATCAATTAAACACACAATTTTCCCATACCAACCGAGTCGTCCAGGGTACCTCTGGATCGTTGCCCGTGGCCCTCGCTGCATCTACCCTTATCGCTCCATATATAGATCTCGACCCTTATGACTCTGTGTAGATATTCCCATAGGATGCATCACCATGCCTTTCTATTCATTCCCATCACATACACAATCACAATCATAAACAACTCATGATCATTTACAAATCTCATCACAACATAACTCATATCACTTTCTATACTTAATCACAAATTCATCAACATATATACAATTAGTCACTATTCACATAATTCATCTTTCAAATCACATCTCAAACATAGAAGCTCATTCGTATTTATAGATCATCACGATGGTATTCGTGTCTCATTCACTTAACATTCATATAATAGTGTTTATGTATAGATATATCCATATCAATCTATTCGAGAACACAATTCTTCAATTCTTGAATATGTGCATGTATGTGCATATATGTTCTTCTATAATTGATCTAGGATTGGCATATACTAACATACATACATAAGAGCTAAGCTAATTCTTAATATTGCGTATAACAACATTTATATATATATATATATATATATATATATATATGTAAGTATGTGCCCATCTCATCATTCAAAATCTAAAGAAATAGAAAGGCATGCCCACACATACATACATTTCCTAAATGGCAACTGAAATGGTTGAGGTATGAATATATCCATATATATTTTTTCACATGTAATGTATTTACATACCAGTATATACTTTTCATCATAAATGTCATTTCACACATTTATGCATGGATGTAGCTTATACAAGTAAATCTCAACTATAATAAATATCAACATATAAGTTAATCATCATTTCTCTCACATTAAGATACATCACATATTTTCTCTATGATACATAGGGTCATAAAGGAAAAGTCTTATAGCCATAGGAAGTATCAACCCACTCACCTTAATTCTGAGCTAAGTTCTATATTTCAAACCAAAGGAGGATGCCAATAATCTTATTGAAGGCCTGGAGTTGTTACCTAACTTCTGTCCAGCTATCCCAATCTCTTACAGACCTAATCAAACAAATTCCTATAATTCCATAAAAATTCTAATCATAAAAGATTCTAAAATAACAACCCTTTATGTTAACCCAATGTCTTAAACTTATTTAAATCCTTAGTTTCAATTGGGTATTTTCTTTAATTTAACAGAATGATTCTCCTCTAATTCCACACACAACAAACTTAAGCTTGACTTCTAAATTTCTTGACTTATATCTAATTTCTCTGTATTAGGATTTCATACTTTCTAAGTATTTGCTTAGTTTTGAACTCATGGATTCCTTAACATCTTAGAATTAATGTTCAAGAAATCATCATATTTTATATCTATTATCTCAATCCTCTTTTATCTTTAAATTTAGCATTTAATCCTTCCTTTTAATTTCACATTCAAGTCCCTTAACCTTTTAAGTTTCACTTATAAACCCCTTAAACAAAACTTACAACTTACAATTCTTAAATATAACAATTTCCTATTTAAATGTAATCAAATATCAATTTTGGAGACGAGGAAGTTGACTACATCATTTCCCTGTTTCCTTCTCGGCTAAAACAGAGCTTTCTGTAGAATTTTACTTAATATATTCGTTCATCAACTAGTTAAGCTTCCTTCTGATCCATTATAAAATAAGATTAAATCCTATATTGTAATTAGCTCCCAATCTTGTTATCTTCCACACATATTTAAATCTTGGAGGACTTGACATTCTGTTTTTCTGCAAATTATATTTTAGCTCAGTTTTGCTTTATAATCAGTCCCAAAATTTCATTTTCAATTGGATAATAACATATTCAATCATTCTTGCCCTTGTGAAAGACGAGAGGGACTTTTTAACAGAAGAATATAATAGAATTTGAATCATATTTACCTCACATCATCCATAACATTTTGTGCATTCCCAATATTTCTTCTTGGTTTCAAGCTCCCATTCAGCTATCCTTTCATAATTTCCTAGTCTGAGATTCTGGTCATGTGGACTGCTATTTAGAAACCCAGATTTCTATATGCTTGATTCACTCGGTTTATTTGAAGGAATTTCTTTGTGTTTGTTTTAAGCAAATAAAGCATTGTTTCTCTTCTTTTTTTTTTTCTTCTTCTTCTCTCTCTCGTGTTATTCATGAAAAAGGAGAAACAGAAAAAGATGATGGTTCATGGGTACGAAAATGATGATGATGGTTCCAGATGCTTCTTTCACTGCCAAGATAAAAGTAAATTTAGTGGATTCCATGTGTCATGGTTTTATCGTGCCATCATAATTTCTTTGGATCTAAATATTAAAGGGCTCATATCTACTCTTTTACCTTCCAATTTGGTCCCTAACTAATTAATTAAAATTCTATTTTTTATGGTGCCATCATAATTTCTTTGGATCTAAATATTAAAGGGCTCATATCTACTCTTTTACCTTCCAATTTGGTCCCTAACTAATTAATTAAAATTCTATTTATATGCTTCTTAAAATAAATTTATGACTTTTTTCTTCTCATTTGTCTTCATAGGTGTTGTTATTTTTTTCCTATTACAAATTGATCCTCAATATCTCCAAAATTTAAAAATTATACTTTTATCATTCTTTGTCTCACTTTTCCAACTAAAATTAATTCTCCTCCCTAAAATAAGAAATTTTCAAATAAATCCTCAAACATCTATTATTACAAATCAATCCTCATTATATATTCAAAATTTTTAAATTTTAGTTCCTCAAATTTATTTATTTATTTTTAATTTGAAGGTTCACTATACTATTTAAAAAATTTGGCATATTACAATATATATATATATATATACACACATACACATAAATGGCACAAAGGAATTCATAAAATGAATATAAATAATTATGAGAATATACAAGCAATCAATTTCTAAGATTAATGCTATGATAACGTGATGAGAAATTGACTTGGGCATGAAGAGTGCTATGTGTGTGTGGGGCCTTTGAGCAAGGATATGGCCTTCGGGCAAGATGATAGCATTACTCTCATTCTTGTTCATGATTGCCTCATTGAGAAAAAGATTGTGTACATACACCATGTGTAAGAATGGTGCATAAGAAGAGAAACACATATTAAGAATTTGAGTTGTATATAATTACGGTGCAAGCCATTTTCAGATTTGTAAAAACCTTAAATTCTAATGCACGTAAGAAATGAAATTTTAAAGAGGCTTCAACCATATTTTTGTAGCAATCATGAGAGGAATGTAGGGTAGAATTTGTGCCATAAGGATATGCACCGATGGACACATCATAAAGTAGGCATGGGATACCATTATACTAAGCAAGATGCCTAGTATAAGAAGAATTGATGTACTTGAACTTTTATGTATGAATGGTTGTTTAGGAATGAGATTATTTAGTGTTGACTTATGGTAGAGCACCTCCATTATATGTGATTACTTAGGGATACCATAAGGCTTGGTGGGATATGTTCCACGAAGTTTATGGGCTTAGTAGAGTATCACTCCCACCCATGAGACCCAATGGCACATAGTCCATGAGGCCTATGGACCCCAATAGTGATTTGGCCTCAGAGATCCATGAGGCTCAGTGGGACGAGGTCCATGTAGTCTATCGGATTGGTAGAGTATCACTGCCAACTATAAGGTCTAATGTCATAAGGTCTATAAGGCCTATGGACTCCGTTGGTACGTTTGAGTGCAAGCTTTATGATAAGCATAAGGATGATATTGAGTTGTGTGGAATAATGATGTGCTTATATGTATATGTGTTTTCCATGCTAGATGATGCTATGTTATGGTAATATTGATTGTCGATGACATGTATGTATATATATATATATATATATATATATATGTTTATGTGACCTCAGATGGGTTAAGGTGGTGACATTTGATGCTTAGAGCATCATGTGTTAAGACCTGATAAGTGAATCTATTAATGATATGAGGATGAATCATGATGACTATGTGATATTATTGTTTACTTAAGTCTTTTCTATCTATTGTGCTTGTGTTGTGCCTAGTATATCATAATATTAGTTATGATGGGATGATTGTGTATGGTCATATATCAACAATACCTTATTTGTCAACTTTGATAAATCAATGAGTTATTAGGAACATTGATAAATCAATGAGTCTTTGTAATGATAGTCGCATGATTATATCAAGAATAAGAAAGCATGTGCTTGAGGCAACCATAATTTCTTGAAAAGCATGTTGGAGAAAAAATCAAAATCCCTAGAGTGCTAATTACTTCATCAAGTTTCAAACTTCCTTTTAAGACAAGTTCCATTAACTCAAGTTTTGTTTTAACGATCAACAAAAGTCAGGTTGAAGTAGTTTAAAACTTTGGATATTAGATAAGGATGAGAATGCTACTACAAGTATTACAAACATAGTTAAAAAGGAAATTTTCAACAACTTATAGTAAGTCAATATCATATAAATAATTGTTTTTTTTCATTTCTAATTATTAGCTTTTTAAAAAAAATTGACAAATAATATTTTATTTTATTATATTTTTTGCTATTGTAGGAATAAATAATACAAAAACAAATTATAAAATGTTATTACTTATAATGACGACGAGGTATACGATTTTGTTATGTCAATTGCATTTCATTATGATTTGATCTATCAAATTATTTTATTTTCTTCTTCGATAAGCCAAGCATCGCATAGGTCAACATACTAGTGTTTTTACTTAGTTTTCAGGATAAGAATTAAACTATTAAAGATGGGTACTCCCAATAGACAAGGGGTTTTCCCTGCTTAATAAAATGGGTGTTCCTAGGCTCCTTGAGTTATTCATCAAGCAAGGTGGTGTTACCCTCTCAATAAGCAAAGTGTCCCTAGGTACCTCAACGAGTGCCCCTAACTTAGTGGTAAGTGTCATGCTCTCTTCACATAAAAGGAATACCCCCTGGAAACCAAGGAAGAGCACTCCTTGGCAACCAAGAAAGAGAGAGGGTGCTCTCTTTAAAGAGAAGGAAGCACCCTAGAGGCACTGCCTCACCTAAGTCAACAAAGAAACAATTATATAAGAGAGCCCCTCCCTCTTCAAAACACCTAGTGAATTCATCCACTGGACAGTAAACATTCATAAACATCTTATTTCAAGGTAAGCATGCTAGGTATCCCAAGCCTTCCAAAACCAAATACCTTGGCACTAAAGCAACCTTAAAGCTTAATCTCTTCTAATACATAGTTTACTGAGCAAAGTGTTTCAGAGTGCTC
Organism: Biancaea sappan; assembly: GCA_037074585.1. Classification (NCBI taxonomy): domain Eukaryota; kingdom Viridiplantae; phylum Streptophyta; class Magnoliopsida; order Fabales; family Fabaceae; genus Biancaea; species Biancaea sappan. Next base: position 39,448,246 of record CM073492.1, read on the forward strand.
AGTGAATCTGCCCTTTGGACAGTAAACTAAATATCTCACTCTACCTATTGAGAAGCTTGAGATAAACGAGAGTATGATGGGGATGCCCCTTTCCTCAAAGTCAACACAATGTTTATCTGAGACACATTACGCCAAGGCCACCTTGACTTCATGAGGAAGCAATGCTCTCAAAATGGGTTTGGCGTAAGCTAAGTGCCATCCGCGATGCCTGATTTAAACAAGGTCAAGGACGCCATGGTCTTCACCTTCTTTCTCGAGGAACGACCTCAAAAAGTGACTTGGTAGGATTGAAGTAAAGGGTCTTTATGCTATGCATGATCGTTCTGGGTAAGCTTGGTAGGAGTTATTTCTTAATATAATAACTATATTATTTTTATTAAGCTCCTTCTTATTTCTAACCTATTGACCTAGCTTGCTTCCTTCAATAAATTGTCACATCCATGATTGCAATATTCCTCATTTTTTAGCCACTTAATACCCATGATGTCACTCTCTCATAAATTTGCCTCCTTTTTAGGAACGTAGTTGTCAAGTCATTCAGTTGACAAGTAATATCATTTCCTTTAAATACATCGCAAAAATCATTCAAAAAGACTCCATCATACTGAAACTCTAACAAATTTTTTTTGTAACTTATTTTTATAAGATTGAGCTTCTAAGACCAAGACCAATTTCTTATTTTTATTAAGTGATACCTCTCTTGTCTCGTGCAACACCTATCTTTTGTGTTATACTTTTCTTCAATATGGAATTCCCAGATATCAGTTTCATTTGAATTACTTTATACCTCCTAAGTTTGAACCCCCTTTCACAGAACAACTAGTTATCTATTTTTTTAACTGTTCCTATTTAACTTATCAATTTTAAACATCATGGTTCACGCCACTATGATGCCGAATCACCCAGAATTGAAATCATGACAATTTTGCAGAATAATGGTTCCCAGGTTGTTTTCACTCTTGGAGCCTTACTTCTAACCACTAACTAATTGTTCTAAACACCTAAACACTAATTAAAAGCTAATTAACACACGGGGAGTTTTGGTTGTGACAGAATAAAAAAAATGCAATCAGGAACACTAAACAGCAACATCAAACAAGATAGTATAAAGCAGCAAAGTTGAACAATACAGAAGAATGCAACCAGCCTTGGTCTTTCCTAAAGATGAAATCTTCCTAGTTCTCTTTAAATGATGAATACTTGTTCTATTTATCATTTGATTTTATAAATCATAAGGTGTCTAAAATGTACTTTTAGACTAAATCCCATCAAGCTATTGATGCGCTATTTCCCGACAAGTGTATCGGGTCGCACAAGTAGTAAAGTGATGAGAAAAAGTTATCGTCCTCAGGGATTGACTTTAACAATTACCAATTTCACTAGATCAAGTTATATTTGGACAGAGGAAAAATGTAAAGATAAACCGAAAATAAACTAAACTAACAACAAGGAATTAACTAAACACCAGACGAAGAACTACGCCAAAACACAACGGGTAGGGGATTGACTTTCTTAACTCCTAATCCGATTAATTCATAGACAAACCAATCTTTGAATCGTTAAAGGATGCTTAGATACATTCACAGATTCCATTTAATGTTGGTCGAGTTCACGAAAATATTTGAACCCAATGTCTTGGTGAGCAAATCTTCCTAGCCAAAATAATTAGCTAATGTCTTAGTCCAATTAATTGGTTCGGAGTTTAAGTTCAAGAACTCATATGACCACGCAAACAAGATTATCTATGTCTAGACTAACCCGATTCACGGTAGAAATTACAAGGGCATGTTTATATCAAGCTATGTCTAGCATTAATACAAACCCCAAATTCATCTAAGTGAAATGATCACAATCACCTAAAACCAGTTAAACCAATAACAACTACTCCAATAATCAGAAAAGCAATTGTATTTAAGCATCCAACAACAAAGCTTCATAGGTAGTTAATATACATCAATCCCCTAACCCTAGAGTTTATCACAAGAGGAAGAAATACATAACAAATACACAACAAAATATGATCAAGAGGAAGGAGAAAAAGGAAGAAAAGCTTCAAACTCAGTAGAGAAGAGGTCTCCCAGCTCCTCCATCCTTGCCCTAGCAGAGCTCTCTTGCCCTCCAACTTCCAGATCCTCAAAACATCTGCAAAAGAGCAATATATACATGAGAACTCGCATGTGCAGAACCGGGGCGCCTAGGCGCCAAGCAGAAAAAAAAGGAAAAAGGGGGCTGGCGCCCAAAACAGCTGGAAACAAGGAGTGGCGCCTGGGCGCCCTGGGTGGCGCCTGGGCGCCACGTTCTGACTCTTTGGCAGAGAGTTGAGGGGCTGGCGCCTCCAGGCGCCCTGCGTGGCGCCTGGGCGCCAGCCATCAGATGTGCAGCAGAACCTCAGATTCTCCATGTTTCAGACCAGAATGGAAAGCCTACTAGAATGTACAACAAAAAGGCGTAAAAAGGCAAGGAAAAAGACTAAAATAAGATAAAGCAAAGCAACAACTATGTACAAAGAGGAAAACAAAAATGAAGGACAAAGCAAGGAAAAGGATAACAAAAACGGACAAAGGAGAGGAAAAAGCCCTAAAGAAACAACCAAAATTAACCAAAATAGAGGACTCATCAACTCCCCCAAACCAAAACTATTGCTTGTCCTCAAGCAAAACACTAATCTAAAAACCATGCCAAACAAAACCAACAGATTTTTCAAGATAGAGAGGAAGTGCTCAACAACATAAAACATTAAACAAAATCAATTCAATTCCACATAGTCATCTTCTTAAAACCAAACTTGGCATTGAGTAATTGAGAATTTAAAGATGAACATGATACTTTTCCAAGCGTTTTTAAAGACAAATTGCAAACACCCTCACTTTCTCAAATTACTCTCCGCAAACTTAAAAGAAAATATCTTTTTCATAACAAACTCGGCTCTCAAGGAAAACTTCTCAAACAAGGGATATTTTTAAGAAAAAGTGATCGAAGTGAAGACAGTGCGCCTAATCCACACATCTCCCCCTCAACCTATGCAAGAAGAAAATATCACGAGGTTAAGGAACAAAGAGTTGCCCGTGCGCCTAAACCACACAACAACACCTTGACCATCACCTTTATTTGCTAAGAAAATGTAATTCATTGGTTAGAACAAGTGTTGTGCGCCTAATCCACACTACACTTCCTCAACTTAAATCACACTTCTATTTTATTTAATTAGAATTGTTTTGCTTTTTTTTTTTATTTTTCTCATCATTTTTTTTAGAGAAAGCAGTCCCTTATTGAGCAAAATGTTGTCATAAAAAGAGATAGAAAATTTCAAGATTTTGAAAGAGTGCTTTAAGAAGGTTGAGAGGGTCGACAACTTTTAATTAAAAAGCTTGAGATTTCTCAAATAAATCTAGAAATTCTAAAAAACCAAATTTAAGTTAAATTTTAAACAAGATGACTATGTAAAGAATTAATTGAAAATAGAATAATATAAAACTTGTAAAGCACATTCCAATCTATCAAGAAAAATCCAAAGATATGATGGTCAACAAAAACAGAGACATTCCTTTTGAAAAGAAGATTTAGATGTATCACCCTAAAAACAATCTTCTTAACCCGAATTACAGAAGAGATTACCGAGGCATGTCTATATTAAGGCTAAGACAAGCATTAATACAAACCCTAGATTCATTGAAGATGGTAGCTAAGCATCCAAGAGCAATAATAACAGTAAAATCTTCTCCCCCCAAACCTAAACAACATATTATCCTCAATAACAAACCAGTAGGGAGCGGGGTTCAAAAAGGAAAGCTATGCACAGAATTAAACCATCACAAAGGCACTCAGAATAAAAATGCGAAAAATAAATACAAGGAACTAAACAGAACAATAATTAAAGCAGCAAATAAAACTAAAACTAAAACCGAAATTAAAAAGATAAAATGAAAGAAACTTGGGTTGCCTCCCAAGAGCGCTAAGTTTATAGTCCTTAGCTAGACTTTACCCGGTTTGTTTAGCTATGCCACCACCACATCCCTCCACAGAAGAGATTTTGCAATCCATGAGAGTTTTCATAGGAGGATGAGCAGGTGGGCTTTGATTGTTTTCTGCCTTAGTTGCAGGTTGAGCTTGTTAGGCTCATATAGCGTGTAAAGCTTGTATTTGGCCTATGCGAACCGACCTTCCAATTTCCGGGTAGAATACTAATGAGCTTGAGTCGGTGATGCTCAGCACAAACCAGTGAAAAGTAAGAAAGAAAATTTAAACAAAAGCAAAAGCATGTACAAGTATAAGAGAAAAATTTACAGTATAAGTATGTACAGAAAAAGGCAAAGTCCAAACTACAACCCTACTAGTTACTCTTAATATTGTCAACACCGTCAATCCCCGGCAACGGCGCCAAAAACTTGATGCGCTATTTCCCGACAAGTGTATCGGGTCGCACAAGTAGTAAAGTGATGAGAAAAAGTTATCGTCCTCAGGGATTGACTTTAACAATTACCAATTTCACTAGATCAAGTTATATTTGGACAGAGGAAAAATGTAAAGATAAACCGAAAATAAACTAAACTAACAACAAGGAATTAACTAAACACCAAACGAAGAACTACGCCAAAACACAACGGGTAGGGGATTGACTTTCTTAACTCCTAATCCGATTAATTCATAGACAAACCAATCTTTGAATCGTTAAAGGATGCTTAGATACATTCACAGATTCCATTTAATGTTGGTCGAGTTCACGAAAATATTTGAACCCAATGTCTTGGTGAGCAAATCTTCCTAGCCAAAATAATTAGCTAATGTCTTAGTCCAATTAATTGGTTCGGAGTTTAAGTTCAAGAACTCATATGACCACGCAAACAAGATTATCTATGTCTAGACTAACCCGATTCAAGGTAGAAATTACAAGGGCATGTTTATATCAAACTATGTCTAGCATTAATACAAACCCCAAATTCATCTAAGTGAAATGATCACAATCACCTAAAACCAGTTAAACCAATAACAACTACTCCAATAATCAGAAAAGCAATTGTATTTAAGCATCCAACAATAAAGCTTCATAGGTAGTTAATATACATCAATCCCCTAACCCTAGAGTTTATCACAAGAGGAAGAAATACATAACAAATACACAACAAAATATGATCAAGAGGAAGGAGAAAAAGGAAGAAAAGCTTCAAACTCAGTAGAGAAGAGGTCTCCCAGCTCCTCCATCCTTGCCCTAGCAGAGCTCTCTTGCCCTCCAACTTCCAGATCCTCAAAACATCTGCAAAAGAGCAATATATACATGAGAACTCGCATATGCAGAACCGGGGCGCCTAGGCGCCAAGCAGAAAAAAAAGGAAAAAGGGGGCTGGCGCCCAAAACAGCTGGAAACAAGGAGTGGCGCCTGGGCGCCCTGGGTGGCGCCTGGGCGCCACGTTCTGACTCTTTGGCAGAGAGTTGAGGGGCTGGCGCCTCCAGGCGCCCTGCGTGGCGCCTGGGCGCCAGCCATCAGATGTGCAGCAGAACCTCAGATTCTCCATGTTCCAGACCAGAATGGAAAGCCTACTAGAATGTACAACAAAAAGGCGTAAAAAGGCAAGGAAAAAGACTAAAATAAGATAAAGCAAAGCAACAACTATGTACAAAGAGGAAAGCAAAAATGAAGGACAAAGCAAGGAAAAGGATAACAAAAACGGACAAAGGAGAGGAAAAAGCCCTAAAGAAACAACCAAAATTAACCAAAATAGAGGACTCATCAGCTATGATCAAGAAAATCTCCTCTAACATAATCTTAATGTGATTCTAGTAAAAGTAGTTAGATTTATGCAAGGTAACCAACATTGCACACCATTTCCAATTCAGTTACCATTTCAACCAGATACAGCAACATTCCTCAAATACAAAGTGTATAAGACCAGTAAATGAAAATAATATCCTAACCAGAATAGCATAAATCATAAACCAGAGGCAAGGAAGAAATAGAAATGGAATAAATAAACAAATACTTATCTTATTAAGCCCATGAACTCAGATTACACTTCAGTTTCAGATCAAGGCTAATTACAAGGGATTTTAGCCCTCCATGAGAGCAAAAAAAAAAACCAGAAAATAGAAGGAAGAAAAGAGAGGGAGAAGTGGTCTGCAAAAATACACTAAGTTTAAAAGCTAAGACATAACTAAAGTCTGAACGACAACTAAACTAATGCCCTCCAAAAAGCTTATAGAAACTAACTTTTTTGCCTTCTCTTCTAATTTTTGATATGAGAGGACATGGCAGTTGCAGAAAGTTGATACTTTTTTAGAAAGTGGTATGGGTGGTTGCTTCTTTCATCAAGGTTAGAGGAATAGGATGTAGAAAGTTGATCTAAAATGCTGCAGCCCTGGGTCCCACACGTCTATGTCATCAGGCAAGTAGAAGAGGCTGCCAAGTCATCCCAGAAGGTACCACATCAGCATCTAGTTCATCAGGAATGCCGTGTCAGCACCACATCATCAAGAAATCTCCAAAATTAATTCTGAAAATTACACAAGAAGGATTAAATTAAGTCTTTAATAATTTAAGTCCTAAAAAATGAAAATAATTCATTTTCCATCTAAAATTAACTTAGACCCAATAGAACACAAAATGTAATAAAATTGGAGAAATCCTAAATATGAAAATGTAAGGAGACCAAGATAGGGGTTAAGATGTATATAAAAATGCTAGATATCAAATCCCCCACACTTAGTCTTTTGCACTCCTGGGAAAAATCAATTAAAAGGAACAAAGGCACCAAAGGAACACAACAAGAAGCGAAGAAAGTATGCAATTATGAAATAGTTCAAGCTTGAAAAGGTTTAACACTTAGAGAAAACTAATCTTAAATTTCTAAAAATTTCAAGTATCATGGCAATTTCATTGACAAGAATGAATCCAAGTAATAATCCACTCACAAGGGAAGGTGTATATGCTCTATTCTCTCAAATGTTTAAGGTAGTGCACTCACATTTCAACCTATCACAAATTCAATACCATAAGCTTGTCAAGAATCTAAATCTTCACTACTTAAATCACATACATGCTTGAATAATTAGGACTTTACTTGGTTGTAAGGTGGGAAAAAGAATGATTGAAAGATGGAGGGAAATACAAGAAACAAGGTTTAACAAAAACTTAAAGAATTGAAGAGCATCAATCAAGTCATAAGAAATTGAACCATGAAACTTGGGCACAAAAATGCTACTTTTTTTCCTTCTTCTTTCTTTCTTGCTCTTTTTGATGTCTCTTTTGTTTTTATTTTTCAATTTTTTTTATCTTCATACAGTATATTTTTCATGAAGAATTGTCAAAATTTTCTTTTCTTTTGAGTAGTAGCAAAACCAAATTTCAAATAGCCCACAAATTCTTCTTTTGGCACATGCTCAATCTCTTTTCAAAAGAAATCTCTAAAGCTCTTCAAATCCTAAGTTTTTAGGGAAAAGAAGGAATTTGATTTAAGGTAGAAAAGGGGTTGGAAACACAGGCACAAAGTGGTACACAATGGAAACAATGATAATGGATGGTTATTTGGCTAAAAGTGGGTAACAAGAAACAAATGCCTAAATCATTTCTAAGCATGTACATATAATGTAGCCTCAACAAAGATTCAAGACAAATTCTAAAGTGAGAATCATGATAGGGAGTACTTACAACAAGAAAGAATATTCTTTTACAATAAGGCCCAAATTCTCACGGTTTAAAGACTACTACTAAAAATTCATTAAAAACAACGTCATTGCCATTTTACTTGAGTTCCTTAGAAAAATAAGATCAATTTCTTTTCATGCTAAATCAATTCACACACTTAAGCTATTTCATTATGCATGCTCTTTCACAAAAAACTCCACAAAGTTTTTCAAAAAGAGAGCATCAAATTTGGACAAAACAGAGCAGCAAAATTTTGCACTGCAGAATTTTTGGCGACTCGGCTTCACCGACACAAAAGTACACCAAAACGGATCCAAAAGACACCAAATAAAATTCTACAGCTAGAAGACATATAAAGCATTAAAAATATGTAAAGAACGTGGTAAAATTCGTAGCTAAACAGTACATAAAATTAGTGCAAGATAGCTCAAAAAATTTTGGACAGAATAGGGAAAAATAGAGAAAACAGCAGAAAAATTTTTAAATTAGTAACCAAAGTTTTCTCCAATTAAATTATCTCCCCCCACACTTAAATATTGCATTGTCCTCAATGCAAATCAACACTAAACATCACATAAAATATAGAGGACATAAATTAAAAGGAGGGAAAGAAAATGGCCTTATCATGGAGCCGATACACTGTAGAGTTGGATTTCCTCTACAGTTTTTTCTTGGAAGCCCTCATAGAACTTCTTCAACCTTTGCCCATTTACCATGAATTGTTTGTTGGTGGCCTCATTTTGAATTTCTACTGCACCAAAAGGAAAGACATTAGTAACAACAAAAGGGCCAATCCATCTAGAGCGAAGCTTACCGAGCATGAGCTTGAGGCGAGAATTGTAAAGAATGACTTTATCTCCCACTTGGAATTCTTTCTTTTCCATTTTCTTATCATTTAGAGCTTTGGTCCTCTCCTTGTAGATGCGGGCATTCTCATAAGCCGCTAGTCTTAGTTTTTCTAATTCTTGAAGTTGTAACTTCCTTTCTTTACTAGCTAGGGTTATGTCCATATTGCATTGCTTAACTGCACAATATGCCTTGTGTGCAATCTCTACCGATAAGCGACATGCTTTACCAAATACCAAGCAATATGGAGACATGCTGATGGGAGTCTTGAAAGTGTTTCTATAGGCCCAAAGCGCATTATCAAGCCTCTGACTCCAATCTTTTCTATTGGGCTGCACGGTTTTCTCTAATATGTGCTTTATCTCTCGGTTGGAGACTTTCACTTGCCCATTAGTTTAGGGATGGTAAGGTGTAGAAGTTTTGTGCACCATCCCATATTTTTTCAACAACCCTTGCATATTCCTGTTGTAAAAGTGTGATCCTTGATCACTGATTATGGCCTTGGGGACACCAAATCTACAGAAGACATGTGAACAAAGAAAATCTACAACAACAGAAGAATCATTAGTTCGGGTGGATTTAGCTTCCACCCACTTCAACACATAATCCACGGCAACCAGAATATACATGAAGCCAAATGAAACTGGAAAAGGACCCATAAAGTCTATACCCCAAACATAAAAAATATCACAAAAGAGAAGAGGTTGTTGAGGCATTTCATTTCTCCTAGACACATTTCCAGTTCTTTGACACCTAGAACAATTTCTACAGAAATCATAGGCATCCCTAAACAAGTAGGCCAATACAAACCAGAATTTAGCACTTTTCTAGTGTCCACCACATGCAAGAGTGTGACAGAAAGTGAGCACAGATGCAAACTCATGATTGGGAACACATCTCCTAATAATTTGATCACTACAAATCTTCCACAAATAAGGGTCATCACACATATAGTACCTAGCTTCACTTTTTAATTTATTCAATTGATGTTTGTTTTGATATGTAAGTAATTTAGATGCAACAAGATAATTCACTAAATCAGCATACCAAGGCTCACTAGTACCATGCAAAAGGGAAAACACTTATCTGGAAAGTTGTCTCTAATAGGAAGATACTCCAAAGGAAGCTCCAAAATCCTACTCAAATGATCCACTACTACATTCTCTGCTTCACTTCTATCCTTGATCTCTACGTCAAATTCTTGGAGAAGTAGCATCCACCTAATCAATCTTGGCTTCGCATCTGGCTTTTTCAGCAAGTATTTCAATGCTGCATGGTCAGAAAACACAATCATTTTAGAGCCAAGCAAATATAATCTAAATTTATCCAAAGCAAAGACAATTGCTAAAAACTCCTTTTCTGTGGTTGTGTAATTTGATTGAGCTGAATCAAGGGTGCGAGAAGCATAAGCTATGACATGCAACTTCCTCTCTACTCTTTGTGACAGCACCGTCCACACTGCATAATTTGAAGCATCGCACATGAGCTTAAATGGGAGTTCCTACTGTAGAGGTTGGATGATAGGAGGGGAAGTGAGTTGCTTCTTCAACTCATCAAATGCTAACCTGCAAGTATCATCAAAAACAAAATCAGTCTCTTTTTGGAGGAGTTTGGATAGAGGTAGAGGTTGAAATCCTTGATGAATCTCCTATAGAATCCTACATGGCTAAGAAAAAAATGAACTTTCCGCACAAAAGCGGGGTAAGGTAAAGAGGAGATAACATCAACTTTAGCTTTATCCACTTCTATGCCACAGGATGACACTATGTGGCTTAGAACTATCCCTTGCTTTACTATGAAATGGCATTTCTCATAATTCAAAACCAAATTCTTTTCTATGCATCTCTCAAGTACTCTCTCCAAATTTTTCAAGCATGTATCAAATAAGTCTCCATAAACAGAAAAATCATCCAAGAACACTTCCATGCAATCTTCTAACAAATCAGAAAATATACTTATCATGCATTTTTGAAAAGTGCTAGGTACATTGTAGAAACCAAAAGGCATGTGTCTATATACAAAAGTACCAAAAGGACAGGTGAAGGTAATCTTCTCCTGGTCTTTGGGTACAAGGTGAATTTGAAAATATCCAGAAAACCATCAAGAAAACAGTAGTGAGACTTTCCAGCAAGTCTCTCAAGCATTTGATCAATAAAAGGAAGAGAAAAATGATCTTTTCTAGTAGCTTGGTTCAACTTCCTATAATCAATGCAAATACGCCAACTATTTTGAACTCTAGTAGGTACTAACTCATTATTTGCTATAACAGTTATCCCAGTGTTCTTTGGCACCACTTGTACCGGACTCACCCACTTACTATTAGAGATAGGATAAATAATGCCAACTTGAAGAAGCTTACTTACCTCCTTCTTGACCACATCAAGAATCATGGGATTAAGTCTTCTTTGGGGTTGCCTCATTGGTTTTGTCTCTTCTTCAAGAAGAATGTGATGCATGCACACCGAAAGACTAATCCCAGCTGGGATGTCTGCTAGGGTCTACCCAATTTCTTTCTTGTTCCTTTTTAGCAAACTTATCAATTTCTCTTCTTGATCAGGCTCTAGATTGTTGGCTACAATTATTAGAAGCTGGTCTCCTACTTCTAAGAAAGCATACTTGAGGTTTTCTAGTAGAGCCTTCAACTCCAATGCAAGTGGTTGGATGGAAGATGGAGTCAGTTTTTTTGGAATCACATCCAAGGAGGCACCTACAAATTTAGATTGCTCAAAGACAGAAAGAATCCTTGGCTAAAGAAGAGGAAGGGACAGCAGCACAAGAAGAAAGAGATGAAGAATATACAACATTACAGTTTAAATCACTACACATACAACTACAACTACCTAAAACATAATTAAAACCTAAGCTAGAGAAACTGACGAAATTAGAATGCAAATCAGAATCAAAATCAGAAGGTGAATCAAAATGCAACTCAAGACTTAGAGAATTTTCAGTTTAAGCACAAGTATGACAAAACTCAGAACCAGCAGCACAATTGCACTCAAAGGCATGAACTAAATCAGAAAACTTAGGAAAATCAAAAATTAAATCAGCTTGGAAATCATCACCTGCCTCATCAACTAAATAATCCAGAAAATTAACTACATACACATTGGAATGATTTTTTATAGGATGTCTCATGGCATCTAAAATATTAAAATCAATCTTGTTGCCAGCAAAATCTATGGACAAAGTCCATTCATGCACATTGATAATGGTCTTTGCAGTTTTTAGAAAAGGCCTACCAAGTATCAATGGTGCATAACCATGAATGTTATCATTTTCTATATCTAGCACATAAAAATTAGCAGGAAAGATTAAATCCTTAACTCTTACCAAGACATCTTCCAAAACTCCTGTTGGGTATGCTGTGCTTCTGTTGGCATATTGGACAATCATTCCAGTTGGTGAAAGGACACCAATCTTGAGGCTTGAGTACACTGATTTGGGCATGACATTGATTGAGCCTCCCAAATCCATCATAGCATTGGAGAATTCCATGTTGCCTATTGTGCATGGTATTGTGAAATTTTCAGGATCTTTACACTTGGGTGGCATGGGTGGTTGGATGCGTGTAAAAACATTCCTTCCCAAATTCACTCTTTCATTGCCCCTTAAATGCCTCTTATGAGTGCACAACTCTTTGAGGAACTTGGCATACTGGGGAATTTACTTAATTGCTTCCACAAGTGGAATGTTGACCTCTATTTTTCTGAAGGTCTCCATGATCTCTTTATCTATGTCAGATTCAGAAGCTTTCCTTGATTGAGTTTGCCTATTGGGGAAAGAAAGAGGTATTCTCTGAACCACTTCTTCATCCTTTTTATTTTGTTCACTAATTGAGGATAAAGGAACATTTTGCTGTACATCTAACTTTGCTGGTTCAGATTTAGAAGGTGGACCATCTACTTGCTTGCCAATCCTCAAAATGATGGTACTAACATTTCCTCTTGGATTGAGCACTGGTTGAGATGGAAAACTTCCTGAACCTTGACTTTTCATCTCATTGACTATTGTGGCTAACTGACCAATCTTAGTCTCCAAATTCTGTATATTTGTTTCTGTTCTCTCCTGAAACTGGAGGGTGTTGGCAGTAAGCTCTTTCATTAAATCTTCCAGACTAGTCTCAGGCTTCCTGGGCGCTGGAGGAGGTATATGGCTAGGTCCAAGTTGATTGTATCTTACATGGAGTGACTAGTAAGGAAGGGGATTGGAGGTATTTCCATACTTGAAGGCTAGATGGTCCTACCACCCGTAATTGTAGGTGGAGGAATATAGGTCATATCTCTATTGTTGTGGCTGCATGGGTCTACTAGGGAATATGCCAGTACATAACTCAATTGGGTTCTCTTGCAGTTGAGGGTACTGATTAGTATGGTGGGTATTCAGGGTACAAATACCACAAACTGAAGGAGAAAGGGCTGGTTGTTGTGTTCTCTGATTTAATGCCAATTGCCTCACCATTGAAGCTAACTCTTCTAATTTATTTTCTATCCTTTGTTGCTCTATAGGAGATGTCCTCACTTCACTAACAGTAACTGCTGCTGGATCATTCAGTCTAGTGCCAAACTGTTATGCATTTTGGGCCATCTTGGCTAACAATTCGTTTGCTGCAGCAGAGGTCTTGTCTACCAATGCCCCACTAGCAGCTGAATCAACTATATATCTGTCCATAAGCAATAATCCCTCATAAAAATATTGGATGAGAAGCTACTCTAAAATTTGATAGTTTGGACAACTTGAACATAGCTTCTTGAATCTCTCCTAATACTCATGCAAAGATTCACCACCTACTTGTCTAATTCCATTGATATATTTCCTGATTGCTGCTGTTCTAGAGGCTGGAAAGAATTTCTCTAGGAACACTTTCTTCAGTTCATCCCATCCTGTGATTAAGGTAGTTGGCAGGTAGTAAAGCCAATCCTTGGCTACCTCATCCAAAGAGAAAGGAAAGGCTATCAATTTGATATGTTCTTCTTTAACTCCATATGGTCTCATGGTAGAGCAGATAACATGAAATTCCTTCAAGTGTTTATAGGGATCTTCTCTTAGAAGACTATAAAACTTGGGCAACAAGTGGATTAGACCAAATTTCAGTTCAAAATTAGCATCCAACACAAGATAATTTACGCACAATGGTTGATAATGCACATCAAGTGCAATCAACTCTTTAATAGATTGTTCTTACCTATTTTGAGGCACTTGTGCATTTTGATTATCCATCCCAGTTATCCCAGCTAACTCAAGATCAGTTGACTCCAACACAATATCAGATTCAGACTCTGACTCTACTTCTACACTATTGATAGCAAGATCAATAAACTCAAAAAAAGTTTAGATATTATGCCACTTCTAATGCTATTGCTTCTCAGTAGCCTATGGAAGGCCCTATCAATTTCAGGATCAAAAGGTGGTAAGTCCATGTTAAGAGACCTTCTCATACACTAGGAAGGGCAAAATTTATAAGAAAACAACAAAAAACACTAAAATCGACAAAATCGGCACACGAGGATCCAACCGACGAAAACCGCCAAAAAAAAAATGAAGTATCTGATTTTTCTTGGAAAAATCCTTCACAAGTTGGAGGGACTAATGCAAAAAAACAGAACTTAAAACTTTGATCTACAAAAATCATACTAAAAATCACAATTAATTAAAAAATAAAAAACATTAAAAAATAAAAAAGGGTCTAAACGATGGAATTTGGAAAAATGGCCACCCCATACTAGGAAGTAGGGGTTGTGAGTTGCTCGAAACATTGAAAACTAATGGTCTACTAAGTTTGAAGTCAATCGGAGATAGTTAGGCTTTTCACCAGTAGGAAAATGACTAGTTTTGACTAGTTTCTGAGAAAACGACTCAAAACTTGTAAACCACTTTAACAATACTAAATAACTGAAAATCAAACAAAGACACACATAAACAACTAATTAGACAACTTAGAAGTGAATTGGCTCCCCGGCAATGGCGCCAAAATTTTGGTTCAAGCCACTACGATGCCGAATCGTCCAGAATTAAAATCATGACAATTTTGTAGAATAATGGTCCCCAAGTTGTTTTCACTCTTGGAGCCTCACTTCTAACCACTAACTAATTGTTCTAAACACCTAAATACTAATTAAAAGCTAATTAACACACTGGGGGGTTTTGGTTATGACAGAATCAAAAAAATGCAATTAGGAATACTAAACAGCAATAGCAAACAAGACAGTAGAAAGCAGCAGAGTTGAACAATACAAAAGAATGCAACTAGCCTTGGTCTTTCCTAAAGATGAAATCTTCTTAGTTCTCTTTAAATGATGAGTACTTGTTCTATTTATCATTTGATTTTATAAATCATAAGGTGTCTAAAAAGAATTTCTAGACTAAATCCCATTAAGCTATGATCAAGAAAATCTCCTCTAACATAATCTTAATGTGATTCCAGTAAAAGTAGTCAGATTTATGCAAGGAAACCAACATTGCACACCATTTCCAATTCAGTTACCATTTCATCCAGATACAGCAACATTCCTCAAATGCAAAGTGTATAAGACCAGTAAATGAAAATACTATCCTAACTAGAACAGCATAAATCATAAACCAGAGGCAAGGAAGAAATAGAAATGGAATAAATAAACAAATACTTATCTCATTAAGCCTATGAACTCAAATTACACTTCAGTTTTAAAACCAAGGCTGATTACAAGGGATTTTAGCCCTCCATGAGAGCAAAAAAAAAAAAACCAAAAAATAGAAGAGAGAAAAGAGAGGGAGAAGTGGTCTGCGAAAATATACTAAGTTCAAAAGCTAAGACACAACTAAAGTCTGAAAGCCAACTAAACTAATGCCCTCCAAAAACTTATGGAAACTGACTTTGTTGCCTTCTCTTCTGATTTTTGATATGGGAGGACATGGCAACTACAGAAAGTTGGTACTTTTTTAGAAAGTGGTATGGGTGGTTGCTTCTTTCATCAAGGTTAGAGGAATGGGATGCAAAAAGTTGATCTGAAATGCTGTAGCCCTAGGTCCTACACGTCCATGTCATTAGGCAAGTAGAAGAGGCTGCCAAGTCATCCTAGAAGGTACCACATCAGCGTCCAATTCATCAGGAATGCCATGTTAGTGCTACATCATCAAGAAATCTTTAAAATCAATTCTAAAAATTACACAAAAGGATTAAATTAAGTCTTTAATAATTTAAGTCCTAAAAGATGAAAATAATTCATTTTCCTTCTAAAATTAACTTAGACCCAATGGAACACAAAGTGTAATAAAATTGGAGAAATTCTAAAGATGAAAATGTAAGGAGACCAAGATAGGGGTTAAGATGTATATAAAAATGCTAGATATCACATCATTAGTTATTTTACTATTGTGTTTCAATCAAAACTTTAATTATTCAATAGAAGAACTTACTTCACTTCTTCCCCCTATTTTCATGCATGCCTTTTGGGTCACAATATTTAATTTCTTATTATTTTATTCATTGAAAATTTTAGTAGAATCTCTTTAATTTTGGGTTTTCCCAATTCAGTTAATACTGGTACCACAAAATAATCTTAAAAGATAGTTTTAACTCAAACTAGTTTTATCTGAATTTTTCTTCTCAAGTACGTATATGATATCTAGCATTTTTACATCAATTTTAATATTTATATTCGCCCGATTACAACTTTAATCTTGCAAACTCTCTAATTATATTATGTTTTCGAATTATTTGGGTCTAAATTAGTTATTGATCAAATATAATTTAAATTTTGATTTTTATGCCATGATAGATTAGACCCAAATTAATCTCATTCCTATCTTGCAAATTATTTGGAGAGTTGAATTGCTGACTTGGATAAATTCATATGACATGGACGCCAACTGGATGATGACATGGACATTATTGTTGACTAGGATGCTGACTGTGTAGGCCCCACTTTTCTGCATTCTGCTATGACTTTTTGGCATGCATGCAATTTTATTTTGCAGCAAAATTCTTTCCCTAAGTGGTAATTTCGCAGGTCAAAGCTGATGGGTAGAAAAGTCAACTTTTTAGTTTCCCATTCTATGTTTCCTTGTTTTATATGTAGATGTATTTTACTTACAGCCAACAATAAAGGGTATGCTATATGAAGTGAAACAACTCATCTATAAAAACTTTCATATAAAAGATATGAGTGAGACATCTTATACCATTGGCATTAAGGTCCATAAAGATAGATCTCATTATGTTTTAGGTCTATCATAGGAAACATATAATCAAAGTTTTGGAGAGATTTCACATGAAGGATTGTTCACCGAGTGCTGCTCCCATTATGAAGGGTGATTGGTTCCATCTAAACCAATGCTCGAAGAATGATTTAGAAAGAGAATCCATTAGGAATATTTCATATGCTTCTGTAGTTGGAAGCCTTATATATGTTCAGGTATGTACAAGACCTAACATTGCATTTGCAATTGAAATGTTAGAGTGATATCAAAGTAACTCAGGTATAGAACACTGGAAAGCTACAAAGAAAGTCATGAGACTTTGATAGTTGTGTTGATTCTTGTAAATCAACATCTGGGTCACAACTCAGCTGTAATGTTCTTGGCTAAGAATAACAAGGGTGGAGTTGATGCAAACACATCAATATTAAGTACTTAGCCATTAGAGAACATGTTAAAGAAAAGAAAGTGGTCATTGACCATATTAGTATTGAGTTGATGATTACCGATCTTTAAATAAGGGCACTCCACCAATGAAATTCAAGGATCATGTAGACAAAATGAGAATTGTTTCTCTATGTAATTGTATATATACATTAAGATTATAAAACTCTTATGCATTCGGATGTTTTCTCATTTTTGTGTGCACTTTAATTTATTCAAGAAAATATACTTCATTTTAGATCTAGAATAAACATAGGGTTTATTCATTAAGTTTCATTTTTACGTTTAGAACATGGGAAGAAAAATGCATTCCAATACATAACTGATAATACTCGTATTTAGAGGACCTATCACTATGATTTGGGTATTTGTTTTACTCAAAACGTTGTCATTTAATGTTTACACCAAGTGGGAAAATGTAACATATAATTGCATTAGAGTAATGCAATGGTTGTAGCCATTTAATTTCATTAAGTGCTATAACGGTTATGTCGCATTAAGTAGGGTTATGTTGCGTTAAGTGGTGTAATGGTTACATTGCATTAAGTGGTGTAACGTTTCAGTTATGTCATCAATGGCCATTGATGACTGTTTTATAAGAGAGGTGCAGTAACAACTTTTAGTTACGAAAGCATATTAAGGGTGCATTTGCAATAGCTTATTTTGAGTTTATCTGGCTTATCTTATGACATAAGCGCTTATAAACGTGTTTGGAAGAGCTTATAAAAATAGCTTATGATAATGTCCTGAAAATAAGCTGAAAACAGCTTATGTAAAGTTTGCTCTTATAAACTCTTCAATTGTAGAAATAACTCATATATAAACTATAATACCCACCAATTTTGAGATCACGTGATTGGTAGTATTATGGTATTAATAAAGTTAATTGCCATTATTTAATCACATTATCTTATAACGTTATTTTAGTGACGTTATTTTTAATACATTATTTTAATAGAATTAGTCTAGTCAATTTAATTCTCCACAATTATGTTATTCTTTTGAATATTATTTATGAAAATTGTGTTAAATGACTGGATTGAGTATTCTATTGCGAGTAGCATTTTCCAAATATTGAGAAAGACAAGAAAAGGAGAAAATTTTGTGGAAATAATATAATTATTGAGAAATAATTATATCAGAACCACTCATGTTTGGGGCATATGGGTATGAGTACCTATAGATCACCAATTGACCCACCACCTCCTTTATACTCTTCTTTCTCTCTTCCCTTCTTCATTTCTCTCAAACAGGGGAGGCGCAAAGGCAGGGAGGAGGAAGTTTCTCTCTTGATTTCATCTTCCAATCTTCTTTCCCTTTCGATTAATCTTTTGTTTCCGGTTCTCTAGAGTTTCTAGAGCTTGAGGTAAGCTTCCTCTTCCTCTTCTTTTTCCTTTACCTCCATTGTTACCATTAATGGAGAAAATGGATTTTTCTTGGGTTTTGCTGCAATACCAGTTTTCTTTGCTTCTTTCTCTTGCTTCTTGGTTGAGGGTACTGGAAAGGATTGTTTTGAGGGAAGAGTTGACTCTGGCTTTGTTTTTGTATAAAAACCCATTTATGGGTAATTTTTGTAAAATTGGGAGAAATTATTAATCAACTCTCTCCTTGCTTTAATAATTGATTTCCAACCCTCCTAAAGGTCCTAGAGACCATATTTAAAGCTTAGAAGCAAGTAGAAGAAGCAAGGGCTGAAAGAAGGAATTTTTGGAGATTTAAGAAGCCATTTAAGTGCTTCCTTGTTCTGTAGAACTAAGGGCGCCAAGGCTGGTGCCCTGAAGGCAGTGTTGAATTAGGGCTTCTAGTGTCCATGCACCATTTGGACAGAGGCCGAGAGCCTCTTGGTAAGGCTCTAGGGCGCCCACCCTAAAACCTAGGTGCCTGGGGGCAGAGAGGAATTGAATTATTTTCAAGGGAGAATGGGGTTTTGGTGTTAAAAGATTTTGGTTTGGTTTTAGGTGGTTCAGGAAGATCTGTTGGCTATGTTTCTCAGACTTCTTCTTGGTAAATCCATGTCGGCATTGAGGTGAGTTTGTGACCTTGCTACTTGTTTTTATTAAAAACTGCTCAAGTATAATGTAAATCTCACTCACACCATGATTGAATTTAAATTCATTAAATTCCCTAGTTAATGGTAATAACTAGATTAAAGAATTTTCTTGTGATATTGAGCGTATTTTTATGAATTGTTGACAAGGATGTTATGAGTTGAATTATGTTTGGATTTGGTAAATGTATCTGAAATGCTGAGCTAATTTTGGTGTGTATTGTATCGTATTTATGTGTATGCATTGCATATGAAATGGAATTGTATGGGAATGTGGACCCACGAGAGGGAACAAAAGGGTAGACCTGTGGAATAAACCCATTGAGTACTAATAGTCCAAGGAAAAAAAATTTGGGCTGAGTCTTAATGTGGTAAGCATGGGAAAGTATGGGAAAAATATTGCGTATTGTTAATTGCATAACCATATCATGAGACGGAATCGGTTAGTATACCCAAAGATGTGTATATTCTTGAGAAGAATGTCAGAAATTGGGAACAGAGGGTAGACCTCTGAGATAAACCCGTTGAGTAATTATTGTCCGAAAGGAAATTTCGGACTGGGTCTCAACGAGGTAAGCGTGGGAAAGTGTGAGAAAACATTGCATATTGTTACCTGTATATATTCATAATCCGTGTGTGTGCTTATTTATGCTTATATGTACTTTGGATGTGATTGATGTGGATTGCGAGAGTGTGGACTTGCAAGGAAATAGCACGTTACAGTCATAAAATCAGTTATCCTTGTGTTTGTGTATCTATAATGCTTGTATATGCTAGAGATAATTATTTAAATTGTCATTGTGATACTGGTATTTGTACTTGTGCCTTATTTTATTGCACAGTCATTTACTCACTAAATTTTGATAAACTCACACGTTCTATGGTTACATTTTTCAGATCTAGCAACTGAGAAGGATGGGAAACCATTGAAGTTTACTAGCTTGGAGATATACTCCATTTTTATTTGAGGGTTCTTGATGAACCAGCTTTTGGGCTGTATGCTGATATAAATGTTTTGTAAACCTATAGGCCACCTAGTCCTGGTGTGTTTCAGGGGTTTATTTAATTGATTGCAATTTACTTTGTATTTTTCATTATAAATATTTTCCGATATTATGGGAAATAAGAGAAAGTATTATGTAAATTTATTTCCTTTGTGAATTTACATTTTGGCATAGTTGTGGATATTATGACTATTAAGGGAATGTATGGGCTATCACTAAGGTATACCTCAAGATTTCTAATTTGTATGTTAAGTCACGTGCCTATTTTTCGAGATGTTACATAAACGTTTATATAATAAGTATTTATTCTATAAATGTTTAAATAAAATATTTATCCAAATAAGGCCTAATAAGTGTTTATGATGGTTGAACAATATATATAGGTCTTGGATGTCCTTTCTTTGCTCTCTAACTTATATGGACATATACCATCTAAAATAGAGAGCTAAGTGAGAGAAATTTACTTTGTTTTGAAAACAAAAAACAATGGCTAGAGGTAAGTCAATTTTTTGGATCATGTTTCGAATGCTTAGAAACATGTTTAAGTGATTTATTTTTCTTACATTATATATAGAATTATGATACAACTATGGAATTGTTGTAATTAAAGTCATTATGTATCTTATTTTTATTTTAATGAGAGAGAGAACTTACTTGAATTATTATTTTTAATTTTATTACATATTTCTAAAATGACATTTCTATTATATAACATTATTATTGAGATCCTTTATTTAACACACATGCGAAAATGTATTTTTCATAAGTTTATATATAAATATATGGGCTAGCTCTAATGAAAAGTGGGGCTGTAATTAACCACTTCCCAACCTGAATTAAAACAAGCTCGGGGTTCACTTTTCATTTGTCACTAACTGTATTAAGTATCCAGGCTCTCTTTTAATGAACTCGGCCTCTCATTTAACGAGTCCGACTCGTAATTACCTTCACTTTAGGCAGTATTTTTCCTCCCTCGTCACAAAGCTGATAATTTGGTAATAATCATGGTACTCTTAGTACTTGAGTTGTAATAAAGGGTATGTGTTACAATGTTTGCAACATATGAATTTTAGACAAATTTTCAATTATTTGGATGCACAAGTCTCGTGCACAAGATAATAAATTTCATTGCAGTCTAGTGAGGAAGCAAATAGTTTGTTTACCATGCCTGCCATTACAGTACCAAAATAATTATTGGTGCACTGATTTTTTTGTGTTGATTGTGTGTACAGTGATTTGAAACTGTGATTCATTAAAATTAAAATTCTTCCCGTTTCGCAAGCACAATGATGGAGGTTCGGAATTTTACCCCAACACTGGGGTCCGAATTAATACAATCTATTTAATTACCTTCATCTTTTCTTCTCTTGTGTTAGTTACGTTGGAGTGACCTTTTAGAAGGGAGAGGAGTATTAATTGGCGTTAAAATGATTAAGAAATTTACTAAATATACCTAAGTCCAAATGCAATGTTCTGGGACATTATAGTCTATAAATTTACCTTCCTTTTTGGTTTCTTGTGCCGGGTTCAACTTTATAGAGTAAATTACAGATGTAGTCTTGCAAGATTCTTATTTGCTCAATTCAATCCTTAAATAATTAAATATCTCAATTTAATTTTCAAAAGGCTGCATTTGTTTCAGTTTTATCTATCTTCATTGCTAGATCACAATATTTACTAAATTTCAAAATTTTAGTTACTAAAAATCATTTTGACCAAAAAAATTAAATTAAAATAAACATAATTTTATAAGAATTAAATTAATAAAAGTATAATTTTTTTAGACCCATAATTTACTCATCTTTTTATGGTGGACTCATTAGTCTTAGAGACTAATCAAAGTCAACAATGACAGCGGGTGATCCTGCATTATTAGTGAAAAGAAACAAGTTACAGGCAAAGGAGGGTTGATAAAACAGGCAAAATGAAACAAAAATTCTGGGACCGAACCTAAAATATGTTTATATCTATATGAGACTTTCGAGGAAGATGACTTTTAATGGAGTTGCAATTATGTCGATCTATAAAGATGATTGATCATTACGTTAGGCTGGTAGCCTGATATGATTTGGTATCATGTTTTCTGTGAAAAAAAGGAAAGAAAAAGAAATACGGAGTCAATGGTATTTGATTTTTGGTAGCAATATTGATGGAGAAGACAGGAAGACTGTTTGGGTTGAAACATGTCCATGTGCTTCCAGAAGCCGAATGTCCAAAAAGCAAAATGAAAGACGATGTCATAGTGAGGTTGTGGACTTGTGGAGTAAAATTTGCGTTCAGGAAATGCAGTCCGTCACTTGAATCTTATTTTAAAGAGTAAATTGTCCATTTGGTTCCAAAATATTATAATTATTTTTAATTTATTTTTAAAAGACTAAATATTTTAATTTAATATATAAAAAATTATATGTGTTTTAATTTTGTTATTTGATTGTTAAAGTAACTACAATAACAAAAATAAATTAATTAATAAAATTATTTTTAAAAATTAAATTAAGATATTTCATCTTTTAAGAATTAAATATTTCTGAAACTATATAAATAAGTAATTTTCTCTATTTTAATATATATATATATATATATATATATATATATATATATATACTAGTAGATTGTATATAAATAAAAGGAAAAAAGTTTATAAAGAACTTTTGTCTTTTGGAGCTTCAACTTGCTTTTCAAGATTTTGCGTATGATCACTAAAAATTATTTTATATAAATCTCAAAACTAATATAAGGTTAAGTTTCACTATAAAAAAAGTCAGAGATTAAAGACGGAAAAATTTGTCTCTAATTAAATAAAAATTTGTCTTTAATTGATCAAAGGTGAATTTTTTTTTTTGTTTTTGATCCTGGCTTCTCAAACAACTTGAGAAGAAAAAAAGATTCCGTCTTAAAATTAGAGGCAGATTTTTCCGTCCCTAATCCCGTCTTTAATTCTCTGAACAGAAAAAAAAAATTTTTTGCTCGTGGATTATTAAAGAGATCATATTTGGCCTCCAAAAAAATTTAGGTACATTAAATATTATTAAATTAGAATGCACATTCATTCATTAGCCTTCTTAAGACAAGAGTATTCATTGAAGCACTCTATATAGCAAAAGGAGGGAAACAATACTATACATAGGAAAAAGTGAGAGGTTGATTTTCTGAATTGGGCAATATAAGACTAACGAAAATCTGAGACCAAATTTATTCTATCTCTAATCTGAGGCAAAATTTAATTTTCGTCTCTAATTTAAAATAAAATTTATTCCGTCTCTAATATGAGATCTAATTTGTGACAAAAATTTTTTCGTCTTAAATTTTGTCTCAAAATCCGTCTCAGATTTTCAGACTAGATTTTGAAACAAATTTTTAATATTTTAGGGACAAAAATTTCAATTTTTTCTTGTAGTGTGTCCTAAAGCCCGCTTGATCATGAAGCCCTAAATAAAATGATACCAAACAGAGAGGATTTGCATGTGAGAATTTTCATCGATCATACTGCACTGCTTTCAACTAATTGCTAATTAACCATGTGCTCTTAACTAGGATTAGCTACAGGCATGTATCTGAAAACATATTATTTAAAAAAAAAATGAATGTGTTCATGAAAGTGAGTTTATAATGAGTGAAAGAAGCTCACCCAGCCCTATATCAGACAAGACAGTAGAAATAGATGGTAAACTAAGGATGTATGTCTGGTTTTCATGCTGTTTCTGATCCTAGTACGTCTGTGCTTCTGCATCTCCCATACCAGAAATGCATGGGTGGCCAAACCTCTATTATACACCATTTAAGCCCAGCTAGCTTTCTAAATCGATCCTAGTTTTGGATAGTCACGACCATTATTGGTGTTTTGTGGAGAAAGGAATCCAGAAAAAGAGAGGAATCAATTTCATCATCATCGCTCTTATTCACACAGTAAAAGAAACGATAATGACGGATACCGATTATAATAATAATGTCACGTGCTCAAAATAGAGCATGGGTCCCGAAGTTAGGGGTATTTTATATATATATATATGTACAAACTTATTGTAGGTAATAAAACTACAACTAAAATTACATTTTGATCCTCATAGATGTCTTTTTTTTTTTAATTTAGTCTCTCACAGATTTAAATATTTTTTTAATTTAATCCTTTTTAGATTTGTATTTTTAATTTGATCTCTTGCACAATCAAACATTCTCAATGATAATAAAAATTTATGAAAAATTAAAAAAAAAACTTTTATGAAAGACCAAAGTAAGATTTTAGTCATAAAATTAATGATGCAGCGTTTGTTACGTGTAACATTTATGGGTGTCTGCGAAAACTACGATGTGATCCGGGATGGAGTCATATGATCATAAAACACAATGTATGGTCAAATAAAGGAGGAAATGGCGGTGGCAACACCAAAGCCACTTTGATTGTCAATAAAGGCTGCGATCCATGTTGCATCTTGATACTACACGAGGACAGACTTCAACTAATCTCAAAAAGTTGTCACTTACACCCACAAAGACCATTGTGTTGTAAGTTGCGAAATGTGATATCATATCTAATTGAACTCCTATATGTATTGATTTGATTTTCTAAGGGGGAGGGTGGGGACATGTGTCTGTTTTTTTCTGCTTCTGTTTTCAGTGGAACGGGTTAGTTTGTTAATTTGCCAAGAAAGCTACCTTTATATATATAATAGGTATCTGGCAGTATCTGGAGCCTCCGATGCTTTCCAAAGCTCTTAGATCAAAGCAGGTACGTGCAACATTATTATAAATATGTGAAAAGCAACATCCATAGATTGAGAAAATCCTGTTTGGTCGTCCTTCTACTTTAATTGATCACACTCACTTGTTTAATGATGTGTTTGTTAAAAAATAAAAGAGACATGAGGAAAAGGCCAATAGTTAAGTAGACTAATTAATAAGAAAAGTACGCGTTAACATTCATTTAATTTGTTTGCACATATATCCGGTATAGAATGTGGAAAATGAGGTGATTGCAGATTATTTTAGTTCTTCATATATAATTAATTAATTTAGATGAAAACATTAGAGAACTAAAATGATATCATTATTATACCTTCAAAGATAATATTAATTTCTTTTTCAAAAAAAAATATAACTTTATTGTCAATTCATTGTCTAATATTTACATTTGAATATTATTTGAAAACCATGACATTAAATGATTTATTCTAAATTTAAGAAAGTGATGATGATGATGATGATGATGGTGATTATTATTATTATTATTATTATTATTATTATTATTATTATTATTATTATTATTATTTCAAAGGAAGGAAGCCTAATTTTTTTAAAATATAGAAAGGATGACTGTGTAATTTAGATATTTTTTAAGGAGAGGGAATTTAATTTATCCAAGTGTAGTACACATATTACATTTTTATCTTATTTTTTCATCTCATCAAATTCGTGATACAATTTGTAAAGGATGAAAGGATGAGCGTCCACCCACCCCCCCCCCCCCAAAAAATCACACACACACAATACAAATAAATTCTAATATTTTTTTTTATATTTTTACAAATAATAAAAAGAAGGTAAAAGTACTTTTTTTTGGGGTAAATAATGAAACTACATGAAATTTCAAAAAGAATCCCATACTACACCAGGCGTTACTTCTTTAAGTGGGAGAACTGGCTAACCATTTGCTATATGCTATGATCTTCTTCTATTTTTTAAATCTGAATTAGCCTACTGCCATTTTGTTCATGAATTGCTAACCACTTTTGGTGTGTTCTCTGAGAATCAATCCATGCAAATCCGAAATTAGGTTCAGCCCCAATTACAGAGTCGTCAATCGACAAACTGGGAAATACCTAGGGAGAATCATATATGGTTGTCCAAGGGGAAAGAAATCTCTGAAATTATATGCTCTAATTTGGAGAATTAGTGTTAGACTGGTATTTTCAATGTCCATATTGTCAAAGAAGCTTGTATATCTGACAAGATTCTTGAATGACTGTCTGCAAATATAATATAGTGTCATTTGACGAAATTGCAATATGGCATATAGGAATTCGATAGAAATAATATGTCGAATGGGGAATTCGACAGAGTAGATTACGTCAAATAGGAAATTCGACAGAAAATATGACAAAGGAATTCGACTGAGGAGAACACATTTGATGAAAATCAGTTGAAGCAGTTCGCAACAACACTATCAAGTAAAAGATTATCGAAATAAAATCGTCAGAAGTATATCATTCGACAAACTAGTTTCACGATAATTTTCAATTATCAATAGAATTGGGAATTCGACGAATATTAAGTGTTTGTTGAATGAATGAAGATGCTAGCCATATCCTTAAGTCGGCAAATAAGCTATTGGATGGATATATTGATCGACGACCAATTCGTCAAATGAGCTGTCGAATAAACATGTTGATCGATGACCAAGTTGTCAAATGAGATGCTAGATTGCCATGTTGATCAATGACCAAGTCGTCAAATGAGCCGTCGAATGGATATGTTGATCGATGACCAAGTCATCAAATGTCAAAGATGTTAATTGACGGCATGACCAAGTTTCATCAAATATGATGATTGATAGTATGACGATACAATCATGTTTTCAGACGTTGAATATGTTGTTTGACAAACAGATTAGGAAGACATGTCTAGTGGCCTTTGACGGTTATGTCTGGTTTATCATATTATATAATATGCACAATAACTGTCACTTACGTGGCTAATAGATAGATAAACAGTTATATCCATAGTTAGCCTGCACAATAACTGTCACTTATGTAGCCAATAGATAGATACATTGTAAATCATCACTTACGTGGCAGATATGTAGATAGGCAGTTATTCCATGATTTGCCTATAAATATTAGGATTTCTGATGTAAAAAATATTGGCAACTCTTGATTAAAAATCCTAACATCTCATATAAGCATATTAAATGATCAACATTAAAGTATGTCTTCCACCTTTAACTTTCAGTCAATTTTAATTCTAGTTCATCTTCTATCTTTACTTCCTCATCTTCATCTTTATCTTCATCTTCTCCTATTCTATTTCTGACTTCTTTCCTCTATTCTATTTCTGACTTCATCTCTTTACTCCATTTCTGATTTCTTCTCCTTCTTGCTTTCATTTATCTTTCTACAATTTACATGCTTTCAATTATTTTTCTACAATTTACTTGTTTTATTTAACTTCCTACATTTTACTGCTTTTATTTACTTTTTCACAATTCACCTCTTTCTGCAATTTCTTTCAAACCGTCTTCTCAAACGATCTTCAATCTTATTCTCTTTATTTTTGCAGTTAATAACAAGTTACATGCATCATTTGACATATATTTCAAATGTGTAACTTCATATTTTTAATGAGATTACCGCATAATCTTAAATATCCACATTGTTCTCGAAAGAATCAAGTATTCGTTATTGGATTTGGCTTTAGATCAAAAATCACCGTAAGCAAATTGACACCCCCGGTTGGACTAGTTCAGAGTATCTCGTTACATGTATGCGTTTGAGAAGTGGTAAATTCATACCTTATTCTTCTCGCACTCACAATTCTGAAATCATGAATAACGCAACGAGTGCTAGTGCTAGTCAAATGACAAGTGCACTAAGTACCCAGTCGACTGTCGTGACCACAACAAGTGGGCCAGTAGTTGCAACAATTGCTAATTCTGTAGACATTGTGCTAAACGTGTCCATTCTGGGAAGTCTCGTATTGGAACAAATAGTGTCTAGTTCGGTACCATTACTACCAACTCTTGCTAATTCTATAGACATTGTGCTAAACGTGTCACGACCCGTTTTCTGGGCACATGACCGGCACAATGATGAATCTCTCATCACTGTAAGCCTTCCGATAAATATATCAAATTTTCTTATCTGAAAATCATAGAGATGATTTGCATGTAATCATAGATTATTAATTTAAAATACATTATTATACTGACATACAAGCCAAATGTCGAACCCCTGAACTAGATGTCCTAGACGATTACAGAGCAACATAATCTATAACAGAAGAGAGGTCTACCCGACAACGGGAAGGTCCAAAGTGATCTACTCCTCTAGCAGATATTCTTCGATGGCAACCTGATCTGAACAAAAAGGTTGTACAAACAATGTGAGCTTTTAAACTCAATGAGCGAATCGGCCTCGCATTAATAAAATTCAAATACATTACCAGTCATGCAAGCATATCCAAAGGCTCATACTCAACCAATAGACAGAAGATAAAAATTTATCCAATTCAACAAACGTTACTAGTACTCGTCAATGGCAATATATCCCGGAGAGCGCACACAGGCCGGCTCACCAATTATGTATATTTCCGCCATGACGCACAACATCATCCTCTTACATACAAGATAAAAATTCATCCAATTCAACAAATGTTACTAGTACTCGTCAATGGCAATATATCCCGGAGAGCGCACACAGGCCGGCTCACCAATTATGTATATTTCCGCCATGACGCACAACCTCATCCTCTTAGCTTGGGCGCCTCACGGATTTATCACCAATCCGGGCTATATCCCTACTGAGGGAATCGTTGTCTCCACACTCATTGGTCAAGACACCCTGTCAACCGGGTTTTCCGCCTTGCCGTGAGAGGGGGTACTGTCCCGCTCAATCACAATCAATAGCATTTCATATCATAATCAGAAGCTCAATATAATATTCATCCATATAACAGGTATAGTATATTACTATATTATGGATTTATAAACCACATATCAAGATAACAATTAATCCATTTTTGAAAACATTCAAACTTCACATCATCATAAGATACTTATTTCATTTTATCCATACTTATGGATTAATTATCTCATTTAGATTCGTCATTCTGAATCCAATTTCCCCCTATGAATCTTGGGAGTGTCCTACGACATACTTTTTATCACCAGTAATGCTAAAACTCTATTAAAACGGGATCGTTTCACTCACCTGGATTCCGTACGAATATCGCTTCTCTAAGTCGTTACAGACAAGAGTACACAGATGAATTTCAGTATTCTGCTACGGAGATTTTCATGAAAGATTAGAGAAAACAAGTTAGGATTGTTTTCATACAGATACTGTTCATACATGCGGTACTATTCATATGTACGGTCACTATTCATATATATGGTCACTATTCATACATACAGATACTATTTATACATACGGATAATATTCGTACATACGATCACTATTTATATGTATGAATACTATTTTTACGTACGGATACTATTCATATGTACAGTTACTATTCATATAGTTAGTATTCATACGTACGGGTACTATTCATACCAGAAATAGAGAATACAATCTGTAAAAGAGTACACCAGGTAAGTTCCCAGGAAAGAGTGGAGGGTCACACTGGACACACTTAAAAACCAGGTCTTTCCTTAGCCAGAACTTTCCTAGACATGTATTCTTCACAGTTTACATTCTATTTCGGTAATCAGATAATCAAAATAACATATAAACAACTAAGGACAGTTTTTCTGATGTGGAAGATCGGCCAAAATCGCAACCACAGAGCATACTTAAGAAATTAACTTCTAAAATTTGAAAGACATAGAAAGGGCATAGTATCCTTACCTAAGCTGAAAAGGAAAGGCCCAAAATCTCATAAGCCTAACATTGGAGTAAGAGAAACTTAAGGAGAGAAGAAGAGAAGTTGAAGGTGTGAGTTTAGAAGTGAAATGGAAGGGCCTATTTATAGCAAAAGTCAAGGGTACTATTTGATACTATGCGTTAATAAAATATTCAATTTACTATTTATGAAAATGACATTTCTAATAATGCAGTTACTGTACAAATAGCGGCAACGGCCGAAAATTTTTCTATTATTACTATTGAAAACTTAAAGGAAAAACTATCCTTTTACCTTAAACCTTTAAGTTTCTTTTTCAAATCAGTCCTTTCAATTTAGTCCCTGAGGGTATTTTTACACATAAAACGTCATTTTCTCCTACAAACTTCTTTCTAGTTTTCTCTTATGACCAAACCACATCTAGTACTTGACATTTCGATTGTATAATGAACAGTATCGTAAATAGTATTATACGGGTGAATAGTACTGTATACTGAAATAGTAACAGTAGTTTGTAAACAAATATTTATATTTATTTTTCATGGGTATTACAAAACGTGTCCCTTCTAGAAAGTCCCGTATTATAACAAATAATGTCTAGTTCAATACCATTACTACCAAATCCAACAGGTACAAGGTTTGTATCACAATATGGGTTACCCTAAGGGTATGCCCCTCCTGTTATGACTCAACCTGGAAATGGAAATCAATCCAATCCTATGTGTCAAATGGTTCAAGGTCAGGCAGTAAATTCTGTATTGGAAAATACAAATATGGTACAGACAAGTACTCCCACTATGTCTCGACAGGAGAGGTTGAATATAGGACCTATTTTCCTAAATATTTCGAGAGACATGCCATGCAGTGTCCCTGCCTTTACCGTAAGTTTATTGCTTAACATTTGTCAGCAAACAGACAAAAGTAACCACAACATGGTGAGCATGTTGGCACAACAAATGGGAGTTGTGCTAAAACCTTTAATGGAAAATACTAATAATGCATGCAATACTCTAGCCTTTTAAATGAGTCTGCTTAGTCAAGCTTTGGGTATCGTCGTGCCTGAAAATGTTTAAATAGAACAAGGGGTTATGGCCCAAGATCAAGGCTAAAACCAGCAAAATAATGTAGCCCAAGTTCAAGACCAACCTCAACCTCAGTTAGGGTATGGCCAGGTGCAGCTCCTGCATCGAAACGAACCACAAGTGGTCAAAAATAATGCGGTAAGAGCATTCCGACAAAATCTAATAGGAAACCAAGTAGAACAGAATGTCAATCAAGTAGTTGAGCAAGTTCTTAATAGATTTGGTTTCAATGTAAGTTACACCAATCAACCCTATTTTGCCTCAGCATTTCCTCTTGCGTTTAACAGGCATAATTGCTAAGCGGATTAGTCAAAGTCCCTAAACTTTCAAAGTTTGTAGGAGAAAGTGGTGAATCAACCATCGAACATTTCACACGGTACACCATTGAAATGGGAGACCTAGAGACAGATGAAGGACTTAAAATGAGATTCTTTTCAAGTTTGCTCACAAAAAATGCTTTTTCTTGGTTTTCGACAATGAGACCAAATTCCATTCATTCGTGGGCACAGATAGAGAGAAGTTTCCATGAATAATTCTTCAAAGCAGATCTGAAAGTTAGTTTGACAGATTTATTTAATATTAAGAGGTTATACAATAAATCTGTCGAGGATTATTTGGCAAGATTTAGGCAGATGAGAAGTAGATGTTTTACTCCAATTCCCGAAGCTAAGATTGTAAAAATGGCTATCAGAGGCTTGGATTATTATAACAGGAAAAAGCTTGTCAACTAACATTTAATTGACCTTACCCAACTAGGAGGCAAAGTTTGATAAATAGAACAGTTGAAAGCTTAAAAAATACAAAAACAAAAGACATTTCTTAAGAGAGAAAAAATCAATTTTGTCGGAATAGATGAATCTGACGAACAGGAAAAAATGTGTGATGTAAATCTTGCTAAGTTAAAACACGGCCACCTTATGCCTGTTAGAAGAATATTTAAGTGAGACGGAGGCATATATTGACTTATCAGAAGTCCATGAAGGAATATGTGGAGCTCACCAAGTAGAAGATAAAATGAAATAGGTCCTTCGACAATAAAGATCTTATTGGCCGACACTAGTTAAAGATTGTATAATGTCTGCCTTGTCAAAGACATGACCATATACAAAACATTCCAGCTAGTAAATTACATTTAATTATCAAACCATGACCGTTCAAGGGTGGGCTTTGGACATGATATGCCAAATACACGCTCCTTCATCAAAAGAACATAAATCTTCGACAAGAGATTGATAACTGTAGTTTGACAGGTTCAAGTTTGTCCAAGATAGCTTGTATTTTGCTTCTGATAGATTTGTTAGAAGCAAGGACCTTAAAAAGATAGTTAAGAAAACTCCTCAATTTTTTCAGCCATTCGTCGGCTTTTGAGTCTATCAAATACTTTCCTAAACCAGAGGAAATTACCGACGAAGAATAGTCACTCGACAATAAGTTGATCACATCATCCAAAGTAAAGTAAAGGGCAACCTATCAAATTCAAACCTATATCATGTGACCAACATGGATTTGTCGGCCGATAGAATTATAAAACCTCTCAATGACCCTAAAGATCCTCTAGGTTTCAATGACAAAGAGAATTCGACATCGATTACGAGACTGTCTAAAATCTTAGTTTCCTTCTAAGATACGTCGAAAACAAAATTTTGGGGGGCATATGTTAGACTGGTATTTTCAATGTCCAAATTGTCAAAGAGGCTTGTGTATCCGACAAGATTCCTAAATGATTGTCTATAAATATAATGTAGTGCCATTTGACGAAATTGCAATATGGGCTATAGGTCGAATAGGGAATTCGACAGAGAATTTGACAAAATTTGACAAAGGAGAACACAGTTGACAGAAATAAGCTTGAAGCAGTTCACAACAACACTATCAAGTAAAAGACTGTCGAAGTAAAATCGTCAGAAGCATACCATTCGACAAACTAATTTGACGATAATTTTTAATTAT
This sequence comes from Biancaea sappan, assembly GCA_037074585.1. Lineage (NCBI taxonomy): Eukaryota > Viridiplantae > Streptophyta > Magnoliopsida > Fabales > Fabaceae > Biancaea > Biancaea sappan. The sequence continues at coordinate 39,480,985 of CM073492.1, forward strand.
TGACAGAATTGGGAATTTGACGAATATTAAGTGTTTGTCGAATGAAGGAAAATGCTAGCCATATCTTGGAGTCGTCAAATGAACTGTCAGATGGATATGTTGATCGAAGACCAAGTCGTCAAATGAGCTGTTAGATGGACATATTGATCAATGACCAAGTCGTCAAATGAGCTGTCGGATAGACATGTTGATCGATGACCAAGTCAAATGTCAAATATGTTGATTAACGGCTTGACCAAGTTTTCATCAAATATGCTGATTGATAGTATGACGATGCAATCAAGTTATCGGATGTCGAATATGTTGTTTGACGGACAGTTTGTCGGTGTGATGGTGCAATCAAGTTGTTAGACGTCGAATATGCTATTTGACAGATAGATTAGGAAGACATGTCTAATGGTCTTTGATGGTTATGTTTGGTTTATCATACTATGTAATATGCATAATAACTATCACTTACATGTCCAATAGATAGATAAACAGTTATATCCATAATTAACCTGCACAATAATTGTCACTTACGTGGCCAATAGTAGATAGGTAGTTATTTCTATGATTTGCCTATAAATATTAGGATTTCTTATATAAAAAAAGTTGACAACTCTTGATTAAAAATCCTCACATCTCACACAAGCAAATTAAATGATCAATATCAAAGTATGCATTCCACCTTTAACTTTCAGTCAATTTTAATTCCAGTTCATCTTCTATCTTTGCTTCCTCATCTTTATCTTCATCTTCATATTCCCCCTATTCTATTTCTGACTTCTTCCCCTTATTCTATTTCTAACTTCTTTCCTCTATTCTATTTCTGACTTCTTCTCCCTACTCTATTTTTGATTTCTTCTCCTTCTTGCTTTCATTTATCTTTTTGCAATTTATATGCTTTCATTTTATTTTTCTGCAATTTACTTGTTTTATTTAACTTCCTGCATTTTACTGCTTTTATTTATTTTTATGCAATAACCATCTTCAACCTTATTCTCTTTATTTTTACAGTTACTAACAAGTTACATGTATCATTTGACACATTTTTAACGCTTAACTTTATAATTTTAACGAGATTACTGCATAACTTTAAATATCTACATCGTTCTCGATAGAATCAAGTATTTATTGTCTCTGTTTAAGTAAAAATTCATCTCTGATTGCTCAGAAATAGAAAGAGATTATGTTTCAAAATTAGAGAAGAAATTTTTCATCTCTAATTAGGGACGGATTTTTCCGTCTCAAATTCTCTAAACATGTCTAAGAACCAATGAATTGTTGAGCCAGTCAAATTTGGCCACGAAAAAAATTTTAATCACATTAAATAATACTAAATTGCAAGACTCATCCATTCATTAGTCTTCTCAAGATAAAAGAGTCCAATGAAACACTCTATACAAGAAAATGTTAGAGGCAGCACTGTATATAAGAAAAGGTAGGAGGGTCATTTTCTGATCTGGGCTATCACGATCCGTTTTCCAGGCACATGACCAGCACAATGATGAATATTCCATCACTGTAAGCCTTTCGATAAATTCTACCCACGAGTTAAATTATTAGTCATTATCTCTATATTATCAAAATAACAATTCCTTAATAAATATGAAGAAAATATATCAAATTTTCTTATTTGAAAATCATAGAGATGATTTGCATATAATAATAGATCATCAATATAAAATATATTATTATACTGACATACAAATCAAATGTCAAACCCCTGACCTAGATATCCTAGGCGATTACAGAGCGACATAATCTACAACAAAAGAGGGGCCTACTCGACAACGGGAAGGTCCAAAGTGATCTATTCTTCTAGCGGATATTCTTCTAGCGGATATTCTTCACCGGTAACCTGATCTGTAAAAAAAAAGGTTTCATAGAGAGTGTGAGCTTTAAAACTCAGTGAGCGAATCGGCCTCGCGTTAATAAAATTTAAATACATCACCAGTCATGCAAGTATATCTGAAGGCTCATACTCAACCAATAGACATAGTTAGAAATTACATACAAGAAGATAAAAATTCATCCAATTCAACAAACGTTACTAGTACTCATCAATGACAATATATCCCGGAGAGCGCACATAGGCCAGCTCACCAATTTTGTATATTCCCGCCATGACGCACAACCTCATCCTCTTAGCTAAGGCGCCTCACGGATCTTTTACCGATCTGGGCTATATCCCTACTGAGGGAATCGTTGTCTCCACACTCATTAGTGAAGACACCCATTAAACCGAGTTTTTCGCCTTGCCATGAGAGGGGGTGCTGTCCCGCTCAATCACAATCAATGGCACAGTATTTCATATCATAATCAGAAGTATAATATAATATTCATTCATATAACAAGTATAGTATATAACTAATTATAGGTTTATAAATCACAAATCAATATAACAATCAAACTGTTTTTGAAAAGATTCAAACTTCACATCATTATGGAATACTTGTTTTGTCTTATCCATACTTCTGGATTAATTATTTCCTTAGATTCGTCATTGTGAATCCAATTACCTCTATGAATCTTGGGAGTGTCCTACGACATACTTTTTATTACCAGTAATGCTAAAACTCTATTAAAATGGGATCGTTTCACTCACCTGGATTCCGTACGAGTATCACTTCTTTAAGTTGTTACGGACAATAGTACTCAGGTGAATTTCAATGTTCTGCTACGAAGATTTTCATGAAAGATTAGAGAAAACAAGTTAGGGTTGTTTTCATACAGACACTGTTTATATGTACGATTACTATTCATATATACAGTCACTATTCATACGTACGGTTACTATTCACACGTATAGATACTATTCATACCAGAAATAGAGAATACAATTTGTAAAAGAGTACACCAGGTAAGTTCCTAGGAAAGAGTGGAGGGTCGCAATGGACACACTTAAAAATCAGGTCTTTCCTTAGCAAGAACTTTCCTAGACATGTATTCTTCACAGTTTATATTCTATTTTGGTAATCAGGGATTCAAAATAATATATAGGCAGCTAAGGACAGTTTTTCTGATGTGGAAGATCAGCCAAAGCTGCAACCACAGAGCATACTTAAGAAAATAACTTCTAAAATTTGTAAGACATAGAAAGGGTATAGTATCCTTACCTAAGCTGAAAAGGAAGGTCCAAAATCTCAGAGGCCTAGCGTTGAACCAAGAAATCTTAAAAAGAGAAGAAGAAAAGTTGAATGTGTGATTTTGAAAGTGAAATGGAAGGGCATATTTATAAGAAAATTTAAGGGTACTATTCCATCTACCCCGTCTCACCTACCAGTTTCACCTATCCCGTCTCACCTACTAATTTTACTTACTAGTCTCACCTACCAATTTCACTTACAAATCTCATCTACTAGTATAATCAATTTGCTAATTTAGTTTCCTTTCAATTTAGTCCCTTAGGGAATTCTCTCATATAAAATGTCATTTTTCTCCCAGTTTCTTTCTAGTTTTCTCTTATGATCAAACCACATTTGGTATTTGACATTTCGATAGTATATATGAACAGTACCGTATACATAAATAGTATAATACAGGTAAATAGTACCGTATACTGGAATATTAACTGGCCTTACTAATTTTCTTGGATAAATTTACTCATTGTCACTCTAACTTATAAGATTTGTTCGCTTAGATCCTTGAGAATTTGTAAAAATTTCCTAAATTTAAAATTTAAAATTTCTATTCCCAAATTTCCTTCACTAATTCAAAAGAATATTTTTCACGTAATTAAATTTTTCAATAAACTTCAAAATAAATTTTGAATATTTGTAAAAATTATTGGGGTATTACATGGGCGATGTGAGACTAAGAAAATCTGAAACAGAATTTGAGATAAAATTTATTCCGTCTCTAATCTGAGACGAAAATCCGTCTTAGATTTTCAGACTAAATTTTAGAGACGGAATTAAATAGACTAGATTTTGAAACAAATTTTTAATATTTTAAAGATAAAATTTATTCTGTCGCTAATTTTTATTTTTAATTTTACTTTTTCTTGTAATGATACACTTATTTGTTCACTCTCGAACTAAGCATGGAAAAATATCTGGACTCTGTATAATTTTGAATAAGCAATTAATTATTTATGATGAAATTGACATAATTTTTTAAAAAATAAAGTTCTCTAAAGTTTTCAACACACCCCACGCAGAGCGAAAAGCATTGGAAGGATTTTCATTCATTGTTTAAAGTGACGTGAGGAGAAGGTACATGAATGCGGCAAAATCAAGTTCGGTAGAATGAAAGTGGAAAAGCATATATATTGCTAATTGACGTACCCTGCTTGAGCTTAATTTATTGTAATTTAGCCACTTTTTCTTTTTGTTATGCTTTCGTTTCCTGTACAGCTATTAGATTGAACCCACAATATATATTAACAAAAAGCAAAGTATGTGCAGCTTCATGGGCTCCACTCTATGATTACATTATTAGGGTTTTGTTTTGATTCTTAAACATTTCAGAAGAGCTTACGTAATTCACTTGAATTATTTAAATTCTTATGTTCGACTTGAAATCACTTTTTTTTAAAAAAAAAACAGATCATTACCATGTAATTTAACTACCATGACGGTGACTGCAGCTTTGGTGGAACCAAGCTAGCTATAATTAATTAACAAAATAAATTAATAATAAATATATATAATGCCATGCAATCTTGAACTTATAAAAATAAATTTTATTTATGGGATATTCAGCCGACATTATTGAGATTGAGGAATTTGGGCAGTACTTATAGTCCTAATCAACCCAATTTATTATGCATTTCCCATACAGAAACAACCTTGTGACGGTAACATACTTAAGATTAATTAAATAAAAAGTGCAGATATTTACATTGGTCTTGTGCTTCGAGTTTGTCGTTCCGGTTCTGGGAATGTATGTTTGTTTGTTTTCATCGTGATGTTCTTCGACCAAAATTTGAATGAACTTCAAAGTTGAATTAATCCATCTAAATTAATGATATATACTTTGAACTTGTTTATTAAACCAAATGGGGTTAGGTTTCATGACGTACTTGTTCTGATCTTGGGAATCCAATAAGGATTTGAATGAGAAAAACAAGAATTAGGACATTGACAATCTTGGTCGTTACCATAAACCTAAAAAGAAAACGACTAATTAATCAAACCCTATGCTAAGATCTGCGTCAACTTCCAAGTACCTCCCTCTCCTTATCCTTCCATCCATTTTTCTGATAATTGTTTTCTCTAATCTGTTCTAAGTTCTAACCATTCTATTCCTTTTCTTATAAAGAGTTTTGCGTTTTCTTTAAATTTAAGAAATAGTACTGTTTTATCTTTTCTTTTCTTTTTTTTTTGTCAAAATAACTAATTAATATTTAAAAATCTATTAAACTCTGACTAATTTTTGTTAGTCAATTCAGACCACAAAAATAAAAAATTCTCCCAACTATTTATTCTTTAAGTCTTGAAGTACTTAAAATCTTACTTGAAAAAAAACAAACGTCCAATTACATGAAACAATTAACAATGATCAGTGTTTTGTCTTGTGAGCCTTTATTTTCTTTTTCTTTTTTTTTTCTCTTTAAATATGAGAAAAGAATTAGGTAGCATATAAAGGCAGAAAAGTAAAAAAGTAAGAGGGAGAGGACAAAGATTGCAATCACGGTTTGGTAAGACATGTATGTATGTGATAGCATAACTAAGCCATATTTAATTAGTGTAGATTTTTGTTGGCTAACGGTACCCATCATCAAATCAAAATCATAATTTAATAAAAAAGAGAGAAGAGATGCTTTATGTGGTTTGTGGTCTCTCAAGGGTCAAAAACATAATATATAAAGTGATTTCGTGCATGCATGCAACAAAATAGGGGTCAGTAAGAGCGTGAAAGACGAAAGAAAATTTTAGACAAACAAGTTTTGGGTGGGACACTACTTTTGAAAGTGACTTGAAATATGCTTTTTGATCCTAACGGCATGGCTTAATTGATAACTTCACTATACCATATCTTAATCGCAATACCTCCATTAAATTATACTTTCTGTCTCAATTTATTTGTTCATCTTTTTCATGCATAACTTGCTCTACTATATAAAAATACAATGATGTACAAGAAGTGGCATCCTTATTTTTTTAGTCAATTATTGAATATAAATGTTTCGTTAAATTAATTTTCTAGTATTTCAATTAATTCTTTTTTTTTCTTGGAATAAATCAAGACAAGTCATTGCTGAATTCGGATAGTAAAAAAGGAAGAAGTTAAGGATACGCGTAAAACATGTTATTTCTATATGTGTAAGCAGCAATGTTCACATTAATAATTTAATATATATTATATGAAGGTTATTAGTTATTAGTTATTACAGCTAATTTGGCATGCATACAAAGCATATATATTATTATATATTAGAATAGGTTTGACTAGTATAGTTAATGTTTTTTATTGTAAAATATTATTTGATCCCCCTATTATTTTATAAATATTGCAAAAGTCCTTGCTCTGTTATATTTTATTTTATCAATGAAGTTTATTTTTTTACATATATACTATATATTTTTTAAACTAAAATTTCTTAGATGTATTTACTATCTTTAAAAAAGATCATTTTTGTTAGAACTTAATTTTAACCCAATTACCACTATACGATCAAATTAAGAATCAAATGACAATTTCATGCTGTAAAGAAAATTAAATTTATTAATAGATAATAAACTGGAGGAGATTTTATTTTTTGTAATATATCCATTGGAGAATGAGTTCAGTAAGAATTTCAAATTTAGTTTACTTAAATTTTAAGAAAAATAATATAATACTCTTATTATTATTTTTTTAGTAATATTACTATCATATCTTTTAGAGGTTGCAAGAGCATAGGCACTTTTATAGTGGGTGAAAAGAATTTTACCAGAAGTCAAGGATAATCACTTTTAGAAATATTTACCTTCCCTAGCATAGAGGACATGCATGGCTCAACAAGTAGGTTTGCATTATTCAATCAATGTTTGAGTGTAGTTATACCAACACCATGAATGTTTATGGGTATCTACTCTGCATCCTAACTATTTAATTATTTCCTGTTTCTGCAATCATGTTTTAAAGTTAGGTCACGACAATTAATTCCTTGTATTATTTTGCTTCCACTTGCATGCGTACGATCCCCAGAACCTTATTTTGTTCACACTTTTTTCTTTTTTCTATTTATCATTTGATATTATATATACAACTAAAAGACATGTTGAGATCACTTTTGGAATTATATTTACAATATTTTAATTCTTTATGTGAAAGACAGATTTTTGAGAGAATTTTAGTTCCTCCAATTATTGATGTTTGGTACTGTTATCATAAAAATAGAAAAATATGTTAAAATATGTATGTATGTATGTATGTATTTATGTATGATAGGGATACGATCTATTGTTTCGGGTGTTGACGTCCAAAGTTTGTTGTTATTAGAGAAGGTCCACATATCACACTCAATGTTACTTTCAGAGAAATAAAAAAAGGTCAAAGAAATTTCTAATTGGAGATGTGTAGTTACGGTTCCCGTCACTCTTTATGGCTTTATTCTTTTTTAAATCTAAGTCTAACAACTTTTTTTTTCTGATAATTATAGTTGTTTAAAAAATCAGACCGATCATTTGATTAATTTAATTAAAAAATTAATAAATTGGTCAAAGAATCAGTTCAGTTTACACCAATAAATTGATAAAAAATCGATCGAACTAGTAAACTGGTCAGTTTAACTGGTTTAACTTTTTTTTCTACATTTTTAAATTTTTTAAATTTTAACTAAATATTATTACGTATTTAATTTTTAAAAAATTTATAACAATTTAAGTTATTGTGAGAAAATCTAAAATTAATATAAATATATATTTATAACATGTTTTAAGTATTTTAATATTATATATTATATATTATATATTATATATTATATATTTTAATATATTTTAATTACTACCAATTTAACCACACTCTAATTATTATTTTTTAAATTAATATTTTAATCAATTCAATAATCAATCCAATTTTCTAAACCTCAGCTCTGAAAGAAAATATTAAAGTCTAACTAACATTTGTTATCAAATGTCTATAGTGTTACCATTTATGTCAACGTGGATATTCACTGACAAATTAATCTCTAATTTCTAGTGTTTATGTCATGCAAACATCACATTCTAGTGTTTATGTCATGCAAACATCACAAGATTTTAAATAATTATTTTATTTCAAGTAGATTAAAATTAAAAGAACAGTTAAACGTTTCTCATTCTTTAAAAAAAATTAAATATAATGAAAGTTTTATCATACCAAAAAGACAATATGTTACTATCTACCCACAAGCCCACAACTACGTGCGGGTTATAAAACTCTGGGGATGTTAATAATAAATATGAATGGTTTTAGAAAATGTGAATTTTTAAAATTTATTTTAAAATATAAAAATAAATTTTAGTAGTTTTATAATACTTTTAAAACCATAAAAAGAAATAATACATGAAAAGTTATTTAATGTTTCACTCTTTATTTTTATGTATATTTTAATTATATTATATTATATACCAAATAATTTTAAAAATCGATAATTAAAAATTTCAAAATCATATGTCATATTCTAAATAATTATTTTTAAAATGTAGACATCACCTGCCAAAGTGAGCATTACCAGGAAATACTGAATTTTTGGGTTATTTTTATTTTTCGTCCTCATTTTCTATTTTGCTGATATTATCATAATTATGCATATAAAGATGACATTTTTTTTTTGAAAATTATGAGAGACATATAAAAAGAAGTTTAATTTAAAAGTTTTTTTAAAAAAATATATTTTTGTTCTCACATATAAATTACTCGGTTATTAACGTCAGGAAATTTTCTTAAGAGAACTATTTATCAAATGAGATTCTAATCGAACACAAAGCTTTTAAACATTTACACATTAAAATACAAGTATTTAGTACAAATCTTTCAACTTATGACATCGAATTAGAAATGAAAGGTATAGACAAAGTAATATATATAATGATATACATACATACATATATATATATACACATATATATATTTGAAAGATATATATTTTACTATTTTTTGGTATTAAATATTGAGTTAATCTATAAAAAAAATTAAATATACAATTTAATTTTATAAAAAATAATTTATATTAAATTTCTAATCTATAAAGATTAAATTATTCAATATTTAAATTTTAGAAAGCAAATAAAAAATATTTTTAAGAACCATTTGTTATATACAATAAATTTGGGCCCAATAACATTACCTGGTTACATCGAAAGCAATGAATTAGTGAATGGTCAAGTTCGGAAATGGATCCTCAACCTAGTTTTAAAAGTTAAGAAGGATATTTAGTCTATTTAAATTATTAATTTTTATAATTAAATGTTCAGGTTTTAATATATTATTTTTAAAAAAAATAAAAAAAATAAAAATAAGCTTTTGAAATCTAGACCATTGATTAAGGAAATCAACAACCTAGATAGATCAAGCACCCTACTTAACTTTTAAAGCTAATCAGATGATTCGTTTTCAAAGAATTTTAATTTAAATGATACATTTTTCTATATATAAATCTTAGGAAATTTTTAAAGTTAATTAAATTTGATCCCTCTCATAGTTTATTTTTCACTCTTATCTTTTTGGACTTGGTGTTTCGTTTTAGGGGTGTGTATAGATTTAGTTTAGTTTTGGGCATGAATCAAATTAAATCGACCTAATCAATTTATCAAAAAAAAATAAATATATTCAAACAAATAAAAGATTGGACTATGTACGATTATGAACAACGATATTAGAATGAAGATAACAACAAGACGATGATGCAAAGACACACAGAAGAGCTAGGAAGTTAGAACTAAGTCTAATATTAGTTTTTTTTTAACTTCATATATATATATATATAATATAATATATAAATATATATTTTTTATTATACATGGTTTGGTTTTAAACCAAAATCGAATATTGATCCGAATTAAACAAAAATCATATTTTCAAATTTAAAATGAATCTCTTTTTTTTAAAAAAACATTTTATTTAGATTTTGCTTCAATCAAGTCTGTTTGAATCTACTTCATTTGTTTGTATTTATGTATGTATGTATGTATGTATGTATATATATATATATATATATATATATAATAAAAAAGAAGAAAAGAAATAGATGGGTGTGGTGGAAATGCCATTTTACTATTTTAGTGTTGAGCGAGAATGAGTGAGCAGTGAGCATGGTTGAGTAGGAGCAGCAAGTAAGTGCCTGTAAGGGGAAGGCCACAGGGACCGTACACGTGTACGTGCATGATGACGAAAGTGCACGTGCAAGCGTCGGTTTCGTGATTAACAGTGCAAGAAGCCAAGCCAAGAGGCCACAAAAGTGCTTTCCCAGATTGCAAAATCAGACCATTAATATCTGCAAATTGCATTGTCCGCTCCCTCACAGTCACACACACCACTCCACTCCACTCCACTCACGTTTTTTCCTTCTCTCTGCCGTTTCTCTGTTCCTCTTACGTTTTTCTTATCTGTTTCTTCACCCACTTCGGAGTTCTGATTTCTCCTTTACCCTTTTTTTTTTTTTTGGGGGTTAAAATTTCATTTTCTTTTTTAAGGTGGGTTGCAGCTGCTGCCTGCTGCACCATATCCTTCTCTCTCTCTCTCTCTCCTCTGTTTCTGAGATTCGGGGCAATGAAAACGAGATCTTTCTTTCACTCTCTCTTTCTCATATCATCTTTTTTTCCTCTCTCTTTTTCTTTTTCCCTCTGTTGCTTTACCCTTACAATGTAATCATGAGTTACGTCTCATCGGTTATCACTCCCCGCCCCATCACCAACTTCCTTATTAAGTTTCTTAATTTCTCTAATTATTTCCCTGAAATTATGTATGATTAATTCTACATTTTAATAACATATTGTGCTTGAAGCAATAATTGGGATCAGTTGGGACAAATTAATAAGGAAAGGCATTAACTGATGACATTCTGGAGGTGGTTGAGGAAAGGCATGCATTATGAGTGACATTGCATTGCACGTGCGATGATTTTGCTCATTTTGCCAAGAAATGGAAGGAATCATGAGACTGAGATCATAGAGAGAGACAGTGAAGTGAAGCCAAAGAGAAAGTAAAAACGGGAAACGCGTGTGGGTTATAGCCTGTGCCAACTGGGATCATAACACAGAAGGAGCAGTTTCGGTGTTTCCCATTGCACCTGCCGTTATTTCTCTTCCACAGTCAAACGAGTATGAAACCCATTACTGCATTCCATTCACACTAATGTTACCTACAAATATTTCTGTCCTTAAAATCCAACGCACATTTTCATACACATTCAAAACAGAAAATCTCTTCCAGTTACGTACGTACCCATTAAGAAATTACGTTAGCCATAAAAGTATTATATTTATATATATATATATATGCATGTATGACTAATATAAAGAATATGGTGACTACAAGGAAATGTTATGTGATTGGGTTAACTTTTCAGTTTATGGTCTAAAAGAAGGTTTGAACGAGAAAAGGGGATGAGTTAATTCAATCAATATGTATGAATTTAATTTGTCATTCCATGGGCCTAGTGTTTAAAGTGTTATGTTAGATTCTATTTTTTTTCCCCCAAAAATCTCATCTTTCTTAAAATAACCGTGTTGATATCTGCTTTTACTCTAAAGGCAAGAACCTTACAAGCTAAATTTTTTTATTGGCTTAATTTGCATGATGTGATCACTTTATTCTGATGCTCACACCCCCAGTCCCCTTCGTGCGCCTGCAACTACATTGATCTCGTAAAGACGTAAACAGAAGATATAAAATAATATATATATATATATATATATATAGAGAGAGAGAGAGAGAGAGAGAGAGAAAGAGAGAGAGAGAGAGAGAGAGAGAGAGGCGCTACTGGATTCTCTACGTATTTTTTAAATTCAAAAACTGTAAGGTTACTTGAATTAAATTAATTTAATTAAAAGATAACTGAATACTACTCCTTGGCACCGCAACAGTGTGAATTGAGAAGAGTTTAATTAAAGTAGAAAGTGTATTTTCTAGATATTTAATGTCATATTTTTTTAAAATAATAACTTAATCAGTGAATATTTTTACAATTCAATGTATATAATTGGACTTTTTTTTAAAAAAAAAATTGATCCAGCATGTAATAATATTTTTATTGAAAACCTAACAATACACATTTACCAAGTTTTTATCTAAATTTAATCCTAATTTAATCTGTTTCTATCCAGTTCTGAGGATATTTATTTTGCTGGCTTTCATAATTTTATATTTTGAATATCAGCTCGCAATTTTGTCTCTTTTCCTTTGATGTCATCAAAAATTGTATTTTTGTTTTTTTATGCCCATCATAATTTTAAAAAGTTTCTTTTATTTTGAAATAAATATATTATTTCAAGAAATAAATTAAGATACTTAATTTTTCATAGACTAAATTAATACAATTATAATTATTTAAGAAATAAATAGTATATTTTTCTGTTAAATTTAATAAATGTAATTTTAAGAGAAATACATATAAGAAATTGTAAAAAATAAGTAAGAAAGATATAAAAATTAAATCATAAGTTAGGGATGATATACAATTTATGGTAAAAAAAAAAATTGGGAAGAGATGTGGAGAGGGTAGTATTTGGTTAATTTAACCAAAGTTTATAAAATCGGGCTGCTCTAGATACTGATTCAAAGATTAATAATCAGACCGCGGTCGAATTAGTGGTAATTAAAATATATTAAAATATTAAAATATATAATTAATGTATATGTTATAAATATTAAAATATACAATATATAATATTAAAATATTTTAAACATGTTACAAATATATATTTATACCAAGTATAGACATTCTCTTAATAGTATAAATTTTTAAAAATTTCTTAAAATTATATAATAATTATATATTAATATTTAATAAAAATTTAAAAAATACAAACTAATTAAATCAATAAAACTAATCAATTTTATCATTAATTTAATTAATTTTTTATTAATTTAAACACTTATTTATCTATTGGTATAAATCAAATCAATTTTATGATCGTTTAACCAATTTTTTTCGGTCGGTTCTGTACGCGCGGTAATGTAAACAATGACTTTAAGTTGAGAAGTGTTGCAAGATGTGTTTGATGATGCGCGTTGGCTTTGAAACTGCAAAAGCTTTCAGAGACGGACAAAGAGACTGTGGTTTATCCCAAAGCCCGAGACGATGGAGAAGGCGAAACGGAGCAGTTGCATCGTGCACCAACAACCACGCACCCAAGCACTTGTTTTACTTTAGTAACCTCCCACACCCACACGTGCGCTTCTCTCGTTCTCCATTCCCAGTTTCCAACACGCACCAATCTCCCCCTCTCTTTACTATTTTATATAAATTTTTTATATATTTATTGTTAAATTTTTTATTAAAAATTAATTATGGAATAATAAATTATAAAAAATATAAAATTATTTTTTAAAAAATTACATACATTTATTATATTTAATTAAAAATTTTAATTACAAATATATAAAAATGTGCTAATTTATTTTTTTCATTGAATTAATCTCTCAGAATGGGAGAGGATACCTTGATAAAAGCAAAAAATACACACACACACGCACACGCATATCAATCTTAAAATTAACATCCTATTTTTAAATTTAATTAAATCTTATTTAATATTTTTATTTTAAAAATTTCACTTATTTTTTGGACATTTATTACAAAATTTTTAAAAATTATTATATGTCAATAAAATCACCTTTTATATAATATTTTTTAAAATATTTTATTAAAAATAAATTTATTGTATGATATTTAATAAAAATATTAGTTTTTAATATAAAAAAGTAAACCAATGAACAAAATCATGCGGGCTCTTTTTTGTTTTTAAACAAAATTTTTATCTTTTGTTTTTTTTTCTTTTTTTAATGTCATCCATGGTTCGGGCTAAGTAATGCGCTGTCGCTCTCTGAAAGAGACAAATGGAAACTTATTTGGTGTTTTATCTTTTTAAACACGCTCTTCTTTCTATATATTAAATTTCAAGTAAAGCAAGAATAATTTTTGAAATAATAAAGATAATAAATATAATTTAATTAATTTTTAATAAAATGTAATTAGTTAATATAAAAATGGAGTAAATCGATGAACATAAGGGTCCGGATTTACTGCTGTTCAATGTTGTTGCTTTTGTTACTTTTCACTTTTAGTAACGATTTTTACCGTTGTTAAAAGTTATGGCAGTAGTTTTTTTATTGTCAAAACTTTCAATAACAATAAAAATCGTTGCTGAAAGTAAAAAGCAGCAAAAGCAGAGACTTTAAACAGTAGCAAATCCATATTCTGAACATAACGGGCTTTTATTGTTTTGGCTTCAGTGATTCAGTCTAACTAATACACTCACTGTCTGAAGCAAAAAAAAAAAAATAGAAATTTATTTGGTATTCCATCTTTAAAACGTCCCCCTTTCCTCAGATTCTTGGACTCATAACATAACCAACCCCACCTTGAACCTGAAGTCCCATCCCCTTCTTCTCATTTTCTCATCTCCCTCTCTCTTCTCTGACACAGTCTAGTGGGCAAAAGAGAGAGGGAATATACAATGCGACTTCTGGTTATCCCCCTCGTATTTTAATTTTTCTTATCCTCTTCATCTTTTCTATTTTATTTCCATCCAATAAGATCCGAAACGGAAACGTTCGCCTTAAAACCTCTGCTTTGTCTCTCCTTCTCCCACAGTCGTACTTCCCGGCGGAACAGAATCGCCTCAGGAATTGAAAGTTGGAGCTTTACTGTTTTCTTTGGTTTTTGTTCTTTATCAGTCTCCATGAGTTCACATCACTTTAAGAATGGTGGTCACGGTTTCAGTGGAGCTATGAAGTTTTTACCTTCAATCCCTGTTCATCCTGCTTTTCCTCTTCCTAACACTTTTGGGGTTGAGATGGACTCTAACAAATCTGAGATAGGCTTTCGGATTTTGAGCCCTTCGGTCCAGACAGAGAGTAATAATGGGTTCTTTGGGGTTGAGAAGAAGGCCATGTCTCTGAAACATGGTGAAGAATCAGAAGCAAAGAGCTGTGGTGCCGGAAAAAATGGCCACACCAAGCTCTGCGCTAGAGGCCACTGGAGACCAGCCGAAGATGCCAAACTCAAAGAGCTCGTAGCTCAGTACGGTCCTCAAAACTGGAACTTGATCGCTGACCATCTCGAAGGAAGATCAGGTAATTAATCCAGAATCAGAATCCATTTCTAGAGACACACAAGATTTTAAAGTTCTTTCCTTTTTTAATTATTTTGCTGAGTGGGTCATTTTGATGTGTAGGCAAGAGTTGCAGATTGAGGTGGTTTAATCAGTTAGATCCTAGGATTAACAGGAGGGCTTTCTCTGAGGAAGAGGAGGAGAGGCTGTTAGCTGCTCACAAAGGGTACGGTAACAAGTGGGCTTTGATCGCTAGGCTGTTTCCTGGGAGGACAGATAATGCAGTGAAGAACCATTGGCACGTGATCATGGCTAGGAAACAGAGAGAGCAGTCACATGTGTACAGAAGGAGAAAGCCCTCTTCTGTTCAGATTATCCCAACGGGACTGAAACTGACTCTAACTAACAATGCAGGCAGCGATTCAAGCATCTCAAGCACCAGAGACGAGTCTGCTTCAACCTGCACTGATGTTGTTTTCTCTAATCTCAGTCCAGTTTTGAGTAATCAAGGCCATGGAAAACACATGGGTATGCCAAAGTTGTTTTCTTTAATCTGCAGTGTTAAGTGTGGGTTCATGTTGATTATCATATTTATATGTGGATGGTTCTGTTGCAGGCTTTGACAGGATATTTGGTGGGGTGGGAAAGGGGAAGGGTGTGGACCAATCAAATGTTTCAGATTCAAAGTCGGAAGTATCAGTATCTGAGTCAGTCGGCACCAATGGAAGCAATCATCTGTCAAATTCTGGGGAAAGTGGGAACGTGGGCGCTAAGATTGACATGCCATTCATTGATTTTCTGGGAGTGGGAGCTGCTGCATACTAAAGAAAATGGCTGAACCTGAACAGAACACAGCAACTTCACTGAAACAAACAGAAGACAGTGAAGGAAACAGTGGGTAGTCTCAGGACTGATATGAATCTGCAGGAGTGGGTTCTATCTGCCCTCTCTTGTGTACAGTTAGTTCCATAATAGACAAATGGTCGCAAAAGTAAAAGGTGAAACGTAGGAGAAGAGAGAGAGAGAACCTATGAGTAGTTATGATATGTGTTAAAAAAATATATTATAATAATGATGTCAAACTGTGAGTTTTGGACAGAGGCAGCAAGAGGAGCAGAAGCAGGGCTTTGTTTATTGCGTGATACTTTGGCATTTTGAAACTCTGGAGAAAGCCGAAGTATTCTGAGTTAGCTTTTCAATAAATGAAGGGACTCATTTAAAATGAGATTTTGAATAGCACGTAATATTTGGTATCTGGTGTTTGACCATGTTTTACACAGACACTGGCAATTAATTAGGGTCCTGGTCGTTACGTGATTATGGTTCACTCACTCTTCTCTCAAACGTTTGAATGACATAAAAACCTGTGGAATTTGGGTAATGATAGTAAATGGTGGACAATAGAAGGTTAAGTTGAGGCTATGTCAATATTAAAGGCTTCCAAGCCCAATAATCTTGTGGGGTCTACACCCTGCTGGTCACCACATGGGCCTGCCACAATTTGTAAGTTCTGAAAAACGTGACGTTAGACTTCATGTTGAATGCTCGGTCTATCTTTTAATATGTCGGTGTGTAAAATTAAAATTACATTTTGATTTTAATATATGTACCTCTTAATTATTAGTTTTTTCAATTGACGTTCAACATACAAGAAATTAGTCTCACTCGTCAAAATTTAAAAGAAACTGCAATTATTTTGCGAGTTGCAACTATTTTGTAATAAGGAAAGTAAGTCTACTATTAAATCAAATTGATTATGTGAAATACTTGTATATTATTTAACAACTAGATTAATTGTGAGTCACTGAGCTTATAGTTCAAACGCTGTACATTTGCTTCACTCGCATTCTAATTGCACAACTGGCATGTTATGTAAATGCTTTTAATGTTTGTACTCTCCTAGAGGTTAGGTGAACATGAATCGTGTTGAAAGAAAATTTGAACTTGAATTGATCAAATTCAAGTGAGTTGAATTTTGTCAGGTTCAATATTTTTTACAAGTAGACTTGAACTAAATCAACCTACCTTTAACTGATTGGTTTGGATCGAGTTAGAGGTATTTTTTTTTTTCAACACTTCTTCCTTCCTAGTCCCTCTTTCTCCTCTTTTCTTGCGTTTTTTGTTTACATTTCTGGCAACATTCAACAGTATTAACTCAGCAATAACCAACCCGAAGACAGTTCAAAGATGCAGAATTAAAACTCAAGTAATTCATCTTGAAATTCTCGTTTTATTTAATGTATTCAACTTTTGGCTCTATTTGATTTAGGAAAGAGCAAAAATAAAATATAAAAATAAATATTATTTCTATATTTTATTTAAATTTTTTGACAGTCAAAAATTTTGGATTATTAGTTTTAAAATTTCTTTTTAAACAAGACAAATCGAACGAATATATCTTTTTCAAAAAAGACTAAATTTTCTTTCAAAACAAACAGAACTTTTAAATTAATTTTAAAGAAAAGGCAGATGTATATTTTATTGGAAAAAATTATTTTATTAACATTACATAAATTTTAAGGGATTAATATAATTTACTCAATATTTTTTTTATAAATTTTGTGTATATGTTTGTTTATAATTAATTTAATATATTATATTAATAAATTTCTCTATATGTAGAAGAAATTCCTCAAATTTATAGCATCAATCTAATCCAATTTCCGGAGATTGGTTTCCGTTACTTAGACTAATTGACTTTCAATCAAATTAAATGAGAGAAGACTGACATTAAGAGTTGCTTTGGTTTGGGCTGACAACTGATTTCCGAGTAGACAAAAACGGGCATCTTCTATTGGGTAATAAACTATTTCTATTATTGGGCTTAGTGGCCTGGTCTTTTTAACTTGTGGCCATGACCATTTACCTCCTTTTTTTTTCTCAATCCAATATCAATCACAATGAGGGCAACTATTTATTGCCCAAAAAAAAAACATATAATGAAGAGGAAGGATGTCCTAAGGGTGATCACGTTTCTTGTGAAAACTATAGTATTTCAAAAAGATATTTAACATTTTTGAAAACATATTTTTGAAATAAAGAAATATTTTTAACTTAATTTTGTATTTGATAACAACTTATTTACAAAATTTTAATTAAAAATCATTTTTAGCTAACTATTTTCATAACTACTATGATTTCTTAAAAACCCTAGTGTAACCTCTCATTATCCCCATTATATCTCTACTCGATTTTCAAGGTTGTTATTATCCTTCAAAATGGATTAACTCTCTCATTTATTATACATACACATATAGTAGAGGAATGAGAGAGACTAGATAGAGACTACTATAATTTTCTAGGTTACTTAATCAATTTTAATTCATACTGTTTTGGTGTGAAGTTTACAGACAGAAAGTATTTGAGAAAAAGAACAGAATGTAAAAACTTCAACGAACCTTTATGTAATACTCATGAATAATAAAATATAAATGTATATTTACGAACAATGGTTACTATTCTAGTATACGATACTATTCATCTATATAATATTATTCACGTATATGGTACTGTTCACATATACAATCGAAATATCGAGTATTAGATGTGGTTTGGTCATAAGAGAAAACTAAAAATAAGTTCGTAGAAGAAAATGACATTTTATTAGCGCATAGTGTCAAATAATACCCTTGACTTTTTCTATAAATAGGTCATTCTATTTCACTTCTAAACTCACACCTTCAACTTTTCTTCTTCTCTCTCCTCAAGTTTCTCTTGCTTCGACGCTACGCCTTTGAGATTTTAGACCTTTCCTTTTTTAGTTTAGATCTGAGGTGAGGATACTAAATCATTTTTATGTCTTTCAAATTTTAGAAGTTATTTTCTTAAGTATGTTCTGTGATTGCGGCTTTGGTTGATCCTCTACAATAGAAAAATTGTCCTTAGCTGCTTATATGTTATTTTGATTCTCTAATTATTAAAATAGAATGTAAACTGTGAAAAATACATGTCTAGGAAAGTTCTGGCTAAGGAAAGAGCTGGTACTTGAGTGTGTCCATTACTATCCTCTACTCTTTCTCGGGAACTTACATGGTATACTCTTTTACATATTGTATTCTCTATTTTTGGTATGAATAATGACCGTACATATGAATAGTAACTATATATATAAATAGTTACCATATGTATGAATAGTAACTGTATGTATAAACAGTATTTTTCGAAAACAACTCTAACTTGTTTTTTCTAATCTTTCATAAAAAACTTCGTAACGGAACATTGAAATTCATTTTTGTGCTCTTGTTTGTAACGACTTAGAGAAGTAATACTCGTATGGAATCTAAGTGAGTAAAATGACCTCATTTTAATAGGGTTTTAGCATCATTGGTGATAAAAAAATATATCATATGACACTCTCAAGACTCATAGTGGTAGATTAGATTCGGAGTGGTGAATATAGGGAGGTAATTTAAATTAATCCAAAAGTATGGATAAGACGAAACAAATATTTTTGGGTAATATAAAGTTTGAATCTTTCTAAAGACAACTTAATTGTTATCTTGATTTGTAGTTTATAAACTTGTGATATAGTTACATACGATACCTGTCATATGAATGAATATAACATTGTACTTCTGATTATGATATAAATATTGTACTATTGATTGCGATTGAGCGTGATAGTACCTCCTCTCATGTCAAGGCAGAAAACCCAGTTTAAAGGGTGTCTTGACCAATGAGTGTGGAGACAATGATTCCTTCGGTAGGAATATAGTTCGGGTTGGTAACAGATCTTTGAGGCGCCCTAACTGAAAGGATGAGGTTGTGCATTATAGTGGAAATAAACAAATGTGGTGAGCCAGCCTATGTGCACTGTCACATCCCAAAAATTGAACATGTGAAAAGATACTATTTTTAGGGAAAACCTCAGTGGTATTCCAAAATCCTAGAATATCTTAATATTTACAACTACTCATTTGATAAAATTCTCAAACATGAGTTATTTACATCTACTCCATAAGGTTTTACATTCAACCTTTATCATATATTCCACACAACAGAATTATAATCATCTGAATAACAAACACAAGTACACATAATCTGATATGTTTAAAACATCGCAAACCTAGGAGACCTATACAAAGTACAGAGCATTCCTAAAATTCATATTATTCAGTACTAGTATCCTACCAGACAGAGATGGAGAACAAATCCAAGGGGCTCCTAATAATCAGTTGGATAATCTTCCTCCTCACTAACGGTATCTGAAAAGATAATCACAGAGATTGTGAGTTTATTTAAAAACTCAGTAAGTAAATAACTATACCATATAAAATATCACAAGTATAAATACTACACTTACTAACATAGTCAATCTATCATTCATTTTACACAACTGTAGTATTATATTTGTTTGAATTTGCGTATGATTGCTTGGGTGATTTAATCACTTTGCATTTGTGCCGTAGATACTTGCATCGAATGACCTGAAATTTAACCCTCAAACTCTTTGTACATAGATAACAGTAGAAGTTTGTTCACCAGTAAGACAGTGAAAATTTATCGCACATGATAACTACCATAAATAGCTTAATTGATACATACCTGTATTCTTTTGAATTTTTATCAACAATCATAGCAATCATCATATATTATCAACTAGAAGGTTGATTATTTAACATTTCAATAATCTTGTAAATGAGATTTATATTATACTTTGTCTAATAATACCGAATTAGTTTAACAAGGTTATTCACTCATCTTAATATTTGTCCAATTTAGCTTGTCCACACTAGAATTTGTGTAGGAAAATTTTTTAGTAAAAGATATCACAAGGAAACATAAGAAAGGGAACAAAATTATGAAAATATGCAATATTTTCTGATTGCTACAATAACTATCAACTAACGGTTGCTACAGTAACCGCTAATGGTCAACTAACCACCACCGATACTACAGTAACGGTTTGCTATAATAACCGCTAATGGTTAACTAACCGCCACCGACGCTACAGTAACAGTTTGCTATAATAACCGCTAATGGTCAACTAACCGCCACCGATGCTACGGTAACTCCGAAAAAAATCTGAAAAATTTTCATCCTTCAACTCTTTGTTTCTTTCACTTGATCCTAAGTTCCAAATATGATCTCTAAAATCTTTTGAAAGGTTAAAAATGAATTCTAAAAACAAAATTGAGTTGATTCATGATTTTTCCTAAACTTTCTCAAATATTCACATAAATGGGTTATACTTAAAATATGGGATCATGATGCCAATTCTTTCCATAAAACAATTTCCTTACCCTTCTCAAAAGAAAACAAGAGAAAGAAGCAAAGAAAACTATATTTATAGAAAAATCAAGAAAATACCCAATTTCTTCACTTAAGGCATCAATGGATGAATTGGAGAAATAGAAGAAGATGATAGTTATCTCTAACTCCGGAAATTCCAAGAGACCAAAAAATAATTGGAGATTCAAAGATCAATAGAAAAAGTTGGAAGATATTGATGAGAGAGTTGAGAGAAAACTCATTTCCTCCTTCTTGCCTCTTTGTGTGTAATCGTGAAAATGGAAGAAAGAGAAAAGATGAATATTATTTGGCTAGGTGGGTTAATGGGTAATCCATGAGTACCTTTACCCAATATCTAAACTCACTTGACCTATATAACAAGACTTATAATTATTTTTCTAAGTAAAATAAATTCAGTCTATTTTTCCATAAATTTTACTATTTATTGAAATACATCACACAACGTTAAGAATATATAGTCTAGTCATTTAACTCAATTTTCATAAATAATATTCTAAGAGAATAATTAAATATGAAAATCAAAATGACTAAAATAAACAACCAAAATAACGCTGTAAATACCAGAATACTCTCAAACGTATGATATTCCAAAATTGGTGGATATCACATGCGCTCTTCGGGATATATTGTCATTGATGAGTACTAATATCGTTGGATGAATTGGATGACTTTATATCTTCTAGTATGTAATTTCTAACTATGTTTATTTGTTGAGTTTGAGCCTTCAAGTATGTTTGTATGACTGGTGATGTATTTGAATTTTATTAACACGAGGCCGATTTGCTCACTGAGTTTTAAAGCTCACACTCTCTATGAAATCTTTTTGTTCAGATTAGGTTGCCGATGAAGAATATCCGCTAGAAGAGTAGATCACTTCAGACCTTCCTGCTATCGGGTAGGCCCTTCTTTTGTTGTTGATTATGTTACTCTATAATTGTTTAGGACATCTAGGTTAGGGGTTTGGCATATTTGGCTTGTATTTCAGTATAATAATATATTTTATAATGAGCACCTATTATTATATGCAAGTCATCTCTGTGTATTTCAAATAAGAAAATTTGATATGTTTTTTTTCGTATTAATTTAATAAGGAATGATTATTTTGATAACACGGAGATAATAACTAATAATTTAACTTATGGGTAGAATTTATAAAAAGGCTTACAGTGATGGAAGATTCATCATTGTGTCGGTCATGTGCCTAGGTAATAAGTCATGACACTTTATTAGACAAAAACAGGCTTATTTAAAGCCACTGGAATACAAAAACAAATAACCGTTCAACTTAACAAATAAAATGGTCAAATACCAAAATAAAGCCAACAATCCTTCTCTTGAACTAAACTTAGTTCATACCAGAAACAATATAAATTCCAAGCTTCTGGAGAAACTTTTTAAAGTCTTCCAACTTGATCAAAGGTTTTGTCATAAGATCTGGAAACTGATCCTGCGTTCCACAGTAAACAAGTTTGACTACTCCATCGTTTGTAAGATCTCTGAGGAAGTAAAAATGCATATCTATATGCTTAGATCTCCCATGCAAAACAGGGTTCTTAGACAACTCGATGGTAGAGCTATTGTCACAATTTACCACTATGCTTCCCACTAGAGCGTGCCACAACTCCTTTAAAATTCTCCTAATCTAAATAGCTTGGCAGGCACATGCAGTTGTAGCCACAAAAATTCAACTTTAGTAGTTGACAAAATGACAATAAGTTATTTCTTAGATGACCAAGCTACAGCACTATTACTCATCATAAACACATACCCGAACGTACTCTTTATGTCCTTTATATCTTTTGCATAATCACTATCAGTAAAGGCTAACAAATCATGATTTCCTTTTCTCTTATCCAAGATTCCATAGTTTGTGGTCCCTCTTATGTATCATAGGGCCCTCTTTGCTACTTGAAGATGCATTTTTGTAGGATTATCCATGAAACAACTAATTAAGCTCACAATGAACATGAGGTCTGGACTTCTAACCATGAGATACATCAGGCTTCCTATGATTTGTTTGAAACGTGTCTCATTCACCTTGACCCCTTTTCTCATCTTTATGAATTTTGTAACTTGGAACCATAGGATTTCCAACAACCTTGCTTTTATTCATTCCAAACGGATTTAGAATCTCAGTAGCATACTTCTTCTGACATATAAAAATTCTATATGTTCTTTGTATTACCTCTATACCAAGGAAAAAACTTATTTCCCCTAAATCTGTCATATCAAATTCTTTCTTCATAGAGTTCTTAAAGTCAAGCATCATATTTTCATCATTTCCAGTAAACAAAAGGTTATCCACATAAATGATAAAAATAAGGATTTTATCTTCTTTATTTCGTTTAATGAACATGGCTTACTCATTATTACTTTTCTGAAATCCTTCCATGATGAAGTAGGCTTTGATAACATACTTTTTCCATTTATTTTAGTCCCTATTTTAGTCCTTTTTGCCTCTTTAATTTTGTCAATTCTCTAATTTTATTATGTTTTGGAATTTATTGGGTATAAACTATTTATGGATTGAATGTGTCTCAATTTTTATATTTTTAGAACTTGAATTGTAAAATGCTCAATTTAATTCCTACAAATTTTAATTTTGGAGAGAAAAGTGTTGACATGGACAAAGATGATGATTTGGATGCTAATGTGGCACTTTTTGGGTGATGTAGATGCTTACTAGGATATGCTGGATGTGGGGCCCACTTGAACTCTTATTCAATGCCATGTAGTCAGAATTTTTGGGCAGAAATATTAATTTTCGTAGGTCAAGAAAATCATGGTTGAAATATTAATTTTGCCATGATATTCTGCTGCTGTTCTGCTGCTGTTTGTCACTTTCTGCTGCAGACATATTAATTCTGCTGCTGCTGCCATACCATTCTGCTGCTGCCATACTTTTCTGCTGCTGCAGAAATATTAATTTTACTGCTGTTTTGCTGTCAAAGTGCTGCCATATCATGGAAGAGGCATCCAAGGAGGCATCTAGGGCAGAATATCCCTTTAGGCATGTGTTAGATCAGTTTTATATTTGTAAAAATCGAAATTTATTAAGGAGGCTAAGTCATTTTTCTGATGTGAAGTCCTAGCACCATTTTTCTGCCTTCCTTGGGCAGCAGTGGCTGGGAGCAACATAGAGGTAACTCTCTAGCTTGGTTAGAGGGAAAGGAAGCCTTCCCACTTGGGAATGGCTCTCCTTCTCCCATTTTCCTTCCTTTTCTTGCATTTTCCTTCATAGTTTCTTAGATTTCTGTTGTATTTTCTGTTTTCTGTCATGTTTTTCCTTCTCTTCCATGTAATTTTCTAAGTTTAAGGATTGATGTAGTTTGGTTCTATGATGTTTTATTGCTGAACAATTTTGATTTTAATGCATTTTCGTTTAATGGAATGGATTTTACTGATTATTCTTCCTCTTGAATGTTTGATGAACCTTCAATGAGTTTGGGATTTTTATGTCTATGCTAGAGTTAGCTAGATATTGAGCTTGACCTTGTAATTTCCACCATAAATTAGATTATCTAGATATAGATAGTTTTATTTATGTGGCTTGAATAATTTTCTTGAGCTTCATGACTTAATTGAATGGTTGATCTAAGATTTTAGTCAATTATTTTGGATAAGTTAGATTGTAATTTCAAAGCTTTTGGATTCAATCATATTTTAGAAAATTGGCCAACATTGAATGGATTGTAATTTAATTAAATTGTTCTTCAATGATTCAAAGATTAATTTGTCTATGAATTAATCGGATTAGACCAACGAAATCAATCTCATTTTCTTGTGTAGTCGGTCATTTGATGAAATGGAAATTGTACTTTAATTCATTTGGACCAATGAGTATTTTCTTGGCCAAAGTTCTATTTTATTTATTGTTCTATGAAGCTTGTTATTTATACATGCATGCGTTTGCTATGTATTTGTAACGAGTAGGACAAGAGATAACATGTCATATGCGATTGCGGGGCATTGATGTGATTAGGACTTCATCGGATTATATTTGAGTTATAGATTAGTGAAGATATTCCTAACTATGATTTTAATATAATTCAGTCTTAGAAGACTTTCTGAGAATTTTAGATTGAAGATTACATAATAGAATTAGCCAAGAATATTCAAAGGAAATGATGATGATGTACAATTCCATGAAATTTGTGACCAATCCACATCTTTTCTCTGTTTTGTTTTCTATCTAGTTATTTAAATTTCAGTTATTTATATTGTGTTGTTTCAATCATCACCCCCTCTTTTTTGTGTAATTTCTGAAATTTCCCTCATAAGTCTTAATAGCATTTCACTTAGCCTAATTGAATTTTATTTGATACCTCAATCTCTGTGGGACGATACTCTACTCATTACTTTATTACTTGTTGCGACCCAGTATACTTGCTGGAATATTTTATGTGCTATAAATTATACGCACCAAGTTTTTGGCGCCATTGCCGGGGATTGATGGTTGTCAAATTGATTTTTCTTTAAAGCCAAAGTGATGTTATTTTAGACATTGTCTTTTCTTGTTTTAGTTTTTACAATTTCAAGTATTTTTAGCTTTTCAAGTGTCTTTATTAGTTTCATTTCTTCTTGTTACCTTGCTTATTTGATATATCTCTCATGTTATTTCTCTTTGTTGTGTGTGAGGTACTTGATCATTTTCCTTGACGAAGGAAATAAAAAAAAAATCAAAGAGAAAGTAAGGAAAACAAAGAAGAAGCGACGCTAAGCATAGACACCAAATAAAGTCTAGCTAAGGACTTTAAACCAAGCGCTTTTGGGAGGCAACCCAAGTTTTTCTAATCTTTCTCTTTTTAATTTTGTTGTTGTATTTCTTTCGTAATTTTAATTTTGTTTTAGTCTTTTTCTGTTGCCCATTTTTTTTCTCTGTTTTCTCTGTTTTGGCAGAAATTTTGTCATCTTGCATGAATATTCTGTACTGTTTGGCTATGGTTTTTGCCACTTTCTTTACATGTTTTTAAACTTTTATATGTCTTCTAGTTGTAGAATTTTATTTGGAGTGATTTGCATCCATT
Organism: Biancaea sappan; assembly: GCA_037074585.1. Taxonomy (NCBI): domain Eukaryota; kingdom Viridiplantae; phylum Streptophyta; class Magnoliopsida; order Fabales; family Fabaceae; genus Biancaea; species Biancaea sappan. The sequence goes on from CM073492.1 coordinate 39,507,434, forward strand.
TTGGGGTCGTTCTATGTCGGTAAAGCTGTGTCGCCAGAAATTCTGCACTGCAGAATTTTGCTACTCTGTTTTGTCCGAATTTGATGCTCACTTTTTAAATTTTTGATGGAGTTTTGGTGTGGAATTATGCATGATGAAATAGCTAAAGTGTAGATTGACTTAGCATGAAGAGAATTTAGTCTTATTTCTCTAAGGAATTCAAGTTAAATGGCAATGACGTTGACTTTAATGAATTTGTAGTAATAGTCTTTTAGCTGTGAGGATTTGAGCCTAAGTGAAAAATGCTATTCTTCTTGTTGTGTGTTCTCTATCATGAATTGTCACTCTAGAACTTGTCTTGAATCTTTGATTGAGGCTACATATCTTGTACATGCTTGGAAATGATTTAGGCATTTGTTTCTTGTAACCACTTTTAGCCAAATAGCCATCCATTATCATTATTTCCATTGTATGCCATTTTGTGCCTTATCCATTTTCTTTCTTGTGTTCTTCCACCACTTTTTCTGCCTACAACAATATTTTTCTCTTTCAACTTAAGATGTGAGAAGTATTTTAAATTCTTTTAAGGGATTGATATGCTGAAAAATTTTGTGAATTTTGGGGTGTTTTGAACTATATTTCTTCTACTTCCTCTCAAGCAAAAGAAAAAGACTGGCCAGTCAAGAAGAAGAAAAAAAAAGGAGAAAGAAAGAAAGAATAAAAAAAAAAGAAGAGAAAAAGATAATGAAAAAGAGGAGCAGATAGAACATTGAGACCCAAATTTATTTATACTCAGTCTCTTATATTTCACTTGTAAATGCTCTTCATTTTCTTGAGTTGTTACCATATTTTGTTTCATTGTTCAATCTTTCCCTTTGTTTCCCACTATTTTTCTTACCCACGTTACAACCTTGTAAAGTCCTTTTGATTCAAGTATGTATTAGATTCAAGTAGTGGAGATTTAGATTCTTGACAAGCTTATGGTAGTGAAATTTGTGATAGGACGACTTTGAGTGATTCCCTCTTAAACACTTGAGAGAGTAGAGGATAAACACCTTACCTTGTGAGGAGATTGTTACTTGAATTCATTCTTTTCGAAATAATTGCCATGGAGCTTGAACTTTTTAGAAATTTAAGATTTATTTCTCCTAATGTAAATCTTTCTAAATTTTAATTATTTCATTGTTGTATATTTTCTACACTTTTTCTTGCTGTGCTTATTGGGATTCTCTGTTGTATTTAATTGATTTTGCCCAGGAGTGCAAAAGGCCTAGTGTGGGGGATTTGATAACATACTTTTTTCATTTATTTTAGTCCCTATTTTAGTCCTTTTTGCCTCTTTAATTTTGTCAATTCTCTAATTTTATTATGTTTTGAAATTTATTGGGTATAAACTATTTATGGATTGAATGTGTCTCAATTTTTATATTTTTAGAACTTGAATTGTAAAATGCTCAATTTAATTCCTACAAATTTTAATTTTGGAGAGAAAAGTGTTGACATGGACAAAGATGATGATTTGGATGCTAATGTGGCACTTTTTGGGTGATGTAGATGCTTACTAGGATATGCTGGATGTGGGGCCCACTTGAACTCTTATTCAATGCCATGTAGTCAGAATTTTTGGGCAGAAATATTAATTTTCGTAGGTCAAGAAAAGCATGGCTGAAATATTAATTTTGCCATGATATTCTGCTGCTGTTCTGCTGCTGTTTGTCACTTTCTGCTGCAGAAATATTAATTCTGCTGCTGCTGCCATACCATTCTGCTGCTGCCATACTTTTCTGCTGCTGCAGAAATATTAATTTTACTGCTGTTTTGCTGTCAAAGTGCTGCCATATCATGGAAGAGGCATCCAAGGAGGCATCTAGGGCAGAATATCCCTTTAGGCATGTGTTAGATCAGTTTTATATTTGTAAAAATCGAAATTTATTAAGGAGGCTAAGTCATTTTTCTGATGTGAAGTCCTAGCACCATTTTTCTGCCTTCCTTGGGCAGCAGTGGCTGGGAGCAACATAGAGGTAACTCTCTAGCTTGGTTAGAGGGAAAGGAAGCCTTCCCACTTGGGAATGGCTCTCCTTCTCCCATTTTCTTTCCTTTTCTTGCATTTTCCTTCATAGTTTCTTAGATTTCTGTTGTATTTTCTGTTTTCTGTCATGTTTTTCCTTCTCTTCCATGTAATTTTCTAAGTTTAAGGATTGATGTAGTTTGGTTCTATGATGTTTTATTGCTGAACAATTTTGATTTTAATGCATTTTCGTTTAATGGAATGGATTTTACTGATTATTCTTCCTCTTGAATGTTTGATGAACCTTCAATGAGTTTGGGATTTTTATGTCTATGCTAGAGTTAGCTAGATATTGAGCTTGACCTTGTAATTTCCACCATAAATTAGATTATCTAGATATAGATAGTTTTATTTATGTGGCTTGAATAATTTTCTTGAGCTTCATGACTTAATTGAATGGTTGATCTAAGATTTTAGTCAATTATTTTGGATAAGTTAGATTGTAATTTCAAAGCTTTTGGATTCAATCATATTTTAAAAAATTGGCCAACATTGAATGGATTGTAATTTAATTAAATTGTTCTTCAATGATTCAAAGATTAATTTGTCTATGAATTAATAGGATTAGACCAACGAAATCAATCTCATTTTCTTGTGTAGTCGGTCATTTGATGAAATGGAAATTGTACTTTAATTCATTTGGACCAATGAGTATTTTCTTGGCCAAAGTTCTATTTTATTTATTGTTCTATGAAGCTTGTTATTTATACATGCATGCGTTTGCTATGTATTTGTAACGAGTAGGACAAGAGATAACATGTCATATGCGATTGCGGGGCATTGATGTGATTAAGACTTCATCGGATTATATTTGAGTTATAGATTAGTGAAGATATTCCTAACTATGATTTTAATATAATTCAGTCTTAGAAGACTTTCTGAGAATTTTAGATTGAAGATTACATAATAGAATTAGCCAAGAATATTCAAAGGAAATGATGATGATGTACAATTCCATGAAATTTGTGACCAATTCACATCTTTTCTCTGTTTTGTTTTCTATCTAGTTATTTAAATTTCAGTTATTTATATTGTGTTGTTTCAATCATCACCCCCCCTTTTTTGTATAATTTCTGAAATTTCACTCATAAGTCTTAATAACATTTCACTTAGCCTAATTGAATTTTATTTGATACCTCAATCTCTGTGGGACGATACTCTACTCATTACTTTATTACTTGTTGCGACCCAGTATACTTGCTAGAATATTTTATTTGCTATAAATTATACGCACCAGGCTTCAATCCGACTAAACCAAGCTCTTGGAGCTTGTTTTAGTCCATTAAGGGCCTTCAGCAATCTATACACTTTCTGCTCTTCTCCTTTTCTTTCATAATCCTTTGGTTGTTCAACATATACTTCTTCACTTAATTTTCGATGTAAAAAGCTAAACTTAACATCTAGCTGATAAATCTTCCAATCTTTGTTTGATGCCAAGACTATGATCATCCTTACGGTGTCCATTCTAGCTACAGGGGCAAACACTTTTGTGTAATCCACTGCATACTATTGTGAATAACCTTTAACCACTAGTCTTGCTTTATGCTTATCCACTTCTTGTTCGTTCAATTTAGTTTTATAGATTCACTTTACCCCTATTTTCTTTGCTCTTGCAGCTAAAATCCACTAGCTTCCATGTTCTATTTTTTTTCAATAGAGCTAATCTTAGCATCCATGGCTGCTCTCCACTTCGAGCACTTCACAGCTTCTTCGAAACACACAGGGTCTGAAGATACAATAAATGCCATATTAACTTCCCCTTCTTTAGACACATCTTCAAGCACAATGTACTCTCTCATCCATGAGGGATGGTTTTTTAGTTCTGCTCTCGCTTCTGACAACACCTTCATCATTACTCCTTATTAAGGCATCATGTACACGTCCCTTTCTATTGCAACAGCTCCTTCTCTTTCTTCATTCACTTCACAATCTCTCTCATTGTGAATTTCATGTCTTCCCATTCTATATTCATTAGCCGCTCCTTTTCATAGCTAGCTTCCTAATCCCATTGACTTTCTTCTTCAATACCACATCCCTACTCAAAATTATTTTCTTAGTTGAGGGATCACACATTTTATATCCTTTTGATTCATTGTTGACACTAAGGACACATTGCAAGCTCTTATCTTCCAATTTAATTCTTTTAGCATCAGGGACATGAACATTTTCTATGCAACCGAAGACCCAGAAATGTTCCACAGAAGGTTTTACTCCACTCCAAGCCTCTTCTGGAGTCATTTCACTCAAAGTACTAGTAAGAGATCTGTTCAAAACATGCACAACCCATCTCATAGCTTCATGCCAGAAAAATGTAGGCATCCTTTTTCCTGAAAGCATTGATCTTACAAGGTTCATAATTGTTCTATTTTTACATTCGGCTACTCCATTTTGTTGTGGAGTATAAAATGTCGTTAATTGTCTTCTTATCCCATTAAGCTTACAGAATTGAACAAATTCTGGAGAATTGAATTCTCCTCCCCTATTAGTACAAAGGCATTTAATAGAAAACCTTGTCTCTTTCTCCACAAGCAATTTGAAACATTTGAAGAAATAGAATGCCTCTAATTTTTCTGATAAGAAATATGTCCAAGCATTTATGGAGAAGTCATGTATCAAACATAAAATGTACCTTTTGTTACCATTTGACTGAGGAGTAATGGGTCTACATAAGTCTGCATGAATCAATTACAGTCTTTGAGTTGCTCTCTATTGGCTACTTTTAGGAATGGATTCCTTGTGCTTCTTCCCTTTCATACAATTAGTACACATATCAGAAGTACTTGATAGCTTAGGCAATCCTATGACCATTTCTTTTGACTGAAGTTTTTCCAACCCTTTAAAACTCATATGATTGTATCTGCAATGCCACAAGTATGCTATATCCTGTGTAGTAGTGTTAAAACAAGAATCCTTCTGATATTGAATTAAAGGCGTTAAAGCAAACATCCTATTTATAGACATGTTGGTCTGAATAACCAAACCTTTAGTTGGGTGAAATATCTTACAAACTCCAGATTGTTCTTGAGTTCAGGAACATAATAAACCTTAGTGACAACATGAACTATACCATTCATCTTCAATCTCACCCTGCCTTTCCCGAAGACCTCCATTCTTGTGTTGTTCCCAAGCTTCACCACATGTTTAAAACTATCATCTAATTCCTTAAAAGCTTATTTAATTCCACATATGTGGTTCGAACAGCCTGAATCTAAGAACCATACTCCTTCTACTTTTGAATTACTCGATTCCTCATGTGCCATTAACAAAAGTTCTTCAGTTTAATCATACTTTGCATTGTTCGCTTCTTTGTCCCAAGATGGACATTGAAATTGATAATGTCCAAGCTTGTGGCATTTATAACATTCAACGGTGGCTTGATTTTGTCTTCCTCTTCCTCTGCCTCGCCCTCTATTATAATTTCTGCCTCCTCCTCACGTGGTCTACCTTTCCTCTAAACTGACTTTTAGTGCATGTTCTTCAACATCTCTTTTCTTGAATTTCTGTTGATGTACAACCAGGGAGCTTCGCAATTCATCCACGGTGAGTGAATCAATATCTTTTGATTCCTTAATGGAGCAAACAACGAAATAGTACTAATCCGCTAAAAAACATAAAACTTTTTCAACAATTTTAACATCCGATATAACTTCTCCAGAATTTTGCATGTTATTAGCAATTAACATAACCCTCGCAAAATAGTCAAAAACTTATTCCCATTTTTTATTTCCAAAAGTTCAAATTCTCTACGGCATCTCTGGAGTTGCGCACATTGAGCCCTCGCATTTCCCTGATATTTCTTTATGGATTCCCAAATATGTCTGGATGTGTCCCTCTACATAATTGTTTTCAAGACTGACTTGCCAATAGACTGGAATAGGTAATTTTTTACCTTTAAGTCTTTCAATTTTAAATCATCCAGCGCCTTTTTTTATGCTGCGTTAGTGCCTCTCCTTCTCTAGGTTCAAAAATTCCAGTTTCGATCAACATCTAGTACTTTTTCGATCTCAAAAAATTCTCCATTAACGTACTCCAATGATCATAGTCTCCATCAAATTTGGGGATGCTAGGTTGAACAAAACCAGTATTTCCTTTGGTTGCCATAACAAAGATTTCCTTCCAAAATCTTGTTTTCTTTCACACAATAATGTCCCTCCGACCTAGCTCTGATAGCAATTGTAAAGTTTAAAGACAAAAAGTATTTGGGCAAAAGAATAGAATGTAAAAACTTCAATGAACCTTTATTAGACAAAAAACATGCTTATTTAAAGCCACAGGAATACAAAAACAGATAACTGTTCAGCCTAACAAATAAAACGGTCAAATACCAAATAAAAGCCAACATTTAGTACCTAGGTTTCATCTCATAAAGGCCTGTTTAATCTTGAGAGAAATTTCACCTTGAAAACTTTATTTGGTTTTGTGACCTTAAGGACAATGTTTGTCACGACCCATTTTCTAGGCACATGACCGGCACAACGATGAATATCCCATCACTGTAAGCCTTTCGATAAATTCTTCCCACAAGTAAAATTGTTAGTCATTATCTCTATATTCTCAAAATACCATTCCTTAATAAATACAAAGAAAATACATCAGATTTTCTTAATTAATAATAGATCCTCAGTACAAAACACATTATCATACTGAAATACAAGCCAAATACCAAACCCCTGACCTAGATGTCCTAGACGGTTACAGAGCAACATACTGTATAACAAAAGAAGGGCCTACCCGACAGCGGGAAGGTCCAACGTGATCTACTCCTCTAGCGGATATACTTCGGCGGCAACCTGATCTGAACAAAAAGTTTGTACAAACAGTGTGAGCTTTTAAACTCAGTGAGCAAATCGGCCTCGCGTTAATAAAATTCAAATACATCACCAGTCATGCAAGCATATCCGAAGGCTCAAGCTCAACCAATAGACATAGTTAGAAATTACAAGAAAAATTCATCCAATTCAACAAACGATACTAGTACTCGTCAATGGCAATATATCCCGGAGAGTGCACACAGGCCGGCTCACCAATTTTGTATTTTTTCGCCATGACGCACAACCTCATCCTCTTAGCTAGGGCGCCTCACGGATTTATCACCAATTCGGGCTATATCCCTACTGAGGGAATCGTTGTCTCCACACTCATTGGTCAAGACACCCTTTAACCCGGATTTTTCGCCTTGCCGTGAGAGGGGGTACTGTACTGCTCAATCACAATCAATAGTACAACAGTTCATATCATAATCAGAAGCACAATATAATACTCATTCATATAACAGGTATAGTATATAACTATATGATTCAAATTTCATATCATCATGAGATACTTGCTTTGTGTTATCCATACTTCTGGATTAATTATCTCATTATATTCGTCATTCTGAATCCAATTTCCTCCTATGAATCTTGGGAGTGTCCTACGACATACTTTTTATCACCAGTAATGCTAAAACTCTATTAAAACAGGGTCGTTTCACTCACCTGGATTCCGTACGAGTATCACTTCTCTAAATCGTTACGGACAAGAGTACGCAGGTGGATTTCAGTGTTCCGCTACAGAGATTTTCATCAAAGATTACAGAAAATACGTTAAGATCGTTTTCGTACAGATACTGTTTATACGTATGGGTACTATTCATACAGTCACTATTCATACGTACGGTACTATTCATACCGGAAATACAGAATACAATCTGTAAAAGAGTACACCAGGTAAGTTCCCAGGAAAGAGTGGAGGGTCACACTGGACACACTTAAAAACCAGGTCTTTCCTTAGCCAGAACTTTCCTAGACATGTATTCTCCACAGATTATATTCTATTTCGGTAATTAGAGAATCAAAATAACAGCTAACGACAGTTTTTCTGATGTGGAAGATCGGCCAAAGCCGCAACCACAGAGCATACTTAAGAAAATAACTTCTAAAATTTGAAAGACATAGAAAGGACATAGTATCCTTACCTAAGCAAAAACGGAAAGGCCCAAAATCTCAGAAGCCTAGCGTCGGAGCAAGAGAAACTTAAGGAGGGAAGAAGAGAAGTTGAAGGTGTGAGTTTAGAAGTGAAATGGAAGGGCCTATTTATAGTAAAAGCCAAAGGTACTATTTGACACTATGCGCTAATAAAATATTCAATTTACTATTCATGAAAATGACATTTCTAATAATGCAGTTACTGTGCACTTTACGCGAAAATTTTCGTTTATTTACTATTAGAAATTTTAAAGGGAAAACTATCCTTTCACCTTAAACCTTTAAGTTTCTTTTCAATTCAGTCCTTTCAATTTAGTCCCTGAGGGTATTTTTACACATAAAACGTCATTTTCTCCTACAAACTTCTTTCTAGTTTTCTCTTATGACCAAACCACATCTAGTATTTGACATTTTGATTGTATAAATGAACAGTACCATATACGTAAATAGTAACAGTAGTTTGAAAACACGTATTTATATTTTATTTTTCATGGGTATTACATTATCACCCCCTTTAAGAAATTCGGTCTTCCGAATTTAAATTACCTCAAGTCGTAAAAAGATGCGGATATCTAGAACGCATGTCGACCTCGGCTTCCCATGTGGCTTCTTCGTGAGTTTGATTACTCCACAAAACCTTGACGGATGGAATCTCCTTAGATCGGAGTTTCTTTACTTGACTATCGAGGATAGCCACCGGTATCTCCTCGTATGACAAGTTTTCATCTACTAGGATAGAATCATTCTGAGAAGGGTGAAGTATGTGAGAAGGGTCATGAAGGTACTTCCTTAACATGGATACGTGAAAAACAGGGTGAATCCCTTCCAGATCCATAGGTAGGGCAAGCCGATAAGCCACTTTTCCCACTCGTTCTAGAATCTCATAAGGCCCGATGTATCTAGGACTCAACTTTCCTTTCCTTCCAAATCTCAACACACCTTTCATTGGAGAGACCTTAAGGAATACCATATCACCGACTGAGAACTCCAAATCACGATCGGAGATCTGCAACGTCTCCCATACAAGGCCTCAAAGGGTGCCATCCCAATAGTGGCCTGGTAGCTGTTGTTATATGCGAACTCTACAAGATACAAATGCTTTTCCCAGCTACCACTGAAATCTAGAATACAAGCTCGTAACATATCATCTAGCGTCTGAATCGTCCGCTCTGACTGTCCGTCTGTCTGTGGGTGAAAAGCGGTACTAAGGTCCACTCGAGTACCTAATGCCTCTTGAAAACTTCTCCAGAATTGAGAGGTAAATTGAGGACCTCTATCAGAAATGATAGATATAGGTACTCCATGCAACTTTACTATTTCTTTAATATACAATTGTGCCAACGTTACTACACCATAAGTGGTTTTGACTGGAATGAAGTATGCTGATTTGGTTAGTCGGTCAATAATGACCCAAACTGAGTCATAACCTCCTGTGGAACGAGGTAGACCAACAACAAAGTCCATCGTCGCTCGTTCCCATTTCCATTCAGGAATCTCTAATCGTTGTAACGAGCCTCCTGGCTTTAGATGCTCAGCCTTAACCTGTTGACAGGTTAAACAACGAGACACAAATTCTGCTATGTCTTGTTTCATTCCTTTCCACCAGTAGATCTGTTTCAGATCCTGATACATCTTGGTGGCTCCTGGATGTACAGCATATGCAGCACGATGGCCTTCTTCCATGATGTCTTGTCTAAGAGTTCCAACATCTGGTACACACAACCGTTGTTCAAAACGCAAGACTCCTGTATCGTCGAGTGTAAAACTATTCACTTCACCAATCTTCACCTTTTCCATAATTTGGACAAGCTCAGGATCCTCCATTTGAGATATCCGTATCTGGTCAACAAGGGAAGATCTAGCCCTAATATGGGCTAAGAATGATCCTGTCCTTGTAACCTCAAGAGTAGCACATTTTGCTCTCAGCTCTTGTAGTTATTGGATCAAGGGTCTTTTTGTTACTGCTATATGGGCCAGACTACCCATAGATTTTCTACTCAAGGCATCTGCTACCACGTTCGCTTTGCCTGGGTGGTAAAGAATATTGCAATCATAATCTTTTAGTAATTCTACCCATCTCCTCTGCCTCAAGTTTAAGTCCTTTTGGTCGAAAATATATTTTAGACTTTTATGGTCAGTGTAGATTTCGCAAGTTTCTCCGTATAGATAATGTCGCCATATCTTTAAAGCGAAAACTACTGCTGCCATTTCCAGATCATGGGTGGGGTAGTTTTGTTCATGTTTCTTAAGTTGTCTCGATGCGTATGCCACTACCTGGCCATGCTGCATGAGAACACATCCCAACCCTACTCTTGATGCATCGCAGTATACTGTAAAACCTCCTGGTCCTGAGGGTAAGACCAATACAGGTGCGGAGATTAACCTTTTCTTGAGTTCTTGGAAGCTTTCTTTACAAGCGTCATCCCATTGGTACTTTACTCCTTTCCTAGTCAGTCGTGTGAGAGGGGCGGCTAACTGGGAAAAATTTTGGATAAAACGACGATAATATCCTGCCAATCCCAAGAAGCTGTGAATCTCCGTGACGGAGGTAGGTCTAGGCCACATTTTGACCGCTTCTACTTTGCTTGGGTCTGCTTGGATGCCATCTTTGGAGATCACATGTCCCAAGAAAGTTACACGATCAATCCAAAACTCGCATTTAGAGAATTTGGCGTACAATTGATGATCCCTCAATGTCTGCAACACAACACGAAGGTGTTGTTTGTGCTCTTCTGAAGTCTTTGAGTACACCAGAATGTCGTCTATGAAGACAATGACAAATTTGTCTAAAAAGGATTTAAAAATCCTATTCATTAAATCCATGAAAGCAGCTGGTGCATTCGTTAATCCAAATGACATCACCAAGAACTCGTAGTGCCCATATCTGGTACGGAAGGCTGTTTTAGACACATCCTCCTCCTTGATCTTGAGTTGGTGATAACCAGACCTCAAGTCAATCTTTGAAAAACACTTGGCTCCTTGAAGTTGATCGAAAAGGTCGTCGATGCGAGGCAACGGGTATTTATTTTTGATAGTTACCTTATTCAGTTGCCTGTAATCTATGCATAGTCTCATCGATCCGTCCTTCTTTTTCACGAACAGAACAGGAGCTCCCCAAGGTGAATAACTTGGCCTTATAAAGCCTTTGTCTAGCAAGTCCTGTAACTGAGTTTTTAACTCTTTTAATTCTGTTGGTGCCATTCTATAAGGGGGTATGGAGATTGGGCGAGTATCTGGTGCTAACTCTATCTGGAACTCAATCTCTCGATCTGGGGGTATACCTGGTAGATCATCTGGGAAGACATCTACAAACTCCTGGACTACTGGAACGTCTTCTACTTTTAGTTCTTCTTTCTTAATATCTTTAACGAATGCCAAGTATCCTTGACAGCCCTTTCGCAATAAACGTTGGGCACACATTAAAGATATAAGATTCCCAGAAATTTCACTCCGTTCACCATGAAATACGAAAGAAGGCTCCCCCGGAATATTGAACTTAACTATCTTATTATAGCAATCTAGGGTGGCATGACAAGATGCCAGCCAATCCATGCCTAAGATGACATCAAAGTCTGTCATATATAACAGCATTAGGTCTACTGTTGTATTTATTTCTCCGACTCTTACCTTGCAAGCTCGATAGCCTCGTTCTATTAGTAAGGTGCCTCCAGTAGGCGTAGTTACTAAAAACAGACATTCTAATCTAACAACTTTTTGCTTAAAGTTCTTAGTAAAGAATGGTGACACATAGGAATGCGTAGAGCCAGAGTCAAACAAAACATGTGCAAAATTTGATTCAATCAGAAGAGTACCTGCTACCACCGTATTAGACGCCTGAGCATCTTGACGGGTTAAAGCGAATACTCGAGCGTTCCCTCGGCCTGCTGAAGCCTGCCTTCGACCACCTTGTCCTTTGCTAGCACCTTTTTCGATTCCATTGCCTCCTACAGTTACAGGGGATCTGTTGGCAACAGTAGCCTCTGATTGATTAGGGCGTACTGACCCTTGGCCAGATCTCGTGTAGAGTTGGGGGCAATCTCTTTTGATGTGGCCCTGTTGACCACATTGGTAACATACCCTAGTGTTGTTGTTGACAAAACAAGCTCCGAAGTGATTTCTTTCACATTTAGAGCACCAGGGCCTTTGTTGACCCCCTGTACCACTTTGTTGACGCTGTGGTGCACTAGCGGTAGAGGCTGCACGTCCAGAACTCTCTCCGTGGTAGCGTGATTTCTCATCTTGTTTCCTCTTTCTTTTGTTATTCCATTTTTCTTTTTGCATATCTCTTTCTTCCATCATACGGGCGATGTCGACGGCTTCTGTGTAAAATGAAAAATCTCGTATTTTCGATCCCACCCTGTCAAATAAAGATTCTCGAAGGCCTTTAATAAACCGTCGGATCTTTTCTTTCTCAGTTAGGACCATGTGAGTAGCATATTTAGACAACTCTATAAACAGATTGTCGTATTCATCGACGGTTCGTGATCCTTGCCGGAGTGCCTCAAACTCATTCATCTTTGCTTCTCGTATACTCTCCGGAATAAATTGTTCTCGAAAAATTCTTTTAAAGTCATTCCATTTAATGGGTGGGGCATTTCTGGCCATGCCCTTCTTCCATGTTCGCCACCAGCGGTTGGCCTTACCTCTTAACTGAAAGGTAACAAGGGTTACTTTTCGAAGTTCAGGGCATTCTAGCGTGTCAAGGATTTTCTCACAGTCATCTAGAAAACGTTGTGGGTCTTCATTAACATCTCCTGCAAAGGTTGGCGGATTCAGCTTCATAAATTCTGAGATTTTGACCTCTGTACCTACCCAATCCTGAGGAGGGGGTGGAGGTGGCATCTGGTCTATCTCTTGTACTTTTGCAGCATGTACTGATGCCTGTGAGCCATCTTCAGATGATTGTCCCATCAGAAGTTCCTTTAGCCCATTCACCTCGTTCTGCATTGCAGCTAATGCTTCCATCACTACAGTCGCGTCGATTTGTGATGGTTCTCCAGCATTTCTTCTAGGGTTTTCAGTGGATATTTCTCTGTTTTGTGCATGGTTATCTACTGCACGGTTAGGCATCTCCAGTCTTGCATTTGCTGACTGAGCAGCTGGAGGGACCAAGGCCTTGCCAGATCTTGTGTAGATTCCAGAAGCGTTTGATTTTCTTGGTGCCATCTAAACTTATTCTACAATTAAGAATAATATATATCGTAACTATTATGCTTCAAGTAAAGACACGAAAGAAAGGGATTTTAATCTCTACAGGGCTTTTGGTGGATCTTCATCCTATAGTCGTGCTGCAGTCACGACAATAGGGGAAGGCCCACTAAAGACACCTTGCTCTGTAATCACTAGGAGACCTAACAACCTATGCTTTGATACCAACTTTGTCACGACCTATTTTCTAGGCAAATGACCGGCACAACGATGAATATCCCATCACTGTAAGCTTTTCGATAAATTCTTCCCACAAGTAAAATTGTTAGTCATTATCTCTATATTCTCAAAATACCATTCCTTAATAAATACAAAGAAAATACATCAGATTTTCTTAATTAATAATAGATCCTCAGTACAAAACACATTATCATACTGAAATACAAGCCAAATACCAAACCCCTGACCTAGATGTCCTAGACGGTTACAGAGCAACATACTGTATAACAAAAGAAGGGCCTACCCGACAGCGGGAAGGTCCAACGTGATCTACTCCTCTAGCGGATATACTTCGGCGGCAACCTGATCTGAACAAAAAGTTTGTACAAACAGTGTGAGCTTTTAAACTCAGTGAGCAAATCGGCCTCGCGTTAATAAAATTCAAATACATCACCAGTCATGCAAGCATATCCGAAGGCTCAAGCTCAACCAATAGACATAGTTAGAAATTACAAGAAAAATTCATCCAATTCAACAAACGATACTAGTACTCGTCAATGGCAATATATCCCGGAGAGCGCACACAGGCCGGCTCACCAATTTTGTATTTTTCCGCCATGACGCACAACCTCATCCTCTTAACTAGGGCGACTCACAGATTTATCACCAATCCGGGCTATATCCATACTGAGGGAATCGTTGTCTCCACACTCATTGGTCAAGACACCCTTTAACCTGAATTTTCCGCCTTGCCGTGAGAGGGGGTACTGTACCGCTCAATCACAATCAATAGTACAACAGTTCATATCATAATCAGAAGCACAATATAATACTCATTCATATAACAGGTATAGTATATAACTATATTATTCAAATTTCATATCATCATGAGATACTTGCTTTGTGTTATCCATACTTCTGGATTAATTATCTCATTATATTCGTCATTCTGAATCCAATTTCCTCCTATGAATCTTGGGAGTGTCCTACGACATACTTTTTATCACCAGTAATGCTAAAACTCTATTAAAACAGGGTCGTTTCACTCACCTGGATTCCGTACGAGTATCACTTCTCTAAATCGTTACGGACAAGAGTACGCAGGTGGATTTCAGTGTTCCGCTACAGAGATTTTCATCAAAGATTACAGAAAATACGTTAAGATCGTTTTCGTACAGATACTGTTCACCAATGATCTTCATCTTTGTTGTGATTGGATATTGTTGCGTTCAGATATCAGTTGATATTGCAATATCTTAATATTATACAGTAACTAACGTTATAATTTGATGAAAAAGTTATTGATTAAAGGTTAAATTTGTGGGCGTATAATATATTATTTTTATTTTTGATAATTATGAAAGAGAAAAAACATATTTATCAATATGAATTGAAAAGGTATTTGGACATAATTATATGTCTTTTACATTTTCATGCCTGTCCTTTCACTTAATTTATTTGACACATCATAAATTCATCTTATATTTGGTTACAGCGATAGATGATGAAAGTTTGTGATCTACTATCAAGTAAATAATTGGGAATATCACATGTAATTGGAAAAAAAATAGTGATAATGTAAGGAATTACATAATTATTTTTGTAGAATAAATATTCTTTTTATTAGTATAACTCATGAATTTTGACCTTTGGGATTCAAGTGAATATTATTATAAAATATTAATTATAAAAATATTTAATTTCACTTAGTTAACCATTGGATTATATATATATATATATATATATATATATATATATATATATATATATATATATATATATATATATATATATATATATATATCAGTGTTGCTTAAGTAATACTACATTACATTGATTTCTTGTATGTTGGTATATCAAACCTCCCTTGGAGATTGGCACTTTAATGCCATTAATTTGCATCTAATGATTTTGGGTGGCCAATAGATTTCTATCAAAGGAAATATACTAGGACCCTGTACATATATATATATATATATATATATATATATATATATATTTGCTTTTGGGTTCTTCTTTTCACTACAAGAAAATTGACTTTCAGTGGCGACTTTTGGTGGCGACTAAATAAGTCGCCACTAAAAGTTGAGTTTTGGTGGCGACTCTTATAGTCGCCACTAAAAGTCGACTTTTGTCGCCACCAAAAGTATTTTTTAAAAAAAATAAAAAAAAGTCAGATTTTTTAAAATAAAATAAACAATTAGACTTTTGGTGGCGACTATAGTTGCTACCAAAAGTTTTTTTAAAAAAAAAAAATAAAAAAACTCAGATTTTTTAAAATAAAATAAAAAATTAGACTTTTGGTGGCGACTATAGTCACCACCAAAAGTCTTTTTTAAAAAAAAAATAAAAAAAAGTCAGATTTTTTAAAATAAAATAAAAAATTAGACTATAGTCGCCACCAAAAGTTTTTTTAAAAAAAAATAAAAAAAAAGTCAGATTTTTTAAAATAAAATAAAAAATTAGAAAGTCTTTTTTAAAAAAAAATAAAAAAAAGTCAGATTTTTTAAAATATAATAAAAAATTAGACTTTTGGTGGCGACTATAGTCGCCATCAAAAGTCTTTTTTAAAAAAAAAATAAAAAAAAGTGAGATTTTTTAAAATAAAATAAAAAATTAGACTATAGTCGCCACCAAAAGTTTTTTTTAAAAAAAATAAAAAAAAGTCAGATTTTTTAAAATAAAATAAAAAATTAGAAAGTCTTTTTTAAAAAAAAATAAAAAAAAGTCAGATTTTTTAAAATATAATAAAAAATTAGACTTTTGGTGGCGACTATAGTCGCCACCAAAAGTCTTTTTTTAAAAAAAAAATAAAAAAAAGTCAGATGTTTTAAAATAAAATAAAAAATTAGACTTTTGGTGGCGACTAGTCTTTTTTTAAAAATAATTAAAAAAAAGTCAGATATTTTAAAATAAAATAAAAAATTAGACTTTTGGTGGCGACTATAGTCGCCACCAAAAGTCTAATTTTTTAAAAAAAATTAAAAAAGTCATTTTTTACTTAAAAAATTCAATTTTTTTTTAATTTTTCTTAATTTTATTTAAAAGAAATTTAATTTTTTAATTTTTTAATTTTTTAATTTTTTAATTTTTTAATTTTTTAATTTTTTTAAAAAATTAGATTATCAGTAACGACTGAAGTCTATTTTTTTAAGTGAAATCATTTTTTTTTATGAAATTAGTTGAAGTTGGACTTTTGTGGTGACTCTAATAGTAATAATATATTTGCTTTTTGTTAAGTTTAATATTATTTTATTTTTTTTATAATATTTTTGACCTAAAATATTTTTAACAGATTATATATATAGATATATATAATATTTTGCACTTACATAACACAAATGAAGCAGTGGCAGAATGGTAAGACACACATGGCTGCAAGCAAGGGACCCAGGTTCGAATCTCAGGTATGCACATGTTTGGTTTAATTTCAAATAAACTTGAATATTGCACACAAAAAAATCGAGTAAGCTCGGGATAGCGAGTTATTGGATCGGCCAAGACCCGCACGAGTCGAATGGATCTCGGGTCGACCTTCCGGGCCAATCCGGATCTAAAATGATGACGAGTGACTTTTGGTGGCGACGGTAGTTTTTGCTGACACCAAAAATCATTTTTTTCACGAATTTTTTTTTTTGCAATAAAAATGACTTTTGGTGGCGACTAAAGTCGCCACTAAAGGTAACTTTTGGTGGCGACTTTGAAAGTCGCCACCAAAAGAATCAGCCACGGACTTACGCCAACAACTTTAGTCGCCACTAAAAGTCGCCACCAAAGACTTTTAGTGGCGACTTTTAGACTTTTGGTGGCGACTTTAGTCGCCACCAAAAGTCTTTTTT
Source organism: Biancaea sappan (assembly GCA_037074585.1). Taxonomy (NCBI): domain Eukaryota; kingdom Viridiplantae; phylum Streptophyta; class Magnoliopsida; order Fabales; family Fabaceae; genus Biancaea; species Biancaea sappan. The sequence goes on from CM073492.1 coordinate 39,524,653, forward strand.
TTTTGTAGTGTTTATGAGAAAATCGATCTATAAAATTGTGTGAGAATCACATGATATATGTTATTTTGTGTACTTATTTTTTTCTCACTATATGAGATTGTATATATATATATATATATATATATATATGCTTTTGGGTTCTTCTTTTATGAGAAAATTGATCTATAAAATTGTGTGAGAATCACATATGTTATTTTGTGTGCTTATTTTTTCTCACTACATGAGATTGTAAAGTATATAGTAATAAATTATTTGTATCAAAAAATTAAAATTGTTCTTTATGGCTTGAATGTTGTCCTTGATTACTTGAGTACTAGAAAAATGTATGATAATGTGAGAATGCATGTCTAGAAAAGGTTCTAGCTATGAAAGTCTTGATATTTAAGTTTGTCCATTATGACTGACATATCTTTACTAGGAACCTACTTGGTGCGCTGTTTACAAATTGTTTTCACTATTTAAGTAAATAAGTAATGGGTGTAAGCGTATTGTTATAAAATATAAAAAGTTGGATAAAATGTTTTTATGGTCCAACATGCTCATGGCTTAATAGAAATTTAGAATTTTTTTTATGGGTCTAATATTTAAGTTTAATAATATGGTAAGATCCTATAAAACAAATATTTGAGGCTATATATACATACAACAAAAATTGTGAGTTTTTGAGAAATTTCACATATATAAAAGTTGTGATTTCACATGTGACACAAGAATATTATATTTTAAGTGAAGAAAATAGTGAGATTTTTTTAAGTGGCATAATAACCATCAATTGTAGGGTTAAAGAATTTTATGAATTCAAAATGTTTCACTTGAATTATTGATAGCATTATTATTTTTGAACAATATTGTGAATTATACTTGTCGTTTTGGAATCAAAATTTATTGTGGACATGTGACCAAAAATTTTGTAGATATTAGCATTTTTTATTTTGTAAATTGAGAATATCATCTTATTGAAATGATGATATGTCATATATGAAAATTGGAGTAAGTATTTTTCTAATACTAGTATATGAAAACACTCTTATTGTACAAGGAAAAATGTACAATGTGGTTGAGTGACTGGTCACAAAAATTGAGATTGAGAAGTTCCTTAGATGATTTTGTGTAATTATATTCTTGAATATTATTATTATTATGTGGTGGATGATTTAATAATTTGTGCTTATATTTTATGTGTTTGGATACTCACCTATAATAATTATGAGATTTTATATTAACTACGTGTTGGACTTTAATACACATAAATTGGGCTTTCATACTCTTAGGAACTTAAATAAAATTTCAAATAAATTTTCTTATAAGAAAACTAGTAAGACACCATATGAACTTGGAAAATGTTATACATCTAATTTAAAATATTTAAAAGTATGGGAGTGTTTTAATAAAGTTATATTGCATGACTCTAAGAAAAAGAAAATAAATTCCAAAACTTTGATTGTATGTTCATTGTCATGTTGAACACAATGTTTTATATAGATTTCTTTTTGCCTTGATTAGTGACAATTTCTCTTTTAATGTGGATTGATGTTGTACAAAGAATCAATAGATAATAAGTGTGTGATTATTTGTTTGTATATGTATGATATGTTTTTTTTTATCATGGATATTATACATAAGACAAATATTTCCTTGCATCTAATCTTGATATGAAAGATATGGGTGAAGTAAATGTGATTTTAGGGTTATCAAGAGGAAAATTAATAGTATTTTGTAGTCACAACTTTATATTCAAAAGCATTTTAAAAGGCTTGATCATTTTAATGACAAACATGTGAATACTTCTTTTAATTTTAACACTCAATTAAAGAAAAACAAGGGTGAGATTTGACTATGACCAGATTATTGTCAGCACGGTTTTAAATTGTGACTGCATCACTGTGATGCGGCCATAATACGACGGATGTGGCGTATCTTCAAAATCTAAGTATTGTGCCGCAACGGCATGACATTGTGACAACAATAGAATGGCAATGACGTTGTGGCAGTAATGCCACTCCATTGCATTTTTTTATTAAAAAAATTTAGAATTCACCCATTTAGCTCCAAATTTTAAATTCAGGTCTGAGAAGAGAGAGAGACATAGAGAGAGAGAGAAGTAAGAAAGACTCGATATTAAGAGACTTGCCTTTGCTTGTGGAAGCTAAAGGTTGAAGAAGCTTGGTTGTGCGTCATTGTTCGCCCATCGTGAAGCTTGAAGGACCTGCCACTTGTCGGAGATTATGAAGTTTGACCTATGTTCCAATTTTCATTCACGCTTTCACGATCTGTTCATCACTTATCCTCAGTCAGTGACGCAATGACGTTGTTTCCTAATTCTCGTCAACTCAGGCATTGCCGTTACCGCCTTGCTGGAGATCTATTGCAATGTGCCTCTATTTTGCTTCGAGGACCTTTTTCTTCTTCTTCAATTATGCTTTACCTCTGCTTTGCTTTGTCTCTGTTCATTGTTGTGTGTGTGTGCGACTCAGTTTGGTATGGTCCATGTGAAGTGGATCAGTGGAGAGTGGAGACTATGTGGTATATTGGTATTGGCATTGGCGTATTGCCAAATCTAAAAAATTATTTATTGTTAAATATTTTTTCAAATTTCAGATTTATTTGATTTATTTATTGATTATAAAAAATTATTAATTATCTATTTTCTTCTTAAATTTTGCAAGTGAAATTAACATATTTGCATAGACTATAGAGTAAGAGTATATATTTATTGGATTAATACAGATGTCACACCCCCGTCAGGGAAGTATGACTGGCACGGTAATGAGACCGTCCCATTACCATAAGCTTAAATCCTAGATAGAACAATAGCACTACACCATATGCCCAAACATAACATAACATCACATTAGCTACAAGTGTTACCAAAACATGATGTCATTTTTCAATCATGGATTGCTTCAGATTCAAGAGTACTCATACAATCATCAACAATATCTACCATTCCATACTTTGGTCCAAAACATCCAAAGACTAATTGTACAAAATATACAGATCATAGGGTATAAAAACCTGCCTATTGGATTACACAGCCTTTATTAGAAGTCAAAACATTTATGTATACAGAAATACAAAACATGTACCAGCCCAAAAGAAAAATTTAGGCTTCCACAGAACAGCTACAACTGCTGCTACTCTGCTGGAGGAATCCCTAAATCAAGCTTCTTATCTGTAGGGAAAAAGAAAGGGATAAGCTACAATCATAGTTGTCAAGATCAAGATCTTATGTAGGATCGGAAGGGGTATAAGATAGATCGAATCGTAGGATCGAATTGATAATCATAAGATTCTATAAAATAATATATAAAAAAATATATAATGATATAAATTTTGTAAATAATACAAAACCATCAAAGTCTCATTATATTTCAGTAAAACAAGCTCAAATGTCATATAATTATTAAAGAAAAAAAATAGAGAGCAACTCCCACTTTCTATTATATTTAGAAATATCTTTTTTTCCTCACAAAATAGACACTTTCTTTTCAAAACTTATAATACTATATCTCATTGTCATCCTTCACTAAACTAAGTTAAAAATTGAATAAATAATGAGTGGTAAGACTGTAACTGTATAATATTATTAGTAAAGACTTAAGTTAGTTTAATGACTTTTTTCATCCCAATTGACCTAATAGATTATAAACATATCAAGAAATAAAAAATAGCAAAAATTCATAATGTTATAGGATCGATAAAATCATAAAATCGTAAGATTTTAAAATTTAAATCGAGATCCTACTGAAATCCTAGTAGATTTATATCTTACATAGAATCAGGATCGTTTAGATTGTTTGGAATCGTAAGATCGTAAGATTTTAAGATTTAGATCAAGATCTTGACAAACATGACTACAATCCCAGTAAGCAGCTAAATGTAAATAAGAAAAATGTAATTTTAGTTTCAAAGGTAAATGTATAAAAGAATAAAGTAGGTAAGGTAAAAGTTTTATATTTTTGTTTGAATGAAAAAGAATATTTAATGAAAATAACATTTTAGAAATTACATTGAATTTCATAAACGAACTCATAAAATCATTCATCAGAGGAAATTCTAACATAACACATGACATTGACCCTCAAAACATCTGTCAATAACATCCCTTTAAACATCTCATCTGGTCACCAGATGTGACTCTCACATCCAAAACATTATAGCATAGTCTGTGATAACCACCTTATTTCCATGCGAGTTAGCCCAAGTTGCGTGGCTAGCATCCCTTAACACCTACTAGCTAGGGTAAACATACCAAGGCATGCCAAGGACTATAGAACGTTGTAGTGCCGTTGTTCTGAAAGAGTTCTTCCATCCAGTAACATTCATAAATACAACACTTTCAATATAACATTAAACATCATGGTTTTTAATCTCATTAATACTTGGATAGTCGTCATGAATTGAAACATTTTGCATATATACATGAATTTGCAACATTACATCTCAAACTTGTTGAAGAGAATCATACATGATGAAAAGAATCATTTACATTTCAATATTTCAATTCAGAGCATCTTTAAGATTGTAGACAATTCAAGAAATTTACAAGGAAAATCATTCAATACTATTCATCAATTTTTCAGAAAACTTTTCATGAAATTGTAAATGTCATGCCCCAAAACCCAGGCATGTGACTGGCAAGGAATCTAGGGATAAGCCTTCCCAAGACCTATATGCCTAAACCTAACCACATAAAAATACTTGTCAAATCATGTAGATGAATGAAAAGAAAAAAAATACATTTATTTTGAAAACTCGTTTAACATCGCGTTTATATGGTTTTTTCCTCATCAGTGCAAATACATGTAAATATGCATCAAAAAACCTCGTCATACCTCTTTACAACCAAACCCAAGACTTAGGAGACCTATATGACCACAAAGTGTTTTAGTTCAACTTGATCTTGTTTAGATACTTAGGAAAATTGAAGTTCTATGTTCCAGATATTTGGATGGAGTTGAGATGATATTCAATCGATCAGGACATGTTGATGATAACCTTAATGTTGGATCATTTATGGTTGATACATTGTTTCCTCCAATTGGAAAACTTGTGGGGTTTTTTGAATGGTATACATTATCTCCAATAGAGAAATTGCAAGTTCATCGACACATTTTAACAAATTGTAAAGAAGTTGAGCAGTTACTTCACTGAGTAGAATTGATTTGTTGACATATATTTGTGAAATCTCCAGTGTCACAACCCCCACTAGACACATGACTAGTACAATATGAGAGTTGCCTTCAATACTATAAGCCTCTACTCCCGCAAGCATACAAATATAAATACTCCAATTAAGGTAAGCAATAGGATATAAAATGGCAATCCCATCGAATAATGTCACGTACAAAAGGGTTTCTCCACTTTACAAATAAATTAAGTCACATTTGGTAATCACAAGTATTTTTGTGTTTCTATCTATTCCCAAATCAAAAGACATAACCAAGTAATATAAAGAAACATCTGCAAAAGGATTATATACCATTCTTGCTCAAACCAATTACAACAATATACAAAATATCCTCCCTCCTACATTCCTATTTGACTACAAATCCACTAGATCCAACAACAAAATAGGACTTCAACAAAAAGACACCAACCGAAGCAAGTAGTGCGGGTTAGGAACCACCGAACCTCCTCTACTCTTAGGGTGGATGTTCATCTACAAATGTGGGATCTAAAAAATGTTAAACAAAATAAGGTGAGATAATAATTTCAGTGAAATAGGCAACCTCTAAAAGGGTAATTAACTAGTTACAAGTGAGTTAGCAAGCACTTCTAAGCCTTTATACAAGATCAATCATAACTCCAACTCACCTCACATACAATGCAAGTCTCCAAGTTATCACCATCAAATACCATACAACCATGATGCAAACAATGATATGTCGAATATCTATCACATAAAGTATAGTAATTCTCAATTACCGGAGGCAATATAACATTCTCCTTGCTTGAAGGCTTATACATATATAAGTATAGTGTGAAGCCACAGATTCAAGGTTTAATTACCTAAAAGGGTGTCTAATCATAGTCGTTTATGCTCCTTTCCTCTCCTCCAAACACGACCCCATAAAAGATCAATCAATGATGTATATTAGGGGTTATGTAGTTCATAAGATGAATTGAAATTTATAACCACATAACACATGGATTAATTGATAAAGATTCAATAACAATAAGGCCCCACTCCAAAGCCTTCACCATTTCCTCTCTTATCATTCTTCATTTAAATAACATCTCATTCTAGTGTATACACAACTGTACACAGACAATTTACTCACGGCCAACCGCTCTTTAGGTCAATTTATTATGCAAGTACTAGAACCATTTACAATTAAGGGAAAATTTGAGTAGGTTAGCTACTTATCTGGGTACCAAACTACAACTACACAATCTGAGAGACCTTGAACAATCATTCACAAACGTTCCTCCAAGCCTACACCATGAGCACATGAATGACTCAATGCATAAAAAATGATGGGACACCTCCAGCTTGGGGTGCCTACCACACCCTCTGAATTCCCCTTCAAGCATTAGGCTAGGGTGCATGAGGCACTAGCCTTGGTGCCCAGGGGAGCCCGAGCTTGATGCTTTCAGGTACCTTGGCACTTTGGGTGCCAAGAACTTCTTATGTAAAAGCTTTTTGTTCCTTGGGCGCCCAAGGATAGAGCTATGGCCAAGGGTTCCAAAAACTCCCAAAAACTCAACTCCCTCTATGGCTTGGTTCCAACATTCCCTTCCCTTATAAAATAACTTAGTTTAGCTATAAAAACACTCCTTCAACTTAGAACACTCATCCCAAATTAGCAAAAATACCAAGATTTCGAAATCTTTCAAACTTGTATCAAGTTGTCAAGAAAATCCCATTTCAATTTAAACCACCACAACCCAAGCCTCTTATATCACATTCTTTTCACAATCACTCAAGAGACTCAATAAACTTCAGAAGAAGATGAATGGAACCAAGCCCAACATCCACTTTTTCCCCAAACTAATATTTCAAGCTAAGGTTAAAAAATGAATGGAAACCATAAGAGAGAAGATGAAGAACCCACCTACCTTTATCTACTAAAAAGGATAAGATGAAGGATGGATGAAAGTAAGACCTTGCTAGAATCCTATGCTTGAGTGTGTGTGCGTGAGCCTTGGTGCAAGAAGCATAAAGAGAGAATTTGTAAGTGTGTGGCATGTAGAAGCATTAGGAGGAAAATGGTTGACTTATATTTTAAGTGCTTGGACAATTTTACCCTCCCTATGATAATGTAGTACAAATATAAGCTAAGGGCCTTATATCTCACAAACCATATACTCTCACAAATTCATTTATTGCATCCACATAAAAATTAAATTAAATTATGACATAAAATCATTATCACCCATAAAGTAACCTCATAACACATTTTAAGAATGAACACACAACTTTCTCTATATTTTTAGTTAGGTCCTTCACTAAGGGTTTACTTTTGAGAAAGTCTCCTTAATTAATTATACACCATAATATGACACTCCAATACTATTCCTAGCACAACACAAGCAAATACAATCATCACATACATTTTTTCTCTAAAGCCTAAGTACACAGATAAAGAATTAAGTCATAAATACACATAGGTGGATTATAAGCTCCACGGTTATTACATGCAGTCTTTTTATTTTTTTTGGGTACAAGGAGTTTAGAGACATTACTAAGAGACAATCAAGAAGTTGAACATAGTCTCCAGTTGAAATACACAATAAGATGCATCGAGAATTTGTTGTATGGTTTTCTTAAGTAAATTCTTATCCATATATATATATATATATGCGTATGAGTTTTTTTTTAATCTAACTAGGTTATATGTCTTCTTAGATTATGAAGGATATTAGATCCAACTTATTTGATCTTTAGTGTCTTGCACAAGGCTCCCTTGATAAAGACGATTTACAACATATAATTTTAACTGATTTAAATTCTAAGTTGTAGAACGAGATGAAGGTTTAAGGACCTAGAATAATAGGGTGTTTGGTTCATTTGTAACTAGAAGTTATGCAAACATCAATGATGTAATACCCGTAGTTTTCAGGTGCTAGTAAAGTTTAATTTTAAAGGATAATTCGGATTCAGAGAAAAGTTTTCTGGTTGCTTAATAAAGGATGCGAGGTTAGAGGTGGCACCTCGGGGAGAGTAATTAGGGACTGTGGACTGGGGAGTTGTACACGTGGCACTAAGGAAGTCAGATGATCACTAAGTCCAATGAGGAACCAAAATGTAATGAGGAAAATTGTGGGCTACCTATAATAAAAGAAATACTCGAATCAGAGAAATTACAGAGTTGCCATTACTAAAATTGACTGGAGAGAAAAATAGTAATTTTACCTTCAGGGTTTATATATAGATGACCTCACCTATACTCTCTCATTTTTCATTTCTTTCCTTCTCTCCTTACTCTCATTCCTCTTTACCTTCTCTCAACCCTCTCCACTCAAAATCACACCCAAGTTTCAGCAGTCATTCTTCATCGATGGGGTAGGTCTCTAGTGACTAACCACTATCGAAAAAGTAAGGAATTGAGGAAGGCATCCCATTTTCCCAAATTCTTTCTTATTTTCGAATTTAAGCGAAATTAAGTTTGTTTGGGATCCTTTTAGCTTAGATGGTGTTCTAAAACCCCTTAGATGATTGATGATGGGATTAAAACCATGAATTGAAAGAATAAACTTGACTAAGAATGGGGATTAAGAGTAGGAAAAGATAGAAAGAGAAAGTTAGGATTTAGAAGGAAAATTTGATGATTGGGACAAGCATGCTTGGAATTAATTGGAGGTTTTAGTGTCAAAATGTTCACTAAACATCTAGAATGAAATCTCATAGAAGAAATCAAGTTAAATGGTGAAGATTTGACCCCAATACATGAAAAACTGAGAGGAATTGCGAGTCTCCAGTGGTCACATCAAAAGCATGGTTAAGAAATAGGGCTAGCGCCCAAGGCACCACTTAGGCCAAGACATCAAGCTTTGGCACCCAAGATGCCCAAGCCTAATGTGCCAGGGAGGCTTGGGGGTGCATTGTAAAGCCCAGGCATCAAGGCTATCGCCCAAGGCGCCACAGCCTGAACTTCATGCTTCCTTGGGAAATTATATGCTAAAATGTATAATTGGTGTCTCGTAGGTTTGGCTATGGCTCGAGGTTTGACTAAGACATATTGCAAGAGCCAAAAGTGCTTTAAATCATGGTAAGGGATCTAGTCTTGCCTTGTTTGCTTCCTTTCTTAAATTGCTACCTTTTTAGCCACTTAAATTAAGAAAATATGTCATGATATAATGATATGTTTGTTGCACATGAGGTCCCAAGTGATTAAGAGTTGAGATGGCATACCCGTATGTGATTGTTGTTTGTGACATGCTTGATTTCCTCGAGTCATGGATAGGAGTGAATGTGTATGGTATACTTGCACTTGTTTACTAAAGTGGTGATCATGAGAAAACCTTAATGGAAATTCATAACAAGTGTGGAATAATATAAAGTGAGATGTAATTGCTTATATATATATATATATATATTATACACATGAGCACATGTAAGAAAACATTATACTACGTCAAGGAACCTATCTAAAGTGATAACCATTTTTGTACAATGAACACTTAGTGTGGTTTGGCTTGATCATTGTGAAATGATATGTACCTTGTGTGTTTCTATGTGTGGTCTATAAGTGAGACCCTCAGGCAAAGCATATCCTCCGGGCCAATGAGTTGAGCATCCACATCCTCCTCATGATTGCCACCATTGCAAGAGAGAAATTTACATACATTATGTGCATGAGATTTACACACGGAAAGATGACATATGTACTAGGGTTTGGTTATTATATTTACAATTATGGTGAAAAACCATGATTGATCTTTGGAAAAACCCCAAATCATAGCATGTGTAGCAAGCAAAGATTGAAAGGAAGCTTCAGCCACCTATGAAGCAATCATGAGAGGAGTGTGGCATGAGTTTATGCCATGAGGACATGTGTTGATAGACACATTGTCAAAGCAGGCACAAGATGCAAGAAAAGAGGCCTAGCATAAGATAAATTGTTGTACTAGAACTTTTATGGTTTAATGGTGATTGTGGATATAATTTGTGGAAGATTTAGTCCGTGGGAATGTATACCCATGTGACGAACTCTTGAGTGATGAATCCATGGAAATGTAGACCCACGTCGATGAAGCTCTTAAGTAATGAACCCATGAGAATATAGACCCATGAGATGAACTCTTGAGTGACAAATCCATGGAAACATAGACTCACGTTGATGAAGCTCTTGAGTGGTAAACCCGTAAGAATGTAGACCTACATGGAATGATGAGATTATTTGATATATGTTTGTCGAACTTTCCCATTTGAAAAGTTGATTGTTGTGATATATAGATGGGTGTTTATATATGAATGTACAAATGTATATTTATAGTTACAATTGTTCCCTTAATTTGTATATCACTGGAAAGGTCAAGGTCGAGGAACCGAGCATATTTTTAGGGCGGCTTGATGTCATGCGTGAGTGGTTGCTTAAGGTTGTTTAAACATGTATGTGTGTGTGTGTGTGTGTGTGTGTGTAGAGTAGGGCTATTTTGGATCAATCCGTGGATTAGACTTACTCCCTCATAGTTATAGGTACTGAAAAACATTTAATTCGATGAGTTGCGGATCAAAGATAACTCCCCAATGCTCGAGATAAGGTAATTTCTTTTAGTTTTGAGTTTATCTTTTTCGAATGCTCTATAATCAGATAGGCCTTCTAGGGTGTAATGTATGTTAGTTTGGTTAAATTGAAAAGATCCTAGTTTGTGGTGATATGGGTGTCACATCGTTCATATTTATCACAGCCCTCGGTTTTGGACCGTGACAAATGATGACCATATGCACGAAGGTGTTCCTTATTATGGCCAACTTGTAGATATAATTGACTTAAATTACCATTAAATATTTGTAGTTACATTATTTAAATAAATCTAGGCAAATATAACTAATCCTATGGGGATTGTTGTTGATGACTTAGGCTTTATATCTATAAATTTTTCACAATTGATTCGTACCATTGATTGCAAAAATGATGAGTCATATATACAAGCTTTAGAAGCTCAATTGGTTTATTATATGGATGATGAGTTAGGAAAAAAATTGGAAAATAGTCGCTCATATGAAACCCTGAGATTTGCATGATATGAAAGATGATCAAGAAGAGCTGATATATGAGAATGAACCATATCAACCTCAAGTATTAAAGTCATTATTCCTTGATGATGAAACAAATATACCACTAGCAAAGGAAATTGGTAACAATGAAGATGTAGAGATACCTACTTAATTTTCTAAGTATTTTTTCAACTTCTTTTGTTTATAATTTTGTATGTGTGGTTTTTTTTAAAACATATTTATGTTTATGTTGCTTAGGGTCATTAAAAATGAAGAAGATATTTAAGAAGAAGAGCATATTAGACCCCACAAGTAGACATGAAACATCTATCAGTGGTAGTCTGCTACCAAGTCCTTAAGTTAGTTGTGGTGCACAACCTTGGAGCCTAGAGTTAGTTGCTCCGCTTAAGACCCAAGTAGTTCCTGAAACTTCGTCATTATAAACCTACAACAATGAGGAAATTATAGCTTGAACAGTCTACACAATGTGCTTATCATTGCAGTTATTGGATGATTGAAACTATTGGTAAGTCATAATAAATTTCAATATTTTTATGCAAGCTAATTAATTTCAATTTGTACAAATGATAATAACATTGTGTAGACTGAAAGATTACAATTACATGATCTTTGAGCTCTTCCCTCAGCCAGAGGGTAATTTTGCAGTGGAACATGTTTAGCCTATTAGGAAAGGTGTAGGCTCTTGGCCTTGTCCGTTGGTTCTTTGGGGAGAAACTAAGTCTCATTTCCCATTTATTATCTAGATTGGAATAATGTTTTGTTCGACTATAAAGAACAATAATTAGAAATACTATTTAGGTAATAGTTATTAATTATTAATTGATGATTTCCTTGATTTCAGATATTTTAAGCTCTGTAATTTTTTTTCCAACCTAAGTTTGTTGTCAACATTGACCAAGAGAGAAAATATATTTTGAAGAAAATTGGAAATGCTTAGAAGAATGAGCAATTAGAACTCTATAAGGCACAAAACAATGTCCAAAGACGAAATAAAAACATATGTTCTAGGAGGTCCTATAAGGGAGCAATGGGCAACTTATGTTGAGATGAGGCATGACCCACGCTATCAAGTAATGATACTTTTAAACATTCGAATAAAAATTTATGATAGTTTACTAACATGATTATCCAAATGTTAGGAGAAAATAGAGAAGAACAAGGCTAATAGGCAAAGATAGACAATTAATCATACTGGCAGATCGAAGAGTTCTGCTGGGAAAGAGGCTGAGAGGGTAAAGTCACATTTGAAAAAGAAAACTAATATTATTTGATAAATGGTTAAACAATTTTAATTTTTATGTTGCTAAGCATGGTGGCCCTATTAGTAGGGCGGAATTTTGGATTGCAATGCATAGGAAAAAAATGGCTCATTTGTAAACGATGAAATGAAAGCCAATAGTGTAAATTGTTAGCATATGTTTTAATTTGTACAAATTAAGTTATGTTTCAATTTTTAGAAAGTGAGTTGGTTTATTCAAATTATAGTTTATTGATTTTATATTTTTATTTCATGTGTGTTGTTGAGGAAAAAATATCTACATCTAGTGGAATTTCATCTTAGGATTTGTTGGCAATGGATTTAGAAGCCAAAAGCATCTAGGCTGAGTCTGTGGCCTGGGATCTTGACCTTGCCCTACTAAGATTTTTGGCCACACCTCTTTTGTTATTCAGGTGAATCCTATCTTAGGGTTGTTATATAGAAGAATTAGAAGCTACGGTTACAAAATTACAAGCTAATGAAGGAAAAAAATGCAAGAAATAGAGAAATGATGAATCTGATCTTGCAAAGTCTCCAGAGACAGATTTCTCTTGAACTCAAGTTAGACTTTCATTTGTATTATAGCAAATTTTGATTTTTTTACTTTTCAATTCATTACAACTTTTCTAATGAAAGTGCAGTTTTTTGATCAAGCTAGTAGAGACGGATCCGAACAAGTAACAAACTCTTCATTCTCTTGCAATCAAGAGAATCATGATGATAAAATGATGATGATGATCATGACATGACTGGCTCTTTCTGTAGAACCGCTACTAAATATGCCAAAATATTTAGTCACAATTTACAAACAAACTGTCACTATATTTATATTTAGTGGCGATTTATATGAAACTACCACTAAATTTAAAACAATGATGGTTTAAACCGCCACTAAACACTTAATTTTTCTTATCTAATTGAATGTTTTGTGGTGGTTTGAACCACTATTATAATCACCACTAGCTATATTTAGTGGTAGTTATTTCCATAGATGCAAAAAACCACTACTAAATAGCTCGTGGCATTTGATTTCTATGGTGGTTCCTAGAACCTCCACTAAATACTTATTTATTTATTTTTGCAATGCATGTGCTAAGAACTCAAAGTTCAACGACAGGCACAATATTAGCTAGGTGAATTATAAATGGTAATTTGTTATTAATTGAAATTTTTTTGGAAGTGCGATTTCTTCATTATTATTATAATGTTTTATGCACACGAAGATATATGAGCATGATGATTATAGATATGATATAATTAAAACTTCTTAATTAAGTCTCATCATTTTCCTTTTTATTTCCCTCAAAATCTTCTTTTTTTTGCACTCTCTATTTTTATTTTTGCTTTACTTTCAATCACTTCCTCATTATTTATGGTATTTTCAATTTCTTTCTCTTTTTCACTTTTTACAAGCTCACTCTCCTTTTCCTCTTGTTTTTCATCTTCTACTTCGCTTGTATCACTAAAAAAATTTTGAGCTTGAGCTTGATTTACATCAGTTTCAGAAATTTCTTCCACAAAAGTATCTTTAGCTGTTGGCTTCTTAGGTGAATCTATAATTCAAAGTGAATTGCAAATTCTTGCAATAATGGGTAATGTAGTCAAAGACTTGGCTTCCCCAACATTCTTCATCTTGAGTTATGTCATACTTACGCTTGTGAAGTTGTGAATTTGGTGGCATTTGGTGTCTCCTTGTAGATGATCTCCTTTCAACGTTTGCTCTAATCATCACGATCTCCATCTCTGTATGGTATTTCTCCACACTCTTAGAGCCTTGCATTAGACTTTGCAATCTTTTATGCAATTCTCTATAATAATATTGAGGAATAAATCGTTCCCTCATGATGGCCTTCATCTCTTCCCAAGTTGAAATTGGTCTTTCACGACTCTTCCTCTTACTCATCACAAGTTGATCTCACCAAATAATAGCATAGCCAGTAAATTCAACGGTAGCAAGTTTTACCTTCTTTATCTCAGAATAATGGTGGCAATCAAATACTAACTCGACCTTCTTCTCCTATTCAAGATATGCTTCTGAATCATTCTTCCCTTAAAACAATGGAATCTTCATCTTAATACTCCATAAATTATTATCTTCCCGATTCTTAGCTTCTTTAAACCGCCCATCATCTGTTTTATGGTTTCCTATTGATTCTCGATCATCCTCTTCATCAAAGTCTTCCCCAAAATACTCCTTATTTTCAACTCTGACTCCCCTCGGTTGAACTCTCTCCCCCTATGCACACGAGGTAACTCCACACGTGTATTTTCTACTTAGTCTAACCTTTCATAAACTGGTTCCATCTTCACCCTTAACATTCTCCCCATCTCTTTTGTCAAAGCCTCCTTTAACAACTTTGTATCAACCTTACCCATTGCATCTTATGAAGTACTTTCTTTAGACATGTTTTTGTATAAAGAAGATGTTAGTACAAAATAAAGGACCTCACTTCACACTTCTCACGTGTTTCATTCAAAGAATGGTTCACTCAATTTCACATAAAAATTTTGGCTTTTAGCCTTTTATATGCTCACCACTCTTTCCTTTTTCTACTTATAATTTATCAAAAGTTCTTATCAAACTAATCAAACAAGGATCAGATTTTTTTTTTAGCAACAATCCACACCCAAACATCGCCAACCAAATTTGGATTCTAAAAGCAAGAACATAATGATAAAAAAAATGGCTAGGTTTCCAACAATACAAAATACAAAATACAAAAATTTCACAATTTGGAGTAAGATCAAATTCGGACTCCCTAGAACATGAATAATGTAAACAAAAAAAAAAATATATATATATATATATATATATATATATATATATATATATATATATTAAAAGGTGTTTCCAGACTTTCTTTTTTTTGCTTGGATCCCCTTCTTTTTTTTTGGATCCCTTTTTTTTTAACTTTTTTTTACCAACTACATAATTCTTATTTTTTTAATCCAAAAATTCGCATGAACAATAATGCAGATGAACAGTGCAAATAATTTTTTTTTTGGAAAATGAATTGGAAAAGAAGAAGAAGCTAGGGTTAAGATAAACACGAAGAAAAGAAACACAATAAATGATAGGCAAACCTGAGACCAGAACCCGGCTCTAATACCAAATGATACGAACATCGCCAACTTTTGACGAAACCCATAACGAAAATTAATTCATAGGACTGTTCTACTACAGATTTAGATAGAAACCGCAACCTAACACCTATAAAGAGGTGTGAACCTTAGTATGATAAAGAGCCACAATCAAGGAAAGGAAACTTGATTAATAAGTCAAAGTATGAACGCCACAAACAAAATTTGATAAGTTCGAAAGTTTTTTAAAGAACCAAAGAGAAATTTATCCTTACAAATATATTCTGATTTTTATTCAATGAAAAGGCCTATATATAAAGGCATTACAAAGCAAACTACAGAAAAAAGAAACTAATTGCTAAAAGGAAACTAATTCAAAAACAAAAAAAAGAAACAATTAGCTTGCTCTCCAAGCTACATGCATAAGGAAACTAAATCACATGATCAACTCTAATTGGGCCACAAATATAACAAAAAGCCCAAATACATTAAATTAAATTAAAAGCATTTAATCTAATCTTCCTTGGTCCAACATTATCTTTGATTAGTGCCGCCCGGATCGTAGAGAAAATTTAGTCTCAAAACTAATGATATGAAATTGAGAGTTTCTTCTTCAGCATGGTAGTTGGGTTCATATCAGGTATCTCTCTCTCTGAATCTCTCTTCTTCGTTGCCGCCAACATCTCTCTCTCTCTAAATCTTTCTTCTCTACGTCTCTCTCTGTCTCTCTCTACAAATAAATATAGAGAAGGACGTAGAGAAGAGAGATGTAGAAAAGAGAGATTCGGAGAGAGAGAAAGAGAGAGATGCCGACGACAGGGGAGAAGAGAGATTCAGAGAAAGAGAGATGCTAGTGGTGAGGGAGAAGAGAGATTCAGAGAAAGAGAGATGCTAGTGGTAAGGGAGAAGAGAGACGCAGAGAGAGAAAGAGAGAGATGCCGACGTCAGGGGAGGTCAAGGACACACAGAGAGAGAGAGAGAGAGAGAGAGAGAGAGAGAGAGAGAGAGAGAGAGAGAGAGAGAGAGAGAGAGAGAGAGAGAGAGAGAGAGAGAGAGAGAGAGAGAGAGAGAGAGAGAGAGAGAGAGAGAGAGAGAGAGGGCATTTTTATCATTTTGGGACATATTTGAAAATAAATAAAACATGTAGGATATGCTTGACTCAGAAAAATGTTGAGTGGCATAAATGAAAATAGATGTAAATATTAAGGACATAAAGTATACTTTTGTTTCTCTACTTCTTTAATACATTTCCCTTTCACCAAAAAAAAATTAAAAGATAATTTATGAATGACCAATCCAAATTAAGGCCGAAAAGACAACCCTATGTAAGAGGACCATTGTGGGAAGCATCTTTGCTATCTATATGAAACTCAGATGAAATTTTAGTCTGTATAAATTATACAGCAGCGCAGTTATTTGTGGGAGGCCGTGGAGGATGGAATGGAATCCACCAAGTTTCACGTGTGGAACCCAATAATCCCAGCTGGATTAATTCAGAGAATAATTATTTATAACTTAATTATATATTAAGTTTAGGCTCTTGAAATTAATCATGAGCTCCATTAAGAAATATTGAATACATGCTCATTGGACTTGCTAACCTGTTTCCTGGTCAACAAAATCTATAATCTCAAACCTCTTTAAATAATCACTCCGAGTCTGTAATATCTAGAACCAGGAATCTAACATGGGGATGCAAATATATAATTTAATTGACATGCCAACCAATAAAACTTACAAATCTCACATGGTATTTCTATGTAAGTGTGCCCTCTCCCCCTAATGTTCAATTCTGAGATTATTATAAACTCCAAAAGAATCCAAGAAATCTGTTACAAACATCCGTCTGATTTGCATTGGTTATATTGGTCGGTGTGGGGACCAGAACTGCAGATTGTTTCTGAGTTGAGTTGAGTTTGTGTCTCTCCTTCCAGTGAGGAATCCACGTACTGCCCATGCACTCCCATCAAAATCTTCAACTAGTTTTGAGTGTTTCACACATAGCAATCCCAAATCTTGATTAATTTTAACCAACTTGCTTTTAAGTTTTATTTATAATCTGACACACCTTGCCCTTATTAGGCTATCTAGTTGTTGTGGTTAGAAGACAGCTTTGGTCTATGTGAAGGTTTCATATTTTTGATATTAGGTTTTTCAATCAATATATATGTATACACATGATTTTAGAAATACTTGCATATTTTTTTTAACTCAGAATTACATGATTGGCTTTTTTAAGAAATTTTTTATACATGTTTTATTTTTGAGTAAAAAATCTAACAACAAAAATATAAAAAACTGCATATAACTTTATTCTATTAATATATTCTAAACAAGGAACGTAGTTATGTGGACATATGTATATATATATATATATATAGCATTAATTAATATGTAGCCTCGTTGTTGTTCCTGTATGAAATCTTTATTCTCTTGCCACTGCCGCATAGAGTCGGATTAATTTTGACTCTTTAATTAAATGGTTTATAATAATTACAATTATTTTTTAACAAGCTCCTGCTAGATTGCGTTTGCGACTTTCAAACCTGACGCATGTAATCTTATTAACAGTGCTTACTAGAGATAAATAATTATCAAAACTTTTGTCATCGATTTCTTTCTAAACAAGGTTTTAACCATCTATTTAATTATTTGTTTATAGTTATAACAGGGGATGTAGTGTAATTAATAACTAGTGATAGATCTGCGTTGCTCCCTTAATAAAATAATTACAGTAATAATATTGGAAACCGAAGATTCAATGAACTGAACATAAACTGAAGAAGGGTTCACAAGTGTCGGGGTTCCCCTTATTTTGCTCATAGAGAAGGGAATATAGATGGGGAAAAGATAGAAAAAATATGTCAAGGGGAGTTAGATATGTTTCCAACCAAGAGCCACTTCGAATATTCTGTTTCGCTTTGAAATATAAGTTACGTTTTTCCTTCTGTTTCTCTTTCAGGATAAATGCTATTATTATTATTATTTTCAACCCCATATTTTTTTTAATTTGTTAATCAATCTGAGATTCGCCAATGAATTTCATTATTATTTTCAACCCCATATATATATTATAGCTGCTAACATTTCCCAGCAATTTAGGCGGATGCTCATGACCGCTTGAATTCATTACTCTTGGTCCCACCTCCCACGTCATCTTTATTAAATGAGACTGAAGATGTTTAATTTAATTATCACTCATTACATTACACACCTTTTTTTTATACATACATATAGAGACAAAGAAAGGAGAGAGATGGAGATAAAAAAACTATCGTCTATATATATGTGCTGAAACCACGATATGTCTAAACAACTAAGCTAGATATGGAGATGGGCTTCTATAATGACATAATAGAGCTCTATTAATTATTTGAACCAGATATAATTAAAGATCACTAAAATGGGGGAAAAAGAAATGAAAGAGAAAAGAGGATCGCAGACAAAGGAAATTTGGAGGAATATAAAGGAAGCTCCCATTGCTGCTAGCTAGTCGCTTTCTGTCATACTTATGTCGGCTTTGAGACCTGTAACCAAAATTCCAGAATCTTGATCATAAAATCGTATAGGAACTTCCCAATTTAATGCCTCCAACGTAATAAGAAATTTAAGGACCAACAGACACACATATATATATAGAAGTAGGTATATATATGCATAAGAGGCAATTAATTAATTAATTAATTTGGAGATGTGCTGACCATCAGAAAGTAGCTTTCGCCATGCTGCAAGCTCTGCATCAAGTAACCGAACTCATTGGTGGGAAGTGGCACTCCAGAGGAATGGACCAACACTACGTCTTGCCCAAACATTGTTCTGACGTCCATTGGTCCCCTTGGAACTTCTGTTGCTACCCCATTGATAAACACTGTGATGAGTCCTGATTTAAAAAAAAAAGTGTAAAAAAAAGACATTTAGTTTATCCACCATAAATAAATCAGAATTATAGTAAATGAAAACCAGCGCACTCCTTAATTTTCAGAAAATATTAATTATTTTAGCTCTCGATCTATTCTGCAAATTTTCAGTGGCAATTGAGAAAAATGACCTAGGGTTTGGAATTATTTGGAAAGAAGTTTGGAAGAAACACGAGAAAGAGATGGGGGGCAAAATTAAAGGAAGGAACAGAAACTGGAGGTGGGAAAGTTGGCAGATGTTTTTCCCGGAAAAAGTACAGCTTTCATGCAAATTCAAGGCAAAGAAGTGTCAAATCATGAAAAAGTTGCAACTTTATTCCCTAGCCCTCTAAACCTAATCACCCAAAACAGCAAAACTTTATCACACAAAAACACTCCATTAACAGTGATTTCAGATTCCCGTACTCCTTTTTAGCTCCTCATCAGTACAATAGCCTAATAGAAAAATTGGTCTCATAATAGAACCCAAGCTAGCCACCTACCTGAACACCACCTCCAACTTAATTAAAAAAAGGAAAACGAAAAATTAATATCACCAAAGTCCGAAGAAGAAGAAGAAGAAGAGAAACATGCAATAATTATATACCACAATGGTAGTTGAAAGCGGAGGGATCCGGAGGGTACAAAGCGGAAGTCTGAGGATCAATTTCGGGGAAACCCATTTGAGGAGATACGGAGAAGAGAGGGTCCATGGGCTCTTGGTTTTGGAGGATTCCACCGGAGGAAGAGGAGGAGCCAGAGAGGTCGGGAAACGCCATGGGCGGAGGAGGCGGCGGCGGAGGAGGAGAAGTACGGGAGTGATCAGTCCTGGTGGGGTCGTAGGGAATTGCAGTTGCACCACCGCCTAGCTGCGGAGGCTGAGGAAGCTGGTTGCGGTGGTCGAGGGAGGCCTGGAGCTGGCGCTGGCGGCGGCGGGAGCGGGAGCGGCGGTTCTGGAACCAGTAGAAGACGTTGGCGTCTCCGACGGAGCCGAACTTCTCGAGGAGCTTGCGGATGCGGACGGTCTCCTCCTTGGGGGGGTTGACCATGCCGCTGTTGAAGATGGACTCGAGGATTAGGATCTGCTCAGGCTTCGGGGTCCACCTCGACCGCACCGGCTCGCTCCTCTCCGACCCATGGCTCGGGCTGTTGGAGTCCTGAGGATGAGGATGTTGTTGTTGGACTTGGCCCTGTTGATGATGATGCCCTTTACCTTGATCTTCCATTCCAATGTATACAAGAAAATAAAAGATTTGCTGGGAAGCTGAAACCTAGGTAAAATAATATATGCTTCTGTGTATATAATATAAATATATTTATAGTTATGAACTACTTGGAAGACGCTAAACTGCTTTACGAAGGGTTTATATAAACTATATAGAGAGGGGAGGTGGAGAATGTTGAGCTATCTGAAATTACGTAACTACCCTTCGTACCCCTCCTCTCCAATATTCTCCTCGTCACACACACTCACCTCTATTCATTCATCATTCAAATTTTTTATTACTGTTGGCTTGTACTTTTATATTCTTTTCTTCGTTTCACCTTTTCAAGTGCAAATTATTACAATTACTAACTTTCTACTGAATCATATTGTTTTATTATATTGAAAAAATAAATGAAGTGAAAAAATATATTGTTTTGTTATATTTTCAAATAATAAAAAGATGATGTGAGAAATTATTTAACTTAATTTCTACCATGTGACGTGTAATTTTACTTATCCATTTTGTTATATTTTATACATTCACCAACACATGATTTTGAGAATAATAATGCTCATAATGTCCTAAAACCCTATACAATATAGATAGTTAATAGTTATGGTATGTATGTCTATGTATGTATATGGTGAGAGAATCCGTAGGTTGTTTCTAAAGACAAATAACACGTTTATTTCTTTATGAGCTGTTAGATTTAAAATTTCACAGCTTAAATTTTAAATAGTAATTTTTTTTATCTTTTTAAAAAAATATTAAAATTTGAACCGATGTATATGAAGTATGAAAATAAATTTTCTGCAAATAGCATAGTAAAAGACAGTGGAGCTATTTAACTTTTCTTATTTCTTTTTATTGTTTTTTAAAAAATAAACATTACTCTAATTTAAATCTAAATTAAAAAATTATCTACAATTATATTAAAAAAAAAAACTTGACATAAACTTTAGTGTATGCCCAAGCAACTATTATTAATATGCTTCTTCCTTTGAAACATATGGAACTCCACAAAACCCGCGTTCAAAGTGAAACTCTTATAAAAGATGGTCTTCCATAGACATTAGGTGAGGGGTTATTTTGATAATTGAAAAGGTAGATTTTCTTTTTTCCTTTTTTTAAATTGAAGCCATAATGATAACGCATGAAGGATTTCAATTGTTATCCAACTCATTAATGAGTAAAATACCGTCAGATTAATAATAATAATAATAATGACAACAAAAATCATCAGCATCATCATCTTCTTCCTCATAATCATCATTATCATCATGTCATAATAAATGAAAGTAATTTCGAGACTCACTTAAGTTCAAGCTCATAATTTCGAAAATAAATTAAAGGAAAGTTCTAGTGTACCCGTTTATTGTGATCGTTTATAGAAAGAGAAATTTTAAATATTTATTGAAAATTAAAGTTCCTCTTAAAAATATAATATTAGAAGTAATTGTTGTTAAATAGGATTAGACCACTTATATTCAATTTGTTATATTTTTACTATTAAATTCTTCATCTAAAATAGAACATGTTTAGCTTTTTTTTTTTTGGAAAAAGAATCAATTATGTAATGCTGTAAAAAAAAATACAACTTTTTTAAAGATCATACACTTAGAGCATTTCTAATAGTGCAACTCTAATGAGTTAATTATTATGAGTCTTATAATGCTGCATCACCATTTTTTGTTTTAAGTAACTCTCTACTTTAATGGTGCAACTCTAAAAAACTCACAAATAAGATACATAAGTTACCTCATATCTTTATACTCTTATAATGGATCCCACAACTTTCTATTATTTTTGTTGTAAGAACCAGTTCTTTTATGTAGCAGCCATGCTGACATATTCATATAGTAAAACTCACTAAAAACGAGTTTTTAATTTTAAAAACACTTTAAAAACTGTCATTGAAGATACTTTTAATATATTCTAATTACTTGAAGAATTACATACTTGTCAGAGTTTGATTGAAGAATCTAAAAACAAATATATAAGAATTTGAGACATCCACTTGAAATCAATTAGGGCAAGGGAAGGGTGGGAATCACTATTAACATCAGTCTTTTGTAAAAAGTAAAGAAAAAGGTATGACATTTTGTATTTCGCCTGACTATATTAACGATAAAGATATAGAGTTTAAGTTTTACATGTCATCTATTTTTAATGAAAAATCTGATAATAAAAATAGAAAGAACTGCATATTAGTCCTAAAGGTTATACACTTAATCTTGTTTAATTAGAACATTAGTGTGTGTGTGTATTTGCTTCTAAATTTTCTCTTTCCCGATTATGTTATCTTCCCCTTCTTTCCAATACTCTTCTCTCTTTTTAAGTGCGAGAAACAGTCTTCTCATTTTCATATTTTGTGGGAAATAGAGATTTGCAATGTTTCTCATATTTATAAAATTGGTTAAATTACTCTTTCAGTCTTTATATATAGTTGTATTCAATTTTTAATTAGATCTTTATATTTTAAAATTTGTAATTGGATTTTTATAGTTTTCAATATTTTTATTTTAGTCATTGTTATTAAATTTTATTAATTTTAGTGATATGACAAGTTGGTACTTATAGACCTGCTTGATATTCAAAATACACATAATTTAAGTTAGGTTGTCCAAATTACTTAACATAAGATACATCTTATTATATACCATATACGAGTTAATTTCATGTAATTTTTATTTGTTCTTTTTGTTGGCATAAGCCCTGAATATTTAGAGTGTTAATATGTAAATGGTTAAGTGCATCAACAAAAATTTAATGAACTGCTAATGAAAGTTTAGTAATATAGACTAAATTTTTTATGAAAAACTATGAATACTCAATTATACATTTTAAATCACAGGGACCAAATTAAAAATTGAGTGAAACTATAAGAATTAAGAAGATAATTTAACCTATAAAATTCTATAAAAAATTGAATTGAATTTTATAAAAATCAAGTAATATGTTAAAAAAATTAACAATATAATAAATTTAAATTTAAATACATCCCAAAACTATATTAAAGCTTATTATTATAAATTATAAATGTACAAACTAAGACATATATATTAAAATAATTGAATGAAATAAATGGTATTCTTGTCAATTTATAATATAGCAAGGTCTCTATGCTACAAGTGTAGTCTGAGTCTCTATCCCCTTATTCTTGGCCAGGGAAAAATATACTCCCACCTCGTTTAATTTCCCCCCCTACGCAAGACATTATTTATTATTTATTTATTTATCTTTTACAGAGATCACTGCAAATAGGGAAAAAAAAAATCCATCCCTGTAAATTAACTGTCCTCAAAACTCTTGCTTGTTTTGTGAAAATGTATTTTTTTTAGCGGCTCGTCCAAGAGGAATTTCTTAGGGTACTTCCTCTTTGGAAAATAATTATATATTTTCTTTTTCTCATGGATGATCTAACATTGTTGGAAAAGATCCATAGAAAGTTCCCTCTTTTTTATTCTTTCCTTCATCCTTATCAAAAGGCCCAAGTGACACATCAATCTTTTTCTTTTTTATTCTGGATAGAATATTATTAAATAGAGTCTCATATCTCTTTTATTGATTATTTGTGTAAGCGGGACAATTTTTTTGAGTATGTGTAGTAACTTCTTCCTTTTATATAAATTTTATTGTTATCAATATAATTACTTTCATCGGATTTTGTCATACACTGTTACAGAAATATTTACAATATATATTTTTACATATTACTAAAAAGTTCATTATAATCTTTATTCATATTTTAACAAATAAATAATTCTCATCATCAAATATTTAAGATTCAAATTAATCATGATTTAAAATTAAATTACGTGACTTTTATTATTATAATAAATAATATTACAAAATATGAATAAAAATAATACATACTGAACTTGACAATATTACGTGGGCACCGAAAAGGAAGAAATTAGCTCTATTACTATCATATGGATCCTAATTTATTGCTAAATTGGTGGCAGCTTAGTCGGACAATTTCCCATTAAGTTAATTTTTTTTAATGTGAATATATCTCCTAATGAGAATCCGAACTGGTTCATTATTTTTGTGAGAATTAACCCCTTCTGCAAGGCCTAACTCTTGTGTATTACTAAGTACATATTTAATTTGAGTGATCTATTTCAGTTAATAATCTACATTATTCATGGTCATAGGTCCTCGGAAATTGTTGTGAAATAGTTCTACTTGTAACTCATACACATTGTTCAACGGTGACATCGTATGCGATAAACGGATGAATGGTTCAAATTAAAGTAGTGGCACAGTGATACACACACTTAGGGCATTATTATAAATTAATTAAACAAAGAAGCTCAAATTCGGGAAAGTTTGGCTTTGACCAAGTAACTCACATTCCAATTCCATGGTCAGAAATGGTAACTCCTCAGTCCACCCATCGATCCCACAGCTAGCACATTGGTTTAGTATTAACCACTTGCCTCAAAAAAGATACTATCAAATGAATCCATGTAGAGGGTGTGGCCAAAAATGAAAATCGTGGGTGTGAATGGGAAGAGGGACAAAAACGAAAAATGAAAGGGAGGAGGGTTTGATTAGGGTTTTGGGGAAGCAAGGGCATGTGAGGATATGCATGGAAAGGTGGGACGCTGTAAAGGAGGAAGCAAAAAATAAGAAAGAAAGTAATAAAAAATGGAGAAACAATCCAAAGGGTGGGTCAAGAAACCGTGCAATAATTTATTAAAGATGACGCTAAGCAAACACAGCCTTACAGTGCCTTCCTTCACCCCTCTGCCTCTCAGCCTCTGCAGTACACCCTTTTTATATTAAACCACACCACTGCACCCTCAGGGGTCCTCAGGGGTTGGCTTAAACCTCGAACGCTTTCCTTTTCCTTCCATCTATCTCCCTTTACTTTTCTGTGCACTATATCTATATATAAAATATTGTTGTTATTAACTTCAAAAAAAAACTGAAAGGTTAAATTATAATTTTGGTCCCTATAATTTCACCAAAATTATAAATTGGTCCATATACTTTATTTTCATATAAAATAGTTCATATAATTTTCTTATCCATGTACGTTAGTCCATGCCATCAGTATGATTAACTTTGCTGTTAAAATAATTTTACATGACAACTGATGTGTACATTGGTGAATATATCAGTATGCTTAGTCATTAAATTTTACACAACTCAATCTTTATGTCAACAAAATTCAATATAGATGCTATACATTAGAGAAATTGGAAATTAAGGACAAAATAAAAATTTGGTTGTCATGGCGGCTGAGTTGTGCAAAATTAAATGATTGGACGAGCTAATATGTTGACAAATGTAGACATCAGCAGCCATGTAAAATTATAGTAAAAGTTAACCATACTAACATCCGTGACTAACTTATATGTATGAGAAAAATATAGAGACTATTTTATATCTATAAAAATAAAGTATAGGGACTAATTTACAATTTTGGTGAAATATAAGGACCAAAATTATAATTTAACATATAGCCAAGGACACTTCTCATACTAATCCCTAACTGTTTTTTCTTTTGCTAACACATAATAGGTCGTTAGCGAGAGTTTAGCGACGGATTTATTTCATTGCCAATTAGCGAGAGTTTAGTAAGGGAATAGCTAGGGAAAAAAATAAATAAATAGTGAGGGAATAGTTAGGGAAATGTCCCTCCCTATTTTACTATTTTCTTGTAGTGATTTCTTTTATTAATGCTAATTGATTTAGCACCTATTTCTCTTAATTTAGGTCTTGAGTTTGAATCTTATGAATGAAAAAAATTAGAGCTAAAAGACCTTAATTTATAGTTTATGCTCTAATCCAACTTAAACTGAATTAGTTAAAGCCCAATAAATTTTCAAATACAAGTATAACATTTGTTTCTCTTAATTTAAGTTTTGAGTTTGGGTCTTGTGAATAGAAAATATTAGAGCTGAAAGACCTTAATTTATAGTTTATCCTCTGGCCTAACTTAAATTAAATTAATCAAAACTCAATAAATTTTCAAATACTGGTGTAGCACTTGTTTCTCTTAATTTAGGTCTTATGAATGAAAAAAAATTAGAGCTCAAACACTTTAATTTTCAATTTACACTCTGACCTAACTTAAACTAAATTAGTCAAAACCCAATAAATTTTCAGATACGAGCAGTGGTTCTAAGTTCTAACAAAAAAATTGTGATTTCTTATTTAAGAGCTATGCTATATACGGAGTGTTAATTTCATTTTTTTTTTTAATTACACACGGCTCGTTCGTTTAATGTATAGGCTTCTCATGCCATGCCTTTGAAGTCGACCAACGCTGATCTTTTTAATTCCACTAATTGATCATGTTTCTCATGTTCACAACTTGAACTTATTCGCTCTTTAATTATACAATTTGCCTCATTAATTTAGGGTTCCAAGAATATGAATTAATTAATCCCAGAATGTGCAAAGTTCTTTCTATATCGAAAATTATTCTGTCCGTCTACTTTTTCTGAACAGATAGGCATCCTGGTCTTTCGGTGCTTCGCTTTTATCTTTCTTTCTTTATTTTTTCTTTTTCCTTAACGTGTTTATCATTATTACCGATCAAGAAAATCACAAGGCAAATATATATTCTTTACATTATAAATTTTCAATTTCATAAATTCAGGAGGAGCGCATGCCGAAGCAACAGCATTCTGGAATTTTTTTTTTTCCAAAGACCAACTCTAATTTATGAAATCATTCTTGTTAAAAAAATGTGTAATAATATAATTCATGATTTTGAGAATGATGTTTGTCTATATAGCTCAGATTTCAAGTGGTGATTTAAAAAAAAAATTAAAATCTGAACCTCCACAAAGAGACAATCAGTAAATGTGTGCTCCATGATTTTCGTAGCATCAATTGCTAAAAATTTCACAAACGACCCATTCTAAAATTGTCTTTAATCCTTGTGATCCTAAATCCCTTCCCATTTTGCTTAATTTGTCCTTTTTCAGCTTTCAGTGAAATTATCCATTATATTTATAATTTATGAGAAAAATATAGGTCAAAAGTCTAGTCTATTAAAACGATGGCATTAATTGAGATTGTTCTAATTATATTTTTTTATTTGTATTTTAGTACGTTTAATTTTTTTTTCTAAATTTGAAAACATATACTACTAGTTTTATTTTTATTAATATTTAATAACAAAAATGAAATTTAGTAGCAGATTTTTTATACTATAGTAGTAAATACTGATGTCACAAAATTACTAGCATTTTTTTTTACTCTTAGCATTTGTCTATTGTTGGCAAAAAAGCAACTATATACCAGTAATTGAATATCTGTTACTAAATAGATATCCTGACAGGGTTATAGACAGTAACTTTTAATTTAATAGCGACAATTAATAGAATTGTTAGTATAAATTTTAGTAGCAATTTTTATTATTTGTAGTAACAATTTTAATTGTTGTTATATCTCTTTTTTCTAGTAGTGAATTAATCGAATTGTTGTATGTATGTAAATTAAGCTTTGATGTAAGATGTCTGGAGGATATTTTTTATTTTT
The DNA here is from genome assembly GCA_037074585.1 of Biancaea sappan. Classification (NCBI taxonomy): domain Eukaryota; kingdom Viridiplantae; phylum Streptophyta; class Magnoliopsida; order Fabales; family Fabaceae; genus Biancaea; species Biancaea sappan. Next base: position 39,552,790 of record CM073492.1, read on the forward strand.
AAAAATTTATCAAATTCTCATTGGGTTGCTGCAGTGTGACAATAATTTCTGCATCTCTTCCCATTGAAAACTTTGATTGATAAAGAAAATCAAATAAAAAGGCAGTTAGGTACTAAAAGAGAGACATTTTTAAAATAACACACTTATTCTAAACGGATCCGCTCTTGTACAAGAGCCTCCTATTTGCATCCTAACTGTCCATTAATAATGGCCCATCGCACGGTCCAGAAGGCTCACTCATGTTCTTCACCTAAACAGGAGCAGTTTGTTCTCATATTAACTAGTTGAAGAAGGAGTATTCGAAACGGCAAATGATAAACTTATATATGTTCCCAAAAGAAAAACATTGTTTGACGGTGTGTCTTTTATGTGTATTCAAGTAGTATTGAGTAATTAGTAATACCATTTATATTATTTTACGACGTAACTTAATTTGATTGTGATAAAAGTCGTGTTATCTCGTTTTAAATCATGCTTGAATTGTCTCATAAATTTTAAGTATGCTTACTTGTATATAATTGAAAATGGTACTGAATTTTTTGGTAATACTAAAGTATAGTTATTTTCCCCTCTTTCAGACAACATATACATGAATTATGAGAATAAAATAAGAAAGTGTAGTTAGTTTATAAGTACTGAATGAAATGGTAGGTGTTAATTTGGGCTAAGCTTTATAAGCCACTCACTGTTAAACCCTTAAAAAAGAAAAAAGAATAAGAGCAATCCTAAAAAGAAACTACAGATCAATTTAATTAATTTTCCTTTTTGGCCTAACTCTATTTAACCTTTGGATAGAGCAGGGATCAATTTAATGCACGCAATCATTGTTTTCTCCCTAAATTAATAATTACTTAATAATTCACAGCCATTTCTCTCTATCTTTTTAGCCCCTCCCCTCAAATCTCAAATTTTGTTAACTATTTTATTATTATATAATTTTTCTTCCATATTAGAATTTTGTTATGATTTATTTTAATTGTCCTTTGGTTTATTTATAATGTTAAAGAGTTTGAACTAGATTAATATTCAAATTATTATTTTCATATTCGATATATTCATGACTTTGAAGACAAAGGCACGCTTTTCCTTGTAATTTCAGTCTTATTTATACAAAAATATTAAAATAACTATAATTTATTTATGATTAGATGCATATTTTTATTTGTTTATAATATAAATTAAATATAACAATTATTAGAGCTCATTATAACAAGATTTAAAAAACTAAACAGATCATTAAATTAATAGAAACATTGGTTCAAGGATCATTGATCCGATTATGGTTGAACTGATTGTAAATAAATAAATATTATTTTATTTTATACCTTAATAATCTAATATACTAAACTAATAAATTTTGTCATTTTAAATTTGACAAGCTTACAAAGGGTTTAGACAAGTTATTAAGCATTTGTTTACATATTTAACCATAATAGCACTTATGAGAACAAAATTTAAAATTACTGACAAAATATTATATTAATAGTACTTATATCAAGAATAACATATTAATATTCATAAAATGCAAGAAAAATTAAAAAAAATTGAATGAAAAATTAGAAAAAAACTAAAATAAAACTGAAATCAGATTAACCATTTAATCACTGAGTCTTACTGACTTTGAACTAGTTCCACTGATTTTTAACTAACTTATTCATTAACCGATTTACTGAATTATTCTGAACCATGATCGGTTCATTAATGAGTTTGGTAGGTAGGTTGGCCCTTATATGGGATTGGGGTTTTGGTGTTTTGCCAAAAATGGCAAAGTGCTTGCTGTTACCGACTTGGATATGTCTAGTCATGGTGTGATTGATTTCGTACGTGAGCGTCACATAAGTAAATAGAGCCCTTTGGAATCTCCACTGTTTAGGTCTGTAGTTTGTACTGTGAACTGTGGATGACAGGCATCTCGTGCTTCTCGTACTGCTTTTTTTTTATAGCACTACGACCCCCTCGCTACTTGCTACCTTCCAAAACAAGGCTTTGGACGCTACCTCTTCATCCCATGCATCCATAAGGCCATAACCCATTCCCTTTCTCTGCTCTTATCACTTTCCCCACAACCATGTCATGCTTTCATGATTCCCAACTACATACTACATACATGATATGATACATGGCGCAAGCGCCTCACAACAAATATTGGCTATTTATTTAATTGCTAAAAATATTACTTTTGTCCTTAAACTTTGTCATAAATTTTAATTTCAACCCAAAATTTTATTATGTGTCAATGTTATCCTATATTTTTATAACTAATTTTAATTTTGTTCTTGAGCTCAACCGCATCGTCTAAATTATAAATAACAAAAACTAATATAATTATTTTTAATATACATATTAGTGTCAACTCATTCGACTAAATATGTTTACGTTAGATATATTTGAAATAACAAAATTGCACCTCAAGTAAAAGAAATTGTGAGTGTTTATAAGTTCGGTTCAGTTTTGAGCTTTAACCAAACCGAACTAATCGATTTTGTAAATTTATAGACTTATTTGGTTTTAATTTTTAAATGATTTAATTCAATTTTGATTAGGTGATTTGATTCGATTTTGAACATTTTTGTTTATAATAATTTGTTGTTATTAATTTTAATAAAATATAATAAATATAAAATAAAAGAGACTAAATTAATTATAAAATATATATAAATAATTTTGTTGGCATAAAAATATAATATTATATATAATATAGTTATATATATATATACAAATCGAACCAAACTAAAACAAATTGACAATTGAAATTCATATTTCAAAAATTAATTTAAACTTTATTTTTTTTAATTTTGATCAATTTTTAATTAATTTAATTTGATTTTAAACAGCCTAAAAAAACATCATCTAAATTGTTAATCATTAGATTTCTTTCACTATACAAAAACTAGAAAAAAAAAAAAAAGGAAAATAACGAGGAAACATCCTTCGGCTATCCCTCGGTACTGATATTAACGAGGGAACATGGTTAGTTTACTGAGAAACAGGTCCCCTGCTAATATTTGGTTGCATGCTAATTAATGAGGTATTTTCTTTAGCTCTCTTGATAAATTTTTTATTTTTTTAGGATTTTTTTTTGATTTTTTGTCTTAATTTTTCTTTTGGAGACTTTTGTTACATCTGGCCAATGTATTTTATTAATTTTTTCTTAATATAATTTATCTTGAATCTTTTGACAAATACAAAAAAGAAAAAAAATCTGCCGCTAATTGGGATTTTTTCTGACTAGATGGATGCTTTTACTCAAAATTAAATCGGTTCATTTCCCTCGCTTCTTGAATCATCTTGTAACTTTCTTATGAAAAGAATAAAGAAGCATATTCGAGACTACGACAACACCGGTCATAATTCAGTATTCTATTATAAAATGTAGGTAAAATTATACTTTATGTCACTAAGATTGACATTAAGTTTTATTTGTCTCAAAAAAAATTTTTAACCCAATTATATCTCACATGTTTCAATTTTTGTCATAAATACATTTTTTTAACCATGCCAGTTAACTTAACAGAATACTGACTGGACTGCCACGTGGCAAAAAAGCACATGTCCTATGGACTCCAAAAAAAAGGTTTTTTTTAAAAGTTTAGTTTATTCACTTAGGTCATTGGTCAAATTTTTTATTTTGTCCAATTTTTTATATGAACTCATCTTCTACTTCTTCTAAGTCTCTAGTTTAAGAATCTATTTTTTTGTCAAAATCATCCCTAAAAACTTTTTATTTTGTTCAATTTAGTCCATGTTCTTCACTTTTATGCTTTTTTCTTATGGTTTGATCCTCCAAATCAGTCCATAATTTTATTTTTAGTCATAATATGATTAAATCTATCATCTCCACCCAAAAACAACTCAAGAAATGAATTAAAATTCAAAGTTTTAAAGTTGTAAATGAATTAAATTTCATTCTTGAATTTTAATTCATTTCTTGAGTTGTTTTTGTGCGAAAATGATAGATTTATTCATATTATGACTAAAAATGAAATTATGGACTAGTTTGGAGGACTAAATCATGAGAAAAAAAAATGTGAAAGTGAAGAATAGGGACTAAAGTGAATAAATTGAACAGCTTTTAGGGGATGATTTTGACAAAGATAAAAATAGATTCTTAAACTAGGGACCTAGATGAAGGAGAAGATGAGTTTATATCAAAAATTGGATAAAAGAAAAAAATTGACAAAGGACCTAAGTGAATAAACTGAAACTTTTAAAAAAAACATTTTTTTTAGAGTTGTTAAGCGAATTGGCAAGTGTATCAGTCGCACAAGTAACAAAGTAAAGAGTAAGAATATCGTCTCACGAGGACTAACGTGCTAAGTACTCTAGAAATTTAAACGCATTAGTCAGACAACTAATTTAGATCAAAGGTAGCTCTGATTAAAGAACTAATAAGTAAAATCGATTTACAATAAAATTGGATGAAAATAATTTAATTAAAAAACCTAGAGTTACTTATCTCCCTCTTTCGTCCTAGGATTTGCTAACTTTCCCTAACATTTATTATTCAAATCAATTATACACACTAATCTTAGGTTTTCTAATAGCTTAAAATAATTCTCCCAAACCTAGATTAAGCTACTCAACTCTAACATAATCTCTTATGTGAGTTTAAGTCGAATGAACATTAACCTAATTTGATTAAGCGAGGTCAACTAATTGTTGACCCTAAGGCTATATGCCATAAGTTTTGATGATGACAAATGTATTTGAATAGTAGCATTAATATATATATAAAGATTAATTATCATATATATGCTACAAGTACTTAAGCATGATTATGTTATTTAATATGTATGTTGCATATATTGAATCATGCTATTAAACTAACCATTGGGTTTGCAAGTAAGATATATTTTATAGGTTGGTTCAAAAGAAGAAGAGTGAGCATTGTATTGAAGAACAAGGAAAAGCAATATCATGCTTCACTCAAGGAAAACAACATGCAAGGATGAAGCTCCAAGAAATGAAGAATTAGAAGATTTGAAGTCTTGGAAGCTTGGATGCATCAAGATAGCCTATGTGTTTACATTAGGTATATTTAATATAGGCTAGTATACTTGTGCAACTCAATGATTTAGATTTGCATACATTGGCTCAATTATTTTGAACAAAAAGATAGTGAGATATGAAATTTTACAAAAGTTAGTTTTTGACCTTTGGTCACTCTTTATATCATATCTCATAAGCGAAAAATCATTTTTTCAAGTATCTTAATCTCATTTGATAGTAGACTCAAAGATCTTTCCAAAGGTATATTATTTATTGAAAACGGAGTCCAAATGAGAAATATATGACTATTTAAAATATAGTTTGAAAAACTGAAAGTTGATTATTCTGTTCTGACCTATAGTCAGTATTTTGATTATATCTTTTAAAAGAAAAATAATTTTTCAGTAAAACTTGGCTCATTTGAAACTAGACTCCAAGAGCTTTCCAACGGTATATTATTTGTTTAAAACGGAGTTCAAATGAGGGAGTTATGAATTTTTAAAGAAAGCTCAAAATCTGGACTGCACTATAAGTGCTGTAACGGCTATATAACGGCTATATAACGGCTAGTTTTGTAAAATCTTATATATATGACCTTAGATACACGATTTTGAGCAAGAACAAAGTCCTACAATGTGATATTAACTTCTTCTATCATCTTTGAGAGAAAGGAAAGCATTCTTGAGCCAAATCTTGCATATTCTCTATCATTAGAGTTATTAGAGCTTCATTTGTTTTCATCTACTCTTTAGAGAGAGTTTCTTTGTATTGTTGATTTTGATCAACATATATATTATTCTGAGTTGAGGTTTGCAAGTACCGGTGTTGGAAGAACTTGCTTTGGGTTGAGGAGGAGCCCGGATTCATAAATTCTTCATTGTGGTTTCGCAAATACCCGGATCGAATTTGCGTGGTTGTAGTGGTTTGCAAGTACCCGGATTAAACTTGCAATTATAGTGGAAATACTCAAGTGGTCTCTTGAGGACTGGATGTAGGCTTGGATTAGCCGAATCAGTATAAATCTCCGAGTTTGCTTTCTCTATCCCTTACTCTTTAATTTGTGCATATTGATATCTATTCTTTAATTCCTTGATCTTTATAATTATTTATCTTAACAGCACATTGATTTTCTGTATTGTATTTATTATCCTAAGCATTGTACTTTTACAGAAAATCATTTTAACTTCCAATTAATTCTTGTGAAAAATTTATAAAACCCAATTCACCCCCCTCTTGGGTTCCAACCATTACTTTCACTAATATCCCTATTAATTAACAAGCCAAAAACCATTGAGTTTCAACTACTCACTCTAATCACTCAGTATTCTATCAATACCTCCCTCTCCCGAGTTCGATGAAAGCAACACACAAATCATAAAGTGACCAATTTTATAACAAGTACAGTAATATGAATGATAGGTATGTATTAAATTGAAAAGAATCACAAGTTCAAAGAGAAATATAGATCTTAATATGAAATTGGGTTCATAGTAACCCTAGAATAGGAAAATTAGCCACTCATGACCTTAGAATTACAGAAAGTAGTAAAAAGTTGAGAAAACTTCATGAATTTGAAGTTGGGTTGATGGAAATCGGGTCTAGAGAGCTTCGGAATGGGATTCCTTCTCTTCCCTCTGCAGAATCGGCGACTTCTAGCTCCCCTCCAACTCAGAATGCCCTAAAATTATTGTTCTGACGCTATTTAAACGACTACATAATCGCAACCTACCGCTATAGCAGTGGCAAGCAAAGAAGATGACTTTAATGCAATTTTATCCAGGGGTCACCACTATAGCGGTAAACACCCATCGCTATAGCGGTAGCTAGCAGAAAAAAATGTTCCTGGAGTTGCTGGTTCTAGTGGTCACAGCTATAGCGGCATTGGGCCACCGCTATAGTGGTGGATGACAGAAAATCAGGCTTTTTAGAACTTCAGAACTGCAATACTTGCATGCGTGACCTCCTCCGCATTTCAACCTACACCAAAAAACAAATAATAATGTCAAATTGCAAGTCAGAGACAAGAGATTACTCAATCTAATCTAAAATCTAATAAAACATAAAAACACGTAAAATAAGAGTTAAGAAATATAAGCTAAGATAAGTAAAAGGTAAAAAGATAGGGTATTTAGCACTAAAATAATGCTAAATCCAGAACTTAGCAAGAGTCGACATGGTAAGTACTTTTTTGTCATATGACAGTTCAGTCAGCATTCCGTTAAGTTGACTGATGAAATTACATGAAAAGGGTATATATGACAAAAAAAATTGAAATGTGGGACTTAATTGAGTCAAAAAAAAAACTTTTGGGACATAAATAAAACTTGGTGTCAACCTTTAGGGACATAAAATACCTTTTTACCTAAAATGCAAAATAACTAGTTTAGAAAGAATATATCAAAAACATAATCAATCAATGGCACAAACCAAAAAACTAAAATCTAGGATAGAAATTTCTGTCTTGGGAAATCTGTCTCAAACATATTTGAGACATAATCCACTATAAAAAAAAAAAAAGGACTTTTAGTCTCTTCAGTGGCGACATATAATTTTGTCATTGAATGTCCATTTTTAATGTGTCAAAAGTTGTCATTGTTAAACTTTGGAACCAAGACGAAACCTTCACTGAAATCTAAGACAGATAATTTTTGTGTCAGATTACTTAGATATGGAAATCCTTTGCAAAATATAAAATATGAAGACAAAATGACATAATTTAGTGTTAGATCTGTGTCGAATTGGAGATAGTTTTTCCATCTTTGATTTGAAATGAAATGTTTATCTCAAAATTTGTCCCAAATTTTAAAACAAAATTAGATATAAAAATCTTTCCAAGTTCAGAGGCGAAATTTTTGTCTCATTTTATTTTAGAATATAATTTTTATTTTTTTAATTTTAGAAATAAAAACAATTATCTAAGAAAAAGAACATTTTATTAAGAAAACAATTATAAAAACCAATATGAAAAAAAAATTATGTGATATGAGAAAAGTATTTAATTAGACATTACAAATGAAAAGTCATGAAAATGTACAATAAATGTAAATATTTGTCCAATAACAATGAAAGTAAAGAAAATTATTACAAATGGGGAAGGGAAAAAATCCTAAGTGAAGGGGGAGTCGTCATCATCAGTGGGAGCATCTCGTCGTCGTTGATACCAAAACCGTGTGTAGACACCGTTGATCATATGCTGCTGTTTGGCAATGATATATCAAGCAGCTTCACATTGTTATTTGGCACTGAAGTTCACACACTTTTGCCTAGAACAAGAGTTAAGTAGAATTTCACAGCTTTGGAATCAAAAATTAATAGTCACACAATGTAGCTCTTAGAAGTTAGAACCATATGCCTATATATCATATCTACGTTTCTTTACTTAGAAGTTAGAACCCCGCTAACCCTACTGCCTTTTAATTTGCAATCAAATATGTTAACTTAACCAAACTTTTTAATAAAAACATAATATATGAATTTTTTTTTATTACAGATCATAAGTAAATCTCATTGTTTATTATATTATTCAAAAATTCAATTTATTTTTGTAGGTTTATATTTTTATTGTCAGTTAATTGAGATCATTTAAAATCAATTGACATCTATTAACAGAAATGTTTTAGTCATGGAATCATTATCTTATCAATTAATTGTTAACATTCTTTTTTTCGTAATATAATGTTTAATAAGACTAAGCTTTTCCTATATAAGTTTCTTAACAGAACCAATTATATACTCTTAATCCCTTAACTTATTTTCACAGTTAAAAAACAACATTTGGCTTAACTTAACACTAAAATTATAAGAAGGTTTTTCCCCCTAGTTTTAATTGATTCCTATATAATTCTAAAAGGTAAAAGTGTACTTTTAACCCCTTAACTTTATTTTAGATTTCATTTTGGTCCTTTTTTTTGTGTTACTTTGGTTTTATAACTTTCAAAAACACTCAAAATTTTCCTTATACCTAATACCATTAATTTAATTAACATAAAATGCTAACATGTAGAATATCATGTTAATTCATTGCTTTCATGTAAAACTTTCTTATTTTTCTGGTACAATATTGAAATGCAAAAAAATTATGGAGAATTATTATTGCAATAATATAAGACCCACAGCTCAATTTCTCAGTCAATTCTCTTATAGAATTATTACTGGAACTTGGGTTCGTTTTGCCACTAAGGTGTTAAAATGGGTTTAACTTATTGCAACTATTCATCCCAACTGTAAATATGGGATGAAAAGTATCAATAATTTAATAATTCATTTAAAAGAAAAGCTTTTACTTTGACTTACCAAAAGTCTTTGAAACTTAAATACCCTCAGCTGGACTCGCCCTATTACACTTTTTAAAAAAATTATATATTGAGATTTAGTCAATTTTTTTTATAAATTTAATCCAACTTTTTAAATGTTCATATTCCCAATATTTAAAGTTTGTCATTGAAAGTAACTAAAAATACATTTAAAATAGAAAAAATAAATTAGCCCATTTTAATATTTAATATATTATTTTAAAAGTTTAGTCCAATTTTTAAAAATTTTTTATTCTCTATACTTAATTTCTGTAATTCAAAATAGATTTGTACAAAAAGTAAATTAAAATTGATCTTTAAGCTGATTTAAACCATTTCACGATCCTTGATGAATTAGGTTGGACTAAAATTTTTAACACATTAATTATATGAGGTCTAATTTAACCCAACCCATATTAGTTAACCTTTAGTTATGCAAAACTTGTGTTAGACTGAGTTGGGGCGGAGTATTTGACACCCAGCCCATTAATGTTCTTTTCTTGCTTTACGTTGGATCATTGTTGTTATGCCTATCTACAACTGAATTTTCTATATAGCAAGTCCAAGGAAAATTGAAGTTACAAATATACAAAGACTCAAAAGAGGCATTCATAAGGTAGTTTGGAGTGGCAAGTGAAATATATATTTTTTCTCTATTGAGTTTTTAATTAAAAATAAAACATATGTTAAAAATATTTTGAATGAACGGATCATTTAATGTTAAATTATAAAAAATATATAATTATTTTTAAATATTATACACTTATTGTGTTCTAAATTTAAAAGCAAAGATATAACAATTACACCTAAATTTTACCCCTTCTAAAACTATATGAGTATCTATTCCAATCTCATATGAATGGATTGTTTAATTTCTTTTTCTTTTTAATAAAAAGGAGATGAATGGATTGTTATTTAAAACAAAATTGTGCTAATTAAGGTGCACATAAGCCGTTGATTGCAAAAGTTTAATCATGGGTACCTTACGAAAGAGGGCATTAATTTTATTTCTTTTTTCCTAAATAAAGATAGTAGATCGGGTTTGGGCTGTAGATATGAATTTAAGCCTAGATCATGTTATATCTAAATGGGTCACATTTACAGACTTGCAATATGTTCCAATTTTTATTGGGCCTAATCCAAGTCTTTGGTTGGGGAGGTATTTTTATTTTTATTATTTTTAATTTTAATAGTATAGAGGTAGGCTATATATCCAAAATGCCTAAGACATTTTAGAATTGACTATCTCACACTTTTAAAACTTTATATTTTTTCTTACTTGTCCGATGTGAGACTCTTTTTATTTTCCAACAAAATATACTATGTTTACCAAAATGTAGCTTAGTGTGTATATGGAAAAAGTTAGTCACAATTGTTTTTGGGTAGAACTAATTTTTAAAATTGATTTTGAATAAATTAGAGTCTGTATGAACATGATTTATTTTTAAAAATTATTATAAAAAATGATCTTAGAAAAATAAACTTTATTTAGATATTGATTAACAAAATCACTTTTGACTGTCTAATTATTAGAAATAGTATGAATTTTATATTACCTTATTTTATTTACCTTTATTATTTAATTTCATTCTTTTCTAAATTTAATAAAATAAATTATATAAATGTTCTAATAATAATTTTTTGAATTATTGGTACTAATATTTGATAAAAATATACATTTAATTGCTAAGCACAAAAACTTGTACAATATAACTACTAAGTACAAAAGAACTAAAATTAAAAAAGAAGTTTCAAACCCGGGGCCAAAGTGTAATTTTTCCTAAATTAAAAACACCTTCTTTACTTATTTTGAGCTAGTAAAGTGAGAGATGGAGGGAAGAGAGACATATAGAAAATTGGTATTGGGGATATAACTGACGAGTAGAAAGAAAATGACAGTTGACAAAATCAATGCAAACTTTGGTTCGAGGCAAACCATATATTTGTTTGGAAACTCAATAAGAGAACACTAATGGGCTTTTTTCGCCTCAACCATGTTTAGCACTAAGTGATAGAAATGGTTGGATTCCAAGTAGGGACGAATTGAGTTTTATAAAAATTTTAACAAAACTTATAAGTTAAAATGATTTTCTGGAAATGCACAATGCTTAAGACAATAAAAATAAACTAGAAAAGTAATATGCTATCAAGATGAATAGATGTAGAGCACAAAGAATTAAAGAGCAAATAAATATGCAAGTTATGGAGTAAGGGAAGAGAGAATGAACACAGGAGATTTATACTGGTTTGGCTAATCCCAAGCCTATATCCAGTACTCAAACAAACCACTTGAGTATTTCACTAACAAGCTTATAAATGATTGGTGCTTACAAACCACAACAAGTTTAAACCGAGCACTTGTTGAAACCACTACAAAGAATTCATAAATTCGGGCTTCTCAACTACCCAAACTAGTGATACACTCAATCACTCTTTTACAGAATTTTAACTACCTTAGGAATACAACTTAGAAGGATAAGAGATAAAGAACACAAAGATATATTCTCTTGAAGGAGTAGATATTACAAATGAAGCTCATTAAGATGTAAATGATTGGCAAGATAATTTGGCAGAATAATATTAGGAATTTTTAGTCTCTCCTCCTTAGTTTCAGACTGGATATATTAAAACATAGCCGTTGGAGATGTTTTACTAAAAATATCAGCTGATTTTATAAAAACTAGTCATTATTGCTGATGTCAGGTACTATCGGTTGATTAATAGGACTATGACAACCGACTGATTATTTTTAATGAACAACCAGTCGACTGGTAACTCTCTGTTATCTAATTAAAATTGTTCTAGACCCTATCAGTCGATTAATACCCATATATCAGTCAACTAGTAACCTCTGAAGTTCAATTTTAATTTCAAATAGAGGTACTGGTCAATTGTTGGAAGACTAGCGGTCAACTGATAGGTTTTGAGTCTTCCAAAATAAGTATCAGAGAGTAATCAGTCGACTAACAACTATACATCAGTCGACAGGTAGCTATTGGACTTTAAAAAAATAATTCTAAGACTCAAAAACATTTACCCCCTTTTGTAAAGACATTTTTCAACTTAAACATTTTCAATAAACTCATTACCCTTATTAACTTGTCTTCAATACTTTTACATGAATTCTAAGACTTAAGACACTAAAAGTTATTTTACTCTTTTCTTGCTCTTTGTCTTGGTGCATTGGATTAATCCATTTATTTTCATATTTATGAAAGATAAACATTAAAGCACAGGAATATATTCATTTTAATTTGTTTGTTAATCATCAAAATATAATATATATATTTTCTTTTCACAAGCAATGGGGTGTAACACCAAGTTAGTATATATTGTTTGTTCAACATTCAAAAAGGATGTTATAATCGATTCTCCTTCAAAACTTAGGTTTGGTTCATCATGGTTGGGGTAACTTTTTCCCTATTAAACGCGATTAGGTGCGGCTATTTATTGCTAGTATTTCCTTTTTTTCCTCTTCTACCCTTTGTTTGTGTTTTTTGTCATTTCGTTTGGATTCATCCTCAATGTTTTGGTGTTGCTTGTCGTCAAAGTGGTGCGATTGAAGCCGAGAATAGTGAAGCACACCATTCTAGTGTCTTCTACGTGTGATTTTCGTCGGGTCACGAAGGATTCGACGACTTCGTCTCTCTTTCTCTCTCTCCTTTTGTTTTCAAGTTTATTCGTTGGGCTTGATGGTTCCCCTCTTTTGGGCTTGTTCTTTGTGATTAGTTGGTAATTCAACCTAATTAATAACTTAATAGTTATTAATTAATTAATTAAAAAGATTAATTAGTTAGGTAATTTTAGTAACAAATGATTAGTCATTAAATAATTAGTTAGTAATTTAATTAACAATCAATTAGTTACTGATTTTTCTAATAACCCATGATTAGTTTTTTAAAATATTTCTAAATAAAAATGTTTGAAACAAAAAAAAAAGAAAAAAAGAAAAAATAAAGAATGTTTAAAAAATAAATACATTTTATTATAATATTGATATAATTACATTATTAATTAAATGATAATAAGGCTAAATGAAATAATTAATATAAAATTCATATTCTTTGGGCTAATTACACATCTAAAATAACTTCTAACTATGAGTAAAGAAAAATTACTATTATTAACCTATAAAAAGGGTAGTAATTTTTCGGCACCGTCGAATAGCCATAATCAAAATTAGGAGTTTATGATGTCCCCAGACATAGTTCGGTTGGATTAATATACAACCATTCATTGTTCCAAGCACACAGAGATTGAAATGTGAGCATTGAATAAAATGTGGTAATTTGATTGATTGCTTAGACTGAGCTCTAATGTCAATAATATCTAAGCGAGATGTCCCACATATGCTCGACTAGCTTAGTAATGGTCTCATTTTTGCTTTTTCATATTGAGCTTCTCTGAAAAAGGGGGAGTTAAAACTATTTTGCTAGTTTCTACTTATTGTTCTAAAATTTTTGGCACGCATCAACAGGAAGTTAGGACAAAATGTCGAACATAACATTGTTTGGAAAAATACCATTTTCAAATAAGGAGTATGCCATCTTTCTATAAGAAGATAATTGCAATTGCAAGGAAACAAAAAATGTCACTTTATAAGTGATTAGAGGATTGGAACTAGAAAAGAAGAACAAAGAAGAGTGTTTGAAATATGTGAAAAGGTGAAGAGGAAGAGCATGAGTGAGTTAGACGTGTGATGAAGATGAGTGTCTATACATATAAATATAGCACGTTGAATGAGTGATGATATATATAAATAAAGGATTAGTTTCTGAGATCATTACAATATGCAGATACATTAAAGGGAAGTATGAGATGGATCTAATTGATGGAAATAATTTCAAAAATCACAATTACACCTTTATCTTTTCTATTCAATTTTTATAATTTGTTTGAATCACCTTCTAATAGTAATATTTGACATGACAAAAAAGGGAGATACGAATATGATGTGTGTCATATCATATCTTTGACAAAATTATGATTGCTACGACGTCTTTCATCCAAGGTAGTAATTTTTCATTTCAGACTTCTTGTTCAAACTTTCTACTCTGTTAACACTCTCCATAACTCTTCCAAAGCAAAAAAAAAATGGACATCTCTTCTCATCGAAGATGGATGTATAATAGATTAAATCCTGCCCGAAAGAATTACACAAAAGAATTTTTGCATGGTGTCGAGGAGTTTATTGCTTTTGCCCAGAAACATGCATCAGATGGAAAGACCAGGAGCCCATGCTCAAAACACAAAAATAGAACCTATATGGGTATAGAGGATGTAAAAGTCAACCTTTAGAGAAAAGGTTTTCAACAAGGATACTGGTGCTGGACATCTCATGGTAAGGTTGGTGGTGAAGCCACAACTTCTACTCTTAATAACGTTGCAAGTTCATCGACTTTCACTATTGGAGAAAGAGATTCGAGATATCAGGCCATGATTTTAGATGCAACTGACCAAAATTTTGATATCTGAGATGACTTTGACCTAAATAATGAAGACACTAGCAATTTAAATGTCGACCACTCTCCAAATCCAAAAGCTCAACCTCCAAATCTAGAATCTCAAATGTTCTTTGATTTGCTAAATGCCTACCAAAGGCCACTGCGGCTGAGTTGTACCACTATAAAAAAAATAGCTTTTAGTAACAACTTTTTGGTGGCAACTAAAAAAGTTGCCACCAAAAGTTGACCTTTAGTGGCAACTAAAACAGTTGCCACAAAAAGTCGACCTTTAGTGGCAACTAAAACAGTTGCCACTAAAAGTCTGACTTTTGGTATCAACTAAAGAGTCGCCATCAAAAGTCCAACTTTTGGTGGCGACTTTTGAGAGTTGCCACTGAAAGAGGGACTTTTGGTGGCGACTTTCAAAAGTCGCCACCAAAAGTTTAATTTTTCAAAATAAAATTTAAAAAATTTTAGACTTTTGGTGGCAACTATGATAGTTGCCACCAAAATAACATTGGTGGCGACTAAAAGTCGCCACCAAAAGCCTATTGGTGGCAACTTTTGTTGCCACCAAAAGTGACCAAAAATTAATTGTAGGTATTTTTTTAAAATTACTTTCGGTGGCAAATATAGTTGCTACTGAAGGTGACTTTGGTGGCAACTCTCAGAGTTGTCACTAAAAGTCGAAATTTTTTTATTTTTATTTAAAAATAAATTAATTTTTGGTGGCAACCAAAAGTTGCCACCAAAGATAATCAAAAATCGTTTTAAATATTTTTTTAAATATTAATCTACTAATAATAATATATTTTCTTTTTATTGAGTTAGATATTGTTTCATTTTAGTGTTATGATATTTTTCGCTTAAAATAATTTTAACAGATTATATATATATATATATATATAAAATATTTTGCTCTTATATAACACAAATAAAGTGGTGGCGTAATGGCAATACACACATGGTTGCAAGCAAGGAACCCAGGTTCGAATCTCAGGTATGCATATATTTGGTTTAATTTCAAATAAACTCTAATATTGCACAAAAAATAATCGAGTCACCCTGGGGCAGCGAGTAAGTAGACTGGCTAAGACGTGCACATGTCAAATGGGTCTCGGATTGACCCGTTGGACCAATCCAAATCTAAAAAAATTTCTATTGACTTTTGGTGGCAACTTTTAGTCGCCATCAAAGGTTTTTTAGTGGCAACTTTTAAAGTTGCCACTAAAGGTAACCAAAAATTATTTTTGACAGAATTTTTTTTTTTGCGAAAAATGACTTTGGTTGGCAACTAAAGTTGCCACTAAAGGGTAACTTTTGGTGGCAACTCCTTTAGTCGCCACCAAAAACCTTTAGCCGCGAACTTTCAACAGTAACTTAGTTGCCACTAAAAGTCGCCACCAAAGACCTTTTGGTGGCAACTTTTAGACTTTTGGTGGCAACTTTAGTTGCCACCAAAAGTGTTTTTTTTGTAGTGTACCTATCACTCAAAGTTGTCTATTGCAGTCAGAATGTTAAGTCTTAAATTTGAAAGCAACATTTCTAGGCAGTGTTTCAATGATATGGAAAGCTTTATGGGAGAGATTACTCCCACTCATAATCTCATGCCAAAGGATTGATACAATACGAAAAGACTTGTATCGAAACTTGGTCTGTTGTCCAAAAAAATCAATGTTTGTATGAATGGGTGCATGCTGCTCTACAAAGAGGACAAAGATAAGATATCAAAACTTGGTCTATTGTCCAAAAAAATCAATGTTTGTATGAATTGGTGCATGCTGTTCTACAAAGAGGACAAAGATAAGATAGCATGCAAATTTTGTGAAGTATCCCGATATCAAGAAAATCAACCTGGGAGAAGACAAAGGGTTAAACAGGTTCTAGTGAAGAGGATGCACTATCTGTCCCATATTCCTAGGTTGCAGAGGCTTTATGCCTCAATGAGTTCAGCTGAGCACATGCAATGACATTGTAATAACAGAAGATATGAATGTGTGTTGGTCCATCCTTCAGATGGATAAGCATGGAAACACTTTGACAGATTGTATCCAAATTTCACCAGTGAGCCACGCAATGTCAACTCGATCTGTGTACAGATGGATTCACCCTTTATGGTCAACACGGTAAACCATATTCATGTTGGCCTGTTATAGTGACGCCATGCAACCTGCCATCTGAGATGTGCATGACTACACTATATATGTTCCTCACAACTATCATTCCCTAGCCTACGTAATCCAAAGGCTAGAATCAATGTGTAGTTGTAGCCACTCATTGAAGAGTTGAAATTGTTGTGGGACGAAGTATCCACCTTTAACATTTTAACAAAGTAGAATTTTCAAATGTGAGCAGCTTTGATGTAGACAATAAATGATTTTCTTGCATATAGAATGTTGTCAGAGTAGAGCACTGCAAGTAAGTTGGCATGTCCCTACTATATGTACAACTCAAAGGCATTTACTTTGCAGCATGGTAGAAAGAACATTTGCCTTGATTGTCATTGCCATTTTTTGCCCGTTGATCATGATTTTAAGAGGAATAAAGATTCATTCATCAAGAATCGAATTAAACATAATCTCCCGCCACCTATACTAAGTGGGGAGGAATTATGTAAAGAAGTTAGAATACTCCCTAAAGTTGTTGAAAGTGGTCTTTCTAAAGTTGAAGGTTATGGGGTTGAGCAAAACTGACATTACAAGAAAATTGACTTTCAGTGGCGACTTTTAGTGGTGATTAAATAAGTTGTCACTAAAAGTTGAGTTTTGGGAGTCGTCACTAAAAGTCACACTTTTGGTGGCGATTCTTCTAATTTTTTTAAAAAAAAATTAAAGAAAGTCAAATTTTTTAAAAAAATAAAAAATAAAAAATATTGAAATTTTTTAAAATAAAATTAAAAAAAATCAGACTTTTGGTGACGACTCCCACAGTCACCACCAAAAGTAGATTTTAAAAAAAATTTAAATTTTTTTAAAATAAAATTAAAAAAATTAGACTTTTGGTGGCGACTCTCATAGTCACCACCAAAAGTCGATTTAAAAAAAAAGTCAAATTTTTTAAAATAAAATTAAAAAAATCAGACTTTTGGTGGTGACTCTCATAGTCGCCACCAAAATTGACTTTTAGTGGTGACTCTCGTAGTCACCACAAAAAGTCTAATGTTTTAAAAAAAATAAAAAAAATTCAGATTTTTTTAAATAAAATTAAAAAAAATTAGACTTTTGGTGACGACTATACCAAAAGTCTAATTTAAAAAAAAATTAACAAAATCATTTTTTATTTTATTTAAAAAATTCAAAATTTTTTATTTTTTTAGTTTCTTAATTTTATTTAAAAGAAATTAAAATTTTTTATTTTTTTATTTTTTTTAAAATCAGATTTTTGGTGGCGACTAAAGTCTGATTTTTTAACCAAAGTCGATTTTTTTTTATGAAATTAGTTGAAGTTGGACGTTTTGTGGTGACTCGCACAATAATAATATATTTTCTTTTTGTTAAGTTAAATATTTTTTATTGCCGTTTTGTAATATTTTTGACTTAAAATAATTTTAACGTATTATATATATATATATATATATATATATATATATATAAATATTTTGCACTTATATAACACAAATAAAGTGCTAGCAGGATGGCAAGATACACATGGTTGCAGGTAAGGGACCCAGGTTCGAATATTAGGTATGCATATGTTTGGTTTAATTTTAAATAAACTTGAATATTGCACAAAAAAATCAAGTCACAATGGGGCAACAAGTTATTAGATCGGCTAAGACTCGCACTAGTCAAATGGGTCTCGGGTCAACCCGTCAGGCCAATTCAGATCTAAAAAGATAGCGAGTGACTTTGAAAGTCACCACTAAAGGTGACTTTCAGTGGCAACTAAAGTCACCACTAAAAGTCACTTTTTCTCACGAAATTTTTTTTTGCAATAAAGATGACTTTTGGTGGCGACTTTTGAGAGTCGCCACCAAAAGTCATTTTTTTTTGTAGTGTGGACAAAACAAAACATTTTTTGCGAGCTCCCCTATTGGAAAAGTCACTACAAAAAAAATTGATATCGCCACCAAAGATTGTTTGGTAGCGAATATAGAGTCGTTGTTGAAATTCCCATCGCTGAAAGGTTTTTGGTAGAGACTAAAAGGGTCGCCACCAAAAGTCATCCTCCGGTGGCAACTAAAAGTTATCTTTGTTGAGAAAAAATTTCATGACGAAAAATGACTTTTGAAGGTCACCTTTAGTGGTGACTTTAAAAGCCGCCACCAAAAGTGACTCGCCATTGTTATTGGACTCGGATTGGCTAGATGGGTTAATCCAAGTTCCAATAACCCGATCAAGACCTAGTCAACCCTTGTGGGTCTTGGTCGGCCCACTAACTCAAGGCCCTAAGTTGACTTAAATTTTTGTTTGTGTAATATTTAAATTTATTTGAAATTAAACCAGATACATGTATACTTTAGATTCGAACCTAGGTCTCTTGCTTCAACCATGTGTGTCATGCCATCTTGCCACCACTTCATTTATGTTGTATAAGGGAAAAATATTATATATATATATATATACACACACAAAAAGTAAATATATTATTACTAGTAGATTAAGATATCAGAAAAAAATATAATTATATTTATATAATTACTTGCTGTAAAATGTTTTAAAACAAGAAAAATTAAAGAGCATAAACAAAACGTTTTATATAATCATCTAATATAATTTGAAAAAATTATGGTTTTAACACTTTAAATTGTTAAATCTACATATGATCTATTCACTTTGAACCAATGACCTAGTGACATGAAGGCTAACATGTGTCGATGATACAAGAAAATTGACTTTCGGTAACGACTTTAGGAGTCGCCACAGATAGTTTAACTTTTGGTAGCGACTTTGGGAGCTGCCACTGAAAGTATGACTTCTGGTGACGACTATTTGGAATCATCACTAAAAGTTCAACTTCAATTAATTTCTCCAAAAAAGAAAAATTGACTTTCGTTAGCCACTATTGGGAGTCACCACTAAAAGTCTGACTTTTGGTGGTGACTAAAGGCGTCACCACTGAATATTCACAACTAAAAGTTTGACTTCTATTAATTTCTCAAAAAAAAAATTGACTTCCTGTGGCAACTTTTGGGAGTCACCACTGAAAGTTCTACTTTTTATGGTAACTATGGGAGTTTCCACTAAAAATTTGACTTCTATTAATTTTTTCCAAAAAAGAAAAATTGAGTCACCACTGAAAATTTGAGTTCCTTTAATTTTACAAAAAAAAAAAGACATCAATGGCGACAATTAGGAGTCGCCATTGGAAATCGAACTCTTAGTGGCACTATGTGAGTTGCCATTGAAAGTCCTTTTTTTTTTGTAGCAACTATTAGAAGTCACCACTGAAAGTTCGACCCTATTAATTTCTCTAAAAATAAAACATTGACTTAGGTGGCGACTATTGAGAGTCGCCACTGAAAGTCTGACTTGTGGTGGTGGCTTTCAAAAGTCATTACCAAAAGTGAGACTCTTAGTGACAACTTCCAAAAGTCGACTTTCAATGGTGACTCCTAAAGTCGTCACCAAGAGTGGACTTTTGATGACAACTTTAAGAGTCGCCATCAAAAGTCAATTTTTTTTTGTAGTGAGTCTTTTGATTCGTTACAATCTGTATATCATGCACATAGAAAAAAGTGTGTTCAATAATGTATTTAATACTGTAACGGATATCCAAGGAAAGACAAAGGATAACCTTAAGGTAATGATGGATCTGAAAGTGTATTGTAGGCGTCATAAATTAGAGTTACAAGACATAGAAAACGGTCGAGTGATTGAGTTAAAAGCTAAATTTGCGTTCACGCTAGAGCAAAGAACAGTCATCTGTGAGTGGGTGAAAGGTTTAAAAATACTCCTTCAAATTTGTCGAGATGTGTTGACTTGAAAGATGAAAAATTATTCAGAATCACTACAAAAAAAAAGGACTTTCTGTGGCGACCTTTCAGTGGCGACATTAAATATTGTCACTGAAAGTGAGACTTTTGGTGGCGACATTGGAGGTCGCCACTGAAAGTTCTACTTTCAGTGGCGGCATTTTAAATTTGTCACCGAAAGTCTTGCTTTCAGTAACAATCTCAATTGTCGCCACTAAAATATAGACTTTCAGTGGCGACTTTTGTTGTCACTGAAAGTCTTATTGTTAGTGGCGACATTTAGTTGTCACTGAAAGTAAATAGAGTATTTTATTTAATAATTTAAAAATTAAAATTTATTTAACTTTTTAATATTTTATCAAATTAATTTTTACCTTCTCAAGGATATAATTTCATTAGATTTATTTCATCTTTTTAAATATTTAGTATTTTAATAGTCCTTACATAATTTACTTGATTTCACTAAATCTTTAAATATTTTTACATTTCAAAATAGTCCTTACTACACTTAGGAAAAATTAAAATTTTAAAAATTTACTGAAAAATTAGGTAAATTGGATAAGAACTCTTGAGATATTACAAAGTTAAATAAAGGAAATGAATCTAATGAAATTATAGTCTTAAAAATTAATTTTATAAAATATTAAAAGTTAAATAAATTTTAATCTTTAAATTATTAAATAAAATGACTATTTACTTTCGGTGGCGACAATTGTCGCCACTAAAAGAAGACTTTCAGTGACAACCTAAATTGTCGTCACTGAAAGTTACATTTTCAGTGGCGACTTTTGTTGCCACAGAAAGTTCACTTTCAGTGACGACAATGCAATCGCCACTGAAAGTGGCATTCAGTGGCGACATTTAGTTGTCACTGAAAGTAAATAGAGTATTTTATTTAATAATTTAAAAATTAAAATTTATTTAATTTTTAATATTTTATAAAATTAATTTTTACCTTCTCAATGATATAATTTCATTAGATTTATTTCCTTTTTAAATATTTAGTATCTTAATAGTCCTTACATAATTTACCTGATTTAACTAAATCTTTAAATATTTTTACATTTCAAAATAGTCCTTACTCCACTTAGGAAAAAATTAAGTTTTTAAAGATTTAGTGAAAAATTAAGTAAATTGTATAAGAACTCTTGAAATATTACAAAGGAAAATAAAGGAAATAAATCTAATGAAATTATAGCCTTAAAAAGGCGAAAATTAATTTTATAAAATATTAAGAAGTTAAGTAAAAGTTAAATAAATTTTAATCTTTAAATTATTAAATAAAAATGACTATTTACTAGTCGCCACCTAAAGCTTACTTTCTGTGACGACAAATAGTCGCCACTAAAAGTCAATGTACCTTTTTTTAAAAATAAATTAATAAAACAATATATCCAAGACTCGAATTTAATTTTTGAGAGTTAAATTTTAATTTTTTTCCTGTGATGACTAAGGAATATTTTGAAAAACAAAATTTTAAAGGATTTAGTGAGAAATTAGAAAAATTGTATAAGAACTCTTGATGTATTACAAAGTTAAATAAAAGAACTAAATCTAATGAAATTATGACTTTGAAAAGGTGAAAATTAATTTTATAAAACATTAACAAGTTAAGTAAAAGTTAAATAAATTTTAATCTTTAAATTATTAAATAAAAATGACTATTCACATTCGGTGGCAACAACTGTTGCCACAGAAAGTAGATACTTTCCGTGGCGACTCAATAGTCACCATTGAAAGTCAATGCACAATTTTTAAAAAAATAAAATAATAAAATAATATATATCCAAGACTCGAATTTAAAGTTGAGTTTTGAAAATTTTGTATATGGGAAAGAGAGATATTATAAAAGCCTATAATTGAGATAGATTTTGACAAGTGAAATTTTATTTTTGGGAGTTAAATTTTAATTTTTTTATATGTATGGACCAAGAATTATTTTGAAAAGTAAAATTTTAATGGATTTAATGAGAAATTAAATAAATTGTATAAGAACTCTTGAGATATTACAAAGTTAAATAAAGAAAATAAATCTAATGAAATTACAGCCTTGAAAAAAAGGTAAATTAATTTTATTAAATATTAAAAAATAAAATAAATTTTAATTTTGACATTATTAAATAAAAATGTCTTTGTGGACATTTTTATTGAAAAAAAAATGATTGAAGCCAAAGTTCGAACGTGCAACCTCTTCTATATAGAAATACGCATCTACCTTTGGGCCACTTTTAATTTTGTAGTAGGTGATAGTTATTATGAAATATAAAGAAGTCTAGACATGAAAAGTTTTCAATCTCCCTCCATATATTTTCAGTCTCCCGCTCTTCTGTCAATCTTTTCAGAGGAAGCCTCCATCGTGTGGCAGGAGAGACAACACGACCAGCGAAGTGAGAGCCGAGGGAAGAACTCCACCATCGGATTGCTGTGACCACCGCCACCTTCTGACCATTACTTCCGTTCTTTGATTGCTCTCCAAAAATCTCCTCTATGACAACCGTAAAGGAAGCAAACGCACCGGAGGAAGGGGAACCAAAGGCAGCAGGGACATACGAGTAACCCTTAGGCAGCGGGCAACGACGACGAGGATACTAGAGCTCAAGTTGCTTCGATTGTCAAGCTTGAGGAAGTTGCCATCTCAACCGGCGAAGAGGATGAAGATGCTATTCTTGATCTGTATGCATTTATCTGTTAAATTTTTATCTTGTTATTTGGGTTTGATTTATTTTCTCAATGAAATTGAAGGTTTTTGGGTTGATTGAAGGAAATCTAAGCTTTACCAATTCGATAAGGAAAAAAACCAATGGAAGGAGGGGCCCAGGTACTGTCAAATCTGTGAGTCTTATTTTCTAATGTGTGTTATGGTATTGTTGATTTTCTTGGGTTTTCAAACAAAAACTTTGATTTGGAATACCTTTGTGTGAAATGAGATTTTTGGGTGAAGGAATTTATTTTGCCTATTTCCAGATTTTTTTTAAAACAACACTTGTGTTGAAGGGAATTTTGAATCGATGGTATTAATAAAGTATCTTTGTTGAAGAAATTTTTTGAATGGGTGGTCCTAATGGTTATGATTCGATTCTGTGCTTATCTAGCCTATTGTGTAATGATAATTGGTTTAATATGAAAGCCCATATAAGTTCTTGAATTAAGAAAAAGGCCCCACAGGTAAGCTCAGTGTGCAGGATGCGTACTTATATCATTTAGATGATAATTGGATACTGCTGGTTTATGAGAAAGGACAACCTAAATAATGTTGTGAATTGATAAGAGTATGTTTTTTGGAATTCTAATTTTTGTAGCAATTTTTGAAATAATTCATTCCAATGGCCCATTTTCCATCTTTAATAAATTAAATAAATAAACAATGGAACTTCTTTTAGGAATAGGTGACTATGAAGAGAGAATGGGCGAAAAGTAAAGCAAAGGCAAGTGGAGTAGGTGAATCAATGGTTGCTTTTCTCATTCCATTGCTTCACAAAGTGCTACACACTTTCCTACACTTTTCTACATTAAACTTCACAAATTGGTGATCATGCCTTGTGATTTCCAGAGATTTCTATTCTAGACTTTTCTACATTAATATATTGTTATCTATTTATCTATTCTAGGTATAAGCCCATCAGACTTTTCGACATCAAATTTTACACACAAAGAATGATGGGCTTATGCCTTAATACCAAAGGCCTTTCCTATGAGCAAGCGTGTTTGACATGTCAATAACATAGAACTTTGCCAAATAACTTTAGTTTTATATATGAAATTCTCCTTGAGCAATATCCATACATAAATTATCTTCAAATTATTGGATAAATTCCAAATGGCAGCATATAATCTGGTTCTACTTGTACACAAGGCAATTTGGAATAGTCTCATGTCCCTACTTATGTTTGTGCATGAATACATGGGCACCATGTTTATGTTATTGACTCAGGTATATTCAACATGTACATTCTGCATTGATAAATTTGGAAAATTCTCAAGTGTGCTTTGTATGTTTTCTTGCTTCATAAATATGTTATTTAGTATGTTAGCTCTAGTCTCTTTTACTTTTTTGACTCCTCAGACTTCAAAGTGTGCATTCCAAGGACTTCAGAATAAATCTGTTCTATACAAAGAATATCATTGGAATGGGAGTCTAAAGCTGCAAGCTGGTATCAATGCCATACAGGAGGAACTTGAGGAGTGTGATGATGCTTTGAGTGTTTGCAAAAATCCTAGTTTATCAGAATTATTATGATGGTTTAATTTTTCATGTGTAGAGCGAGGTGAGATCTTCTTTATGTTGCAAATGGAACCAATAATATCTCAATATCTTGTTAGTGACAAAGTGCAGTGTTGAGATTACCATATGTATCTTTGTAAATTGTAAAATATTTGTTATTTGAAAAACATATTGTATTGTTGAATTTAAGATTTAAGTGATGAGATGATTTATATTACAATTTTAATTACTTATTAAATAATATTTACAATTATAAATGAATCATTTAAATTTTATATTTTTTTTGAAAAATTTGTACTTTCAGTGGCGACTTTTGTTGTTACTAAAGGCAACTTTTATTAAAGGCAACTTTTAGTGACGACTTTTGTCGCCACCAAAAACCCCTTCAGTGACAACTGAAATGTTGCCACATAAAGTATTTTTTGTGGCGACATCAAGTCGCCACTGAAAGTATCTTCAGTGGCGACTTTTCTTCTCTAAATTTGCCATGAATTTATTTTTGGTGACGCAAATTATATGTTCAGTGACGACAAAAGTTGCCACTGAAAATGGATATTAGTGGCGACTTTTTAGTGACAACAAAAGTCGCCATAAAAAACTTTCAGCAACGGAACCTTAGGTGACGACGCATTGTCGCCACTGAAAACTTTCAGTGACGACTTTTTGACTTTCAGTGACGACTTTTGTCGCCACCAAAAGTCAACTTTTTTGTAGTGAATGAAGAGTCACGATTGTCACATTTTCATGGAATGTTTGCTGCCAATCGCTTTTAGCACATTACTTGAGCAAGTTTGGAAGCCTATCATTGAGGTAAATCAATTTTTCAGAAATTTGTATTTAGCAAAGTTGAAAGTGGACGAGTTAATGTACATGAAATACAATATTCCTTTCATCCTTTGCAAGCTAGAAAGAATTATTCCCTCTGCATTTTTTTATTCGATGGAACATCTACTTGTCCATCTCCCATATGAGGCAAGCTGGTGGACTGGTTCAATACCGATAGATGTATCTTGTGAGAGATATTCAATCATTCATTACTATTATTTTTTTATATTATTTTAATTTCATTGATTCAATACTGACAAACTATTTCTTTCAAATTTAAAGGTTTTTAAACAAAATTAAAAAGACAATAAAGAATACATTTCAGGTGGAAGGTTCTATTTGTGAGGTATATTTCGCACAAGAGACATCATATTTTTATTCTTACTACTTTGAATCACACGTACATTCAATAAGAATAAGAGTGGGTCGGAATGCATGTGTGCAAGAAGAGAAAAGCCACCCAGTGACATTATCAATTTTTAACCAATTTGGGCGTTCCTTTGGAAAGAGCATCACTAAATATTTGGATGATAGAAAATTCGTGATAGCTCATCTTTACATCTTTCTCAATTTTGATGAAGTAAAGTCATATCTTGAGTAAGAAATATTTTATACTTAGTGATGATGTGACTACATTTAATCAAACATTTTCTAAGTATTTTGTATACTCACTGACTTCATTTTTGCATGACAACAATTTTGAACAATATCATAAAAGTTTAAATCTCCACTTTACGGCAAGTTATATTGATAAAGTTGTTGAACAACAATTTATCTTTTGGTTAAAATACCTTGTAAGTGGCCTAATGATTTAATCAAATTAAATATAAAACATACTGGTTTGTTTTTCTAGTCAGAACATTGATTAACATTTCGTTGCTCACTTGAACTAAGTCTATATTCAACCTCAGGTTTTCAGTAATTGATCATATAACAGGGACTTGGCCTGGGGACCATTTAGAAAAGTAGAGGCCAAAATATTTTGTAAATGGATATAAGTTTCACACTAATTTCTAGAGCACTGGCAAGAAAACAATCAATAATAAGGTATGCGTTAAAGGAACCGGAGTGGGTGGTGGAAAAAATGATTATTTTGGGGTCCCCAAAGAGGTCATACAATTGCAGTATTTTGGTGAACCTATAAAAAAAGATTGTTTTATTTTATTGTGATTGGTTTGATCCAGTATTGAATCGTGGAACTAAGGTACACCCACATTATGAAATTACAAAAATTAGACATACAATAATATATATAGAAAATTTGATCCATTGCCTTTGCATACTAAGCAACACAAATATATTTTGTACTTTATCCGATCAAAAGTAGAGAGAAATCAAATTGGTGGATTGTCTTAAAAACTAGGCCAAGAAGTCTAGTAAACAACCAACAAAGACTAGACGTTGCCTACCAGAATAAACAATCTCATGTTTCTGATGTATATAGTGATTTATGAAATGATAATTTACAAGAGCATGGACACTAAGAAGAAATATAACGTATGAAAATGAAGGAAAGTTCGAACATCAAAATGAAGAGGCAGAGGAAGAATGTGGAGAAGAAGATGAGAACAAAGATACAGATGAAAGTCAATCTCAAGATAAAGATGAAGAAACAAATGAAGAAAGTGAGCACAATTCTGAGAGTGATAATTATTTTTTTCCATATTGTATAATTTATTAATTTCATTTATTGATTTTTCTTCTATATACTCACATTGGCTTACTTTTTTTTCTTGTGAAAATTTATAAACTTAATGAATATTAATACAATCATATCAACTTAAAAATATTTCATCAATCTTTTGTAATTTAAAAAAAATAACACATGATAACAAATTATTTTAAAAAAATATCTGCCTCTCATTATTATTGTATTCTTCATAGTATTTAAAAATTTTAGATAATTCTTCTGTAATTTAAAAAAAAAAATACAAAGTATCAACCATTTTTAAAATTTAAAAGAAAATCCAATACTTGTGCTCGGTAGTGTGGCTCCTGAGCACCTTTCTTATTTTTTTAATTATAATTTTTTATATTTTTAACTTAATAATAATTAAAAATAATATAAACATAACAATATTATATAAAATTTTTTTTAATTTTCAACAACTTTATCCAAATAAATATTTTTTTTCAAAATAGATTTGTTAGAATGTCTTATAAAATTTTTTTATTTGTTTGCATTAATATAAGATTTGTATATAAAATAAAGCATATTAATTTTTAAATATATATACTGATATTATATATGTTAATATAAAATAAAAAATATATGTTTGTGTTCGAGACCCTCTCTCTTGAGCACTCAATTTTTTTTTTAATTTTTGCAGCATACACTACGGTCAAAATGGCTACTCTTGAGTGCATTTGTGCTCGAGAGTGGCCATCTTGAGCTCGTCCATCTCCAGCATAATGTGCTCGAGAGTGGACATCTCGACTATAATATGTGTATGAATTATAAAAATTATATTTTAAAATTTTGTGGATAACGACTGAAAATTAGCGGGTATCCAGTAGATAAATATTTTTGACTGAATTTCAGTCGCTACACAGTAGTAAAAATTTGTTTCACTTGAATGACATGAAAAAAAAAATATTTTTCTAGTTCTAGGCAGTCGGAAATAGAGTACGAAATCTTTTCAGAAGGTATCGGTTGGAAACTTGGAGTCCCTATTATTATTCATTCCCGTGGTGATGTGTTTTGCCATGGCAACAAGAATTGCAAAAACTAAGAACACTTTTATTATTGTAACGAATTTTATTGGCTTGTACTACATGCTGCAAAATTTTGAGATATGGATGACAAAGTTTCTTATGCCACAAATCTAGGGAAGAACTACAAGATGATTTAGGAAGAGTACAAGTCAAAATATTGCTTTGAATACAAGATGTCGAATTGTTCAAGGAAAGAATGACAACTAGACAAATGAGTTAACTGCAAATTATCAAAGTCATCATCTCTAACTTCCCCTTGCAAGAGAACCTGACTGGTACCCTGGGATTTCACAAAGCAGACATCAGAATGAAGTTCAAAGAACACAACATTGTCTTTGGTGAATTGGGAAACACCAAGAAGGATTTTGGTAATATGAGGTGAATGCAAAATGTTAGAAATAGCAAGTTTTGTTGAAGAAAAAGGAGATTGAACAAAAGAATGCCCAATATGTTGAATATTACCTGAGCCATTCCCCATGTGCAGTTGATCTTATCCAATATACTCAGTCCCAGAATTGAGATTAGTGTAGTCTGTTGTCACATGACTAGAAGCTTCTGTGTCTGGAAACCAGATCGAATCATACACTACTTCTGAACCAGTACCCACAGCAGCTACATGTGCTGAGTAGTCATGTTCATTATGATTTTGGTGATCATATCTGTAGAAACAATTGACGCAAGATGCCCAGGCTTATTGCAGATCCGACACACCATCTTAGGCTTATTAGAAGTGTGATTGATATTGTTATTGTGACAACCTCGCCTTTCTCTTCCACGATTTTGATAGCCATTATTGATTCGACCTCCATTGTTGCTGAAATTGGGTTTGAAGCAACTGAAATTTCCTCTCCTAGACTGAGAATTGTTTAGATTTGAATTTCAGCTGCGTATTAGCAAGATTAACTGATAAAGATTCCAATGAAAAGGCTTCCAACTTGTTCCTTTCAATCCTAGCTCCTTGAGACAGTAACAGGGCCTCTATTTTCGCTGACTGTAAAGGGTTCTGCTCAAGTTGAGACAAAAGCTACAAACGCATCATAATCTCTGGACAACCCATCAAGAATTGTATCCACATGTTCTCCAGTTGCGTAAATGGCAACCACGTGTGCTGACGGAAACCCATAAATGGTGCTTTCTCTAAAAAGCAGTGTTGAAATAAACGAAGTTAGGGCGATTAATTAGCACAATTAATGCCAAAGAAAGGAGCCATGCAAAGCAAAAGTTGCACCCACAGGAGCCAAGGTAGATGACAGATGAAAAAAAGAGGAGAAGATGAAGGGAAGAACGAGAGGAGCCGGGAGATGAGAACAGAGGAAAAGGAAAGGACGGTGAGAGACAAAGAAAAAGGAGAAAAGGAGAAGGATTGGTCAGTCACACAAAACACGAGAGTATAACGCATAGAGATAGCGTCTCAAGCAGACAAGAGCCAATAGGAGAGGCAGAGATGTCAGGGAGAAGAGGATAAGAACAAACACAAGAGAGCCTGGAGAGGTTAAAGGCTAAAGACGGAGGCAACTCACTAGAGGAGAGAACGCTCATTCGAGGCCTTTTGCAATGACTTACTGTGCTTTAATTCAATGAATTGGATGGCCACTTTTTTGGCCTTTCAATCTATAAATATTAAAATGTAAATATTATGTAATTCTTTTTTTTAATAATAAATATTATATAATTCCAATTGGTTGATTTGGATGTTTTTCATTTAATCAGTTTTGTCAAATATCCGTTCAATAGATTGAACCATTTTAATTAATATTGGATCATATATATTTGATTAAATATAATTCAACTTGTTGATTGTCACATACTCAAATGTCAAATGTATGTATATTTACCAGAGTTTTTAAAGTGAATGAATCTGACAAGTATACATTAGCATGTGCTGTCGCCCGGGGAACTGTGGTAAAGCAGACAAAATGAAGCTATCTAACACACATCCATTACTTAAGAATAAGCTCAATCACTTGGCATACCCTTTATTTTTTATGTCACATTTTCTCTTTTTTAATTAATTACACAGGACCTTCACGTCCTACATTGAAGAAATGAACCCAAAAAAAGTGAAAACATCAAACTCACATCACCCCACCTCAATCTTAAAGGGTGAGAGTGATCATGACACGAGACCCTTATTTGTAAAACAAAACGTGAAACAGATTAATCTACAACAAATTAATTAAATTCCACCTAGGATTTATTAAAAGCCCTGCAATTCCTCCTAATCTCCCCGGCGTTATCCACCAAAACATCAATGCTTCCCATCTTGATCATCGCGTTTAAGAAGCTTTGCTGGAAGCCCGCGCCGTTCGCGGCAAAACCCGAAACGATGCTTTTCGACGAGGCGTCCACTGCCAACTGCTGGTCAATATGGAGCACGCCTCTCTTCTTAATGATCTGGTTGTAGAACTCGTTGTCGAACACGAAGGACGTGTTCTGGTCCAAGAACACCCGAGGATCGTTCCTCGCGGGCCTGCTCGCCGACCCGCACGTGCGCGCCAGAGTGGAGTCCAAAACGGGGTCCATGGTGGGGTCCCGCTGTCCACCTTGGAAGCTCGACAGCCTATCCTGGAAGAAACTGCAGTGAGCGAATCCCACGGTGTGTGCTCCGAGAAGAGTCACCATTTCCTGCAACGTCATGCCTTTAGATTGGAAAGACTGGAATGCTTCAGAAACCGAGAATGAGGGCCCAGGCAGGTTCACTTGGTTCGGGTCTGAGACGAGCCCGTCTCGCCGGCCCGTGGGCACGGCGTATTTTGGGCCTCCCGCTAGATCCACCGAGTCACGTGTGGCTAGCGTAATGATGTCTGCGCATGAGACCGTTGAAGGGCACGCTTTTTCCAAGGCGGCCTTTATCTCGTCGATCAGCTCAAATCCTCGAACCGTCTGGTTCGGTCCCGCCTGCTTCTCCGACGACTGTCCCTTCCTTGGATCTATTAGTATGGACGCGTCACAACCCTGAAAGTGAAACCATATTACAACATTAATATTAAAGATCACTTGGAATTAATTATTATTTGTTTGAGTGTGGTTCTTAGTTCTTACTCTAACGAAGCAGTCATGGAAGTGCATGCGAAGCAAGCCAGCAGTGATGGATCTGTCCCTATTGAAACGCTTCAGGACGATTTGGCGGACGATGGTCTCAGCGGAGGGGCAGGTTTGGGTGTAGAAGCCAACTCTAAGGTCGGCGAGTGCGAAAGGAAGTATGAGGAAGAAGGTGATGAGGATTGAGATTGAGATCTTCATTTTGGTGGCTGTGGGAGTGACTGAAGATGTTTTTGGAGCTTGTAGAGGATGGGGAATGGGAGGCTATATATAGAGTTGGAGAAGCTGAGAGTAGTCAAAGATGAGGTTCTAAGATGAATATAAAAAAGGAACGGATCTTGGTGCGTGTTGCAATTCGGGGGTAGTATTCATGCATATATACAATTACGTGTTGTTCTTGTTTGTATGCATCAAGGCTTTATTCAAAACAGTGAAGAAGAATTTAAAAAACCAAATGGTTGAAGAATATTTTTTTTTTCCGCATATGGCAATTAACAAAAGTTGAAAGGCATGACAACTAGCACTAGATTTTTTTTAAAAAAAATTATTTACGATGATGTGGATAGGCACGTTATAGAATACGCCGCTTTGATAGTCGCACTTTTATTCTGTCTGGTGTGTATGATTAAGTTAAACAATATCAGACTTCACAGGCCAGATCCCCAAGAATCCCGCAATTTGTAGCATGCCGTGGCTTGGCATGTATTAAATTGTATGCTAATTTTTTTTAAAAAAATTATTTTAAATGTTTTTACTTCCCCTTAAACATTTTAATCTTAAATTTTATAAATTTTTTGAAGATTATTGACTGAAAAAATCTCGAAATCAAAGATAATAATATAAATATGCATGCATGACAGGGTAATTTGCAAGAATATATATAGTGACGTTAATCACTACTAATTAGTCAACATTCAAAATATCGCGGCGTTAAATGTGAAACATTTTTGTGAATGGCATGGTTTGATTAAAAGAATCCCAGTTGGAGTTGCATAAAGTCGTGTCGAGCTGCACGTGAATCGAAGGACGTGGTCAAAATTGGAGGGTCCAGATACGGCCATCATATCATCCACGGATCGCAATTCTCTGAGATTAATCTGACACATTTTCCTCATATATCGACGAAACCACATTTTGTATTTCTTGGCCACTAGGAATATTGACATGTTATCTGAAATTAAAATATGAATTAGTTGCAAATTCACAGTTCAACCTAAAATATTATTTTAGTTCCTTATTTTCAGATTCATAATTCAATACTTAGACACAAAAAAATGCATAATGTGGTCCCTCATCACTGTTCCAGTTTAGCAATTTCGCACACTAGAGCAAAAACCCGAAGGGAAACATCAAATGTCAACAAGAGATAGACAAAATCAAAAACTCCAACGGCGCATGCAATCGACGATTATTCAAAAACTAGAGGTTTGACAAAGGGTGAAATTTTGAGGTATGGGTTCTCTGCCATATATTTAGTATGGTAGTATGCCATATTTTTTTATAGTAATAATTTTTTCTATTGTTAAAATTTTTAACAACAGAAAATTTTGTTATTAAAACTTTTAACAATAAAAAAAACTGTTATTAAAAGTTCAGACAAATAAAAAAAAAAAAAGCATGGCAGAGAACTCACTCATATTTTGCGGTTTCATTGTGGGGGAGAACTGCTTGTGGCGCTTGTGGGGTCAACATCAACCTTGTTAACACCCAGACTAAAGTCATAATCCCTCACAAATAATTTTTTTTAATTTGGTCATTTATAAATTTTTATTCTTAATTTGATCTCTTAAATATTAATATATTATCAATTTAGTCCTCAAAAAATTTTTATCTTCAATTTGGTCTCTCATAGATTGATATATTATCAATTTAATCCCTCACTTATTTTTATTTTCAATTTGTTCCCTCAAAAATTAATATATTATCAATTTAATCCTTTTTACTGGCCATAACTTTTTATAGTTATAATTTTTTATGAAAGGACTAAATTGATAAGATATAAATCGATGAGGGACCAAATTGAAAATGTAAATATGTAAGTGATTAAATTAATAACATATCAATTTGTGACAGAACATATTAAGAATAAAAAATTATGAGTGACTGAATTGATAACATATCAATGCATAAGGGACCAAATTGAGAATGAAAATTTATGAAAGAATAACTTGAAAAAAAAAGGCACTTGTAAGGGACCAAAATGATGTTTTGGTCTTGGCACCCACGTGGGCATCTAACATGTTTAGTCTAGCTCCTGCATGTACATTTGATGAACACATAGACAATAAATGGCCACATCAGCATTTCCTGGTTGGCGCTTAATGACGTGGTAAAAGAAGGACTAACGACAAACAATTCTGACAAATTCACGGATTAACTCATGCAAGGTTAATTTTCCAAGGATTAGAGGTGTTCAAAATTCGACCAAATCGACTCAAACCGACCAAAACTGAAAAGAAGATCCAAATCAGTTTTTAAAACATGAAAACAAAACGGTTCAGTTCGGTTAAAATCGAACTGAATTGAACTTTATATATATATATATATATATGTATTATAATATTATACATAATTTATTAAAAAAATTTATACACTAATGCACCAATTTTATTTCTTTATCATTATTAGATGTCAATTGAGATATATGGTTACAAATTTATATGCTAACAATAATGCATTAAGTTATGATTTTAATTATTAATAGGTGGTCTAAGGGGAGAAATATACGTTAATGAATAAGTATTTATTGAGTTCATAAAATAATATGTTATAAAAGAATTCTTTCAAGTATAATAATAAAATGTCTTAAATATTTTCTAAGAACTTTATGATATTTTTTCTCCAAAACCACCTAAAATCAAACAAAACTGTAATACCCATGAAAAATAAAATATAAATATTTGTTTACAAACTACTGTTACTATTTCAGTATACGGTACTATTCACCCGTATAATACTATTTATGTATACGATACTGTTCATTTATACAATCAAAATGTCAAGTACTAGATGTGGTTTGGTCATAAGAGAAAACTAGAAAGAAGTTTGTAGGAGAAAATGACGTTTTATGTGTAAAAATACCCTCAGGGACTAAATTGAAAGGACTGATTTGAAAAGAAACTTAAAGGTTTAAGGTGAAATGATAGTTTTCCCTTTAAGTTTCCAATAGTAATAACAGAAAAATTTTCCGCGTGAGGTGCACAGTAACTATATTATTAGAAATGTAATTTTCATGAATAGTAAATTGAATATTTTATTAATGCATAGTATCAAATAGTACCCTTGACTTTTCCTATAAATAGGCGCTTCCATTTCACTCCTAAACTCATACCTTCAACTTCTCTTTTTCTCTCCTTAAGTTCTCTTGCTTCGATGCTAGGCCTATGAGATTTTGGGCCTTTCCTTTTTGCTTAGGTAATGATACTATGCCTTTCTATGTCTTTCAAATTCTAGAAAGTTATTTTCTTAAGTATGCTCTGTGGTTGCGGCTTTGGCTGATCTTCCACATCAGAAAAACTGTCCATAGCTGCTTACATATTATTTTGATTCTCTGATTACCGAAATAGAATGTAAACTGTGAAGAATACATGTCTAGGAAAGTTCTGGCTAAGGAAAGACCTGGTTTTTAAGTGTGTCCAGTGTGACCCTCTACTCTTTCCTGGGAACTTATCTGGTGTACTCTTTTACAGATTGTATTCTCTATTTCTGGTATGAATAGTAACCGTACATATAAATAGTGACCATACGTATGAATAGTAACTGTATGAATAGTAACCGTATATATGAACAGTAACTATATGTATGAACAGTATCTGTACGAAAAACAATCCTAACGTATTTTCTCTAATATTTCATGAAAATCTCCGTAGCAGAACACCGAAATTCACCTGAGCACTCTTGTCTGTAACGACTTAGAGAAGTGATACTCGTACGGAATCCAGGTGAGTGAAACGACCCCGTTTTAATAGAGTTTTAGCATTACTGGTGATAAAAAGTATGTCGTAGGACACTCCCAAGATTCATAGGGGGAAATTAGATTCAGAATGACGAATCTAATGAGATAATTAATCCAGAAGTATGGATAAAAGGAAGCAAGTATCTCATGATGATATGAAGTTTGAATCTTTTCAAAAACAGATTAATTGTTATCTTGATTTGTGGTTTATAAATCCATAATATAGTTATATACTATACCTGTTATATGGATGAATATTATATTGAGCTTCTGATTATGATATGAAATGCTATTGATTGTGATTGAACGGGACAGTACCCCCTCTCACGGTAAGGCGGAAAACCCGGTTGACAGGGTGTCTTGACCAATGAGTGTAGAGACAACGATTCCCTCAGTATGGATATAGCCCGGATTGGTGATAAATCCGTGAGGTGCCCTAGCTAAGAGGATGAGGTTGTGCATCATGGCGGAAATATACATAATTGGTGAGCCGGCCTGTGTGCGCTCTCCGGGATATATTGCCATTGACGAGTACTAGTAACGTTTGTTGAATTGGATGAATTTTTATCTTCTTGTATGTAAAAGGATGATTTTGTGCGTCATGGGGAAAATATACATAATTGGTGAGCTGGCCTGTGTGCGCTCTCTGGGATATATTGCCATTGACGAGTACTAGTAACGTTTGTTGAATTGGATGAATTTTTATCTTCTGTCTATTGGTTGAGTATGAGCCTTTGGATATGCTTGCATGACTGGTAATGTATTTGAATTTTATTAACGCGAGGCCGATTCGCTCATTGAGTTTAAAAGCTCACACTGTTTGTACAACTTTTTTGTTCACATCAGGTTGCCATCGAAGAATATCTGCTAGAGGAGTATATCACTTTGGACCTTCCTGTTGTCGGGTAGACCCCTCTTTTGTTATAGATTATGTTGCTCTGTAATCTAGGTCAGGGGTTTGGCATTTGGTTTGTATGTCAGCATAATAATGTATTTTATATTGAGAATCTATTATTATGTGCAAATCATCTCTATGAATTTCAAATAAGAAAATTTGATATATTTTCTTCAGGAATGGTTATTTTGATAATGACTAAACTCATGGGTAGAATTTATCGAAAGGCTTACAGTGATGGGATATTCATCATTGTGCCGGTCATGTGCCCAGAAAACGGGTCGTGACAAAGTTGGTATCAGAGCCTGGTTGTTAGGTCTCCTAGTGATTATAGAGCAAGGTAACCTTAGTGGAACCTCCTCTATCGTTGTGAACCCGGGCACAACTATAGAGAGACGGCTCTACTGAAGGTCCTGTAGGATGTTTTCATTTCCTTTCCCTCCGAGACTTATCTCTTCTTAGGAATTATGTTCTCAGTTTTAGTTTTAGACAGATGTGGCTACACTTTTGAACTTAGTCAAGGAAAAGTTGTTACTTGTTTTGATTCCGTTGCTGTCGGATCAAATTTTTATATGGTGGATTTTATAAGCTGAATTCATGATTGATTTTGTGTAGCTATATTATTTTAGGGTACCAGCCAATAAAAGAAACCACTTGCATTAAAAAAAATACTGAAGGATTACATTGCAAAAAAAAAAGGAAAGAGAAGTTTACTTATGCATGAGTAATCTAAAAGCGAGGTGGTCTTGGATTAGGAGGGTTGTATTGTATCATCACCCCTCGACCATTCCTTGGAGCAAGAGACAGAGCAATATCGCGGAGGGTAGTGTAAATTCCATTCATACAATCAACACTTCTTTGCTGTTGATTGCAGAAGCACTGGGTGGACCAATAGAAGAATCTATCTATTCTCGAAGTCATTGCCGCGTTATTGCGTTTGGTTAACTTCTCCAGGTCCTCTATCATCTTCTTGAGAATCTTCACCTCCTGCTCTAAACAGGCGATTTTGTCCTCTGAGCTATGGCCTGTGCTAATCTCCTCGGCTTCCTCAATCTTCTTCATCTTCTTCTCCTTTTAAATTTCTTGAGGTCCCTCGAGAGGTCTTTTGCCCTTGTCCCTGCATAAATTTAAGTTTAAGTCAAGTTCTTCTTCCTTAGCCTCTACTGTGAGATCAATGTACTTCCTTAAGGCCATGAATTGGAAAAATTTAGAAATTTTTGTAAGAGTATGAGGCAAGAGGAATACTAGGGGATTGTAGGCTCAGAGATTATTACTCTTTGTGGTGTGGTAACTGAGAATGCTGGGATGGTTTTTATAGATTAGAGACAAAGAAGATATCTTTTCACCGCACCCCTACACGATCAACCTATGGATTTCTGCAAGCTGGAAGCCAGAAGTCTAGGGTAGGCGTGCACACCGATAGCGCGTTGCATTAATGCCAAAACCACGAAAGTCAGTATTCGGTGGATTTAACGCCGATTTTACTTGGTTTTCCCATTTCTCCCGTTGGCATTTTTTGAAATTTAAAAAAGTTGATAATATAGCCATTAAAGATTGCCTTGGATGCTTTTATGATGAACTGAAATGCATTTCTCTGTTTTATTGTATTGTTCTTGAGAGCCTTCAGTTGAGTATGATATACATAACTGATTGAATCATGTTGTAATTACATGTATGTATGTTATTCATGCATAATGAGTGAAGGCTACGATCAAGGAGAATATGTGATGATCCTACATATACTCATAGAGATGTGAAATCAAAATGACTTGTATAGAATGAAATGTGTAGATGATGATATATCTTCATGGTTACACATACTTACATATAATGCTCTCATGGGCAAATGAAAGGCAGTGATTTCCTTACATCATGATAATGCTTAAGGCATGCGACCGTAAGCAGTTAACTTTGTTTTAAAATATATATATTTACATATATATTATGTGTAAGTCTAGAGTAAAGACACCGATTAGAATATAAGATAAGGCTAATATGAGACTACCCGATCATAGAGTGATATCGTGATCTGAGATTACACTATAAGACAAGTATAGAGTAAGGAAATTATAGATTGAAACGGCGATTAGTCGAAAATTTTGAGAAAGGTCAAGATTAGCCGAAAATTTTTTGAGGAAATCTTTGACTTATGTTAATTGCATTAAATTATATTTACTATTTACTTGCATGTCCGACATTAATTGCTGGCATTGCGACGTATGTGATCTGTAAACCTTATAGCGAACGGCGTATAGGTTGTGGTGGCTTTAGCTCTAGGGGCTTTGGGTTGTCTATAAATCTTGTATGCCCGTTACCCTACTCATCGCACCAAGCAAACCTACTTCTTTCATTACATACCTATTTCTCAATTTCCATTCCTTTCTCATTCGAAGTTATTTCTGAGATCCCTAGAGCAATGGCCGATAATAAGTCTTTCAACTTGAATTTTGAGACTGGCAATGTAGAGCTTGATTTAAATCTAAGTCTCGGAAACAACAAAGGGAAGAGACCTGTAGACAGGTCACCAGAAATTAAGAAGAGAAAGAGGGATGTAATAGAGTTGGAGGAGGACAGTACTGCAACATCCTCAGAAAATAAGCTTGCGTTCTTGGAGCGTAAGATCGAAAATCTGGAGGTAAGATAGAGAGCCTGGAATACAAGACAGAGGACCAGAAGCGACTAATAAATCGTCTCTTTGAAAACCAAGAGAAATTGATAAATCGTCGTTTCGGGGAACTGGCCAATCGAGTTGATAGACATTCAATGTTTGCAACTCAAAATTTTCGTGACCAACAAGCAAGGTGTATTGACTGTATGAATGGAGTAACTTCTGCTCTTCGCCAAATTTCCCAGACGCTTCCTCCAGAAACCCTTTCTAGGCTACAACGATTAGCTTCCTCCTTAAGGTCTGAAGCACCTTCCTCTTCTAGACTTGGAGCACCTTCTACATTTCAAAGGCCTCCTCGTCCTTAATTTATTTTTCTTTTGTTTGTACCTAAAGTTATATTTGGTCTAAGCTTCACGTATTAAAATTATCTATGTACTAGAAATAAAATTTAAGCTAGTATTTAGATCTTCTTTGTTGAAGTAATTCCTTTTACTGAAAGAACTTGAGGAATGAGAAGATGTTGGACTTGTTACATTTCGTACTTGATTATGGAAATTCTAAAGCAGAGTATGGTAATATCCTTTTGACTGAGCAGAGTTACTAAAATTATATTTCATTGCACTTTTGATCTATGGAGGAATGCTAAATAAGTATTTTATGAACCTATGTATAGAGAACTATGGGTTTGCCCTAAGCATTGAAGGGATACGACTCTATATGGGTCATTGAGGTGAGAGGAATTTCTATATATATTTATTTTATAATTATGCATGAGTAGTATGTTATTTACTTAACACATTTTCTGGGATTGTTCTTCCTAGAGATTCATGTAATAATTTTACGTGATTTTTCCTTTTATATGACGCATTCAGCTGAGAGTATCGCCTTAAGGTAGAATGATCGCCTTCGGGCAAGAATATTGCCTATGGCCAAAATAATACCTTCGGGTAGGGTACTTGTATTCGTAAAAGTTATAAGCTATGTGTATGGTAGCTTGTGTTCTGATATTCAGTATAAACTGGAAAGACCACGTGCCACTGTTGAGAAGACACCTATTTGAAGTTTTACATAGAGACAGAGCTCGTCTCTGATTAGGTGGTTTGAGTTTGGTAAATGTTATGAGGATGAGATACTTTATGGTACAAAAGGTTGTGGAGAAGATCAAACTGATGAAGAAGAGATTACTTGCTGTTTAGAAAAGGAAAAATTCCTATGAAAATTATTGATAATGCGGTCTAGAGTTCACAGTCGATGCTATAGTGTTCTTGTAAATCTTACCAAGGATGTGAAGATGTTTGGAAAGAAAGAGATACAAAGGATGAGATATAGACGAAGTAATCACACTTTTTTTCAGTCTTGAGATGAGTTTTGAATTCGGGGGACCGAATTCTCTTAAGGGGGTGATAATGTAATACCCATGAAAAATAAAATATAAATATTTGTTTACAAACTACTGTTACTATTTCAGTATACGGTACTATTCACCTATATAATACTATTTACATATACGATACTGTTCATTTATACAATCAAAATGTCAAGTACTAGATGTGGTTTGGTCATAAGAGAAAACTAGAAAGAAGTTTGTAGGAGAAAATGACGTTTTATGTGTAAAAATACCCTCAGGGACTAAATTGAAAGGACTGATTTGAAAAGAAACTTAAAGGTTTAAGGTGAAATGATAGTTTTCCCTTTAAA
Source organism: Biancaea sappan (assembly GCA_037074585.1). Taxonomy (NCBI): domain Eukaryota; kingdom Viridiplantae; phylum Streptophyta; class Magnoliopsida; order Fabales; family Fabaceae; genus Biancaea; species Biancaea sappan. Next base: position 39,593,389 of record CM073492.1, read on the forward strand.
TTTCCAATAGTAATAACAGAAAAATTTTCCATCGTACGCGTGAGGTGCACAGTAACTGCATTATTAGAAATGTAATTTTCATGAATAGTAAATTGAATATTTTATTAGTGCATAGTATCAAATAGTACCCTTGACTTTTCCTATAAATAGGCGCTTCCATTTCACTTCTAAACTCACACCTTCAACTTCTCTTTTTCTCTCCTTAAGTTCTCTTGCTTCGATGCTAGGCCTCTGAGATTTTGGGCCTTTCCTTTTTGCTTAGGTAATGATACTATGCCTTTCTATGTCTTTCAAATTCTAGAAGTTATTTTCTTAAGTATGCTCTGTGGTTGCGGCTTTGGCTGATCTTCCACATCAGAAAAACTGTCCATAGCTGCTTACATATTATTTTGATTCTCTGATTACCGAAATAGAATGTAAACTGTGAAGAATACATGTCTAGGAAAGTTCTGGCTAAGGAAAGACCTGGTTTTTAAGTGTGTCCAGTGTGACCCTCTACTCTTTCCTGGGAACTTATCTGGTGTACTCTTTTACAGATTGTATTCTCTATTTCTGGTATGAATAGTAAATGTATGAATAGTAACCGTATATATGAACAGTAACTATACGTATGAACAGTATCTGTATGAAAAACAATCCTAACGTATTTTCTCTAATATTTCATGAAAATCTCCGTAGCAGAACACCGAAATTCACCTGAGCACTCTTGTCTGTAACGACTTAGAGAAGTGATACTCGTACGGAATCCAGGTGAGTGAAACGACCCCGTTTTAATAGAGTTTTAGTATTACTGGTGATAAAAAGTATGTCGTAGGACACTCCCAAGATTCATAGGGGGAAATTAGATTCAGAATGACGAATCTAATGAGATAATTAATCCAGAAGTATGGATAAAAGGAAGCAAGTATCTCATGATGATATGAAGTTTGAATCTTTTCAAAAACAGATTAATTGTTATCTTGATTTGTGGTTTATAAATCCATAATATAGTTATATACTATACCTGTTATATGGATGAATATTATATTGAGCTTCTGATTATGATATGAAATGCTATTGATTGTGATTGAGCGGGACAGTACCCCCTCTCACGGCAAGGTGGAATGTCTTGACCAATGAGTGTGGAGACAATGATTCCCTCAGTAGGGATATAGCCCGGATTGGTGATAAATCCGTGAGGCGCCCTAGCTAAGAGGATGAGGTTGTGCGTCATGACGGAAATATACATAATTGGTGAGCCGGCCTGTGTGCGCTCTCCGGGATATATTGCCATTGACGAGTACTAGTAACGTTTGTTGAATTGGATGAATTTTTATCTTCTTGTATGTAAAAGGATGATGTTGTGCGTCATGGCGAAAATATACATAATTGGTGAGCTGGCTTGTGTGCGCTCTATGGGATATATTGCCATTGACGAGTACTAGTAACGTTTGTTGAATTGGATGAATTTTTATCTTCTGTCTATTGGTTGAGTATGAGCCTTTGGATATGCTTGCATGACTGGTAATGTATTTGAATTTTATTAACGCGAGACCGATTCGCTCATTGAGTTTAAAAGCTCACACTGTTTGTACAACTTTTTTGTTCACATCAGGTTGCCATCGAAGAATATCTACTAGAGGAGTATATCACTTTGTACCTTCCCGTTGTCGGGTAGACCCCTCTTTTGTTATAGATTATGTTGCTTTGTAATCTAGGTCAGGGGTTTGGCATTTGGTTTGTATGTCAGCATAATAATGTATTTTATATTGAGAATCTATTATTATGTGCAAATCATCTCTATGAATTTCAAATAAGAAAATTTGATATATTTTCTTCAGGAATGGTTATTTTGATAATGACTAAACTCATGGGTAGAATTTATCGAAAGGCTTACAGTGATGGGATATTCATCATTGTGCCCAGAAAACGGGTCGTGACAAAAACGGCCTAAAAAATAAAACTGAATAGGTCCATATTTTTCTAAAATTAATTAGATCGGTTCAGTTTGGTTTTGGCTCAAATTAAACCGAATTGAACCAAAACCTTGAACACCCCTACCAAGGACTAAATCGTTACAAGGGTGATAATTTGGGAACTAAATTGTCAATTGACTCTTCTCTTTTCTTTATTACCATCAAGATTCTTAACAAAAATAATTACGAGGTCATGATAGTTAAACCCAAAAAAAAAAAAATCAATGAAATTTTCCTATTATGTATCTTAGTACTGATAAAAAGAAGAAAATATTTGGTTAATTTTATTTGTTTTTAAGTTAAAGAACTAAAAGGGAAATTTTAGGCAAAATTAAAGGACTAAAGTTGGAAGAAAATAAAATGGAGGAATCAAATTAATAATTAGTTATATTACAGGAGTAAATTGGAACAAAATGAAATTTAAGAGATCAAAGGAAAACTTAAGATAAAGTTATGGGACCAAATTGAAAAAAATTAAGTTAACACATTAAAAGAAAAAAAGTTACTTCGTGGAGAGGACGCGCGAGTATTGATGTAATCACATTCCAAATAGACGGCTGACTAAGATATCAATATGAAATCCATCAAATGGCGGGCTAAAAGCCTTAAAAGGAAAGTGACTGTGAATGTGTGGTGTAGTGTTTAAATTAATATTTGATGAGAAGTGAATGATAAAACGTGGCAGCACATATTCCTTTTTTTCTTTTTCTTTTTTTTTTAAAAAAAACATCATCTTTGCTTAAAGCTTAAGGCTGCACGTTTGGCATGTTGATCAATAATGAATGCAATACAACTTTTATTAAGTAAGTTGGTATCCTTCGGCGAAACAACTATTTCAGAAAATAAGGCAAAGGAGAAATCATAATTATGTACATGCTTCCATAATTGAAGTTAGTAGATTAGAGAATATATCACAAATTTAATATTGTTTGACTTATTTTATTTTAATATATTGTAGTTTAATAGTTGATATTTTAAACTGTGAATAATTTAGTATTTTGTAGGTATTATTCCGTTAATTTTTTAATAAACTTTGTCAAAATTTATCCTAAATTTTTAATTTTCTTAAATATTTCTATCTATTTTAAATATAGTAAAGGTCAAAATTCTTTTATTGGATCATTAGAATCCCAAATTCGATGTATCCAACATAAAATCTCTTAAATTTTGCTTCTAAACAAATACATATATAATTTAATCCCTAATGTTGCCATAAATTCATAATTTTTAACAAAATCCTTAATTTCTTATACATTGAAGACCAAAATTATTTCATTGACTAATTGGATGGACACGTAACACAATACCTTAGAAATTTTGCCTCCAAGAAAAATTCTTAATTGTAATCTCAATTTTGCCTTAAACTATTAATTCCTTATGTAATTCCTAATTATTTTATATCAAAATTCTCTCTTAACCAACCAAAATTCCAAATTTGAGACACATAATGTAAAATCATTCTCAAAATTATAATTTTGACCAAATGCTCAATTTTATTTGAAAATTTTGAGGATTAGGTTTCTAAAGAATACATTTGGCCAAATTAAGACATTTTGGAGATAATTTGGGATAAATGAGGAAAATATTTGGGTCCCATAATAGCGTATAAGTTATCAATGTACAAACAATTAGAATCGAAGCTTCAAATCTTAATTTTAATTTAAAACATAAGGCATCAAAATAAAATCAGATTAAATTAGATAATGGTGTTACCTACTATAATTACTAATTAGAGTATAAATATTATAAAATAGGGGTTGAGAATAGTGGAGGGAATTAGGTGAGAGGAACATGATTGAAACGAAACTTCTATGTGGTCTCCTGTGAAAGTCAATCCAAGTTGAAGATCATCAGCCCAATGTGGAGGACTTAATTAGACCAAACTTCAACTCTTAATTAACTCATGTCGCTATCAAATATAATGTACTTATAGCGCTTTCTGCAAGTCCAATTAACTAACCATTTTAGAAAATCACAATGAATAAGAGTTGGAATAAATTAAGGGTGAATTATAACAAATATTTAGTGAGGTTCGATTGAATTATATTTTATATTTTAAAGATATTATTTATATATTAAAAAGATATTTTAATATATTTTTATATAAAATAATTTTTTACAACATATACTCTTAATATTATTTATATATTAAAAAGATGAAAATTTGAAATGAAATATTTTTTCGTCTCAATTATGTTTTAAGTTTATTGTAGAAAAGAAGAGCTAAATATATTAGAGAAAGAAATTTTTGAAACAGAATCTGAGACAAGTATTTTTTTATCTCAAAAAAATTTGTCTAAAACCAATATATTATTATATTACAATTTTTTTTCTCAAATTTTTGAAACAGAATATTTCATATCAAATTCTGTAGCACTTTAACTTTTTTTATTTCAAATTTTTTATGGGACATTTTGAGTTGGACTATTTCCATTGCAAAATCCATTCCTAAATATCTAATTTTCTCTTTGTCAAATTTTGACAATCTAGACAAAATATTTTGGTAACAAAATCCATCTCCAATTTATTTCAAACTGAGACAGAATTTTCTATATCCAATTCTGTATCAGAAATGTGGTTCTTTTTATTGTTGGCTAACACTAGATGCTTGATGAGGAATTTTTTTTTCCTTGTATAATGTATGTGTAGTGTTAAGAACAAACTTTTATAAACTTAATAGATAAAAGAACAATTCATTGTTAGCATTAAAATTACATAGTATATGTCCCAAAAAAATTTACATGAGTAAAGTGTTGGTTATTTAATCAATTTGCTTTTTGTATGCAACATATAAATGTGATTAACCCAGCGGTTCCACTCCAACACACATGACTTCAAAATCATGGCTAAATACATTTTTAATCTCAATTATAACCATAGCTAAATTCACTTTTTAGCTTTGGTTTTTATAGCTACAAGACTTTTAGTCGCCATCAAAAGTTTTTGGTGCTGACTAAAGTTGTTAGGGTAAGTCCGAGACTGGATTGTCTTTTGGTGGCAACTCTCAAAAGTCGCGACCAAAAATTATCTTTTAGTGGCGATCAAAAGTCATTTTTGTTGCAAAAAAAATTTCATGAGAAAATGTGACTTTTGGTGGTGATTTTAGATGCCACTGAAGGTCATCTTTAGTGACAACTTTCAAAGTCGCCACTAAAAAGACCTTTGGTGGAGACTCAAAAATAACCTTTGGGGGCGACTTCCAAAAGTCACTCGCCATCTTTTTGGATCCAGATTAGCTCAAGGGGTTGACCTGAGACCCATTTGACCTATGCGGGTCTTGGCCGGTCTAATAACTCGTTGCCTTGGGGTGACTCGATTTTTTATATGTAATATTCAAGTTTATTTGAAATTAAACCAAACATATGCATACTTAAAATTCGAATTTGGGTCTCTTGCTTGCAACAATGTGTGTCTTGCCATCCTGCCACCACTTCATTTGGGTTATATAAAGGAAAAATATTATATATATATATAATCTATTAAAATTATTTTAAGTCAAAAATATTACAAAACATAAATAAAATGATATTTAACTTAACAAAAAGCAAATATATCATTACTATGAGAGTCACCACAAAAAGTCTGATTTCGATTAATTTCATAAAAAAAATTGACTTCGGTTAAAAATATTAGACTTTTAGTGGCGAATCCCGTAGTCGCTACTAAAAATATGATTTTTTCCAAAAAAAATAAAAAAATTCAAAATTTTTTAAAGAAAATTAAACAAATTTGAATTTTTAAATAAAATTCAAAAATTCAAAAATTCAAAATTTTTAAATGGAATTAAATAAATGACTTTTTTTTAATTTTTTGAAAAGAAATTCAACTTTTAGTAGCCACTATGGGAGTCACTAGTCGCCACCAAAAGTCTATTTTTTTAATTTTATTTTAAAAAATTGACTTTTTTAATTTTTTAAAAAAGTTGATTTTTTAATTTTTTAAAAAAGTTGATTTTTTAATTTTATTTAAAAAATCCAAATTTTCTATTTTTTAATTTTATTTAAAAAATAAACTTTTTTTTTATTTTTTTTTAAAATTTGACTTTTGGTGGCGACTATGGGAGTCGCCACCAAAAGTCAGACTTTTGGTTGTGACTATAAGAGTCGTTACAAAAAATTTGACTTTTTTAAAATTTTATTTTAAAAAAATCTAACTTTTTTATTTTAAAAAAAATTTGACTTTTTTTTTTACTTTTGACTTTTGATTGTGACTATGAAAGTCGCCACCAAATGTCTAATTTTTTTAATTTTATTTAAACAAAAATTTGACTACCAAAACTCAACTTTTTAAAGTCGCTACTAAAAAGTTGTTACTGAAAATCAATTTTCTTGTAGTGAAAAGTGCACAGGACTCTCTTACACGCTTTAGTGGATCCAAACGCTACAATAAATATCATAAATTTATAATTTAGATAGTTTTAATTCCTCTACTGCACAAGTGTTTATCCCTCACAATAATATTCAAGACCCACTTTTACATAATATTGGTTGGGCATTGGTCAAAAAAGTGTTGGTAAGACCAAATTATTTTGTTGATGATTATAAATTTCACATGTTTGAATGGAGTTGTTATAGGTCTTCAAACAACAGTAGTGTGTGCATAAAAGAGATTGTTTACGATGAACAAGAGTGTGATTATTATGGGGTATTTGAGAAAATCATCGGGTTAGAATTCACTAAACATTTATGAAAAATCTTATTTTATTCAAATGAGAATGCACTACTATAAAAATTAAATTTAGTGACATAAAATTTGTTAAAAAAATTATTTTAGAGATGGATTTATGATGGATTTTTTTTGTCACAAATCTGTCACTAAAAATAGTGTCAGTAATTTTTAGTTTGTTACTAATTTAGTGATGAGCATTTTAGAGGCAAATTTGCGACAATAAATTTTGTCACAAAATTCATCACAATTTTTCGTCATCTGTCACTACTAAATTTCTTTCACTAATATAATGACGGAAATATTTGTCACAAAATCTATCATTAATTTAGTGACGGATAGTTTGCCGCTAACCGGCCATGTTAGTCACGGTACGTTAAAATTTGTTAAATAAAAAACTATTTGCTACGGTTATAACTGTAGAAACAAAAAATATGTTAAATAAAATAAATTTTTGCCATGATGATAATTGTGGCTAATGTTTTGTCATTATTTAAAAAAATTATAAATTAAAAGTAATATAATTTATACCACACCTAAATAACACAATTTCAAGTCAATTTATCACATATTAAACCCAAAAAAAAAATCAATGCAAAAGCTATTATCCATATATTCATCAGCTAATAAGATCATTCAACAACCTCAATAGTAATAACACCAAATAAAGAATAAGTTCACAATTTAAGATTTCTTGAAATCAGAAGTAGTTTGACTGACCTATAAAATCCAGCTTATATATGTGCCAAATATGATAGTTGGAAGATATGTTACCTCGAGTACGCAAAAGCTCATAGCAATGGAAAGTAATATGGTGATAGATGGTAACCACTTCAAAAAATTGGAAGTAGTAACATATCTAGGGTATCAGTATTAACATATTGTTAATAATGGAAAAGAAAATAGAAATTAAAGAAAGAAAGTGGGACAAGGGGATCAACAAGCTAAAGCTCTAATCTACAACTAGAAAGCCTTGTAATACACGAACAATTTCAGAATCCATTGAGTTGTTATGAGTCGAAGAGTCAACTGAGTCAGTAAAATGTTAAAACCATATTAATCAACATCGTAGTATTCTTGTCACTAAAATAAGAGCCAAATTATTGGATTATGGAGCCATTGATTTAATTTATATGCAAATTGCACTTGTTTTATATTCCAAAATCACAATGCCTCACAACTATTGGGAATTCCTCTATCTTACATGATATTCAGAGAATTTGGACCTAATGTATAGTAAATGCAATTTAGAGGAATCCCATAGATAATTGAAACATACAAAAGCAAGAAACATTTCAAATCAAATCTTGTACAATAAATGTATTTTATATTTATCAGAACAAAGTATCATAATGAATTTGACTAGCTTGAAACCATAATCACCCATAAGAAGTAGTAAAAGAAATAGTTCTTTTGGTAAATATCTAAAACATAATTTTCAACAATTCAATCAAAGGAACAAAGAGATCCTATTACAAACCCATGAGCATACAAACATATAGAAAGAAAAAGAGAAAACGACTCAACCAGTTTTTCAGACAAAAATTGCAATTGCCGTATTTAAATAATAACACAATATGTTCAACCATTGTAATGTTATTTGGATAACAAAAATGTTTTAGAATTTCATGAAACTGTCCAGATTTAATGTGTAACATGTAACCTACCTTATGCAATGATTTTAGCCAAAAAATCATTTGTCCAGTGCTTCAACTACCAATAAAACTTATTTCTGAGGCTCCCCTTCCAAATTAAGGATGAAGAGGAAAAAACAGTGAATAGCGTCATAAAATCCTCTTCGACTGCTGCAACATGGTCCAAATCTATGATGACCAGTCCCATGAAATTCTAGCTTGCCCTATAAGCCAAGATCCAAATCTGACAAGTGATACCCAAATTTGGGATCTAACAAATAATGGAACTTTCACCACAAAAAGCAGCCTACCTATACCTAATTAAAAGCAAACAAAACCTGACATCCACGAGACAAAAAAACTTTACCTGGACCTGGTGATTAAATTGCCACCCTTGGGAACAATTGTTTATCTAGTAGGCTTTAACAAAAAGTCTACCAACATTTGCTAACCTTCACAAAGCCAACTGCTCACCAACACCTTTTGTCCTCTTAGCTGCCATGACCTTGAAACTCATCTTCACTCTCTAGGAGACTGCAATCTAGCTAAAGCAATTTGGCCCACCTTTAATCTCCCCCTATATTTCTTTACCATGAACCTCCATGACTAAATTGAAAAAAATTGCAGTGACCAATCACTCAACCTTTTTAACATTCTGTAGAAAATCCTCTTTACCTATACAATAAGAACAATATAACTCCACTGGAACACCATAATCTTCCAAAATTACAATCCCCAACTCATATAACAACAACAACAATAACATAGCCTTATCCCACTAAGTGGGGTCGGCTACATGGATCGCATAATGCCATTGAGCTCTGTCAATGACCAACTCTTTAGATATCTTATAATCTTCCAAAATTACAATCCCCAACTCATATATATCCAAAAAATTGCCTTATCTAAAGCAACTGAATATCGATCTTCAAGCCCTTCCTTGAGCCTATCAACACCCTCAATTCCATCCTCTATTGCTCCAGAGGTTCCAGATTCCCATACTCCACGTGCTAAATAGGGGTGTATAAAGGTTCAGTTCGGTTTTAAGCTTGAATCGAACCGAACTGAACCTAATCGGTTCTCTAAGTATTGGACCTATTTGGTTTAATATTTTGGGCAGTTTGATTCGGTTTTCTGTAGACAGTTTGGTTCAGTTTTGGGTGGTTTGATATCCTAAAGATTTTTTTTAAAAAAAAAAACTCACTTTTACAATTTTACCAAGTGTTTAGTGTTCACTTTTCTTAACAACCCATTTTTCTTATTCAATTATATTACTTATTATTGGGTACTTTGGGTTTACAACTTTACATTATGAAATGGTCATTGGTGGTGCAGTGCCAGTGGTGTCATGGTGTTCAATCAAGCTTATGGAGTTGATTTTGAAAAGTTAAATGTGTATATTTAAATTTTCATGGACAGTTGGATACTACCTTTGGTGAATAAGCATGTTTATTCTATTTAATAGTTGTGAAGGAAGGAAAAAAATTATAAATTAATAATACTTCTTTGGTTCTCTTGTCTAGATTTTTTTTTTTTAAAGAAAATGTTTCGATTATGCTAGAGTTGCCTTCAGAGAAATGGGAAATGGATGTTCCACTAACAGTCTCATATTTTTGGAATGATAAAAGGGCAAAAGAAAAGAGGAAAAACAAATCGCTACGATGCTACACTGCTTGTGTTATAGAAAATTAAAGTTAGAATTTACTGTTATACTAATGAAAAGATACATACTATTTGCAAAGTGGGGGGATGCGTTGAATCAAATGAAAATTTTGGAAAAATATCATCTCATTAAAACATGTTCTACAAGTGCTGCAGCTACATCATAAACATCTTCTCAATTGGCAGCAAATTACTAGGACTATGCATTTTAATTAAAAACAAGTAAATAAACTTCTTTTTTAATAACATCATTAATTAAAAAACGAATAAAATAAGGATGATTCATGACTGTATGCATACATATGGTAGAGATTTGCAACAAAGTGAAAAAAACATCTTTTTTAATAACATCATTAACTATATATTAAGCCAACAACATCATCTTCATCTCCAATCTTCATCTTCAATCTTCAACTATCCCCCTTCTAGGCCTTGAATGCAATCCTTCATATTCACATTAAAAATAAAAAGTTAGTTTATCAATTAATAATGTATAAAAAATTAATCATATTATTAATTAAAAAAACACACACAAAAATTATATATACCTTGAGAAATGTCCAAAAGAATCATTTTCAATAATCATCATCATCATTAGGTGAGATTACACCAAGGTCTAATCAAATTAAAAAAAAAAAAAGAGTAATGCAATCCATAATAAGATAAAATAATATCAAGCACAATAACACAATAGGAAAAAAAACAATACCTAGCTCTATTTTTTCAATGTCTTCTACTTTATTTTCGACATCATATGACAATAAACTTGAACGAAACTAATTTTGTGCACAAACAAGGGCTTCAACAGTTTTCGGAGTCAATGAACTTCTATATTGATCAAGTACACATGCCCCAGTGCTAAATGCAGATTCAGAGGCAATAGTGGACATAGACATAGCCAAAATGTCTCTAGCAATGCATCCAATATCTGAATATTTGGTGCTATTTACTTTCTACCAATTGAGGATGTCAAACTGGGGTGTCATCTTCTCCCGAGCCTCTATCAAGTAAAGATCAAGCTCTGATTAATTGTCTAAATTATCATCATCATTCATAAATTTATCAAACTCCATTGCAAATGAATCAATTTTTTCATTACTCACACTCACATCATGATCCACCATCATATCTTGGGATTGAACATTGGTGTGGGCTACTTGACTTTTTCCATATCCATGAAAATTCTGATAGCTGTCATATATTCTACTAAAGCTATCCTTCACCCTTTGACAGATAAATTCAGCCAACTCTTCATTATATAGTTCTTGAAGCTCCACTCCACAAATTTAAACTTATATTTTGGATCAAGCACCACAACAATAAAAATATTCTTGTTAATATTTGTAACATCACCCCAATACTTGTCATGTTTCATTTTCATCCTCTCAGCCATCCTACTAAGCAATGGATCATCACTATTACACATATTATTCAAAGTGTTTAAGACTAAGCAAATGTCATGGAAATATTGACATGATGTGACAAACAAAGTGCCTGATATATTTTTAATCACATCATGAAAAACTTTCAAGAATTTTACAAACACCCATGCATTATTCCAATCTTTATTAGTAGGGGGACCTACTTTATGCAAGACAAATTGGGCATCCCTCTCTTCTAACCTCTTAAATATTTTTTGAAATTTCAAAGCACTTTCAAGCATAAAATAGGTAGAGTTCCACCTAGTAGGAACATCCAATTGCACCGTTCCCTTATCTTGAATTCTAGGTTGCTCTTTACAACTTTTAAATTTTAGCATATGAGTAGGAGAAGCACGCACATACCGAACAACATTTCTAATTCTAGCAATAGACTCATGCATATCCTTTAAACCATCATTGACAACCAAATTCAAGATGTGTGCACAACATCTAACATGAATATTTTTTCCCTTCTTGATGTGACCATTCCAATAAACTATTCTACCTTTCAAGTATGATACAGTAATGTCATTAGGCCTTGCATTATCAACAATGATAGTGAAAACTTTATCAATTCCCCAATTTAACAAATAACTCTCTATTTTGTTGCCTATTGTCTCCCCTTTGTGATCAAGGATTTGACAAAAATTGAAAATCCTCTTGTGTAATTTCTACTCATGATCAATAAAATGTCTAGTAAGACACAAATAATTTATATTTTGCACGGAAGACCAACAATCAGTGGTTAAGCAAACACTTTGATTACTCTTAACAAAGGCATTCTTCAAATTAACTTTCTCATTTAAATAAAGGGTCCAACAATCTTTAGCCATGGTTACTTATGATGAAATAGGGAATAAAGGTTGCACAACACTCATAAAATAATGAAAGTCCTCGCCTACATGCTTAAAAGTCAATTCATCAATAATAATCATTCTTGCAAGTACTTGCTTACATACATTGACATCAAATGTGACCCCTTTTAAGTTAGATCTACCCTTTCCCCATCTTCTTTTTTCTTTGGTTGGAAAGAAAGCAAGGTTTGTTTTAGATATTGAAATCCACTAGGAATTTTCTTACACTTAAATTCTAAGTGATGTGTTAAATTAGATGTTCTATTTCTTTTTTTATGACATGCATAATCAATACCACACCAATTACATGAAGCTCGAGGGTAATCTAGATCACAATCTTCATCAATAGTAAAATGAGACCACATCCAATACTCAGGTCTAGCAGGTTTTCTTGACTTACCTGGTTCTTTCTCCTTGTCTTTCTCTTTCTCCTTTAATAGTTTTACCTTCACCTTCGATTTGGACACATCAATCCCTCCTTTTTTTGGATGGCCTATTAGACGTTAAAGGGAAATCACCACCAGTGGAATTAGTTGGCATAGAATTAGTCATGGTAGATTTAGATTGGATATTCTGTTGCTCCTCAATTGATTCTTCAAAATCACCAGTATCAGCAAGATCCTCATCAATATCTCTTAAATCCATATATCTTCTTTCTATTAGAAGACAACAAATTTATTAAGTTAAATGATAAATCACAAGTTCTCAACTAACAAAGTAATATGGACAAACAATTAAACAAAATATCAAATAATTTTAACTTACCTCAGACTCAGTTTGTGTCATACTAACTTAATTGTTTGAAGAATTGAGAATGTCAGGACAGTTAGACACTGAGAGACAATTAAAACAAGTTATAGTTAATTTTTGAGTTATCAAAATAAAAGAAAAATTATATGTTATACAGCCAATAACCAACAAATATAACTCTTGATAATTTATGAATTATATCCCTCCAATGTGTTTCACAGTTTAATATTTTAAAAAACAAGTTTCAGAAGAGTATAAATCCGAGGCCAATCAAGAATAAACAGTTATATGCAATGTAACATAGTCATGTGACTCATAGAGTGTAAACATATAATATGAATAACATAACATATAGCATGAACATTGTTTTTCTATCTTGAATTTGAGTGGTGGAATCTAGAATCAAACAAAAGAAATGGAAAGTAAATACATTATATATCTAACGTTACACTAAAGCTACTTAAATTCAGTTATAGTATAGATAATGAATTCATTTATAAAGTTACTTTCATGGGGAAAAGTAGAACCTCATGTTCAACTCACATATCTAAACCTAATACAATAATATTCAGAGAAACGCAAAAATATTTGGAATGTTATCATACCTATTAAATTTCTTACTTAGACAAAGATCCAAGAAAGTTGTCTTAGTAGTAGAAAATATAACACAACTGAATTTAATTTCTTTATGTATACATTACATGGCATGCAATCATGTATGAATTACACTCACAAGAGAGATTCTCTATATCATAATCTGACCATAAGTACTCACCAGTCTAAGAAGCATAATTTCCAAACCAAGATAGAAAAAAATGAGAAAGAAGACTAGGATTCAAGAAAACCATATTCGAAGTTTCATTTATTTTACTTCTCTATCATGGTTCCCTTTGTATAGGATCCACTATTAAGTTATTCTCCCAACCTAATGTAATTATCCTAAATCAAAATAGTTTGAGATCAGAATCTTCAGAAAGTGCTTAAATGATAAACTCATCAACACATCTAGAATAATTTTTATCAAAATAAAAGAAAAATTACATGACCTTTACCTGGAGCAAAAAAAAATTCTACTTCAAATCACACAAAATTCTTCAGAATCAGACCTGTAATTCAATGAAGACCTATTAGTATTGAGAGAAAATTATTCCAACCATCTTGACCCCTGGATCTCGTAAATCCAAAAAAAGAAAATAAATAAAGAGAAAATGTAGCACAGTTAACAAATAACATGTGTACCTCCTCATTCCCTTAAAATTTTCCCACCCACAGAATAGATGTCACCCTCAAGTAGACTATAGTAGAAGCAAAACCTGATCTATGATGACTAATGTAAATGGCTTCAGAAAATAGAAAACAAAGATTAATGCAAAAATGGAACACTGAGGATATTACCACAGCAGAGGCCGAATGAGGGATGAGATAGTTCAGTGGCGTCACGGTGGTGACAGGGTCACGGCTTCACGGTTCACTGGTGAAAGCTGCTGCTGTTAAGGTCCACTGGTTCAGCATGAAAGGGGAAGTGTATGGAATAGATTGGGATTTGGAACTAAGAGTGAGTGGGAGTCTGGGAGATGTCGATGACGAGGCCATGGACTGAGTGGGAAAAGAGTTACTAAAGGTAAAGAGTATTAGTTTTTTTAGTTTATTATATATATATATATATATTAATTATTATAATGGTTCGGTTCGGTTCGAATTGAACCAAACCAAACCAAAATTGAAAAATCAACCGAACTGAAAAAATTGAGATATTAAAAATCGATTTGAACCTTATTTGCTCGATTTTTTGCAGTTTGGTTCGGTCATGATGGTTTGGTCGGTTTTGTATACCTCTAGTGCTAAAGTGGACTGGGTCTCGATCTCGTTCACCGCCCCCCTCAATGGTTGAAGATTTGAGTTTAGTCTGTAGCTTTTTTCACATTTATATAAAAATAATAGTCTGAATTTGGTTTGTAAGTCGCATGCTAAACTCTTGTATTAGTGTGTGAATGAATATAATGCAATCAGATGCTATGACCATAAGACAATATCCTACTATTCTTTATTCCACAGTTTTGGGTGAAATTAGCATTACATTCCCAACCCCATAACATGAAAGCAAGCAACCTATTATTATCTGATGGGTCAACTATTAAGAAAGCAGGAGGGGGAGTCGGAGGCTCCAACGCTGGAGGGAATCCACACCTAGTGGACTAGTTATGTACTTTGCTTGTCTTTCTTAATGCTAAATTTCCTTATTTACCAAAAAAAAAGTAGAAAAGGCAAGATATTGTTAATAATAATATTATTAAATTAATAGAGACTGAGAAAATATAACTATGTGTCTAAGCTTGTGTTTGATGATTTTTTTTTCTCACAATTCTTTTCATAATTAAAAAAATTTAGTGATTAAATATTTTGTGACGGAAAAATTCATCTCTAAACATAAGTTTAGTGGCAGAAAAAAAAATCTATCACAAACTATTGACGGAAATTACGGATGGAAAGAATTTCTGTAACAAATTATAAGAATTAATGACAAAATTTAGTTACAGAACATAATCCATCACAAAATTTTTGCAAATAGTGACAGAATAATTCTATCACAAAATAGTGACAAATAATAGTGACAGAATAAATCTGTCACTAAATTACTGATGGTTATCAGAACGGACAATTTCGTCACAAAATTCCTAGCACTGTCAAGACGGGTTGTCCCGGTTCGTTTACCAACAAACCTAAGTTCTAATGCCCAGGCCAAGCCGTGACTTGGCTCACGGGCTAATGAGCCAACCCATAGCTAGGCCAACTATTTAAACATTATTTTAATTGAGTTTAAATTCTAATCATCAACTTTAATTATTATGGTATGAAAACCCTTCTTTTAATTTGCCATTGTCCAATATGTTGACAATATTAACAAGTGTGACTCTCTCTATGTGTTTTGTTATCAGGTTATATATTGTTCTTATATTGCTTCCTCAAAGTAACATATCTTTAATACATTAATATTTACACAGTTCATAGTCTTTTCTATACTAACTCTATCAATACTCTAGGGCTTTCTTCTAATAAATAATTTTTAAATAAAATATAACTATAAAAAAAGGGTCAACCCACTGGGCTCATGGGCTCTGCCAATTTGGTCCGCAAGTAAATAAGCCAACCTTATTTAGGCCCGTTTCTAAACGAGTTAAATTTTCTGAACACAAGCCTGTCAATTTATAAGAAGGCCCAAATGGCCCGCAAGTTATTTTTTCCAATGCTAAAAGTTACTAATAGAAATTAGTGATAGATGTGTTTTCATTATTAAATCCTAAACCTTAAACTTTAAACTCTAAATCATTGAATTTAGTGAAAGAAACTTCTCTGTCACTAAATTTCAACTTTTGTGACGAATTTTAGTAACGGATTAAAATCTATCACTATTTACTAACAGATAAATTAATTACTATAAATTGGATCGGAATAAATTGATTATTATAAAGTGGATCGGATTTTATATTTTTTTCTTCTACAACTGGGCATGAAAGGACATATTTGTGAGAGAGAGAGATATATATATATATATATATATATATATATTTCTAATTTTGTCTCAAGGATGTCTAAGATGGAATTTCAACAAATCATTGACAAAATTTTTCATCTCAAATTTTGTCTCAAGGATGTCTAAGATGGAATTTCAACAAATCATTGACAAAATTTTTCATCTCAAATTTTTCCTTTTTTTTATAGTGTTAATTTATTTATTATTATTATTATTATTATTATTATTATTATTATTATTATTATTATTATTATTATTATTATTATTACTTTTAGTATTATTTTTGGCGAACAAAGACGTCATTCGTACATGATTATTTTGAACTTGGGACTGGGTTTTCAGACCTATATTTTTTTCTTATAAATTATTAAATTGCGAATATTGACAACGAGACACAACTAATTATGGTAAGTAAAGGTATCGACTTTGCTCACGGGATATCGTTACGTGCTAGTTATGATATGAGTGGTGGAAAAAATTTTGGGATAGTTTTTTTATATATTTTTTATCAAAATTTTTAATAAAAATATAATAAATGTATGATTTTTTAATAATAAGTACATAATTTTTAAAAAATAATTTTATATTTTTTACAACTCATTTTTAAAATTTTTTTACACATTTTATATTTTTATTAATGAACTTAATAATAAAGATATAAAAAAATTTAACCCATTATTATTTCTATCAAAAGATTCTTTTTTTTATAACATTTAGTCTTTAAAAATATATTTTTTAAATATTCCATTTTTTTTAAATGACATTAACTCTTCACAAGAATATTGGTTGCTATGAGTCTGGTGGATCTCTCTCAAATCAAAAGGGAAAGAAAAAGAAAAATAAATATAATATGTAAAATTTTAGGCCATGATTGGTTTGAGTATTTTTTATTTTTATTTTTACTAAAAATAAAAAATGGGTTTAAAAATATTTTTAAAAAATGCTCAAATCTGAAAGTACATATTTTCAATATTTTAAGAAATATATTTTAAAAAATAAAGATTAAAAATAAAAATATATGAAATATTTTCAAAGACCAAAGAGACTCTTAATTTCAAACGTGAAGGTTTCGATTTTGGTTGTTCATATTGAGAAATGCATTTTGCTTTTACACCAAAATTTAAAATAGTTTCAATATATTTTATTTCCAAATCATATTGTGTCTTCTCCTTGATTTTCTTTTAGTTTTAGAGGCTAAACCCAAAACCCAAGCTACAATATATATATATATATATATATATATATATATATATATATATATATATATATATATATATTGTAAGTTAATTCACCCAATTAATTAATATACATGCAATTGGCTAGGTTAACAGAATTAACATTTGGATTGAGTTTTATTTATTTTTAACGTTTTTTTATCAGATATGTTTTAGATGTTTTTTTTTAAATATGTCTTTTTTTTAACACAGTTAAAGATATTAATAAAAATATTGTTTGGACTATCTATGTGACAAATATCACTTGTCACGTTATTTGTCACATGAACTCGTAATCTAAAATTAAACATCACCCCATCTTGATATCTCAGGAAATAGCTCGAAGTCAAAGCACATGTGAGTTCCAAACAAGAAAACACATCTTAATCTTAATTCTTAATATTTCAAGTGAGTTCCAAACAAGTAAGCATACGTGACCACCGAATTCAAATAGGCACCTCTAGCTAGTAGTAGTAGTACTAGTAGATGATTAGGATGTGTTTGAACTTTCAACTCAGAGTTTGAAGAAAATTCTGAGCAATGAGGATACCTATCTTGATATTTTAAAAAAATAGCAGAAAGTGAAAGCAGAGGCCAACTCAGAGTTGGTTATCTTTATTCATTTTGAATAATCATTTTGCTTCAAAACAGAGCGAGCAATTGAGCATCGACTATTGAACTTGTGATTCTCAAGTCTCAACCACACATGCAACCATTGGACATTAGACATTTGATATATTTTATTGGATTCCCGTATTCCAGCATTCCTCTATTTTTGTGACAGTTGGTGAATTCAACACACTGCCTTGGTTGAGAGGACATCTAAATATATGATAAAAGCTGCAAAAATGAGGATAATAATTTAAAGTCCAATAGGCCACGAATGTCCCAAATATAATTAAATTATATTGAGTCCTGATTTTCTTCCCAGTCCCAAAACTATAGGCTAATCAAATTCAGAATTGAATCCTCTAATATTGGTGACATTGCATTTTGGCCGTTGAATAGTGCAAGATGGACAGAATCCCACGCAGTATATTTTGGAGTGACATAGACACGTAAGATGTCGTCTATCCTACACGATCCAATGACTGAAATACAATGTCACAAACGTTAGATAAATCTATTATTAGAGGATTCAGTTCCATCAAATTCATACTAATAAGCAGAGGTAGACTGACCAAGAGAATGCTTCTATGTACTTTGTTTTTGGTTGCTGTAAGAGGGTGAGATCTAGAGAGAGAGAGAGAGAGAGAGGGAGGGAGGGAGGGAGACAGAGCCGAGGAGGACGAAGAGAATGAGGAGGTGAGGGATTGAGACAAAAAGAGGGAGAGAGAGCATAGTGGCGGGAGAGAGAGATAGTGGCAGGGAGAGAGAGAGAGAAAGAGAGACAGTAAACTAAGAAATGCAGAGAGAGAAGGGGAAAGTTCTTTTTTTTTAAAAAAAATATTAATAAAGGTATTTTGTAATTTTAGATTATGAGTCCACATGAAAAATGACATGGCGGGTGATACTCACGTGGACCGCTCAGTTAGCATTTCCTTTAATATCTTTAACATTGTTAAAAAAAACATATTTTGAAAAAAAAACTCAAACATGTGTGACATATTTGACCAAAAAAAATTTAAAATATAAATGAAACTCAATGTAAATTTTAGAAACATGAAGTATACTTTTATCCAAAATTAATTAGAATATAAGAACTAAATAAAATATTTATGAACTACAAACACTCAATGACAAATATTTAAACAATAAGTCAATGAGAATACAACTACATATTATTTAGCTCAATGGCCTTGATTATGAATTGAATCTTGAAATTCTAGAAATCAACAACACTATGAGGCGACTCCCTCCAGCAAGTGTCCTAGATGGGATGATTAAAAACCCTACAATTTCTCCTCACCTCCCCTTCCTCTCCCGTCAGAACTTTAACTTCTCCCATCTTCACAATAGACTTGGCAAAACTCTTCATAAACGCCCCATTATCTGCCGCAAATTTAGACACAAGACCACTCGTTGAATTGTTCAAACTAAGCAGTTGATCCAGCCTCAACACCCCTCTCTTCTTCAGGAGTTGCCTGTAGAACGAATTGTCAAAAACAAAGGACGTGCCTTGGTCCAAAAAAGCAGTCGCTTCAGAATCCGAAGCCTTAGAACACAGCTTCGAAAGCTTAACCTTCAACGCAGGATCCATGGTGGGGTCAAAAGAGTGATTCCCAAAACGTTGAAGCCTGTTCTCGAAGGAACTACAATGGGCCACACCAATGGTGTGAGCCCCCAAAAGGGTCACCATATCGGCTAAGTTCAAGCCATTGTCAGTGAAGTATTCCAGAGCCAAGCCTACGGGAAAATCAGGCTGTGGTAAGTCGACCTCGTCACTAACTGAACGAAGGCCGTCACGCCTCCCAGTGGGGACTTGGTATTTGGGTCCTCCCGCCAGAGCCACAGCGTCTCTGGCAGCAACTGCTATGATATCTGCACATGAAACTGTGGAAGGACATTGGGCTTCCAGGCTTGCTTTGATGTCGTCAATTACATCGAATCCTCGAAGGAAGAAGCTATCAGAGGCATTTTTCTCTGATGATTCCCTTACCTTCACGGAGTCTATAAGTATCGATGCATCACATCCCTACCAACAGACCCAATAAATATTTATGTATGTATTAGAAGTTAGAACTATGAACCAGCTCAACCTATCCCAGTCTCCATTGGTTGGTTTAATTAATGGGCTACTTTTACGATGTTTATATTTGTCCACTATGACCAGCGGGCTTAAAACACCCTGCCCGCGGGTCACCTCTTGTATTTAATTAATTAAAAATTAACATATTTTGATAAAAAAGTTTCAACTATTTTTTATTAAAAGATAATTTATTCTTGTAAAGTATCGTTCCTTTAGTATTTTTCAAATTACCAGCTACCTTAATTTTTCATAATATCTTTTAAACCAATTATATATAATATCTTTCAAATTACCAATCTATAAATGTAAATTTGAAATTTATATCGTTAAAAAGTTACAAAATAATTCATAAAAATATTTGGTACATTTATTTAACAAATGCTATGGAATATGAAATATGATAAAGGGAAGGTTCTGTATGCAAAGTAAATTGAATTTTGTTAAAAATAATGTGAGCCATTAAACGCTTGCCTTGGCTCATTTGACTCACGGCCTATGTTGTTTAAGTTCATTTTAAAATAGGTCAAGTTTTCTTTTTTTTTTTTCTCCTAATCTAAGCCCCCTCATCACTAGGCTTACCAGGTTAGCTCACAGGCAAAGGCAATGGCCTATTTTGACTCTAATATACATATATATATATATATATATACACACACACACACACATACATCCATGCATATATATATAATAAAATAATTTATATGTAATATTTTATATCTTTCTTATTAATCTTTTTTATTAAAGTAAAATATGTATAAATAACCCCTTAAAGAACTAATCATATAATATTAAGTTATAAAAAAATATAATTATTTTAAAAATATATACGTCTTATTTTGATTAACAAAACCTAATAGAAAAGATGTCAAGAGCTATATTTAAGATTTTTCCATGTGTGTGTATATATATATATATATATATTTATGTATATAAATGATTTATTACTACGTAGTTAATCAAATGAATTAGGATTGGGGTTACCTTAACAAAGCAGTCATGGAATTGCAAGCGAAGCAACGCTGCGGCTAAGGACCTGTCGCGCATCACTCGCTGCTTCACCACTTGCTCTATGATTGACTCTGCTTTTGGACATCTTGATCCATAGAAGCCAACCTGTAGAGCACCACATATAGAGGGAAGTTCGTACAAGAACAAGAACGAAAATAAGAGCAGGACTGAGATCGTCGTCTTGTTGGATCTAGCCATGCTTGCTTGATTTTCCTCAATAAAAATGTTTTGGGTTGTGGTCCTAACTACTAAATAATCTATTTATATATACTTGTCTCCTTTGTTAACATAAATAAATCGTAAACTATAATTCCTTGTAACCTTCTATGACGAAAACAAAATAATGGCGGCAACTTCAGTTAATAATATATATATCGTCAACCACGAGGATAATGTAAATATATAGTAAAGTATAACTTAAGCAAAAGAATCTTTCATGAATTCGGATAATCTATATAGTGAAAAGGGCCTGTGTTTGGGATGATAATGCAGATATAACGGTGGGTGCAACCAAGCTGTCTCGTCGACGGCCATGAATCACTTATCTTGGAATTGGTGTGGTTTGGGAACACCCACAAGCAGTTTGAGCCTTGAAAAGCCTAGTGGACAAATTTAATCCCCATTTTATTTTCTCTCTAGGAGACGCGCTTCAAGAAAATTGAAATGGAGAATAAATTACAGCTGCACTTTGGTGGTATGGTAGTAGTTGTATGTGAAGGAGGTCACAGAGTTGGGGGTTTAGCTCTTTTGTGGAAGTTAGATTTGCAGTTCACTTTCTTATCTTATTCCATATGCACCATATTGATAAAGAAGTAGAGATTGCTAATAATGATATGCATGCAAATCAGCTCTAGTGCCTAGAGCATCAAGCGAGACTTTAGCAATAGTTAAAATTGTGGTTATAAGTGAATTTAGTCACGGTTATAATCGTGGCTAAAAGCGCCACAGGTAAAACCATAGCTAAAGGTGGAGCTGATCCAGATCTATGATGATATATAGTAGTTGGAGATATACTTGAGTATATGGT
The DNA here is from genome assembly GCA_037074585.1 of Biancaea sappan. Classification (NCBI taxonomy): domain Eukaryota; kingdom Viridiplantae; phylum Streptophyta; class Magnoliopsida; order Fabales; family Fabaceae; genus Biancaea; species Biancaea sappan. The sequence goes on from CM073492.1 coordinate 39,615,800, forward strand.
TTTCATGATGAAGATCAAAACAAGTACCCTACTTGGTGTATGCTTAAAGATCTGAAAAATATTTCTGCTCTTCCTTAGCTATGCATGGGGGATTTTAATGAGATATTATTTTCAGTGGAGAAGAAAGTGGGACTTCCTAAACCGGTACACCTAATGCAACCTTTCAGGGATGCCATTGATAATTGTCTGTTACAAGATTTGAGTTTCAATGAGTATATATCCATTTAGTTGGAGTAATGGTAGGGTAGAGGCTAGTAATGTATAGGAAGGTTTAGATAGTGCTTTGGCTAATAAGAGTTGTTGGTGACGTTTCCTTATTATAAGGTTATTCATGCAGAGTGACTAGGGTTTGACCATTTCCCTATAGCTCTTTATATGGACTGATCTCCACTGTCTTCATATTGCACCGCAAATGTCCTTTTATTTTTCGGTTTAAGGAGGTTTGGTGCAGGAAGAGGAGTGTGAAGCAAGCACGTATACAACAGTGTTGTAGGAGAGGCATTTTCGGTCTCGCAAAATTTGAAAGTAGTAGCAGAGAGCTTACAAGGAGCACATTTTATGGATACAAAGGATGTTTAGAAGAAAATACAACATTTGGAGTAGTCCCTAGAGATTGAATTGGTTCGCGCCACTACGATCGCTAAGTCGCCCAGAATTAGATTCGTGACAATTTGCAGTATAGTAGTCTTCTCAGGTCATTTTACTCTTGGAGCGTTACTTCTAAATTGCCTAACTAATTATTCTAGACACTAATCTACATTGATCTACTTTTATTATCTACTGACTACAGCCTAATTACCACGCGAGAGGGGTGTGCAATTAAACTGTAAAACAGAAACTAACAGCAGCTAAACAAAATAGAGAATAAATACTGAACAGAACATAAACTAAATCACAACACAAATATGTAATCAGCCATTCAATCCCTAGAGTTTGAATCTATCATCATCTCATCATTGGTTTATTCTGATCTAATCATACCATTCAGTTTCCAACTAAAATTCCAAGAAGATCTTCCAAGACTAAATCATATCAGAATCATAATCACAACCTAATATAATTTGTTTAAGCTCCTGACTGAATCATGCTTGATAATCACCCAAAGCAAGCCATTTCGTTCTACTCACTCCACAACCAGTAAAGCAAGATTACACCTCAAATAAAGATCTTAAAACTGAACCTATCTCTACTCTGTCATATCAAAACATAAATAAACATAAGAACTAGAGGCAAGTGCAGAACAGAAATGAGATAGGATTAGAATCTGTTATTGAGCCAAAGATTCAAAATACAAAGTTCTAGTTCATGTTTGACTAATTACAGCACTTTTTAGCCTTTCATGGAGGCCAAGATACACAAAGGGGGGAAATGAAAAACGAAAATACAGAAATTGTAGAAGAAAACAACTCTTCAACAGATGTGAAATGGAGTGCTGGTCTGTCTTTGTAGCTGCAGGAGAAAGATGGACGAAATTTGCCTCTTGTTTGACCTTAGGAGCTATCCCTTTCATCTGCTGCAGTTGATACCTTTTTCTATTCTGCTGAAGCTACTTTCCTTTTGCTGTCTGCTGCCTTTGCTTTTTTGCTTCTATTTTTTGGTGGTCTACTGAAAGCATGCTATTTGCTGCTGTAACGAGAACAGAATAGTGGGCCCCACTCCAGTCAGCCCTAGTCAACAGTCAATGCCCAGTCAGTATGTCTAAGTAAGCAAAACATCCATGTCAGCATTTTTCTCTCCAATAATTAAATCTGAAAATTAAGTACATTAATTAATTGGGATAAAATTATGAAATTGAAGCATATTAATTCTATAATTAATTTACACCCAATAAATCCAAAATATAATATATTAGGAGAGTTCACAATATTTAAGATGTAAAAAAGGCTAAGATAAAGACTAAATTGCATATAAAAATGCCCGATATCATGAACATTAAGTCCACCGACTCCTCATAATTTGAATTTGCAGCATGATATTTGTAAGGAACTTAACCATGTTCTTGAACTAGAGGAAATAATGTGGTGTCAAAGATCTGGAGTGGAAGATTGGTTAAAGAATTGGGATAAGAATACTAGTTCCTTCCGTAAAAGAGCAAGCCAACGATGTTGAAAAAATTTAGCAAAAGGGCTTAAGAATGATGATGGCAAAAACTTGCTGGTCAAACACTTAGCACTGAATCATACAAATAATATAGAAACTGAGTTCGAGTATCATCCTACAAGGATTATAGGTATCAAGCATCTTTTTTGCTAATTCCAAGTTATCTAAACAATGGAATTTGATTGATGCTTTAAAGGAAAAGAAACTAAACTCGAAGAAAATAATCAAAGTTCAAATATATTATATGCAATATAGCATATCGAGTCAATGTACAATCGTTTTGGAGTAATATAAGTTAGTTTATGGCTTCATTAATATGGACAAGTAACAAGGACGGGTTATATTTTATATTACAAAGAAGTTCATAAATTTTGGAACATGGTGTAACTTCTTAATCAAAAGGATAATTTCTAATTTTTTGAAACCTCAATCACTGTGAATGTTGCATAAAAAGAACCACTAAGAATATCTATAAGCTTCAGCTGAGGCAGAGAGAATAAAATTTAAAAACACTTAATAGGTACAGCATGTCCTGTCTCTCTCCGTTCCCCTACCAAATTTCCCATGCCCATCCTAGTCTAACTATTCGAGATTAAAACCAAAATTTGTAGACAAATTCTGCTCAATTAAATCGACCTTACAAACTCAAACACGATAGTTCAATGATCTTTATTGATGAATGGTTGAGAGCAGATTCCGCTAAGGTGCTGCAATTCCCAAGGGCCAAGGGAGTTCCCTATGCAAGGAAACTGGAGTCATCAAGATTGCGGCACAACCATCAATTTGTCTACTGAGACTCTCGACAATAGTTCAGTGGTCCCTATGGATGAACGGTGGAGAACAACGGTTGAGGAAGAATTTCAACGATGATGGAGGTGTGAGGGGCATAGTGATTCGGAGGGTTGATTAGAAAATGGAGAGTGAAACGCATGAGTCCGGATCTCGTGCGCATCCCTCAGGGGATGTGCACCGTGCTTATCCTTTTAGCCACAATTAAATGTTTAGCATAGTTAAAACCGTTGCTAAAAATTTTAACCACGATTAAAAATGCGCACGAGATCTGGAGTTAAAACACACGAGGAGAATAGTGTAAATGAAATAGTGAAAAAAGATGGAGAGGTAGCTGGCACTCTTTTTCTTTATATTAAGGGTTAACCACGTCTAATTTATATGTGGCTAAATAGTAAATTTAGCTTGTAGTTTGCCACGGTTTTAGTAACCGTGGCTAATAACCCTTTTTTTTTTGGTATTGTGAAGGCAAAAGAAATCTGAATTTTTGTAGACTATCAATTACAATAGTATTAGGACTCTGATTTCATTATGATTTGATTTCACTTTTAGGTCATGTTTAGGTAAATAGCTTATTTAAACACTTATATATAAGTTATTTGTATAATTGAAAAGTTTATAAAGCAAATTTCACATAAGTTGTTTTTAGATTATTTTCATAAGCTTTCAGCGCTTATATATAAGTTATTTTTACAATTAAAAAGTTTATAAAAGTAAACTTTACATAAACTATTTTCAACTTATTTTTATAAGCTCTCTTAGAAAGCTTATGAAAATAAGTTGAAAATAACTTTATGGGCATATCATAAACTATTTTTATGAACTCTCTCAAATACGTACATAAACATTTATGCCATAAGATAAGATAGATAAGTTCAAAATAAGCTTTTACAAATGCACTCTAGACGAGTTTCTTGTATGACTTTTGTGTTTTATGTCTTTTCCTAATTTAATTTATCTAAGGGATTAGAAAATTTAGTTAGGTTTAAGAGAGTTAATTTGTCAAAGAATTGGATCTTAGTGAATTTTTTAGTTCAACCATCAAATAGAGATTGCAAAACTTAGAGATTTACTTATGGCAATTACTTTCGTAGGCAAACATTCACATGTTAAAGACCGGGAAAACAACATAATTTGGCAAAAACAATATTAGAGATGGATTTTAAACACAAAAAATATCCGTCTCCAAAGTAAATATGACATCATTTGGCACTAACTTAATTAGAGACATCTATTTGTCATAGAAAATCTGTCTTTATTAAAAAATGTTGTCAGAAACTAATTTTTCTGTGTCAAAAATCTGCCTCTAATATTTAAAAATTTAAATTTCAAAATAATTTCTAACAAATTTTAAGATGAATTTTCCGTGGCAAAAATCCGTCTCTAACATTCTTACTACTTAGAGACAGATTTGCAACATAAAAATCAGTCTTTAATTATTAAATTCTAAAAAATATAAATGATTCAAAAATTAGGGATAAAAATTCATTCAATGACAGAATATTTTTGTCTTAGAATCTGTCACGGCTGAAGTAAATTTTCCTCCATTCTAAATTCAAATTAAGAATGAATTTGCAACATGTCGAATATGAAAATTGATACAAAAGTAATTTTCCTCTATGTTATCATGTTATGTGTGTATGGGCGCACAATTCATCCACACCTACTGGGAATTGGTTTGTACGGTTATTACACAATCTGAGACACAACAAAGAGAAACACTGAATTGGACATGCAGGGCCTCGAATGATTCGATGTTTTTTGTTCCAGTATATTTGTTTGTGTGTTGAAAGTAAAATATCTTTTTCGAAAATATTTCTCCATAAATACAAAGAGAATAATATGATCCCATTCCAGCTGTAAATCCGCGTGAGCACATCTTGTGAAATGAAACCCCATGCTGGTTCGTCCACATGTGCGTCCAGATACCAGTAATAGAATTTGTTTAGTTTTACGTCGAATTTTTGCATAACTTAAATTATATTAACGTGATTTTGGTATAAAATAGTATTTTAAAATATGATCCTTCACAAGTAATGTTTCTTTTTCACCCTACCTAGAATTGTCAGTTTGTCTCGCGTGAACGTTTCCTATAACGGATCAAGCTAACTATAGCTTTGTGTTAATGTCTCTTTCACTGTACAAAACGACGAACATCAAGGAACTAAATGTGTCAATGCCGGATATTTCTCCTTTCTGCATAATGCTCCTAGTCAAACAGGCTTGTACTTTCAGTGCATGGAATTTTTTGTTTGGTCTTAATATGAAATGCTTAAAATAATTCTGATTTTTTTTAAAAAAATGGGGTTAATTAAAAATTCCAGATGTTTAAACTTTCCATGTCTTTGAAATATAAATTCTTTTTATAAAATGGAAACGGATAGAAAAAAATATTTCCATGTCTTTAGAATAATATGTTGATTTTATATATTCATAGAATTTATGTTTTATATAAATATATGGAATATAGTTTTAGGGACAGCAAAGGTGGAATGTACTTTTAAAAAAAAAATCTATTTACACTGCCATGGTTTCAAGATTGTCATATTATATATGAACAATTTCGCATCAAAGCCGAAGACTACGAGTAGTAGCATTGTCAAAGAGGATGAGCCAGCCTGGTTTGTTATTGGCTAAAAATTAAACATGCATAAATGGACCAGTGTGTTTAGGCCTTTTATTAAGATCAAGATTATCACCTTGATTCGCAGGCTATTCTTTTCTTTTTAAATAAATGTATATTTAAATATTATTATTTTAAATTTTTTTAATAAAAAATTCAATAAATTTTTATTAAAATACAATCTATACATATAAAACATTGCTTCTTTAATATTTTAAATAACAAATCATTTTAATTTTTCATATTTTTTTTTAAAATTACCTATATTATATTTGAATTTGAAAATTGTATATGTATTTTTAAAAAATTACAAAAGTTTTCATATCCAAAAATATTATATTTATTGAATATAAAGTTATATAATATAAAAATGTGATAAAGTGAAATTATTTATATTAAATAATATATTTTTTATATTTTTTTGAGTTTAAAACCGCTCATTTACGAATTGTCTCAAGGCTTCGGACTAAATTGACAATACTAACGAGGATCTCCACGCCAAATTGACTTATTTGTTATTCAAATAGTTAGATATATAGAATTGATTGATCACATTATTTATAAACTACATTTTTAAATACGTTAGAGATAAAGAGTAAAATATACAACTTTAATATAATATAAACATTCTTAAGTTTGTGTGACAAATTTATGCATCGGTGTGTTTACTGTTCACCTAGGAATCCAGCTGCATGAGAAGTGCTCATTAATTTGTTCACACATGAGAAGAATGCTAGCTAGCTTTCCGATAAAATTTGGTCTTCTCACTAGTAAATGTATCCTTTTCTTCCTGGAAGTTTCCTTTTGGGCCATGTGAACGTTCTCTATGACTGAGACAAGTTATCATCTTAAAAGGACGTAATTGTTAAACGTTACTTACATACGCCAACACAAAAATTTTAAAAGCTAAACGGGGTAATGCTAGATATTGTTCCTAGCCGCTCAATAGGAAATAGGCTTGCACTTACAAGTTTATTTCTCATCATATGATAAATGATAATGCGATTAACTTACAAAACGTATTGTCTAATTTATTGTTAATATGGAAGAAGTAAAGTAAAACTATCACGATACAATCACAACGCGGCTAAAATATTTTATTTTAGAGTAAATTATTTATTTGGTTCCAAAAAATTACAATTGTATCATTTAATCTTTAAAAGGTCAAACGTTTTAACTTAGTCTTTGAAAGATTGTTTTGTTTGCATTATTAATTTAATATATATTATTATATTTATTTATTTATTTTATGAATAATATTTAGCGTTAACAATTATTTGAATGAACTAACATATTAAACATTATATATGTGTACATAATTTTGGGACATATATGAAATGATATTTTTAATTAGGTCCGTTATAAGATCTTTATAAAATTTGTATTGAGGGACCTATTTGATATATTTTATAAGTTGGTAAGGGGTGTCAGTATAAATATTTTATGTGTAGATACCCAACTCTAAATAATAACAATGATGTGATGTTATTATAAAGAGATCAACCAATGAAAATGATGGACTGGATAATATTTTCCTGGATTATATGAGGAAGGCTTGCTTTTGATAAAATTAGACAAGTGAATTATTATTTGTGTTCCATCATACCAAAATTGTAAGAAAGAGTCACTTATACTCTCCCAAAAGAGCCCATCCATAATTTGATTTCCGAATTACGATCAATCAAGATATGCTCTTATTCTATATCATTATTGTGTTCTTATTGTTTATCAAAGACCGACAAATAGTAAAATTATAATTTGAGAATATTCTGCATTTAAGTTTTCATAATTCTGAACTGTTTGGCCTTTTGTTTGTGCAAAATTTGTTTTATGTATTTGTGTCAATTTGGTCTCTTTACTTGTTAAAGTAACTTTTGATAAGAAAAATTTGAAATTTAGCAATAATAAATTTTGTAATATAACAATAAAAAAGACTAAATTAAAATAATTGCAATATTCAAATATTAAATTAAGACACTTAATTTTTTAAAAAAATTAAATTGAGATAGTTATAATATTTTAGGTACTGAATTAATGTTTTTTTCTTTATTTTATTACTTCATGTTTGAAAAAACTTGCTGTTTCACAGAACAAGTAAACCATGCAAAAATCGAATAACAATAATAATAAATGTTGGTTGAAATTCAGAGGAGATCCTGAGGGAAGGTTGCTCCATGGCTCCTAATTAATTTTTCTTTTATTACAAAAGAAGCTCAAATATTTTGTATTACTTGTGGTTAGTTATTGAAAGCATTACACTTGTCACGAATCTCTCCAGCTTTGCCAAGCAGCACTTGAATCCTTCCCATCTTGATCATGGCATTGGCGAAACTCGTCTCAAACGTAGCATTATTGGCTGCAAAACGAGTGACAATGCCCCTTGTGGAAGCAGCAACAGCAAGCTCTCGATCAATGGGAAATACACCTCTGTTCTTAAGAATCCCCTTATAGAACTCATTGTCCACTGTAAATGGCGTCTCTGGGTCCAAAGGCGTACTCCCTGTAACTCCCACTGTGTGCCCACCTATCAGGCTCACCATTTCCTCTCTTCTGATTCCCTTTCTCCCAAAGAAATCCAAGGCGCGTACCACAGAAATGGAGGCCTCTGGCAGGTCAACTTCGCTTTTCCTAGAGACCACCCCGTCGCGTCTTCCTGTGGGAACCTTGTATTGGGGTCCTCCGGACAGAGCCACCGCGTCTCTGGTGGCTATTGTTATGATATCAGCACACGACACCGTTGAAGGACACGCTTCTTCCACCCTCTCTTTTGCTTCTTCGATCAGATCGTACCCTCGAACGCTGAAGTTTTGATCCGCGTCTTTCTCTGCCTCGTTGTCCCCTGCCGAGTCTATAAGTATGGATGCATCACAACCCTGTAATGTAATCATGTCAAATGTGAGGGACCAAAATAAGATTTTAGTGAATTCGAATGATGTAATGTGTGATACTCACTCGGACGAAACAGTCGTGAAAATGCAAGCGAAGCAAGGCTGCAGTTATGGTTCTGTCGCGGTTGAATCGCTTCTGAACCACCTGCTTTACGATGGACTCTGCTTTTGGGCAGGAAGACTTGTAGAATCCAACCTTAAGCTGAGCCAATGAGAGAGGAAGCAGAAGCAGGAAGAAGCAGAGCACAATTGATAGCTTCATTGTTGACTTATGGGACGACTAGCTTTGATTTGCTTAATAATTACTGCTTACTATACTCAATGAATATTTCTTGCTTGGGAGGTGTCTGATTTCAAAGCATATATATAGAGGAGGAGGATACTAACAACGTCCCAGTTGTCACTTCAATTCTAGCTGTGCAAACTGAACAAGACTTCCAGCCAAATTTTGCATTTCTGAACACAGTTTGTCCGCTTATACTTGGCCCATGGCGTAGTACACTTCTAATTTATCTTCTATAATTGAACAACTTTGTGTGTGTTTAAAAAAATAGTTTGATAAATTTAGGATTTGACAAATCATGGTTTAGTGATTTCGATAAGCTTAGATCTGGATAGACGTGATTTATGTCTGAAAAATAATTGGGTAAATTTAAATTTGAGCATACCATCAACGAGTATGGTTTCTCTGTTTTTTTTTTTTTTCTGCTTGTCAGATCCAACAGCCACTAATGTTTTCTTTTCTTTTTTTTTTCTGTTTGTTTCATAAACCTATTTGAAAGAAAAAAATTTAGATAGGTCTCAATGTTTTCTTTTCTTTTTTTTTTCTGTGCCTACTTTCAGGGACTTATTTGAAGAAAAAATTTTAGGGACTAGTGCCTTCTTTTTTTCCTTCAAATAGGTCCTTGAAAGCAGGTATAAAAAATAAAAAAATATTGGGACCTATCTAAAATTTTTTTTCTTCAAATAAGTCCCTGAAAGCAGACACAAAGAACAAAAAAAAAGAAGAAAGAAAGCATTAATGGACGTTGGATCATTAGGAAGAGACAAGCAGAGAAAGGGAAAGGCGGAGAAACCAAAGGCTACCATTAACATGTTTATGTTTGAATGTTGATCAGCAGAAACACTTTTAGATGCGTAATTATCGGAAAGGATATGGATTTTATATTTTATTATTTCATTAAAATTTGTTTTTTCTATCACAATTACTAATACGAAATGAATTATTAACTAATTTTGTTAATTAAGTGACTATCTAATTAATTTTTTAATTACTAATAGGTAATTATATTATTAATTAATTTTTTAATTAATCACTAATTACTCACTATTTACTAATTAAATTTCTAATTATTTAACTATCATGAGGACTAAAGTGGGAAAATATATATATATATATATATATAAAGCATGGGTCAAGCAAACATTCAAAGCCAATAAAATATACCTAAAACCAACAAAACTAAGTCAGAGGGACCAAATGAAAAATGAAATGAGACTAAATGAAAAGAAAGTTTTAAAGTGAGGGTAAGGAAGGAATTCAGATTTAAAGTGTACCAAACCACGCTAAATGAATGCAAAAGCAAGTCCCAGGCGCTGCGGCTGAAACTGGCGTCTAGACATCAAACGGGGATTGAGATTTCTTATAAAACGTGAAACCAAACATGTATAATTGTCTCACTGTTACATTAAGCATAAAGCCATAATTCTTTCGGTACAAATAAAGTCATAAATTTTATGTTAAAGCTGAATATTAATTTATTTACATCTATTGTCATGTTAAAAATAAAATTACTGACTCGTGTGATCCAAGAAGTTAACTTATAAATTTCACAAAAAATAAATTGAATAATTTTTTTTATAATATGTATTAAAATGTCATAAAAATTAAGTGTAATTATTGAAATAAGAGGTTTACATACTGTAATTTAGACAATCATTGGCTATATTTTGCAAAATGAAAGATTTAAAAAAAAATCTAAATTCGATCCACCATTTACCGCCTATTTTTCACTAGTTTTATTAATTTTTGACTTGTTAAATAATGTTTTAAGTGGCCACTTTCTAGGCTTGAATAGACTGGACTCATGTTTGACTTCCTGGTTTTTCAATTAAACTAACCAATTTTTTATTTATTGCATTATACTGTTGCATAATAAAAATATAGTACATGTCAAAATTTCAAAAATACTAACAATAATGAAAATTACGAATATAAATACATAATTATGTTTAATATTAAAAGTTTAACTTTTCAAGAGATTAAATGTTTTTATTTTTGGATCATGTTGAAATTTTTGTAAATTATTTTTTTATTACCATATACACAAATCTTAAAATGATCTAATGATAAAAAATTTAATATGTTGAGAGGTTAAATTTTCTATATACTTAGCCATAAGATTTTAAAAGAATGATAATAAATGATTGACTAAGTTGAAATTTGATGGAGTCAAGAGGTAGAGTCAACTAATTTTTAATATATAGTATAGTGCATTTAGAAGTAAAAAAAACAAAAGAAAGCGGCAGCGGCATTTGTAGATTGGCGTTGAAAGTTTGAGGGTAATATTAAATTGAAAGTAATTAAAGAATGAAAGAATGGAGAGAGGACAGTCCCAATTAAACCTTGAACAATCCGATAGAAGTTGTCCATTATAATAACAGCTGGATTTGCTTAATTTTTTTAATGAATTTTAACTACATGTTCAGGGGTAAATGCTTGATGTTTATATACATATATATATATATATGTGTGTGTGTGTGTGTGTGTGTGTGTGTGTGTGTGTGTGTGTGTGTGTTCTATTTGTCTGATACGGAGCAACGCCATGAAAATGCCAAATCATTTGTTGTATGAATCTCACACAAATCACAATGTCATTTTGTTTATATATATTTCTTGTTGCCGGTTGCCGCCTTAAGCGTCTAATTCCATCATCCTCTCTTAACTGCAGGGCTGTACCTAGAGATTTTGGAACTTAAGGTAAAATTATTAGAAAAATTTAATATGATATAAATAATTAATCATTATATTATTCTTCTGACCTTTTGAGTTATGAAATTATTTATTAAAATTTTATAATCAAGTATTTTTTATCTTTTGAATTAAATTTTTAAATTTTCTTTTTTTTCAATATTTTAAAACTAAACTCATTCTTTTTATTTGACATTTTTTATTATTACAAATTTTAAAAAATAAAATAAAAAGAAACAATAAAAAATATAAATAAAATAGATTGTGCAACGTAAATAAAAAAAGTGATGGAATGATAGAATTTGAAGACAAAGAGAATTGCACATTGATATTATGTATTGTACTGTAACAATTTCAGGTCAACTAGCTACCTATCTCCCTTGAGAATTCAGTCAAAAAAATAAAGAAAAAATGAGAGTGAAACTGGTAACAGTGGAACTATGTTATTGTTGTTGCAATAAAATTTAAAAAACCTTGCATTGGATGAATAAAAGCTGAGCTCCCGTTTTGAAGTTACCGTTGACAATTTATTATCACTGGGCAACTAGGGCATATGTAGAGTGAAAGTAGGGCCTTGTAATGGATGAGTGAAAGCTGAGCTCCTGTTAGTATTTTCGAAGATACTGTTGGCAATTTATTATCATTGAAAATATAAATATTTTTTTTTGAACTGATTCATATGTACAATAAAATGGAGCCTAAGGCAATTGTGGGGCTTAAGGCAGTTGCCTTAGTTGTTTTACTATAGATTCGGCCTGCTTAATTAGTCTCTTTTTTTTGTTTGTGGGGACGGGGTAACAGGAATCTAAACCAACAAAGGAGGGGGTAATAATCATTTTTTCATGCTTGGTTGAAAGTAGAAAAATAATATGGTTCAAAACATCAAATTAACTAGGATACTTTTTTGAACATATAAAATATTTTATGGTCCAACTATTTTTTTTGGAACGGAAATAAATGTTCCTTAAAAAGAAATTAGCTACAAGACAAAACTCATGTTAGAGATATGACTTAAGGCCATTTAAAAAGGAGCCCAAACTAGTTTTCGGGCCCTGAAACAAAAAGGCCCTTTAACTATTTTAGGGCTTTTCATGTTTAGGACAATAGTAAAAACTACAACCTTATTTTGTTCCTCACATATGTTTTTTTTTTTTTAAATTTGGATCCTCATCAATTTTCATTCTTAATTTAATTTTTTTATGGATTAGTATATTATCAATTTAATTTTTTTGTGTGGCTTTCATTAAAATGCATTAAAATTCTCTCCATCAACAAAAATTGTGACTGTCAAAAATTATGATCCATGTAAGTAAGTTAACCATGAAATTAGCAATTTTGTTAAACTATTTAATGGTAGCCACGTGAAGGGACCAGCTAAATTGATAACATCAATCTATAAGAGATCAAATAGAAAATAAAAATATGTGAGAGACCATACCGATAACGTATCAATTTGTAAAGAATTAAATTAATAATAAAAGTTTACAAGAGATTAAATTGATAATATATCAATTTATAAAAAATTAATTAAAAATAAAAATCTATGAATGATCGATTTAAAATAAAAAGAAACATATGTAAAAGACCAAAATAAAATTTTAGTCTTATAGTTAATGATTGCTATCCTGTCTTCTAACCAGTGAACCCAAGCCATACTAATTAAAACTCTTGTTACTTTATTACTTATATTTTGTTTTTACCTTTTCTTTTTTTATTTATTTTCTTTTGAATGAATAGGATTAGGAATTCGAATTTGAAACTTTGATCTAAAATATATGTCAATTTAACTGTTGTAATATAAACTGATGACACATTGATGTTGACTATAATAATTAAAAAATTAGACTGAATCCCTGATTCGACTTGTTAGATTTTCGGGTTATTGAACCAAAAAAGAATGAAATCAATACGGAACTGAAAAGAAAAAAAAAACTTGTGGAACCGGTTCCCTCTAAAAAAAATTGAAGGTATATAGTGCGACGAGGAGATGATGAAGAAAAAGAAAAAACCATAAGCAAAAGGCGCTACAACGAAAAACAGAAGCAATAGAAGGCAGCGTTAATGGAGAGGAAAAGGAAGCAAAAAGCAAGAGAAAACCAACATGGAAGAGAGAGAGAGAGAGAAGAAGTGAAAGTATGATTCCTTCAATAAGAAAAAAGTGATGAGGTGAGGCAAGTGATGGTAAGTTGTTGCGTGTGTGAGTATATATTCAGAGGAGTGAATGAATTGTAATTTAAAAATAAATATTTTTTATATTAAATATATAATATTAAAAATAAATATATTCAATATATATATATATTATTTTTTAATATTTTAATATAAACTGGTTCAATAATTATTAAACTTTAAATTATTCCGTCTATTAATTTAATAATCAGTTTAATCTTTAAAATATTAGTTAACTAGTTTTCTTAATTATTTGCTAAGCTAAAATTTGTGCCACTTGTTTGTTTTCAATAAATTTTAACAATTATATATCCATATAAATTGGAGTTGGAAAGAGAAAAGAGGCCTTTCAGTTAGCCTCTTTCCCAACATTCATTGGCTATTTCTTTTCCAAACTAAACCCTGTCTAATATGTTTCTTTATTAATATATACCCAAAGAAAAAACATGAATTCTTTCAGTGTGTGTATATATATATATATATTGTAAATATATAAATGAATAATTAATTTAGTTATTATTTTTAAAATTAGTGAGTAGAATCTAACAAACTCGTTTAAATTAATTCTTTCATTACTTTTAATTCGTTTTAAAAAATAACAAATAATTATTTTTTTATTTTCAGAAAGTAACCTATGCATTCATTAATTTTTAGAGGATAAAACTAAATAAGCTATAATTTAAAACTAAGTTACTAATTTACTCATGTTACTCATTCAAATTTTAAACCTTGAATCTACAGCCTACTGACAGAGAAAGAAACAGAATATTACTTTCATTTTGACCACTTTTTCAAACACATGCGCACGCCATTCAAAATGATACAACTTCATTTTAAGGAGAGACATAAAAAAGGTTTCTAGAAAATTGAAGAAGAAAGAAGATTACCAACTCCCAATGAATTCCTTAACACTATAGGATAGGATAGGCACTTTGATTTTTTTTTTGACTTTTTTATAATTTTTTATGTGAACTTTCTATTCTTAGATCTAATTTGATTTGAATTTGATCAACTATAAAGATATAAGATGTAAAGTTTTTCTAATACCGAATTTTTTTATTCGCAACATTCAAATAAGAGACTTTACTTAAAATTAAAGAACCACTTTGAGGGCATTTGTTTGCTCCTAATAGGAGTGTGAATCTAATTAATTCATATTTCATGTCATTAAATACATTCTTTTTTTATTATTTTTATTAAGATCTTAATAGATATTAATAAATCAAATTTGGGGATAAAGTTAAATATTATTAAGATATAATCTTGAGTCTTACGTTTTATTTAAATATTAAAAAAAAGTTTTTGAGAATATTTAAGCTTGCATCATGTTAAATATAAGAAATTGCTTTAATTAAGTAAACCAAATCTTATTACCATTATATATAAGGGTGAAATTTTATATATAATATAAAAAATATAAATCATATAATTATTTGTATAAAATAATTTTAAATTATAAAAAAATAAAAGTATTAATAACAAATTTTATGATGCCATATAATATTAAAAATAATAATTAACAACAAATGGTTAGTTACTAATTTATTTGAATATAAATTTTTTTATAAATTATATATTCATATATGTTAAAAAATAAACAGTCTTAAGTATTCAGTATTTAAATTTAAAAATAATATCTTAATAATTAAATATTTATTCAGATTTAAATATCTAAATCTTAAAAAAAAATCACCTGAAGCAAATTGACCATCAACAGGTCATATTAATTTTATTTAATGAGTGTATATCTAGATGCATGTACCTTCATATATCCCGATAAAGTAATATCCCACTAAAACATGTCCGTTTTACAACTAATGAACGTATACATACCTAAAAATTCCACTTACATGGTTTCACATTTCAAAGTCAATCATAACCATTAAAGACATGTCCTTGAAAATGAAACACAATCATATCTAATTACTCTGAAGTGGTCCTACCCCATAAATGTGGAGCATTTCTGTTCTATATTTTTATGTTGTAAATTATGTCTGCTTGTTTAGTTTTGGTCCCATGGGTACCATTTTATCAGGCCCTTCATTACTCTAATTAAATCATATAATACTGCGTTTCACAACCATAATTGGCATGGGACATGTTTAAATTGGTGTGTGTGACCATTCTTATCATCATAGACCCCATTCTGTACATTAGTAGTTGTTAATATATAGACCACGTCTGGTACGCCATTCTGTACATTAGTAGTTGTTAATATATAGACCACGTCTGGTACGCAAAAATGAAAAGAAAGGAAAGGAAAACAAAGATAGAAAGGAAAAGGAAAAGAAAAAAAAGAAAAAGAAAAAAATATTTGGTATAGTATGGAAATGAATCATAAAAAGAAATATTATTATATTTGGTATGTATTTTTTTAAGATAAGAAAAGAAATATAGGTTAATTTTACAAAATAACCCTCAATTATACTGTTTTTTAATGAAGAATAAAATATAATCAAAAGTCAAAGTCAACATCATCTTCGTTTAGTCTCCATCTGTCGTTCTCCTTGTCATCTCTCAGCATCTTTGTCTTCTCTCATCTTTGTCTTCGCACAGAAACAAAAACAGAGATAGACGGAGACAGAGACAGAGAGACTTGAAAAAACGTTGGCGTCTCCCTCTATCGTTCTCCCTCTATTTTTCTTACTAAATGAAGATGTCACGACCCGTTTTCTGGGCACATGACCGGCACAATGATGAATCTCTCATCACTGTAAGCCTTCCGATAAATATATCAAATTTTCTTATATGAAAATCATAGATTATCAATTTAAAATACATTATTATACTGACATACAAGCCAAATGTCGAACCCCTGAACTAGATGTCCTAGACGATTACAGAGCAACATAATCTATAACAGAAGAGAGGTCTACCCGACAACGGAAAGGTCCAAAGTGATCTACTCCTCTAGCAGATATTCTTCGATGGCAACCTGATCTGAACAAAAAGGTTGTACAAACAATGTGAGCTTTTAAACTCAATGAGCGAATCGGCCTCGCATTAATAAAATTCAAATACATTACCAGTCATGCAAGCATATCCAAAGGCTCATACTCAACCAATAGACAGAAGATAAAAATTTATCCAATTCAACAAACGTTACTAGTACTCGTCAATGGCAATATATCCCGGAGAGCGCACACAGGCCGGCTCACCAATTATGTATATTTCCGCCATGACGCACAACATCATCCTCTTACATACAAGATAAAAATTCATCCAATTCAACAAACGTTACTAGTACTCGTCAATGGCAATATATCCCGGAGAGCGCACACAGGCCGGCTCACCAATTATGTATATTTCCGCCATGACGCACAACCTCATCCTCTTAGCTAGGGCGCCTCACGGATTTATCACCAATCCGGGCTATATCCCTACTGAGGGAATCGTTGTCTCCACACTCATTGGTCAAGACACCCTGTCAACCGGGTTTTCCGCCTTGCCGTGAGAGGGGGTACTGTCCCGCTCAATCACAATCAATAGCATTTCATATCATAATCAGAAGCTCAATATAATATTCATCCATATAACAGGTATAGTATATTACTATATTATGGATTTATAAACCACATATCAAGATAACAATTAATCCATTTTTGAAAACATTCAAACTTCACATCATCATAAGATACTTATTTCATTTTATCCATACTTATGGATTAATTATCTCATTTAGATTCGTCATTCTGAATCCAATTTCCCCCTATGAATCTTGGGAGTGTCCTACGACATACTTTTTATCACCAGTAATGCTAAAACTCTATTAAAACGGGGTCGTTTCACTCACCTGGATTCCGTACGAACATCGCTTCTCTAAGTCATTACAGACAAGAGTTCTCAGGTGAATTTCGGTGTTCTGCTACGGAGATTTTCATGAAAGATTAAAGAAAATACGTCAGGATTGTTTTCGTACAGATACTGTTCATATATACGGTTACTATTCATACGGTCACTATTCATACGTATGGTCACTATTCATATATACGGTCACTATTTATACGTACGGATACTATTTATACATACAGATAATATTCGTACATACGATCACTATTCATACGTATGAATATTATTTTTATGTACGGATACTATTCATATGTACAGTTACTATTCATTCGGTTACTATTCATACGTACGAATACTATTCATATCAGAAATAGAGAATACAATCTGTAAAAGAGTACACCAGGTAAGTTCCCAGGAAAGAGTGGAGGGTCACACTGGACACACTTAAAAACCAGGTCTTTCCTTAGCCAGAACTTTCCTAGACATGTATTCTTCACAGTTTACATTCTATTTCGGTAATCAGAGAATCAAAATAACATATAAACAGCTAAGGACAGTTTTTCTGATGTGGAAGATCAGCCAAGGCCGCAACCACAGAGCATACTTAAGAAATTAACTTCTAAAATTTGAAAGACATAGAAAGGGCATACTATCCTTACCTAAGCTGAAAAGGAAAGGCCCAAAATCTCAGACGCCTAGCTTTGGAGTAAGAGAAACTTAAGGAGAGAAGAAGAGAAGTTGAAGGTGTGAGTTTAGAAGTGAAATGGAAGGGCCTATTTATAGCAAAAGTCAAGGGTACTATTTGACACTATGCGCTAATAAAATATTCAATTTACTATTCATGAAAATGACATTTCTAATAATGCAGTTACTGTGCACCTCACGCGTACGATCGAAAATTTTTCTGTTATTACTATTGAAAACTTAAAAGGAAAACTATCATTTCACCTTAAACCTTTAAGTTTCTTTTCAATTCAGTCCTTTCACTTTAATCCCTGAGGGTATTTTCACACATAAAACGTTAGTTTCTCCTACGAACTTCTTTCTAGTTTTCTCTTATGACCAAACAACATCTAGTACTTGACATTTCGATTGTATAAATGAACAGTATCATATACGTAAATAGTATTATACTGGTGAATAGTACCGTATACTGAAATAGTAACAGTAGTTTGTAAACAAATATTTATATTTTATTTTTCTTGGGTATTACATTATCACCCCCTTAAGAGAATTCGGTCCTCCGAATTCAAAACTCATTTCAAGACTGAAATAAGTGTGATTACTTCGTCTATATCTCATTCTTTGTATCTCTTTCTTCCAAAACCTCATCACACCCTTGGTGAGATTTACAAGAACACTATACTATCGACTGTGAACTCTAGACCGCATTATCAATAATTTGCATTGGACTTTCCTTTTCTAAACGGTAAACATTCTCTTCCTCATCAGTTTGATTTTTTTTCCACAATCTTTTGTACCATAAAGTGTTTCATCCTCATAACCTTTACCAAACTTAAACCATCTGATTAGAGACGAACTCTGTCTCTATGTAAAACCTCAAATAGGTGCCTTCTCAACAGTGGCACGTGGTCTTTCCAGTTCACATTGAATATCAGAACACATGTTTCCACACACATAGCTTATAACTTTTACGAATACAAGCACCCTATCCGAAGGCATCATTTTGGTCATAGGTAATACTCTTGCCCGAAGGCGATATTCTCAGCTGAAGGCATTATATAAAATGAAATCATTACATAAATCTCTAAGAAGAACAATTCTAGAAAATGTGTTAAGTAAATAACATACTCCTCATGCATAATTATATATATGGAAATTCCTCTCACCTCAATGACTCATATAGAGTCGCATCCCTTCAATGATTGAGGCAAACTCATAGTTCTATAGGTTCATAAAATACTTATTCAGCATTCCTCCATAGCTCAGAAGTGCAATGAAATATCATTTTAGTAACTCTGCTCAGTCAAAAAGATATTACTATACTATGCTTTAGAATCAAGTATGAAATATAACAAGTCCAATATCTTTTCATTCCTTAAGTTCTTTCAGTAAAATGAATCACTTCAACAAAGAAGATCTAGATACTAACTTAAATTTTATTTCTAGTACATAGATAATTTTAATACGTGAAGCTTACACCAAATGTAGCTTTAGGTACAAACAAAAGAAAAATAAATTAAGGACGAGGAGGCTTTTGAAATGTAAAAGGTGCTCCAGGTCTAGAAGATGAAGGTGCTTCAGACCTTAAGGAGGAAGCTAATCGTTGCAGCCTAGAAAGAGTTTCTGGAGGAAGCGCCTGAGAAATTTGGCGAAGAGCATAAGTCACTCCGTTCATACAGTCAATACACCTTGCTTGTTGGTCACGAAAATTTTGAGTTGCAAACATTGAATGTCTATCAACTCGATTAGCCAGTTCCCCGAAACGACGGTTTATCAGTTTCTCTTGGTTTTCAAAGAGACGACTTATTAGTCGCTTCTGGTCCTCTATCTTGTATTCCAGGCTCTCTATCTTACGTTCCAGGAATGCAAGCTTATTTTCTGAGGATGTTGCAGTACTGTCCTCCTCCAACTCTATTACATCCCTCTTTCTCTTCTTAATTTCTGGTGACCTGTCTACAGGTCTCTTCCCTTTGTTGTTTCCGAGACTTAGATTTAAATCAAGCTCTACATTGCCAGTCTCAAAATTCAAGTTGAAAGACTTATTATCGGCCATTGCTCTAGGGATCTCAGAAACAACTTCGAATGAGAAAGGAATGGAGATTGAGAAATAGGTATGTAATGAAAGAAGTAGGTTTGCTTGGTGCGATGAGTAGGGTAACGGGCATACAAGATTTATAGACAACCCGAAGCCCCTGGAGCTAAAGCCACCACAACCTACACGCCGCTTGCTATAAGGTTTACAGATCACATACGTCGCAATGCCAGCAATTAATGTCGGACATGCGAGTAAATAGTAAATATAATTTAATGCAATTAACATAAGTCAAAGATTTCCTCAAAAAAAATTTTCGGCTAATCTTGACCTTTCTCAAAGTTCTGACTAACTACGCTCTTCAGTCTGAGATTTTCTCCCTCTAACTTGTTTTATCCTGTAATCCCATATCACGATGTCCCTCTATGATCGGGTAGTCTCATATTAGCCTTATCTTAGATTCTGATCGGTGTCTTTATTCTGGATTTACACATAATATATGTATATCAATATATACATTTTAAAACAAAGTTAACTGCTTACGGTCACATGCCTTCAGCATTATCATGATGTAAGGAAATCACTGCCTTTCATTTGCCCACGAGAGCATTATATGTAAGTATATGTAACCATGAAGATATATCATCATCTACACATTTTATTCTATCCAAGTCATTTTGATTTCACATCTCTATGAGTATATGTAGGATCATCACATATTCTCCTTGATCGTAGCCTTCACTCATTATGCATGAATAACATACATACATGTAATTACAACATGATTCAATCAATTATATTATACTTAACTGAAGGCTATTAAGAACAACACAATAAAACGGAGAAATGTATTTCAGTTCATCATAAAAGCATCTAAGGCAATCTTTGATGGCTATGTTATCAACTTCTTTGAATTTCGGAAAATGCCAACGGGAGAAATGGGAAAACCGAGTAAAATCGGCCGCAAATCCACCGAATACTGACTTTCGTGGTTTTGGAATTAATGCGACGCATTGTTGGTGTGCACGCCTACCCTAGACTTCTGGCTTCTAGCTTGCAGAAATTCATAGGTTGATCGTGTAGGGGTGCGGTGAAAAGATATCTTCTTTGTCTCTAAGTCCTAATTTTTATCTATAAAAACCATCCCAGCGTTCTCAGTTACCACACCACAAAGAGTAATAATCTCCGAGCCTACAATCCCCCAGTATTCCTCTCGCCTCATACTCTTACAAAAATTTCTAAATTTTTCCAAATCATGGCCTCAAGGAAGTACATTGATCTCACAGTAGAGGCTAAGGAAGAAGAGCTCGACTTAAACTTAAGTCTGGGCAAAGACAAGGGCAAAAGACCTTTTGAGGGGTCTCCAGAGAAGCAGAAGGAGAAGAAAATGAAGAAGATCGAGGAAGCTGAGGAGACTAGCACGGGCCATACCTCGGAGGACAAAATCGCCTGTCTAGAGCAGGAGGTGAAAAATCTGAAAAAGATGATAGGAGACCTGGAGAAGTTAACTAAACGCAATCATGCAGAAATGACTTCAAGAATAGACAGGTTCTTTTATTGGTCTACCCAGTGCTTCTGCAATCAACAACAAAGAAGTGTTGATTGTATGAATGGGATTTACACTACCCTCCGCGACATTGCTATGTCCCTTGCTCCAAGGAATGGTCGAGGGGTGATGATACAATACAACCCTCCTAATCCAAGACCACCTCGCTTTTAGATTACTCATGCATGAGTAAACTTCTTCTTTTTTGCAATGTAATCCTTCAGTTTTTTTTTAATGCGAGTGGTTCCTTTTATTGGCTGGTACCCTAAAATAATATAGCTACACAAAATCAATCATGAATTCAGCTTATAAAATCCACCATATTAAAATTTGATCCGACAGCAACGGAATCAAAACAAGTAACAACTTTTCCTTGACTAAGTTCAAAAGTGTAGCCACATCTGTATAAAACTAAAACTGAGAACATACTTCTTAAGAAGAGATAAGTCTCGGAGGGAAAGGAAATGAAAACATCCTACAGGACCTTCAGTAGAGCCATCTCTCTATAGTTGTGCCCGGGTTCACAACGATAGAGGAGGTCCTACTAAGGTTACCTTGCTCTGTAATCACTAGGAGACCTAACAACCTTTGCTCTGATACCAACTTTGTCACGACCCGTTTTCTGGGCACATGACCGGCACAATGATGAATCTCTCATCACTGTAAGCCTTCCAATAAATATATCAAATTTTCTTATATGAAAATCATAGATTATCAATTTAAAATACATTATTATACTAACATACAAGCCAAATGTCGAACCCCTGAACTAGATGTCCTAGACGATTACAGAGCAACATAATCTATAACAGAAGAGAGGTCTACCCGACAACGGGAAGGTCCAAAGTGATCTACTCCTCTAGCAGATATTCTTCGATGGCAACCTGATCTGAACAAAAAGGTTGTACAAACAATGTGAGCTTTTAAACTCAATGAGCGAATCGGCCTCGCATTAATAAAATTCAAATACATTACCAGTCATGCAAGCATATCCAAAGGCTCATACTCAACCAATAGACAGAAGATAAAAATTTATCCAATTCAACAAACGTTACTAGTACTCGTCAATGGCAATATATCCCGGAGAGCGCACACAGGCCGGCTCACCAATTATGTATATTTCCGCCATGACGCACAACATCATCCTCTTACATACAAGATAAAAATTCATCCAATTCAACAAACGTTACTAGTACTCGTCAATGGCAATATATCCCGGAGAGCGCACACAGGCCGGCTCACCAATTATGTATATTTCCGCCATGACGCACAACCTCATCCTCTTAGCTAGGGCGCCTCACGGATTTATCACCAATCCGGGCTATATCCCTACTGAGGGAATCGTTGTCTCCACACTCATTGGTCAAGACACCCTGTCAACCGGGTTTTCCGCCTTGCCGTGAGAGGGGGTACTGTCCCGCTCAATCACAATCAATAGCATTTCATATCATAATCAGAAGCTCAATATAATATTCATCCATATAACAGGTATAGTATATTACTATATTATGGATTTATAAACCACATATCAAGATAACAATTAATCCATTTTTGAAAACATTCAAACTTCACATCATCATAAGATACTTATTTCATTTTATCCATACTTATGGATTAATTATCTCATTTAGATTCGTCATTCTGAATCCAATTTCCCCCTATGAATCTTGGGAGTGTCCTACGACATACTTTTTATCACCAGTAATGCTAAAACTCTATTAAAACGGGGTCGTTTCACTCACCTGGATTCCGTACGAACATCGCTTCTCTAAGTCATTACAGACAAGAGTTCTCAGGTGAATTTCGGTGTTCTGCTACGGAGATTTTCATGAAAGATTAAAGAAAATACGTCAGGATTGTTTTCGTACAGATACTGTTCATATATACGGTTACTATTCATACGGTCACTATTCATACGTATGGTCACTATTCATATATACGGTCACTATTTATACGTACGGATACTATTTATACATACAGATAATATTCGTACATACGATCACTATTCATACGTATGAATATTATTTTTATGTACGGATACTATTCATATGTACAGTTACTATTCATTCGATTACTATTCATACGTACGAATACTATTCATACCAGAAATAGAGAATACAATCTGTAAAAGAGTACACCAGGTAAGTTCCCAGGAAAGAGTGGAGGGTCACACTGGACACACTTAAAAACCAGGTCTTTCCTTAGCCAGAACTTTCCTAGACATGTATTCTTCACAGTTTACATTCTATTTCGGTAATCAGAGAATCAAAATAACATATAAACAGCTAAGGACAGTTTTTCTGATGTGGAAGATCAGCCAAGGCCGCAACCACAGAGCATACTTAAGAAATTAACTTCTAAAATTTGAAAGACATAGAAAGGGCATACTATCCTTACCTAAGCTGAAAAGGAAAGGCCCAAAATCTCAGACGCCTAGCTTTGGAGTAAGAGAAACTTAAGGAGAGAAGAAGAGAAGTTGAAGGTGTGAGTTTAGAAGTGAAATGGAAGGGCCTATTTATAGCAAAAGTCAAGGGTACTATTTGACACTATGCGCTAATAAAATATTCAATTTACTATTCATGAAAATGACATTTCTAATAATGCAGTTACTGTGCACCTCACGCGTACGATCGAAAATTTTTCTGTTATTATTATTGGAAACTTAAAAGGAAAACTATCCTTTCACCTTAAACCTTTAAGTTTCTTTTCAATTCAGTCCTTTCACTTTAATCCCTGAGGGTATTTTCACACATAAAACGTTAGTTTCTCCTACGAACTTCTTTCTAGTTTTCTCTTATGACCAAACAACATCTAGTACTTGACATTTCGATTGTATAAATGAACAGTATCATATACGTAAATAGTATTATACTGGTAAATAGTACCGTATACTGAAATAGTAACAGTAGTTTGTAAACAAATATTTATATTTTATTTTTCTTGGGTATTACAGAAGAAACAGAGACACACAGAAAAAGTCGGTGTCTCCCTCTTTCGTTCTCCCTCTGCAACAAATTCTAACGAAAAGGGGCAGCTAAACCTAGCTCGTCGATCTCCTTCTACTCTGTTCTCAGTCTCGACTCGTCAATCTTGTCTCCCTTTGCTCTGTCTCTCTTGATCTGGTGAAAAAGCAGTGACCAGAATGGAATAGAATGACCAGAAAGCACACCAAACGCAGCCAGAGGTTAATTTCGACATCAGCCTTCCTTCTCCCTTTCCTTCCTTAGCTTTCCATCGTCTCAGCTAAGGAAGCAATCCGCACAACTAAAATGGAGAGCAGAATTTAATCCTAAAAACACTACATTGTAGAAGACGTACACCAAACATGAGAGAGGAAAACAATGATAGAATTCCATACTCTTTTTCATCAGGGAGCACGTACCAAAACAACACCATATTATTTGTTTATGGTGTTTGCTAGAAGCTAATGTTTTCTTGTTTTTTCGTTTACCAAAAAAAATAAAATATAAGTTTTATGGTGATTACCTTAGATTAACTTATTTTTAATTGTATCAACACAATTTTACCGTACTAATTATATTGGACATGTTGCTAGTATATTGCTTTGTACCAAAACAGCACCATATTATTCGTTTATGGTGTTTGCTAGAAGCTAATGTTTTCTTCTTGTTTTTTCGTTTACCAAAAAAAATAAAATATAAGTTTTATGGTGATTACCATTGATTAACTTATTTTTAATTGTATCAACACAATTTTACCGTACTAATTATATTGGACATGTTGCTAGTATATTGCTTTGTGTGTGGACCACTTGTCTACTAAAGAGTGCGAAGTAGGAGCTAACTAATTATTGTTTTGGGAAAAACAAATTATGATACATTATTATAATAAATATATATAATATCTTTTGCAATGAGTTCGAATTCCACTTTCAGTAGTATGAGGAGATTAAAAATCCACGCAAAGAAAAAAGGATAAATAATTAAGCTCTAAGATCCATCAGGGGGTTGTACAATTATTGACTGAAAAGAAAAATCATATATATATATATATTGCAACTTAATTAAATCAATAAGATAATCCTTAAAAAGATAGCATGAATGCATTATAATATAATTGAATTTTAATATATATGCCCTCCCTCTCTGCTCAAAGTACTTTATGGATTAACATGTTCAAATTAAACTACAGAGGATTCACACTTTACCTTTCACAATCAACAAATTACTCTTTGTTAAAATTATTAATTAAATCTTTAAATTTTTACATTCAAACAAATAAATCATTCTATCTAATTTCTTATTAACAGTACTTACTCATTTTTTACACATGTCAATTGTGAGACTGCATTGAAAAGTGTAATTCAAAAATTGACATGTAAATAGTTTGAATTAACATATGCAATAGTTCCATAAGAGAAAAAAAAAATTGGCAAAAGGAATTGGTTGAATATAAAAAGAACCTAATAATCAATTTAAAATTTTAATAAAATGACCCAAAGTTCAATATATTTCTATATATTTGAATTATTTCCTTCTTTTAATACGCCCGTATTTTCAAAAACAAAAAAGGAAAGGTAAAAAAAAGGAAAGCATCTAAGTGAACTGACAGTCTCTATTAGGGTTTTCTCTTTCGCAGATCAGTTCCTAGGGTGTGAATTAATTAATAATTTAATATTGAAGTTCACTTAGCCAAATGTTATGTAATATAACCAATCAGCCAATAAGTTATGTGATCAACAATGAACCACGTACCATACTTCATTTTATATTTCACTAATTCACGTGTAAACCTTTCCTACAATCTTCTTTCAATTAAAATAAATGTACTTTAATCTAATTTAAGAGCCTTATTAGTTTTAAGTGACACTTTGTTTTTTTAAATATAAACTCTAGAAAATCAAAATGATTATGAATTTGATTCCCTCTCACGCCCCTTTCGCACTCTATTTTTACCGAAAGTTGTACTTCCTTTAAAAAAAAAATGCACTTCTATTAAAATTTAGCAGTTCCATACAGGCAGCAAATGAAAGCAATTATCTTCTCATTTTTTTAATATTTAATTAGCTATTGTTTTAGGTAGAACCAATTCTACCCCGATTTTCATACGAAGCTAGTGCCTTAAATTTTTATTATTGGATTGATCAAAAAATCCTCCTTTTTATTCCTTTTTCCTGTTTTAAGTTTGGTTATTGCATTGTGTTTTTCTTTCGTTATCTTCGGACTTCTAGGTGCACCTAACTAAAGTATACATATATATATGTACAACCATCCATATTACAACATAAATGAATAATTGAAAAAAAAAAACTATTTGTGCAGTTTTACATTTTGTTTTTTCTGGTGACTATTAATGAAGGTATGTATATTAC
Source organism: Biancaea sappan (assembly GCA_037074585.1). Lineage (NCBI taxonomy): Eukaryota > Viridiplantae > Streptophyta > Magnoliopsida > Fabales > Fabaceae > Biancaea > Biancaea sappan. The sequence goes on from CM073492.1 coordinate 39,642,723, forward strand.
ATTCAAATGTAAATGCATTATTCATCAGCATTAAGGTTCAATCCTTACTCTTAAGTACCTCCAAAAAGTGAAGTAAAACATTCGTTGACTACAATTAATTGGTCCCTAGCTTAGTGATCTTGAACAAGTTTATATATGAGCTGCTTGATTTCTATATCTTTATTTTGTTTTTATCACCTTGAACAGGAGAAGTTCCCTTGTTACAGAAGACCTCAATTACTTCTTCTAGTACGAATTACTAACGTACGAAATTTTGGTTCCTCGTTATTTCGCATTAATGGAAAAGCTCGAATTTTCTGCTTTGGTGACACATGAACAGTTCATTCATGTACTCACCCAGCAATCATATAAAGAGAGCGTGTAACTCGTATGTGTTAAGATCAAACGTTTTTCACTACACCAAAAACTATAGCTTTTAATTAAGACGCGATTTTATTTCCTTAACATATATACAATTACAATAGAGCTTCGACAATGACTCAACCATTCACTTGAGCTTCCGCAACGAGACAATTGTTGTGCTACAGCTTAATCAATAGCATAGACGTATAGAAATATAGTTGATACTTGAAAACAGCATATTATTTTTTGTGCTTATTATTATTATTATTATTATTATTATTATTATTATTATTATTATTATTATTATTTATAAACAACGAGTGTGTGAATGTAATAGAAGACAACGATAATTCATAAGGCAATGAAATTCAACGGAATGCAATTATACAAAGTAAACTAAAAATGAACTGTTAGGTCTGCTAAATACGAATCACTTATTTCAAAATATGTCATTAGGAAGCTATCCTTAATTTACGAGAATTTGAATTGCATATATAAAAGTAAGAGAAGAATGTGATCTCCAAACTTTTGGAGCAAAAAGATTTTGATGTTTTCAGGATCAAGCCTCGCATTAATTCCATGATTTGAAGCCCATATATGAGCTTTCCATAGCAAAGTTGGACAATAAAATTTTTCTCTTAAGCCTGCATGACTATTAACGATATGATTTCTAAAGTTTATAATTGTATAATCCCAGATTCCCAGTATGACATATCAATTTGTAAATCCAAGAAAACCAAGTTTAATTCCCACATCGATCACTAGCTAGCTAGACCGCTAGAGAAATCAAGTTTGATAATACAATAATAGCACTGGATAATTAAACATTAATCATCAAAACATAACCAGTTTAGCCTTTTCAGCATGTACCAGTCCCAGATACAACATGCAACAGCAAAATATCTTACATTGCCAAGAAGAACACGCTTATATACACAGCAAACCAGGCCAACCCAAACCATTATTAAGAACCTTCGTCAAGTCTTACTCCAGTACAGTCCACGGGCACACATAATATATTTATATGTAAGATAACCTAATATAATTAAGCCCTAGGTTTTCCTGGGGATTTTGGTTGATGAGCTGGATTTGGTTTCGGTTCAGAATAGTCTGCATCTGCAACATCATCTGCTCCTCCTTTCTCCATGCCAACGGAAACCTCCTTACTGTTTTTTGAGTCTTTCAGGGCTTTCTGCAAGTCAAACAAGCAAGCTCACAACTAAGGTGGCGCTAGATTGTATATATTGCTTCAAATTATTAGTTTTTAATAATAATCTGGGGACAAAATTAGAAACCCATAGATAGATCACCCGGATCTTTTGAGAGAGATCAAAATTAATTTTGAAATCTCGGTGACTTGTCTGTTTCTGTGATATTATTATAGATCTTTTAGTCTTTTATTATAAATATATATATATATATATATATATATATATATATATATATATATATATAATCAAGGAATTAATTGAAGACCATAATGATTCTGTAGGTCTGCTAGGGCATCAACATGATACTGCAAGCTTTGGGGGTTATTTTTCCTTTCTTTCTCTTTTATTTCAAATTTTCAGGATCAATAACTTGACATAGTCCTTTTGATATATATGTGGTATATATATAATAATAAAATCTATATGGGGGTTAATATAAAAAGAGAGAGAACTGAGAAGGGACCTTAGCCTCATGATGTTGCACTGATGGATCTGCGTCCACTGTTTTGGTCACGAGGCTTCCTATATATTCCGAAGAGAAACCAAATAAAAATTAGCATCTTTAATTAAATTCCATAACTGTATATAAGCAATTTAAACCGAATTAAGGGTTAACGTGAAAACCCTAACTAAGGGGTCAAATGAAAACCCTTGAATAATTGACTTACTGGTTGCAGGGACAGCAGCAACAAATACTACATAGGAAAGAGCAAGAAGGATAACTAGAAGTCTGAGGAGGGCTTTCTTCTCCATGAAGACTCAAAGTATTATATAATATGAGAGGGTTTGAAAGAGAAGAAGAAGAAGAAGAAGAAGAAGAAGAAGAAGACTTGCTTGACTAGAAGAGCAAAGGCTGTTGAGTTGAGTGCAAGGAGGAAGGGTGGTGAAGGTGCTTTATATAGAAGGGCAAAGCTCGAATATTTGAATTAAATATGTGCTAATTAATATAAAAAATATGACTAGTACTATGAGTTTCTTAATTCTTATGACTATAATATGTACGGCGGATGCACCAACTTGTTAGGTATCCTGATCTGATCATTCTCTCTTTTTCGGTTTTAAAGAGTAAATATGTTTTACTGTTTAAATCAACTCATCAGACGTTGGCCTCCGTAAACAGCTCAAATGAATCAAACTTGGGTTAACTCTTGCTAATTATATATATAAATATATACTACCATGCATGATCATTTCCATATATATTCTGTTTTATCTTCCTTAATGATAAGCCTCATACATATATATAAGGTCTCTTATTTTATCAATAGACAATTCAATTTGGAAAAGAATTTTAACCATTATTTTTTTATAGTTGATGTACATTTGTCTTTTTATATCCTTGTTTTAGAATTTAGATTTTCTTTATTTCCGGCGAGAAATGAAGAGCTCATTTTTTCAATTGCAACTTTTTTTTAGATTGGATGGTCATAATTGAAAAAATAAATAAGAAACAATAGTCAAACTACATGCTGCATTTCCTTACTAAGTCATGACCATTTGATCTAGAAATAGACTATTTTATGCTAGAAATGGAAAGAATCCAAATTTCATTATTTAATAACAAAGTAATAAGAAATGAGTAAAAATATTAAAAATTAAATCATATATTTTTTAAAATTAAAAAATTAAAATATGTATTTTACAATATATATATCTCAAAATATATGTACGTCTAATAGATTTGTAAAACAAATTTCATGTACCATTTCATGTCTTATCGTTGACGTACACATGGATTACAATAAATCTCATGCATCACTTATCAATCATTCTGTTATACAATAGGCTTCTGTGAATATAGTACATGTTTGGAAAACAAAAAGTTTATTAAATCATGTTTGATTCAAAGTTTAAAATCCAAATTTTAATTTGTCGTATATATTCTAAAAAACACTTATTAATATGCATATATAAATATCATATATAGTTGACACTAATTTGACTTCTGCGAATGGGTGACGCGCATATTATTACAACAATCATCATGTGAAAGTTATAGGTCTTCGATCTGTTCCGTAAGGAAATTACTACTGGATGATATAGGAAGATTTCCCATATTTCGTTGCTAAAGTGGCTTTTAATTTACTCAGTCACGGAATAATATAAGCTTTGCGTGCTATCACTAGTTTCCCAATAAAGATAGTGACCCACTTCATGTTAACTTGGTGTTAGCAAAATGCCAGGTGTGCATGAAATGGATGCTTTTGAGTCAAATACAACTCTCACAATGCATTGTATTGTCTGCAATCTTCGTAAAAAATAGAACAAAAGAATATTATTGCAATGTATATTTAGTACTATTCCCGCGTGTACTCTTATGTTACTAAGCACGCATAAAGAAAATCATAGGTATCGTAGAATTTAATTTTGAGAAATACTGTTCTGCTTTGTTTATTTGAGCATGTGATAGGCAGTCACTCAAGGAGAATATATATATATATATATATATATATATAAAACATTGCATAATTGACTTCCCCACACTGTACCAAAACATGACCCAGGCCTCTAATTAGCTTTAAAAAGATGACATATATATATATATATATATAGCGCAGAGAATTGATAAAAGAACAGACAAACGTAACTCCTTTGTGTTTCTTATGGAGTGAGGCTTAAAATCCAGGATATATATCTGCATTAGATTCATTATCATATATGAACAGCTACGTGGGCAAATGGTTGTGGTACTGTGTGTGGGGTTGGGAAGCCTCAATAATTGGTGCTTGTTCATTAAGGGCGTGACACGAGTATAGTAATTACTAATTAATATTGAAATTACAATAAACAAAGGTTGCTTCCTGAGGCCTCATCACCAAATAATAGTGATTAGATCGATGCAATGTGTTTCCGAACAGTGATTGCGTTGGTAGGTGGGTGTTCAGCGCCCTTACAGGTGTCATCAATATCTAGGAATATATATACAAGATATTTCTCGTTTTAATCCTACCACAGTAAAGTTGTCTTCTTATTTTAATTCTTTATATATATATATATAGAGAGAGAGAGAGAGAGAGAGAGATAATTTTTTTGTTTGATCTCTTATAAATAAAATATATTATGTTACTAAAATGTCATTCTATTGATTTAATTAATATTAATAAAACTAAATATTTATCCACATATATAATAATAACTAAATCATAATGTGTTAAACTATATTGTATAGTATCAAATTTGTTAATTTCATTAATGACATATGACAAAATGAGACTATTAATAACATACCCTATATATAAGGCACTAAGATTTTAGTGTATACATACACATACATACGTATATATTATGTCCTCTTTCACCATTAATTCTAGAATATCATAATTATGCCCTGTGCCTTTAATATATAACTTCTCGAATATATTTGTGGAATGGGCCTAACACTGGGCCTTCCACCTGCCAGATTCTCCTTTACTGTATTACATGTGGCACGGACCTAATTAGTTGTGTAAAGTTCTATAACCCAAAAAACAAAAAAGGTTGTATAAAGTTCTAATGTGTTTCCGTGTACTGGAAAAGGGGTGCAACTTGCAAGTAATTATAAATCTCAAATCATCCCATATTTCAAAATTTGAGGCTTTTTAAAAATTTTTAATAATTTTTAATAGATATTATATAATTTTTATGAATAAGTACACAGATTAATCCTGAAAGATATACTTCTTAATATTTTTTAGTCCCTAAAATTTAAGTATTGAAAAACAAGTTAATCTTTAAAAATTATGGACTAAATAATAATAATAAATAATTCTGTAAAAACTAAATTTTATATTTACATATTTTTACCTGATTGTAACTCAATAATGATATGTAAGGAATTTATAATATTTATTTAGATGTTGTTAAATATAATTTTCATTATATTTTTGTTCTAAACATTCAATAAAAAGAAAGAAAAGTAACTCTGTATACCCAACCCTAATAACAAATTAATTTCTTTTCCCTCGAGCTCCGGAAAGAAATAATTTGTATATACAATTTATTTATTTATTATTCGTCATACTTAAAGCTGCAAGTCTCATAAATTTCTTTGGATTTATATAAACATGCTAAATGGTGGGGCAGTACATTCATATATATAGTGTGTACGACGTGGTACTGAGACACCTGAAAACAATTTAGAAACCTTAATAATGGAAGCTGGTTAAGGTTCCATGTTACACCTGTCCATGATGATCAACACAGGCTTTTGCCTGATAAAGGCTTGAAACCTGCAAGCCTTTTCCTAATGCTCCCAAACACTAAGTGGGTTGGTGGGTCGGTGGGTGTCAACAAGCAACAACACCCTTATGCTCCAGCACGTGAAAATTTCTGTCTTTTTCTTTTTCTAAATTTTATTTTTGAGTTCTGCAAAAGCCATTTATGTGGGTTACATGCTGTCCTCTCTGCAAATTAATGAATCCCCCATGTCCAACTCCATCATCAGGTTAGTGGGGATTGAATTAAAATGAGTTGTTCGTTACATTAAAAACAAAAAAGAAGAAATTAAAGAGATGTCTAATTGTGTGTTGTGGATTCTCACATGATGCGTTTTGTTACTTTGACATCATGTTAACCTAGTTTCCTATCTTGAGAATTAAACTCTTATCACTACGACACCTGGAAAAGTTCATCCCTAATTGATTAATCTTGATGACCCTCTGTTCCATAACAATCATATAGTCAGTTCAATCAAATTAATATGGGTGGTCTCCGTTGTTAAGTTGCCCTACGAGAAATTTAGAAATCATATATGGAAAAATTTGTCTATGAATGTCGAAAATTTCATCTCTAACTGTTTAGAGATGGAATAAATTTCAACTGGATTTAGTGTGGCTACGAGAGGCTCTTTTGATTTTGTAAAGGTTGCGGCAAGATGGGTCATGTTCGTAAAGAGTGTGATTGGGACTTCCTACTCATCGGGTTGCGTTTCATGCTCTAAAGTAACAACAATGTTCTTAACCCTAGTGCGATAACTGTATGATCAAAAGACTCCATTATTTGCCATTGAAGGATGTGCTTACTTAAAAAAGATTCACTGAAGCACTACTTGCATTCATGTGCTAGAAACACCAGCCGAGATTGTGTACTCCATTTGTGACCAGCCTCCAATGTAGTTCTGCAACCTGACACTGCCCAGGGTCAGAGAGGTTACTCTTCATCTGGTGACTCGGACAACGATGACATGCACGAGAGTGACTCGCCTAATGGCCCCTTGAATCCAATTATTGATGCCAATATGGGGACATCGAAGAAGACTCGTCTGATCCAGGTTCACATCCCAATCATCTTCTACAAGCCCCAACGATGGTCATGGTCCTTCAGGTTTTGATCATCAATGCCATCCCTATGCCTTTGTTTCTGAACCTTTGCACCATCAAGTAGTGCCAACGCTAGGTGTTGTCAAGCGTCCTCTGCCAGATTCTCTACCATGTGCATCTGGTACCAAAAAACCCAAATTACTTGCCAAGCAGGCAACTTCAGCTTGCTTCTGGGTCCCACGCCACCAATCGAGTGACCTCTATTAATTCTCTTCAGTCACCTTGAGAGAGATTCGAAAATCGCTGGTTAAACTTAAATTTGAGTAGAATTAATTTTGTATAAATGTGATTTATATTTAAAAATTATTATTAAAAAAATAATTTTAAAAAATAAATTTCGTTTGAATATAAGTTAGTAAAAATACTTTTTAATTTGTAATTATCAAAAATAATATAAATTTTATATTATTTTATTTTATTTAACTATTAATACTAATATTTAATTTATAAATATCGTAGTAAAATAAATTTATTTATTTTATTTTTAAATTTAATTTAATTAAAAATAATTAATTAGTTATCTATCACCTATTTAAAAATACCTAACAAATATATATATATATATATATATATAAATATAAAGCATATGTACTGTTAAGACGTCCAGTATATATATATATATATAACATATATTTTGCTATACATATATATAAATAAAACACATATAACATAAATCAAACGAAACCTTGCTCTATTCGTCGACGTCCAGTAACATATGTTTCGTCTTCATTCTCCCCATCTCTTCTGTGCATAAGAGACACATATTCCTTTTTAATTTTGCAGGACCAGTAATTTATGTGTCTGAAGCCAGGAAGACACTGAAAACTGAAAGTGAAAAATGAAACCATGCATGCTCTGTTTTTTTTCGCCCTCTCTCTCCTCCTCTACAATTCTCTCCCTCCGACTCTGTGACTCTCTCTTATCCTCATCCTCAAAAATCTTAATTCTCACCCTCTCAGAAGGAATGAGAAAATGAGAAAAATTTAGAGAAACAACAAAATAAAATTTCAGAATGAATAAGTGCATGTTTGGTTATCCGGTATACTGCCTTCAACGCGCGTTCATGTAACGAAAATCGATTTTTTAGTAAAATTGTTGTGTTTGGTTCCGCGTTGTTCATCAAATTCAGAATCGATTTTCATCTCAAAATCGATTTTGTGGAGAAGTGGAACCTTATAGCTTCTCTTGAAAATCGATTGTCCACAAATCATTTGCAGTCAAAATTTTTCATTGTTACCCCTCTTCATAGTGACTTTAAAACAGAAGGAGAGAAGGAAGAAAACACAGAGAGAGAGAGAGAGAGAGTTGCCAGTGAAGAATTCCGTTGTCGTCGTCGCCATCCCGGTCGCCATCGCTATTCCCGTGCCTGTCCTCGACTGGAGAGTGGAAGAGGAAGAGAGGTGACTGTTTGGTGTGGGGGAGTGTGACTGAAGCTACTCTGCCATTAAAATATATTTGTTATAATTGAGAGGGAGGAGAACTGAAGTCTGAAATCATGGGCGAGCATGTGGCGTAGCATGCGTGGATGAAGCATTATGTTTAATTATTGTATAAGAATTAAATATAATTGTTATAATTGCGAAAAAATTAAAAGAAACTCACAAAAAATGAAGGAAAATGAAATGCATTTTATTAAAATATTGTTATAATTTAACCTATACTTGTATTATTTTTTATGTGAGAGTGTTGATCTTATTAATAAATTTATTTTATTACAATATTCATAAATGTATATTTTAAATCAAATATTAGTACCAATAGTTAAAAATTAAAATAGTAATTAATATTTTTATTACATTTTTATTTGATAGACCACCAATAAAGATAAATGAAATAAAACAATATAATATTCATATCCTTTCTGATAATTACACATTCAAAAGTGCTTTAGCTAACCAATATCCAAACAAAATTCACTTTCCAAAATTACTTTTTTTATAACAGTTTCCAAACATAAATCACATTTATGCAAAATCAATTCTACTCAAAATCAATTCTGAAAATTAATTCTACTCAAACCTAGGTTTATCCAATGAGTTTCCAAACACACACTAATTGGATGTGCTGTAGGTTGGAAACCACGTTAATGCCGCAGAAGCTCCTCCATCCAGCGTCCATGAAACCTAGGTTTGCAACCAAATCAATTCTGACCAAAATTGGTTGAACGCTCAACCAAACAGAGACTATTTTGTTCCAAACGCGATTATCACATATCAAACGCATGTTCATGAGCCTCAACTGCATAACCAAACGAAGCCAAATATCTTCACGTCCCAAACAAGCTTCTCTAGGCCTTTTTAAAATGAATAACACCATGCATCTGGGCCCACGTTCTATGACCCATGGACATTCTCCTTCTTCTCCTACTCTTGGGTCTTCAAATTCTGCTTGGACCTCATCCTCGCAGTCTTAGACAAGTTCATATGAATACAAATCCATATTTTTGTTGATGACATGGCAATTATATCAGTTGTATAAGTAATAAAGTGATGAGTATAAATAATAAAGTGATGAGTTTGAGTATTGTCTCCATATGAACTGAATTATCAATTATTCAGAAAACTAAAATATACTATTTAAACCAAATATTTAATTAAATGACGTTTGAATAATAAAATAAAACTAAAAAACAATTAATGTAAAAAAAATACAATAACAAAAATATTTAGAAAATTTATTGATAATGTTTAGAGTTGTTAATCCCTTTCGTTCTTTCTAAGAATTGTTGTTCTACCCTACTCATGCTCTCATCGACATACAAAAGAATCTAAGGCCCATAACTACCTAGAAGGATTCTCTCAAACTTCAACTAAGTTAACCTACTTCCTCTATAATTTCTTATGAGCATTAGGTTCAATTTTAAACCAAGCCTATGATTGATTATATGAGGCTAGCGATTATATGTTTATATCATTAGCAAATCAGTTCTTCTAAATATCTAAGGTTTATAAATCATACTTTTCATTCTTTGGTCTAATTTCAATTTTCTCTCTCAAGACAAACAAAATCACAAATGAATCCACAATATGTTCAAGATAATGGAAAACATTAATCATTGAATGAAAACAATTGTAATACAAAATTGATGTTAACAAGAGTAGAGAGAAAACAATAAAACCTATTTAGAACTACAGTTTATGAAAACCCTAGAATAGAAAATTAGCTACTCATGGTTAAAAAAAATAAATAAAAGAAAGAGATGAATCTATGAATCTGAGGTGATGATAGAAGAACTTGGCTCCAAAGATGCTCCCAAAGACAAGCTCTCTTACTCCTTAGGTCGTCAAGATTAGTGCCTCTTTTTTTTTTTTCCAAACTTAGAATCTCCCTTGAAAAGTTTTCCAAAAAACTATTTGTACCCTTAATTTCGATTGGCACTGTTCATCCTCACTAACATAGGAGAAAACTTCGCTTTCAGTGGAAAAATCTGTAGTAACCTCTTTTTTTTTTAAACAAGACTTCTGCTTTTTTACTCTACGTCAGCCCTTTAATTACTAAAAGTAAACCCTACAAAAACATCCAAAAATTATTACAAAACTAGAAAAATAAAATCAAAATGGTAAAAATCTAGAAATCTAAATGAAGCAATAATTCAAGAAACACATAAGTTATTTTAACTAAAAAGGCAAAAAAAATATAATTAGGGGATCATGAATTAATGAGCAAAAAAGATCCTAATTTAGTAAAATTAGGAAATTAACAATCTTCTTTATAGTTTCCTTTGGGACGGAAACACAGGAATGCATTGCTCATTCCTCTTACTCCCAAGAAACCCAAACATATGCCTTAAGCTGGATTTCATTAGATGGCCTATGAAATTAATGACTCTAATGCATGTTATGTAGTTGATTAAAACTCTTCTTCCACAAATTATCTAGGCATTAATTTTCCACTTGTTCACACTGCTACTGTTATAGGTTCCCTGGAGGCTTTCCTGAATCAACCTCTAGTGTGGCCATGAGGCTCCTGAGTTGAAATTGTCTTGATATGGGTTATGCTGCTATAATTCATCATCTTCAACAGCTCGCTAGAGATCATAAACTGGATGCATTTTACCTCTCTAAAACCTTTACTGCAATTTCTTATGCTTGTCGTAGACTTTCATCACTTGGTTTTGAGTTTTGTATAGATACTAACATCTAATGTCGCAAAGGTGAAACTATTTTGCTTCGGTAATCTTCTCTTCAATGTGAATTGATTGACATTACACTGCATTGGATCTACCTATCTATTTGTACCTCTAGTAATGATTTCCTGGTTACTTGGATTTATAGCCCCCCGCATTTACCTCTTCGTCATATATTGTTGTCTTACTTGCATTCTAAGAGAGACTATTTCCTCACCGTGGCTCCTTATTGATGACTTTAATCAAATTCTCTCCTTGGTTGAAAAACTTAGCATTTTTTCAACATTATTGAGAGCTACTAACTTTTGTGATTTTGATATAAATGACTAGTTTTCAAGAGGGAGTGAATTGAGTTAAAAAAATTCTTTCACACTTGTTGGAAGTTTAAGAAGTTTCTGAAGCAAGCCAAATATGAATAGTAATAAAAAAAATAGAGCAAAGCCAAGATGAATGGAAATAGAGTACAAGTAATCAAAGATAAAGCTTATAAGCAATTAAAGAGATAAGGGAAAGAGAAACAATCACAATTATTTATACTGGTTCAGCTTAAACCAAGCCTATATCGAGTTCTCAAGATGATTTCTTGAGTATTTCACTATAAACCACAAGTTTATGCAATAGGACACTTGTAAGCCATTACAATAGAGATATTTTTCTTTCCCAAGGGTGTCTCTCCCCCTCACAGTAGGATTACTCTCCAAAATAAACTCAAGGAAAACTTCCTTGATCAATACACTCAAAGAATGATGGATGTGTAGAAGAAACTCTCAAAACAGAGTAGATAAACACTGATATACTCTCTAAAGGTAAATGATTTGATTGGATTGATTTTCTGAAAATCTGAAACACAAAGAATGTTCTACTTGATGCTTTGACATTTCTTAAGGCTGATATTTACAGACCCAAAGGGAATAGTGCCGTTGGAGGCAAATCCTAAACTGATATGTATGATATCAGCAAGATATAGCCGTTAGAACGCACGAGCAAGTGTTGGTGGTTGACCAGTTGAAACATGATAGTCAACTAGTGTACTCCAGAAGTGATTAACCAATCACGATTGTTGACCAGTTGCATTATAGTGGTTGACCAATTACTTACTTTCCTTCAAGAGATATAGCTTCTGGAGATGGGTGGTCGACCAGTGGAAGGATGCTGGTCAACCAGTCTTCAAAACTTCAAAGCCCTTTTGTTACTAGAACACGATGGTCAATCAGTGTAAGGAGGATGGTCGACCAATCATTTGATATCTGATGCGTATAATTTATAGCACATATAAAATTCCAACAAGTATACTGGGTCGCAATAAGTAATAAAGTGATAAGTAGAGTATCGTCCCATAGATATTGAAGTGTCGAATAAAATTTAATTAAGCTAAGTGAAATGATATTAAGACTTATTGGAGGAACATCACAAAAATTACATAATTAAAACAAATAAAAGATGTGCAACCAATCGTCGATTGCTTGGAATTGTACATCATCATCCTTTCCTGTGAATATTCTTAGCTAATTTCATTATGTAATTTTCAATTTAAAGTTCTCAAAAAATCTTCTAAGACTAAATTATATTAAAATTATAGTTAGAAAGATCTTTACTAATCTATAACTCAATTATAATCCGATCAAGTCCTAATCACATCAATGCCCTGAAATCGCATATGACATGCTATCTCTTGTCCCACTCGTTACAAATACACAACAATCGCATACATGTATAAATAACAAGCTTCAGAGGACAATAAATAAAACAGAACTTTGGCCAAGAAAATACTCGTTGGTTCAAATGAATTAAAGTACAATTTTCATTTCATCACATGATTGATCACACAAGAAAGTGGGATTGATTTCGTTGGTCTAATCCAATTAATTCATAGATAAATTAATCTTTGAATCATTAAAGAACAATTTAATTAGAATATAATCCATTCAATGTTGGCCAATTTCTAAAATATGATTGAATCCAAAACCTTGAAATTACAATCTAACTTAACTAAAATAATTAACTAAAATCTTAGATCAACCATTCAATTAAGTAACGAAGCTCAAGAAAATTATTCAAGCCACATAAATAAAAATATCTATATCTAGATAATCTAATTTATGGTAGAAATTACAAGGTCAAGTTTAATATCCAACTAAATCTAGCATAGACATCAAAATCCTAAACTCATTGAAGGTTAATCAAGCATTCAAGAGGAAGAATAATCAATAAAATCCATTCCATAAAATGAAAATGCATTAAAATTGATATGTTCAACAATAAAGCTTCATAGAACCAAACTTAATCACATGGAAGAGAAGAAGAATATGACAAGAATATGCAAAATACAACAGAAAACTAACAAAATATGAAGGAAAATGGAAGAAAAGGTGAAGGCTTCCTCTCCCTCAAACCAAGCTCTGGAAGTCGTCTATGTCTGCAGCAGTCACGAGTCTGAAGTCTGGTATGAAATCTCCTCTGTTCTGACCTAAAAATTACATTTATAGTGGCTCTCTGCGACGCCAGCACTAGGCGTTGTGATCCCAGCACTGGGCGCTAGCTTAACCTAATTTTTAAACTGTGTACCACGTCATTCTGCTGACTCGCTATTCCTAGTGTCGGGCTTTAGCTTCCTGGCGTCGGGCACCAGGCCATTTTTTTCAGCATTTCTGATTTACTCTCTGTTGCTATATTTCTTGTCTGGTTTGAGCCCAGATGCCTCTAAACTCTGTAAAACACATAAATGAACCATTTTGGAGTAAAATTATGGATTGAAAGCACATAAATCTATAATTAACTTTCACCCGAAATAATTCAAAACATTATAAAACTAGAGTTTTGGCAAAATTCAAAAGGTGAAAAGGACTAAAATAGGAGCTAAACTGTATGAAAAAATGCATGTTATCAATATCTTCAAAAACTTCTGCTTACTGGAGCTCGTTGGTTTACCAATGTAGATAGGGTGGTCGACCAGTGCTTTGATGCCTTTAGATGCTTTGCTTACTGGAGCTTATTACTCAACCAGTTCAAGGAAGGTAGTTGACCAGTGTCTTGCTATACCAAAGTCTTTTGCTTCTGGAGTCTGGTGGTCGACCAGTGCAGATAGGGTAGTTGACCAATGATAAGATAAAATTCAAAAGTCTATGAAAACAAGGTTTCAGCATTTATTTAATACTCATTTATGATGTACTATTTTAATCTGCTTCGTCATTCATCAAAACCAAATATTTCTTTAAATGCAATGGGTTCAACAATCTCCCTCTTTTTGATGATGACAACCAAATTAAAATAAGTGAACCATTTTGAAACAGAGTAAAGGTTTGGCATACTCTCCCTGAATTATATAACCTCTATAAATCTTGAAAAAGAGAGTATAAATATGAAGCAATAAAACAAGCACAACAAAAATTCCCAAATGAACATATAACAAAGTAGATTAAATATAACAATGAAGATCAGATATATGTTCAGAGATTAATTCAAAGTAGCACAGCAGGAAAATAACTAGATATAACCATATCACATAGTAAATAATAGTCCAGAATATAAAAGTGCTAAAGTAATGTTAGAGAATAGCAAAATGTCAAACATAACAAAAAAGGGGGTCTTCAATCCTTAATCCCTTAAGCAGCTCAATCCCTTTGGTAAAGATCATGAATCATGTCCTTGAGTTGTTGAATCTCTGATGCAGTGCTGACTTTTAAAGAAGTGAGACGAGTGTTCATTGATTCCATCAAAGAAAGCATGTTATTGGAGTTTGCCAGCATGAGGTTGGAGTTCTCCAATAAATCTCGCAGCATATGAGATGACGCATCAGCAGAAGGATCGGTTGAAGGATCTACTAAAGGAACCTCTTCTTCTTCATTGTATTCTTCTTTTAATATCCTCTAGCTCTCTTCATAGTCAGATTTTCTGGTGCACGTCTCCATTCGTTGTTAACCAGTTCAAAGTTCATCTACCTCAAATAGTTGTGATCAATGATAGAAGCGGGTTTCATTACATTGAAGTGATTGTTGATTCTACAATGTTTGACAATCTTGGAGACTAAGCGAGCATATGGCAGGGGAGCATTTTGCTTTGAAACACTAGAGGCCATTCGTTGCATAATAAGATATGAGATATTGAATTTAGTCCTATTTAAGATACAAGCCATGATGATAAACTCTGACTCACTACCTCTAACCCAATTTCCTAGTTTGTTAATGAGGATATGTGTGATAACATTTAACAATAATCTATCATTGGCTTTCATGTTATTAATCTTGATTCCCTGACGAGAAAATTCAACTTCCCTATTGATAGTTTGATAAGTTTCCTCTTTGCTATAATGAGTAGAACTTAGGGAATAATAGCTATCAGAGAAATATAGAGCAGTTTTCTCAAGAGGTGGAATACCAATGATTTCAGCAAATTGTGTTTCATTGAAGAGTATTTTGGTTCCCTTGACTTCAGCAGTACATATTCCCTTTTTAGAGTCATACTCAAAAGTTGTATAAAAAGCTTTTACTACTTCATCTGACCAATGACCTTTATACTTCACAAGATTTTTCAAACCCATGTTTTCTAAACAGTCAATGAAAGGCATGTTTATCTTGACAAAGTAATCCCAATCCAAAAATTTGCTAAGAACTTTTCTGGATTGAAAGAATTGGGCATACTTTCCTTGTGTTATGTTGTAACCAGAAAATCACCCATATGCAAAGTACTTGGATTCTTGGTCCTTGCTTTCTTTGAACATGAAAAGGAAGCCATTGAAGTTCTTTGGAGAACTTTGGAACCCACGGATTTAGGGCAAAATAAAGAAGAGAGACAATGCTACTGAATAATCGGACAGAAGAGGTCGAGTGTGCCCTAGAACTCGTGATTTGAGAAGAAAAAGATAATTAAGCACCAAAAACTTGAAGAAATTGTTCCTGGGAGATGAAGAGACTTGGTCGACCAAGAGAGTTGTTGACGACTTGGCAAGCGTACCAATCGTACAAGTAATACAAAGTGAATAGAGTATCGTTCCCACGAGGATTGAGGTACCAACTACCCACGAAGCTAAAATTGAATGTTATCTAGACGAATCACTAAACAGAAATATGAATCTAACGCTACAAATTAAACCAAACTATATCTAAAACCTAATGACAATAACCTAGGATTGATGTGATTGACTTCATTTAATTCTTAATCCGACTAATTCATAGACAAATGAGTCTTTGAGTTGTTAAAGAATGATTCAATCAAATTACAAATCCTTTTGGAGTTGGTTAAGCTCTCACAATTGTTTGAACCCAATCCCTTGGAGAAACAAACCTACCTATCCCAAATGATTGTTTAATTCGTTAATCCAATCATTCAAGTAGGTGATTAAGTTTAGGAACTCATAAAAATCATATAAATAAGATTATCTATTCCTAGATTAATCCGATTTATGGTGGAAGTTACAATGGGCTAGTTAATATCTAGCTATCCCTAGCATAGATAAAAATCCCAAACTCATA